>CM040436.1:23582971-24937399 GCA_022702705.1 Papilionanthe hookeriana x Papilionanthe teres | reverse complement strand
ATTTGTCTCTTTTAGTTGATGACACTCCATCGAAGTACATTTCCCAATGTCTGGTACGGGGCCGTTCCACTTGTAGTATATGCACGTCTGGTAGTTTGTTGTTGAGCGAGGACTCGGTTGGCAGTGGAAGCGCTGCGAGAAAATCCGTAAGAATCTGCCCTTTGATAGCGCGAAGGGCCACAAAAGTTATGTCGAGTTGCAATAATATCATTGACCACCTCGCTAAACATACAGAAAGTATTGGTCGGGTCATGAAATATTCCAACAGATTAATTTTCAAAATAGGTTGATCTTATGAGACAACATGTAGTGTTTAAGCTTTGAGCGACAAAAACCAAAGCTAGACAATGTTTGCTCAATAGAAGGTTAGCCCTAAACATTAAAATCATCGACAGACATGTCAAATGACTTTGCTACAATAATAAATGATCATAAAGTTTTGAAAACAAAATTTATGGCCTGGACTATCATAATTATAAAAAAGCTATGTGAATTATGGGAAATTTTGTGGAAATCCTTGTCTTCATTAATATGAGAATTAATAATTATTTTAAACACTTTATATAATACAGTCTTATATTGAAATTATAATATTTCCAAAATCACTCGAAGTATTTTGGTAGGAAAAAAATGACTAATTGATCTAAATTCATAATAAGTATAGGAAATGTGTTGAAATTTTAGGCTTGCTTTTCTTCTATTATTTAGTTGGATTGTGATACACCTAAATATTTGTTAATTTTCTATATGTATTTTATCCTCATTTTTAATGATATCGCACTTTAATGGAAAATATTTTGCATATTTTTTGTTTCATGTAAAAGAAATGGGGTTTTGGAGAAAAAAGAGCGAAAATGAAGCAAACAGAGCAAAATAGAGCAGGGAGCTAAGATCTTAACTGGCGCCCAAGCGCCAGCTTCTAGTGCTTATGTGCCAAACTACAGGAGCTTCGAAGTCATGGTGCCAAGATCTAGCGCCTAGGCTTTAATAATTTATAAAAATCTTCTAGAAGGGTGGCGCCTAGGCGCCATAGTTAGGCGCCTAAGCGCTAGGGGTGGTTTTGAACTTTATGCAATGAATTTGGATGAACTTTGAAGGGGTGCTTGAAGTGACTCTTAGGGATTTTAAAGGCTTATTTAGAAGAAGACTTGGGCAAGTCTAGGCAGTCGTTGGTGATAAGAGGAATTGGTGTGTGGGTGTGTGTGTGAGTCTTTATTTTTGTATTTTGGAGTAAACTTGTAAGGGGAGTTGAAGATTCATCAAGGAAACTTCAAAGGACTTTCTTAGGAAAGAGTTTGAGATAAGTGTTTTATATTTTGTTTAAGTTTGTTTTGTAAATTGAGTTTTAATATAAATCATGTTTAGTTGTGTTATCCCAATGAAGTTTGAGTAGTTTTCTTATCATTCTCCTTATTATGAGAATTAATCATGTATATGATTAAAATTGTTTAAACTTATCTTATTTCATACTTGTGATGATTGGTTACTTCATGCTTCTTTTACATATTCAATCCGGCTAATTGGGATGTTAAAATCTGTTGTGAATCCTTAATGGTCCGGGAGGGCTATGTGTTCCTCAACTAGTATAAATCACATTAATATGGTAGGTGAGAAGGTAGCCCATTGGTTAGTGCAAATAGATAGGGAGATAAGATTTAATGGGCGTAAATTTGTGTTTATGTAGTGATAGACAAGATTCTTATCAATTTGATCTAGAGTTTGGAAACTTAGGATCGATTAGTCCTATAGAGAGTGAATAATGGGTAATATGGAAGTTAGAATCTAGAATCTACCCAACATAACCTGAGAGATTTTGGAACTTAACTTTAGATTAGCCAATGTTCTATATGCACTTGGAAGATGGTAGAGAATAAAAACGCTCCTATTTGTCACAAAACTTTAATTAAATCTTTAGACATTTAATTCCTATATTGATTTTAAACTCGATGCAGAGAGGAAGCTCCTCACATAATTTGAACTCTTCTACACTTAGGTGTTTTAGAAACACTTAGATTTTTTCTTTTAGTTTTTAAACCGAACTTATCGGTAGTATTTAAATTTTTTTACACATACACTTTCGACCTTATTTCCTAGATAATTATCTATTATTTTAAGTAAGAGTTTTATTAAGTCATTATAAAGAGTTACAACTTCCCTGTGGGATCGATAATCGAGACTCCATTAGAACCTTATATTACTTGAACAATGCATACATTTGAGTAGAATCCCAAGTGTGTAACTTTAAATCAAATTATAAATTCCATAACATATTCATTTTACACACTAACCGCCTTAATCAATAAGATCAAGTTTTTTATAAAGGAATTATTTAACTACGTATTTCTGGGTCAAGTCAGATAGCTTGCAACTCTAGAAGATCTTTGATGTAAGGTTGTTTTTAAAATTTTATTTATTTGAGGTGAGCATATTACAACAAATCAATGAGGACTAATTTTTTAACCAATACTATCTCTTACTTTATGTATTTTAAAGATTATAATAATTTTAATTAATACCATTGCATTATGGTTGAATTATGAATTCCTTTTATATTTTTTAGGTAATCATGCTTATTTTTTTCATTTTTTTTGGTTAGAGAGGTTGAAAAAAAATTCTATGGGAAGAAATGCTTACCTTACATTTATTGTTGAAGGACTATGTGGCTTAAAACAATGGAAAGAGGTTACGAGTTATCAAACAAAAAGTTGTTCACTCTTTAATTACCCCTCAACAACTGTTGCTACATTCAACCATATGGAAGATGATATATCTCTTAATTTCTTGAGTTCAATTTTATAGAAGTTTGGCTGCTCAGGCAGTATTGCTCATTTTTTTTTCAAACATGACTTAAAGTATGTGTACTTCTTGGTCTTATATATTAATTCAAGCTTGGTGTTTTGTAGTTCCAACAAACCTACCAACTAGACATACATACTCATCTTTCCATGGTTGATAAAATTGAAAGGCTTCGAGTTTCACTATATTTTATTCTTGATATAAGGAGGGTTTTGGATAGAGATTATACATGGAGATCAAGCTAATTATTTGATGTTTTTGAATTGTATGATCTTTAAAACCCTAAATGATCTCCAGATTCAGACGATGGATGGATAAAGATGAGTGAATTTATGAAAACTTAGCTACTTGAGCCATGACATTTTGAATTTTACGTATGCATGAATTTAATTTCTTTCTAGTATGTTGTCAATCTTGAGTTATTTATTTATACTTTGTTTCATAGGAATGATCATGTGCATTTAAGTATTTCAATATCCTTGAGCATTATCATTGTTTACAGATTTTTTACCTCCATTTTTGACGTGAGACATTTCAGGAGTACAGTCTAGGGACATATTAGAGATTTAAATGCTATTATTGAGCTATATAAGGCTTCACATGTTCTGATCTTACGAGAGGAATCAGTTCTAAAGAAATTAAATTCTTAGGCGACACAGTTTCTCAATGAATAAGTGAAATAATAATGTCATCCACTCACTAGATGTTTTACAAGTGTTAGTTGATTTTTACTTCCTACATTTCGTTTCTTTATTATATTAAGAATATTATAGGGATATTGTGATGATTGGTGAATATGATTTAAAATGGGGATATTAAGAATTATATATGATATTTATTATACTACAAATTACCCATCTCATGAATTTTTTATTTCCAAAATATTTTACTCCGGCAATGAATTGCAAGATTGACTTTCTAAATAAGTTGATATTATGATAGGAGTGCAAAGAGATATTAGACACTATAGATTTGGAATAATCAGCAAGGTTTTGGTTGGGGTTGGGGGGGGGGACATTGGTGTGCGAGGTATACATAGTGTTAGTAGCAACTTTCTAAATAGGGAACTCCAAAAGAATCTATCAACTCTCAATTAATAGTCGAAAACTCCATCAACTTTCCCATGATGATCTAATATTTTTAAAAACTTATGTTATGTCCATATTTGCTCAATGGTTTTGGCATTTAAGATCAGTTTCCACAAAAAGGAAATTATTTAATTAAAAAATCAATTGAAGATTATCAAAAAAATTCTCAAATGTCAGAATGATTGTATTTTGAGAAATTTCATAACTCTTAATAAAATGTGGGTACCAAATGGTACAATATATGAGTATGACTAAAATTGAGGATATTTAAAGAAAACTAGAATTTATTTTGTATAGATCAAAATTCTTATATGTAAGGAATTGTTTGCTTTTCCATCAAAGTTTATTTTCTTTTGTTAAGTGTATTTATTTAAAAGGTACTACAAACAAGTAACTTAGAGCTTGTTTTGAAACAATTTTGTTTTTTGTTTTGTTTTTTCATTTGTTCTTTACAACATATTTGTTCATATTTTATTTTTTTATATAAACCTAAATTAACATAATTTTGGAAACACTCAAAATAATTCACAAGTGTTTTGAGTGCATTTTAAAATAATCATACTCTAATCCAATAGTCAAATATATTTTATTTTAAATTAAAATATAAACAAAACAAAAAAAGAACGGAAACAAAAGTGATCCCAAATGGCCCCTGAACTTTTGGTGTGTGTTGCTTATGAGATTCCAAACACTTAATCTTATTTTTTAATGGTTTCTAGTTGCTAGTAAAATTTTGATTTAGATTACTAGTTCCTTATCATCTTATTTCTTTTAAGTTGATTATACTCTTAAGTTTTCCTTTTATGCAAGTTTGGAAAGGCTAGAGCACAAAAGAAATATTGAACGGTACAATTTAGATAATTTGCATATGCCCAAGCCAACATTTGTATAAGTTTTAATTTTGTTTATGTACTGAGTAAAACTAGAGAGGCAAAACTTTACCTTGCATGACATCTTGCTCTTTACAAAAGTCATGGTTTACATGGAAACTCTCATTAGGTCTAGTATGAATAGCAATGAGCTTTTGAAGCTTGTTGTGAATTTCTTCAGTAGTCTCCAGTTGACATAGAAAAAAGAACATAAGTATCTTGAGAGGTCAGTGAATTCTTTTTGTATATTTTTTTATCCAAATTTGTGTTTTGGTTTGTTTGTCCATGACATGCTCTTGTGCAAACAGTTGGGTTAAAGAGAGCATGCTAGATTAGCTCAAACTTTGTCCGCTAAAACGAACATACTTTATCTCCTGCTATTGCTAAATTATTATCCTCAAAATTGCCAAGTGCTCGCTTATGTTGGGCCAAATCTAGTACGCTAGCTGGTTTTGTTGATGATTTTTTTTCTGGTGGGGGTTGCTCTAAAGAACTAGCAAATCTTATCAAACTGGTTGAAAAGGTTGCTCTATCTTGATTATTGTAGTATTTATTATAAATACTAGTTTTGTTAGTGATGGTGCAATCTTTGGCAGGTGGCACATAATTTATGAAAAAGTCTCTATTCAGAAAATGTAGATATCATTTTTTTTTGCTCTGTTCAATACTATTAATTAGCCTAGAGCAAAATGCTTCTCTTTTCCAAAAGATTAATGTCACCAAGCATATTATTATTATGGTAAGATCTTATACCATTGATATACTTTTGAGCCATGCTAAACATGGTGAATTGATTTATCATATTCACATAGCTTGTGTCAAAAAAAAAAAAAAACATTGAATGGAATATAAATAAATACTCTTATGCTACCTCATTTTCAATCCTATTTGGGCAAATATTATCGACACACTCTTTATCTACTTTTAATTAGAAGATTATTTTTCAAAAGGTTTTGACATTTTATAACTTGTAGTGTCAGGCTTTGTTGAAATCCATGATGAAAGAAGCTAATTGGATAAAGAATAGCACAGTGCCTCCTATTGATGAGTACATGACTAATGGAATTCTATCATTAACTTTGGAGCCCATTATTTTACCTTTCATCTATTTCATTGTGCCAAAGCATTCACAGAACATCGTTGGGTCTCCAAAATATTACAATTTCAAACTTATTAGCAAATACAGTCGTCTATTCAATGACTTTCATGGTTTTGAGGTAAGCCATTTCTAAATGCCAATTTCATTTGTATGATTGAAGAGGTCAACCAAATGATGGTATGTAATATGCAAAGAATATGTATTTTTTTTTTTTGGATTACATTGTTTTTATATTTCAACCAACTATAATTTAACAAAGCTCAATTAAGAAAAATAAATGCTTCATCGGCAAAACTAAGTTATTAAATTTGGTCAATAATAGTCATTAGAATTCCATCATCGAACTAAGATGCGTGTATTCAAAAAAAATTCTACGACTTAGATTGGCTTAATAAACTAAGTGATGGATAATAAAACAAGAAATGACGACGAGCATAAGAATATCTCTTGTACCCATTCGACCCAATATAACCTAAATGAACTGCATTGGACTAAATCAAATTAAACCAAATTAAATACTGTTGAATTCATAAATCTTAAATTGGATTCATTTGAACAAAATTTAAGACCAATTGGGTTTCAATCCGATCAATTGTGTAAAATAACTAAATTTGACTCAATCAAACCATATAAAGCTAAAGTCAAACTAAATCCAAATTAAATAAATTTGATCATTTCATAAAATAATTAACTTAAACATCCAATTTGGCCAATTGGGACACTTTTCTATTCATATAAGACTAAATATTGGACTCAAAATATTTATAAAGGTGTTTCTTTGACTTAGCCGCTCATTAAATGTATTTAATACACATGGAAGCAGCATTAATACAGATTTATAGCCTTCATTCCACTTGTATTCAAAGCTGAGCTGCGTGATTTCCGTTTTATTTGATTTATAGTAGAGCTTGTGGGTGCAGTTGCTGTGCTTTTTTCCTTAGTTTTTCTTTGCCTGCAGTTGGAGTCAAGGGAATGTTTTCTAATGCTCTTTCTCCGGTTGGCTCTTTTGTTTCTGCTTTTGATAGGAGCTCGGTGGTGAATGCAGGCTGCCCTCAAGGTTTAGTTTCTGTTTGTATTCATTCATTCACCATTTCATCAGAATTTTATTCAGCTGAACTTTAAATTTATGTTAACTATGATTTAGTCAATCCAGATTTATCAAAACCATATGCTAATTGAGATTAAATTTTTAATAAAATTAACAGATGCATTTTGATATTTTATTTCGGTTGAGCTATGCTGTTGTTTTCTTCACGAGTGAAATCCGTTATATCTGCGAAATAGTTGGATTTAATAGATTTGGATGTACGTCAAAAAGTTTGACGGAAGGAGGAGTAAAATGGATTTAATGGAGCGGACCAAATTTAGCTTCCCATTTGTTTTGGTTTGGTTGGATTTACGTTAAATCAAGCACTAAATTCTACTAAAAGTACACTGCCAGATTCCCATCATTTTTTTTTGTTATAAAATATTTTTCTTTTCATTAAGGTCCAACATTTTTTTCTTTTTGTGGACAACACAAATAGGCTAAACCATGTAGCCCTAGCCTAATCAACCAAATTCCATTATTGTGAAAATAGTTATGAGGTGCCTAACTTCTAAGTTGTTATTGTTAGCAATTATGATCATTGGCATACAAAGAAGTAGTTGTTGCGTTCATCTTGCTAATGTTAGAAATGATATAGATCCTAATGGAAGCAACATTGACAAGGGTTTTCTGGGGGATGATTGTTATATAGATGTTGCGACAATAGTGACTACAAGTGTGCAGGGAGGCCACTGTGGTATAAGTAGCTTATTGGATATGGTTATAGTACAAATTAATCTGTCATGTGTTTACTATACCACAATTCCTAAGCTAGACGACCATGACATGAGCCTTGTGGGAGACGGATGTAACTCGGGCCTTGTAAGGATATATGGCACAACTGAATGTTGTTGCATCAATCATAAGTAGCTCATGTCTTCATATGGCAAGGTCTAATGTGGTTTATTCATAATAATGTATTATTTATTTTTATTAGCTTTTGTTCCTTCAACTTGCCTCTTTTTTATAATAAGGGTAGCATCGTAATTAGGAGCTCTAAGGGCTAAGTGTTTCTTATAATACCACATATTTAGAAGGGTGTTGGGGTCTTTAATGAGTTTTTGTTTATACTTTAGAGAGTGGGTGGGTTTTCACTTCCTTGAGATGGATTTCCCTTAAAATTAGGAGTGGTGAGGTGAGAAAATCATAGTGTGTCAAAGCCATTTCTTTTTGTTGGGAGATCCATTCAACATAGCTAAGATCAAGTGGTATTATAGTTTGTTGTTTTGTTTTCCTTTTCCAACATCCAAACTATATTGTAAGTTGGTTTATTTACTATTTCAAGCACTGGAATCAATTCTACTCAACTTAGGTTTTTTTCGCAACAAAAAAAAAAGGAGAAATAAAGGAAAAACATTATCTTGAAGCTAAAAAAATTTTTATGTTATGTTCTCTGCTCGTTTCATATAGCTCATAAATTCTAGCTAATTCAATTTCATAAATCAAATATCAAGGAAATTAAGTTGAGGAGCAAGCTTTGTCCATCTATTCTTGAAATAAAGGATTCTTTCTTATGTCAAAGGCATAAGTCTCTACCAACATAATCTTGTTGCTTTCTATTAAAAGTTGAAGCTTGCAATAAAAAGTTCTTTAGCCTAATATATAAATCTAAAAGCTCCTACATCTATTTGAGTGCAAGAAAAGACTTTATTCAAAATTAAATTCAGACTTAGAACTCTAGGGAATATCGAATAATGTGTCTTGGTATTGATAGTTGTAATGCATTATTTCAACATTAGAAATTAAATCAGTTGGATAGTTGCACTTAATATACTTAGTAGTGATATATAATCATATCTTGATCTTTTTATTTGTTTCTTTTTGGTATCAAACATTTGGATTATAATTTAAGAAATAGTTCAATCTAGGAGAAACTCACATCAAATTATCTATGGAAGAAATGCAGGGAAATATAATGACAGAAAATTAAATTAAAACATTTGAAAAACCAAGAAAAAGTTCCACTTTTAATTCATGTGGATTGACATTATTTAGACAAAATGATCAATAATTATTTCCATCAAGTATTTCATGAATAATCAGAGAAAGTGAATTATATTGAAAGAGGGAACCCAATCCACGATATCAAGATATTAGGATTAAAGTTAATATTTTAAACATCGAGGGTCATCTAAATAATGGCAATTTTATATATTGGCTTCACACCATTAACACATTTAAATAAATAGATATTTCTAATTGTAGGGATGAAAAATTTATACCCATTAAATTGAAGAAAACATATCCATTTGGTGGAAAAATATTAAAATAGAAAGAGTTAGAGAATTCAAAAGTAATATAGTTACATGGAAAAAAATGACAAAAGAAATAAAGAAAAAATGTTTACCATCTAATTTTAGCAAGATGCTTTTATATAAGCACAAATTTCAATAATGAGATATATGCAAACAAGAGTACATAACCAAATTTAAACATTTATTTTCTAACATCTCATTTTAACATGGTCTGGTTTCTAAATGTCAACAAGCTCCTTTGTAGTATTGACATGGATGGTAGTATGTTGTTGTAGGAGTTTTGGGAAAATCTTAGATGAGAGATTAAATTCATTTGGTCTTAAATATTAACATATGACTTTCTTGTTTTCATTGTAGGCACTAAATTTGATGTAATTATTGTAGCAAAAAAAAAAAAAAAACCATGTATGGAAGAAGTGTTGTAGTCTGGGTTAAGGAATGGTTAAGAGCAATTTTGCCATAAGGAAAAACTTATGGCATAGTCATCTCCCATAATATCTACCTCTAGACTTGGGTCGCATCAATCCCTTTTAAGACTTATTAAGAAACCACTCCTTGCAAGATTTATAATGTAGTGTCTCTTAGAGCACTTGTCCTAATGCTTTTTCTTGTAGGGCAAGCACTATAGCCACTTTTAGGTACATTGATCATCACAATTACTGACAATAATAAACATCTCATTAGCTTGCTTTATATTGACACCTCCAATTAGATGAAGAGTGGTGCATAATAACGTTTTTCATGCTAGTCAAATCTATTGAACAAGTTGAGGCTATGCAATTTTTCTTTCTTAATTTTTCATATTAAAATCATCCACCCTAAAGTCTACGTAACTACTGTTGTGTGATTGATTGAAAAGTTTTATGATGTCAAGTTCATTATGCACTATATTGGCTTAATCTATGCACATAGAAGTTGGCCTAGAGTAGTTAGGATTGCTTTTATTTTTTGTTCTATTTGAGGAAGCCCAATTGCATGAATACATTCATACCTTAAACTTACCTTGGTTATTGAATAAACATATTAACATGGGAACTGAAATAAAAATATTTGAATTTAAATATTTTTCAATAGTTTTTGAGCGAATGTAAGAAATTATACATATTTTTTCTATTCATTTCACTATTATGTAGCACTTTTATATATATTCCAACTATTTCCTTAACTTGCAATGAAGATTGTCCGTTTGAAGCCATTGTTTTTAAATGAAATGAACACTTTGAAGTCTTTCTTTTGTCCAATTGATGATGATCTATATTTAGTTACCTTATTATGCTATTAATGAGTTAATGATTTTTATTTTTGCATGTAGCTATTCTGGATCATGGACAAAATAATATTCTTAGTGTTGATGATCCAAATGTGGTATGCATAACACTTCGCTTATTATGATTGCCATTTTTTTCTCATTTTGTTGATTAATACTTGAACCAAAATTTTTTGAAATGGTTTGTAGAATTCTGGAAGCTTCTTGGGAAAAATAAGGAAGAGCCTACTAAAGGTTGAACTCTCAGTGTCTGCTTATGATACAGCTTGGGTTGCGATGGTTCCATCCTCAAGATTTCCTAGGACTCCTTACTTTCCTAAATGTATTGAGTGGATAATGGATAACCAACTTTCTAATGGTTCATGGATCCCTAAACATCACAAGCCTTCTACTACCAAAGATGCTTTATCATCCACTTTGTCTTGTGTGCTAGCACTTCGGCGATGGAATGTTGGTGAGGAGTACATCAAAAAAGGTACTTGAAAATCTCTTTCTTATTATTAACATCATGGAATTAAATTTGTCACTTGGAGTTTCAATTATAGGTCTCTCCTTCATTGGATCAAATTTCTCATCTATTACTAATGAACAAGATCAATCACCAATTGGCTTTAATATTATATTTTCGGGTATGATCACTTATGCAATAAACATGGGGTTGGAACTTCCATTGAGAGAAAATGACATAGATTTAATGCTTTCTTTGAGAGAAAAGGAACTTAGAAGGTATGGAACTCATTGCAAAGTATTTTTCATAATTTTTTGGATTATTTATGTTTAATTTCCTTATGAAAAGCAATTGGATTTGATTCAAGTGAATACTAGGTTCTTGCCATCCTAAAATTTCTATAGAATTTGAACTTGAATATGGTGTGGACACTCTTTGAAATTAAGTCCAATACTCTAACACAATATAAACACACTTAATTTGTGAAAAGACTAGCAATTCTTTGTGATAATACATTTTAGTGATAAACATATAACAATTTTAGCCATCTCGGTAACATAAGTCGAACTACTTTTATTTTCTATTAAAGTTGCCTTTGCATTTGTTGTTGGCTAATATGAAGAAAAAATTATCCATTAGTTAGTTTAGCGTAAGAGAGCTAATTCATGTAGATTTGAAAAGTCATTAAATAAAGAAAATAAACATTGCATTATTTTCATCTCTAATGGTAATGAAATTATTTATTGCCACCATCCCTCCAATATGTTCTTCACTTCATTTATCTTATTATATGATGTTAACCATTCAATATTGTGTTTTGAATTGAAACAATGAATTCCCACCTTTCTTCATCCCAGCGCACCACAAATGTAAGCTATATATTCTCGTACTTTCCCCATTCTCTAGCAAAATTTCTACATGAATATGTTTTATGAACTCATAAGTGCAATGATTCACTAGTACTTGTGCTTAAACTAACCAATTAGGAAGCCAAACTTCATTCATGCACATTCTCACTCAAAATTTTGTAGATCTATGAAATGAAGCAAAGGCCATCAATGCCTTATCTTTCTAGTTCTATTATGGATATAAATCACAATTATATACTTTATTTGATAGCGTTAAATAAGTGATTGTTTCAAGACAATTAATCATGAATCTAACTGAAATCATATCATCATGCAATATAGAGCTTTAATATTTTATATTTTAAGGATATTTCTTGAGTATATATTACAATTTGTGTCCATATATTGTACAATATCCTAAATTTATGAGTTTCTTAGGAAGGTCATGTTGTATGATATTTTCAAAATTCAAGAAAAGAAAAATCTACATTCTTACAAGAACATAGAGATTTAATGTCATTTAATAAAATGTATTCATGGGAGGCAGCAACTCACTACAAACTTGAAAAAAATTCTCAAATTTTCTTTTAAGATTTTCTCACTTATGTAAAAGCTATTACTATCTCGAGGAGTTGCTTGTGAGATACTTTCCGTTAAGGATTATATGACTTTATGTATAGAAGAGTTCATCTCCAAACATTAACAAATTATAATCGTTTAAGAATGTTTTAGCTTCTATTGTTAATTGTTATAGTTAACTTTGTCATAGATTTTGTGGTACCTTTTTTGTGAGCTTCGTGATAACCTCCATTTAATTCTTTTTGGTATCTTCTATTTAAGACTTAATGGTAGGTGTGAACCATAATTTTCATACCTTGGTGTGCTTCCTCAAAAAATAATGTTGTTTTTCCTATGCTCTTGAGCGACAAAAATTCGAGAGATTTGTTTCATTCCACGAGCTATTGGCATTGGAACCTTCTAAACCCTTTTATTAGCATTTCTTTATGATTTTTCATAGTCCAAACATTCCAAAGTAGATTTTCACCTTCAACTATTTTTCTAAAGAATATTTATTACAATCATTATGGACTTGATTCTTCACCAAACCTATGACACTCTATTTATCACAGGAGATATTCTTTTTAAATTTTTTGAAATGTATTAAACTCTTTGATCAAATTGTGATGCTAAATGACTTCTTTGATGTCACAACCCAAATTTAGAATTCAGAGTTACCAAAGAAATAAAAAATGATCAAACATTTTTTAAATTGTGACTAATAACTTTAGCTCAGAATCAAAATAAAGCCTTGAAACTTTCAAATAATATATGCCTCCATGTATAACGAAAGAGCCACTAATCAACTAAGTGTGATTTAAAGTATAAATAATTATAGTGAAAAATAATAGATTTTTCTTGTCAACATTATATGACAAAGAATATTTCTACTATTATCCATGGTTCAAAATTATCCATTCACCCATGATTGATATATCTTCCATCGACAAAGTTGCATGTAATTTTTATTTGTCTATTGTCTAGAGTGGAATGTAAAGCCATTAACTGCCATTAACTCCCTCCATCACTAAACACGTATAAGTATCCTTATAAATATCAATTCATATGCATTTTTTTAACTTATAAGATCTTTTTTATGAGAAAAGAATATATAGTACATAAGTAGTATAAAATAACATTAAAATATGTATTTAATTACTGAAAACATGACATATATATTAAGAAGAAAGAAAGATCAGATGACATTTACAAATTATACTTATCATAGTACATTATATCAACATAATATAATTGAATAAAAATATATTTTTGAGCACAGGAAGCAAAAACTATTTATATATGTCACTCTAACATAGAGTTATAATTACTTAGTGTATAATCACCACAAGGTTTTGATCCTTGAAGAGTTAGCTTGGCTTTCCTATTAATTTGCCACACTAAATATTGATTTAATCTATAAATGACACGCAGAATTAAACACATTACTTGATCCATATGCAAAGTAATTTAAAATTTATGATTTTGCTTCATTCAAATAATCTATACTATATTTTGATTATTGCTATTAAATAATAAATATAATTATGCATTTGTAATGCAAATAAATTATCTAATAAATTTTAATTTTATCTTAATCAATTGAATAATATTCTTATTGATTGTTTCTACAAAACTTGTTGGATATCATAGATTTGTCACAAGTCAAAGGATGCAAACATCCTATAACAATATGTAAATCATGGTAACATTTAATAATTCCTCTCAAAATTTTAACAGATTTTATAACTAAGAATATTGAATACTTTATGCATTATTCAATTGCTTTAATGAAGATGAAAGTCAAAACATATAATAATGAATCAATATTTAAAGTTTTGATTTAGTTTATTAGATTAAAAAAATGAATTAACATTGTTGACCTCATTTTTCTACCAACTCTTTCCCTGGCTTGTATTTAATTGAGCATCACTTGAGCTGAATCTTAAGACAAAAATCTAAGTTAACAAAATTAAAATCTAACTAAACAAAAAGCAAGACCAACCAAAATAAAGCAAACTTAAAAATAATTAGTTTCCAGTACAAACCTAATATTGACCTAAAAAATCAATCTTAATAAAAACTGATCTCGAGATTATCGTTTTTTCTCCAGATTATATTAGCTCTTGGAACTTCATTATGAAAGTAGTATGATATTTATCATCACATGTAAAGACCATACACAAAATTTTATCCATCATATGATATAATTTTTACATAAAACTTTCAAGATCAATCTTTCATGCATGAAGTGTTATATGCAATCTAAAGTTATCATTTTATCCACAAACCAATCATGTAATCAAAATTAAATTATGTAAGTTACATAATCTTCATAATCAATACGAGGAGCATGTAAACCAATTTGGGGGTCACTAGATACTATTTTTACATAAAATTTTGCATTTATGATTTTCATGCATGAAAAACCATCCAACATAAAAAAATTTTAATGAGTTGTTATTTTTTAAAATGGACTTCTCCAATGTGTATATATCGTCAAAAGCTTTAACTTTAAAATAAACACCTTTATACTCAAATCTAACTCCATTTGGAAAGTTGGCCGACGACAATTTGGGCAATAATTTTGATAATAAAAGAATAATTATAAATATTCAACCCAAATTGAAACTAAACTTCAACCAAGCTGAATATGAGCTCATAATTCTTAACATAATCCTTTAAAACTAATCATAAATTCCAACTAAAAAATCCATAAATTTTCTCTCATATAGGGTGGGGCCAACAATTTGACATAAAATATCTTGAGATGGAGCCCACCTTTACCCAAACCAATTGCACCAATGAATTCCATAAATTTTACTTTACCATATCAGCCCAAATCAAATTTTTTGGTTATAACCACCATAACCACCTTGTAACCACCTAGCAACTTTAACTTGACATATATTAAGCTAGAGACCATTTTAAAAATGGATTGAACTATTAGATTCCTTGCCATTGTCTTCAAAATGAGCTATACATTTGTTTTTCACCCTAACCACCATCACTATCCTAATTGAAATTTAAAATTTTCCTCTCTTATTAAAAAGTTCCCTCTCTTACTCCCCCCCCACATCCAAATCGAGAGGAACTCCTTCATTCCTTCCTCTCCCACTCTCATTCATCAATCACTCTCCACTCTTCTCCCATCGAGCCTTTTTCTCCCTTCCTTCCTCTCCCACTCTCATTCATCAATCACTCTCTACTACTCTCCCATCGAGCCACATTATCCCTCCCTCTCTTGTCCTCTCCACAAATTGAGCCCCATTTCATTCTCTCCAACTCCTCTCCACCCATCCAAATCGAAAGCAACGAAGGAAGGAAGGCACATCCTCCTCTTCTTTTCTCTTCCAACAAAGTATACACCAAGGAAAACTAAGGGAAACCACTTCATTCAAGACAATGAATTCCACACTAGAAAAAAAGTTATCATTTTTCCCACGTCCTTTTTTTTTGAAATTTAAGTTTATATATGGTAGATTGTATGTTGTCAAGTTGTTTTCTTTGTTTTTTCTCTTTCTTTTCTATTTCCTTTCATTTTATACCATGGATCTTCCTTTCTTTCTCCGCTCCTTCATTTTCCACCATGGACCATTCATCTTTTTCCCTTTCTCTCCATCTCCTCACCTTTCTCTCAATTTACTCACCGTAACCATCACTTCTTCTCTTACCTGAAAACAAAAACTTCCTCACCTTAACCGTCACTTCCTCTCTTACCCAAAAAACACACTTCACTCACTACACTCCCTCACTTAATACCTACCTAAAACCTACACACACAACGTACTAAGTTTATATTACTTGGTTTCTAAGGTTTCCTATAAGGGCAAGCCCTTATAGTTAATTACATATTAGATAATCGAAGTCACGCAAGAAAACTTTCGATTACTAAGCACTTAAATCTAATCTTCACGGTGGATTTGTAATAATCAAAGTGTTAAATTATATGCAATTCAGTTCTCCTGAAAGGATCACACTTATCATCTAATCACCAATTAGGGGAGCTTCAAATAAGTAAGTTATTATCTTCCAAGCTTAAGACCACTACCTTAGTGTCATCCAATTAAGTTAACTTCCAAACCTCAATATTTATAAAATTACATTTTTACCCTTATTGTGAGAAGGAGGACAAATTTGTGTTTACCTCTTAACACATTATGTTTCAAACATCCAAAAGAGTTTATTATGATCAAAATTGCCCATTTATCATTTTGTTTAACCTAAAATTTAGTTAAGGTATTAAAATCTCAAAATTACCATTTTGGCCCTAGGACTCTCCACTTCATAATTCATCAAATAAATCTCAAATGACTTTGAAATTTCATAGTTACCCTACTCATGGGTTAATTAAAATATCAGACGAGAAAAATATGATTTTCTAAATTTATGTGAGGAGGAACATGACCAATTAATGAATACCTTTAAACACTACGAGTCCAATTTTAACCTTGAGTATATAATCTTTAGTGACTTGAGCTTGCACTTAGTGGCATCCACCCACATAATTCTTAAATAAAATATTAAGTGAATACTTAGTTACCCCACTCATGGGATAATTAAGATGTCAAGGTTCATTAAGCACAGGTTAAAATATTATCACTAAAATTTAACTTTAAATGAATGATTTATCAACATAATAAGTTCAGAAGAATTCAAAATGACTCAAAAGATTTTGAAAGTTATTTAGGGCTCCCTAAGCACTTTTATGATCTTTTGGATGTTTTGGAGGACAATTGAACCTATTATGCTTTGATGAAGAAAATCATCCTTAAAATCTTTAGCAACCCAACAAGTTATGCTTCGGGACCCGCTAATTCACCTAAATCAATAGAAATACCCTAATCTACTTATTCAACTTTTATAACCCAATGCTCAAAGACTTAAGCCTTCCCTAAGGTATTTGAGTCCTTGTGAGTAATTGGGGACATTTGTTTTCGCCACATATGGATCATCAGACTGGTATAAGTCTGAGGTATAGGTGGCTTGAGCAATGATGATAATGCTAATGTGTGTTAAAATGATGGATACAATACGATGTGAGAATTATTAGAATGGTATCTCCTACCTTAAAGGACCATCAATAAGGGAGAGGAAAGGACCGACGATACTATTCACTGACTCTCAGTGAGATTGTTGCTCCTGATACTCTTAGGTTGTTACTAGTCCTAACTTGATTAGAGTGACTAACCTGTGGACTCACCACTTACAAAATTAGAACAAATCTCTTTTGCCTGTTAAAACAAACTCTTCATGAAAACTTTCAAATGAAAATTAAAGAATTTTGATGATAATTTATAAAGGATCATGGTTAGTCATTTGGATCAAGTTTAGGACTGCCTTATGTAGGTTGTCGCATTAGTAACTCTTACCCAAGGGCGGAAAACACACAGTCCAGCTCTGAGCCTCCAACTTTGCTGATGTCTTATACACATTCTTGGTTTTTCATATGTGACTACGAGTTTTCTTTTACTTGTTTGTGTCTTTTATGAAATGCTTTTTCCACTTCTTGTACTGGCTTTTCTTTGCTCCGCTTACTTTCTTTTCCTACAATTCGTTTAAGTTTCTTACTAATCATATTATGTTTTATGGTCTAACAAGGCAGCTGTAGCAGAAACCCAAGTGCGCTTTTACAGTTTATTTACAACACTTTACTTTATTGCACTTTAGTTTTCAGTACATTTCATTTACCTACAATTTACTTTACTATTCGTAAACAAATAGAATAAAATGTGTCTTTAAAAGTTAAATACACTTTTAATCCTAGTGAATGCCCTTAAATCACTCCTTTTGGATTACAGGAATCCCTCAGATGAGATAACCTACAGTTGCTAATGAGATTTACCCAGTTTAAATAAGTGTAACAACTTGTTCAGACCAAGTCAATCTGAAAGAAATTAGTGGTGTTTAAATGAGGGGTCCGAGGGATCCTAATTGGTATTGCTCCAATCAAATTTAAAATTTCCCCAAATAAAAATAAAAAGAAAATTAAAACCATAATAATAACAACAATGAACATATAACATTAAAACACAGCTGGTAAAACCATTTGAACCTTAGATATTAGGATTGCTACACCAACAAGGAGCTTGGAGCATGCATCGTGGGCAGCATGATGAGGACATGCAGAGGAACATCTTCGAGAGAGCAAACAAATCTACAACAACAAATTCTTTCCTAGAATTTAACAACATGTCGTAGGACTTTGAGGTTGTCTTCCTAGTGCGACATAAATCCTCAACTGATCTTTAGGCCATTGTACAACCTTGTTGTGTAATATAAGCCCTAATTCATTTTAAGATTCTAAGGTCGTCGTTCGATATGACGTAAATCCTCCTATCTTCCAACTATTTGTATGATCGATATCATGCAAATGTAAGCCCTACAAAATAAAATCTGCGGGGTGAAATATTAAATAATTACTCTTCGAAACTAGAGCCAAACCATATGATAGTTTGGGAAGTCACCTAGATTCTCCTCAAGATCCGTGACATCCTTTAGCTTTCTTCCTTTATTTTCCATAATAACTGTTCCATTTTGCACCTTTCTTATTTGATATTTCGTATGTCCGACCTTAAAAACCCTAACCATTGAAACTCATGAAGACATTACCTCTGATCTAAATTGAGAGTATTCTTAGGTGATTTAGGTTGCATAAGATGTAACTAACTATAGAGGCTTGCAGTTATAGGAAACTTGAAGGACCCAACTTAATATAAACTCTATATAATCTCTCATATTAGATAGGGCAAGTTGTCGGTCAACATAAATGTTTCACAGACAATAACGAATGTGATAAGTTATCTAGTTTATTTAATCAATCCTCATTATCAAGTGATGTGTCTATTCTTCGGGGTAGATATATGACTTGTGATGTAGTGCTCGTTTATTTAAACTATTGTATATATGGGATCAATTTGGTCTCATATTTTCAAAACTAAATTATTACTTTACAAAATTTTATATGTATGTTAAATTAAGTATATTTCAAAGCGAGCGTCGGGATATCCATTCCGTCGGCCGACAACTTCTAATTTAGTGATTAACAGCTGCCTAACAACAAATATTACTTGAGAGGATTTGTTAGAATTAGTCTAAAAAAAGTTTGGTATATGATTAATTTATACATTAAACTATTCACCAAGGCTAGGCCAAATTATTCAAAATCATCAATGGACATTTCAATAACTTTCCTACAACATTAAATGGTCATAATGTTATGGGCTGAATTATCATAATTATAATAAATAGTTATGGGCATTATGGGAAATTTTGTTGAAATCCTTGTATAGGAAATTAAAAGATTTTATAATAATAAAGACTTAAATTGAAACTATAAGATTTCCAAAATCACTAGAACTATTTTTGTTGGAAAAAAAAAATAACAAATTGATCTAAATTCATAATAATTATAGAAATTATGTAGAAATTTAGGCTTGCTTTGCTTCAAATTTTTAGTTGGATAACTTGTAAATATAGGAAATCATTGATGTAGGTTTATTTCTAAAATTTTATTTACTTAAGATGAACTTATTACAACAAGTCAATGATGACAAATTTTGTAACCAATACTATCTCTTACTTTTAAGTGTTTTCAAGGTTATTTTCATTTTAATTAATACCATTGCTTTATGGTTGAATTATGGATTACTTTTATATTTTTTAGGTAATCATGCTTATTTTTGTTCATTCTTTCTTTTTTTAGAGAGGTTGAAAAAAATTCTTTGGGAAGCAAAGCTTACCTTGCATTTATTGCTGAAGGATTATGTGGCTTACAAGAATGGAAAGAGGTTATGAGTTATCAAAGAAAAAATGGCTCACTCTTTAATTCCCCCTCAACAACTGCTGCTGCACTTGGCCATATTCGAGATGATAAATCTCTTAATTACTTGAGTTTTGTTTTACAAAAGTCTAGCTGCTCAGGTAGTAGAGTTCAATTTTTTCTTTCAAACATAAATTCAAATATTTGTAATAGTTGATTTTATATATTAATTCAAGCTTGTTGTTTTTAAGTTCCAACAACTTACCCACTGGACATACATACTCAGCTTTCCATGGTTGATAAACTTGAAAGGCTTGGAGTTTCACTATATTTTATTCATGATATAAGGAGAATTTTGGATAGAGCTTATAGGTGGAGATCAAGCTAATTATTTATTCTCTTTGACTTTTATGCTCTTTTAAATCCCTAACTTATCTCAATATTCAGATATTGGATGGATGAAGACGAGGAAATTTATGAAAACATAGCTACTTGTGCCATGGCATTTCGAATTTTACGTATGCATGGATATGATGTCTCTTCCAGTAAGCTATCCATATTGAGCTATTTTTTGTACACTTATTGTTGTAGGAATGATCGTGTGATCTTAGTTATTTCAATATCCTTGAGCAGATGCTTTAGCTCCTTTTGTTGATGTGAGACATTTCAAGAATACAGTCCAGGGACATATTAGAGATTTAAGTGCTATTATTGAGCTATATAAGGCTTCACATGTTCAGATCTCACCAGAGGAACCTGTTTTAAGGAAATTAAATTCTTGGACGACACAGTTTCTCATGGAAGAACTGAATAATAATGTCGTCCACTCATTAGATGTTTTACAAGAGGTAGTTGATTTGTACTTTCCCACATTTCATTTCCTTCAATTTATTAAGAATATTATAGAGATAATGTTGTGATTGGTGAATATGATTTAGAATGGGGATATAGAGAAAGAAATATGATATTTATTATGCTACAAATTACCCAACACATGAATTTTTTATTTCAAAAATATTATACTTCGGTTATGAATGCAAGATAGAATTCCTACATAAGTTGATATTATTATAAAATGCAAAGAGTTATGAGGCACTATAGATTTGGAATAGTTAGCAAGGAATCGATTGTGTGTGTGTGTGTGTGTGTGTGTGTGTGGTCCGGGGGGGGGGGGGGGTGGATTGGTGGCATATGCGGTATTAGTAGCAACTTTACTACCAACTCTCAATTTTCAGTACAAAACTCCATCAACTTATCTCATGATGCTCTAATAATTTAATAACTTATCTTATGTCCATGTTTACTCAATGGCTTCTGGCATTTATGATCAGTTTCTACAAAATGAAAATTATTTAATTAAAACATCAACTGAACAAATTCTCAAATGTCATAATGATTGTAATTTGAGAAATTTCATAATTCTTAAGAAAATGTGGGTACCAAATAGGACAATAAATGAGTATGACTAAAATTTAGGATATTTAAGGAAAACTAGGATTAATTTTATATAAATCAGAATTCTTTATATGTAAGGAATTGTTAGCTTTTCTGTCAAAGTTTGTTTTCTTCTCTTAAGTATATTTTTTAAAAGGTACTATAAACAAGTAATTTAGAGCTTGTTTTGGAATAATTATGTTTTTTGTTTTGTTTTTTTTTTTGTTTTTTTTAATAATGTATTTGTTCATCTTTCATTTAATTTATTTCTAAAACTAAATTAACATATTTTTGGAAACACTCAAAATAACTCTCAAGTATTTTGACTGTACTTTATTCAAATAGCTAAATATATTTTATCTTAAATCAAACTATAAACAAAACAAAAAAGGAAAGAAACAAAAGTGTTCCCAAGTGTGCGCTTACCTTTTGGTGTGTGTCGTTTATTAGATTTGAAACACTTACTATTTGTTATTTTAATGTTTTCTAGTTGCTTATGAAATTTTGATTTAGATTAATGGTTCCTATTCATCTTATTTCTTTTAGGTTGATTATACTCTCAAATTTCCCTTTTACGAAAGTTTGGAAAAGTTGGAGCACAAAAGAAATATTGAGCGCTACAATTTAGATAATTTGCATATGCTCAAGACATCATTTGTGTAAGTTTTAATTTTCATTATGTTTTGAGTAGTACTAGAGAGGCAAAACTTTACTATGCGTAGTCTTTTGCTCTTTACAAAAATCATGGTTTATGTGGAAACTCTCATTAGGTCTAGTATGAACAACAATGAGCTTTTGAAGCTTGCTGTGAATTTATTTAATGGTTCCCAGTTGACATATAGGAAAGAACTTCAGTATCTTGAGAGGTAAGTGCATTTCATTAAATATTTTTTTCATGCAAATTTGATTTTTGTTTTTTCGTTCATGACACACTCTTGTGCAAATAGTTGGGCTAAAGAGAACAAGCTAGATCAGCTCAAATTATTTCGTCTAAAACCAAAATATGTATATATCTCTGCTATTGCTACATTATTCTCCTCAGAATTCTCAAGTGCTCGCTTATGTTGGGTCAAATCTAGTATGCTAGTTGTTGTAGTTGATGATTTTTTTGATGGTGGGGGTTCTCCTGAAGAATTAGCAAATCTTATCAAACTGGTAGAAAAGTATGCTCTATCTTTATTTTTTTGTATTATCTATTATAAATAATAGTTTTATTAGTGATGGTGCAATCTTTGGCAGATGGCATGTAATTCATGAAAGAGACTTCTGCTCTGAAAATGTAAAGATCATCTTTTTGGCTCTATTTAATACTATTGATGAGCTTGGAGCAAAGGCTTCTCTCTTCCAAAAGCGTGATGTCACCAAGCACATTATTAATATGGTAAGATCTTACAACATTCATATACTTTTGAGCAATGCAAAACATGGTGAATTGCTTTATCAAATTCATCTAGCTTGTGTCAAAAAAAAAACATTGAATGGAATCTAAAAAAATTCTCTTATGCTACCTCATTTGCAAATTTGGCAAATATTACCGACACCTCTAGTTTTTTTATGTGCTTTTAATTAGGAGATTATTTTTCAGAAGGTTTTGGCATTTTTTAACTTGTAGTGGCATGCTTTGTTGAAATCCATGATGAAAGAAGCTAATTGGATAAAGAATAGCACGGTGCCTACTATTGATGAGTACATGACTAATGGAATTACATCATTTGCTCTCGAACCCATTATTTTACCTTCCATCTATTTCATTGTGCCAGAGATTTCAGAGAACGTCGTTGGGTCTCTAGAATATTATGAATTATTCAGACTTGTTAGCAAATATGGTCGTCTTTTCAATGACATTCATGGTTTTGAGGTAAAACAATTTTTTCTAAATGTCAATTTTATTCTTAAAAAAAGAGATGCTTCTTTTTTGGATTTTGTTTGACTAAAAGGTCAACCAAATGATGGTATGTAATATGCAAAAAAGGTATTTTTTCTACATTACATTGCTTCATGTCCTTCAACTAACTATAATTAAACAAAGCTTAATTAAGAAAAATAAATTCATCATCAAAACTAAGTTATTAAATTTGATCAATAGTAATCATTAAAATTCCATCAATGAACTAACATGGGTGCACTCCAACAAAATTCTACAACTTAGATTGGCTTAAATGAAATAAGTGAAGGAGAAGAAACAAGAAAATCATGAGCATAAAATTCTAGCTCCAAATGGTTAAGACAGTTTTGGCATGTATGTGTTTTTAATTTTAGATTGAGGCTAGTAGCTGATATTTTCCATGTAAAAGGTTTAGGATTGTTTTAGAGAAAATTTGTAGCTTTTAGTTTAAAAAAAAAATACAATTATGCTTCGACCAAGC
The DNA here is from genome assembly GCA_022702705.1 of Papilionanthe hookeriana x Papilionanthe teres. Lineage (NCBI taxonomy): Eukaryota > Viridiplantae > Streptophyta > Magnoliopsida > Asparagales > Orchidaceae > Papilionanthe > Papilionanthe hookeriana x Papilionanthe teres. Next base: position 24,913,525 of record CM040436.1, on the reverse strand, counting down.
ACTTATGAGTAGGGTACTCCCTAAAAATATCGCTTGTACCCACTTGGCCCAATTTAACCTAAATGAGCTATATTGGACTAAAATCAAATTAAACTAAATTGAATATTGTTGAATTCATAAATCCTTAAATAGATTCAATGGAACACAATTTAATTCTAATTGAGCTTCAATTTGATCAGTTGTGTAAGTTGACTAAAATTGACCCAATTAAACCATATAAAACTAAAATCAAATTAAGTCCAAATTAATAAATTAAGTCAACCCTCTTAAAATAATTAATATAAGTCAACCCTCTTGGAGGCCTAATTTGTCTAATTGGCACACTTGACCTATTGAACCTAAATTGACCCATTTAGATCACATTGAGCCAAACCTAAGTAACTCTCACCTAAATCCAACATAGCTTGGTTAAGTGGTTTCTTTGGTCTGTAGGGATCTACCCAAAGTGATGTAACCCAAGGAGAACCCAATATTTGTTGAACTAAGCTTAAAAAGTGTTCAAATACATCCAAAATACCAAATTAGTTAGGTCCAACTCCTCACTTTGCCTTAAGCAATGAATAAAATTTATTTTGAGCTTGATTTAGGCACCCTTAACTATCCCTACAAGCTAGAGCTCCTCATGATTCCAAAGAAACTAAGGTCAAACCTAGGCTCAATCATCATTTCTTGAACCACTCACGAACCTTCATAGGACTTGACAAAACATATTTCCAGCCCTTGAACTTTCTTAATATGACTATCGAAACTAAACCAAGCCTAAAACTTTGTTTTTTTAAGGAAATACACTTAATGGCTTATACTAGGATTTTTTTTTCTCTCAAAACACTCTTAAGCATTCTAAGAAAAGTTCCCTACCAAGCCCTCACTCATCAACCACTTCCAATCCCGAGATGTAGCAAGGTCGCCCATTACATTAGTAACTTGATCCAATCATTGCTTCAACACTATCCCATGCTTCATAGAAGGGTAGGAGTTTATGGAGGTTCATGGAGCAAAATTTAATCACGAAAAGCAAGGAGGAAGAACCATATTGAGGTATGTCGTGATAACCCTCCCGAACCACTACCCCCTCTCTTTGATATTTCGTAAAAGAAAAATCCTTTGAAAATTTAGTAGATTCAAGTGTAAGATATGTTGAATTTAGCATAAAATGTTTTGGATAAGTTAAATATAGATCCATTTCTTACATCGAGAGGATCAAGGCCCAAAATGGAGAGTTCTTGAGGAAAAAGATAAAACTAGGACTATTAATTTTCTTTATTTGAATTGAACAACCTTGATTTGGTTGGATAGAAATTTAAAATCCATGAAGGTAACTCCCCCTTTAGAAGAGAAAAAATTTCCATACGGAGTATGCACACAGATTTGCGGCGTACTCCTAGTAACCCCGCAAGACCCCTATAATAACATATGAATAACATCGAAATGGAACTTGTGAAGATTATTGAGATTATTGGACATAATACCCCAATAACTTATCAATAACCCCATAATAACTCTGAAATGGAGGTTATTGAGGGTTTATCACGCATGCAGCATTACGTGTGTTCTCCGTATGAAAATTTTTCTCCTTTAGAAGGGAATGACCAATCAGAGCACGCTATTTGTAAAGCATAGGTAAGGCATTTGCTAATTTGGATTAGTACAAGAATAGGCTATAAAGGGTTTAAATTAGTATAAAAAATAAAAAATTGATAAATAATTAAAGATCATAGAAATAAAAAGAAATTGTTAGAAACTCATGAAATTTATCTCTATTTTCTTAAAATAAAATCAAGACTTGAACCTTCATAAATTATTTTTAATTTTATAAACCTTCATAAAGCTGTCAAATAACTAATTTAAAAAATTATCAAAAATTTCTTAAAATTCTTTGAATATGTTTAAAGTTTTTAATAAGTTTCCCATAGAGTTTTGAGCTTATTTAAACTAGTAATTGATTGAAATAACCAAATCTTGATAAACCTTAACAAATAAATAATATAAAAATATTCAATATTTAAAATATCTAATAAAGAGTTTTAGGTATCTAATGGCCTTCAACAACACCTCAAATCTTATTGAGGCTAATTTCACAAAAAAACATAATAATTTAAAATTAAAAATTTTATAATAAATTAAATAAACTTATAAAAACAATTAATTAATTAAAAATATTAATAGCTTTAAATATTATAATAAATTAAATAAACTTATAAAAACAAAAAAAATTAAATTCATAATTTCTAGTGATAGAGAACACTTCAAAAAATTAAGTTTAAATTATTTTGGTGTAAGATAATTAATATAAATAGTAAACCTACATAAACTAGAAGATTAATAGTACATAAATTAAGAATCTAGAATCCACCAAAAGTTTATAAATGTGTTGGGATGGCTCTCCAAGAGTCTCCCAAATGTTTTATTAAATTTTGAATTATTTTGATAATTAAATATTTTTAGTATCCAAATTTATCAAAACTAAATAGAAAAATAAAAAAAATCATGATTATTTCTAAGTTTAGAAAAGATTTTTTTATGGTCCTTCACTTCAAAGAGCATTTTCATAATTTCTAGACTTAATTTTGATATCATCTAATTTTTTATTCCCAATATAATAATAAATAATTTAAAATAGTAATGAGTTAAAAGTTTATTAAAATCCCATAAAATGCTCATAAGGTCTCCCCATCCTTAGAAAATGATTCCTTGAGATTTTAAATTTTATAAATCCTTTATATTAAATAATGATTTTAAATAAATTTATTTAATTAACAATTAATTAATTAAACCCTAAAATTACAAAAATTCCTAATAAATTAACCAGGGCATTAAAATTTTAAAAAATTTAACCATCAAATCTTTATCATAGAAAGTACTATGAAAATAAAAAATGGCATTTTAAATATTAAATTAATTTATGTGATTTTAACATTCAATTAATTTAAATTATTCACAAAATTAAAAATAACTTTAAAGCACCACCAGATCTCTTCTGTCTCTCAATAAATTTTCTTTAATTTTGGAGTTCATAAGAATTTTAAATGGTTTTTATAAGTTAAAATAATTTAACATTTGTTAAAAATAAATAAATTAATATAAATTTAATTCAAATATTGAAAGGGAAAACTCTCAAGTAATGCTTGACCTCTAATCATGTTTTCATAATTTTAAAATTAATTTTGATATAAATCTAAGTTTTTTACCTTTAAAAAATAATTAAAAATATTGAAGGAACAAATAATTTAAAGTTTCACTAAAAACTTTTAGGATGTTCCTAAAGCCACTCTTTAATTTAGAAAATAATATCATAAGGTAACCAAATCAATTATTAAGCTAATTGAATTATCCAAATTTAATATTTCAATTATTAAACTTAAACTAATAAAAGTCAAAATAAATTATGTAAAGCTAGTAACATTATTAAAATCTATCTTTTGAACGTTAGAGAAAAAATTTTTAAAAATTAAAATTAAATTATTTTGAGTAATAAAATAAATTTATAATTTTAAATTAAAAATTATATAATTCAAATTTAAAATTATATAATTTATTGAAAATAAAAAATGAAATTTAAATTGCTTGATATTTTTATAAGGAATTTAGGATATCCTTCAAAGTATTTTCTTAAAGTTTCATGAGTTCTCGTAAATATTTGAAATCTAAATAATTTATATAAGTGAAAATAACTAATAAATTTCAAAAAAATAAATTAATTGAAAGTTGTCTTAAAATTTTATGGGATGCCTTTATTTTGTCCCTTGACACCAAAAGATTATTTTCATAATTTTTTTTATGTTTTTGTTATTGATTATTTTTTTCCTTTAAAAATGTAGTAAAAAATTATAATTTATTATAAATATTTTAAAAACAATCCAAAATTTTATCTTTGTGCTTATCAAAGTCTCATGAGGCTTTCTAAAATAAAGCTAAGGTTTCTACTAAATTTAAAAATTTTAAATTATAATTAAATATCATATAAAACAAACTTGGAAACTTGTCAACATTAATAGATAAAATTCATTAAAAGCACTTGGAAATAATCAAACTTTTGCACATGCATCTTGATTTATTTTTAGCTCTTCACCCATTGAACATAAAGAGACAATTGGCTAATGAGGATAATCATCATTCTTGAGGATGTCTACCTATTTCTTTCATTGATCTTTGACCTTTATTCTGTACTTCACATAGATATATATTAGTTGTACACCCATGTTCTTTAAGATACATCGAATAATTAAATAAAACATGAAAATCATATATTATTATCTAAGTTATATGTATTGCATCCCAATCATGCTCAGGCTACATGGTGTTGACCTCACATTTGTTAAAGTCTAGTATTTCTTTAGAATAACGTAAGGTCAAGCCATAGGACTTTCCTGGTGACTATCTTAGAGGAATAGCCATAGAACCCTCACTCCATAAAAATTCAAAAAATACTTATTTGCTTCACTTGAAGTTTTCAAAAGCTTAAAGTCTAACCTCTAAGTAGTTAGGAGAAAGAGACCAAGCATTAGGAAGCTCAAGAGGAGTTCCTTATAAGATAGTCAAGCCTTAGGACTTACCCTGGGTAGTCTGGGTGAGACTCACACACATACTTACACATTGCACTCTCACGCACTACCTCACAACCCTAAACCAAACTTCTCCACACTTGATCCTCTACTCATTTGGAAACTCATGTGGGTAGTTTCCCCCAAGCACTTAGCCCCCAGTTAGGGCTTGACAAGTACCAGCACATGGAGGATCCAAATGGGGAATTTCCTTGGCCCATGGCTTAAATGGGTTCTCAATCTCACTCAACTTCAAATTTTACCAAAAATCCCAATTTTTGACCCCTTAGCCCTAAATTACCCCTAAAACCCTAATTTTGTCCAAAATTCCCAAAATCAACCAAAATTACCAAAATCCATCAAAAGTCATCCCAATACATTCCTCACCACTCAAAAATACCCAAAACACCTTAAATTTACCAAAATTTCCAAAAATCCCAAAAAATACTCAAAATTATCAAAATGCCCCTCCTAAAGCAAAACTCCAAAAATTCCAAAAATTTCCAAAACCTTATAATATTCCCAATTTCAGTTTGGAACCACCACATTAACCCAATTTGAACAAAAGCGTTAAATTGCCCTTTAAAGCCTAAAATGCCCAAATCGCCCTCAATGTCCATTCAATTGACCCCAATCTTGCCCAATTTCTATTCTAAACCAAAATTCATCATCTCCAATGCTAATCTAAACCAAATCTAAGCCCAATTTGACCTACATTTGAACTCAATTTCAAACCAAACAAAAAGCCCAAATTTTGACCATATGGCCCAATTCCCCAAACTGAACCCAACATCAATCAATATCCCTCAATTTTGAATCCTAAACTCTTCCTGACATTCTCCTTAACAAAATTGAACCATCAATTGCCCCCAATTTGAGCTCAAACCTCACCCAAGTCAAACAAAACCTAAAATCCCCAAATTTCCCCCAAATGACTCATGTCTAAAATCCATCAAATTGAATGCACTAATCCTAAAATCTCTACCCAATTTATGTCAAGAACTCTTCAAGACATCCCCCTAGACCATTTGAAACCATCAATTAGCCTTTGACCCCACTCTAGCCTAACCTAAACCCAAGCTAACCCAACATGCTCAAAATAGACCAAATACCCAAATCAAGCCAAATTGATCCCCCAAACCTATTCAAAACCACATTAATCCTCTTCTAAACACTTTATGACAATCATATACATCATTTTGAACAATCAATTGGACCTAACCCAAGATTGAACCCAACCTAGCCCAACTTGAAACCACATGGCCCACAATTAAACCCATGAGCCAAACTGACCAAACCTAGCCAAATTGATCAAACCAAGCTCACCATAGCTAACCATTGGACCCCTAGGACTGAACTAGATCCACCTAGCCCAATCTAGTTGAGCCATGGACTAAAGATCCCATGATTTAGGGGATCCCCTCCCTTAAATGGATAAACCTAAGGGATTTGCAATTAACACTTAGCCACTTAAGTTCGCCACCATGATGGCTTATCCACCTGACCACTGGCCATCTCCCCTTGGCCTGGTCGGCCGGCCTAGTTGTCGAAGGAGCCCAAACCGAGAGCCACCTCTCACCAAATGAAACCCAAACTCACCCCCCAAGTTGTCCAACCTTGATTGGTCACTTGTGCCTTGCTGCCTTCCACCTAAGTAGCTAATCCCACCCACCAGCAGGCCCTGAGCTCCACCAGGCAGCCATTGCTATAAAAGCCATCCTTCACGGCCAAAGAGAGGTGCTGAAATTTTCTTTAGGGAACTCTGTCAAATTGCTCCCACAGCTTCCTTGAGACCTCCTAAATGTAATCCCACTATCTTTAGCCACCCATCCCCACTGTCCAAAGCTAATTTCCCCACTGAAATTCTAGCTGAAACCAGGACACATTCCATTTTAGCTCTACACTGAACCAAAATCAAATTATGCGCCCACACCTTCACAGTACTGAAAGAAGAAGTTCCCCCATCAAAGCCCCATCACAGAAAGCCTCTGTACCAGACCTTGATCAACACCTGAAATCGGGTCTGGTCGAACTTGGGTCCAGACATTTCACTAGGGAAAAAGACTTCATTTGGAGGTTCGTTGGAACTAATCGAAGCTGCTACAACCATCTGATTGAGGCCTCCCCTCTCAGACAAAGGTATTGAATTTCACCTTCCTCACGAGCTATTATTCGTCCTCCATACATGTGTACTGTATTTTATACCGTATAAGCAGTATATATAGGTTCGTCTAGGTCAGATGAGTCTATAGAAACAAACCCCATATGATTTGGTTGAGTCTAGCTCGAGATCTTAAGATTAGAAGGTGGACGGCTTACGGGATGAACCAGTTGGGGACGAAGACCAAGAGCCATTGGATCGCACGTGTTTGCTTGGACGGCTAGATTGAGTCGGACGGGAGCATGGTGCATAAAGTGGAGGTGATCACCGAATATAAGCTTACGTTTTATATATGAAATTACACTTTATATTTATTCTCAACAATAATATCTCTTTCTTTAGAAAAACTTGATTTCGAAGCAAATAAGAGACCAACTTTAATTATTTATAATATGGGATTCTACGCAAGTATATGTATTGTTTATCAAGTAATATATGACTTTCTGATTAAGCCCCGAGATATCGAACCCACAAGGAAATATTCTAAAAATTTTAAGAAAGCAGAAAAATAACTTTTTACTTTTCAAAATGTTTTGTAAGTTATGTTTTATAAATAGAAAGTTTAAATTCTTTTGATAATTTTTAAGAAAACAACATCATACATCATACATCTATGCTTCTCGGCTGTATTATATTTTGTTGAGGAAGACAACAACATCATACATCTGAGGAAGCAACAATAGCCTACTGACGTAGGCAACAACAACGTACGTCAGGAGAGGTAATAAAGGTCATGTCAGAGTATGCAACCACAACCTACTTTGAAAAAGTTAAAAGGATCCCAAGGTGGAAGGCAACAGTAACCTTGAAGACACTTCGGTTATAGATGGATTCATATGCTTTCTAATCCCCAAAGGGCCCATTTAATGGCAAAATTGTAGAAAAATGTCACTAAAATACAAAAAAAATAATAATAATAAATAAATCATTTTTTTTTTCTTTTGCAAACAAACCGTAGGTACGCACGCAGGCACGCAAATGAGAAAGTCCACACACAATCGTACACAGATATGTGTGAACAGTTAGTGCAATCGTTCGCTTCACTGATCATGTCTGTATGCACTTATCAACCCATGTTCATTGACCCAATTCGCCCACACGTGCTGACCATGTGCACATTCCTTGTCTCGCATTGCTATGTTGCCCATTGGCGTGCACCCTCTACTGTTGTTGTTATTGCTTCCATACTTCTATGTGAACCAACACACAAATATGTGTTCACGGCGCTCACATGAACATGTGCATGCTCATGCATTTACCTGCTTGCCTTTATGCACGCTGTTGCATTCTCGATCACATTCATACCAACCTATGGATCCCACCACATCCTTACACATAATTGTACTCATTTTCTTGAATGGACATACACATGCACCCATGCATTCATACATATGTCCAGACGACCACAACTTCCCGGCCACCACTATCGTCTTCGCCGTCATCTCTGAACCACAATTGTTCGGCCGCTGCCAACCATAATGACAACATTATGATCATGACTTCACTAATAAAATCTTCATAATTTACAAATTTTTGGAGTATTTGAAGTTATATTTTCAGACTATAAAAACAACATTGCCCAAAAATAAGGAACAATTGATGCTTCATCAAGAAAATTTTTTCATCCAACAAAAAACTATATGCAACCTTGAAAATAAACATTCTAAATTCAAATTCAAAATTATACAGGGTGTTGACTTCAACAACTTTATAGTCACTAACTGTCTCAAAAGACAGACCCAATGATGTCACAGTTGGTTCAATCCTAGTCCAATCAAGTCTAGATTAAAAAATTGAAGCACATTTATAGGCTTTGGATTGTCAATTGAGTCGTCAAATGAACTCTTAAGTTTAACATATTTATATTCAATCGAGTATCTGACCAGAGAAATCCAACGTGCCTAAGATTACTTAATTTTGTGGTCATGTCATTCAAATAATCAAAGAAAACTCATATGATCAAGGGAGATTAATATGAGCGGCCTATGTGGTGGTGATGGAAGTTATTGGCTAAAAGAACAAAATGCCCCTTTAGAGGCTATAAGAAGAGGAATTCTAGTGCCCGTTTTGGACTAAAGACATGACGATAACTTTCGGGCTTTGTAGTTGTCGGCCATTGTCAGTCATCACTGCCTGCAGCCACCAACCTTTGGTCGTCGATGACCCTTGCTTGCAGATGTCACATCATAAATATGATTGTAACATATAACACTCACATTAAAGATCCAATAATAATTTCTAACCTCCAAATTCATCAACCACCGACCTCCTATAATCATTGCTTACAATCTTCATGGCCAGAATATAGTGTTTGCATTGCAGTCAGTATAAACATTTGATTTTACCTGAAGTTATCATTGATCATTAACCTATCTAACTATAACACTGCTTATATTGCAATAATGCCATGATACAATTACAGACAGACAGAGCAGCGGGGAAAAAGAATATCTTTTGGCTGCTTCTTCACCATGGAAATGGCTCTGTTTCGGAAGAAGAAGTGAGAAGAGATATGTTGAGTTTGATGGAGTCCACCAGAGCTGAATTGCTTGGGCTGGTTCTAAAGAACGAGGGGAGCGTGGTTCCCAGATCATGCAAAGAAGTCTTTTGGAAGACGTGCAAATGGTTGCAGTTCATTTACAGAAACAACGATGGATTCACATCGCCCACAACGGAAATAGCTGACGTTGTGAATGCTGTTATTTATGAGCCTCTGAAAGTGAGCCTTTTTCCAGAATCTGAAGCTTAGATGAATTATCTTATTTGATACTCATCAAAATAAATGGACCGTTGGTTATTGCTGTGATACTATTTTCTAATTTGTTTGCTCCATATTATAATATTTAGTTGTTTGGAAAATTTATGATTTTTTTTTAAATTTTTTTTAAGAATTTCAATGAATTTTTCTACTTCAATAAAATTTATTGGCACTTATTTACATTATTGCATGATAAAGAAATAAATATGTTTATGATTTAGTTATTACCTTATTAGTTGGTGTTTCATGGAGTTAATTTGTTTAAAGGAAAAAAAAAAGTCTTGCTGGAAAAAATTTTTAAAATGTAATATGAAATAAATTGACTTTAAATTAGGTTTCGAAGTGTCGCTACTGAATTATAATTTGTAACAGCATTAAAAATTTTGAAAATTGGATCGGCTGAAAGTCTATATCTTTTTGCTTTAGTTAAGGATGGTCGTACTGGACATTTATAGAAGGATGTACCTCGGCGTATGCTTTTTGCTAATGATATCCTTCTCATGGACAAGACGAGAGAAAAAATCAAGGGAAAAACTTGAATTATGGAGGTCTACAGAGTCTGCCTTCGTTTGAGTAGAACTAAAACTGAATACATAGAATGTGATTTTAGTAATAGTAGCTCTAGTCACAGAAGTGTAACTTTAGGTGATCAAATTATTAAAGGTGCGAACAATTTAGATATCTCAGGTCTATTATTCAAAGTGATGATGATATAGACGGGGATGTTAACAGTAGAATTTTAAGTTGGTTGGTTGAAATTGATGAATGTTTCGGTCCTATTGTGTGATACAAAAGTACCGCTTAGACTGAAAGAAAAATTTTATAAGAGTGTGGTGAGACCTGCAATGCTCTATGGTGACGAATGTTGGCCTATAAAAAAAAAGCATAATACTGAGTTAAGTGTTGCCGAGATGAGAATAATTAGGTGGATGAGTGACTTTAAACTTAAGAGACAAAATGCACAATGAATATATCTGTGATAGGGTTAGCGTAGCTCCAGGGACGAACAAAATTAGAGAGAGCCGCCTTATGTGGTTTTTTCACATTAAACGCCAGCCATCTGATGATCTGATTAGGAGAGTAGATGTTTTAGATTCGACTTATGTTAAGAAAGGCAGAGGTAAACCTAGGTAGACTTGGGCTTATTGTATAAAAAATGATGTTAATCTATTACAATTAAATGAAAATATGACACCAAATCAGACGCAATTAAGAAAAAGGATTCATGTTGCCGACTCTACTTAGTGGGATCGAGACTTTGTTGTTGTTGTCGTTGTTGCATTAAGAATTTTGAAAATTCATTTATGAATATAGAATTTCAAATAATTTTCTAGGAAATCATGTAGTTCAAGAATTATTATCATACATTCTTTTTTTTTTTATGAAAAAAAAAAATCATGAAGATTTATAAAATTTTATATGAATGAACTGCATGTAAAGGAGGGATCTAGAGAAACTTTTGAAACATGATGAAGCCACGAAATGATTTTCGTAAGGGACCTCTTTTATTATTATTTCTACTTTACCAAGCTAGAGATGTTATTGACATGGCTCCCAACTCACGCATTGTTGACAACAATTTTTTGGGATAATTGATTACCCAATTAAAGAAAAATGGAGCAAATGAGGTTAACAAAATCTTCCGGAGTCAATTATTTTATCTTTCAAGGGTTCAATTATTCTAGATAAGCACAATTTACCCATTTTTCGAATAAAGTTTGAAGCACCTATGTAGGCATGTAAACCTTCATAGCTACAATGTTAACCCTTGTAGGATATAGTATTGTTGTGTCCGCGGAATCAAGCCTAGGAATAGAACGTGAGATTGAGAGAATATGGGGGGCAAAGAGGAGGTGAACAGTAAAAAAAGAGCATCTAACCCTTTTCTTATGAAATGGACCCCTATTATAAGTATATCAGACACTTGGAATACATAATTACATATACGTCCCCTTCATATACAAAGAAGTTTAGGGGTATTAAAGTCATTTTGTACAATATACAAAAGATAATGATTAAAAGTATATTTTTAATAAATTTATTGGTCGATCATGATGACTCCCAATTCTCGGTTCATGTTCATTCATTCGGTGATGGCGGCTCGAACCACAGAAGGACGATATAGAGACCACTTGACTAAACCCATCCGCAGATTTGCTTCATCCTTCGGCCAACCTGATTGTTCTGCTGAATGTAGAGTTATTCTTCACTTTGCCTGATGTAGAGTAGTCTATCATTTGGTCGGGTGTGTATTGACTCTTCATTCGATTGTGTGTGTAGGTCGACTCACTGATCGAAACGAACAACTCTTTAGAGCTTTGGAATACCTTCTTCCTTGACTTGACACTGAAGCTATGGGAACAAACTACATCCAATTTGGTTGAAAATCGAGCGAGATATTATGGTTTGATCGCAGACGACTCTCGGTTCTCTATCCTGTGGGGACAATTAACCAATGTCGTATGTTTCCATGTATTAGAAATGGATGACAGGTTAAATCGGATCACCAGATCGCGTGGAGGGGAGCACTGCTGAACAGTGCGACAATCACATGAAAAGCACACCCAATCACGAAGCATCGTGCTGGCATTCGACAACTCCGAGGATCCAGTCAGCACCGTGTGGTTCAGTGAGTAATTCAAAATTTTCGAATCAATTAAATTCATAAAATTAAATAAAATTTTAAAAATACATAACTTGATGCAAAAAAATTACAAAAATAAAATAAAAATACATCTGAACTCAATAAAAAGATGTGAAAATAAATAAAACTAAAAATGAAAACAATAATCTTTTAATTAATTTTTAATTAATTAAATACTCCATAGAGTATTTTAATTATTAAAATTAATTATAAGACGAAAAGATCTAAAATTTTGAGCGAAAAGTCCCCTCCGCCTTTGGGAATAGTCTCTGATTTTTTCAAAGTCAGTGGGACTCCCCAACCCTAAAATGACAAATTTTCTAGTCAAAATGTAATTATTTAGAAAAATAATTACAAGAATTGAAATAAAAATTAGAAAATGTAAATTCAAATGAAAATTAACAAGAAAATTTAGGGTAATGAAATTAGACCCTAAAATGATAACTTCACCCTTATAAATCCTAAAATGAAAATTGGAAAGTAATTGGTAAAATTGTAAAATTAAAATTTTACACTTTAGCTTAAGTTGCCGCCCTATAATTAACTTAAAACACTTGCTTAACCTTAGAGGCCTAGCTTAATAGAGGTCCTAAGGGTTTAACATCATGGTTATCCCTCTAACCATGAAACCACCCTTAATGACCCAGGGTTAGCCCAAATTGAGCTTGAACTTGGTTTAGGTCTAACCTAACTTAGACCTAACCAAAGTACACCCACAATTGGACCACATTCAATTGAGGTCAAGTCTGAGTCCTAATCTGATTTTACGGAGCTTATTTTCAACCTGGATTTGACCTAAGTCTAGCCTAAATTAGACCTAAACATCCACCCTATGTCTAACCTAATTTAGATCTTAGGTCTAGCCCACATTAGACCTAAACATTCACTCTAGGCCTATCTTAACTTAGACCTAGCCTAAACCCTCTAGGTCTAACCCATGTTAGACCTAAACATCCACCCTATGCCTAACCTAACTTAGACCTAGCCTAAAACCTATAGGTCTAACCCACATTAGACCTAAACATTCACCATGGGTCTAACTTAACTTAGACCTAACCTAAACCTTTTTAGGTCTAACCCACATAAGACCATAACATCCACCCTAAGTCTAACCTAACTTAGACTTGGCCTAACCCTTTTTAGGTTTAACCCACATTAGACCTAAACATCGACCCTAGGTCTATCCTAAACTTAGATCTAACATAAATCCTTTAGGACTAACCCAAATTGGACCTAACTTCAACATCCCAGGTCTAACCCATATTAGAAACGAACATCCATCCTTTTAGGAATAACCTAAATTAGACCTAAATTCAACTTTAAACTCTTTGGGTCTAACTCAAATTAGATCTAACTTCAACACTCTGGTATAGCCTAACATAGACCTAACCTAAATCACTTTAAGTCTAACCTACATTAGACCTAAATATGAACCATCATAAGTCTAACCTAACTTTGACTTAGTCCAACTTGAACTTTCTTTACGTCTAGCCTAATCTAGATCTAGCCTAAGTCCAACCTAACTAGGACTTAGTTCAATCTAAACTCTCTTGGGTCTAACTTAGCATAGACCAAAATCAACTTGAATCAACGGGTCAACCTAACTTTGAAAATCTAAACCCACGACCTGACTCAGATTAACCATATCAATTTGATTCACCGGGTCAACCTGACCTAACTCGAGTTAACCATATCAACTTGATTCACCAGGTCAGCCAACCTAACTCGGGTTAACCCAATCAACTTGATTCACCGGATCAATCCGACTAATATGGGTTAACCCAATCAACTAGACCTAACTCGGATTAAACAAATTAACCAAAATCACTAGGTCAACCCGACCTAACTCAAGTTAATCCAATTAACTTGAATCACCGAGTCAATCCGACCCAACTCGAGTTAACTCAAAACAACCTCAATCCAACTTAACTTGTGTCAATACAATCGAAACTCGATGGCGAACTTAATTAAACCGAGTATAAATCGAATCAAATCTAACTCAATTAAAGGATAAATCAAACCTAAATTAACTTAGACTTCATCTGAGACTAACTTAAGCTAGATTTGAGTTAACTCAGGAAGCTTAACTTGATTCAAACCAGCCTAACCTAGGTTATCTCGAAGTTAACTCGACCTGATTTGGATCAACCCAGTCTCATCCTAGGCTAGTCTAAATCAAATAGGTCTTGCATGACCCCCAGTTAGACAAAGTCGGCTTGGCTCAATCCTGTCAAACGCTAATTGCCTTAAACAAATTCGAAAGTGATTCTAACCAGGGCTAATTCAGACCGGTTAAGGATTCACTCCAGATCAGTCCAACCTAACTTGGGCTAATCCAAACTCAACTCAGACCTAGGTGACCGGAGGTTAATAAGTGATTGACTTCTCATTCGAGAACAAAAGCACACTTAGCCGTAGTTAAGAAATATCTAGGCTAAGGAACAAACTAACCTAAATAAAATTGCCTAAAATTCACCCTAAAAGCCACTGGGACTTACTTGAACAATAAAATGCAACCTAATTTGATAATGTATTTTAGAGTAGCCAACCCATAACCACTAACAAAATGCCTTGCAATCACTCATGATTAATCAGACTGCAAACCCCAACGACCCTAGGACGACAGAACCATGGGATCCTGACCAGGTCATTGGAAACAACAAAAATGAGACACAAAATGACAACACAAAAATCTAATCATCTGATAAGTCTTAAGTGACTCAAAATTTTCAACCCCTAAATTTTGAAAAAGACATTAAAACTTTAATGAAACCTTAATGAACAAAGATCATTGAACACAATTTTAACCCAGCTATCCAGGTCTACGAAGATCTCCTGGATAATACAATATAGGTTGCTGATAAGAATCTTTTGGTCATAGTAAGTTTGATCACCTCTCAGAGTAAATAGATCAGAGATCCTGCAATCCCGGGATGATGGAAAGATACAGGCATCTTAATCGGGTTGTTTAAAATAAAAATAAAAATAAACAACTAAATCACCAAACAAAAACACATTTTATACTAACTCTATTTTGCAGGGCCGCTGAAAACGAAAGACGGATGTCACCATAGATATACTTGCATATTATTAGGGTGTGCTAACTCTATCTTGCAATGATGGTTGTTAGAGCTAATTAAGCACAAATCTAAGGATGAACATCAAGTAAACTATTGACATCAAACAAAAATGTAGGATAGTCTGGGAGCCTGACAGGATTTTTCGGAACCGTCAAGCAACTAATATACTTAGAATAGGATTTTCAAACTCCTTCCTTGAAAACAACAACAATCAAACTTTCTGAGGAAGAGTTGCAACCTTAATCGGGAGTTTTCTTAAGGAATCTCCAAATTGCTTAAGTTGTAATTAACTATAGGGGCTTACCCTTATAGAAAAAAGCGAACCCCGAAACAGGTACAATAACCTGAATCTAGTCGTGGGTTTACTTTCTCTAGGTCTTCTTCGTGTTTATGCCTCTGAGGTGATTTAAACCAATACACTTCGGAGCTCTCTATTTGATGCCCAACACACGAGAGCTTATCCACGTATTTCTTTTGTTTTTCCACATCATTGTATGTCTCAGCGCTCCGATCTTTTCTCTCTTTAGATCACCTATATGATCGGAAGAGAGTTCTTCGGAGAGAAAGGGCTATACGACGATAGATAAGCTAGCGACTCAACGATGACGACATCGAGCTTCTTGGACTCCTTCTTAGTCATGAAAAGCCACAGACATTTCTCACTCCTTATGGCTAGTGTCTCAGCTTCGTCCACCATCTCTTCAACAGCAGCCTATTTTCCCTCAACTCGCTCGAGGACCTTGGATTGAAAGAGGGCAACATCACAGACCATAAGGTGGTAGCGGTCATACAACTGAGAGAGTTACAAATGATCAAGATACTTCAACACCTTTTCAAAGGCACAAGGCCAAACAACCTCTACAGGGATTGAAGGGAACTACACCTCCGATAGAGACTTAGAGTACAAATACTTCTTCGTGTCCACCATAGTGGACTGCTTCGTAAAGTTAGGCCACATTTTGAACTCCTCCTGGGAAAGGATCCATTTAGGTGGGAACCCCTTCCACTTCATCTAAGGGAAAGGAGGAAAGATTTCCTCATCGACGGTACGGAGCCTTCCCTTTTGTACAAAGGATTACTTCCTCCTGATGCTTGGACTCCTAACCGGCCTCAATCACAATCTCATGCAAAGAGATGGGGGGCGCCTGGCTTTCCTTGCCCCTTGCCTTCAAGCATTTGAAGGAGGTATCGGTCGCCATGGGAGTCACTAATCCCTTCTTTGTCCTATATGTGGAGGCCTCTTTGCCTACTTGAGCACTAAAAGTACTAACTCATGATTGGGAAGGTTTAAATTTTGTTCGTTAAGATTTAACTCGCCAGTAAATGTCCTGAACAACAAAGGGGAGCCGGACATAAAAAAAAAGAATTTCATACCTTCAATGTATTCTCCAACAGAAACAATCCCAAAAGGAGTCAGACGGGTAGCGACAGCAGCTTTGCGACGGGCTATCTTCACCCGCGATTGCTTCTTGACGGTCTTAGCAACAAGCGTCTGTTCTTGTGCTGCCCCTTGGGGATCATCCCCATAAAATTCTTCGGCCATAACACCTTTTTGAGCACCTTAGATGCAAGATATGGATGAGTGGACAGTTACTGTCTTTCAATCATTTCCTAGTAAATCTTGAGATCGATCGGCAGGTTCTTTATCTTCTTCACCATAGAGGGAACATAGATTCCCCAACTGTCGCGGTACAAGCCAACCTAAAGGTGTGATTTCTAGTCCGTAATTTTGCTCCCTAGTCCAAGTAGGCGGAGTAGAGAGCCAGCCAAAAATACAACATACTCATACTAGCCGAATTTGAAAGAGAAAAAGTAGGTTAAGAGATCGGTTGACTAAGGGATCGCTAGCTGACGGTAGAAATTAACAAAATTCAATATGGCATAAATGGAATTGGGTATGACCTGAGCAAGGATAACTCCATAGCGGTTGAAGATCACCTAAAGTTCCAGGCAAAATGGTAGTCGAAAGCCACATTTCAATTGATCTCGATAAAAGATGAGATCATTGTCGTAATCATCTGTCTCCCAGTCATCGCGATTCACAGCTTGGAGTTTCACTAACGGATTGATGATGTAGATACCTCGAGAAGTGCCACCTGACCAATTGACATCACAGGCACCTCAATATCGGGAATGCAGCCAAAGAATTCTTGGAAAAACTTGGGGACGGGTACTCAGAGAAGGAAAGGAAATAGGAGAGGAAAACAACGCGAGTGATTCGAAAACCCTCATCCCTATTTATAGGGTGGAATGGGAAGATAATTCGTCACAGGAGAAAGGATTTCATTTATCACCCTCAAAACCGCACTGCAAGATACATCAGACACATAAATTGAGAGAGAATATAAATTTTATTTAAAAAATATATTTACAAATACAACTCGGTAACTATTCCAAGAGGAAAAAAAATAAGATTTTCACTTGTCGCTTCAGCCGAGACATATCCTCGCTGAAGCATCCTTTTATACAACATCTCTCCCCCTAACCTGAACCTATATATCTTTTCTATATCTACTTGAACCCAAAAGACGGCGGATCCTCCCAAATGGCCACCAACTCAATATGAAGTGTACCTCCAACCGATCTACCTTCTTCACTCGTGCCAGTAAACCACGCATCTCTTTGCCAGAAGGGAATCTAGCTGCCCGAGCAAAGGAGTCTTGCATCTTGCACAATCAGTTCCCCATCGATACAAGGGATATCTGGCGCCCATCAATCGCCTTCACTGGAGCCTCGCTTGGGTCGACCGAATGACCAGCACAATTTTCAAGAATCAAGAGAATTTGAGAATTAAATATGCACAAGAAATTGTGCCAGCATAAATCTCGAGGAGATCCGACAGTCCACGAGAGAAAAGTAATATCAACGGGTGGACTCACCAGTAGAAGACCTGGGGAAACAAACGCCCGATCTAATGAACTAGACTTGAAACTAACTGTCATGAGGATAAGTATGTGGCACGAGCCGAGCGGCTCATCGAGTCATAAGACAAATGATCACTCAAACCTAACACTTTGATGCAATCAAGCCCGAAGGGGTCAGCTCTCAAATCCCATGGCACACTAGGGACAATCAGCAACCTTCCGCCTAAATCTCATCTTCTGAGGGCAGGCAACCTATCGAATTACGGTGATTTACCCCCTACCCGAAAACCTATAGGGCCGACCATCCGATCGACAAAGCTTAGCCTATAATTTCTACTAACTCTCAGCCAGTAGAAGATAGACCAACCGACAGCATCTACATAACTAGCCTTCCAACAACATAAACCATGTTGCTTGCTCCCCAACCTGCCAAGACTACAATAGTATTGCCGATCGACGACAACTACCATATGCTGTCAATCAGCAAAGCTCGACAAAATCTAACCCCAACCAGCCAAGCCCGAGAGCAGCAAAACACTAAAACTGCAAGAGTGATATACCTAGAATAACATGTACAATCTCTATTCAAGTATCACCTATTACACCCTTTTGCCAATAAATAGAAATTCATTTTATAAATAAAATGATACATAATTCCCTCATTCCACTATTCATCAGTGCTCTCTCTCTCTCTCTCTCTCTCTCTCTCTCTCTCTCTCTCTCTCTCTCTCGTATTTTTGCTCCATTTCTTAAGTGTGATTCAAATGATAGGTGATACACTCATGCTTAGCTAGTTTAAAAATATCTATAATTAAATTAAATTTATCGTGAACTCAGCTCGTTTAGATTTAACTAGCAAGTCCATAAATATTAACTTAACTCACATGCAGATATAATATTTAAAAAAAAAATTGAGTTTATCTAAACGTTTATCTGAAAATTTTATGACAGATATCAAACTAATTTACTCCACTTTAAAGAAACACCAATTAACAAGATAATAACTAAATCATAAATAAGTTATGTTATGATCATATAACATAAATGTGCAAACAAACTTACTGAAATAGAAAGATAAAATAAATTCCTTAAAGAAACAAGTTTGAAACAAGCTTAAATATTTCAAACAACCAAATATTATATTCAAGAACAAAACTTCAAATCATCATAACTCACAGTTGGTAAAAACTAACAAAATATTGAAACGATAAGCTTAAATATTTCAAACTTGGTTCATCTACCTTTTTTGAGTATTTAAAAGATTCAAATTTATTCATTTACTAAATTAAATGAGTATTAATCAAGTTAAATTTAACTCATGCATCAAATACATTAGTTAACTTACACCCTTATCCAGTAATGTAATTAAGGTAATAATATGATTTCTTCTTAAACTCTAGACTGGAAATGATTGCTCACCTTAACTTCAAAGGCTCATAAATGACAGCATTTACAGCACCCATCATTTCAACGGGAGATGTGAATCCATCATTGTTGCAGTAAAAAAAATGCAGTATTTTGCTCATCTTCCAAAATAATTCTTTGCATGCTCTAGGAAGCCCGCTTCCCTCATTCTGGAGGACCAGCCCAAGCAGTTCAGTCCTAGTGGAGTCTATCGTACTCCATGCATCTCTTCTGGCATCTTCTTCAGAAATTAAGCCATTTCCATGAAGAACAAGGAGTGACACGCTGTTTAGTTTCCCTTGTGCTTTGTCTCTCTGTAATTGCATCAAAGCTCTCAGCATAAGATGAGCGGTGCTATAGGAAGAGAATGATCAAATATCAACAATGCAAGCAACATTAATAAGCAGTGCATTCTTTAGGGGGTGTTTGGTACAAAGTATTTACAGGCTTTAGTATGGATTTAACTTAGAATCCAGCCAAATATTAAAAAAATAAAAATTAAATTTTGATTTTCTCTTGTTCCTTCTCTTTTCCTCACGTTCCGTTTATTTTATGACATAAATCCGGATTTAGCAAATCCAATTATGGGGCAGATTTATGGGATTTGCACGGCCGTCATTCATTGTCACTCACGAGGTCAATCTCCGTCTACAAAGAGTTTGATAAATCCAAATTCACTGGATTTAATAAATCCTATTTAACATAAAATCAAGTCGCAGCTGAATGCTGCCATGGACTGATCAATAAAGCTTACAAATTTGGTTAAAATGGGCTTTATAATCGGATTAATTCTACTTTCAGGTTGAAATATACTATTTTGGCTTCACTTTCCTCTTGAATATGCATGAATATTCAAAAGCCAAAATCTACTCCTCCAATCATTCAGAACTTAGGTGCAAAGGTTTGTCCTATTATTTTTAGTAACTAATAAAAAAAGCAAAAAGCCCATAGCCTACATCAATCTGTCGGATTCTATCCCACCTCGATGAAATATTACGTGCATATAGGGTGGTGCAGATTTGGTGGTATTGTGGTTGTTTGCAATGGAATTCACTATAATAGCACCAATCCACATAGTGTTATCTGCATGTAATATTCGCTCTCCCATCTCCAGTTCTTTCATGCTGCTGTACAGCATAGTTCAGATCTCTTGTGCGGAAGTGCCAATCTCATCCTGAAATACTAATTGGGTGTTCATTCTACTAGATTCTTTGCTTATGAGAACTAGGCAACAGATTTAGTCTGGCTAATTTCGGTTCAAGTAAGAGTGGTTTCCATTCATGGTAGAGAGAAGCACTTCTTAGACTCTTACAGCAGATGAAAACTGAGAGTAACTGCAATAGTAATGATGACTTTTTTTTTCACATCTAGCCCTTGTCTTCACAATATCTGATTACATTATGTTTCAATCATTAACATATAGAAAATTGTTTTATCATAACACTAACAAGTGAATACATGGAGAAAAAACACGCCGGATATTACCAATGAATTATTAAAAAAAAAATTGTCAGTAAAATACTTCCTACCAACAGTTTTTTTGCAGGCAAAAAAACCATTAGTAGCCTAGATAAACATCCAGCTTGATTCGATTTCATACTTTAAAGCACAAAAATGCAGCTCATCCCCCTTTTCGTTTCATATTTTGAATCCACTAAGTCGAATATATGTTAAGCAAACAAAGAACGATTGGATTCACCTAAGCAGAAAGAGGAACAGAATGCAGATGTTGATGCACACAACTGTGATGGGCCCATATTTCTTATGGCTTTCCTGACAGGAACCTATGTTAATTGTCAACTATTTAGACAATAACACCAAAAAAAGGAACGAGTTTATTTTATCAAAAATAAATGAGTTGTTTTAAAATTTACGAAATAGAAATCTTAATGAGGAACTAAATTAAAAGTAAAATCAAACATTTGTGACCAGATAATATTGGGGAATAAATATTAATCCATAGATTTAATGAGCAACTTATAAAAATTATATTGAGAGAATGATCCTAAGAACTTCACAACAAAATAGAGTGACTGAATAAATGAATACAATTCTCAACAAATGTGCAATGAGCATGAAATTGCGTAGATATCTCCTCAAGGATGTCTGGGCAAATGCAATAAAAACAACAAACATATCTAAGCCACTGAATGTTAAGTGCAGAGTCCAAGAGGGTATTTGGTATACCCTTTTAATAGGATTTACGTTAGATTTAGTGTACATCTAATCAAATCTAAAAAATAGGGAGTTGAATCTAACAATTCCCTAAATCTATTTTCTTCTCAACCGTAATGTAAATCTTGTATTTTCTAATCGATAGGTGGATTTAAGAAATTTAAGAGGAAAAGGCACAATCGCCAAATATTGCAAATGGATTTAACTGGATCATACCAAATAATTTGATGGCTTTGATAAATCAGTATTTATAGTTTTTACAAAATCCTATTTAACTTAAATTATTGGTGTAGTCAAATAGCTTCTAAATTTCATAAATGATCTTAAAAAAATGTTTGGCTTTGAATTTGATGATTAGTAGCCATCATACTATATGGAGATATTTTTGCCATGTAGTTAAAGTGATGGTTGCTAATTTAATATTGAGCATTGTAATACAAAGGCCTGTGCATTGAATAAATAAATGTTGAGGCATTATTCCTATATTGTGGTTTGGATGAAGACAATTATATGATGCAATCTGAATGCTTAATTGAAATAAAAAAAGGAAAGTCTCGTATGCTATCTAAGCAAAAATGTTTTTTTCTTTTTTTTTTTCCTTGAAAATCTACGCAAAAATGTTTTATGGCTTAAACACTTGTTCTAGATAGCCAAAAAAAATTGTTGGAAATAAAATGGATCGCACTAATGCCATAGATATGTCAGTCTCAATCATAATATATTAAAAAGGTGTTAGATGAATTTAAAATGAAGTCAAAGGATGTAACTATAATGCTCTCACTAGACGCTAAATTTTTTTACAAATAAAAGTCAAAATTAAAGATTAAGAAGCATAAAGCCAAAATCACTTACGCTTCAGTCATTAGGACACTCATTACATAATAATTTGTATAAAATTAAATATTGAATAAAGAAGAAGAATAGCCAATATATACAGATCTAATGCAGGAACTATGATCCTATGAGGTGAGCCTTGCACGATGTTAAAAGTACAATAAACTTTTCTTTGGAGTTTAGAAGGACAAAATTAAAATTATAAATATTAAATCGATTCCGCTTTATGTATAGACAAAGATATAATTAGGTACATCTGTACTATTGATGTAGCTATATATACTCACTTGGTTGTTATAACTGTAAAAGTAGTTGCACTATCACGTGAAAATTTGAATATGTAACAATAGCTAAAAGCAATGAGGATAAGTTTTGGATCAAAAGAGTCGGGCTTGCCATAATATGATATCACACTTATTTGTTAAAGATAAAAGTGATTCATTTAGCAAAAAATACAACCTTCCATTCTTTAGATAAAGTACATACAATTCAAATTTCAAAGCATCAATATTTCACCTAAAGTTGATATCAAATTACTTATCATGATCAAAGGGGCAAAAGAATTGTATCGATACGCTCACAAAAGCAACACTCGTAAAAAAGTTATGGTTTTGCAAACTCGCAGCTAGGCTTAGCAAATGATGATATAGTGTTAGGTATGGCTCTTGGAATAAAGAGGTGTCTCCTGGTGAAAAGAAATATCTCTTGAAATTTAGTGGATTGGGGGGAGCGAGGGCGTTTTAGTAATTTATCCGTAGGTTTTATCTATAAATAGATGTGTAACCCTATAGGTATGTGAACCGAACTTGTAACTCCTCTGAAATAGTGAATTCGCCGTTCTGCTCCCGAGGATGTAGGCATCTTTGCCGAACCTCGTTAAATCTCTGTATTCTTTTGGATTTGCATTTTGTTCGCCCTGAATTACACAACAATTGGTATCAGAGTCTGGTTCTAGGGTGGAGGAGATCAACACAGGGAAGAAGAAGATTTCGAGATTTGGTTTGCGGCAGAGGAGGAAGTTCGGTTCCGGATCCGGACAGGAGCAGGTTTGGTAGTTCGCAGGTGCGTCGTGCAAAAGAGTTCGGTTCCAGGCGCATGTGGAGGTTCGGAGCAGGAATTCCGGAGAAAGGAAGGGCTTCGGAGGCTTTGGCAGTTCGCGCAGGCACGACGGCTCTGCGGCGGATCGCGAATAGGCGCGAAACTTGCGCGGAACAGCAGAGACACAGTTTCGCGAAGGAACCGTCATAGTAGTTTCCGGCACAGGCGAGCTGTGCGGACTCGCCGGTGGATTTGCATGCAGGTGGCCCTTGGCTTCGACGCAGAGGATCAGCGGAGAAGAAAGGAATCTAGAAGAAATATTCCTTTGAGTTTTCTCCTGGACGCGCGAAGGAAGGCAATTTTCTTATTTTTGGAGAAGAAAATTGATTTTCTGGAAACCTCAAAAAGGCAAGGCTTAAAATTCCTATTCCTGCAAGGGGGAGAAAGACAACTAAATTCCCTGATTTCTGCATGCGGAGAAGGAAGACAAAGGGAAATCAAATTTCTTAATTAATTTCTGATTGCAGAAATTAATTTCCTTGTGATTATGGAGGATTAATTTTCTGTTGGAGCGCTGGAAGGAAGGCTTAATTAAGGTAACTGAGTAAGGTTTAATTAAGAGAAGGTTAATTCCAAGCATTGGAAGGAAAGTTCTGAAGCGGAGGAAAAAGGAAAGTTTCTCAATTAGAAAATTTGCTCAGAAAGGCAAGCTTGGCAAAGGAAATCTTAATCAGGAAATTGATAATTTCTGATTAGGAAATTATCTACTGGAAGGAAAGATTCCGGGGAAATATTAATCAAGAAATTAATTTTAGAAATTAATTTTTGCTTGAAGGAAAGATTTTGGGACAGGAAAGATTTCGAGGCGAGAAAGATTCCGAGCGAAAATTTTCAACTTCAACGACTTTGACAATCGAGCCGAGGAGTTCGGCGAGGGAAGCATTTGTGAATCGCAATTGGCTCGCAGGAACAGATCGGAGGAACGCTTCGGCATTTCGATCGAGAGCGGCGAGCAGAAACAGTTCAGCAAATACAGCAGGCTTCCACAAGTTCTGAGAGAGCAGAGGAGGCGGAGCAGGCGCGGCAGTTCATTGTTTGATGAGGTATAGTTTCGCGGTTTGGCGAGGTACAGTTTTTCGCATGAGAATTTGCGACATGTGGAGCCAGTGAAATCGCGGTTGTCGCATGAGGATTTGCGACAAGTGGACGCAAGAAAGTCGTCGAGTTGTCGCATGAGGATTTGCGACAGGTGGAGCCAGCAAATTCGTCAGTATGTCGCATGAGGATTTTGCAACAGGTGGAGTTTGGTTCCGCTGAATAAGAACCATGTTTTACGAACAGAGAAGTTTGGTCAGCTGAGTTCGCAAGTTTGTTGTAGGTGATTTTGCAACAGGTGGAGTTTGGTTCCGGTGAATAAGAACCTGGTTTTGCGAACAGAGGAGTTCGGCCAGCGGAGTTCGCAGGTTTGTTGCAGGTGATTTTGCAACTGTTGGAGTTTGGTTCTGGTGAATAGGAACCATATTTTGCGAACAGTGCAGTTCGGATGGGAGCATTTCGGACGAGAAACAGTCCGCAGAAGCAGTTCAACGGCCAAGCAGTTCCAAAGGCGCGACAGTTCGCGTGGAACAGGTGAAGCGGCGACGGTTCCTGCAGTTCTTCGAGTCATGACAGTTCGTAGGGGCGTGTTTCTGGTTCGCAGGGGGTGCGATTCGCGATTGCTTGCGGGAAGACGTTCGTGACCAGGAAAGGAGGTTGTCGCGTGGTTTGTCAATTTCACAGAGGAGAGGAGTTTGCGTGCTGTTATCGCGAACAGGAGTCTCGTTTTGCCAATAGAGTTCAACCAGCGAAATTCGCCAGTTTGTCGCATCAGGATTTGCGATAGGTGGAGTTCGATATGATGCAGGAAGCGAGCAGCCGTGAGTATTCGCGAACAAGGGTTTTGCGGAGGTATTCTGCGATAGGCGCGAAGAGATTCAAAGCTCGCGAGACAGCAGTCGACCGAGGTGCTGGTTCGAACAGGATAAGTGTTGTAATTGGCATAGTTGACCAACCCACTATGGTGTAAGAAACTCCATGATGCATTTCTCCTAAGGGGCTAGATATTCGCCAAGGTGGAGATTTGTTAGGTATGACTTATATACCGGGTGATGCATTTCTCCAAGAGTCGGATATTCGCCAAGGTGGAGATTTGTTAGGTATGGCTCATATACTGGAAATTTGGAGTCTCTTGGAATAAAGAGGTGTCTCCTGGTGAAAATGAATATCTCTTGGAATTTAGTGGGTTGGGGGGAGCGAGGGCGTTTTAGTAATTTATCTGTAGGTTTTATCTATAAATAGATGTGTAACCCTATGGGTATGTGAACCGAACTTGTAACTCCTCTGAAATAGTGAATTCGCCGCTCTGCTCCCGAGGATGTAGGCATCTTTTCCGAACCTCGTTAAATTTCTGTATTCTTTTGGATTTGTATTTTGTTCGCCCTGAATTACACAACATATAGTGATGTCTCATAGAAGAGATTTCATAAACAAATCACTTAGTAGGTAAACTAAAAACTCTATCTCCAAGTGTGAAACTATTAAAGTTATAAGAAAATGATTGAGATATCATAGTTATTGCAATTATTGAACTGATATTTGAAAGATATTCCTAATTTTTTTATGGTTAATTAATTTAAGAGTTGTTGTAAAATCTAAAAAGATCTTGTAATATGTTTTCAAGTGCATGCTTTATAGTCACTAAAAATAGCCTTAGAATGTGGGTTTAGCACCTCACAATACAAGAAAATAGATATAATAGAGAGAAAGGAGAGATGCGTTAACATTTTGATAAGGAAAATTAGATGTTCATCTTCTTCAATGTAGAAGAAGACCTACTATTTCTCATTCTGGCAGAAGTTTTTTATCATAATAGGGAGAGTCTCATTTAGACTCCTTTATCAGAAATGAAAGAGAGCAATTACAACATCACCTTATTCTCCAAGTCTAACCTACGTACGCGTAGTCAAGGATGTGGATGAGTCTCACTGAACAATTAAAATTTTATGTGCATGTGCTTGCAAATTTAATAGGTTTCTCAATTTTATATGTTTTGCTCATTACTACTTTATTCCTAATAGGTATTTCCGCTGCATGGGTTTTATTGAATGAGACTCTTGATATTTGTATGGCATCATACTTACTACATAAACATATTTTCCTTCCGTTAATGCTCCTAGTGTTGCAGTGGAGTAACTTTCTATTCAAATTTGATTACATGTTACTACTACATAAATTTGTTAAAAGATCTGCCAGCCCGCTACATGTTAAAGAACACAAAGTCATTATGTTCTCACTTATCATCATATACCTACCACCCATATATTTATTAAATAAGATGATTTCATAGTGTTCAAGGGCATCTCTCAATCTTCTTCTTTATACAACTAGATGCAGAGATGACTTGATTGGAGGCTTGTGGTTAACTTGGTATTATGTAGAGGAATTTCAATTTCGGGTAATCAGTGACAGGCATTAAAGGTTGGAGGTGATTGTTAAAAGATGAAGACTTTTGACAAAAGAAAATTGATGATTATCACAAATGTGAGTAGCTGACAAGATGGTCCAAAATAGGAGACAATGGATTTTTCTATATCATTTATAAGCATGTTGAATGTGAGATAGTTGATGGTTCTGATAAGAGTTGAAAGCAACAGTGAAATCAAGCTCAAGTTTAAGGAGAGAATGATTCTTCATATACATATATTCTCATAATTTTCTAAACTTTGAACTTTGATGGAATAAATTCAAGGAAGTACAATAGAAATAGAGGGGAATGGGGAAAGAAAAAGAGAATATTTCTAATGAGACATTAAGAGAGTGAAAGATAATGAAAGTAATATTTGTGGTATGCATTGTTTTTGAAATAGTGAAATTAACTATGTGTTCATAGATATAAGCAAATATAGATGAACCAATAAGTCATTGTCATATATTTTTAAATGTTTTCTGCGATCATTTTTCTTGCTGTAAAGTTTCATTACTCACGCTTATGCATTTTTTTCCTAACAACTTTGAAGGACCGGTGACAATTATATTTATACTACGACATGTGCTCTGATGGATAAATAGTACCAAAGAATAGTACTTGCATATGACCCAATCATAAAATTCCAACTAACTTTTATATTCAAATTATATATATATATAATAAGTTCAAAATTTTACATTTTTTTGCATTCACTTCACAACATTTTTATTTGTCCAAGCTTCATATCAATTAGTTCTACAAAGCTTTTCTTATTCAAAGTAAATGTTGATGAAATTACTTTATTATTAGTTCATTTTTTCATATATCTGCTACAAAGTAACTGAAAGGCTAATATGGCGGTTGCTTATGCGAGTCACTATCCTCTATCATCCCAAGCACTACCAATTGAAAACAGAATATTACAAGAAAACATTTTGAGGAATACGCTGCCCAAATAAGGGCCTAGACTAAGCAAAGAAATTTTTTTTAAGTTTATGTTCTTACACTTAGATACAAAATGCGAAATGAATATATCCGTAATAGGGTTGGTGTTGCACCAGTGACAGATAAAATTAGAGAGAGTCGCCTTAGATGGTTTGGTCACATTAAACGTCGACCACCAGATGATCCGATTAGGAGAGTAGATGTTTTAAATACAACTTATGTTAAGAAAGGCAGAGGTAGACCTAGGAAAACTTGGGCTTATTGCATAAAAAATGATCTTAATTTATTAGAATTAAACGAAATATTGACACTAAATAGGACGCAATGGAGAAAAAGAATTCATGTAGCCGACCCCACTTAGTGGGATTAAGGCTTTTTTGTTGTTGTATGTTCTTACTATGGGCCTACAAATTTTGCCTAAGATGATCCTGGACCTCTTATATGAAGGTAGCACAGCCAGGAACTAAACTTTAAATTTTAGAACACATATGTTAAAAATATATTAGCCATTTGGGCTAGTCTTTTATGGCTCACATTGTTTGCTACCCTATTGATCAATTCATTCTTTTAAGCCAATTTTAAGTCAAGGAATTTTGTTGAAATACGCCCATATTAGTTCAAAGTTGGAACCACAGTGACACTTATTTTGCTTGCATTTGAGAGACTAGCTTTGCCGATGAAGCATCCTTTTTCCTAATTGAGCTCTATTAAATAAGTCCACTAGGTGGAAAAGGTTCAGTCAGCTGAATGACTCAGAGCAATGTAATCCGAAAAGAAACTCTAATTGTGTACCATCATTTCACTGACCATCTCAGCCAGCCAATACCCTTCAAAAAATCATCTCTTTATATTGAGAACAAAATTGTCATTCAGAAGAAGAAACATCTTACCTCAAAACCTTGAATGTCATTAGAAAGACGACCCAATTTGCTGACAAGTTCATATAATCTGTAGTACTCTGAATGCGTGATGATGTTCTCTGAAAGCTCTGGCCCAACAAAATAGAGGGAAGGTAGAATAATGGGTCCTAGAGCAAACGATGGAATTGCATGAGTCATGTATTCATTGAAAGAAGGCGCTATATTGTTCTTTAGCCAGTCTGCCTCTTTCATCATCGAGTTGATCATAGCTAGCCACTATCAATTGCAACATCATGTCAAAAGATTCTGATAAAATAACCAAAAAACAAAAAGTAAAGGAAAAAAAACTAAAAAGGACAATATTATTTGCTCAAATAGGATTGTGAAGGAGGAAGCATAAGAGAATTTATTTGTGTATGACAAGATCACGAGAACACTAATTTCGGAAAAAAATGGAGATACACGATAAATAGAAGGGCCCCACGGTTAAAATATACAGAGATCCCGTCAAATACTGATATACTTATTGAAATAAAAGTCAATATCAAGTCAAGAGAGAAGCATCTCAACATTCCAAGAAGTCACTCCCCTTAGTGGTCAAGCCGACCAACATAACAGGTAAAGGAATAGCTGGGTGCATGGGCAAATGAAGGATGGCCATGTATCTAGTAGAACGAAGGTTGGTTCTACGCCAGGCCAAACAAAAGACCACCCATCGTCAGTTGACTGAGGGAGATGGGTCGAAGGCTGAGGAAAGGTCATGGATATGTTCGAGCGAGAAGTCTTCACTTTATTCACATGCAATTCAGTCCGTCATAACCGAACGAATGAGAATGTGCTAAAGACCGAAAGTCATCATGATCAGCCACAAAATTCATTATTAACATATTTATATCAATTGTACAAATGACCTTAATACCCTTAAGTTTCTTTGTATAGAATGGGATCTTAGTTGTAATTATGTACTCTGGGTATCTCCTGTACCTATAAATAGAAGACCATTTCATGAACAAAAGGCTCCAGATATTCTCATTTCTACATTTCATTTCTTCCCTATACGCTCTATTCATTGGGTTACGATTCCAGAACACCTTAGGATTAAAAATCCTAAAAGGTGCGGTGAGCATGGAATCATGCCACCAACAAAAAGAGAAGCACATTGCAGTTAAAAAACTACCGTTCAAGAAACATGGAGCCAAGCAATGGATGCAGATAGCACAAGGGAGATTGTGCGGCAGCAAGTGATGGAAATGAAAGAACAGTTGATGGTAGAAATGAGAGAACAGATGATAGGCGCTTTTCAAGAAGCTCTAGCCATAAAAAGCCAAAAAACACAGAGATAGAACCCCCAGGAATATAGTTGCCAAGCACCCGATCGTCAGGATGGACTAGCTACTAATGACAAGCAAGATGGATTGGTACCCAACGGTAGAAAATCCCAAGCAATAGAAGAAAGAGGTGAGGATTCCCATTACCAAAATAGCGTCGGGTTGGCCCCAGTGGAAAGACATCGCACTATGCGAATCACAACCCTCCGTCAAGCAGAAAATTTCTTTTCTCAACAAATCTCTGAGGCTGAACCTCCAAAGAAGTTCAAAACTCCCAACCTCGATTCATAAAGTGTGTTACCGACCCAACCAATCATGTAGCTACTTTTGAGTTGGCAGTCGGTATATTGAACACTACTGATGCATTCAAGTGTCATTTGTTCCTTACCGCATTGAAGGAATCGGCTCTCAGTTAGTTCAACGCCGTCCCAGTAAGAGTCATCCCCTCCTTCGAGTTCAAAAGCCTATTCGTGGCCCACTTCGTCAGCGTGCAAAAGCCGCGAAATCAGTCTCAAGCTCCCTTGTAGATCAAACAAAAAGGAAAAACCCTTCTCTCGTACATCACAAGGCTCCGGCCGGAAATGCTGGAAATTCAGAACATAAAGCCCTTAATCGCGCAAACCGTCCTGACAAAAGGAGTGAAAAAGCGAACATTGCAAGTACACCCTAGGCCCATGCGAGCAAAAATCAATGGTCGAACCACTGAAAATGGCCAACCACCATATCACCACAGAGGAATACGTCCTCAAAGATCGACAAGAAGTCCGAAATGCAGCCATCGATGCCTAGTTACTGAAGAGAGCATTGACGGATGACGGTTGGGGAGAGAAAGACAGCCTTCACCCTCCAACTAGTCCTCATTACGAAACAACCAACCACACCATGAAAACAAAGGGAACACGAAGGCAGCAATAGAGATAGACGGTCTTGATGCCCTGATCGATGGTTTACCCACCAAAACAAATGACTGTCGACACAACAGGAGCTAGTTAAAATGACCCCCCTGAGAATTTCGATGGTCGAACTAGTAAAGGACATCCAAGATAAAGAATAGTTAATAAAACCTCAGCCAATGAGGTTCGGAAGTTCAGCTAGAAATTCAAACAAGTTTTGCGCCTATTATAGAGACCACGAGCATGACACAGAAGAAAGTACACATCTCAGAAGGCTTGTGGAGGACTTAATCAAGGTTGGAAAGCTAAAAGAGTTTTTAGCTGCCGAAATAACCGCTCGCAGACAGGGGAAGGTCTCAGCAAGCTCAGTATCCGACGAACCCATTCGAGCAAACACCATCCGAATCGTAGAAATAATACCAGCGATAATTGGAGGAGGCAAAGAATCTTCCCGTCGATCAAGCCTAAAGAGGGTCCGTCAGGAGAACTGTGTCACACAACGAGCGACTCACCCCCCATCATGTTCATTGATGAAGACCTGTCGGCAGAAGATAAACCCTATAACGACGCAATTGTCATTACGGCTTTGATTAACGATTACAGGTAGGAAGCATCGTCATTGACACCGAGAGCTCAATAAATATCTTGTTCAAAGCGGTATTTGACAAGCTTAATGTGAAGACAAAACAGATGGCAATGCCTTCTGAACCCCTTTATGGGTTCTCGAAAGAAAGGAAAGAGGCCCTCGCTATGATCGCTCTGACAATCACCTGGGGAGACAAACATTCGCAAAGACCGAGGATTTTCTGGTGGTCGACTCCCCGCCTACATATAATGTCATCTTTGATCAACCATTGTTAAACAATTTTCGAGCGGTGACCTCCACCTATCATGTAGCTGTAAAATTCCCGAGAAATTGGGAAATCATCATCATTCGAACCACCCGAGCAGAACCAAAAGTCTCCAAACTCTTAGCAGATTTTTTCGAACACCCAAGCAAAACGAAAAGACCATCGTCGAAGATTGTGTGTGGATTTTGTACACTGATGAAACTTCCAATAAAACAGGCTCGGGGCTCAGACTCGCTTTGAGCAGCACTATTATCAATCAATAGCGGTAGATTTTAATGTCACTAACAAACAAACGGAGTATGAAGCTCTGATCACCGGCCTACACCTTGCATTCAACATGTGAGCTCATCACATCCATGTGAAATCAAACTCATAACTCTAGGTCAATCAGATGCATGGAAAATTTGAAGCCCGAAACTAGGTGATGGCCAGGTATCTTGCCAAGATGAAGATAGACAGTGGGTGATTCATTAGAATTAAAACCAACCACGCCAGGCAACAAGAGAACCTGATAGTCGATCTCTTATCCAAGTGTACTCATTTGGAAGGTGGGACATCCCAGAGGTTGGTCCACCCGACAATTGAAGAACTTGAGGCAATGGAAATATCCACTGAGAGGCCAAAAAGCGGGATGAAACACTAAATCCACTACCTTGAAACCAAGGAACTACCAAATGAAGTCACCAACCAAAGTGTTTTAAAATCAAAGCGGCCAAGTACCTAATGATTTAAGGAATGCTCCTTAGGAGATCCATTAACTCGCCGTACTTAAAGTGTATAAAGAGAGGACGAAGCTAAAGATGTCCTACGTGAAATACATTCAGGCGAATGTGGGAGTCACTCCAGAGGAAGAACCTTAGTTTATCGAGTACAACGCCAAGGATACTTTTGACCCACTTCTCAAAGACGCCGAAGAATTCACAAGGAAGTGCGAGCAATGCCAGAAACATGATAGCCTGCAACACCAATCGGCCCGCAAATTGCAACCTATAACGAGTCCCCGGCCTTTTCACCTGAGAATTGGATATCCTAGGACAGTTTCCACCTTCAACGGGTCAGCGTAAGTTCCTCCTGGTTGTCGTAGTCTACTTCTCAAAGTGGAAAGAAGATAAAGCGCTGGCCCTTATCATCGCTACTGCAATCCAAAATTTCATCTGGACAGAAGTCATTTGCTGGCACGGACATTAATCCTCATAAATGACGACACTCAATTCACCAACAGGGCGTAAAAAGCTTCAACAAAAACTAAAAAAATAAATCTAAATTTTACATCTGTACAACACCTTTGCACCAATGGACAAGCTGAAGCAACCAACAAGATTATTCTGAACCACTTGGGAAAAAAGTCAAATGAGCAAAAAGAAGTTGGGTGGACCTATTATTGTAGGTATTATGGGCCATCCAAACAACACTTTGAATGGCAACAGGACATACTCCCTTCGTGTTATCTCACGCATGAGACAATATTGTCAATAGAATATGACCACCATAGCCAGAGGGTCGTCGCGGCCTCCGCCTTCGACAAAGAAAGCCTAGTAGAGTGGCGAGAGGCCGATGAAGAAAGAGTCAAGCTTGCACTCGACCTCGCCGAGAAATACATACTGACCGAGCCCTTTGTCAAGAGGAAATTAAAAGGTGAATCGCCCGATACTTCAACAAGCAAGTGAAAGAAAAGAACTTCACACTACTGACCCAGCCCTTTGTCAAGAGGAAATTAAAAGGTGAATCGTCCGATACTTCAACAATCAAGTGAAAGAAAAGAACTTCACACTAGGGGACCTTGTTTTCAAAAAACCAATCCAGCAGCCCAAGGACAAACAATCGGTAAGCTCGACCAAACGTGGACGGGAGCATTCATCATCAGTAAAAGGTCCCTCAGGAGCGTACTGGCTCAAGACATTCGCGGGAGACGACATACCCAGAACTTGGAGCGGGGACGACCTGAAATAATTCTTTACTTGAATGAAAATCTTACGCATGAGTTCAAACCAACATAATGAAAAAGAAAAATCTTGGTCGATACTACTTTTATTTTCTAAATTACTAACTATGCATGTAACTAGGATCCTTAACCACACTCGCAAAACTTGCATATCTCGCAACCGGTCTAAGCGTTGGGAAACCAAGAAAATAAAGACTCCCCTCCGGGGCAAGCATCCTAAAAACTCCCCTCCAGAGCGAGCATCCTAAGTCTACCCTCCGTGGGGAGCATCCTAAAAACTTCCCTCCAGGGCAAGCATCCTAAAGACTCCTCTCTGGAGTGAGCATCCTAAAGGCTCCCCTCCATAGGGCGAGCGTCCTAAAAACTCCTAGCAGAAGCGCCCAAGGAGGTTATCGCTGAAACGAACAAATGACATCCAGATAGAGGAGACAAATCACAAATAGAAGAGAAGTATAAAAGTATAAAGGATGACCGAACCAAAATTGTATATTTCCATCAAGCCTTTGTCATTACAAAAGTGATCCCACTTACCAAAAAAAAAGAAAGAGAGGAGATCCCTTGCTACAAAAAATTTTAGGGACGAGAAGTTGAAGATCCTCCTTCAACTGATTCTCTATCTTCCTAGCAAACTTCTTGGTCGAAGGCGACGAGGTAGACAACAGTTTGACAAATTCACCCAGGTTCGCGTACTTCGCCTTGACCATTCCCAACCTCACGAACTGGTTGATAACAAACTCAACACCAAGCCAAAATTGGTTCACCCGCTCCTCAGAAAGCATCTCAACCTTAGTTGACAAGGCAACTTTCGTAGATAAGTTGTCATTCTCCTCAAGCACGACCAAGAGCCATTCAGAAGCCCCCACCAGGCTCTCCTCCATATCGTCAAGACGAGCCTCGACCTCGCCTGCTCGCCGCAAAGGTTTCCTCAAGTGAGCATTTGCAACCTTCACCTTCTTCCTTACATAGGCGGGTTTAGCAACAATATCAAGGTACGTGTTAGACAAATAATGAGACGACGTCATCCCCAACAACTAATACCTATCAACCAAGTGGCATAGCTCCAAAGGGCTGAGGCTGTCCAACTTATCCTTGAAACCAACTAACCATAGTGTCCACAAGCTCCGTTGCGTGGGATTCCGACACCGGACCGTTGCAGATCGATGAAAGCGAAGCGGGAATCCCTCGAGACTCCTGCAACGAGATCCATTCATCATTGCCCCTAAGGAGCGAAGCAAAGGGCGAATCTGCGCCACCCATCAGCTCTTTCCCATTCCTTCGCCAAGACTTATTAGGAATTGAGGAACTAATTTCAGGCTCAGCGCTAAGGCCAATACCACCTCGATTGGACCAATGGTCTGTAGTCGCTGCCTTAATTTCAGGTCGAAACTCAGAGCCTGCCTTCTCCAAAACAATACCCTGGTCTGGACCCCGCTCTTCGCTTGCTTGAAGGTCTGGAGACAAACGGCTAGCTTTTCCTCTCTGCGAGGTCGATGAAGTCGGACGCATCAGACCGAGGAGCCTCCTAAGTTCCCAAGTGACTCTTCATCGAGATAAGAACCATCATTGAATCCCAGAATGAAAGGAGTTGTAGCATCGACGCCCACTACATTACCTGTCGGAAGGAAAAGTTTCCTCTCCATTAAAGTCAACTCACCTGTAGAAACCCACTGAATAACAGCAGTTGTTTTGGAATAAGGAAATCCGAACCTAGAGTCTTCTTCAAAAGCTCTTCTCCCCCTTCCTTCAACAGTTTCTTCGCTCTCGGCTCTTTCATAGAAGCATTAGCCGCATTGTTAAGCCTCCGCTTGGTCTATTCGACATCAGACGCAGCCCGCGATTCCCTGGTCATCCAACCAAAATTGTTTGAATTCAAAACCTTATTTACAATATCCTCACGAGTACACTGAACAGCAGACTCTTCCCGTCCATGAATGACGCCAAAACTCGAATACGAGGGGATATCTTTTGTCGCTTATACGGTTAGCTGGACGGGCGAGTAAGAATCCCCTAATTCTTCACCGAAGCAAAAATAAAATGATGCTTCCAAATCCTCACCTTATTTTATAAGTCAATCAATCAGATTTTCTATTGGAAGTGAAATTTACATAACAATCAGGATCAATCCTGAAAGAGAACACATGCAAAAAAGTTCCCGCGACCAAAGAATCTCCATCCTCCGACAGTATAGAACGAAGGTCATGACCATCACTATACAATTCGCCTTCAGTTGGGTTGGGATGACATCATAGTGGTTTATATTGGCTCGAAGCTCGCGACAGAAGTGAGGGTGAAATCCTGAACAAAAATCGTCGCGGTACAGAATGAGCCATCCAACATAATCATCACTTTCTCGATCATTCGGTCCTGAAGCCTCTAGCACAAAGTCGTCGTCGAAGATATATCCCCTCTGGAGCCTCGACGCCTCGTCAGAAGACAGTACAGAGCACTATATCGCTAGCACTGTCCCGAACACTGGGGCGAATATTTGAAAGCCATGGAGAAACTGAACAAGAGGACGAAAGAGGAAGAAACGACCAAAGGAAGTGAGAAAAAAAATAGTTAAGTCATAAGAGGTCCTCAACCCTATATATATAAAGTGCAAAAGGAAATTGAAACGTCGCTGACCGTACCTCGGAAATGCAAACTCCATGTCACGTCACAAAAAAGAAAAAAAATATATTCACATAAATAAAAATTTGACAATATAAGGAATAAAATCATTTATTCATTCAAATAAGAAAAAATTTACAACTGTCTCGTCCACCTGCAACATAACCAACCCTCACCTCAATAACTCTTTATACAAGACTCGACCCCCTAACTTAAATCTATTGAAACTATTGGTCTCAGCTTGGAATTGAGAGACCGAGCACGCCTCCCTTATGTTTGCCAGGTCCATCCACGGGTGCACAATTTCCATTTGGAGGGTCGCTGTTTTAGTCCAGTGATCCCCACTTCAACCCTAAGGTCGAGAAGTTCAGCCAACAGCCTCTCAGAGAGGTCATCTAACCGCACCTTCAACTCCTTTATGTGGGACTCTTGCTGGTACTCAGCTTCCTTCTGAGCCTCGAGTTCAAGAGCAAGGAAATTTGCTGTCTCATCCAAGCGATGAACCACGGAGTCGGTCGACTCCCTTGGCCGGTTGTTGATGTGGTCTCCACGCTTTTCCGAGGGGTTGGCACCTGACCCTCGACAGCTTCTGAAGAGGCAGAAAAGCGAATCAGGCCATCTGCATGATAAAGAAGAATTCAAACTAGGCGAAGAACAAAATCACTCAAAATCCAATGAGCAAGTCAAACGACCGAGCTCCTAGTACCAAGAAGTAGTTCCAGCTCAGACCAGAAAAAATATGAGAACCAGGCACAGGTGGAGCGCTCGCAGCTTTCATCTCACCGAGCTGAGAAGGACAAGCCACATTCGTTTCCTTGCATGGTGCAGCCACGAAAGTTTGTCGGGTATCCTTTCTCTCTTGTCCACCAGGTTTGGTCGACGTCTCGACCGGACCCTTGCCTAACTTCTAATGCAACAAGGGAATATCAACCAAATGAGTTGTTCCCATCATCGTCATAGGGCTCGTCCCTCTTGAAAGCGAGCTGATTTACTCGCCTCTTCTTGGCAGGCTTGCTGCCCTCTAAATGTTTTCCTTCGACCGTGTCACCCTCATGATGACGACTTTCAACGAGAATTTGCGACGGATGGATTTTCTCAGCCGGTAATCCGAAAACCATCATCAGAATGTCATCAGACGGTTCACCAGGGCAGACTTTCTTACTGCTCGCCATTAGAACGCCTTCAACAAAAAAAGGACCAAAGCTCCGGACAGGAGGGAAGTGCGGGAGTAAGGATCATTAACATCAGCCTATCCAGAGGGTGACAATACATGGAAATCTAGGGAGTGTGCTTATTAAATACTGATTATGAAATAAATAAATCTAATGTAGCATTTAATGTAGTATTTAATTTTCTTATTTTTATTGCAGTTGTAACCTTTTCAAAAATCAAGAGAATTGGGGAACAAAGTATATATGACAGGATATGACAGAATGAATCTCGAAGAAAAATTGAGATACATGACAAATAGGGGAGGCCCGCAGTCAAAATATATAGAGCTCCATTCAAACACAGAGTAACTTACTGGAATAAAATTAACGTCAAGTCAAAAGAGAAGCATTCCAACATTCCGATAAGTCGAAGACTTGTTGACCTCACTTCTGTCGAGGTTTAGTTTTCCTCCTAGGGTTTAGGGTTCTAGCTTTAGTAGCTTCCCCGACGATCTTAGATTCCTAGCAGTGGGCCTACCTCGTATTGGAATACTCGAAGCCACTCTGTCACTCTTCTGGAGTCCCGGACGAAATTCCGTACCTCTAGCTCATAGCAGGTTAGAATTGACGTTAGGAATCCAAATTGAGTTCCTATAGGACCACCGGACCTTAGGATAGCTTCTTGCACATTTCTTGCATTACCGAGCACAAATTCCTTGAGCCACGGCCTCGACGCTTTCAATCACTCCGCGACGGATCAAGACCGAAGTCAGGATGTCAGGACGATCGACGTCAAGGTCAGAATTTCAGAAAACGCCGGATTTGAAGCACTTTCGACGCGACCATCGACGAGGTTGCCCAGACGACCTCGGATGACGAGATGGACTGCGCCGATGCGTCCGGAACGTCGATTTCACCTAAAATTGACATTTAATTTGCGACGATCGCCTATCGGGGGCGAGAATCGTGATTTAGGGCTTAATTTTAATAAAAATAATAATATATTTATATTTTAAACCTATTTAACTAAATCCTAGCCCTAAAGACCCGCCTCCCCCGCTCGGTTGACTTCGCCCGTCTCACACGAACACGAGAGAAGCTTCCTGGGCCTTCTCCCGCGCTCGAGCATGGCATCTCTTTGCGGTCATTACCTTCTCGAGCCGCACGTCGTTCTCCCCCATCCCTGCTCGAGTGTTATCTCTGCGAGATGGTTATCTCGCGTGACCCCCGCGCGGTCTTGTCCCCTGCTCGACTCCTATCCTTGCTGCCGAGCCTCGACTCTTATCTGCGGCACTTTGTCGCCACCTCCCCTACCTTCCTCCACTTGCGTCCATCCCTGCAGGTAAGGAACGGCACTCCTTTCTCTCCTTTGCCCAAAAAATACCCCATTTGAGGTAAGATTTAGGGCTGGAAGAATTTTCTGGAGAGGGGGAAGTGCTGCTCGTTTGAAGCTTGGATTCCCTGCTTCCTTTGTGCATTCTACACTGACTGGTACTCCCTTTTCCCTCCTCTATTTTCTCTCGGTTTGGCCGGTTGTGGCTTGTGACTTGCGGTTTTGGTGTATTTCTCCCTGTTTAGCCACTCGGTTGGGCATTCATATGCTTTGAGGAGGGATTATTAGCTTCTTCATCACGGCTTTATTTTGGGCATATTTATCATTTGAAGCATGTTAAGAACGGAAGCATGAATAGGAATGGAGGTTTTAGGCATGTTCTATGTGAAATGTTGGTCATTTGCTTAGGGAAATAAGATATGCTATGCTGAGAACTTTCCTCTCTCTTTTTCCTATTGTCTAAAGCATGAAAAGCACGTTCTTGAGGCAAGGTATTAGCCTCTCTTTTAGCATGTTGGGGTATGCATTATGAGGCCCCTTACCTACTCTCGTTTGGTATGAGTTATGGAAGAGCTTGCTTAGCTTTTTAATATGTATGTGCGGGGCTTGGCTTTTGCTCCTTGTGGCTTTCTATATCAAAATGGCATGCTAGGTAAAAGTTTTAATTTAACTTGGAAAGCCCCACATTTGTTCACATGTTAGGCACATAATGGCTCTATGCTTTGCTATATCGAATATGTGGAGACGTTTGTTTCACCCTCATGCTTAATTTGGTAGCCTGGATTTATTTTTACAATGGGGTGGATTTTGGGAGTTTTGTGAAGCCTCATTTGGCTCATTCTAGCTCTATTCAAGAGCCTTTTCTTGATGTATAACTGCTGCCACCTTGTTTTAATGCTTTAAAGGATTCTTTTTTGCTTCATTTAGGGGGGCTCGGTTGGCTCATTCTAATCCTACCCGAGAGCCCATCTTAATGTGTTATACTTGTCTTTGCTCGAATGCTTTGAGGGATTGTTTTTTATCTTGTTTAGGGGCTCGGTTTTGCTTGTTTTAGCCTCTACCCGAGAGCTTGTTCTTGCTGCTCATGGTTGTCCCCTTTGGCATTTGATTTGGGGACTGGTTATTTTTGTTTCTATTTTCTGCTGCCTAGCAGCTAGCCCGTGGCACTTGGGGGGCTCGGTTTTGGATTCTTGTTGCTCTTGCAGTCGTTCCTTTGGCATTTGATTTGGGGACTGGTTTTTATTTCTGTTTTCTGCTGCCTAGCAGCCAGCCCTGTGGCACTTTGGGGCTCGGTTTGGTGTTCTAGCTGCTCATGGCTGTCCCCTTTGGCATTTGATTTGGGGATTGTTTTTGTTTCTGTTTTCTGCTGCTGGCAGCGCTAGCCGTGGCACTTGGGGGGCTCGGTTTTGGGTTCTTGTTGCTCCTGCAGTCGTCCCTTTGGCATTTGATTTGGGGACTGCTTTTTTTGTTTCTGTTCTCTGCTGCCTAGCAGCCAGCCCGTGGCACTTGGGGCTCGGTTTTGGTTCCTGCTGCCCCTGTAGCTTCCTCTTTGCAGCCTCTACATGGCTCGGATTCCCTTTATGTTATGTTTATGCTTTAATTATTGATGGACTTGTATTTTAATGTTTGAGGGTCTTGAATTGTGATATGAGTCGAACTTGTATCTGCGGCACCTGAGAGCGCAGTTTTAACATTTGTATTGGAATTTCGTGTCAGCTTTACGGGATTGTTTTCCCTAGTTGAGTCTAGCCTTTTCTAGCAAGTATTTGGAGTTTGGAAGAACCCCGAGCAGTGGTCTAGAGTCTAGGGACCCTGTCGATGATGTTAAGTCTGTTTTCTTTACTGTCGTTAATCGGGAAAAGGGGTGTTTTCCCTAGGAGTCTAGTTCTCATCCTCTCCGGGAGCGTCGATGTTTCTTTAGGCTTTTGTAGGTCGTGTAAGAACGATCGAGAGTCCAGAGTGATTCACTTGTTTGGATTGTTATTGAAAATCAGTTCACCTCTTTTACGAGAATTGTGTTAGCTGGACTGTTTTCTCCTCTTACCTTCCCTTGTTCCCCCGTCCCTTGATTTTCTTTTTTTTTCTTGGTTCAATGTCCACACCTACAGGGGACGTGTAGGTCTGCACATATAGCCCCTTTAAGCTATATGTGGGGCCATCAAGCAAGTCTGTAAGTAGGGTGGTTGGGGTTAGGACGGCGACGATAATGCTTATGTGTGCTTAAAAAAGAGGGTTTAGAATAGTATCCGCTTGCTATTGCGTAAAATCTCCGTTGGAGTCGCGAGCTTGGGGCCAAGACGATCTATTCGCCAATTCTTGGCAAGGCCGTTGCTGCATATCTGCCTAAGTTGTTAGTAGTTCTAGTTCGATCGGGGTAGTTAGCGCATGAGTATCTTCTTTATAAAATAAAAAATACTTTTGTAATAAAATTTCTCTACAACAAAATTACTTCTACTTATAAAATTTTATATGCGATCAAATTGAAATTAATGAAAAAAATTAGCAAAGGTCACGGTTAATTAGTTGAGTCGAGGTTAGACTCCTCGTAGGGTGTCGGTCCGTAGCTCTTGTCCAAGATTGGGAAGAACACGGTCCAGCTCGAGTCCTCCCGTCACCATGCTTACGGTCCTTTTCAGATGCCCCATGGCTTCCTTACGGTTCGCCGTGAGTTTAGCGGGACATCTGTGAGTTTCTTCTTTTGGTGTTTTTGTGGTTTTCACTACGACTTTTTCGTGTTTGTCCGTGATTTTCTTCAAGATTTTCTACGGGATTTCTTTGTCTTCTTTCTCGATTTTCTTTGATTCTTTTCGCCTTTCTTTCGGGTTTCTTTCTCTTCCTTTCGCCTTTTTTTTCTTTTAGATTTATCGTCGGGTTTTGTACCTCGCTTTTCCTGCACGTACGGTAGTGCCCCTGCTTAGTCAGGTTTTCCTTACTACGTTCACTCTTGTTCTTTTCTGTATCTTGACGCTCTTTCTGCGGGAAAACGATAAGATGACAATAATAAACGGTGTATGATACGTCGCAGTGTAATCGCGCACTGCTGATACTCGTAATACTTGTCATTTTTTTTATTTATTGCGTTATATGCTTTACTTTTTAGAATATATACCTGCTAGCGTAGCATGTTTCACTTTCCTCAGTACTTGCTTCAGTTAGTATAGCATGTTTTACTTTTTCAGCATACATACCTGTTAGCGTAGCATGCTTTACTTTTCATCGTACCTACTCCTGCTTCGTGTAGCATGTTTACTGCAGCATACTTGTTTAGCATAATTTGCTTGTAATGCCTGCTTCCTGTTATTCACTATAGCATGTTCATGTGTACTGTCTTCATCGCTTTCTTTTCTTCTTTCACTCCATCATCGCAATATGACACACTCACGTTTGCAATGGTGATGATAATAATAATAATAAACGAAATAAAGCAATTTGCATATTCATTTTAACCTAAACTTTAAATCTAAACTAAGATCTTGCTACGACGTGGAGTTTGGAGCACGGTGGGCAGCACGGCCATCTTCAATGAAAACACAGTGTCAACATCAATGAAAACCATTCTTTAGTCTAAATAATGAATCATGGGACTTCGAGGTAGTCCGCCTAATGCGATATAAATCCTCACTCGTTCTTTTAGTGCCTTTGCCAGCCCTGCGGTGCTGATATAAGCACTAAATCGCTTAGGATTCGAGGTCGTCGTCCGATACGACGTAAATCCTACTTATCTTTCGAGTTATTTGCATAATCAGGTGATTATGTAAATGTAATTCCTATAATTAATTGGCAGGATTGAAACTTAAATAAATGCATTCCCAAAATTTAAAGCCCAACATTAGGATAGTATGGGAAGTCATCGCGGTTCTCCTCGAGATCCGTGACATCCCCTACTTCTCTTTTCTTTGACTGCGAAATAATTGTTCCATATTGCGCCGTTCACCTGTTGGATTTCCTATTATCACACTTCGTTGAAAACCCTACCCTTGAATTCATGCAAATAGAAACCCTGATCTAAATCAGAGTTCTCACAGATGACTTCGGTCATTTGAGGGGTAATTGACTATAGGGGCTTGCCTCTATAGGGAGCTTTAAGGAACTCGGAGTAATATAAACCCTATTTAATTCTTTTCGTATTAAATAGGGGAATTTGTCGGTCCACATAAAAGTTCGCAGACCAGAACGGATGTCATAAATTTTGTGGTTTATTTGATCGAACGATATTGTCAAGCAGTGTGTCTTTTCCTCGGGATAGATGCACCGCTTGCGATATTACGCTCGTCTATTTAAACTGTTAAACGAATGAGATCCGTCCATCCTCATATTTTAAAATTTAAAATTTTATTTTCAAAACTAATATATATAAATTAAATTAAATCTCAAAGACAGATGCACATTTCAGCGGCCGACAAGACTGAGGAAAGTTCACAGATAAGTTTATCCGAGAAGTCTTCACGTTATCGACATGTGATTCGGCTCGTCGTGACCGAATGAATGAGCCAATCATTATTAACATATTTACATAAATTATACAAATAACCTTAATACCCTTAAGTTTCTTTATATAGAAGGGTGTCAAGATGTAATTATGTACTCTGAGTATCTCCTATATCAATAAAAAGGACCCCATTTCATGAAGAAAAGGCTTCGGATACTATCCTTTTTATTGTTCATTTCTTCCCTGTACGCTCTATTCCTTGGTTGTGATTCTCGAAAAATTTAAGACTCAACAATTTGGATTCCATTCGATGTTTTGACACAATATATATATATTTAGCAAATGAATTCATCATGTTTAGAATGGCTTGAAAGTATAAGTATGGTTTGAGATCTCACAATATCAATCATATGGCGGGTGACATCACGCTTTTGGATGACGGAAGCCTCTGCTCCAAGCTCATTTATAGTGTTGTAC
This sequence comes from Papilionanthe hookeriana x Papilionanthe teres, assembly GCA_022702705.1. Lineage (NCBI taxonomy): Eukaryota > Viridiplantae > Streptophyta > Magnoliopsida > Asparagales > Orchidaceae > Papilionanthe > Papilionanthe hookeriana x Papilionanthe teres. Next base: position 24,869,702 of record CM040436.1, on the reverse strand, counting down.
AATGCAAAGAAAATGATCTTTACATTTTCGGAGCAGAAGTCTTCTTCATGAATTCCATCCCACCTACCAAAGATTGAGCAATCATTGAAAAGAAAATATTACTTATGATAGACAAAAAAAGAGAGATCAAATATACTTCTCAACCAGCTTCATAAGATTTGTTAGTTCTTCAGAAGAACCTCCACCGTCAAAAAAATCGTCTACCACAGTGGTTAGCACACCTCCTTTGGCCCAACATAAGCGAACACTTGACAGTTCCGAGGAGAAAAGTGTAGAAGCAGCAGAGAGATAACAGTACACATGTTTCTGCCGAGAAAATCCAAGTTGATCCAGCTTGCTCTCTTTAACCCAACTTTTTGCACAAGATTATGTTATGCAAAAAACAACAAAAACTCAAGCTTTCATATACAAGAATTAACAAAATGCACTTACCTCTCGAGATACTGAAGCTCTCTCCTATATATCAACTGGGAGCTACTAAAAGCATCAACAGCAAGCTCCTTAAGGCCATTATTATTCATACTGGCGCTGATGAGAGTTTCCGCATATATCATGACTTTTTAAAAATATTTGACCATGCAAGACAAGGTTTTCCTCCTCTTTTTTTACTCAGAACAGAAACAAAATAAAAACTTACACAAAAGATGTCTTAAGCATCTGCCAATTATCTAAATTGCAGCATTCAATATTTCTTTTGTGCTCAAGCCTTTCCAAACTTGCATAAAAGGGAAACCTGAGAGTATAATCAACCTGAAAGAACAGAGGAACCAGCAATCTACATCATAAATTCACAATCAGAAAACGTCAAAATAACAAAGAAACAAGTATTTAGAATTCTTAGTATATATTATGTGATAAATTACAGGTTGGTAGTAACTTTAAAAATTACAATCGGTGAAATAACATAAACTATATGATAGAAAACGCTAGCAATTTCATACATAAAAAATTTGTGATCTGAGCAAAATTAATCCTGGATTTTTATTTGATATTCAAAATTTTACAACTACTCATCTATTATCACATTGGTACTCACCTGCCCTTAAGAAGTAGAACTCTAAAATTTCTCAAAATGCAATCAGTATGACATCTATAAGTTTTTATATTATCTTCAAATAATATTTTTATCAAAAAATTTTCATTTTGTGGAAGCTGATCTTACATGCCAAATCCATTGAGCAAGTGTAAACACAAGATGAGGATTAAATTATAAAAGCATCATGGGAAGGTTGCTATAGTTTTGGACATACTATTGTAACCTACTAGATCATTTTGGAGTTCTACAATAGGAAACCTGCCACTAATGTCCCCTCACACCTCCCCTTGCCAACCTTTCCAATTCTATTTCTTTGTATCCCTGTATTAACAACTTTTGAAGTGAAACTCTATCTTGCCGTGCATTACCAGAGTCGAAACTCATTTCTGAGATTAAAAAATTCATGAATTCGGCCATATGTAACCTTGTTAACCTCGTGTTTTTTTTTTTTTCTCAGTCTCACCATTCTAAATAAGATTCACCAATCATCACAATATCCCTATAATAACCTTAATAAATTACAGAAAAACAAATGTGGGAAAGTATGAATCAGCTACCTCTTGTGAAATATCAAGTGAGTTGATGGCATTAGTATTCAATTCCTCCTTGAGAAAATAAGTCACCCAGGAATTTAATTTCTTTAGAATTGGTTCCTCTCGTGAGATCTGAACTTGTGAAGCCTTGTATAGCTCAATAACAGCATTTAAATCCCCAATATAACCTTGGACTGTGTTCTTGCAATGTCTCGCATCAACAAATGGAGATAAAGCATCTGTAAATGATAATGACACTGGGAAACATTGAACTAATCCAATTTAATTTAGAATTTTTAGCCATCATTAATATGCTTGATTTCCTTAAAAATAATGAATTTTACTACTTTATGATGAGTAATCCTATTTAAATAGATTTAAAAATTTTAATAAAATTGGGCATGTTTTTACTACATAGATTTTCTGAGAATTACTGAGACTATTAGTAAAATTTGAAATTTTTAAAATAAAAACTACCCTTTTATTAATTTATCATTTTCCCCTTTGTATGTTCTAAATCAGGATATGCATTCTGTAGACATGATTTGTTATTTAAAAACTACCATAATTTTGGGTAGTTCTTTATTTTTATAATTATAATAGTAAAAATTGAGTTAATTTAATAAAAAAATATTTTAAATACTCTTAAAAATTTTTGGAATGCTTAAATATGATGTTTAAGTTTATTAAGTTCATTCATTAAATTTTATTAAATAACTAAGCATAAATTTTAATAAATACTAATATGAATACCATATTTATAATTTTAAAAAAAAATTTAATCAGATAAAAAATAAATTAACACTGATAATTTTAATAGCTAAGAATTGGAATAGATTAGTATTGCATAATTTTAATCAATTAATGATAATTATATATATGCATGCATGTATGTAATTGCAACCTCTATAAGCCATCTCAAGCAAATGAATCGAAATTATTTCTAGTTGCCTTCATAACATAATCATCATATATAAAATTATAGTTTCTATGAAAAAAGCAGCTATATTTTCTTAGTAAAAATCTTTAATCCAAAATTTATAGTTAAAAAAAAATCCAACAAAATATGATCAAGTTCAGATGAATTATACAAGTCAGCAAATAAATACAATTTATAGGCAAAAATTAAAGAAGTATGAATCCTTATATTAATTTTGGGTAAAAACATAATTTTAATCTAATTTGAATTTAATTTAAGAATCATTGTAGCTTCTTTCAATTGGAGAAGTTATAATTTGATGTGGACAGGTTCTTTATGCATGATCATCTCTGCGAAACAAAGTACACAAGGAATCGCTCTTAAGGGATATCTTACTGGAAGAGACTTCATATCCATGCATACGTAAAAGACGAAATGCCATGGCACAAGTAGCAACATTTGAATAAATTTCCTCATCGTTCTCTACCCAACATCTGCATTATGAGACAAGTCAGGTTTTAAAAAAAGCAAAAAGGATGTCAAAGCCTACACACAAATAGAAATTTCTATCTCATCTTCACCTATATGCTCTGTCCAGAATTTCCCTTGTCTCATGAATAAAATGCAGAGAAACTCCAAGCTTCTCAAGTGTATCAATCATGGAAAGATGAGTATGTATGTCCAGTGGGTAGGTTGTTGGAACTATAAAACACCAAGCTTGAATTAATATATAACACCAAGAAGTACAAATGATTTAATTTAAATTTTATAGGTAACTAAGCACCACCTGGGCAACCAAACTTCTGCAAAATAGAACACAAGTAATTAAAGGATTTATCATCTCGAATATGGCAAAGTACAGCAGCAGTTGTTGAGGGGGAATTAAAGAGTGAACCATTTTTTCTTTGATAACTCAATACCTCTTGCCAATCTTGTAATCCACATAGTCCTTCAGCAACAAATGCAAGGTAAGCTTTGCTTCCAGGTGAATTTTTCTCAACCTCTCTTAATTAGAAAAAAAAAATGAAAAAAAAAACATGATTACTAAAATAATTAAAAAAGATTCCATAATTCAATTATGATGTAATGATCTTAATTAAAACGAAAACCAACACCAAGAACACAAAACAACAGACTAATTCCTAATATTGGTTACAAAACAAGCTATTATTGAGTTGTTATAATAAGCTCGTCTCATGTAAATAATTTATAAATAAATCTTAGTCAATGATTTCCTAGATTTGCAAGCTATCTAACCAAAAATAGGATAGAATTGGTGTAAGCCTAAAATTTCTACCCAGTTCCTTTATTTATTGTAGATTTGGATCATTCCGTTATTTAAGACTAAGTTGCCAACACTTGGTTCTGGGTTGTCTCCTAACAAGATGGTTCTGTTGATTTTGGCAATCTTCTAATTACATTGTAAGCCTTTTAGTTATAAATTTTCAAAAAGTTTATTACATTCCATATTAATTAAGGCAAAGATTTCAACAAATTTTGCCATAATTTTGGCAGTTTCTTTTATAACCATGTTAGTTTAGCACATAGTTCTTTCTTTTTTTAAAATCTTTTAAATCAGTAAGTGTTGTGGCAAATTCGTTTGAAATGTCCAAAATTTAAGCTTTTGGATGTTTAAGGCAACTCCAAGCAAACAACTCAAAGCAAGTGGGGTTGTTTACTCTATGTTATAACTAAACCATGTTACAAACCTTTTCCGGAATTATTCACACGCCTCGGCACCAAAATCAACAAACAAACCACACGAAACTGCAACAAATAGGTGAAAGAAACACAAACAAGGGCTGCTCTTATAACAATCAAAAGAAAACAAGCAAGATACACGGTTGATCCACTTTCAAGAAGTAGATCGACCCTCCAACAGCCAAGATGTCGCTAGGGACTCCACAAAAAGTAAAGAAAATAGCACTCACACAAAAACATGCATAAAGAAAGCAAACCCTAGGTTCACTCCTTAATAGAATCCTCTCCCAACATTTCAAAAACCTTCCTTCCTATTTTCTCTCCAAACTCCCTTAATTTATCCTCTTTGCATAGATGATTATGGCCCTAGTGGACTCCACTCTTCCCTTTTCTTCATCAGTGGCTCCCCCCGTTCACCCTAATCCTTCTAGTCGCCAAGACCAGCCCATCTGTGAGGCGGTTACACTGCCTTCAGCTGGTCCAGGGAGTAACGGCTCCCGTATATGTGTAACATTACTCCCCTCTCAAAAAGACACTTGCCCTCAAGGTGGAAGAATGGAGATTGCTTGTGTATCACCTCGTAAGGCTCTCATGTTGCTTTATAGTCTGGTAGCCCTTCCATTTGACCACTGCCTCCTTGCTCCCACTACTCCTCGGCGCACTCCCTTAATATCTAATGGCTCCCAAATCACTACTAGGTGTTCTGTCAGCGTTGGCAATAGTGTAGGTGAGGGTATATGATCTCCAATCGCATGTCTCAGCTGTGACACATGGAAAAACGAGTGTTGTGCGAATGATGGTGGTAACCTCAAAAGATAAGCCACTTCCCGATGCGAGCATCACCGCATATGGTCCATACGTAATGAAAATTTCACGCTCCTTCTGGCCAATGTCTTCTGTCAATAGAGCCTCAGCTTCAAGTAGACCAGGTCTCCTGGTTCAAACCGCACCTCTCTCTTTTGTTCATCTGCTTTCCTCTTCAGGATTTGTTTAGCTCTCAATATGCCCCTTGAGCTCTGCTAGTACCCTGCCCTTCTCCTCCAAGTACTAATCGACACTAGATACCGGAGTAGCGTCATGCCCATAATGTACCAAGTGAGGTGGATCCCGCCCATACAATATCTTGAAAGGAGTGGTTTGTGATGCAGTGTTGTACGACGTGTTATATCAATGTTCGGCCCAAGCAATCCACTTGGCCCATACTTCAGTGTATTGGATACAAAACAATGCAAGTATGTCTCCACACTTCTGTTGACCACCTCCGTCAGTCCATGGGCCAAGGGATGATATGTAATGCTCCTCTTGAGAACTGTCTCTTTCAATCTGAATAATTTTTTCCAGAAGTGACTGAGAAACACCTTGTCCTTATCAATTTGGGTACCACGCGCAAACAAACTATTTCCTGAATAAACACCACCGCGACGGAGACCGCCGTGTAGGAATGCCGCAAGGGAATGAAATGTGCATACTTACTCATGTGATCCACGACCACCATGATCACCATGCCCTTCTAACAATAGCAATCCCTCGATGAAATCCATCGTTACTTCTTCCCAAACATTCCCCGGTAATGCTAATGGTTACAGTAACCCTCCTAGTGTCGTGGTTAAGTACTTATACCGCTGACATACGTCGCATTTTGCCACCATATCCTCGACATCTCTATGCATCCCCAACCAATAAAGTTCTGTCGTCACATGACTATAGGTCTTCTGCACCACTAAATGTCCTCTGATGGTACTACCATGAAACTCCTGCAATAATCTGAAATTTAATATGACGACTTGGGTAGCACGAATCGCCCTTGGTGAGCAGCTATTGACCACTCAATGCATATCCTGGAAGACTTTTCGAATTATGTGGTAACTCAGCCCTTATCTTCCTCAGCTCCCCATCCCTTTTGCTTTCCTGTTTTAAGGCTTCCCAATCTAGGACCAATGTGAGCGATACGGCCGTCAATTTAGGCTTCTCCACCTTTCTTGACAGTGAGTCAACTGCCTTGTTCTCTAAACTTGGTTGGTATTGAATCTCAAAATCATACCCCAATAGCTTAGATAGCTATCTCTGATGCTCCTCAGTCACCATTCGTTGTTCCAGCAGATATTTTAAGCTCCTCTAATCTATGTTGACCAAAAAATGTTGTCCCAACAGGTATTCTGAATGGTCAAGGCAATTGTCATTAATTCATGTTCATATACTAACTTTAGCCTTGCTCTAGCCACATAAGAACCTAGCTGAAGTAGGCAATCACTACTAATCCTGCATGAGCACTGCTCCTAATCCATACCCTGACGCATCCGTCTCCGGTAGAAATGATTTACTAAAATCTAAAAGTGCTTATACCGGTACGCTAGTTATGACCCACTTGAGGTGTTCACATGTTTGTGTTCTGCTTCACCCAATTGAAATTGTCTTCACTCAACTACATCATCAATGGCCAAGCAATCGTGTCATATCCTCTCACGAACTTCCGACAGTAGCTTGTAAACCCCAAGAATCCTCTTAACTCTTTCAGATTCCATGGTACAAGCATTCAACCATAGCATCGATCTTGGACTGATCCACTGCTACCGCCGTTCTGGTCGTCACATATCCTAGGTACTTCACTTGTAATTGTGCAAAAGAACATTTTTTCAAGTTAGCATACAACTAGTGCTCCCTCAACGTCTCCGGGAATGTCCTCAGGTGTCGCGCATGCTCCGTCTCTGTAAGATTGTAGATCAGAATATCATCAAAGAAAATTAGGATAAATTTCCATAGATAAGGTTGGAAAATACTATTCATGAGGGATTGAAATGTCGCCAAGGCGTTGGTGAGGCCAAACGGCATCACTAAAAACTCTTAATGTCCTTCATGTGTCTTGAATGCTGTCTTGTGCACATTTGTCGCATTCACCCTAATCTGGTGATACCCTGAATTAAAATCAATCTTTGAGGAAATAGCTGCCCCATAAAGCTCATCCAATGACTCATCAATCACATGAATAAGAAATTTGTCCAACATCATTTCCTTGTTTAAAGCCCAGTAATCCAAGCAGAATCTCCAACTACCATTTGTTTCTTCAACAACAGGACGGGAATAGAAAATGGACTCATATTAGGCATGATAATCCCAACCTCGAACATCTCTCGAATCAGCTTCTCTATCTCATTCTTCAAAATTTGGGGTACCTATATGGTCTGAAGCTGATGGGAAGAACACCCTCCGATGTAATAGCGTGCTTGTGCTCCCTCCGAGGAGGTAACCAGCTTGGCTGCTAGAAACATCAATAAACTGTTGGAGCTGTTGGAACCCTTCTAGAAACTCTACCAACTCTAAATTTTGAACCTCCTCAATTCCCTGCAACTCCACCAAGTAACCCAATCTTGCTCCTCGAATCGACTTGACCATAGTTTTGCATAAGCTGGCATCTCCTCTTAGCACCACCTTCCTATCCTCCACTTGGAACTCTATCGTTAAGGGCTTCCAATCCACCTTCATCTCTCCTAATGTACGCAGCCACTTCATCCCCAGAATCACATCTACGCTACCCAAATCTAAGAAATGAAGTTTTCCACCTCATGTAGATCATGTAGTGTCAGAACCAAACCCATGCAAATTCCTCGACTTTTCTCAACCTTCTCTGTCCCCATCATGACGCCAAAGTACCCTGTAGTCATCAGCTTCAATCCTAGCTTCTCCACCACCTGATTTAAGATAAAGTTATGCATGGCCCCGTTATCCACCAGCACCACAATCGGTCATTCCACGATCCCTCCCCTCACCTTCATGGTATAATTTGAGGTAAATCCCACCACCGAACTGAGACACCTCTGTCACATCCAAATTCAGATGCTCCTCCTCCGTTGCTTACTCTTCCAATTCCTCACTCTGTATCCTCCTCCTGAACTAAAAGAACCTGAAGGGCGTGCTCCTTGCAACGGTGTCCTAAGGAGTATTTCTCGTCACAGCGGTAACACAATCAATTGGCTCTTTTGTTCTGCACCTCTGCATCTACGAGGCGCTTGAAATTACCTCTGGTGGTCAGGATCCTGTACTCTTCTCCTTCGGCATCTCTTTCTGAAATGACACCGTCTGGGTCCTCGATGTCATGGCTGTTACGATGCTCTTGTAGAATCTCTCGGTGTTGTCGCCTTTGTCGGTCTTCTTCACCTATTTCTTATCCTCCGTCATCTGAGCAAACTCCATTACCTCCCTCAATCCACGCAGTCTCAAGGAGTGGATGTCTGCTTTTATGTCAGGTTTTAGGCCTTTCAAGAAGTTCATTTCTAGTGCTGCTGCAGAAATCCCCTCAACCTCCCTGATAAGAGCTTGAACTTCTCTCGATATTCCATAACTATCCCCGCCTGAGTCAGAGCATAGAATTGTTCCTATAGGTCTCCTTCCTGAATGGCTTGGAAATGCTTCAACAAGGAATCCTTAAACTCCTTAAATGAGAGTCGGATACCTTGCCTCCATTCACTAGAATCAAGCTAAAGCTTTCCCCTCCAAGCATAATCCCGCAACCAGAGCTTTTCTTCCTCAGTCAACCCATTGATTGCAAAGTATCACTCCACCTGATACACCCATCCATGTGTATTCTGCCCTTCAAAGAAAGGTATATTCATTTTTCTGACGCTTGCATCTCCATCCCAACTTCCTCTCCATCCGGAATTTTCCTCCATGTATCTAGGGTGAAACTCCCTCCTGCAGTTATAGGCATATCTCACTCCCGATTCCCTCCTTCCTCCATACTCTTTCGTGCCCTTTCCTCTATCCCTTCTCCAATTTTCAGCCCATCCCTCTCCATCGGAAGTCTCCACTCCCCCTCCTCTCGGACTCCTAAGGGAGGCGCTCTTGTATGTAGATGATGTCTTCTTCATTGTCTTCTCGCTCAATCTCTTTCCCTTTTGACTTGGCCAAGGATTCTCTGATCAACTCTTGGTTGGGGTTTGCAACTAGAGTGGTCGACATGGCCTTGGATTGCATCTCCATGAGCTTTTTCATCATCTCCCACATTTCTCCTTGCCTTCAAATCCATCATTCATTCATTCGAGTTTCTATAAAATAAAATTTGTACTCCATGGTCGCGAACCTTTCTTCCATTCTAGATCGGATTTGGTCTACCTCTCATTCTAACGCATCAACTTTCTTTGTTGTCATCCCACCAAGCTATGCTCTGATACTAATTTGATACGCCTCGACACCAAAATTAGCGAACAAACCACATGAAACAGCAACAAATAGGTGAAAGAAACACAAACAAGAGTTGCTCTTACAAAACAAGCAAGATACACAGTTGATCTACTTTCGAGAAATAGGTCGGCTTTGTCACACCATAGACATTGCTAAGGACGCCACAAGAGAAAAAGAAAACAGCTGTCACATAAAAGCATGCATAAAGAAAGTAAACCCTAGGTTCTCCCCTTAATAGAATCCCCTCCCAACATTTCAATAACATTTCTTCTTATTTTCCCTCCAAACTCACTTAATTTCTCCTCCTAGCATAGGTGATTATGGCCCTATTGGACTCCACTCTTCCCTTTCCTTCTTCTGCGACTCTCCCCATTCGCCCTGCTCCTTGTCTCCATGGCTCGCCAGTCTATGGGCCAGTTACGCTGCCTTCAGCCGACCCAAGGAGGATTGGCTCTAGTATATGCGTAACATTCTGCTTCAGAGATTTTACTAGTGAAATCTTCTTTGTTATTAGGCATTCCATACCTTGGAAGACCTTCTAAATTGAAACAATCCAATGCTCCACCTAAGTGATGCTATCATTGTACTAGCTTGGATTTGATTCCATATAATTAAAAAGATGAACAACATATAAGTGAAACGTGCAATAGATAAGGAGATGAGATTGCCCCACTAAAGAAAAAAACTGAGAGATGGCTCCCTCTAAAGGATAAAAAAAGATTAGCTACATATAAGTATTTTTGAAAAAGGAAGGTGCTCCTAAAAAGACAATATTATGTACAAAACTAGATTAGTAATTAATGTTACACTCAAAAAACTGGAATAAAGAACAATGAATTTTTTTCATCGATTGTTAAATCTTCTATTTTATTCTTATTAGTATTGGCTACAGAAATTGATCTTGAGTTAGCTGAACTAGATGTAAAAATTATATTTCTATATGAAAATTAAAAAAAATGCATGTTTCAACCGAAAGGATTAAATTAATGAACATGAGAATTGGGCTTCCAAATTGACAAGTCACCTAATGATTAAAGCAATCACCAAGATAATGATACAAATAATTTGATAACTTTATAAAAAACAAAAGTACTCATATAGTTAGTTCAATCATTAAGTCTAAACTCTTTCTTTATACTTGACCTCTTCTGTCTGGCTCAAAAACTCGATGATGGAAAAAAAAATTGTATTGGAGGAAACTCTAACATAATATGTTCATCTACTTTCACTCATGCGTTCATATTATCCAAGAGTAAAGTGGAAATCAGCAAACTGAGCTTAGTTAAACTCAAACTCTAAGAAGAAGAACCATGGAGGGGCTAATAAGATTTTTATGATGCAGATCAAGCAAAATAAGGGTAATGGTATAGCTTGCATAAAACTGACATAATAGCCAAGTACTCTAGAGATTTGGTATTGATGAAAATTCTAAACAAATGGTACTCCTTTAACCTTGCATTTCAAATTACATTCATCAATGTCTCTAAGTACAACAACAACAACAACAACAACAAAGCCTTAATCCCACTAAGTAGGGTTTGCTACATGAATCATTTTTCTCCATTGCGTCATATTTAGTGTCAAATTATTGTTTAATTCTAATAAATTAAGATCATTTTTTATGCAATAAGCCCAAGTTTTCCTAAGTCTACCTCTGCCTTTCTTAACATAAGTTGTATCTAAAACATCTACTCTCCTGATCGGATCATCAGGTGGTCGACGTTTAACGCAACCAAACCATCTAAGCCGACTCTCTCTAAATTTATCCGTCACTGGTGCAACACCAACCCTATTATGGATATATTCATTTCGCATTTTGTCTCTAAGTGTAAAGCCACTTATCCACCTAATCATTCTCATTTCGGCAACACTTAGAGATATTCAGGATCAATGTCTCTAAGTACAAGTGATAAAAAAAGCAGTGGTGTTCAATATATAAATTCAATAAGTGTACAAGACCAGATACTTAACACACAATTAGTATGGTGTGTTGGTGCATGCACAACTCTGATAAAGGTTGCTGACATGCAATGAAATTGATTCTACAATATATTCAGGGTTACCGTGAATGTTTCCCCAAAGTTCAAGAAAATTCAGAAGATCACAAATGTTCTATATAGGCATGTCAATTTTGATTTTGACATTGATCTAGATATTTGAAGTTCTTGTCAAGTTGAAAATTAACATTACAGAAGTAATAACCCAAAATTATATGGATTTAATTGAAATATTTGTATAGATTTTAAGTAAAATAATATTAATGACACTAGCAAGATTTAAATACTGAAAATATTTAAAAATCATTGACTGTATTCAAATCAAATTTATTTTAGTCATAATAATCAAGTAATTGATAAATTTCCTTATAAGAAAATATAAATTCAAAGATATGTGGAAATTCAACTAAACCGATACCACCAAACTAAGTGAGCAACAGTGAGCAACAGAAAGGGGAGACAAAGGAAGGAATTGAGCAAGCTGAGCTAGCGAATGACCCCAAAGGGCACACGAGAGAAGTCAAGCATGAGAAGGAGTGTAAGGGACCAAAACCTAATTTTTTTAGTTGCAGCGTGCGCCAATTTTAGGAGGAAAAAAAATTTAAAGATTTCTTTCTACTTGTTCTCATTTAATTTAAGATAAACCTTTTATTTTATTTCATATTTTTGCTTTTATATTCTTAAGGAAATGAACATGATTTGAAAGAAATAATGCAAGTTTAGAAGTGGATACGAAATCTTCATTGGTGAAGAATTAACATCAACCTCAAATTGCCTTTACTTAAAAATATTAATGATTGAATGTCAGTATTCTTTTAATTTAACAAACTATGGCAAAACTTTAACCATAAATTTATTATTATAGGTTTTAATGTTCATGTTCCTCTGAAGCAAGTAATGTATAGTATTTAAAATGCCTAATTATATGGTTTACGTTAAATGTTGAGATGAGTTAATAGATGTAGCAATATGATTTGCATAATGTTATAGGATTGATATTTCCTTTGAACTAGAATATAAAGCATGAAATCCAACAAAGTAAAGTGTAGGTTTATTTAGAAAGAATCAATAATAACTTTTGTAGTGGATTAAGATAAATTAAAAAATGGTTGAAAAGGTTATAAGTGTTGTGAATGCATGGTTATATTCATTATTTAATAATTATAATCAATATTTAGTGCAATTAAAAGTGTGGAAGATTTGAAAGAAGCAAAAAGCACAAGTTCTAAATTACTTAGCATTGGAATCAAGTTATGTATTTAACAATGCGTGCAATTTATATGTTGAATCAGAATTGAAGTGTGGGCGCATTAGCAAGAAAGGCAAGCTAGATCTTATTTCTAAGAACAATGCCGTACAATGCTTCTATGGCTGGTAATTTTATTTCTAAGTTAGATTTTTATTTTTATTTTTATTTTTACTTCTAAATTTTTTGCACTTTGTGAATATGTTTATGATTTAGTCATTTTATGATGATGTAATATATTATAATAAGAATAATTTACAGTAGAAATTTGATTTATCGTTGTTCTTAATAGGTCTGTCATACAATTAAGAGTGAAATGAATATGTTAATGCAATTTCATAACTATTTATTTTGTACTATACAATATTTCCTCATGAAAAGATATTTTATGTTAAGAAGAATGTAACTAAAATAATGTGTATAGGAATACTAGTATATGGATGTTGACAGATGAGCTCACTCATTTATGATACCAACTGGGATGCTATTGCGCCGTGCATTAATGACTTTACCTTTCACCTCATATAATGATGAAAATAAAGCTCACGCTTCGTTGTGTCAATGGAAATTGAATCTGTTCATTTCTAACTCAAATAATAGTAGAAATGTTCTATATTGAATATGCTGACAAAGAACTTACTAGTTATGTGTTAGGATATGTGCAGAAAGTTCTTCCAAGATGAATGTATTAATATATAGAAAGAAGAAAAATATGCGTAAAAATACAATAAGTCATTATATGATTTGACCCCTATATGCATAGATAAAAATAATAATGTTACAATCATACTTCACTTTAAAGTTTAAATAAAACTAATATTCTTAATGTGTTCTGAACATTATATGATTTTGCTTATAGTTTAAAGTAACAACATGCATGATGTTTTGCTCAAGTCCCACATTCTCTTTCTATGCGACAACGGATAGACGGTTCGATCCGTCTATCTTTCTCTAACTATTCATAAGCTCTGCCACCTACAGTTCCAAATTATAATTCTGATGATATTGAAGAACCACCTGGTCATCCTAATGAAACTAATTTCATGGGCTAGTCTGACGGCCCTATCTATGATGAATCCGATACTGATGATGATGATGATCCGTTCTCTTTATTCTTGTATTTCAATAAACTAAATAACGATGTTACAAAAACATCGGCGGAAGTTGGTGGGAAGGATGATGTTGTTGTTGATGATGATGCTGAAATTTTCGAGGTTTTTCGCGAAGAAGCTCAGTATGATAAGGAATTCCAAGAACGCATTAATGATGAAATTAATTTTCTAAATTGTAAGTATGATAACTGTACAGCTTATGATCATGTCCTTTTAGACTACCCCTCAGCTCCACCAAAACCAAAAACAGTTACCCATACTCCACCATCCATGAATTCCAGTCTTGACCCAGAAACTCCACACAGTCCACAGCCTGAATTAGCCTGCCCTAGTATTCAAGATCAGCTTGAAGATCTTGAGTATCCCAAACTCAGAAAAATGGCTGCAAAGGCCGACAAGGCGTATGCATCCGTTTCTTCTAATTATTTACCCCCCAACGAGCCCGTCATGGGGCCCGTAATGTATCCTCCTGCATCTTCAGGAAGGCAAGAGGAGCCCTCTTCTTCCTTCAATAATTACCGAACTAAAGCATCATACTTCAAGAAGTCATACCAGCAGAACATGTGGAACTAACCTTCTGCTCACAATACAAAAAGGGTTCTGTTGATTCTTCCCGACGATTTATCGCTATATGATGATGTGATCTATCGGTGGGAATCTATTACGCTGAATTTGGTTAACGAGAAGCAGTTCGCAGAAAACAAGGCTAAAGTCTTGTTCATAGAAAACCTGCTCGGAGAAATTGAGAAAAATATGTGTATACAATGGCGTATGGCGTATGAGCAAGAGTATGAAGCTCTTGTTAATATGGCGGATGATCCGCAAAATGTTATGTCCCAAATTCGAAGGGTAATCTTACTTGAAGATCCATATCAAGGTTCTATAGAGGAGCAGAACCGTGCTTATTAGGATCTCGAGAGGTTAGTCTGTCTTGAGATCAAAAACCTCTTTGAATATATGAACGACTACAAAATTCTTGCTGCAAAATCCGGACGCATGTTTATAAACAGTGAGCTATCTATAAAATTCTTTAAGAAAATGCCCCCTATTCTTGGGGAGGAGATTGAGAAGGCGTTCGCAAAGAAGAACCCAGGAAATACAACTGGGGTCATGCCACGAATACGTTTTACGTATTTATATATCTCTGACCTCTGCAAGAAAGCGGTTGTACAAAAGGGGATCAAAGACTTGTCAATTTGCAAGAAAATACCCATTCCCGGGTATTATAATAATCACAAGCGTTATGGTCTTAGAAACTCAAATAATTACAAAGGTAAACCGCATAACTCACATATCCGCATTGTGAAGAATAAGAACAAATCTAAATCTTTCAAGTGTCGGTGTTATATATGCGGAGAAGAAGGGCATTTCGCCCGAGAATGCAAGAGCAAGAACGGGAATATGGCCCGCGCAGCGGTACTCAACAACCTAGATTTACCAGAGGAATACGACGTCCTCTCTGTTGACAACGATGAAGATCCTTCAGATGCCATTTGTTCAATTTCAGCAGAAGAATGAGGCGTCAACACTCTGATGCATGTTCGTGACGCACTGGAAAACTGTCCTGTTGATGAATTTGGTTTCATGATGAAACAGAAGGAGGAAGATCTTGGCTGGCGAGTCAAGATCGAGTTGCCAAAAGAGCAGGAAGACTGCAACCACGAATGGGAAATGAACAAACCCATCGTTGGTTGTCATTCAAGATGTACATACTGTTCGTTAAATACTAGTGTAAATATGCGTATACATTGTCCATTGTGCAGAATGACGGCGTATCCACTCTGCGCCAAGTTTTATTTGTCTATAGAAGTAAAGAAGGAGCTGACACTGCTGCAATTCCAATCCAAAGACTCCTTGATCGCAGAACTTGTTAAGTATGTTGACCACTTAACAGAGGAGAATAGAAGATTGAAGGAGAAAATTCAGAATGATCTCGAAGAAAAGCTAACGGGAGATATGCAAGCTTTGTCCCTTCATGATAAAGGAAAATGGCTAATGACAATCGATGAAGACGAAGAAAATGAAGTAGAAGATATTTCGCGATTCATCGAAGAGAACTCGATGGGTCCCAAAATTCTGCATCAGGCATTCAAAGAAGCGAGTCCTAAGGTACCCAAACGCATGATTAATCAATTATTCAATGTTGAGGTTACGTTCGATATTGTTGGAATTGAGTGATTCACGCTCAACGCTATCATCGACACCGGCACAACAACCTGTTGTACCAATAATGGGAGCATTCCAAAGGAAGCCCTTGAGCCGCTGAATCGACTAATCAATTTTAATGGAGTGAATTCAGTCATGAAAGTAGAAACGAAAATGAAAGAAGGGCGCATGTATATTGGTGAGCACAAGTTCAAAATACCGCTCATCTACTGCA
Organism: Papilionanthe hookeriana x Papilionanthe teres; assembly: GCA_022702705.1. Lineage (NCBI taxonomy): Eukaryota > Viridiplantae > Streptophyta > Magnoliopsida > Asparagales > Orchidaceae > Papilionanthe > Papilionanthe hookeriana x Papilionanthe teres. The sequence continues at coordinate 24,853,603 of CM040436.1, read as the reverse complement.
TGAACATTGAGGTAATCGATGGAATTCAATTGCTAATCGGATGTAATTTTATCCAAAGTCTTCATGGAGGAATGAGAGTAGAAGGTAACACAGTATACTTCTACAAAGACATTACAAATGTACAGACTACGATTGATGTCGAAGTCGAAGCCAAACATGCTGAAATCCCAGAGCTTGGAATTGATTACGGCTTACTGACACCCGGAAGTCGTAAGTCCAGTAATACTCTTACTTAGTTCATTATTTGAAGGTTAAAAGATAAGCATCCTGGCCTTGGAGAAGACGATTCGTGGTATATCGATTCACATCGCGAATCACGGCTCGAGCCCGAGTTCGAGAAACATGTAAAAGCGTTGTTCGGCTTAGGGGTAATTAGACCAAGTTTAAGTCGCCACAGAGCTATGGCGATTATTGTACAATCAGGTGTTACAATTGATCCCAAAACTGGTAAAGAAGTTCGTGGAAAAGAGAGAATGGTGTTTAACTACCGTTCGCTCAACGACAACACCCACAAGGACAATTATTCCTTGTCGGGTATTAACACGTTGATCAAAAGGATTGGGAGCAGTAATATTTACTCAAAGTTCGACCTAAAGAGCGGATTTCATCAGGTTGTCATGCACCCTGATTCAATTGAATGGACGGCGTTCTCGGTACCCAATGGTTTGTATGAATGGCTGGTTATGTCATTCGGTCTTAAAAATGCACCGTCTATTTTCCAACGAAAAATGGATAACTGCTTCAAGAATTGTTCTGAATTTCTAGCAGTAAATATTGATGATATAATTTTTTTTAGTAAGAATAAGGAGGATCACAGAAAACATCTCGAGAAGTTTCTGGAGATCGTTGAGAAGGACGGTCTAGTCCTGTCCCCCACAAAGATGAAGGTTGGAGTTGCAGAAATAGAGTTTCTTGGTGTTGTCATTCATCAGATAAAATTGAAATTGCAACAACACATAATTAGAAAAATCGCTGATTTTCCAGATGAAAAACTCAAAGACAAGCAAGGGATGAGGTCATGGCTTGGCATACTCAACTATGTCAGAAGTTACATTCTCAATCTAGGGACTCTCCTTGGGCCCCTATATCAGAAGACTTCACCTCACGGCGACAAGCGAATGAAGGAGCACGATTGAAAAATCGTGCGACAGATCAAGAAATTAGTGCAGAAGCTCTCTGATCTTGAGCTTCCCCCAGAAAATGCGTTCATCGTCTTGGAGACTGACGGATGTATGGAAGGCTGGGGAGGTATCTGCAAATGGAAGCTACATAAGAACGATCCTAGATCTATGGAATGTATTTGCGCATATGCAAGCGGAAAATTTCCTATTGTTAAATCAACAATTGACGCTGAAATTTATGCATGCATTGAGACGTTATCAGCCCTTAAAATCCACTACATTGGCAAGCCTGAGATTATCCTTCGAACCGACTGTCAAGCCATCGTTTCCTTCTTCCATAAATTAGCCTCTAATAAACCTTCTCGCGTTCGATGGCTAGCAATCACTGATTTTATCTCTGGCTTGGGGATCACTGTTACATTTGAACACATTGATGGCAGGAACAATGTTCTTGCCGACACACTTTCAAGGCTAACTTTTATTTTAATTGCAGGTGAAGAATCAATTAATCATATTTTTCAGGTTCCAGAATGGACGCAGGAAGTAGCCGCAGAAATTCTAACAAAGGAAAAGAAATATATTCAGAAATTGCATCAAATAAAATGGAGTGGCGCGTTAAGACTGAGAAGGCCCAATTCGAGGAGCGGCGTCAGAGGTTCAGAAGTTGCCGCCCTAATAACGGAAGGGCCCCGCGAGATGCAAGCTGCACACATTGGGAACTTTTGTGGGCGAGTCTTGACAAGCCCATCGACCTGGATGCACGAGATAAGTTACGAAGAGCTGCACGACAAATTGAGAAAGAGCAAATGCAGCGCGTACGTGATGAATTGCAGATCCTACGAAGTATCTACGCCACAAAGACGTATTACTGCAAGGATTTGGCAACCAGGGATAATTGTTACAGTGACTCTCTGCCATACATTCACAACAGTGAAAAAGAGCTTACTAACGTATCGGCAATTCTCGAATTCACCATGGGAAAAGGATTTGAGAGTAGAGTCTGAGAATGAAGCGGAAGTGGCGGACTCCACCAGTTCAGAAGAATCTAACCACGTTACCTATATAATATTTAGTGGGACCCTCCCACTATAACTTGTATGGACAGTTGTTGTCCTTATTTTGCTTTTTGCACGTTATTTTCACTTTCAGCCAGTGGTTTTAGCCCATGTTTTTGCTAAACCACGGCTGGTTTTCGGTTTTCTTAGTCGCCAAGTGTCTATATATTGCGATGTTTGTAATGGTTACAGACACGGTGAGATACACCAGTGCCTATTTCCTTAAGCTTTGTAAGTGTTCTTGAGTTTTAATAAAATCTTTCTATATTTGAGTTTAAGTTTTATTTTCCGGCAAAAATACTTTGTGTTCCCAAGTCGGCGATCTCCGCGCTCCCGCCCCCTCTTGGTATTAGAGCTAGTATGGGTTCCTTAACCATGTCAGGCTAAAAACCTTTTGTTATCTCAGAGGATCTGAGTAGGCGTTGTTATATTTTTGTTTAAACGATCTACGACACCCTGAGTTCAGGAGGTAAGAATACTCCGGAACGTCCTATTCGTACTCTACTTATAGATCTGGATTGTAATATCAGGATTTATAACATCAATATAGCACGTAATCTTGTTCTTCTCCCAGTGTTTCAGAGGATTGTCTCCAATGTAACTGTTTCTTTTTAACCTTTCAAATAATGAACTAAATTTATTAGTAAAAGAGTTATGCACAATGGACTTACAGACTTCCTGAGGTTGTAACTCCAAGTAGAAGCCGTAATCAATTCCAAGCTCTGGGATTTTAGCATGTTTGGCTTCGACTTCAACATCAATCGTAGTCTGTACATTTGTAATATCTTTGTAGAAGGTTACTGTGTTACCTTCTCTTGGATTCGTTGATCCGGCTGACGCCAGGGTTAACACTGCTTCTAGACTTTCTATTTTGGTTAAGCAGAATAACACTTTGATTTAATTAAACCTGAAGATCTTGGACTCTGTCCAAGCTTGAAGATAAACTTTCTAAACTCTCTTTTGACAAAAACTTGTCCTCTATTAAAAGTTCAGTTGCCTCTCTGCAGAAGCAACTCTCCACTCTTTCTATTTCTGATCATTCCTCTACTCCTGTAGTCCGTAAACCTAAAGGCAACCTTTACGTTTACAAGAACCCTAAAACCATTTTTAATCATGAGAAAGGCAATAAATCTTCATAAATGGCTTCCACCTCACGAACAAGAACCGAAGTTCTTCCTCCTGTTCGAAATAATCTTGCTCAGAACACTGTTTCTAATTTAGACGATCAGATTAGAGACTATCGTCTAAGATCCAGGCTTGCGTACGATTTACAACGACGTCTTCCTCATCGGAGACGTACTTATCAGCGTACGTTAGAGCAACATATAGATCCGGAGCAACAACTCCAGATCTCCCAAAGAAAGCGAGCAAACCTAGTTCCTGCAGAAACGCTCTATGAAGATGGATGGTCTGCCACTAATCATAGAGTATATCAACATTATTCCGAGGAGAGGGTATTAGTTACAGATAATACCCAGGTCAACCTTCCGTTTATCAGACAACAGTCGTATCAGCGACTACTGCATGAAGGATATCAACATATCCATCTTGGATTGGTGATGGTTCGCCTGCACACTTTGCATCGCCGAGATGCTGGAACTAACGCCCTTATAGTTTTAAGGGATACTCGCTGGCGCTCAGACGTATCTATTATTGGTACAATGGAGGTAGATCTCTCACAAGGTACACAACTGGTGTACATAGCCCCGAACGTTATGATGTCCATTCATGACTTCTTCAACCATGTTGAATTGGTCATCTTAACCCATGGCTACGAAGATTGGCAAGCTGGAGAATCTAATCTCTTAGTCACTCGAGCTCTTGTTGCCCGTTTAACGAATACCTCTCATGTGGGTTTTTGTTATCAAATTAATGATGTTGTGGATTACTTGGCCTCCAATGGCATTTTGGCTATTCCAGGCACCAAACATTCAATTAATGATCTTAAAGGATTAGATTGGAATTTACAGCCTTCGGTGCATTCTAATCCTCAAGTCCCACGTTCTCTTTCTATGCGACAACGGATAGACGGTTCGATCCGTCTATCTTTCTTTAACTATTCATCAGCTCTGCCACCTGCAGTTCCAAATTATAATTTTGATGATGTTGAAGAACCACCTGGTCATCCTAATGAAACTAATTTCATGGGCTGGTCTGACAGCCCTATCTATGATGAATCTGATACAGATGATGATGTTGATCCGTTCTCTTTATTCTTGTATTTCAATAAACTAAATAACAATGTTACAAAAATATCGGCGGAAGTTGATGGGAAGGAAGATGCTGCGGTTGATGATGATGTTGAAATTTTCGAAGCTTTTCGCGAAGAAGGTCAGTATGATAAGGAATTCCAAGAATACATTAATGATGAAATTAATTTTCTAAATTGTAAGTATGATAACTGTACAGCTTATGATCATGTCCTTTTAGACTACCCCTCAGCTCCACCAAAACCAATTACCCATACTCCACCATCCATGAATTCCAGTCTTGACACAGAAACTCCACACAGTCCACAGCCTGAATTAGCCTGCCCTAGTATTCAAGATCAGCTTGAAGATCTTGAGTATCCTAAACTCAGAAAAATGGCTGCAAAGGCCAACAAAGAGTATGCATCTGTTTCTTCTAATTATTTACCCCCCAACGAGCCCGTCATGGGGCCCGTAATGTATCCTCCTGCATCTTCAGGAAGGCAAGAGGAGCCCTCTTCTTCCTTCAATAATTACCGAACTAAAGCATCATACTTCAAGAAGTCATACCAGCAGAACATGTGGAACTTACCTTCTGCTCACAATACAAAAGGGGTTCTGTTGATTCTTCCTGACGATTTCTCGTTATATGATGATGTGATCTATCGGTGGGAATCTATTACGCTGAATTTGGTTAACGAGAAGCAGTTCGCAGACAACAAGGCTAAGGTCTTGTTCATAGAAAACCTGCTCGGAGAAATTGAGAAAAAGATGTGGATACAATGGCGTATGGCGTATGGCGTATGAGCGAGAGTATGAAGCTCTTGTTAACATGGCGGATAATCCGCAAAATTTTCTGTCCCTTTTTTTTTGTCTTTGAAAAATTATGTTTTAAAATTGTAATTGACCAACATTCCTATGATGATAACTACTTATTTTATTTAATTAAATATTTATGAATTGGGCTCAAGGAGTAAACGAGCAAAAGAAGAGAAAATATATATTGTAAGCAAAACCCTACAAGAGAAATGTATTCTTTCCTATATATATATTTCTTTTTTTGTTTATACTTAATATATTTTTTTGTGTACGAGGAAGTAGATATTATTAATTAGTTCATAGATTTTATTTTGCTTGAACTACATTTCATTTTATAATTTAAAGTTCATTTGATCGTTTATTCTCGTTTTAGTAACTCTTGGGCCAAATCGTGTCACTTGACTTCACAATTTGATCAAAGATTTTGGAGCTGTCAAAAAAAAATGAAGATTTTCAGTGAAATAGAAAGGACAATTTCTTTCAGCAAAGCTCAAGTCCATCATGACCGCACCAAGTATATTGACAGTTGGTAAATATTTATTAAAGAAAATGTAGAATGTGAAAATCTAGCTTGGAAAATCAGGACTACTAATAATCATGTAGATATGCTAATGAAGTTGATTTTGGGATTAAAAGCCAATAACACTAAGTGCCTAGCACTTAAGGGCACAATGGAGGCAATATTATTTTTGGAGAAAGCTCTTGAAGGTGGAGATTGTTGAAAATGAAGCCCAATTCTACCACAAAATCGCAGACAAAAGCTAACATAAAGTACAAAATCATGGATACCACAATACTTAAAAAGAAGGCTACCACAAAATCTACATAGGAGGCTCCCACAAAATCTACAACATGAGTTGCTATAAAAAACTACTACATATACCACATACAACAACAACAAAGCCTTAATCCCACTAAGTGGGGTCAGCTACATGAATCCTTTTTCTCCATTGCGTCCTATTTAGTGTCAAATTTTCATTTAATTCTAATAAATTAAGATCATTTTTTATGCAATAAGCCCAAGTCTTCCTAGGTTTACCTCTGCCTTTCTTAACATAAGTTGAATCTAAAACATCTACTCTCCTAATCGGGTCATCAGGTGGTCGACGTTTAATGTGACCAAACCATCTAAGGCGACTCTCTAATTTTGTCCGTCACTGGTGCAACACCAACCACGGATATATTCATTTCGCATTTTGTCTCTAAATGTAAAGCCACTCATCCATCTAATCATTCTCATCTCGGCAACACTTAACTTAGCATTATGCTTCTCTTTTAAAGGCCAACATTCAGCACCATAGAGCATTGCAGGTCTCACCATCTTATAAAACTTTCCTTTCAGTCTAAGCGGTACTTTTCTATCACACAATAAGCCGGACGCATTCCTCCACTTCAACCAACCAACCTGAATTCTACTATTAACATCCCCATCTATATCACCATCACTTTGAACAATGGATCCGAGATATCTAAATCGTTCACACCTTTTAATAATTTGATCGCCCAAAATTACACTTCCGTCACTAGAGCTATTATTACTAAAAGTACATTCCATGTATTCCATTTTAGTTATACTCAAACGAAGACCTTTAGACTCCAATGTAGACCTCCATAATTCAAGTTTTTCCTGGACTTTTTCTCTCGTCTTATCCACGAGGAGGATATCATCAGCAAAAAGCATACATCAAGGTATATCCTCTTGTAAATGCCCAGTAAGACCATTCACAAATAAAGCAAAAAGATATGGGCTTAAAGCTGATCCCTGATGTAAACCAACAAAAATAGTAAAATATTTGCTCAATCCTCCTTCAGTTCGAACACATGTAACAGCTCTAGTATACATATCTTTAATGACTTGAATATAAGTCATATCAACACCTTTCTTCTCAAGAACTCTCCAAAGAACATCTCTAGGAACCTTATCGTAAGCCTTTTCTAAATAAATAAAAATCAAATGTAGATCCTCCTTATTATCTCTGTACTTCTCCATTAAACCTCTCAATAAATGTATAGCTTCCATAGTAGACCTGCCCAGCATAAATCCAAATTGATTATGAGAAATTTTGGTAATAGATTTTAACCTATGTTCAATTACCCTCTCCCATAATTTTAAAGTACGACACATCAATTTAATTCCTCTATAATTTGCACACTCTTGTGCATCCCCTTTATTCTTAAAAATGAGGACCAAAATACTCTTCCTCCACTCCTCATGCATCTTTTTAGTTTTTAAAATAATATTAAAAAGTTTAGTAAGCCAAGAAACCCCCAAATCACCTAAACATTTCCACACTTCAATTTTGATATCATCAGGTCTAAAAACTACTACATATACCATCAAAGCATTAAATACATATGAAGGTTTAAATAGGCGAAATAAAAAATTGAGGTGTTTTGACTTAATCACTTGGGGTACAAGCTTCGAAGCGAATCAAGATGCAAGCCTCAAAATAGGAAAAAGAAATTAATTATAAAAAATCATAAATATGACAAATCATTCATATAATGATTTAATTTTCATCATAAAGAAATTTACCACAAATCTCAATTTTAAATTTTGAAATGAGCTTTAGGGTTAAGTATTTACTTAAAATTTTGAATACACCTTGACGATCAACATCCACAATAGCCTCATCCTTATGGTTGTAAATGAACTAATGCACTCGATAAACAGCTCGAACTCGGCTAGAATAAGACTTGATCATATTCATTCAAATTAGTAAATAAGCAAGCTTGAATAATTTTTAAGAACTCGAAGTTTAAATAAATTAAACATGAACATAATCGAACTTGTTCATTATGTTTACAAACAAACTCGTTAAATGTTCGATATTAAATTTGATAATAACTCGTTTCATATATGATACATTATTTAAATAAAATTTAATCAACTAAAATTTATTTGATTATAGATTTAATAATAATATATTATTATTCTCTCAATAATATTTTTTGATTAATTATTAATTATATATTTATTTTATTAAAGTTTAGGTGTTAGATGTGAAAATATATAAGATGTATGTGTTATGTATGAAATACCCCTAAAAATTAACCTTTAAACCCTACAAACCTCACTTTCCCTCTGGCCTCTCACAATTTCGTCTCCTGATTTTGCCCAAAACATATGAAACCTTGAGTTGCTAGGGCGTGTAAGCATCAAAAGCAACGACGATATCACGGTGTACGAGGATTTCTGAATTTTATTCTCTTGTATATCTCTCATTTCCACTCTGCTCATAAATTATATTTGATTTAAAAGTGATTTTTGAGAAAGTACAGTGGAATAATTATAAGTCATATATGATTAAGAATAAGGATTGTGCAACAACTCAATATAAGACATTTACAAAATTGTGCAAAAAAGCTAGGAAAACAACAAAGGAATTTCACCATAGGAAAACCAGCACCTACATCTAAATTTGAGAGTTGGACGCAAACTTGAAAGTATAAGCATGATCATTCTAAAATACGATAAATTATAATCTATATAATCATGATTCATGAGTTACATTTCATTTTTTATAGAGTTTATAATCGATAAATTAGTAGGTTCGATCATATTTATAAAATTATTTCTTAAATTTTTTATATGAATTTGTAAAATCATGTTAAAATTATAATACTAGATAGTTGTTTAAATTTTTGGCTCATTTAAATACTCATTCAATTATCATAAACAAATCAAGTACAAATCAACAACAACAACAACAAAGCCTTAATCCCACTAAGTGGGGAAATCAAGTACAAATCAATTTCAAATATTAAAAAAATTTATAACAAGTCATGCTTGAACAATATATGAAAGCTTGACCCAAGCTCAAACCGAACATGAACAACTTATAATTATACTAAGCCAAGTCTGAACTCTGAAATACTTGACTCGACTCGATTACAGCCCCGCTCATCCTCATGTTGACTATCTTTTGAAGAATTATCATTTTTAATAATTTTATCATTATTTGACTATGTCTCATTGCATCATTCAAAACTTCTTTAACCACAATATTTTTCATTTTATTATCTATATTAATTAACATAAGATCTAATATAATTTAAAATAAAATAAAAACTGATAACACGATCTAGTAATCATACATAAACCATCTTTTAACTTTTCAAGTGTAACATAATTAAATATACAAAAATTTACATACATAGCACCCAATCCTTATGCATTTACTAATCTCAAACCCAAACTTTAATTTTTACACCCTAACCTATGTATGAAAAGGTGGATAACACTATTTCAACCTTTTCATACATATGGAAAGGTGCTTTAGGTGTAAAAATCAACGTTTGGATGTGAGATGAGTAAATGCATAAGAATTGGGTGCTATATACGTAAATTCCCCTTAAATATAGTATATACAAATAATATTTTTGCATAAACTAACTAAGATAATAGTTCAAATGCCTCAAAAATTATGCCTTGAGCCAAATGCCTCCGACAAAAAAGGCATAGGTCTCACAGTGAGGATTACGGCAAAGTCAAAATTTCACACCTCTATATGATGCGCAACTTGAGGCATGTGCCTCAAATGTTGGATGGATAATATTTATTAATATTAAGAGATGAAATATTCTTTATATAAACATATATAATCCTCACTCGAAAGTATCTCATAAACAACTCCTCAAGTTGTAATAGCTTCTTTACAAGTGCGACAATATTGAGAGAAATCTTCACTATTTTCTTTTTCTAAGTTTGTAGCCACTTGCTGCCTCGCATGGATTTAAGAAAATTGTTGAGCCACATTAAAATCATGTTCATGTTTGTATAACAGTTTTCTTGTCTTAAATTTTCGAGCTCCCATACAACGAGACATTTCTAGTAAAATCATAAAATGTAAGAGCATATTGTACACTACATGGACATGAATTTCAATGTTTACTCAAGAAGTATGTTTAAAAACTAAATTAATAAAGCCCAATATTGCATCATGATAGTATTTCAGTTAGACATATGACTAAGTGTCATGAAACAATCAGTTCATTAACATTAGAAAATAGAATGTTTAACTGTATATTAATCAGCTTTTATTATGATTTATATACATAACAAACTAAAAATAATATGGCATTGAAAGCCTTTGCATTATTTCACAAATCAAGAAAGTTTTGAGTTAGAACGTGCAAGCAAGAAGTTTGGCTTTCTATTTGTTTTGTGTGAGGATAGGTCCTGATGAATTACCACACTAAAGGGTCAATAAAAAGATATTCATATAGGAATTCCACAAAGGAAGAGGGTTTCAATGTACAAGGATATTTAGCTTACATTTACAATAGGTCGTGATGACGAAGTGTGGGAACTTATTAATTCAATCAAACAACCAATATTGAATCGTTAACATCATATCAGAAAAAAAAGGAAGTGAGAATTGGATTGGAAAGTGGCAGCACATTTACATTTCTATTAGAGATGAAAACAACGCAATGTTATTTCTAATTAATGTCAATCTACATGAACTATCTCCCATACACTAAACTAGCCAAGGTAAATTTTCTTCATATTAGCTGACGACATATGCAAAGGCTACTTCTATAGAAATGATAAAATAATTGATGTTAACATTGCTATACCTCAATTACCTAAATACATCCCCGCGTTCAGTTATTGATTCACAAAGTAAGGGGTTTACATTGTGTCAAGGGATGAGAATTAATTGTCAAGGGTGTGTACAGCTTCACGTTCAAATTCTACCAACATTTTGGAATGCAGACCATCTAGTATTTGCTCGAATCAAATCTATTTGTTTTTCTAAAGAAAATTGAAAACACAAATAAACCAAGTAATTGTGAAACATACTCTGTAACTAGTCCCATACCTTCTAAGTTCTACTTCTCTCATGGAAAACATTGCATCTATGTCACATTCGCTCAATGGAAGATACAAACCCATTTCTATTGCATAACTAATCATGCCAGGAAATATAATACTAAAGCCAACAGGAGATTGTAATTGCTCATTTATACTGGAGGAGAAATTTGATTCAATGAAGGAGAGTCCTGCAATAGAAAGTCACAAATTTAAATCCATAACGTGCATTAAAGATTAAAAGGAGGTTCTTTTACAAGTACCTTTTCTGACATGCTCCACGCCAACATTCCATCGCCTAAGTGCCAGCACACAAGCCAAAGTGGATGAAAGTGCATCTTTGGTTACATAAGGCTTGTGATGGTTGGAGACCCATGAGCCATCAAGAAGCTGGTTATCTACTATCCAATCAACACATTCAGGAAAGTAAGGAGTTCCAGGAAATCTTGAAGATGGGACCATTGCAACCCAAGCAGTATCATAAGCAGACACTGAGAGTTCTACCTTTAGTAACCTCTCTCTAATTTTGTCCAACAAATTTTTAGAATTCTGCAAATCAATTCAAAAGTTTTAGCTCGAGTACCAATCCATAATAAGCAAAATCAGAACATTCTTATTGGGCGAAGATGTCTTTCGTACCACATGTGAATGATCTGCACTAGGAATATTATTTTGTCCTTGACCCAGAATCGTTGCTAGCAGAAATTTAAAAAAACATCATGAAATTATGACATGCATAAGGCAAATAAATATCCGTCAAGTTCAATGGGGGGAAAAATGAAAGATTTTAAAGTTTTTATTTCATTTAAGGCAATGACGCTAGCCTACCATGGGTAATCGCATGGGAAACTAGACAAAGAGGTGGATGTTGTGTAAGAGTGACGCAAACAGTGAAATAAATAGAAAAAGAATGTACAACTTCTCATCTTGAATCAAAGAACTTTCAACTAAAACTTCTGAACCAATTGTTTCTATTTCAATTCACACATCAATTTGGTTGCTCAATAATCGAGATAAGTTTTGGGGTTTGACCTTGTTCATGCAATTGGGCATTTCTCCAAGCAAAAAAAAAATTGAAAGGTATACCACTTACTCTAGGTCAAGTTTTCCGTGTGAAAATTGGGCCGATAGTGTGCATAGATCTGGAGCAACATCGCATTTTTCAATCTTACAAAAAAATAGTTAAGTAGATAGTATAAATGCAGAATTTCTAAATGAAGAATAAGAAAAATAAAAGCTTGAGAGCTACAAAGCCTCAACTAATTGACTTGTTTTGACTGGCAGGAAATAATTTACTACATAAACCCCTTTCTCATAGTTGGATGTGTAAATATAAACCAAGAAAGTCAAATGCTTATTGTTGTTGGTAATTGCAATTACCAACATACCTCTCACAAGACATTGCACCGATGTAGGTCCAACAAGAGATAACAAAGTAGATTTTGCGGGAGAAGGCAACATTTTAAGTCCTAAGTTAGATGGATGTCGAGACAACCATGATATGTCTTACGAGAGATGACTACGACAAAGTTTTTTCTTTATGGCAAAATAGCTTCTAAGACTTTTTCTATCCCGAGCATCGTTTCTCTCCCATCAATGGCTATACTTTTGCTGCAATAATTGCATCACTCATGTATCCTACCATGATGAAAAGAGAATCACTCGCAGACAATTGAAACTAAATAATTTTACTCTCCCATCCATGATCATCTTGTCATCATGATAGCCACAGAAGGAGCATGACACAAGTACTAGGACAGCACCCGATGCAGGTGCTTTGTTTCCGCAGACAGAAGGCCCACAAATCTTCGCAGAAATAGTGAGAGGGTGGGGATCACGAACCTGCGCGACCCAGATAGGTGCCACCAGTGGAATTTTGAGTTTTAAAGATTTTTCTATGCTTCCCACTCTCTTCCTTTGTGTAGAAGTTTCCTTCGTCTAGGGGGAGCCTATAAATTGTTGTCTCCTAAAAATGTAAGGACAGTACTAGTAGAGTTTTATTCTGATCTCCTGTGTGGAATTTATTTCCCCTTGTGAGATGTATCCAAGAACATGGTGGTGCTCCGGTTATATCTTCTCCGAGGTGGTAATCATATCCTCCCTTCTACCTTCCCCAAACCTTCTCCGCTCCACTCCTCAGTCGCCAAACTTTACTTCCGTCACCCCAGCCATTTCACATTCCTACAGGTTATTACTATTATCCCACCTTCCTAACTCCTTTCAAGCTCCTCCCAACCACCACACTACTGTTGCCAACCACATAAAACCATATGCTACTTGTTGTCCCTACAATTCCACATCTTCCCTTCACTACTACTCGCCTCCCATGATTGTCATCAACCCTCCAAATCATCCCTATTTCTCTAAGCGACCTCCACCACCCATTGGGATACATTCAGGAGAGTTTGTTGGTTTTTCATTTTTTTATGTTATTATTTCCGTTCAAGTCATGTTGTAGCATTATATTAATATTAGTAAAAGTTTACTTTTGTGATTCCACTCTTTGCCCTACTAGTTCCATAATCATTTGGTATCAGAGTCGGTTCAACCCTAGTGCTATCGTTGGGCTTCTCATCATCTGCCCCTACCCAATTCATCTCTACTAATTTTTTTCCTTCCAATTTCCAACCCTAGACAAGCCACCGTAAAGAGGTACTCCAAACTCAACCCGGGAAGAGATTCAACGAGGAACTCATCGTCTGAAACGGAGACAAGCAAAACTGGATGAAGGAAACCAGGCAGAGATTACCTTTGACCGTGATCGAGATAGTCGAGAGGAAGACAGGGACGAGGAAAATTCGTTCCACTCGAATTATCACAGCGACAAGGAATATCGACAACATAGTTTTGGCATCCAATATCAAAGGAGGCCGAGAGAAGAAATCCCTTATGGAGAATAGCGGGACTTTGGCATCAAAATGGACCTCGCAGAATTTGAAGGAGGTGTGGATTCCAATGAGTTTATCGACTGGCTGCAATTAGTTTAGTAGATATTCAAATATAAAGATGTACCATAGGGCAAAAGAGTCAAACTAGTTGTCATCAAACTAAAGGCAGAGGAGAAGATAAGGCGGTGAGAAGACAATTAAGTGGGAGAAGATGATGAAGGCAACGCAAAAAAAGTATCGCCCAACCTACTATGTCCAAGATATGTTTTTGAAACTCCACAACCTACAGCAAAGGGATCTTTCAGTTGAGAAGTTCACAGCCCAATTCGACCACTTGCAGCTGAAATGCGGATTAAAGGAGCCAGAGGAACATACGATAGCTAGAAATCTCAGGGGTCTGAAACTCTCAATTAAAAATTTGATACAATTGCAGTCATATTGAATGCTAGGGGATGTTCAGACATTAGCGTTGAAGTTGGAAAGAAAACAAAAACAAAACAGGCAACAGTCATCCTTTAGGCAACAACCTTCAAGCAAGCAACCACCTACAATCACCACGAACGACAAGGGCACTCCGTGAGAGAGTAGCCAGCCCGGACATGAAAATGACAGTCCAAATCAGAGCGAGAAAAAGCAGAAGAAAGGTAACGCCTCCAACAATGTATCAGCTAGGAAATATTTCAAATGTCAAAGTTACGGCCACATAACCTCCAGATGTCTCACGAGCAGAGTAGGCTCACTTACTGATCAGGGCGTCGTGGAAGAGACTAGCAATAAGGAAAAAACTGAGGAACAGGATGAGGAGTATCAACTTCCCCCAGATGAAGGAGAGGCGCTCATGATTCGATGGATCCTACAAATTAAGGATACCAGAGATTTGCAATCACCTCATCACAACATATCATACACCCGCTGCACAGTAAACAAAAAGGTATGCAGTCTCAATATCGATGGCGGAAATAGCAAGAATGCAGCATCAACGCAAATGGTAGAGAAATTAGGACTCGCAACTTATAAGCATTCCCAACCATTTTCACTCACGTGGCTGAAAAGGGTGAATTGAACATCGATCGACATGTTTAGTAAAGTTTTCAATTGAGAACCAGCTACAGGACTAAGTATGTTGTGACGTAGTTTCCATAGATGCCTGTCACTTGAAAGACCGTGACAATTTGATCGAAAGACTCAGCATGACAGACATAAAAACACGTATTCTTTTATAAAGGACGGGGAGTGCATCACTCTCCTTCCTTCGTCAGAGCCCGAGGTCACATGACCTCTTCTCATAAGACCAACGTCAGCGGGACCAGTTTTAATAATGATACCAAACGAGTGGACCGAGACACCGCCCCATATACAGGGCAGATACAGTCGAGGTTATGTCAGGTCGACGCCATACCAGCAGCACAACAGCCATGCAAGAAGAGTCGGATTACTCTCAGATTACTCTCACTACATGCCCGTTTGAACCGATCACGGGTTACTATGGGAAGATTCAACAATGTAAGCGTGGTCCACGGCCTTATGAGGACTGATCGATATGAACAGTTGCTAGCAAGCTGGGGAAGACCCTCAAATACCTCAGGCGACAATGCAGTCAACTATGGGATCCAGGGTGGCTGGTAAGGAAACGGAAGCTTCGACCTATGAAGTTGAAGCTCCCCCAACCCAAGGAGACTAAAGCAGGCGTCAGGGCAGCACTCGATTACGGCCTCTAAAAGCACCTGATGCGGGCGCTTCGTTTCCTCGGACAGAAGGCCCGCAAGCCTTCACGAGAACAAGGGCGAGCGAGGATCATGAACCTTTGCGATCCAAATAGGCGCCACTAGTGGAATTTCAGGTATTTTAGATTCTTATTGGCCTCTTACTCTCTTCCTTTGTGTAGATGCTTCCTCCGTTTGGGGAGAGTATAAATTTTTGTCTCCTGAAAGTGGAAGGGCAATGCTAATTGAGTTGTATTCTGATCTCCTGTGTGGAGTTTCTTTCTCCTTGTGGGTTGTATCCGAAGAGGTGGTGGTGCTCCGGCTGTATCTTCTCCGAGATGGTGATTGTGTCATCCCTTCTTACCTTGCCCAACCCTTCTCCCCACCGTCAGCCGCTGAACTCTCCATCCATCGCCCCAACACTCAATCATTTCACATTCATGCAGGTTATTACTGTTGTCCCGCCTTCCTAACTTCTTTCAAGCTCTTCCCAACCACCCCACTATCGCTGCCAACAACCTACGACTCTTTCCTACATGATGTCCCTATAGTTCCACAATGTCCCATCACTACCACCCGCCTCCCGTAACTTTCATCATCCCTCCAAATCATCCATATTCCTCTACTCGACCTCCACCACCCATTGAGACACATTTAGGAGTGTTTCTTGGTGTTGTTGACTCATGTTGTATCCCTATTTTAATATTAATTAAAATTTTTCGTGTGATTCCACTTTTCTCCCTACTAGTTCCGGTATCAGTGCACCTCTTAAAATGACCCTGGTTGCATAACTAGCCATCTAAAAACATGAAAATGCTTAATATATGCACTGCAACATTCGTTGTCTCTATAGTTGGGAACAAGACTTGGGCCACAACTAGCTCCTCCAAGAGTAGCATTACATTCATTTTCTCAAGATTTATGTCATGGATCTCTGCCATCTGACTTGCACTAAATCAATTGCCTTCAAGACTTGCATCAGGTTAGTCTCCTTTGAGACAAGTGTGGTCGTTTACTCCAATATTTGCATCGCAGCTACCTCTTGTTATTTTAAACCTTGTAACTATTAATGTCAACAAATCATTCTCTTTCTCGGTATTGACACCTCCGCCGCTTACAAGAGTGAAGAATCTTGTATATATTTTTATAGTAATGGAAATTGTTCAACTAGGCTAGACTGTATGATTTTTCCATTTTTTAATTTTTCACATAGAAATATTCTTTCCACATTCTCTACTTTACTAAGTCTCATTTTAGTATAATCTAAAAAGGTGATCCTCACTCCACAAACTCAATTTCATAGATGCAACAATTTATAACAACGGCACCACCTGAAGTTCAAGCAAAGTTTATCCTACTTCCACAGAATCGCATGGGATATGCTGACTATCATGGCACCGATATTGCCGCTTACACATAAATACATGTGGCTACTTAGGACCAATTATGCAACCTTCGCATATGCCATAATAAGCCCTTGCAAGTGTTGTGCTATAGCCATCTCCCGTAAGCCTCATGTTGTCGCAATCTCCTATAAGATCTGGACAACAACCACAACAAGTAAAACTTTTACTCCAATTGCTTCCCTCAAGCCCTGCATCATATGTACCCTTCACAAGCACTAATAATCATCTCCCAAAAAACCTACGTCAAGATTGTTACCATTAAGATTTTTGTCATCGCTATCTCTAGCAAGAATAATGCAACAGCTATCTCTAGATAACTAAGTAATTTTCTTTATATAAGCTAAACTTCAATTATGGAGAAGGATAATAATTTATAATTGTGTTGTAGTAATGGAAAAAGTTCAATTGGACTAAGGCACCATTTCCCTTTTATGTTTCTAAATGAAAAATCTTGTACACACTCTACTCTGTATAATTATTTGTTTGAGTGTGATCGAAAAGGACCAAGGCAGAGAAGATTGTTCCTCTCAACCAACTCAATTTCTCACAAGTAATGAGTCTGTACCACATTTTCTTTTTTGGCTTATTCATAGACATTCCAAGATCAATAATAATATTTTATATACGAAATAGTGTGCCAATGATGATGGCACCTCATAAATATATGTTTCACCCTTATATCATAAAATGTTAGAATTCAACTTGGATGGTTGGCAATTAAAGGAGATATCATGTAGTCATTTCTTACAGAAGTGAGAGGCGTTAATGAGATCCTTGATATGAAAACTACATGAAATTATCATGAAAAATAGGGAAGGAACCTTCAATAGACATTGGGTCTCATAGTAACAAAAGTATTATATAAATCAGAAAAGAAACTTGCACGTTTTTTGGTTTAAAATGAACCAACTTCATATATCTATCCCAACTAATGCAACTAATTTTGGCATGGCATCGCAGCTCAATTATGCCCCATAAAATCTCATGACTTACATCAAATATTGCTCCTTTACAATTGACATTTTATTACTGCCAATAATAAACGGAAGTGAAATTACATTGTTTGGCAAATAGATAATGAAAATTTATTCTGGAACGACAAGTCACGCATCCTAAGGCTCTTCAATCTAATTAAAATTAGGCCTCCAAGAATAAATTCAACAGATGGATTGTTCCCAGCTATTATTTTTCCTCCAAATAGGTAGGACTATTGTTCAAGTTGGTGAACATATGAATCACAAAATTAATTTACCAGATTCTATTGTCCAACAACTTAATACTCCACCAGACTAAAAAAATTCACTTTCTATCCATTCGAATCCAAAAGCAAGCAATTTATTCAAGATATGATAACCAAATTTCAGAAAACGATCCAGGATGTGAAGGGAAAACCATGCAATGCTAATATAACACTGATGGATAACTGAGAGAATGAATACAAAGAGAAAGTGAACCTTGAGGACCGCCTGCACTGACCACCGATTTCCTCTCCACGCCAACGTAAGAGCCAACCGTAGAAACGGCAAAAGAAAACATGTTAGCCGCCAGATGATCCCCTTCACTTCCACTGCAAACATAGAAGAAAGAGGAGTTAAACATAGAACTGGAAGCTTAGCCACAAGAAAGGGATTTCAATAAAGTAAGACAGGAGATTCACCAAAATCCAAATAGAACTGAAATCACGAAACGCGCTGTGATCGATCGATGGACGACGACGGAATACCCATCAGTAGATGGAGTACTACAAATTTAATTGGGAAAAACATCCAGACGCGCGAACATACCATTCTTGACTTTACTCTTGCTGCTGAACACACGATCGGTTACTGTGCTGACGCAAGAACTACTCCTTGCGAGTATAATTTTTTACTGTATGTAACTCGACGCAGTTCCTGATTTATTGTATATGAAAATGTATTTAATATTTAAATAAAAAACAACTTTTAAAACTTAATAATGTTATTTTGATTTATTAAACTTAAATTATGAATCCAATCCAATGCGCCACTAATAAATTTTTATCGTCTGATATGAATCTTGATAGGATATTTTGAACGAAAAATATGTCAAATCTTGATAAAATATTAAGAGTGAACTTGAGGCTCTGAGAATGAATTGAAGTCCAGTACCATCCCGACCGTCGTCGACCACCGCCGATCGCCGTCGACCCTCGCTAATAACTGTCAACCACCGCCAACCTCCATTGACCACTGCAAATTGTCATCAACCACAGTAGATCGTCGTCGACCACCTTCAATCACCGTCGACCACCGCCAACCTTCATCGACACCCACCCAATGATCGTCGTCAGTCACTATCAAACGTCACTGTTGATCACCATTAATCATTACCGATCACCTCCAATCAGATGCCATCAATTGACTCTGTAATCTAGATAATATAGTTAGTTTTTTCCCGTCTGTGGGATATTTATAATCATAAACTAATAGTGGATTTTTACAGGTTTTCCACGTAAAAACTTTTAGTTACTAGTTAATTTCTTTCAGATGAGTGTGAGTTAGACTCTCGTGCAATGCTAAGACATTAATATGTTACTCTGCCGCATTGAAATTTCTAGCACACATTAGTCTGACGCGGTCTGTGGAATACGAAGTCTCACTCAGCATTGTCTTCAACACTACAGACACGAGCCCTTACTTCATTTCTCCATGATGTACTTCATCCAACTAGCGAAGGAACCTCCTACACGTCTTGAAGATCATATCTGAAGCATTCTTTAATGTGATGGGCAACTTTGAGGTCGTTCATCTTAACATCTTGAGCATGATTTGTGTTTGGTTGTCTTGTTATGTCTTATTCAAATACAAAGTTTTTCATAATTTCTTTCAAGCTCGAAGCAACCTTCAATGTAGTCTTGAAAGGTTGTTCACGTTAACATTTTGGGCACGACTGTGGTAGGGTGATCATCCAGTATTTTATGTAAACACATGAATTTTGTTGCCTCTATGTAAATGCCCCTAAACTACATTGTACACGGAGGAGGAATAATAGAGCCGTTATTGAGTCTTAATCGAGCTTGCGCATTCATATATTTTAAATGATATTGTTTATGAACATAAATAATTTAAATAATAAAATTTTCAAGTTTGTCCATTTAATAATTGAGCATTCGTGAAAGCGTTCAAATTTGTTTGATTAATAATCAAACCAAAATAAATGAGTTTTAATCGAGTAGAACACATTTTTTAAGCGGTATGTATGTATTCTTACTATTTTCATTCAAATATTGCTCTACTAACTTCACTAGGGATGTCGAAAAACCTAAGAGTTCGCAAACAACTCATGTTCAGCTCGCTAAGTAGCTCGTGTTCGATTCGTTTGTTAAGCAGTTTAGTTGAACACGAATAAACTATTCATGCTCAATTGATACACGAGTCAAACACTGACAAACTATTATTCAATTGTGTTACGCTTGTTTTGACTGAAATTAATTAAATATAATTAAATAATATTAAAAGTAAAAATAAATGTATCTTTGATATGTTATTAAATATTTACCCAAATAGACAGAACTGTGGCCGCCACTGCACTGTCGCCCCAAACAGACCGTTAGTCTCACACGGGAAAAAGGATTTCATTTATATTATCATGGGAAAATGATTTCATTAAATGCCAAAATGAAGTCAAACTAAACTTTTCAAATGCAAGTAGCTCGAGATTTATTGCAGATGAAAATGATTAAGAAAAATAGTTTTCAAAACTTAATAATGCTATAATGATTTATTGAATTTATATGAACTATGAATCGAGCCGAACATGAGTTGATTGTACAAATGAATTAACATTCAGCCGAACATGAGTTGATTGTACAAATGAATTAACATTCAACCGAACACAAATATATTTGATACGCTTCTAGCAAATTTATATAATTTGGCACAAATCTCGAACTACGACGTGGATCTTGAGATAAATTATTAGCATGAAACATTCAAGCCTTAATTAAAAGTCATCTAGAACTATGATTTCAACAAACTTATAGTCAAACTGATTGACTTAACGAGACAACCCCAATGGTACCAACATTGGTCCAATCTAAGTCAAATCATGCCCAAATCAAGCCATTGAATAACTGTAAGCTTTCCGGATATACTTGGAAAGTCAAATGAATTTCAAATATGACAAGCTTATAGTTGAATCAAGCATCTCAAGAAGATGAATCCAACAAGCCCAAGATTGCCCAATTCTAACATCAATAAGACAGTCAAATGTCCATCAAATACCGTCTGATTAAAGGTATCTCTCTGGATCTTCTGATCAAAAGTGATTTGGATTCCCTCCTTACTTGCAATTTAGACTCATGAAGGAGGACCTAGACCCTAGGCAAGAGAAGGCCAGAGCATGCAGAAAAGAGAACTACATCCTTGTATCCTACATTGCACCACAAGCAAACTCCGCTCGTTGCCACCACTGCTTCCGGTCGTGGCTACTTCCATTTGCTGTTGCTTCCGGCTTCTGCCGCTTCAGATCATCATCGCCTCCAGCCATCTCTAACACCTTCGATCATCGGCGCTTCTTCCGGTTGCTGCCAAGTCTGACCCCCACCGCTTCCAGCCGCCTCCAGCTCCGGTCATCTCTGGCTGCCGCCCCCGGGTCTCCTTTGTCACCACCTTTTCTGGTAGTCGATAATGCCTTCAGCTGCCGCAACTTACGTCCCCTGCCACTTCCCATCGTAGCTGCCTCCGATCACGACCTCATCTGATCGACTTCGGCCCCATCTCCTCGAGTTGTTGTTACTGCTTCCAGTCACTGCTATTTCTAGTCTCCTTTACTTATGACTGTCATCGCTTATGGTCACCACTTCTTTTGGACAAATTTGATCGCCACCTTAGGCTGCCTTTGCCACCGCCTCTTCCAGCAGCCATTATTGTCGCTTTCGGGTGCCTTCGTCGTTTCTGTCTGGCTCCACCTTGGACCATTATTGTCACTCGCTCCCTACCACAGGGAAACAAGTATTTCTATTCACAAACATTTAATATGAGAAGTTGTGTGACCCGTTCCCACCTGTGATACAAGGGGTTATACATGTAATCACTAACTCATAGTAGAGTATCTCAATTTAGCGAGACCGCATGGATATTCTCTTTTTAGAGTTTTCCACGTAAAAAAGTATGGTGTTGTTATTGATTGCTTACTTTGATATGATTTTGTGTTAGAATTTCGTGAAACACTAAGGTGATAATTCATTACTCTACTGTCATGAATTTCTAGCACACATCAGTTTGGTAACTTCTATGGTAAACAAAGTCTTGTTTGACACTGTCTTCAAGTTTGATACATCGGGTCCCTACTTCATCTCCCAATGATATTCATAAAAACCTCATTCGTGACTCTAAAACATCCTTCAATGTAGGGGACAACCTTCATTGCAGTCTCGAAATATCCTTCACGTCAATTTCTTGGGCATGATTGCAGTGGGGCTTTCTTCTTATATCACATTCAAACTCAAGTGTGCAAGAAGAATATTCAAGTGGATTGTGGGGGGGGACCTTCACTATTGTATCGAAAGGTCATTCACATTAACTTTTGGGGCACGATTGTGGTGAGGCACTCATCCCACATTTCTTTCAAACATCAAGTTTTTTAGAACCACTTCTTGACTGTGGGGAAACTTCACAAATAATGCTTAATAATGGGGTTGTTTCTCAACTGCATTAGGAAGCCGGTCTCTGATACACCTAAAATTTATAGTATTTTTATGCACATTTTTATACCTATTTTTAATGATATTGCACTTTAATGGAAGATATTTTCTGTTTTTCTTGCAGGTACGATGAAAATGGATGGTCATGATGAAAGGAGCAAAATTGGATCAAATTTGGAGCAAAAAAATGAAAAATAAAAATTTTACCTTTGGCGGCTAAGCACCGCCGAAGCCGGCGCTTAGCCGCCACAGTTAAAAATCGAGATTCAAATGGATTTGGCGCCAATTTCAAAGGGGATGGGATGCAACTCTTGGTGGTAACGTCCATAACTTTCTTTGGGCAGCAAGTTTGAATGAAGGGGTGCGTTCCTTGGTAGATACATCGAATTTAGACACATTTTGAAGAGACCAAGACACCTTTTGGTTTACTATTTAAAGAGAGTCTTAGGAAAGATTTAGAGGAGGCAATTTGAGGAGACTCTTCCACTGCATTTTTAAGAGTACTTCCATTGTTCTTCCACTGCATTTTAAAAGTTTTTATTTAGAGTAGGAGTAGAGAGTAGAAAGAAGAAAAGAGTCAGAGTGAAGTATTCTTCTTCCCACTTCTTTTCTTTCTTTTAGATTAGTTTTTATCGAAGTCTGAAGTCTGTATTCTGAGTCAACGGAGTTGGGAGACTTTCTCTGAGAAGTAGTTTAGCGAAGAGTCAAAGTTTCAGAGGAACTTCCTTAGTCTTGTGGAGAGGATTTTCAGATAAGTGTTTAGTTTTATTTAGTTTATTAATACTTGTTTTCATTTATTATTTTTTTTATCGTTGTTTTTAATTTCAAATCAATGTGTTTTTATATTTTCTCAATGCATTCTGAGTAGTTTACTTTATTTTTTTCTTTCTTAAATGGAGAAGTAATTAATTTAAAGAGAATTGTTGTGGAAAGTATAAGTGTTTAAAAGTTGGAAGAGGTTGTGAAGATTGATTCTAAAAACTTTGTTTACTTCTTAATTTGGCCTGTTAAGTTGTAAAATTTCTTGAGATTATGTAAGATCCAAGGTGGTATTGTCTCATAAAAGTTAGTAAGAATCACATAAAATTATATGGGTGAGAACTGTAGTCTATATAATTGAATGTAATATTAGAAGATATTTTTATAAAAGGGAGTAAAATTAGAGGATTTTAGAGTGATGGGCTAAAACCTCCTAATTTTGTTTGAAGTTTTGAGTTTTGTTATGAGAAGTTAGCCCCCAGGTGATGGGAATCGAGGGAACTCTAGAGTGAGAGACATGTATCTTCCCTCCCTAACCATATTCAAAATAATATAAATTTCACATTAATTTATGTTCTTTATAGAACCAAGTAAGGGTAAAGAACACATTTGCTTCTATTTGTTACAACAAAAATTTGAATACTTCCACAACAATACTTTAAGAATTATTACTACTTCATGAAAGGAAAGAAAAATATATTTTAGTTAATAGTATCTTACATCCAGTGTTATTAGTTATTGTAATTTTAATTTTTTGCTTTGCATTTTTATTAAGAAAATTTCAAAAAACATCAACCTTCAAAACTTTTCAAAATCAAGACATACTTTTTCGAAAATAATTAAAGAAAGTAAAAAGATAATTTCTCTGATTCCTTTAAAGATTTCACATTTTCCCTGTGAGTTCGATATCTCGGGGCTTAATCAGAAAGTCCTATATTACTTGATAAATGATACGTATACTTGCGTAGTGTCCCATATTATAAAATCATTATTTTCATATCTTAAATCATCAGTGCATTTATCCAGCGGAACCAAGTTTCTGGCATCTGTTGCACTTATATCTATCGGGGATCAAGTTTTTGGCGCCGTTGACGGGGAAAATTAGTTTAAATTGCATTTTAAAGAGAATTAAGAAATTATAAATTTTTTACTTTTCTTTGTTTTTGTTAGTTGTTTTATTATTGTATGCGTAGTTCAGGTTCTGAAGGGCTTGTGTCTTACGATTCTGAATTAGAAAGAACTATCAGAAAAATAAAAAAAGATAAAAATATTCAAGAAATGACAAATCATCAAGATCAAAATGTTGACATCCATCAAGAATTAAGACCTTTAAGAGATTATGTTAACCCTACAGTAGATGAACTTCGTGGTAGTATTCAAAACCCTACTGTAGTTGCTAATTCTTTTGAGCTTAAACCTGCTATTATCCGAATGGTGTCAGATAATCAGTTTGGGGGAGCAACAATCGAAGATCCTAATTTGCATCTTGCTAATTTTATAGAGTTGTGTGCTACTTTTAAATATGATGGTGTTTCGGATGATGCTTATTAGACTTGGACTTTTTCCTTTCTCAGCTAAGGGATAAGCTAAAATGTGGTTACATTCGTTAGACTTTGGATCAATAAGAACTTGGGGTGAACTGTCACAAAAATTCCTTGCTAAATATTTTCTACCATCTAAGACTGCTAAGTTGAGAAATGATATAATATCTTTTTGTCAGTTTGAAGGAGAATCAATATATGAATCATGGGAAAGATTTAAAGATCTCCTCAGGAAATGTCCACAACATGCGATACCAGATTGGTTAATAATTCAAACTTTTTATAATGGATTAGTTGGATCTCTTAGATCAATCATCAATGCTGCTGCTAGTAGATCATTAATTTCTAAACCATTTTCTGATGCTTATGCTTTAATTGAAGAAATGACTACTAATAATTTTCAATGGCCTTCTAAAAGGTTAAATCCTAAAAAGGTAGCCGATGTTTATGAAAATGATGCTTTTACAATGTTAGCAAATCAAGTTGTTGTTGTATCGAGGAAGATAAACCAATTTGGGATGAATTTTTCTCAGCCAAATCTCATGATTGAAGAAAATTCATTAGGTCGAATGGTTGATTCTTATTCTTCACCGTAAGCTCATGAATGCTTATAATCAAACCTAACAACCCATATCCAATTATTATAACCCAGGTTGGAAGAATCATCCAAATTTTAACTGGAATAACAATAATCAGGGTGGTGTTAATCAACAGTGGGGGAACACCCAAGTAAACCCATTGGGGAATTGGAACAACTAAGGTAATAATAATAATAGATTAACTTATCCTACAGGTTATAGCAATGCTTTACAAAATAAGGAGAAGAAGTTGTCTATGGAAGAAGTAGTATCACATATGGGAAATCAATTACAAATTCAAGGAGCAACCATCAGAAATATTGAAAATTAATTGGGACAATTTGCAAATTCCTTAAGTAATAAATCCCAAGGAATGCTTCAAAGTAATACTGAAATGAATCCACTAGAAAAGAATAAAGAACAAGTGAAAGCAATTCAACTGAGAAGTGGAAAAGAATTGGAAGGTAGAGTTCAAAAAGAAACTGAAGTACAGAAAAAAGAGATTGAAAGACCTAAAGAGGACGCTCCAAAAGGTTTTAAAAGACCTATTTCTTCGCCTAAGGTTGATTTATAAAAACCACCACCTCCATTTCTTCAGGGACTTCGTCAACAAAAGTTGGATAAGCAATTTTCAAAATTCTTGGAGATATTAAAGAAGCTTACCACTAATATTCCATTTGCTGAAGCCCTAGAACAAATGCCAAGCTATGCAAAATTTATGAAGGATATTCTTAATAAAAAGAGGAAGTTTGAAGAAAATAAGACTGTTGCACTTAATAAGGAGTGCAGTGCGATAATTCAGAAAAAGCTTCCTGAAAAACTTAAAGATCCTGGTAGTTTCACAATTCCATGTGCAATCGGAGAAAGATTATGTGAAAAAGCTTTATATGATTTGGGTGCAAGCATTAACCTTATGCCTCTATCAAAATTCAAAAGACTGGGACTAGGAGAAATAACCCTGACTACTGTAACTCTGCAATTAGCAGATCGTTCGATCACATATCCTAAAGGAGTTATAGAAGATGTTTTGATAAAAGTGGATCAATTTATTTTTCCTGTGGATTTCATTGTGTTAGATACGGAGGAAGATAAAGAGATACCCATAATTTTGGGGATACCTTTTCTAGCTACAAGCAGAGTCATGATAGATGTGCAAAAAGGGGAATTGACGATGAGGGTTAATGATCAGACTGTTACATTTAATATTTCAAAATCGATGAAATATCATGCAAGAGTAAACAAGATGAGTGTTTTAGGATGGATGTTATCAAATATTTAAGTGAATGTCATTTCAAATTAACTTATGAAGAGAAAGCTAAAAGAGAAGAATTTGAATATAAGCAAGAAGAGGAGTTATTTGATTTTGAAGATTTTTAAGAAGAAGATTTAAAGTACGTTCATGAAAGTTTTGAATTGTTGGATATGACTGAAAAAGATAAATCTTATGACCCATCAATTGAAAAACCTCCTGAACTTGAGTTAAAAATGCTTCATGATCATTTGAAGTATGTTTTTCTAGGTGAATTCTTAACCTTGCATGTGTCGGCATATTTTTTAGGTTGTGTGTTTTGAAAAGGGGTCACCTACAGAAATTGTCGGCGAATTTTTAATTTAATAAATAATTTGAAAAGGTAGTATTTGATTTTAAAAATAATTTTTAAATTTGAACATTTTAAGATATGAAATCAAACCGATCTCACATCCCAAATAGTTTATACAAACGAGCACCGCACCACAAACCGTGTATCTATCCCGAAGAATAGACACACGACTTGATGATGGGGCTCGATTAAATAAACTAGAAGATTTGTGACATCCGTTTGGTCTGCGAACCAATTTTATAAGCCGACAAGTTCCCCTGCTTAATATAAATGAATTAAGCGGGGTTTATATTACCCGGGTTCTTAAAGTTCCCTATAAGAGGCGAGCCCCTATAGTTAATTACATCTTAAGTGACGGGAATCACCTAAGAAAACTCTCGATAATGATCAGTGGTTTTGCTTTCAAGAATTTTAAAGTTTAAGGTTTTCAAACAATTGGATTTTGGAAATTTCAATAGGGAATATCTCAAATTTGGAACAGTTTATTTTAGGAGTCCAAAGGAAGAGGAGTAGGGGATGTCACAAACCCGAAGTAAACTTCAGTGAATTCCCAGACTATCCTAATGTTAGGCTTTGAATTTCGGGAATTCCTAATGTTTATTTAATGTTTTAATCTCACCAATTTTAATTAATTAGGGCTTATATTTATATGACAGAATCATACAAATAGCCTCGAAGATATGAGGGTTTATGCCGTATCAGACGACTACCTCGGAATCCTAAGACCGGTTAGGGCTTAATTTGCTATGCAAATGCCTAACGAGGGGTTGAGGATTTATGTTGCACTAGGCAAACTACCTCGAAGTCCTATGGCTTTGTTATTTAATTCTAGGAAAGTTTCTGTGAAGTAGACTCGGGTTTTGCTGATGACGATGGTCGTCGTTGCCCACCATGCTCCGAGCTCCTTGTTGTTGCAGAGGTTCAATTTTAGAAGTCATAAATCGGGGATGAGAAAAGTGTTTTGGTTTAGAGAAAATCTTAATTTCCAAGTGTTTTCAATATTTTAATTAAAACAAATCTTAAAGTTGATTATAACGACACCGGTTAAGATCCCACGGTTCCATCCTTCCGGCATCATTATTTTTATCGGATTCACTTAGTCCGGATGAATTTGCTAAACTCAACCGAATGAGTTCCACACTTTCATTTAGGCATGTGGAAATCCCGTTAGCAACACGTAGGTTACATCATCCGAGGTATTCCCGATCATCCAACAGGACGTTTTAATTTAGTTGTAATTGTAGTTTTGTGTTCTGTTTGTGATTAAATTTTGAGTTGTTTTAAATTTTGAAATGTTGTGGCGGTAAATTTTATCTTGCAATGACTTTTAACTTAGTTTTGGTTTCAGTTTTAGGGACTATCTTAAAGGTGTGGGTTTTCATGCAACAGTTGTTTATCATGCAAGAAAAGTAAGTGCGATGCGATTAATGAAATTGCAATAATGTAAATTGCAATAAAATAAAAGCGTACTCGGAGGGTCTTCCCGTCATCTCAAGCTGCACTTAAAACACAATTAGAATATTTAAGCAAGTTCCTAGGTAAAGGCTAAGGGAAGGGTTATGGTTTTCTACCAAGTTCCTAATCCATATAGCTAGTCATTTCCTATGACGTCTAGGTTCTTTGTGTTTTTGTTTGAAGACGATTTTCTTCTTCAAAGAACAATTAAATTCAATTGTTCTTATAAACATCCTATCATATTGAGAAAGTGTTTAAGAAGAATCTTAAACATCTTTTCAATATTGCTAGAATTGTTTTAAGTCCGAATGAATTTAATTATACAAATGAATTAATCGTCCAAGAATCTCAAGTTTTGTTATCTTGCTCGAGTGAACTAGGATATTTGAATGTCCTATAAGCGAAGTAACATTTCATTTAATATTCTGTTTAGGAGTTATGATAACTAAAGCTTTTGAGGGTAAATTGGTGTTCAAATGGTTTGTGATTTAGTTTAATTTCCATTAATGGGTTTAAATTTGGAATAGTGTTCAAGTTATTTTAGATTTATTTTGAATTCTTTATGTCTTTGGTGATGTTATATTTAATTCAACTTAATTTAATTTAATTTAATTTAATTGAGTTTTAATTCTATTTAATTCAATTTAATTCAATTTAGTTTGATTTGATGTTACATTAAATTAATTTGATTTGATTTAATTTTAATTTAATTTGATTTAATTTCCTTTAATTTAATTTAATTTAATTTAATTTAATTTAATTTTAATTCATTTAATTTAATTTTTAATTTGGTTTAACTTAATTTAATTTGGTTTTATTTAATTAATTTAATTTAATTTAATTCATTTAATTTAATTTAATTTGTTTATTTAATTTAATTTAATCTTTAATTTAATTCAACTTTTAATTTTAATTTAATTTAATTTAATTTAATTTAATCCAATTTAATTTACTTAATTTAATTTAATTTTTAATTTAATTTTATTTTTAATTTTAATTGAAATTTTTGAAAGAGTTTAATAATTTAATTTTAGTTTAATGATTAAGTCTTTTAATATTTTGAATTTGAGTTATCATTTTAATTAAGAATTGAATATTAATGAGATAATTAATTTAGGGATTTTTAAATTAAAGAATAAATCTCTTCCTAATAATATCCCTATTTTAATAATTCCAATTTTATTATTCTTCCAAATTTAATCAATTATTTAATTAAGGTTTAATTATTTTAAAATTGTTTAATGGGTTTCTACCCTTTAATTATTTGAATTTCAATCATCCAAATCAGATTAGGATCAAATATTTTACTTATTAATTTTTTTAAACCTAAAGTTTTAATTAAGGATTAAAATTTTAATTACCACTTTACCCTTTAAGCTTAATAATTTCATAACTCACTAAATTGAACTCAAATGAACTTGAAATTTTTATGTGACTTCACTCATATGTCAATAAAGACATGAGAGGAGAAAATGTGATTTTTCTGTATTTAATTTATTTATATAATTATTTTTGGTAGAAAATAGAGATTTCCAAGGAAAATTTAATAACATGACCAAGGGAAAGTTTCTGTCCTTAAGAAAATTAGGGGACATTCCTAATGACCAGAGAACCACCTGGACCAATTTTGGTGATTTTTTGAATTATATTATTTTTATTATAATTATTTTAAGTTTTGGAATATTAATTAATTTAAAAATAAAATAAATGTTGAAAAATGAATTTATATTTTTCAAAAATATCTCTGATATCAAGGAAATCAGAAAGTCAAATTTTGCAATTTTCTGATTTTTCTATGATTTATTATAATTATTTTCGTGAAAATGCTAGAAAATACATTTTTTTAATTTTAAAATTACCCTAGAGCTTTAAAATTTAATATCTCACTAAATAGACCTAAGAAAAATATGGGGTTTGTTCCTAAGTGATTAAAATTCAAAATGTGACATTTTGGTGAATTTTATTATTTTTGTGATTTTTATTATTTTTAATTATTAAAATATTAAAATAATATTAAAAAATCAACTTTTTTAGAAAATTGAAATTTTAATTTTCTTAAATTCCCCTAATATCAGAGAGGCTCCAAAACCAATTTGGTGAATTTTTAATAAGTATTTTGAAAGTTATGAATTTTTAAAGTTTAAATTGACTAAATG
This sequence comes from Papilionanthe hookeriana x Papilionanthe teres, assembly GCA_022702705.1. NCBI lineage: Eukaryota > Viridiplantae > Streptophyta > Magnoliopsida > Asparagales > Orchidaceae > Papilionanthe > Papilionanthe hookeriana x Papilionanthe teres. The sequence goes on along the minus strand of CM040436.1, from coordinate 24,822,849 downwards.
GCTTAATCAACCCATTTAGTAGGGCTAACCAAGTCCAATTGGCCTCAAATTTTTATGGTGGGTTCCTCTGATCCTAAAGGTCAGTGGAGAATTGATTTCAAGTCAATTTGATGTATGGTTAGCTCTAATTAATTAGGGATCTATTTTGGGTGTTTAAGCCAATTAGGGTCATTCCAAGTGAGTTAACTCAAAATATATTTTTCATAGGGTCCTCTAGTCCTAAGGAACATTACCAAATTTTCTTAGAATTTATTTCACAACATGATAATTATTGGAATTAAAATACCACAAACAGTGACATTAACTTGGAAAATACATAACTCTTTATAGAGATGGCCTATGATCTTAAAAAATTCAGGGAATGTTCCCAAGATCAAAGGCTTCAAAAGCCCTATGGTCTCATGCTATGATGAGTTGTATACATGCATGGAGAATTGAATGATTGAAAACACTATTTAATTAATTAAAAATAAAATATGCATCAAATAAATATAAAATCACTTCCACATTATTCTCCTCGTTTTAGTGAGCAAAATGGTATTTTTATTTTATTTTTTTGAGTTTTCTATGAAAAGTTATGAGTTTTTGAAGTTTAGGTTCAAAAATAAATAAAAAAAATGCATTTCCCGCTCAAATGACACGTGTCGCGCTGCTACCGGCTGGCGTGGTTGCTCGTTCACGGATAAAGCCGCCGTCCGACTCCATCGGCGCCGTCCGTGGGATACATGCCTGATCGGACGACTCGTCTGCTCCTCTTTCTTTGTTCTATTCACTCAAAACCGTCCAACTTCAAACCTTGATATCTCCCTCGATTCTCAACGAAATTTAATGAATTTTTTTTAAAATGATCGTCTAATTGAGTAGCACACATCTATACGGTGATGATATACTTAAAACATGTGAATAAGTACGTAAAATTAAAACATGCTCGGTTGGAGGAGAAAAAAATTGATACCTTTGTCCAAGAGGTGAGCCCTCAATCGGAAATGATTTGATTGAACTTAGAAATGCTTGGAGAAGCTTTGGGAACAATTTGGCATAGTCTCCCCAAGGTAAATCTTGCATCTCCTCCCCTTGGTCATGGAGGTGGGGTTTAAATAAGGAAGGTTATGGTGGAGCTTGGGTGGCCATGAGGGTTGGCTTGGTTCATTCACCAAGGTTTTTTGCTGAGAAAAACTCACATGATTGAGCTTGATCTTGGTGCGATCAATTGGGTTATGTCATGTGTAAAGTCGAGGATTTAAATGGCATGGGTGTAAGGAGCATTTTTGGTCCAATTTGGGTCAATTCATGGTTTTGGCTTGGTTCACTCACCAAGGCTTGATTTGGGCTGATGTGAGATCATTTGGGTCAGCCTCATATGTGTGGTGAAGTCCCCATCCATGGTGAGGTGGCCAATTTTAGTTAAAGTGTATCATTAATGGGGTTAAAAAGGTTTAGTTAAGGCTTAGGAAAGGCTCCCCTCTTCTTGCCATAAGTGGCATGGTGAGGTGGAAAGGGCTCCCCATAGCTTGCATATGGCTTATTCATGGCTCCATGACTTCATTTGGCTTGCTCATGGATCGGGAAAAGGTTGGCTCACTTGCATGGAAAAGGGTTATTTGGAATTTTGAAAACTTTGGATTCCATTGATGGGATTTGTCATGATGCTACAAATGGGTTGATTTCATGATGGTTTAAGACTTTGGTCAAATAGGATTATCAAAGGAATGATGAAGAAAAGGTTTCATGTGGGCTTGGTAATGGACTTTGGGCTTTTAAAATTTGGTAAATGCGGGCTTTTAAAATGGTTTAAGGGAATGGGCTTTTGAATTTTAAAATGGATTTTGGGATGAAATTTTGGTAAAGGCTTGGGCTAAATAATTGTTGGGTTTAGCTCATGGATGTGTCATGAGTGACTTGAAGCAAATTGGGGGTGATTTGGGTTTGAATTGGGTTGAATTTGGGCTCTTTTGGTGAATGGGCCAATATAGGTCCAAGTGGGCCAAGTTGGGCCAATGTTGGGCTAGGGTTGAAATTGATGTAAAATCAATGTTGAGAAATGTTTATGGGAGTGTTTCAAAGAGGTTTTGACTTTGGTTGGACTTTGATTTTGGGGTTTGGGCTCATTTGGGTTAGGTTTGGGTTTAGGTCAAAATTGGGCCTTTTAGCTTTGGGTTGAATTTGAGTGGGATTTGGGTCCAAATTTTGGGCAAATCATGTTAGTGTTTTGCTTGTGGGGATGCTAAGGAGGATTTAGAAAAGATTTGGGGTTAATTGGAGTTAAATTGGGTGAGTTTGGGTTAGGTTTGGGTCATGGGTCAAAATTGGTCTTTAAGGTCAAAAGTGAAATTGGATTCAAATGTCAATAAAATTGGGCTTGAATTTGGTCCAGATTGACATTTGGGATGTTGAATTGAAGTTTAGAATTGAATTGGACCAAAATTGGGGTCAATCGGGTAGGTTTGGTTTGACATTGGGTTCACTTGGGTTTAAAATGGGTTAAATTGGGGGTTTTGGTAAAAGTGGGGTAAATTGACAAAATCAGCCCATGGTGTAGTTGAACAAAATGAAATTGGGAATATTTGGGATTTTTTGAAATTTTCTGGAAATTTTTGGAATTTTTTTGAATTTTTGGGTCAAGAGGGGCATTTTAGTAATTTGGAGGGTATTGGGGGTATTTTTGGAATTTTTGTATTTTTTGCTGTAAATGATCAATTTAAGTGGTATGAAAATGTTTAAGATCAATTTTGAGGAATTTTGGGTGATTTAGGAATTTTGGAGATTTTGAGCTATTCAGGGCTTTTGGTAGGTTAGGAGGGTCCGGGTCCCGGTGCCAAAAACTCGAAATTTTGAAAAAATGAAGATTAATCAAATTTAAGTGACATGGAATCGTTTAGGTTGAGCCATGAAGCCATATTAAGCCCATATGAGCCATGAGAGGACTCATTTTGTGTATTCATTATGTTGTTCCTAACCCTCTTACGCGAGGGCTTAGGGGTTAAGGACCATCCATGTGAATCACCTTCATGAGTCGGGAGGTCAAGTTGGGTATGGGTGTGGTTTTAGGAGATGTGTGAAAGTGTAGTGTATAAGTGTAGTGTGTGTGTAAGTCGGCCCTCACCGGACTGAGGCCGCACAGGGCAGTCCTAAGGCCAAAGAGTCCTATAGGAACTCATCCTTTAAACTTCCACATTTGATTTTAACCCTCTAGGTGATTAGGGGCCTACAATCAAGTTTGTGGAGTTTGCAGGGAGTTAAGAAGTGGTTGAGTTTCTAAAGGGGTAGGTTCCATCTCTAGTCCTCTAAGATAGTCAAAGGAAAAGCCTAAGGCTAGATCCTAAGTACTAAAGAGAGAAGAGAAGACCTCATCAAAAATGAGGTCAACAGCATGTTATAATTTCCTCTCAATTAACTGAAAAAGAAGAAGATAGTTTGTTTGAAATTCTGAAGAAGCACAAGAAAGCCTTTGGATGGACAATTGCTGATATTAAAGGAATCAGTCATTCAATTTATATGCACAAAATTCTTATGGAAGATAATAGCAAACCGCTGGCTGATCCCCAAAGGAGATTAAATCCTATCATGAAAGAAGTTGTTAAGAAAGAAATTTTAAAGTGGTTGGATGCTGGAATTTTCTACCCTATTTCAGATAGTGCATGGGTTAGTCATATTCATTGTGTTCCTAAGAAAGGAGGAGTAACTGTGACTGTTAATGAAAAGAATGAAATGATACCAACAAGACAAGTTACAGGGTGGCGAATATGCATTGATTATAGAAAATTAAACATTGCCACATGGAAAGATCATTTTCCACTCCATTTTCTAGATCAAATGTTGGATAGACTGGCTGGGCATAAATACTTTTATTTTTTGGATGGATATACTGGTTACCACCAAATTCAAATTTCTCCTGAGGATCAAGAGAAAACTACGTTTACCAGTCCTTTTGGTACGTTTGCTTTTAGAAGAATGCCCTTTGGTTTATGTAATGCCACTGTTATATTTCAGAGATGTATGATGGCTATTTTTTGTGATTTAATTGAAAAAGGGATTGAAGTTTTTATGAATGACTTTTTAGAGTTTGGAATTTCATTTGAATTATGTTTAAAACATCTATCTAAAGTTCTAAAATGCTGTGAAGAAACTAATTTGGTCCTTAATTGAGAAAAATGTCAATTTATGGTAGCGAAGGAATTGTTTTGGGACATCGGATTTCGGAAAAAGGTTTGGAGGTAGATCCTGCAAAAATTCAAGTTATATCTAATTTACCTCGCCTAACCAATGTAAGGGGAATTAGAAGTTTTTTAGGACATCTTTGGATTCTACGGGCGTTACATCAAAGATTTTTCAAAGATTACAAAACATTTATGCCGTTTACTGGAAAAGGATGTAATTTTTAATTTTGATGATGACTGCCATAAAACCTTTGAAACATTAAAAGAAAAATTAATCACTGCACCTGTAATAATTCACCAAATTGGGAAAAACCTTTTGAATTAATGTGTGATGCTAGTGATTATGCTATTGGTGCTATTTTGGGTTAGAAATATGATAAAATTTTTAAAGTAATTTATTATGCTAGTAAAACTCTTAATGAAACTCAAATTAATTATACCAATACTGAGAAAGAGTTATTAGCTATAGTATTTGCCTTTGATAAATTTCGATCATATTTAATTAGAACTAAATGTGTTGTGCATACTGATCATTCTGCTATCAAATACTTAATTAAGGAAAATGATGCAAAATCGAGACTTATAAGATGGATTCTTCTTTTGTAAGAATTTGATTTTGAGATAGTAGATAGGAAGGGTTCTGATAATCAAATTACTAATCATTTGTTCAGGCTTGAAATTGAAAAATCTTTCTGTGATATTGAAGAAATTAATGAACATTTTCCTGATGAAAAACTGTTCATTGTTAAAGAATGGAGTGTTCCGTGGTATGCAGACATAGTAAACTTTATTGCTAGTAATATTATATCCTATGGTTTGACATATCATGAAAAGAAGAAATTTTTGCTTGATGCTAAGACTTATTTTTGGGATGACCCTTTTTTATATAAACAAGGAAATGATCTTATAATTCGAAGATACGTACCTTTGGAAGAGACTTATGAAATTATTCAAAAATGTCATGATTCTGATTATGGGGGACATTTTGGAAGTGATAAAACTGCATATAAAATATTACAATCGGAATTTTATTGGCCTACAATTTTTGAGAATGTGAATGATTATATTAAAAATTGTGATAGATGTCAGCGTGTAGGCAATATTTCTAGAAGAAATGAAATGCCCCTCAATTATATGTTGGAAGTTGAAATATTTGATGTTTGGGGATTAGATTTTATAGGACCATTTAGACCATTTTTCAGAAATATTTATATTTTGATAGCAGTAGACTATGTTTCCAAATGAATTGAAGCTATTGCTTTACCTCGATGTGATGCTCAAAATGTTGCAAAGTTTTTAGAAAAGAATATATTTTGCAGATTTGGAATACCAAGAGTAATCATAACTGATGGAGGAAGTCATTTTAGAAATGCGATTATTGAGAAGTTAGCAAAGAAATATCATATTAATCATCGCATAGCTACTACTTATCATCCGCAGACAAGTGGTTTGGTTGAATTATCCAATCATGAAATTAAAAGAATATTGGAAAAAACTGTTAATCCAAATAGAAAGGATTGGTCAATTAAATTGGATTATGCTTTGTGGGCCTATAAGACTGCTTACAAAACATCTATAGGAATGTCCCCATATAGGCAGATTTTTGGAAAAGCTTGTCATTTACCTTTTGAACTTGAGCAAAAGGCTTATTAGGCTATTAAAGAGTTCAATTATAATTTGAAAGATGCTGCTAAAAAGAGATTATTACAATTGAATGAGCTTGAAGAAATAAGGAATGAATCTTATGAAAATGCTAAGATGTATAAGGAAAAGATGAATTTATGGCATGATCATAAGATTCTTACCAAAAATCTTGTACCAGGACAACAAGTTTTGTTGTATAATGCTAGATTGAGAATATTTTCTGGAAAACTTAAGTCCAAGTGGATGGGTCCATTCATTGTGATAAAAGTTTATTCTTATGGAGTCATAGATAGTCAAGATCCTAAGATCGGAAAAATATTTAAAGTTAATGGACATAGACTTAAACCATATTTTTCAATCAATAAATCTAAATCTGATGAGAATTTAATGTTGGGTCACTCAGAATGAGTTCTGGGTATGTCAGGCTGAAGACGTTAAAACAAGCGCTTTGTGGGAGGCAACCCATATTTATCGGTGCGCTTTGCTTTATGTTTGTTTTGTGTGTTTTGTTTGCTTTGTTTGGTTTATTTTTATGTTTTTAGTGGTAGTAATTTGGAGTTTTTAAACTTAAGTAGAGTTTATTTGACCTTAATTGACGATTTCAAAAATTCAGAATAAGAAGTTGGACATTTAGCAGACCTGTGCTTAATTGTGCACTGGCGGCTAAGCGCCGACTAGTTGGCGCTTAGGCGCCATAGTTATAAAAAACGTGAAAAATGTGGATCTAGAAGCCTAGATCATGGGCGAGAAGTTGTGGGAGTTATTTAGGAGATTCTAAACGTGTTGGAGAATGTTCTAACATTTCCCAAGTCTATAAAAAAGGACCTAACTTAAGAGAAACACTTGCCCCAAGTCCTATTTTCATTTCTGAAGTCTTAAGAAGAGAATTTTGAGTGCACCATGTCTTCCTGGGAGAACGAGATGAAGAAGAAGCAAGATTCAGATAAAAGTAAGTTCATTAGTGATAGTGTCAAGGAGTTATTTAATGGATATCTGGCTGTTAGCATTCAAGGTACTGCAAAGATGATTGCACAAATTAAAGCCCGAGTGACTTCAATGGAAGCAAAGATCAATGATATTACTTTACATCTGGATCACTGACCCGATTTTTGTATTTCCAAATACAAGGATTTGTTACCACTGCTAGAAAATTTAATTTCTGGCAAAGGCGCGAAACACTTGACCTGAAATAACTTGCTATACAGATGTGTACCAAATTTTAATTACGACAATAGCATTAAATAAAACTTGATTTACTACTGAATGCTAGGCCGTTAATGTTTAATACTTTTTAAATATATGTTTATATAACAAAATATAATTTTAAAATAAAATATTTTATATACTTTTTGGGTACTACGCAAGTATATGTATCGTTTCAAGTAATATAGGGCTTCGAAACAAAGACCCCAGTATCGATCCCACGGGGAAAAAATATGGTAATAAATTTTTAAATATTGTATTTCAAAATCTTTTTGTATTTTAATCTAACTATTAATTACTTATAATTTACTATATGCAGATAAAGAAAACAATAATAAGAAAATGATTTTGTGAAAACTATATAAAATAAACAACTTTCTTCCCTTCAATTAATCTAAGATTTTTAAGATAATTTAATATTCATTGGAGAATCTATTTTATGGTATTGTGCCAAATAGAAGTATTTCTATTCTTTACCCTTTGATCCAGGCGCAAAGAATATTGGCTAATTTACAGATCAGGTCCGGATGTATTGTTAGTAGAATGTGTTAATCTAGGCTCACACTACTAGATGTCCAAGGGTGGCTATGGTCGGCCCTACTAGTGACCCTTTCCTTTTCTATAAATCAAATTATAAGGATTTAGTCTATCACTCTAAAAACTTATCAATTCTATGCCCTTTAAATCTTATCTTCCTATTTATTTGCACTTCACCTTGAATAGCCCGCACATGGCCTTCGATTACCCAAGGATTCATGTGACATCTACAAGTTAAGAGTTCTTCTTCTTCTAGGTCTCAAAACTCTTCAACAGGTTTTAACAATTTAAATGACCGATTTAAAAAGTAAAGTAAGATCATGTATTAATATCATCACAATGTTTTGAAAATATTTTGATTTTCAATTCTCCATCGAATCTTATATTATCTTATTTATCTTTTCATAATTGAAGGAAGAAAGTAAACTAACTACTCATAACACATTGAATATAAACAACAAAACATAATAAATAAACTTTGAATCAAAAATAAAATACTTATCTTAAATATTCCTTCTACAGATCTTCTGATTCCTACTGACTCCACAGTGTAATGAACTTCAGATGCAACAACTTGAAAATAAACTCACTAAACTAAATAAAAGTGGCCCTAAATTTCTCTCTCTATTTCTCTCTCTAAGGATAAGAGATCCTAAAGTGGCTAAGAGAAAGGGGATATAATGGGGGCACGTTTTTCTGAAGAAATAGACTCCTATTTATAGGCTTCATGGGTTGCCTTGAGGCACCTCTTCAAAACATGTCCACATTCAATGAATCTTCTAGAAGGTCTGTCTGGCGCCTAGGCGCCGGACACCGCGTCCAGTTCTTCGCACCTCTTCGCGATTAATACCATTTTGGAGCGTCCAAATGCAATGTATCACATGTCATATTATCAAGGAACAACTGCCAATCTTCTAGAATGTCCAATAACCGCTCACTTCGTCAAAATAACAGTCCAAAAGTTGTCAAAAACTTGACAGTTTCTGTATCGAGTCTGGCGCTTAGGCGCCAGGCCATATTTTTTATAATTCTTGTATTTTGCTCCATTTTTGCTCTTTTTTTCTCCTTTTTCAATTTTTCCTTTTTTGTACCTTTTTACATCACCTACATCCAAAAACACAAAAATACCTTTCATTAAAGCATAATATCCTTAGAAATTGATAAAAATCAAGACATAAAAATATGTATTTTTTATGGATCAATCACATGGGATGGCAACTTAAGATGCAATTCAATCATTCAAGGTATGTGGAAGAAATAGATAAGGCGATGTTCGTAAAGAACAAATGGATTGAAAAAGATGATATAAGAATGAATAATGATCGCCCGTTTTATCAAATTTATATTCCTGAAGGGTCAAATGAGAATAATAAGTGGTCATGGTTATATTCCGCCTAATAGAGAGTGGAATTAAAAGTGTTTTATTTCTATTTGTTTAGTGTCTTATGTGTTATGTTAGTGTTCTTGTGAGTTCATGTTTGGTGTGTTTAATATTTTTTATACATGCCTGATGATGTGATGGGTACATCTTAGAGATGTACACTTATCAGTTTAAGATTATAGTGTCTTGTATTTTGAGAATTTTATCCTTTATGTTTGGATAAAAATTCTAGTATTGTATTAAGTATTATGTTTGTTTTAATATAAGTTTGTTTTTGTGAAATTTGTGTGGAATCAATGGTTATTAATTTTGATTTGGAGTATTAGAAGATTCATGTGGGGAAAAATAATTATTTTAAATAATTAAGGGTAATTAACCAAGTGATTTAGTGCATATACCTTAATTATAAAAATTTGGGTATTAGTGGCTAAGCGCCAGAATGCTGGCGCTTACGCGCCAGATTTTGCGGCTAAGCGCCGATAGTTCGCGCTTAGGCGCCAGTTCATGAAAATTTATTCCCGAAAGTTAAAAAACCTGAAAATTGTCATTATCAACCGCCTCATCGTCTTCAACCTTTGCTTTGCCGCAAAAGAGGAGCCTAGGATTTTACACCCAAGACTGCACTGCTTTAGGATTCTTTCCTATTGCACTGAAATACATCAAATTCAAAACTTTTGGGTCGAGGATTTTACATCCAAGACCGCATCGCTTTAGGATTCATTTCCTATTGCACTCGAAATACATCGAATTCAAACCTTTTGGGTCGAGGATTTTACATCCAAGACCGCACCGCTTTAGGATTCTTTTCCTATCGCACCTTGAAATACATCAAAATCAAACTCTTGTGGTTAAGGATTTTACATCCAACACCGCATTACTCCGAAATCTCTTCTCATTGCAACGATTCAATCTAATCAATTCAATTTTCTTTCGAGGTTGAAGATGTTACATCTAAAACCTCAGAATTCTAATTTTCATTTCAAATCAAATCCTTCAAATTAATTTTGACAAACTCCAATCTAAATTGAAACTCCAAATTGAAATCTAAACTCACACATCAAAACCTAAATTGAAACAAAATAAAATCTAAATCGAAATTCCCCAGAGTCATGTGATTCGGGATTCACCTCCTTTTCCTTTCCTCAGGCGAGAGTTCGGGAATCTCCGGTTTCGGAGATATACTTGCTACTCCCTGGCGAAAACTCCTCTATTTCGTCCTAAGTTTGTCACTTGGATGTTTGTGTTGGTTTTGTTGATCGCTTCGGTCAACACTCAATCCGCGCGGTGTGCTCCGTCACTCACCACACCTATTGGGGGTCCATTTGTTGACCTCATTTTTGATGAGGTCTTCTCTTCTTCTTTTTAGTGCTTAGGATCTAGCCTTAGGCTTTTCCTTTGACTATCTTAGAGGACTAGAATTGGGACCCACCTTTTAGAAATTCAAACCACTTCTTAACTCCCTGAAAACTCCACAAACTTGACTGTAGACCCCTAATCACCTAGAGGGTTGAAATCAAATGTGGAAGTTTAAAGGATGAGTTCCTATAAGACTCTTTGGCCTTAGGACTGCCCTGGGTGGCCTATTCTGGTGAAGGGGCTGACTTACACATACACTTACACATACACTACACTTTCACACACTTCCTAAAACTACACCCATACCCAACTTGACATCCTGACTCATGTAGGTGATTCACATGGATGGTCCTTAACCCCTGAGCCCTTGGCTAAGAGGGTTAGGAACAACATAGTGAATGCCTCAAATGAGTCCCTTCATGGCTCATGTGGGCTTGATATGGCTTCATGGCTCAACCAAAATGACTTCTTTCCACCTACATCCACCCAATCTTCAATTTCCCAAATTTTCGATTTTGACCCCAGGACCCTACACACGCTTAGCTTTACCCAAAACCCCGAAATTACCTAAATTTCTCAAAAATTTCCAAATTACCCAAAATTCTCCAAAATCAATCCCAAACATTTCCACATCACTTAAACTGATCATCCATACCCAAAAATACCAAAAATTCCAAGAAAACCTCCCAATACCCTCCAAATACCCAAAATACCCCTCTTGGCCTAAAAATCCAAAACTTCAGAAAATTCCCAGAAAATTCCAGAAAATCCCAAATATTCCCAATTTCATTTTGTCCAACTACACCATGGGCCAATTTTGTCAATTTACCCTACTTTTGTCAAAACCCCCAATTTGACCCATTTTAACCCTAAGTGCACCCAATGTCAAACCAAACCTACCCAATTGACCCCAATTTTGGTCCAATTCAATTCTAAACTTCAAATAAATATCCCAAATACCAATCTAGATAAAATCCAAGCCCAATTTGATTGACATTTGGATCCAATCTCACTTTTGGCCTTAAAGCCCAATTTGGACCCATGACCCAAACCTAACCCAAACTCACCCAATTCAATTCCAATTAACCCCAAATCTTTTCTAAATCTTCCTTAACATTCCCACAAACAAAATAATAACATGATTTGCCCCCAAAATTGGGCCAAACCCCACTCAGGCTTCGACCCAGTTGACCTAGTTTTGACCTAAACGAGCCTAGCCCAGGCAGGCCCAATTTTGAAAATCGTGACGAAAATCCAAAACCTGCTGAAACACTCCCATAAACATTTCTTGACAGTGATTCCATCAATTTCAACCCTAGCCCAACATTGGCCCAACTTGGCCCACTTGGACCTATATTGGCCCATTCACCGAAAGAGCCCGAATTCAACCCGATTCAAATCGAATCACCCAGAAATTTGCCAAGTCACTCATGACACATCCATGAGCCAAACGAAAAATTATTTGGCCCAACCTCTTTACAAAATTCCCATCCATAAATTCATTTTAAAATTAAGAGCTGCATTCATAAACGCTTTTAAAAGCCCGCCCGCGAATCCAAAACCTAAAAATTCTTCCAAAGCCCATATGACATTTCCCCTCATCATACTTTCAATAAAATCATCCTAAGTCACAAACCAATGATCAAATAATTCTAAATGAAGCTTCATCCAAATTTCCACCAAATTATCCAAAATCCTTAAAATCCTTTTATGAAATTGACGAACTTTTCTTCGGCAAAAGGTGAGCCATGAAGCCATGCATGAGCCACATGTGAGCCATGAGAGCTTTGGACACTCCCACCATGCCATATTGGGTAAAGAAGAGGGGGCTTTCCTTAATCCCTAAAGCTCATCGCCTTAATCATGTTTACCTAAACTTAAATTGAAATCGAATATATTTCGATGGGCTACCATGCAAATGGTGATCCCTTTGATCCCCCACGGCATCCAAGCCACCTTGAAGGGTGCACCGAAGCCCAGTACGCACAGGTGGATGCTTACATTTAGGCTCCAAAGCTAGCCATGCCTGGCCTACTTTAGATAAAAGCCTTTACACATGGCAATTGCCGATTGCTTACCAAGCCCCGGCCACGACCACGACCTTGAGGTGACCCATGCACAGCCGGCGGCCACAGGGCTTGCCGGAAAACACCATGGCCGAGAGCTCGCATGTGAGCCGGCTTTGAAATTCTACTGTAGAGGCTGCCATCCCCAGAGTGGCCATTGTAGGCTGTTCTTCTCTTGCAGAAGCAGTGATCCCAGCCTGGCTACAGGGAGGCCTCCACCCTCTCTGACCCCAAACTCCACCCCTCTCGGCCATGAAAGGAGGCGGCAAACCTTGCGAAACTGCTTAAAAAATTGTTCCCGAGGCTCCCTCCCCATACAGGCACTTGATCCACAATTGAGATCTGCCATTTCTCCTCGTGACTCTCGATTCGAGTTGAAATTCCACCCCAGAAACCGGGACACTTCTCCACGGTGAGCCAATTCCCAAATTGATTGGTTCTACACCTTCACGGACGAGGAAGGTGTCCACGGCAAAAGCCTACGTTACCGGTTGCTCCGGCCTCCAAGCTTTGTGATGAGACTGGTAAAATCACATCCGGACAGTGCCGGGCCCGGGAGACTTCATGCGGAGCTTCTTTGGGATCCCGATGAGTGCAACAACTCTAGTTGACCTTCTGCGACGAAGGTATGAGCTAATTCTTCATCTCGAGCTTCGATTCTCCATTTGAAATGCCTTAGTTTCAATGCATGTTAGCAGTATAGATGTGTTCGTCTCTTGAAGATGAATCCATAGAGCATAAGAACATAAAAATCCATTGAGTATCGAGTGAGATCTTAGGGATTTAGTGTGGACGCTCTCGGAGTGAGACGCTCGGGGACGATGAACGGATGCCGTCCATTGATACACGCGCGGACGGGCACAGCTCCGAATGCGTGGTTGAGAGACGGTACGAGAACCGCGGGGCACAGTGGCCGGCTCGGGTAGCGGCGTCGAATGGGAGCGCGACGCGTGTGCGTTCGGAGGCTGCCGGGTTGACGCGTGACGTAGCGTGGATAAATAGAAAATTAGGGTATTTTTCTGACATTTAATTCCCCTAAACTTAATTCATATCTCTGTGTACAGAAAAATCAAAAAAAATAAAGTAAAATACCCTCTTGCTCGAGTGAACGGAGAGGAGAATAATGTGGAAAAGAAATCATTTAATTTCATCGAAGTATCTTATTTTTTATAATTTATTTACTCTGCGTATTTTAATTAAGTAAATGTGTCTGATTCATAGTAGCATGAAATAATAGAGAGCACGAGCATACGGGTTAGAACATTCCTAGATTTTCAAAGTCGAAAGGCCATCCTATCAAAGTTATTGATTTTTCAAATTCAGGTTACTGTTTTGGTATTTTAATTCAATAAATAGCATGTTGTGAAATAAATTCTAGGAAAATTTGGTGATGTTCCTTATGGCCAGGAGGACCCTTTAGGAAAAATAGGTTTTGACTTAATTCGTTAAGCAATATAATTGGGCAAGCACTAGAAATAGGTCTTTAATTAATTAAAGTTAACCATGCATCAAATTGACTTGAAATCAATTCTCCACTGACCTTTAGGATCGAGAGGAATCCACCATAAAAGTTTGAGGTCGATTGGACTTGGTTAGCCACTAATTGGGTTGATTAGTAAGAACTGGCCAGTTTTAAAATTTAAAAATTCATAACTTTTAAATCTGGCACAAAAATTCACTAAATTGGTTTTGGAGCCTCTCTGATATCAGGGAACCTAAGAAAATTAAAATTTCAATTTTAAAAAGTTGATTTTTAATAATATTTTAATATTTTAATAATTAAAAAATAATAAAAATAACAAAAATAATAAAATTCACCAAAATGTCACATTTTGAATTTTAATCACATAGGAACAAATGCCACATTTTTCTTAGGTCTATTTAGTGAGATATTAAATTTTAAAGCTTTAAGGTAATTTCAAAATTAAAAATGTATTTTCTTTTTTTTCACTAAAATAATTATAATAAATCATAGAAAAATTAGAAAATTGCAAAATTTGCTTCTCTGATTTCCTTGATATCAGAGATTTTGAAAGTATAAAATCCATTTTTCAACATTTATTTTATTTTTAAATTAATTAACACTCCAAAACTTAACATAATTATAATAAAAATAATATAATTTAAAAAATCACCAAAAATGGTCCAAGTGCTTCTGGTCATTAGGAATGTCTCCTAATTTTCTTAAGAACAGAAACTTTCTCTTGGTCATGTTATTAAATTTTCACCGAAAATCTCTATTTTCCACCAAAAATAATTATATAAATAAATTAAATAGAAAAATCCGTTTCTCCTCTCATGTACTGATGACACATGAGTGAAGTCGCGTAAAAATTTAAGTTCATTTGAGTTTAATTTAGTGAGTTATGGAAATTATTAAGTTTTAAAGGGTAAAATGGTAATTAAATTTTAATCCTTAATTAAAACTTTAGGTTTAATAAAAAATTAACAAGTAAAATATTTGATCTAATCTGATTTGGATGATTGAAATTTAAATAATTAAAGGGTAGAAACCCATTAAGCAATTTAAAATGATTAAACTTTAATTAAATAATGGATTAAATTTGGAAGAATAATAAAATTGGAGATTATTAAAATAGGGATATTATTAGGAAGAGATTTTTTTCTTTAATTTAAAAATCCCTAAATTAATTATGCATTTAATATTCAATTCTTAATTAAAATGATAACCTAATTCAAAATATTAAAAGACTTAATCGTTAAAGCAAAATTAAATTATTAAACTCTTTTAAAAAAATTCAATTAAAATTAAAAAATATATATATAAAATTAAATTAAAAATTAAATTAAATTAAATTGAATAATTAAATTAAATTAAATTAAATTAAGTAAATTAAATCAAATTAAAAATAAAATTAAATCAATCAATTAAATTAATGTAACATCAAATCCAAAACTTCAATTGAATTAAATTAAAATTAAAATAAATTAAATTAAATTAAATTAAATTAAAACATCACACAAACGAGAAAGAAATTAAATATAAAGCAACTTGAACACTATTCCAAATTTAAACCCTTGACTTAAATCGAATCATTTGAATACGAATTTACCACTTGAAAGCTTTGGTTATTATAACTCTAGCAGAACATTAAATGAAATATTCTGTAACATAGGATATTAAAATGTCTGATTCCTTTGACGAAGATAACAATAAAACTGAAATTCTTGGACGATTAATTCATTTGTATAATTAAACTGAAATTTGTTTAAAAACGATCACTGCAGAAATATTGAAAAGATGTTTTAAGATTTGCCTTAAGCACTTCCTCGATATGATAGGATGTTCATAAGAGCAAATTGAATTTAATTATTCTTTGATGAAAAGAAAATCATCTTCGAAGCAAAAGCACGGAACCTAGACGTCATAGGAAATGACTAGAGGCCCACCGAGGATTAGAATTTGGTAGAAAACCATAACCCTTCCCTTAGCTTTAGGAACTTGCTTAAATATTCTAATTGTGTTTTAAGTGCGGCTTGGGATGGCGGGAAGACCCTCGAGGTACGTTTTGTTTTATTGCAATTTACTTTCTTGCAGTACATTGTGCAATTTATTTAACTGCGAAATGCACTTTACTTTTCTTGCATGATAAAACAGCTACATTGCCTTAAACCCGCACCTTTAGGATAGACCTGGCGAAGCAAAGAAACTAAATTTAAAAGTCGTTGCGAAGATAAAATTCATCGCATGACATTTCGAAATATAAAACAACTCAAAATTTAATCACAAGCAGAACACAAAACTACAATTGCGACTAAATTAAAACGTCTGTTGGATGATCGGGAATACCTCGGATGATCATAACTACGTGTTCTTCATAGGATTTCAGTCTGAAATGAAAGTGTGAAACTCATTCGGTTGGAGTTTAGCAAATTCATACGGGTAAGTGAATCCGATAAAAATAATGATGCGGAAGGACCATGGGATCTTAATAGGTGTCGTTATAATCGACTTTAAGATTTGTTTTAATCGAAACACAAAAAAACACTTAGAAAATTAAGACTTCTCTAAACGAAACACTTTTCTCATCTCCTGATTTATGATTTCTAAAACTAAACCTCTGCAACAATAAGGAGCTCGGGCATGGTGGGCGGCCCACATTAAGCTAAGTCGTCGTGAAACACAGATCTACATCGACAAAACTTTCCTAGAATTAAATATGAAGCCATAGGATTTAAGTGGTACTGAGTACGTATAAATCCTCGGCCTTTCGTTAGGCATTTGCCTTGCAAATTAAGCCCTAGCCGGTTAAGTTAGAGGTAGTTGTACGATACGACATAAACCTCGCATCTTCGAAGGCTATTTGTATGATTCTATCATATCGCCAGTCCTAATTAATTAAAATTAATAAAGATCGAAACATTTAAATAAACATTAAGTTTTCCTAAATTTAAGCCAAACAATAGGATAGTCGGGGGGGAGTGTTAGAAGTTCACTTCGAATGCGTGATTTCTCTTGCCTTTCTTCCTTTGGATTCACGAAACAAAATATTCCGAGTTTGATCGGGTCCCTTTATTGAAATTAAAATTCAATCCTTGAAAACTTAAACTTTGAAATCTTGAGCAAATTATTGATTATTATCGAGAGTTTTCTTAGGTGATTCCGTGCGCTTAAGATGTAATTAAGCATAGGGGCTTGCCCTTATAGGGAATTTCGAAGAACCCGAGTAATATAAATACATTTAATGTTTTCATATTAAACGAGAGATTTTAATCGGCTTATAAAATTGGTTACTTGGACGAACGGATGTCACAAATCTTCTAGTTTATTTAATCGAGCCCCACGCGTCAAACGTGTGTACATCACAAGGGATAGATACACGGTTTGTGGTGCGGTGCTCGTTTATATAAACTATTCGGGATGTGAGATCGGTTTAGTCTCATATCTTAAAACCTTAATTTGAAATTATTTTCAAAATCGAATACTACTTTTCAAATTATTTATTTTTAATTAAATTAAAAATTCCGCCGACGATTTCGTGGCGAGCCCCTCTTCAAAATAAAACACCACTTTAAAAAAATATGCCGGCAGTTGCAGCGCTCCGGCTGAGGACAATTCCTCTCTCCATTATAATCGGAATAATTCTTCTTTCAAAATCGGTAGTGCATGTGTCCTTAGTGGGTCGAACTACTCTTCTTTAGTTGGAATACTATGTTCATTTCTATCTTGAATAAGTATAGCCAACATTCTCTCGGATTTAGATACTTGTTTAGAACGCCCTAAGCAAAGGGATTGAGATCCCTTTTACCTCATTTTGAGGTGGGGTGGACCCCGATAGGTGTTGGTTAGGAATGATCCTTGAGTCGAAGTCTTGCTTAAGACTTTCTTTTAACTCGACTCGAATCGGATTCCTTACCTTCTACACACCTTTGAACATTCGTTCTAAATAAACAAACCCTCTAATAAGTGACTCTTTTAACAAATGATTCCTCTTATAAATACATGAACAAAAACGATTCGGACTCTTTTCAATTCCTTTCTTTTCGTCCTAAAGAAAGAAGCATAACTTGGATACGACAACGGGAATCTACCTGCTGATAGGCCCGAAATTGATTTTCTCCTTCACCAACGGTGGACTTCGGCGGCAGCCATGGGGATGTTTGCAGAGCAATGGGATCATCCGATTTGGACAGAGTTTGAAAACACGAACGTCGAGGTCTGAAAGCATCTCCCTCTTTGCCGCGACAAACAAGGTATACGAAGGCCGAGGAGCCCGCGAGTTCGACCTTGGGGTCGACCCAGAGTTTCCTCCCTGTGAAGGGTCTTGGAGCTAGGAGAATCTTCAGCGTCATGAAGGACTGTTCTTACTACCCCAACGAGGTCTAGTTGTTTTGCACTTTTACCGGAAGCACGCGCAAATCAAAGGGGAAGAAATCCGGGAGTATAGTAGGCTTGTTACGTGGAGGGTACGAGATCTTCTGTAAGACCTTGTTTTCGAAATCGGGTCCGGTTCGAAGATTCGATCAGCAGCCGAGGACCCGAAGAAGAAACGAAGTAGAAGGATGGCGGAAGCCGAGCTGCGGGGTGCTTTCTGGAGGAAATTCGAGGCTGCCCGAGAATATACACCGCTGCAGGAATATACACCTTTACCGGGAATATGCACTGCCCCGACTGCCACTTTTGGGAGGGGCAGGTTCAAATCCCCCTCTCATTGCGGATGAGGAGAATGTTCGCAAGATTGCTGCCACATTACCTCAGCCCGCATGCTACAATGATAGCCGCGAAAAAGAACTAGAACTACGGCAGGTTGCTCGTACCAAACTTTGGTGAAAAAGTTAGCAAGGAAGGAAAAGCGCCCCGTATCGAAAATTCTACGAAGGATAGGGCGAGTGCGGTCAAATCCCGTCTTGGACCCAAGTGAACCATGTGCGACGAGAAAAGCCCAAGCAAGAGAATGAAGAAATTTAGTCACTTTGTCGTAGTCTCGGATTACGGATTGGGAGGATACCGCCTTCCATTGTGAAGCAGAGACCATGCAGTCCCTAGACCTGTACTAGAAGAAGGATGGTGTGGCGTCCCACTCTTTGGGCGAGTTAAGATTGAAACATCGGCCCGAGAAAAGAAAGTCTCGCCGGAGGCTGGAATGCGAAGAAAGTGCTCTTGCGATAAAGGGGACTCGTGAAAAAGGGACCGGCGGTATCGCATGACAACCGCGAGGAGCACACGACTCATAGAAGACGCAATGGAAAAGTTGAGAACCGATATCCGACGGTTGGCAAAGAAGAGAAGAAAGTTCGGAGATGAGATGGATGTCGAGTTATGGACGACGAATATGCGAGAAATCAATATGGTTGAGACACGAGCTTCATCGGCTTCGCAAGGTGCTCCTGCGGCAGCGAAGGAAGGGAGCCGGAGCGATGAGAAGACGACGGGGAAAAGGACGACACGATCGCTCGAAGGTAGAGGCGAGAAAGGATGGAAGAGATGGCCGTAGCTCTGGCCACTCTCCGAGTCGATACAACCACATGAAGCGCGAGAGGTCATTCACATTGTAGACGGAGAAGGAGATTACATCCGTCAATGAGATGACAGTGCTTTGAGATACAACAAAAGTATGATCCTGAAAAGGATATCGAACTTGGTAGAACGGCGAGGTGCGAGAAGCCTTAGCACAATCGACGGGACATCCATTCGGACGGGTAGACCTTACCGAAAGGAAGAGGTCGACGCGCTCGATGCCGGCCATCTTGCCTACGACCGAGACCTTCGACAGACAGGAACCCCGACGGCATGTTGCACACTTTCGTGCCGGTGTTGCAATGCGGCGGGAGCGATGGGTGCTCTTCCGACGGTTCGTCGGCGATCTGTCGAGGTCGCCTTCGGCGGTATGCGAGTGCAGTTGATTCAGTGAAGACATTCTCGAGCTAGAGAACCTCTTCATCGACGATTTCTGGGAGCTCGGCACCATCATATAGGTGATTTAGTGGTAGAAACAAGGCCGAATGAAACTTTGGTGGATTACATGCTTCGATGGAGAAATTTAAGCATGAAGTATGGCTCGGCGCAAGAACAACATGCGATCGGCATCTTGCTTAAAAGCATTCACGGCCGTCTTGCTTCTCGGATTCCTTATTAAGACTTTCGAGAAGTTGTTAAGCAAAGGCCGGAAGCTTGCAAGAAGAAGGCGAAGCAATTGATTTGCCGACAAGACGGACAAGCGAAGCGGTGAAGACCTTCGAAAAGAAATGCGGGATCGTTGCGGCGGTTGATAAAGGCGAACGCCGTCTGATACCACCGAAACGGCCGCGGCAACCACAACGGAATTACCATCAACCCTGGTCAGCTATCGGTCGTCTCCGCGGTATGAGCAACCGTCTCGTCCGCAACGTACATTGAGGAGCTTCGAGCGAGGAATGTCGAATCGAAATGAAGCGATGCGAAAGATGTTCGAAGTAACTGTGAAAACTTCTAGATTTCCACATTGCCGAGCCAGGCCGAGAGGAGATCAACAAGAACGAGGTGATCCCAACTTTTTCCCCTACCACCGGATGCTTGGGCACAAGATAGAAGATTGTATTACCTTTAAAAGTTGGCTCGACAACCTTCGGAAAGAAATATAACAATCCGAAGGAGTACATGAAGGAACCCCGAAGGAGGGCCCAAGTCGATGTGCTCGAGCCGATCCCGTCATTCCGATAGATCCCACATGCAGCGGCCGATGGATGGACTGCCGCTTGGAGGAGGTCTTCGAAGAAGATTTTAGAGCAGCATCCGAACCGCTTCGGTGCGGGCTTCGGTCGAGTTCGAGATTTGTTAAGCCGTCTTATCACTTGCGATAGAAGAACCGCCCTCGACGAGGAGATGATCGAAGAAAGAAGAAAATTGTGAAGAAGGGGACCAGTTCCCCAGGCTAGACTAGGGGCCTTATCTGAGATAGTTGTTTCGTTAAGTACGAGCCTCGATTTTAGCATGATTGTACGCATCGCCCGGTGGGATCATATAATGATAAGGGTGATGGCGTTAGCTACGGCCCTGGCCCCATTTCTAGCGATTCTGCTGTCGCGACAATCGGATATCGGCCCCGTACGACAACAATTCTCAAATCATACACGATCTCAGCAGGCAAAATAACGAAGAAGACATCCATCGAGGAGGCTACGAGTTCGGCAAACAACGGATGCATACGAGTTTCGAGGAGCTCCGGTTACGATAGAGTTAGAGCCTTGATTTGAAGATAATCGGAAGAGCTGTCATTCCGATTGAGGAGGAGACACGAACAAGTTCAACACTTGATTCGAAGAAATTACGGAAGTCGACTTGAGAAGTGGAAAAGTTCTACCTCCGAAGAATGAGTCCAAAAGACAAAGGAAAGCGGTGGTTGTTGAAAGATATGCTTCGGCGGAAAAGCTACCCATTCGAGAAGAAGCGAGACACATGAGAACAAAGTGGACTACAACGTGCTAACTTCATCTTAGGAAACTACCGACGGCGAGCATTTACGATGCTCTCATCTTATCGAAAGGAGATGAGAAGCTCGATCGAAGCCTTACTTGATCCGGGGGTTGCTTAGCTCAAATGGCGGGAGATTCCTTGAATGAGGTTTGCTCGTTAAAGGAACGACGAGCGTTACCTTCACGGACAATGACACACTACTTGGGACGACGAGATCCATGACCCAGGCCATTGTACATTTCGATTCTCGTGGAAGTTTACACTCTCGAGGTATTGGTGGATCCGGGGGGCATCAATCAATATAATGAGTCTTAGAACACTAGCATACTTGGAAATTGATGCTCGTGAGCTCGACGTGAACAAAATGTTATTAAGAGGATTCGAACGAAGGAGAAAGAGCCCTCGGGTCAACAACGCTACGTGAAGACCGGTGACGCAAGAACGGCCACGAAATTTCATAATTGATTCGAAACGTCGTTCGATGCTCTCTTTGGGCCGACCATGGATACATGAAAACGAGGATGGTACCATCGTCTGCAGTGCATCAAGTATTACGATGGAGGAAACCGTGCATCAAGGCGACTTCTGACCATTCTCCGTACATGAGGTGGAATCCATGAAGATGCGGCTTATTATGCAACGAAAAGCTGATCTTCTCGGGAGATACGTAACAAACAAAACGAAAGTTCGGGACAACGAAGGGCACGAGTTCTGAACCAACGATCACTCACCACTCCCTTCGGCGAGATGGTGAAGGGTTTCTCCTGACTCGCATCCGAGGTCGAGGCGGGGACGAGGTCATGGTAGAGACACTAGACGGTGGACGGAAAAACCGATATCAATGTTGATTGGGGCTGATAGTTACGAAGAAGAAAAGGAAATCAAGCAAGAAAGCGATCGCCGATAGTCGAAAAAACCGCAATTAAGATCTCCCTCGAAGATGAGAAGAACGAAGAATACAAATCAATGTACGGAGAAGATTAACCACTACGTACATCATGACCTAACTTCGTCCGGTCTGGCTAGATCGAGGGTATGGTGGTCGAGGTACGTAACGACGGTGCAAGGCGATCAAGTTCTACGCGGTGCTTCTTCCTCCAAAGCTGAAAATAATGTACAATTGAAGATGTCACTTCATCGAATTAATGGAATTACTGCTGGTGGTACTCTCCACATGTTAATTTAATTCCGCGTGGTTGCCCCTCGACAATGGACAAAAGGCCAATCCACAACATTTTGAAAAATTATGGAATAACTCCGGTCGTCCACCCAATTCAAAGTATGGACTCGAATTCATACCGATAGGGTCGATTGACGATGCGAATTTTGCTGGTTGTCACTTGCAAGTCAGTGATAAGCTGCATGGAAACTACGGACGAACTCGAAGATGTCTGAGTGGAGACGCTCGCGAGTGAAGAAGAAATCAAATCTACAATAGATGAGTTAATGGAAGTTAACTTAGGTACTAGCGAAGAACCTAGACCTACCTTTGTTAGCTCCTTACTCGGCAAGAAGACTCACGAAGAAATAACCAAATTGTTAATGGAATTTAAAAGGCTGTTTTGCTTGGAGCTACGACGAGATGCCGAGTTAGCTCCGGAGGTTGCGATCCATAAGCCTAGGAGTGGATCCTGCCACGTCGGTCGAGACAAGGTCCCGAGAAGAAATCGTCTAGAAATCGAACAACAAGTCATAGCCGAAGTTAAAAAGCTAATAGACGCTAAATTTGTCAGTGAAGAACAATACCGACTTGGTTAGCGATGTGGTACCCGATTAGGAAGAATGGTCGGATCGAATCTGTGTGGACTTGAGAGATTTAAACAAGGCATGTCAAAAAGATGAATTCCCTCTAGATCCTAGAATTAATGATCGACATTGCTTGACACATGAAATATTCTCATTCATGGATAGGATCTTGAGGATACAACCGAATAAAAATGGCTCCGGAAGATGAAAAGCTTACGGCATTCGAACGCCGATCGGAGTATTTTCTTTACCGTGATTCATTCGGGCCGAAGAACGAGCAACACGAAGGCAATGGCAAAATTTTTGATGATCTCATCCTGTCCAGTCGAATGCTACGTGGACGATGTGGTCATCGAAAGCAAAGTAAAGGAAAACCCTGTATGATTTGAGAATTGTTTTCGAGCGATTAAGACAATTTAACCTTGAATGAATCCCTTAAAATGCGCCTTCGGCGTCACCTCCGGGAAATTCTTAGGATTCGTTGTCCGACATCGTGGAATTGAAATCAATCGGAGGAAAAGATTAAAAAACATCTTCGTCGCCTCCGAAACCTTAAAACAGCTAGATCTTTTCGAGGAAAGTGGCATATCTTGACGCTTTATCTCAAGCACAGTAGGTAGGTATCGGCCTTTCTCGGCACTAGTTAAGGGCATGTTATTTGGGAAGGAAATGCGGAAAGGCCTTCGAGGACATTAAACAATATTTAATGACACCTCTGTCTTGCGGCCGATCTCGGGTAGACCGGCGATACTTTACACCGCGGCTTTAGACGACTCTCGAGCCACTGTTGACGGGTCGATGATGAGGGTAAAGAAAATGCTCTTTACTCGCAAACGTCGTTTGCTTCCGACGGAAGTAAGGTATCACGGGTAAGCATTGTTTGGCCTTGATCTTCGTCGCTCGAAAAGCTCGGGCACTACATGCTTTCTCATAAGGTTAACCTGATCTCGAAGTTTAATCCATTGCAATACTTGATGACTCGTCCAGCACTTTACGGCGGACTTGCCGGATGGTCGATGATATTGTGCAATTCGATATAACTCGTGCCTCTGCAACGTCTTAAAGTAAAGGAATGATCTTAGCGAGACTTCCCTCGCGGCGCACCCTTTCTCGGCATAATCTCCTGATGACGATTTGCCGAGATGAACAAATAATGAACCTAGAAGACCTTGATGATCGACGTTGGGAATTATATTTGACGGAGCATCTTGACACACAAAGGCGAAGAATCGCAGTGATGATGCCGGCCAAAGGCGGGGAATCGGGCTAATCTTTATAACGCGGAGCGGGGATGTTAAGATACTCCTGCCACTTGTAGTCGTGTAGCCTGAGCTCATGAGCGAGAATCTGAGAAGCCCTCATAACGGGGCCGGAATTAACTATTCAAATGAGGATGAGACATCAACATCTACGGGGATTCACGGTTAATCATTGACGGTCGCCGGAGCATTTTGAAATTTTTAAACCCAGACTCGAGCAATGCTTCCGATTATCTTGTCTGGTCGTGGAACGAGATTCCAAATGTGAGCAATCTACAAATTCCCGAAGAGAATGCTTTAGCAGATGCTTTAGCCCGTCTCGCAAAAGAATTTGCTGTTGCGGGGGATGAATCGGTCGTGTCGGTTCACGGACGTCGGTCTTATCACGGCTCGACATAGACACAATACACAAATCGAGAAAAAGAAAAGAAGTAGTTGCGGCGGTGACGAAAACACGAGAAGATTGGCGGCCGGCCATTAATAGACTACACCGCAAACGGGAAAGCTACCGGGCAATAGGTCGCTAGCCCATCGGATCGAAAAGAACTCGTACGCATTAATAAAACGACACATTATACGAAGGTCTTTTGATCGAATGTGGCTAAGGTGCTAAAAGCGGGTCGAGGCCCGTGAGAATTGTTAAAGAGGTGCATTCGGGACTGTGGCGCTCACCAGAGTCGGGTCCGAAGATTAGTAAATTAAAAGACTAGGGTACTACGGCCTCGATGATGGCCATTTGCCGCCAGAAAATGGCAGGCTGTCTGTGCCGAGTGCGCGAGTGGTTCTACACCAACCTCCAAATGTCTTGCACCCGACAATTGCGTCGTGGCCATTTGAATGTTGGGGCACAGATATAGTGGGTCTGATAGAACCATCTTCAAAAAAGGACATCGCTTCATTCTTGCGGCTGCGGGTACTTTTCGAGTGGGCGAGGAAGCGGTTCAGAAAGTGAAAGCACACGTCACAGTTTTCAAGAACAAGTTGTCTACCATTTCGGAGTGCCGCGCGGGGATCATCTCGAGATAATAGGTCAGCATTCAAGCACACAATCAACAATTTTGTCGGGGAGACACAGAATCGGTGTGATACTCGACGATTTACTACCCCGAGAAGCGAAACGGTCTCGGCGAGGCTTTTAATAAAACTCTCGTTCGAATCTTAAAGAAAACCTTGGACGATAATAAGAGAAATTGGCACGAGAAATTATTTAGAAGCCTTATGGGCCTACCGGACAACATGAACTCCTACTCAAACTACACCTTACGCTCACAGTGTATGGGTCCGGCGATGTTACCTTTGGGGTTCGGCTTCCTTCTTGAGAATTGCGGTTACGAAACAAGATCACGGCAGAAGAAAACGCTAGATTCGACTCGAAGAATTAGAAAGCTTGGAAGGAAAAGACTTGCAGCGCACGGAATTTAGAACTATGCCAAGCTAAGATGGTTCGAGCCCATGACAAAGCTGGTCGCGGGGCCTTCGAAAGTTGGTGACTTAGTTCTCGTTCTCGAGACACATTCTTATTGCACGCAAGATAGGAGGAAAATTTAAGAACCCACTTGGGAAGGACCGTTTGTGGTTGAGCCGTGCTCGGGAGGTTCCCTCACAGCTAGTGAATTGCCAGGGAGAATGACATATGCTTCCGATCAACGGACGATACTTGAAAAAGTATTACGGCCCCCGATGTTTCGAAGAATGAATTCTTCACCCTAAGAAACACGGGCGAAGTAATTACTTATGATTGGGTCCGAACTTAAAAATAATAAAATGTGTTAAGATAAATAAAGTCATGATAATACGTTTTCCTTGTTTTCTTTTTCAAATCAAAATCTATTCCCTGATCTTATCCTACTTCATTCTGTTAAATTTGAAAATAAAAAAATATATATAAAAAAAAATGTATCTTTAATAAACATTTTCTTAATGTTCTTGTTCTTAGTACGGCCACGATCCTTTTCCTTGTCTTTTCGCGGGGAGATGTCGAACGGGCGGTTGGTCTGAACTTGCAAGAATGGCGACGGCTGTACACTCGATGAAAAGAGGGTGAAAGATGGAGCGATAATCGAGATCGGATTTCGCACCGGCGGGCTACGATGCGAGGAAAGTGGCCCAGGTCCCGGTTAACGAGAAGAGCTGCCGGGCGGACGAGTGATGAGAGTGGGTGGCCCAAGCTACCATTCCAACAACGAGAAAAAGAAAAGCAAACACCGAAGAAGATAAGAAAATGGTCAAGTAGTCGCTACGGCGGGCGGGCTTGTCGGCCCAGCGCCCGCGGAGATTCAAGAGATGCGGAGAGCTACTCTCGGCCACGCAACGAAGAAATAAGAATCGCCGTATCCGTAAGATGTTAACAAAACTAGGCGCGGACCCATTATTCTGAGACGAGTGCTAATGCGCGACACACACATTTCGAGGACACCGGTTCACAGGAACACGAAGAAGAACGACTCACTGGGATAACCGAAAGGAATCGAGGAAATCCCCGGAAGATCGAGAAGAAAGAAGGCCACCACGCCACCGGATAGAACCACCGATAATGCATGACCTTGTTGCGAAGCCGCTTCGGGGGTGTCCGACGAGGCATCATCACGAGGAGCCGAGGTATGCGGGGGAACGTGAAGGGATTGAACCATATATCCCACGATATGTCATAGAGCCTCGCCATGCGGATCATTCGGAATACGGCTGGAGAGAATGCGAGAATGTTGAAAAGAAAACTTTTGAATACTTCGAGAGAATTAAAGGAAGAAGGATGAAGCATACGAGGGCCTCGAGCTACATGCGGCCGTATTCTCGAGTATGAACAACAACAAATCGTGGATTGTATCCCGAGTTTGAAGAGAATAGACGAGCGAGGCCGCTGAGAAAACACACATACTCGGAACCCCGGAGATGGATGCCGGGGAAAAAGGAAGAATCACAATCTAGTACGGATCTTTGCTACAACTGTGAAACCCAGAAAGGGAAACCCCGCAGGGATGCTCGTCATGGGCGAAATCGTCCGTCTCGTGAGTCATCGGGAGAATGGTAAAAGATTGATAACATGGAGGGAGTGCGCGATGATTCATGCCAAATGTTGCATTATCAACATCTACAAACGAGGTAGCGCATACCTCCACATATAGATCACCACGACTTCGTCGAACCTTTACGCACGGTCTCTTTCTTGAACGAGTGTGACATCATGTTCGGATACGACCTCCGGATAGCGGGCCCGGGTGAGTTCCGAGGGACGATAAAAGATACCTTTCTTAGGTGGGTTCGAGTCATGATGCGAAGACATAGACAGATATCGCTAAGCATTGCATGCCGGGAGTGCCGGTGGAGCGGGATCTCGGTTACTTTCGAGGAGAATGGACGACGACGAATGCCTTTACCATTTCCGGCCGGACCCGGAAGGTAGAGAACCTCGGCCTTACGAGGCATGAGTTACATGGGAAATATGCACACCTCCACGACGTACATCCGGCCGGCATCCTTGCCGAGGATGGCTTGGAAGGTGATGTTGGCCATGTACTTACAATTCAGACATGGATTTTGACGAATGCTTCTTTTGATGGATCGGCAAAGATCATACACAGTGCGTTTTGAGTCTGTGGATTGTATGACATGTATTCCGAATCGAAGTTGTATGATGTATCTTCGACATGATTGGAATGAAAGTGACCATGTCACGTTTTTGGCCTTCACCTCTTTTTGTGCAAATTGATTGGGAAACGCCATTAAAAGTTAAATGAACTTCGAACAAAGAACGAGAAAAAAAAATAAAGAAGAAAGAATAAAAAGAAAACTTTCCTAAAAAAAATCTTAAAAAATGACGAACACCAAATTCACATGAACATTAAATAAACGATAAGATAAAATTTGAATCATTAAAAGATAAACGAAATCGGCAAGAGTCTCAATTCCATCTTCGAATTTCAAATCAAATTTAATTCAATCTTTCCAAATTCCAAATCAATTTCAATCTTTTCAAATCACAAATCAAATTCTCGATAATTTCAAATCCAATCTCGATCAAATTTCAAATTTAATCTTCCAAATTTCAAATCAAATCTTAAATCAAATTTCGATCGAGTTGAGCTCATCCTTTGAATCTAAAATTGATCTTTCCGATTTCAAATCTCGATCAAATTCGAGCTTTTGATTGAGGATTTTTATCCATTGCCTTGTAGGATTTTCTATTGCCTTGGTATCCAATTCAACCTTTTGGGTCGAGGATTTTTACATCCAACCTTTGCCTTGCTTTAGGATCCTTTTCTGTTGCCTTTAGGAAATACATCAAATTCGGCCTTTTGGGTCAGTTTTACATCCGGGGGAATTTGCCTTTGCTTTAGAGGATTCTTTCCTACTTGTGAAATACATCAAATTGAGCTTTTGGGTAAGTTTTGTCAATTTGCCTTTGCTAGGATTCTTTCTGTTACTTGTAGAGTACATCGAATTGACCTTTTGGGTCGAAGTTTGCATCAAAATTTGCCTTTAAGGATCCTTTTCTTTATTGCCTTTAGTATCCGTTGACCTTTTAGGTCGAGGATTTTACATGTTGCCTTGCTTGCTTTAAGTTCTTTCTGTGCCTTTGAAATACATCAAATTCGAACTTTTGGGTCAGTTTTTGCATCAGTACCTTTGCTGATTCTTTCCTATTGCAGCAGAAGTACATGCGGTCAACCTTTTGGTCGAGGATTTTATCCAGTATAGCACAAGTTCTTTTCTACTAGCGAAATACATCGAATTGAACTTTTGGTCAGTTTTACATCCCGAGCTATACTTGCTGCAAGTTAACTTCCACATTGCCTTGAAATACATCAGAATTGAAAACTTTTGGGTCAGAGGATTTTGTCAGTACATATTTGCTAGGATTCTTCCCTAATGCCTTTAAATACTTGAATTCAAAACTTTTAGATTAGGATTTTACACAGTACATATTTGCTAGGATTCTTTCTTTGTGCCTTTGAAATACATCGAATTCAAAACTTTTGGGTCGAGTTTTACATCAGTACACACTTGCTTGCTTTTAGGATTCATTTCTTTATTGCAGCTATTTCAATTCGAAGCCTTTTTAGGTCGAGGATTTTATCAGTATATTGCTTTTCGTTCTTTCTATTGCCTTGAAATACATCAAAATCGAGCTCTTGTGGTTAAAGTTTTACATCCAACACCGCATTACTACGAAATCTCTTCTCATTGCAACGATTCGATCTAATCGAGATTCGATTTTCTTTCGAGGTTGAAGATGTACATCTAAAACCTCGAGTCTAATTTTCATTTCAAATCGAATCCTTAATTAATTTTGACGAACTCCGAAATCTAAATTGAAACTCCAATTGAAATCTAAACTCGCACATCAAAACACAAATTGAAAAAAAAAATAAAATCTAAATCGAAATTCCCCGAGGTCATGTGATTCGGGATTCACCTCCTTTTCTTTCCCGGCGAGGATTCGAGATCTCGGTTTTCGGAAGACTATGCACCTCCCCAGCGAAAACTCCTGTTTCGTCTGAAGTTTGTCACTTGGATGTTTGTGTTGGTTTTATTGATCGCCGGTCAGCACAATCCCGCGCGGTGTGCTCAGTCGGCTCACCGCACATTGGGGGTCCATTTGTTGACCTCATTTTTGATGAGGTCTTCTCTTCTTCTTTTTAGTGCTTAGGATCTAGCCTTAGGCTTTTCCTTTGGTATCTTAGAGGACTAGAATTGGGACCCCTTTAGAAATTCAAACCACTTCTTAACTCCCTGCAAACTCCACAAGCATTGTAGACCTAATCACTGAGGTTGAAATCGAATGTGGAAGTTTAAAGTGAGTTCTATAAGACTCTTTGGCCTTGGGAGGCGCCACAGGTGGCCTATTAAGTGAAGGGGCTGACACACATACACTTTCACACACTTCCTAAAACTACACCCATACTGACTTGACATCTGACTCATGTAGGTGATTATGGATGGTCGTAACCCCCCGAGCCCTTGGGCAAGAGGTTAGGAACAGCATAGTGAATGCCTCGAATGAGTCCCTTCATGGCTCATGTGGGATTTGATGGCTTCATGGCTCAACCAAAATGACTTCTTTCCACCTACATCCACCCAATCTTGAATTTCCCATTTTGATTTTGACACAGGGACACACGCTTAGCTGCCCAAACCGAAATTGCAATTTCTCAAAAATTTCAAATTGCAATTTCCAAAAATCGATCCCAAACATTTCCACATAACCGTGATCATCCATGCAAAAAATACCAAAAATTCCAAGAAAACCTCCCGATACCCTCAAATACCCAAAATACCCTCTTGGCCTAAAAATCAAAACTTCCAGAAAATTCCCAGAAAATTCCAGAAAATCCCAAATATTCCAGAATTTCATTTTGTCCAACTACACCATGGGCCAATTTTGTCGATTTACCTTTACTTTTGTCAAAACCCCCGATTTGACCCATTTTAACCTAAGTGTACCAATATCGAAACCAAACCTGCAATTGACCCCAATTTTGGTCAATTCAATTCTAAACTTCAAATAAATATCCCAAATACCAATCTAGATAAAATCCGAAGCCCAATTTGATTGACATTTGGATCGATCTCACTTTTGGCCTTAAAACTAGAATTTGGACCCATGACCCCGAACTAACCCAAACTCACCCAGAGATTCAATTCCAATTAACCCCAAATCTTTTCTAAATCTTCCTTAACATTCCCACAAACAAAATAATAACATGATTTGCCCAAAATTTGGGCCAAACCCCTTTCAAACTCGGCCAAAGGTTAAAAGGCCCATTTTTGACCTAAACCCAGGCCTAGCCCAAGTGAGCCCAAACCCCAAAATCAAAGCCCAACCAAAGTCAAAACCTCTTTGCTGAAACACTCCACGCCAAGCATTTCTCGACATTGATTTTACATCGATTTCAACCTAAACCCAACATTGGCCCAACTTGGCTACTTGGTATATTGGCCCATTCACCCGAAAGAGCCGAGTCAGCCAATTCAATCCAAATCACCCCAATTTGCTTCAAGTCACTCATGACACATCCATGAGCCAAACCCAACAATTATTTGGCCCAACCTTTTTACAAGAATTTCCATCCATAAATTCATTTTAAAATTAAAGGCCCATTCCTTAAACCATTTTAAGCACTTCCACAGATCAAAACCCCGAAAATTCTTCCAAAGCCCATATGACATTTCCCCTCATCATACTTTCAATCATCCCTAAGTCCTAAACCAATGATCAAATAATTCTAAATGAAGCTTAAATCTGCAATTTCCACCAAATTATCCAATCCTTAAAATCCTTTTATAGAAATTAAGGCGAACTTTTGCTAAGCGAAGGTGAGCCATGAAGCCATGCATGAGCCACATGTGAGCCATGAGAGCTTTGGACACTCCACCATGCCATATTGGGTAAGAAGAGGGGCTTTTCCTTAATCCTAAAGCATTTCATTAGCCTTAATCATGTTTTACTTTAAACTTAAATTTAATCCAAATATATTTAAATGGAGACTTCTCCATGCAGAGCAAGTTGAAATCCTTTGATCCCCCACAACATCCAAAGCCACCTTGAAGGGTGCACCAAGCCCAAATGGGTGGATTGACCCATTTAAGACTCAAAACTAGCCATACCCACCATTCTGCACTGAATCAAGCCTTTACACATGGTGATGCCAGTGCTTGCACCAAGCCCCGGCCACGGCCACGACCTTGAGGTGACCCATGCACAGCCGGCCGGCCACCAGGCCGTAGGAAGCACCATGGCCGAGAGCTCACATGTGAGCCGACTTTGAAATTCTCACTGTCGTGCCCCATCCCGAGTGGCCATGTGGCTGTTCTTCTCTTGCCGAAAGCCGGTGATCCCCGAGCTAACTCCCACGGGAGGCCCTCCACCCTCTCTGTTAAACTCCACCCCTCTCGGCCATGAAAGGAGCTGAGCCTGAGCCTTGCCAAAACTACGCAAAATTGTTCGAGACTCCTCATCCCCTGGCGAGCACTTGATCTAGAAACCCAGATCCCCTGTAGGCCTGCTCCTCACAGCAGGCTCGGTTTCAGGTTGAAATTCCACGAAGGCCAGGACACTTCTCCACGGTGAGCCAATTCCCGAATTGATTGGTTCTACACCTTCACCGGACGAGGAAGGTGTCACGGCAAAAGCCCCATCTCCGGAGCCACCCGGTGCTCCAGCCTCAAGCTTGTGATCGGGCTTGGTGAAATCACATCCGGAACGGTCCACAGAACCCGGGAGACTTCATCTTTGGAGCTTCTTTGGGATCAATCGAAGGTGCAACAACTCTCGGATTGAAGCCACACTTCTACGAGCAAAGGTATGAGCTAATTCTTCATCTCGAGCTTAAGATTCTCCATTTCAAATGCCTTAGTTTCAATGCATGTTAACGTATAGATGTAATTAAATACTCTTGAAGACGAATCCATGAAGCATAAGAACATAAAAATCAATTGAGTATCGAGTGAGATCTTGGGATTTAGTGTGGACGCTCTACCAATTTGAGAATGACTCGGGGACGATGAACGGATGCGTCCATTCAATGTGCACGCAGACAGAAACAGCTCGAATGGCGTCGGACCGAACGATACGAAACCGCAGAGGCCGAAATTTCTTGACTTCCGGGTGGCGGCGAATGGCGAGCGCGACGCGTGTGCGTTCGGAGGCTGCCGAGGTTGACGCGGCGCGCGTGGATAAATAGAAAATTAGGGTATTTTCTATTTTTTTAATTCCTAAGCACAATTATATCTACGTAATGAAAAATAAAAAAATAAAATAAAAATACCCTCTTGCTCGGTGACGAGAGGAGAATAATGTGGAAAAGAAATCATTTAATTTCATCGAAGTATCTTATTTTTTATAATTTATTTACTCTCTGCATTATTTTAATTCTCCATGCATGTATAAAATTCACCATGGCATGGATATAGGGCTTTGAAGCCTGCGAATTTGGGAACATTCCTTTGAATTTTCAAAGTCGAGAGGCCATCCTATGAAGGTGTGATTTTTAATTCGATTCTTGTTTTGGTATTTTAATTAATAATAGCATGTTGTAGAGGAAATAGAATTCTAGGAAAATTTAGTGATGTTCCTTATGACCGAAGGACCCTAGGAAAAATAGGTTTTGACTTAGTTCATTTAAAACTATTTAGTGTCTTACCCAAAATAGTGCTTTAATTAATTAGAGTTAACAATGCATCAAATTGACTTGAAATCAATTCTCCACTGACCTTTAGGATCAGAGGAATCCACCATAAAAGTTTGAGGTCGGTGGACTTGGTTAGCCCGCTAATTGGGTTGATTAAGCCGCTTAGCCATTTTAAATTTTAAAAATTCATAACTTTTAAAATACCTTTCAAAAATTCACTAAATTGGTTTGGAGCCTCTCTGATATCAGGGAACCTAAGAAAATTAAAATTTCAATTTTCTAAAAAAGTTGATTTTTAATAATATTTTAATATTTTTAATAATTAAAAAATAATAAAAATCACAAAAATAATAAAATTCACCAATGTCACGTTTTGAATTTTAATCCTGTGGAACAAAATCATGATTTTCTTAGGTATTTAGTGAGATATTAAATTTTAAAGCTTTAAGGTAATTTTAAAATTAAAAAAAATGTATTTTCTAGCATTTTCACTAAAATAATTATAATAAATCATAGAAAAATTAGAAAATTATAAATTTGCTTCTCTGATTTCATTGATATTAGAGATTTTAAAATTATAAATGCATTTTCAGCATTTATTTTATTTTAATTAATTAAGACTCCAAAACTAAAATAATTATAATAAATAATATAATTCAAAAAATCACCAAAATTGGTCCAAGTGCTTCTCTCATCATTAGGAATGTCCCCTAATTTTCTTAAGGGCCAGAAACTTTCCCTTGGTCATGTTATTAAATTTTCCTTGGAAATGCAATTTTCCACTTAAAAAATAATTATATAAATAAATTAAATACGGAAAAATCCATTTTTCTCCTCTCATGTCTTTATTGACACATGAGTGAAGTCACATAAAAATTTTAAGTTCATTTGAGTTCAATTTAGTGAGTTATGAAATTATTAAGTTTAAAGGGTAAAATGGTAATTAAAATTTAATCCTTAATTAAAACTTTAGGTTTAATAAAAAATTAACAAGTAAAATATTTGATCTGTCTGATTTGGATGATTGAAATTTAAATAATTAAAGGTAGAAACCCATTAAGCAATTTTAAAATGATTAAACTTTAATTAAATAATGGGTTAAATTTGGAAGAATAATAAAATTGGAATTATTAAAATAGGGATATTATTAGGGAAGAGATTTTTTTCTTTAATTTAAAAATCCCTAAATTAATTATCTCGTTAATATTCGATTAATTAAAATGATAACTCAAATTCAAAATATTAAAAGACTTAATCGTTAAACTAAAATTAAATTATTAAAGCTCTTTTAAAAAATTCAATTAAAATTAAAAAAAATATATAAAATTAAATTAAAATTAAATTAGAAATTAAATTAAATTAATTAAAATTAAATTGAATAATTAAATTAAATTAAATTAAATTAAGTAAATTAAATCAAATTAAAATTAAAATTAAATCAAATCGAAATTAAATTAATGTAACATCAAATCAAACTTCAATTGAATAAATTAAAATTAAATTAAATTAAATTAAATTAAATTAAATTAAAACATCACCTAAAACGAAAGAAATTAAATATAAAGCAACTTGAACACTATTCCAAATTTAAACCCTTCAACTTAAATCAAATCGTTGAATATTTCAAATTTACCGCTTGAAAGCTTTGGTTATTATAACTCACAAAAACGAACGTTAAATGAAATATTCACAACGACATAGGATATTCGAATGTCTTTAGTTCAGCGAGCAAGATAACAATAAAACTTGAAATTCTTGGACGATTAATTCATTTGTATAATTAAACCCATTTAGACTTAAAACAATCCTAAAAATATTGAAAAGATGTTTAAGATTTATGCTAGCACTTCTCGATATGATAGGATATTCGTAAGAACAATTAATTTAATTGTTCTTTGATGAAGAAAATCGTCTTCAAACAAAAACACAAGGAACCTAGACGTCATAGGAAATGACTAGCTATAGGATTATGAATTTGGTAGAAAATAGTAACCCTTCCACTTAGCTACCTAGGAACTTGCTTAAATATTCTAATTGTGTTTTAAGTGCGGCTTGGGATGACGGGAAGACCCTCCGAGGTACGCTT
Source organism: Papilionanthe hookeriana x Papilionanthe teres (assembly GCA_022702705.1). Taxonomy (NCBI): domain Eukaryota; kingdom Viridiplantae; phylum Streptophyta; class Magnoliopsida; order Asparagales; family Orchidaceae; genus Papilionanthe; species Papilionanthe hookeriana x Papilionanthe teres. The sequence goes on along the minus strand of CM040436.1, from coordinate 24,787,372 downwards.
TGTTTTATTGCAATTTACTTTCTTGCAATTTACATTATTGCAATTTATTTAACTGCAATGCACTTTACTTTTCTTGCATGATATTATTTGTGCATGAAAACCCGCACCTTTAGGATAGACCCTAAAAGCTGAAACCAAAACTAAAGTTAAAAGTCATTGCAAAGATAAATTCATCGCCACAACATTTCAAAATATAAAACAACTCAAAATTTAATCACAAAGCAGAACACAAAACTACGTTACGACTAAATTAAAACGTCTGTTGGATGATCGGGAATACCTCGGATGATGTAACCTACGTGTTGCTAGCAGAGTTTCAACGGTCTAAATGAAAGTGTGGAACTCATTCGGTTGAGTTTAGCGAGTCGTACGGAATTTAAGTGAATGCGATAAAAATAATGATGTCGGAAGGATGGAGCAGAGTGGGATCTTAAACGGTGTTGTTATAATCAACTTTAAGATTTGTTTTAATGAAAACACAAAAAACACTTGGAAAATTAAGACTTCTCTAAACCAAAACACTTTTCTCATCTCACGATTTATGATTTCTAAACTAAACCTCTATGACGATAAGGAGCTCGGAGCATTGTGGGCGGCACGGCCATCGTCGTCGTAACTGAATCTACATCAATGAAAACTTTCTAGAATTAATAACGAGCCGCTAGGATTTCGAGGTAGTTTGCACAGTGCGACATAAATCCTCAACCTTTCGTTAGGCATTGCCTTGCACAAATTAAGCCACCCCAACTGATTTAAATTCCGAGGTAGTCGTACGATACGGCATAACCCTCCATCTTGAGCTATTTGTATGATTACATCATTATAAGCATAAGTCAATTAATTAAAATTAATGAAGATCAAAACATTTAAATAAACATTAGGATTTTCCTAAATTTAAGCCAAACAATAGGATAGTCGGGAAATTGCCGAAGTTCATGAATGCGCGATTTCTCACTACCTTTCTTCCTTTGGATTCACAAGCAAAATGTTCCCAGTTTGATCCATTCACAGTAATTTAAAATTAAATCCTTGAAAACTTAAACTTTGAAATCCTTGAGAAGCGAGAATTATTGATTATTATCGAGAGTTTCTTAGGTGATTCCGTCCTTAAGATGTAATTAACTATAGGGGCTTGCCCTTATAGAAATTTGAACCCGGGTAATATAAACCTTTTGTTTAATGTTTTTCATATTAAACGGGGAATTTTGTCGGCTTATAAAATTGGTTCGCGGACGACGGATGTCACAAATCTTCTAGTTTATTTAATCGAGCCCCACGTCGAGCGGTGTGTCTATCATAGGGATAGATACACGGTTTGTGGTACGGTGCTACGTTATAAACTATTCGGGATGTGAGATGGTTGATCTCATATCTTAAAACCTTCATATTTGAAATTATTTTCAAAATCAAATACTACTTTTCAAATTATTTATTTTAATTAAATTAAAAATTCGACGATTTACGGTAGGCGACCCCTCTTCAAATAAAATGCAACCTAAAAAATATCTGCAGAAGCGGTGATTAAAGATATGATTGCAAGAAGAAGCGCATTTGGTCTGTTGCTTCTCCGTTGTTCTTGTTTTTACGTAGTGAGAATTTATGCAAATTTTTCTTTATGAGGAAAATCGGTGATGTTTAGGAGGCGTGAAGTAAACTTTTCTTCGGGTGCAAATTAATACACATGGACTACCTTCGACATGTTACATTTTATTCCCAACATCGTCCTTCGAAGGAGAATTAGATGAGATTATGGAGTTTTTGAGGCGATGGAAGAGATTATGAAAAATTATAAATGATAGAAGAGTGAACTTTCGTGCTTCCAAATTGAATGTCATTTCTAAGGCATGACATTATTTTATCTCATCTAAGTTGTTACCTTGAGTCATACCGGTGAAGTGACGAGAGAAGGCGGTGTTGAACCATTGTATTCGGCATGGGAAGCTTTATTGATATTGAAATCATAATTTTTTATTATGTTTTGAGCTAAATGTTAGATCAACCTGACTGCGAGGTATGAAATTTCCTTCATTGATTCATTCCTTATAGCAGAAGAAGATGCAGGTGAAATTTGAAACACAGGAAAGAATATGACCATTAAGATCGATTACTATGGTATGACGTTGGTGCTTACAACGTACATTCGGGAATTTAGTTGGAGCGGAGGATTTGGTAGGGCTTCTACGCCACACTTCTCGTGCTACTACTTACATGCTTCGTCATCTACTGATTCTGGTAGTTTATTAAGAAAGATTTTAAAAAAAGTGAGTCTTACTCGAGAGAGCATGTGAGAGATATGAATGGTAAGTTGGATAATGCGAGAGAGATAAATTGTAAAACATGATGAATATGAGGAGAATTATCAACAATATTTGGATATGCGATTAGAGGAGATCGGAGTGCTGAGATGCCACCTCATCCATTCTATATACCTTATGTCTTTATCCGGAGATTGGGCAAGCAGATGATGATGATGATGAGGATGAAGAGTATATGTATGCTATTTATTTTAGTTGTTGTATTGATGTGTTGTGTCCTTTGTGTACTTTATCTAGTATTTTGTTTGATGATTGTGTTGTGATGTGAACCTTGATAGTATGCGAGATTGTAGTTATGCTGTTTGCTTGTTATGCATATTCGAGGTATTGTTGTTATTTTATTTTTGATTTATATGTTGTTGTGTGGTAGTGTGTAATAGTAAATGTTTTTATGTGTATGTTATGTCGAGTTTTTTGTAGTATGTACTTTTAATTTTCACACAAAAACTGTTAGGAAATTATAAACCACTATTAGAAACTTCTACTTAGGAAAACTACATGTTTAAATTCTTAGGAATTCCCTTTATCATCGCTATACGTATCGAGTGTGTTATTTTAGTTGGTGTGTATTTTCTTTGAAAACCTCCCTCTTGTAGAAGTCTTACGAAATTTTACTTTTCTTATTATTATAAAAAAAGAAAAAATGTTTTGAAAAAGTAAATTTGATTTCTGAATTTTATACGTATTTAAATTGTTATACTTGCATATTATGATATTAAAAAATTCTGCGAAGCATGATATGTCGGTTTTTATTTCTCACCATGTATCATTTATTATGCTTAAATGTTTTATCTTAATTAAAAATTTAAAGTTTGGGGCTTGACCCACAATTTTATATTATGATATTTTAATTTAATTGCAACGAACGAAAACTTGACCCCCGTATATTATATGTATAGAATTTGTAATTGTTTATGTTGTGGATGCGTAACGAGTATACGTATAAATGTCAGTAATACGGGCTCTGATGGAGTCTGGTTATCGATCCCGCGGGAAAGAAAATAAAACCATGACTAATTTTAAATAATAATAATAATAATAATATACGAAAATTTGGAATTCGAATTTAAAGCGCAATAAAGTAAACTAAGTATTTTAATTAGATAAATTAACTAAGTAGAAAATTAATACGAATTGAAAGTGCGGAAATAAACTAATTGCTAAATAGTCTTAACTATTCGGGGGAAAAGTATTTTCCCCTTATTTAGAAAATTTAAATGATTGATGAATTTAAATAGATAATGGTAAGGTATTGTGACAAATAGGAGCATTATATTCTTTACCCTTTAATTAGGGTGTAAAGAATATTGACCCAATCACATGTTTGATTGCGAATCTGCGGTAGGCACGGGAGGATACATTGCCACTTCGAGCTCCCACGTTCCCCCGCACTTTGAGGGGTAACATCTACCTTGACTCTCGAACAATAGGACCAAATTAGATATTTTAATCATCACACTAAAATGCTCGATTCTACGCCCGATGAGTATTATTTCCTGTTGTTGCACCCTCCTTCCAAGGCTTTTGAATTCCCCCGAAATATCAGATGTAATTTTTACTATAGTTGGTAATCAACATATTTTAACAAATCGAATGACCGGTTGAAAAGTAAATTAAGTTTTAAGTAAAAGTATCACAATTTATTAATATATAAAAGTACTTATTTTTAGTTCATCGAATCACTTAATTTCATAACGGGAAGAAGAGCCAAATAAAACACTCGGGAATACATGAACTAAACTAAGCATGGTTCATTTAAAGTTAAAAACAATAAATACAAAAATGCTTATCTTAATTTATCTCCAGCCGAGACTCCTCGCGGTCCTTTGACTCTTCCTTCCGGTCTGACACCTACTCCTTTAAAAACTCACTAACTCACTAAATACTCTTATAAACACTGAAAGACTCTACCAAGGAACCTGTTGCCACACTTCTTGGACACGATAACACACTTAGAACTACCTGAGCACAAAAGACTCTACGAAAACTAATTTTCGGCCTCTATATAGAGGTAAGAAAAGGACCAAGTGCGTAAGCATCATGAGTGTTCGGAGTTCGATGTGTCACATTGCCATTTGAACTATTTCCGCGTCGGCCGACGAACTACCTGTTGTCGGCGAGGCTTCTAGAAAGATCTTCAAGCCGCGCTATCTCGGCTTGTCGGCGGAGTTCGAGCTCGGCCCATCGGCCCGAGCCGGTCCTCAAATCACCAGAATTTCTTCCTCGCTGCCCTCGCCGTCGGCGAGAGCTCGATCTCGCCGTCGGCGACTCGGCCTGAAATTGCATTATTTTCTTCCTTTTTGCTCCAAATCCGCTCCTTTTATGATTTTTGCTTTTATCACCTTAATTCTTCATTCTTGCAATAAAATAAAGAAAATACCCTTCTTTAAAGTGCAATTTCATCAAAAATAGGTATGAATTTCTTAATAAATTTTTTCGGTGATCAAAATCTCCAAACTTAACACATTACTTGTCTCAGTAATTTTAGTACTACACAAAAATAATGAAGTTTTATAATAAGATTTTCAATTTAAATAACTATGAATTAGATTAATTAATATCATAATAAAGTTAAATAAAAATAATTCATGTAATTTTAATTAATCTTATAGAAATAAATTATTTAGTCATCGAAGATGCAAGACTTAAAACTACTTATTAGATTTTCGAATGACTATATTTAAAGAATAACTACTTAAGATATTCATATGATAAGAAATTCAAGAAAATATTATTAGGTAAAATTCTAATCGTAAACGCTTAAGTTTGGAAATATACGAAGTTTTAAAAAACTTTAGGTTAAAATCGAATAGGCCGATTTTTGATAGGGCGTAACGAAACACCCATAAATTTTCTTTTTCTTCTTTTTTCTTCTTCTTCTTTTTTTTTTAATGAAAGTTATTTGTATCTAGAGGCACACATTAATAATTTTTGAACTTCATTTCATCTTCTTTAAATTTGAAACTTAGAATATTTCTTAGCTTATATATACTTCATAATTTTACTTCATTGATTTTCAATCTTTCTTTTTCACTTGAATACTTAAGAATTTTGCAATTTTAGAATGTATGCTTACTAAAATTAGTTTACTATATTCTTGTTCCCTTTAACCAAATATTTTATTATTTGATTAATTAAAGCATTAGAAGTATTTCATTTAACCTTTTATAATAATTAAATAAAATAAATTCATATTAATTAAATCGAAAAATTTTGCTATAAAAATCATTTTTATAATAATTTGAAAATGAAATTGAGAACAAGTTAATAACTAAATTTGTATTTTACTCTCCCCGAGCTTAAATTTTTATATCTGGTAAATAATGAATAAGAAGGAAAGTAAATAAATCATTACCTTTGAAGTTTAGGTATTTCTTTTTGAATTTTGCGAGGCTTTCATTTTCATTGAACTGTCTTTACATTGGTATTCTCCATATATATAACAATTTTAAAGAAAATGCAGGGATAAAATCTAAGATATTAAAGCGCAACAATTAAAATAATTCCACTACACATATGAATTACTAACATATTAAAAACAATTGAACTAACGGATTAACAATTTTAAAAACTTAAAACAATACAAAATAAAATAAAAACATATTAAAGAAAACTAACATCCTAATTAACATAAAAACAAATGCAATTAACTAACACAAAAGCAAAACTATGCTATAACGATCGAAGCAAATTAATGCAACTAACATCCAATGTCTCAATAACGTCTTGAATATTACAAACATATAAAGTTTTCACAATAACTTACATCAAAAGGCAAATAAAATACATAAAGTCTTAATCTTCGGCATGAAAGTCGAAACTATATTATCCCATCCTTGATACGTAAGGTTCTTTGAGAAAGGGCGAAAGCCGGGGTGATGTTGGTATCTGGGGGCGTGCCGGAAAGACGACATCTAAATCTCCACTCTATAACGGCGTTCGGCTTCATAGTATGCAATTCGTATTTCGAATGTCGCTGGAGGTATTCACCTATCATAATCATGTCTCCTCTCATCGTATTATCGATCCTTTGATCAAAATGATCAAACCTTCTCCCATGGTCTCTCAGCGCCAGAAACTCCTCCTATGGGAGTCAATTCATTCATCGGATCTTGTAAGGTAGGGGTGGTAGGCTCGGGAAGTCCATAGCTAGTAGAGTATATCTCTATAGGCGGTAAAATAACTTCTTACTCACTGCTCTGCACCCTTCATGAGATTCATACTTCTTAATGTTGGTATGGTTTCTAGGTTCCACCCATTCTTCATCATCTACAGCCTCGGCAACGGAGAGTTGGCGAGGTACGGAAATCAATCGGGGGTGAGCGATCTAGCTCCACTTCTCATTTCGAGGAGTGGAGTAGGGATGTTACGATAAATAACTCTCCGATGTTGATCATACATTGTCGAATGCGAAATTCGAATTGCTCTATCTCGTGTTACCTCACTATGGTGATATGTGGAGTAGCAGTAGAACTAAATAAAGTAATGCCGAGGCTTTGGAGCGTTTAATTTAGAAAAGGGAAAATTCACTCTTTCATAACTGGCAATTTTCGAACTCCGGCCCCCAACGTCGGTGAGAAAGTTAATGACTTCCTCGAGTGGTCCTTCCATCGTTCCAAAAGTTTCATACTCGCTAAAGTGCGAGTCATGAACTTCATAGAACGCGTTAATTCTTGCGGCATTGAAATCTGAAAAACCCTCGTACCTTTCTTTTGGTGCATCTTGTGTGATCGAAATTGGCATAAAATTCTTTCACCATACAAATTTGCTACCTCTTGAACATAACGAAATTTTCCAAGCCTCGTTCCTTTATAATCAGCTCTACTTCTCCTCGGTGCAAATACCGGGCACTTGATACACTTTCTTCCTTGTATATTTTCAAAATATTTTACTGTGCTCGTGCATTGATGAATCGGTTTCGTGAGCTTCTGCTCGACGTTTTTGTCGTGGAGCCATACGATCGATGCATGAAAATCGTGAGAATTTCACTAAACTTAATAACAATCCTAAGAAGACTTCCTACAACATTTATAAGCAATTTAAATCGAATTCCATGGATTTCCACAGGGAATATTTCTTCCATTTTGATTTTTCCCAAAATTTGCAATATGGTAAGAAAATACATGGTGAAAATAAAAAATTTTTGTATAGGAGTGAAGCACTTGCAAGAGAAAGATGAAATCCGGTGTTTTTGAGTGATGAAATCGCTTGAATCCAAGATCTCTCGAAGCCACAGGTGCAGTTTTTGCGAAAATGAGAGGTTGGGGATGATGAATAGTGTTTTGACCGGTCGAATATGTTTTGAGCCTCGGCCCATCGTAGTTTTCTCGCCGTCGGCGAGCTAATATTTTCGAGAACCAAAAACTCTCGGGAAAAATCCGGCATCGGCGAGAAATTCTTATTTGTCGGCGCGAGATCGATCTCATTGTCCGGCGAGATTCCAAAAATTTTAAATTTACGAAATTCGTCACTCATTTTCGTCCTTGATTTATCTTATATTATATTTCCGATCACATCATTTATTAATTTAATATGAAGATTAGCTACTTATACACAAACAAATTCACACAACATAACAAATTAACTTTAATATTGAAATCCATGAGACATACAAACTAACATAATTTAAAACTTATTAATCAAACTTCAAACTTTAATTCTTACTATTAATTAGCATCGCAAACCAATCCACGACATACTAAATGCTGATACAAAACTGTGACGCATATCTCAGTTAAGTTTGAGATATTCAAATCATCACTCCACACATAATAAAATCTAAATCAAATCAAATAACATAAATTCAAACATACTATAGAAATCTTTACTACTACTCTTCAAGGTCAGAATCTTCATCTTCTTTGATATTTCCGATATGACGATGATGCACAAATAAGTTATAGAATGATGGTTCGAATATGTGATGATTCTTAATAATAATTGAGTAGTAAAGTTTCAATAATATAGACTAATTATTAAGATACAATAAAAATAGATGACTAATATGGGTTGCCTCCCATAAAGAGCTTGGTTTAACGTCGTCAGCCCGACCTAATTTCAATTATTAATCAGGTCGACTAAGCATTAAAATCTCTTTATAGTTAGGTCTTATACCTTCAAAATATGGTTTTAATCTATGTCCATTAACTTTAAATTTATGTCCAGTTTTTGGATCTTCGATTTCTATAGTTCCGTATGAAAATATTTGAGTTATGGTGAAAGGTCCTAACCATCGAGACTTCAATTTTTCAGGAAATAATTTCAATCTAGTATTATATAACAAAACTTCCTATCCTGGTTCAAAATTTCTCTGATTAATCTTCCGATCATGCCATAATTTCATCTTTTCTTTATAAATCCGATCATTATCATATGATTCATTTCTTAATTCTTCCAATTCATTTAATTGCAGCAATCTTTTCTCACCAGCTTCCTTCATATTATAATTAAATTCCTTAATCACCCAATATGCTTTATGTTCTAATTCAACTGATAAGTGACATGTTTTTCCATATATAAGCCTGTAAGGAGTCATTCCAATCGGAGTTTTATAAGCAGTCCTATAAGCCCATAATGCAGTGTCTAATCTAATAGACCAATCTAACCTATTTGGGTTTATAGATTTTTCTAAAATACGTTTAATCTCACGATTGGATACTTCAGCTAATCCGCTAGTTTGTGGATGATAAGCAGTGGATATCTTATGAGTAATATTGTATTTTTCTACTAGTTTGTGAATGTATTTATTTCTAATATGAGTTCCTCCGTCAATGATAATCACTCTCGGCATTCCAAATCTAGTAAAAATATTTTTCATCAGAAATTTTGAAACACTCTTAGCATCACACCTAGGTAAAGCTTGTGCCTCAATCCATTTGTAAACATAATCAACAACTACTAATATATATGAGTTTCCAAACGAAGGAATAAAAGGTCCCATAAAATCTAATCCCCAAACATCAAAAATTTCAACTTCTAATATAAAATTTAGAGGCATTTCGTTTCTTCTAGATATATTTCCTACTCTTTGGCATTTATCGCAAGTTTTAATATATCTATATACATCTCTAAATAGAGTAGGCCGATAAAATCCAGATTGTAGAATCTTATAAGCGAGTTTTATCGATCCCAAAATGTCCTCCAAAATTAGAATCATGACATTTTTGAATAATTGGTTCAGTTTCTTCATAAGGTACACATCTTCTAATAATTAAATCCTTACATTGCTTATATAAATATGGTTCATCCCAGAAATAGGTTTTCGTATCATGGATGAATTTTTTCTGTTGTTGCAAAGTTAGCATAGGCGGTAAAATATTACTAACTATATAGTTTACTATATCAGCATACCATGGTATTTTCCACTCATTGATATTATATAGTTGTTCATCGGGAAAAGCTGTCTATAATTTCATTTTCAATATCGGATAATTCATGATTTTCTAATCTTGATAAATGATCCGCAATTTGATTATCGAGTTCCTTTCTTATTAACGATCTCAAAATCGAATTCTTGCATTAATAGCATCCATCTAATTAATCTTGGTTTGAAATCTTTCTTTTGCATTAAATATTTGATAGCAGAATGATCGGTATGCACGATACATTTTGTTCCAATCGGATAAGGTCTAAATTTATTAAAACCATATATTACCGCTAATAATTCTCTTTACATAATCGTATAATTTATTTCAGCATCATTTAGAGTTTTACTTAGCATAGTATATAACTTTAAAAATATTTTCATATCTTTGCCAAGAACTCGCTCCTACGACATAATCACTAGCATCACACATAAGCTCAAATGGTTTCTCCCAGTTAGGTGAAACTATTATAGGTGCTGTAATTAATTTTTCTTTTAAGAGTTCAAAAGCATTCGGGCATTCGATTGTAAATTCAAATTTCTTGTCCTTTTCGAGAAGTTGGCATAGAGGTTTAGTAATTTTTGAAAAATCTTTTATATAGCGTCTGTAGAATCCAGCATGTCAAAGAAAACTTCTTACCCCTTTTACCGTAGTTGGAGGTGGTAATTTAGCTATAACTTGAATTTTTGCAAGGTCTACTTCCATACCTTTTTCCGAAATTTTATGCCCTAATACAATGCCGCCAGCAACTATAAATTGACATTTCTCCCAATTTAGAACTAAATTTGTTTTCTCACATACTTCTAATACTTTTTCAAGATGAGTTAAGCATGTGTCAAATGATGTTCCAAATACAGATAAATCATTCATAAATACTTCTATTCCATTGTCGATTAACTTACTAAATATAGACATCATACATCTATGGAATGTTCGTTGGTGCATTACATAATCCAAAAGGCATTCTTCGAAAAGCAAAAGTTCCATAAGGACTAGTAAATGTAGTTTTCTCTTGATCCTCAGGAGCAATTTGTATTTGATGATAACCGGTGTATCCATCTAGAAAACAAAAATACTTATGTCCATCTAATCTATCTAACATCTGGTCTAGAAATGGTAACGGGAAGTGATCTTTCCTGGTGGCGGTATTTAATTTCCTATAATCAATACATATACGCCAACCAGTAACTTGTCTTATAGGAATAAGATCGTTATTTTCATTGACAGTGACGGCCACTCCTCCCTTCTTAGGAACACGGTGAATTGGGCTTACCCAAGCATCGTCAGAAATAGGATATATGATACCATTATCTAACCATTTTAAAATTTCTTTCTTAACTACTTCTTTCATTATCGGGTTTAATCTCCTTTGGGGATCTGCTTTAGGTTTATGTTCATCATCTAAAATAATTCTATGCATACAGATTGAATGACTAATTCCTTTAATATCTGCTAAAGTCCAACCAAAAGTTTTCTTATATTTTTTTAAAGTTTCTAAAAGTTTTTGTTCTTGAGATTCGTTTAATGCAGATGAAATAATAACTCGGTAAAGTTGAAGAATTACCTAAATAAGCATATTTCAAATGATCATGTAATATTTTTAGCTCGAGTTCGGGAGGTTTAATAATTGATGAAACTATATTCTTGTCAGTGTTTTCAGTATTATCCAAAAATTCAAATTTTTCCTGAATATAATTTAATTCTTCATTATTATCTTCAATTAATTCAGTATTTTCTTTTTTAAATTATCTTCGTAATATTCCTTAAAATGTTCGCGTTGTAATTGTTCAAGTATTTCCATCCGAAAACATTCATCATCTTTTTCTAGCGCAGGATATTTCATTGATTTTGCAATATTAAAGGTAACTTTTTAGTCATTTACTCTCATAGTTAATTCTCCTTTCTGAACATCAATCATAGCTTTTCCAGTAGCTAAAAATGGTCTTCCTAAAATGATAGGAATTTCTTTATCTTCCTCTATATCTAAAACAATAAAATCTACTGGGAAGATAAATTTATCCACCTTTACTAACACATCTTCAATAACTCCCTTAGGATAGGTAACCGAACGATCGACTAATTGAAGGGTTACCGAAGTAGGTGTAATTTTTCCTAATCCTAATCTCTTAAAAATCGATAGAGGCATTAGATTGATGCTTGCTCCTAAGTCACACAAAGCTTTTCCATAAAATTTTTCTCTTATAGCGCAGGGTATAGTGAAACTACCGGGATCTTTCATTTTTCAGGAAGCTTCTTCGAATAATAACACTACACTCTTCACTAAGTGCGACTTGTTTCATTATCGGTGAATTTTCTTTTCTTATTTAGAATATCTTTCATAAATTTTACATAATTTGGCATCCGATCTAAAGCTTCGACAAAAGGTATATTGATTGTTAATTTCTTTAGTATTTCAAGGAATTTAGCAAATTGTTTATCTTTTTTATGTTGAGCTAGTCGTTGAGGAAATGGTGGTGGAGGTTTTTCAATAGAAATTTTCATAGGTATTAAAGGATGTTCCAAGTTTGAATCTTGTTGAATTGTTTCCTTTTCAATTTCCACTTCCTCTTTTTGGCTTTTAAGTTCTTTTTGAATTTGAGGTTCTAGTTCTTTTCCACTCCTTAGTTGTATTGCTTTAATTTGTTCTTTTCCTTGATCTTTAGGATTTATTTCCACATTACTAGGAAAAGTTCCAGGTATTCTATTATTTACCGAAGTAGCAATATGTCCAAGTTGAGTTTCAATATTCTTAATAGATGTTCATTGAATTTGTAATTGATTTCCTTGAATTTGTAGTTGATTTTCTTGATTTTGTAGTTGATGACCCATATTCAAAATTAATTCATCCATAGATAATTTCTTATCTTTGAATTGAGGGTTATTGTTATTAAATCCTGGTGGGTAATTAGGTTTATAGTTTGGATTTGCTTGATTAGGTTGATTCATCCATTGTTGATTAGATGTGTTATTCCAATTAAAATTTGGATGAGTTTTCCAACTAGAATTATAATAGTTTGAATATGGGTTATTAGTTCTATTATTAATAGCATTTAAAGTTTCATAATTAGATTGAGATTCTATGATTTGTCCAGATGAGTTTTCTTCTAAAGTAGGAGAGTAGTTCATTCCAAAATGATCTAATTTCTTAGATATAGCGAGCAATTTGAGAAGCTAACATAGATATTACATCGTTTTCATGAATGCTGGCTATTTTTTTCGGATTTACTCTATCTGCAGGCCATTGGAAATTATTTGTTGTCATTTCTTCGATTAGTGCATAAGCTTCATCAAATGGTTTAGACATTAATGAACCTCCAGCAGCAGCATCGATGATTGATCTTAAAGATCCCACTAATCCATTATAAAAGGTTTGAATAATCAACCAATACGGTAGCGCATGATGTGGGCATTTCCTAAGAAGTTCCTTAAATCTCTCCCAAGATTCATATAATGATTCTCCATCTATCGACAAAAAGAAGTTATATCATTTCTAAACTTAGCAGTTTTAGATGGTGGAAAATATTTGGATAGAAATTTTTGTGATAATTCTCCCCAAGTTTTAATAGATCCGAGTGCTAACGAATTCAACCACATTTTAGCCTTATCCCTTAATGAAAAAGGAAAAAGTCTAAGTCTTATAGCATCGTCAGATACTCCTTGATATTTAAAAGTAGCACAAAGTTCTAGAAAACTAGCAAGATGTAAGTTAGGATCTTCAGTAGGTGAACCACTAAATTGATTGTTTTGTACCATTTGGATAATTGAAGGTTTAAGTTCAAATGAATTAGCAGCTACATCAGGGTTTTGAATAGTTAAATGAATTTCATCTGATGTAGGGTTGGCATAATCTCTTAATGGTCTTTGTTGGTTCATATTTTGAATTTCAGGAATATTCGCCATTTGTGATAAATTTATAATTTGTTTCTTTTATTTTCTAATTCTTTTAATTGTACGCTCCAATTCAGAATCGTAAGGTATTAATTTTTCGTGTCCAAATTTGCGCATACAATTTTTAGAATAGATATTAAAATTATGATTATTTTAAAATAGTCCGTTACTCTAGTAAATTTTTCTTACTTTCCCCGGCAACGACGCCAAAAACTTGACCCACAATTTTATATTATGATATTTTAATTTAATTGCAACGACGCCAAAAACTTGACCTCGCTATATTATATGTATAGAATTTGTAATTGTTTATGTTGTGGATGCTACACAAGTATACGTATCGTATCAAGTAATACAGGGCTCTAGTGGAGTCCTGGTTATAGATCCCACAAGGAAAGAGAAAATTAAATAACAGCTAATTTTAAAATAATAATAATAATAATAATATATGAAAATTTGGAATTCTGAATTTAAGCGCAATAAAGTAAACTAAGTATTTTAATTAGATAAATTAACTAAGTAGAAAATTAATACGAATTGAAAGTGCGGGAAATAAAACTAATTGCTAAATAAGTCTTAACTATTCGGAAAAAGTATCTTTCCCTTGTTTAGAAATTTAAATGATTGATGAATTTAAATAGATAATGTTAAGGTATTGTGACAAATAGGAGCATTCCTATTCTTTACCCTTTGGTCCAGTGTAAAGAATATTGACTAATCCTATGTTTGATTACGGATTCTGCGGCTAAGTTGGGAGGATACCGACCGCCACTTCGAGCTCCCACGTTCCCCTCGCACGAGGGCTAACATCTACACTTCAGCTCTCAAACAATAGGACCGAATTGAATATTTTAGTCTGTCACACTAAAATGCTCAATTCTACGCCCAGTGATATTATTTTCCTATTTATTTACACCCTCCTTCCAAGGCTTTTGAATTCCCCGAATATCAGATGTAATTTTTACTATAGTTGATAATCAACGTATTTTAACAAATCAAATGGCCAGTTTGAAAAGTAAATTAAGTTTTAAGTAAAAATTATCACAATTTATTAATATATAAAAGTACTTCTATTTTTAGTTCATCAAATCACTTAATTTCATAACGAGGAGAAAGACTAAATAAACTACTCAGAATGCATGGAAACTAAACTAAGCATGGATTTCATTTAAAGTTAAAAACAATAAATACAAATACTTATCTTAATTTATCTCCAAGCAGACTCCTCGCAGTTCCTTTGACTCTTCCTTCCAAGTCACAAGACTACTCACTAAAAACTCACTAACTCACTAAATACTCACTTATAACACTAAAGACTCTCTAAGACACAAAAGACTGCACACACACTGGACACAATAACACTCTTAGAACACACAAAAGACACAAAAGACTCTACAAAAACTAATTTTCGGCCTCTATATATAGAGGTAAGCAAAGGACCAAGAGGTGCGTAAGCATCCCTTCAAAAGGTGTCCAGGTTCAAAGTATCTGTGCCATTTGAACTAGCTCGCCGTCGGCGACGAACTACCTCGCTGTTGGCGAGGCTTCTAGAAGATCTTCAAACTGCGCTATCTCGTTGTCGGCGGGTTCGGGCTCGCTGTCAGCGAGACAGTTATAAATCCTTCAGAATTTCTTCCTCGTACCCTCGCCGTCGGCGAGCTCGATCTCGCCGTCGGCGACTCAGGCCTAAATTGCATTATTTTCTTCTTTTTTGCTCCAAATCCGCTCCTTTTTATGATTTTTGCTTTTATCACCTAAATTCTTCATTCCTGCAATAAAATAAAGAAAATACCCTTCTTTAAAGTGCAATTTCATCAAAAATAGGTATGAATTTCTTAATAAATTTTTTAGTGATCAGGGGGATTTTAAAAACAAAGATTTTCAAAAACCTAAAATTTTATTTGATTCTCAAGAATACTTAAAAATAAATCTTATTTTTGATTGAGAACAATTATGTACATAAAGTTATATTAGGGGAACACAATTTTGAATATAGAAATGAATAAAAGAATTTAGTTAAAATTTATAGTAATCATGAAAAACTTAAAGTTAAAATTTTCTTAATGAAGAGGTGTTAAATACAGTTAAACTATCTTTAGTAAGAAGTTTTGTATTTTTGGATAAATAGAAGATTTGACTTTTATTCTTCAAAGCTTAAATTTCTTTTATTGAAGAGTAATTTTTAGATAATATTATTATGATTTTTAAGTGAAAGATGTATATCTGATCTTTATTTTAAATGGAAGGATGAAATTCAAAATCATTAAAGGTCTATCCATATATAGTTATCCTTGTCTTATAAAAAAAAGTGAAAAATATAGTATATGAAAAGGGAGGAGAAGCTTGAGGATTTAAGGGCCTAATAAAAAATTGGTTTCATACCTAAAGTTTAAGATTTAAGTTCAGAGAAAACCTAAAGCTTAAAGTTATAATATAGTAAGTAAAATTATTTTTTCAATAAAAATTTTTAAGTGAGAAAAATAAATGTTTGAATCCTATATTTTGAAAAATCTACAAATATTTCTGAAATAGATAGAAACTTATATTTATCATTTTCTTTTACTTAAGAACTTTCTAAACTTTAAGTTGGTTTTAATTATCGAATTTTTTTCTAAATTGGACTATTCAATTTCTAGAACAAAATTTTGTTATCTTCCTAAGAAACTCATTACATAATTTACATGCTAAAATGTTCTATGAGATTAACTGTTACTTGAGGATAAGTAACTTTTAAGTTTGAGGATTTTAATACACCTAAAATATATAGTATTTTTATGCACATTTTTATACCTATTTTAAATGATATTGCACTTTAATGGAAGGTATTTTGTATTTTTCTTGCAGGTACGATGAAAATGGATGGTCATGATGAAAGGAGCAAAATTGGATCAAATTTGGAGCAAAAAAATGAAAAATAAAAAATTTTACACTGGCGGCTAAGCGCCGTTGGGCCGGCGCTTAGCCACCACAGTTAAAAATCGAGATTCAAATGGATTTGGCGCCAATTTCAAAGGGGATGAGATGCAACTCTTGGTGGTAACGTCCATAACTTTCTTTGGGCGGCAAGTTTGAATGAAGGGGTGCGTTCCTTGGTAGATACATCGAATATGGACTCATTTTGAAGAGACACTAAGACACCTTTTGGTTTACTATTTAAAGAGAGTCTTAGGAAAGATTTAGAGGAGGCAATTTGAGGAGACTATTCCACTGCATTTTGAAGAGTACTTCCATTGTTCTTCCACTGTATTTTAAAAGTTTTTATTTAGAGTAGGAGTAGAGAGTAGAAATGAGAAAAGGGTCGGAGTGAAGTATTCTTCTTCCCACTTCTTTTCTTTCTTTTAGATTAGTTTTTATTGAAGTTTGAAGTCTTTATTTTGAGTCAACAGAGTTAGGAGACTTGCTCTGAGAAGTAGTTTAGCGGAGAGTCAAAGTTTCAGAGGAACTTCCTTAGTCTTGTGGAGAGGATTTTCAGATAACTGTTTAGTTTTATTTAGTTTATTAATACTTGTTTTCGTTTATTATTTTTCTTATCATTGTTTTTAATTTCAAATCAATGTGTTTTATATTTTCTCAATGCATTCTGAGTAGTTTACTTTATCTTTTTCTTTCTTAAATGGAGAAGTAATTAATTTAAAGAGAATTGTTGTGGAAAGTATAAATATTTAAAAGTTGGAAGAAGTTGTAAAGATTGATTCTAAAAACTTTGTTTACCTTTGTTTACTTCTTAATTTTGGCCTGTTAAGTTGTAAAATTTCTTGAGATTATGTAAGATCCAATGCAGTATTGTCTCATAAAAGTTAGTAAGAATCACATGAACTTATATGGGTGAGAACTGTAGTCCATATAATTGAATGTAATATTAGAAGATATTTTTATAAAATGGAGTAAAATTAGAGGATTTTAGAGTGACAGTGCTAAAACCCTCTAATTTGGTTTGAAGTTTCGAGTTTTGTTATGAGAAGTTAGCCTCCAGGTGGTGGGAATCGAGGGAACTCTAGAGTGAGAGATCGGTATCTTCCCTGCCTAACCATGTTCAAAATAATATAAATTTCAAATTAACCTATGTTCTTTATAGAACCAAGTAAGAGTAAAAAACGCATTTGCTTCTATCTGTCACAACAAAAATTTGAATACTTCCACAACAATACTTTAAGAATTATTACTACTTCATGAAAGGAAAGAAAAATATATTCTAGTTAATAGTATTTTACATCCAGTGTTATTAATTATTGTAATTTTAATTTCTCGCTTTGCATTTTTATTAAGAAAATTTCAAAAGACATATCAACCTTCAAAACTTTTCAAAATCAAGACATACTTTTTCGAAAATAATTAAAGAAAGTAAAAAGATAATTTCTCTGATTCCTTTAAAGATTTCACATTTTCCCTCATGGGTTCGATATCTCGGGGCTTAATCGAAAGTCCTATATTACTTGATAAACGATACATATACTTGCGTAGTATCCCATATTATAAAATCATTATTTTCATATCTTAAATCATCAGCGCATTTATCCAGCAGAACCAAGTTTCTGGCATCCGTTGCACTTATATCTATCGGGGATCAGTCTCCTTAAGGTTCAATACATGTGCTGCTTTACAAGCTCATGTGGAAAACACCATCGTAGGGGGACAAAAAATTCAGAATGCAGTGACTAGAAAATTATCAAATATCATTCTTGAGTATGGTTACAACCATATTTTCAAAAAAAAAAGAAAGAAAAAATGGTCCATAGTGACATACGCTCTAGTCTCGAGAAACACTTAACATCTCTAACACCTCATTCTTAATTTAATTGATCTCGAACTTGATTTGACCTCTTCCATCCCAAAATATGATATTCAAGCATAAGTTTCAACTAACGGTCTCGAATAGGTAAAAAATCCTTAGTGGATTTCTTTCGACCAATTCCATAACAGGTTATAATTGTCTAGCAGAAGCTTCTAATAACAACCTCGGATAAGTCAATCATTCTTAGTGGATTTCATATGACTTTATCCATCATAGATTACATCGTTGAGTAGATGCTCTGGCTATACAACTTAAGACAAGTATCACATACTTAATGAATTCTCTTTTTGAATTTACTTCAACACAGGTTAATGTTGAGCATCTCCGGCTATACAACCTTGGACATCATAGGTGAATTACAACTGACTTATTCCATCACAAGTTCATCGACCAGGCACACTCTAACTAAGCAGTCTATGAAAATTAAGTCACCTCAAAAGCGCTCCAAAAGGGGGACCAAAACATCCATGAAGAAGGACAACGAAAGCTTAAAGGAAATGTAAAAGCCACCTCAGAAGCAACTTCAACGTTTGTTTTTATCAAGCAAGTTAAATACATACAGACAAACACATTATCACCGTGCACAAATGTTACACCATACAATTAGAAAGATATAAAGACCAACATATACTGGTACAAATACTACAACTTAAAATGATGTCGGCACCTCCAAAAATTTTTTGTACTTCCACTGATTTTCAGAGGGAGGGGATTCCTTCGAATGTGCAAGAGCAATGTGAAAGAAGTTTTGAATGTTATGCATGGCAGGTTCGCGGACAAGTATTTCTCTACAATATGAAAGAAGATCCCGAATGTCTTGTTAGGTAGAGTCGGGGATAAATTTCTTCTTCAAAACAACGTGAAAAAAGATCGCCACTCCTTCGGAGAATCCTTTTTCTCCCACTTCTTTCCTCCTCTTGGGCCCTCCACCTTTGTCCTACTTATCAATGAAAGAGGATCGAAAAAAAAGACATCTTAGATCATTTACTAGGCTGGGACGAGGACAACTTTTTATCCCTCTCCTTTTCTCCACTTGGACTTAGATCTCCTTCATCCCTTTCCTCTCTCCTTCTTCTTCACAAAAGAAGATCGAAATAAATAGATCTTTATTCACATGCTTAGCAGGACGAGACAACTTTTTCTTCCTCTCATTTTCCCCGCTTCTGGCGACCTACTTTCTTCTACTCCTTCAAGAGAGGAGATAAAAAAAGAGACTACGGATCACACGTTGGCAGAGATGGAGGCAGTTTTTTCTCACTCTTTTTTTTCCTCTAGGTCCTTACATCCTCTTGCTTCCTCAAGAAAGAAGATTAAAAAAGGAGATCCCATATCACTTGTTGAACAAGGATGGAGACAAACTTTTTCTACTCCTTTCTTCCTCTTTGGCCCTCCTTCCTCCTGCTTCCTCACGAAAGAAGATAAAAAAATGATCTTAGATCATTTGTTAGGTAGGGATCCAGAAAAAATTTTTCTCCCCTCTCTTCATCCTCTTGGGCACTCCTCCTTTCTTCTGCTTCTTCATGAAAGATGATTGAAAAAAAAAGATCCCATATCACTTGTTGGATAGGGATAGGGACAATTTTTTCCTCCCTCCCCTTTCCACCTCTTACATCCTCCTTCTCCCTCGTACTTATTCGCGAAAGAAGATTAAAAAAAGAAATCCTAGAATTCCTGCTTGGCATGGATGGGCACGACTTTTTTCTCCCTCTCCTTTCCTCCACTTGGGCTTGGTTCTCCCTGCTTCTTTTCCTCCTCTCTTGGGTCGTCTCCTTTATCTTGCTTCTTCACAAAAGAAGTAAAAAAAAGAGATCGTGGATCACATGTTGGGAAATGACGGGGAAAATTTTGTTCTTTCTCTCATTTCTTCCTCTTAGGCCCTCCTTTTTCCTCCCGTTTCTTCACAAAAGAATATAAAAAAAGAGATTTCAATGGAGACAACTTGTCTCTCCCTTTTCTTTCCTCCATGTAGGATTGAATCTCCGTCTTCCTTTTCCTTCTTAATTGGGCCTTCTCCACTCTCCTTTTCTCTTTTTATCTATCTTCTCACTCATTTGGTTGATTAGACTCCCCTAGCCTTGTCCCTTTTTTACAGACCCATGAGGTCCAATATCCTTCCCAATTTGGACCTTAATTATAATTATTTTTGAATTAAATTTTAACCCTTAAACCTAACTCTTTATTCAACCACTAAATCTGGACCCTATATCTCGCCCCCAATCATTTGATTTGATCGAACGGATCAATGATATGACAACCCATCATCAAATAGTTCATTTATTTTTAAAAAGGGCATGAATCAAACTTGCTCATTCCCCTCTCACATGTGATAAAGGGAGACTTCTTCACTGAGCACGCTTTGCCTTATAAATGGAATTGTGCATTATATATATATATAATATATATATATATATATATATATATATATATATATATATATATATATATATATATATATATTGAGGGTCCGACCCACTAAACTCTAGGGATTCCTGAACCTCTTTGTTTAAGGATGGTTAAGCAGAAGGTCCCAGAATTCAAGAAGAGTTTACTATACTCTCTCAAAAAGAAAATGAGCGAAGCATGTCAATAGAAGAATGGTAATCTGGACTATGAGGGACGTGAACACATCACCGATGTATGAAACAAATCCACCTGATCAAAGATGGAGAGAGGAACTAGTCCCTCGCTGAGTCGCCAGAAATTGTAGGTCGGAATTTTTTTTCGTCACTTTTCTGGGAAAAAAATGCTTTAATTATATATATATATATATGATTTTTGAAAATATTATTTTAATTTTGAAGAATATGAGACCAAACATATCTCATGCAATTAATAGTTTACATAATAGGGTATAACACTACAAATAATACTTCTTCCAGAGAAATAAGCATACTATTTGACGTTGGGCTCGATCATATAAAAAAAATTATAACATCTGTTTTATTATGTGAGCCAATTGTATGTGACCGAAAAGTTCACATATATAATATTGAAGATTAGATGGGGTTTATTTTGGTGTTATGGTGAGTGTATTACGGTACAGTGACGCATTTTCGTGGTGTCTTGGCAAGAACTTGGACACGATGTTATTACGGGTTGGATTGCGATTATATTTTATTGTTATTGGAGGTTTTCGATGTGGTTTGGGGCTAGCATTGAGGGACTTCGGTTGGTGGGGTTATTTGGCTCGGGGCCGCGGTGGTATTTGGTTTTATTGGGGGTATTCTGGTGTTATTGACTCAATTTTAGCCCAAATCGAGCCCTAATGGACCTAAACTCATTTCCAACCAAGTTTTAAATCATATGCATACAACAAAGCACAATTTGTGACCCAGTGAAACCTTAAGCATGGTCAATTTGGCAAAATTCAACTTGAACTTGGGATATGATGAAATTGGATTTGATTTTTTGAACACTTTATAGAATTTGATGCAAATTGAGGGGAATTTGACAAGATTGAATTTGGCAAATAAAACTTGATGGATTTTAGGTAAATTCATGTTTGAACATGATAATTTTGGATTTGACTTGAAATTGGTTAGAGTGAATTGGATTTCAAATTTGGGTGGAATTTGAGGAGAATTTGCTATCTTGGGTTGTGGTGGAGAAAATTGATGAAGAATTAATGTGTCTTTGGATTTGAAGTTCAAGGGACTTGGATTTGAAGTTGGGTTCAAATTTTAGTAAGGCTAGATTTGGTTTAGAGAATTTTAGGAAGTTTGAAGTAAATTTAGGGTTAGGGTGATGATAAGAACGTGAAAAGTGGGAATGGTGAGTGTGGTGCACAAAGAAAACCTATGGTCTCAATGGTCCTATGGAGACTCTCTTGGAGTTCCCTCGTGTTGGTCTCAACCTCCTAAGTGCTAGAGGTAAAAAACTACAAACTCCACAAAGAGTAAGAAAGTGGTTTGAACATCTAAAGGAGGTGGATCCCATCACAAAGGTTTTAGGATAGTGATACACCAAAAAAATGTTTAATTTTTCATATACTTTTAATTCATATATTTGGTGATATTGAAATTTAAACAAGGGTATTTTCATGTTTTTGATGTGAGTATATTCAATATAATGAATATTTCGGAGGTTTCAATTTGGGGATCTTATCTCTATGGGCATCCTGGACCCTCACACGAGTGGGTCGGTCTGAAATCAGATTTTTTTTTCAAAACGCGCGTGGGAGTGTTTGTTGACTGCCCTTGATCGCTAGAAGCTCTGAATAGATGGAGTATAGTCTCTAAACACCAGAATTTACATTAAATACGTCATGTGTTAGAATTATTATCACCCAACAATGAGCGTTCCCATGTAGGGTTGAATCAATGCCAATCTTGATGCTACGCTCGAGGCACGTACGAAAAGGTTTGAATGGATGTCTTAGATTTCAGGAGATTGTGATTAGTGAAACTTAATCTCATAACATTCGAGTGGACACCTCACATATAGAACATCAAAAGTGATGCTAACATCCATCTTGAGACTATTTTCTCCAAGCAAGCAAGAGCCGGTCGGATAATAATAGAACCTTAAATTGTTTTTGTTGAGTCTCGAACTGCCACATCATCTTCTCTGTCAGCCATCAGATCTATTTAAGATTAGTACTGACACATCTTTGATACGCAATACGTATCTATGAATGTATATATGTATGTATGAAGGTATATATATGTGTGTGTGTGCGTGTGCGCGCGCGTTTCTATATGTGTGTGTGTGTGTGTGTGTGTGTGTGTGTGTGTGCATGTGTGTGTGCGTGTGCATGTGTGTGTGCGTGTGCATGTGCGTGCGTGTGTGTGTGTGTGTACGTTAAATGTGTGTGCGTGTATGCATGTACGTTCTCTCTTACTAATCTAACATATTTGAATTACCATTATACATTTAAGAGTTTCCATAAAATTTTAGCTTTGTGAAATCATGTGATTTTTTAGTAACCCTTGAAGAGAAAAATAAGATTAAATTGTTGGCAAGATTATTTTCTTTGTAAAAAAATAAAAAAAATTTATCTCAGGTTATGCTGAGAATCAAAGGTCATGACGTGCACCTATGTGTGTTAATATACTACAATCAAATCATACAAAATTGTTTGTGTCTGATTGCTATATTTCTTCTTTTTTTTTTCTTTGAACTTTTTATTACTTTCAACTTTTTTATTTTTAACATATCCAAATCATATTTAAACATTACTAAAGTTTAAATTAGCCAAATTTATCTTCCTTTTGGGCACATGTATAATATACATCCACATCTCATTTGAAGATTAAGTTCCTATTATTTGGAAATAAAGGGTTATCAATCATTAATGTGTTCAACTTAACTCTAAAACATCTGATAAAAATACCTCATTATTGAAGATTCTAAATTAATTAAAAATAACTGTTGGATGTTAATAGTTGATTTATGAGGAATTTTCATACATACCACTTAATTAGTTTATTTACCTATCTAACACCTAAAACCTAGTATTTACTATTATAACACCTAAAATGTCCTACCACCTTAAAAATGCAACTTCTTCTGCCACTATTTCTCCCCCGTTTAAAATGTATGCAGTTCCTAGTCTCTTAACGGCTATCTTGCTGCTTCATTGCCCAATTCTTCTGCTGGCCTACTTGTCTTCAATCCATCTGTTGGATTTTCTAATTCTGCAGAGATGATTCTTAGAACGAAGTGGTTTCATCACCTCACAAAACTATGTTGTGTGAATATCTCTGCTAGTTTGATAGAGAAAGGGCGAAATCAAGTAATTGACACCTCTATGATCACAAGATGAAGTGGTTTCTTTGTCTTCCTCCTTTTCATGTGATGTGTTGATGTTGTGATATGAAAATGATGTATCGATTTATTATGGAGAATTTGTGATGACCTTTTTACTTCGAACTTCATTTACTTTTTGATCTGACCAATTGAATTGTTAAAACTTGTTGGGAATCATATGTTCCGAAAGGATTATGAGTTCTACAACAAAAGTGAATGTCACATTCAATGTCCATGAATGAGAGATGTAGTTCATGGGAGTTGAGTGCAAATAAATAGGGAAATATACTTTGTTGAGAGTAGAATTGGAGATTTTAGAGCGACAGACTGAAATTCTCAATTTGGTCCTAATGTTTGGAAACTAAAGTGAGAGTTAGCCTTTAGGGGAAGGGAAGTGGGAGCTCTGGAGTGAGAGCCAGTATTCTCCCAGCCTAACCATGAATTTGGGGACTGAATTTAGGATTAGCCAATGTTCTTTATACGCTTGACAAATGTTAAAGAATAAGAATGCTCCTATTTGGCACAATACATTTGCATCACTGATCTATGTCACAATAATCATCATATTATAATTGGAGAGGAGGAAGATTCTTTCTTACAACTAAACTTTGTTATAAATTTAGTCTTATGTTAGTTTAACTTGCTTGAAGTTTAGAACGTACTTTGGTAGAAATGGTAACTACAACTGTTGTCTTTATTTTAAGAATTAAAATTACTTGCAATTGTGCTGTGATTCGAGAAGTGATTTCTGTACTAAGCCATAAAATTAAAGCCTCCCCGTGGGATCGATATCCAGGAATCCACTAGAGCCATGTGTTACTTGAGCGATACGTATACTTGCGTTAAATTATGTGACTCATTAGCAAACTAAAGCGAGAGTTAGCCTAGAGTTTGGCAAATAAAAAAATTATGAGTTTTATGAACTGAGTTAGCCTATATATATATATATATATATATATGAGTTCATAAATTTTGGCAAATAAAAAAATTTGCACCAGTAACATAATGGTATTTTTATGAACTGAGAAGTTTTAAGTGGTATAATAGTTCATAATAGGTTTTAGATAGGTAATTATAGTAGTTTTTTTGTGGTATGTATGTAAATTCTCCTAATCGGTTTGCAGGTAATTTAAGACTGAATGGTTGTTTAATTTAAGTTGGGTCTAGAGCTAAATGAAAACTACCGAGTTGTTGATCTTGAGCTTGGTTATTGGTTAGATTGGAATGACTAATCAAAGGTTAGATTTACATGAAGTCATCTTTAAGTGTTATAGTTATGACTATTTGGATTGTTGAATTTGGGTTGCATTGAGGCAAATATGAATGGGGTTAGATGGTTTTTTGTTGGAGTTGAATATATAAGTTAATTATTGAATTTGAATTGGATCTAAACAATATTTTAATTTTAGAGATTGTTAGAGGTTGATTTTGTATTGGACATGGAGTTAACTATTTGTTAAATTTAGATAAGAATACGAGAAAAGTTGAAAAACAAATAAAATTGTTTAATTATAAGATTTGGATGTAGGTGTAAACTTGCTTTGAATTTTAAGTTGATTTTGAATGTTTGAGTTTGAATTGAATTTTGATTTGAATGTTTGAATGAAATTTAAATTTATGTTTTATTTAATTTGTTTTATTGATTTGAGTTTAATTTTTATTTCATCTTTGAATTTAAAATTAATGATTTTGACTTTGATTTATTTGAATTTGAAATTGATTTAATTAATTTGATTTCTTTTAGGAGTAGCTCAGTCATTATTCAAAATAAACACTAAATCAATTTGTGCTCATTTTCAACCAAAGGAAAAAACCTAGAAGAGTGGTTCAAGGTGATTAGGTGGATTCCATATGGTCTCTCCAAGATTGATTAAGGAAAATTGTAGGTTTATCTTATGAGATGAGCCAAGGATCTAAAATATGCCTAGGTCATAAAGTCAAGTCAACGTGTTTCCTAAAATAGGTCAAAAGATTTATAGGAGCACTTAACCCTTAGTTTTAATAATTTGATCATGATCAACTTAACAACAAATCATATGTTAAGGATTAAATCAAATTTATGTAATACAAAGGGAATCAAGATTTAATTTTAAGCCCTAACTTTAGGTTTCGAACATTCACTAGTCATGTAGGATAGTCTCTTAGAAAATATCAACGCTAGAATGGGGAAGGAAAGGTATATGTCATTAAAAGTGTGATCAACAATCTAAAGAGCTTAGTTTTCTATGTGGGCATGTCCTTAATGAATCACTCTTATACAAAAATATTAATAATTCCTCAATTATTATTACTTCCACTAATATTATTTAATAACGTTCATGCCTAAGAAAACATAAATTTAAGGGTTAGATAAAGGAGAGGACTTATTATTAGATCAACATGATTTCATACACTTTTGGTCATTAATGATAGGGATTTCTTAAAGTCTTACAACCTTCAAACTTTCAAACTCTTTTATCAAAATTTCACAAGTACTCTTTTTTCTCTTAAATGTTATAAAAATCGTACAAAATCTATCTTAATTGTAACACATCAAAATTGATACATTGATGTAAAAGTCATCATTAATGTATGCATCACAAATTTTAACACCTAACATTGATATTAAGCTAAAATTTAAACTCTATCTTTGATCGTATTTAAGATATATATTCATATTATGTTAGAGTACATGTTTAAAAATAAGATAAATTAAGTAAATAAGTACACAAAAGATGCTAGAAGGACATAAATGATTGAATTCTAATTTCAAAGGTGTCAAATATTTTAAAAATTTCGTTTGTTTCATGCTTTAATAATTATTCTATGATAAAACATTGCAGTAATTACTGACTAATAATATTTTAAATATTTTTCTAGTAAAAATGTTTTAAAAACAAATTAAAAAGTGTCGTAAAGAATTCACTCATTCATTAGATATTCCAAAAATTTTTAAATTAGTTTTGATAAATGAATAGATTATTTCACAATTTTTAAATATGTAATTAACCAAGTGATATATTACATAGTAGCTATTTATTAAATTTTTACTATCATATGATTGTATTTTTGCATGAATAAGCATATGATAGTGGTTGCCAATGTTCTCTACCTTAAAAAACAAAGATTTAAACTATCTTATGAACAATTTGACTATAGAAATTTATTAATCATGGAAAGAGCATAATTTTAGCATTGAGATAGTTAAAAATAAAGTTCTTTCAAAAACTAAAATAGAAGGATTTCCTAATAACAAAATATTATGGGAACATGGAGATGAACATTATCATTTAACTTAAACATTGGAAAACAATTATAAGAAAGTATTAAAAATAACAACATGATTTTACAAAATGAACTTAACAAATAAAAAAATTTATGGTATTTTGTGAGGGAATTCCTCTGTCAACATCCCTACATTGTCGCACTAAAGATATGCATTTCAATAATATTTTAAATATAATACTCTAAATATTTACATTAGATAGAAAATTAGAGCATCCAAATGGGATAAAAAAATTCCACATCAGATACCTTGGCATTTTGAAGACTATTTTGATGTTCTCAACTTAATTTTGAACCTTAGAAGTTTAATAAAGCATTTATAATTAATTTTGAGCAAAGTTTAGAATTTTGGGGGTGCGATTTTTCAATAATTTAGTTCTAAATTATGTGAAGAATTAAAAAAAATTATCATAGGGAATTTCACTTTGTTCCGACTCTAAAAAACACCCATGTTGATGTCCAAGAAGTATGTTATGTAATATTTTTTAGTTCATAATTTTGCAGCACAAATTTTTTTTAAATAATCTAATTTTTAATTTTTGATGATAAAATCTTTGGTGTCCTAAATTTTGAGGTGGGGGTGGGGTGGGGTGGGGTGGGGTGGTGGGGGGGGGGGTGGCATTCTATAAAATGTTGCTCGATCTTGCACTAATCTTAATGTAAATTTTGAATTAAAAAGTTTTAGAGTTAAATTGAGGATTTTTATGGACTTTAATTTGTACAGATTTATAGTCAATTTGATATTCTAATAAGATGAATCCAACAATAAAAATGTGCTCTAATTTAAGCCTAAGTAACTTAAATCAAGGCATTGAAGTATGGATGAAAACTTTGAGATATTATTTTAATGGTCAAGAAATCTTTGAATACTTGACTACACTAAAACCGAACATCCATATGATAGGATTTCAATAACCATAGTATCATTTCATTTCAAGGTTCTTAAGGCTCTTCAATATTAAATGAATGATTTTTATTCAAAGGAATTAATAGAAACCATTTGAAGAAATATGTTAGGATTTTGTCAAATATTAAAATTTTACTCTAAAAATAATATACATAGAGTTCAATTCTTTATAGAGAGGCCAACTCAAAAAAAAAGTGAGTTTAGTGATTTAAACTTTTGCATATCGATGATCATTGCTAAGAACCCATGCTATTTAACTATCTTTGCCTGCTCAAAATTGATCTCTATAACCCAATTGTCACCATCTAACTATCATTATTTGTTCTTCTTCTCTCAACCATCTTCATTCATCCATTATTGATCGATTGCCATATTCAATTATTATTGCCATCTCCCTTTAACACCTCTTTAAAATTATGAGCTAAAATCATAGAAAATCATGTTTGTCTTTTTATTTTCAAAACATATCTTCTTTAATTTATGGGAAGAGTGAACTTTCATAATCTTTACAAACTTAATTGATCATTTCTTCTAGGCCAAACCCTAAGGGGTTTTCTCTTTTTAGAATTATTGTATTAAAGTTTTAATTACTCATATGAAACTTTTCTTTATTTGTATATGCACAATTCAAAACTAAGATGTTAATCTCTGCTTTATAATTACCAATATTCTAGCACATATGACTAAACTGTTGCACAAATAAATGATTAGATAATATCTGGGGGTGTCAATTTGGGATAGTATGTCAAATTTTGATCACACTTGAATTTGACTTGACATGAACCTGCATAACCCAAACCCAAGCTTTAAATGTGTTTAAAAGCTTACTCAAATACCACTTGCCTTCACCCTAACCACCTAAATCGAGTAACTCTTTTAATGTACTTAGGTTCATGTTAATACATAAAGTAACACTAGAGAAGGATGGTTACCCAATGCTAATGAGGCGTTGACAATCGAGGAGGATTGCAATAGTTGAGTAACTTGCTAGAGACTTGACTTCGTTGAGTTCAGTTGCATTTAAACTATGGTTGGGCAAAGTAGTGAATTGATTGGTGGGCAAGATGTTGAGAATTGGCCAGAACAGAAATGTTGAACTCTAATCCCAAAATATTTCCCAACATAGTGTGGACTCATTTAGTGGGTTATGACTTATGATAATTTAAGAATAGGGAAGATTTGAATAACTTAATACACATAAAGTCCACTATTGCAGTAACTTTTAAGTGCATGTATTGTGTAAAATAGATCAAGCATGAATTTTCGATTTAACTTGAATCTGACTACGAAAGATTGAAAGGATTAGAATGCTAAATTCAAACCCGAACCGAAAGTTAATCAAGCTAATTTAAATTCAAATTTTATGAGCTTGACATTCCTAAATATAACTAAACAATCTTATGAATGTTAAATAGTTTAGAGGTTATTTAAGTTTATTTATTATTATTATTTATTTGAAGTAAAATATATTTGGCAAGTTGAAAGTATTTTTTTAATTTTTTATGTTTATTTAATATTGACCAGTAACGGATAAAATTAGAGAGAGTCGTCTTAGATGGTTTGGTCACATTAAACGCCGACCACCTGATGATCCGATTAGGAGAATAGATGTTTTAGTTACAACTTATGTTAAGAAGGGCAAAGATAGACCTAGGAAAACTTGGGCTTATTGCATAAAAAATGATCTTAATTTATTAGAATTAAACAAAAAATTGACACTAAATAAGACGCAATGAAGAAAAAGGATTCATATAGCCGACCTCACTTAGTGGGATTAAGGCTTTGTTGTTATTGTTGTATGTTTATTTAATATCGATCATTGAATATAAATACATATTTTAACTAACTTTGAGAGATGTGAGCCGATGATAACGATAGCGATAGTACTTGTTTTATATAACAACAAAACATTTAAAATATTTTTTTTAAGTATTAAAAAATGATTTTTTTAATATGAAAATTTAATCATTAAGAAATATTGAAAACATATTCTTGAAAACTGTAGTGGGCAAAAAAATAAATGGAGATGGCAGGCAATATTGTTTAATAATCTAGGTATGTTATCTAACACTTCAATCATATTGTTTAATAATATAATGATATTGTTGAATAACATGTGATTTATTAAAATAACATATCGTAAACTTTTGGGGGATCACAGTTGCAGCAACTCCCCAATTTTTCTTCGTTAGGCGCAGTCGGTTGCGGGCTAACATGTGGGCCCCACATCGCCATACAATTAGCCGCTCGATTGATGACCCCTTTTCCACTCCAATCGACTTCCCCTATCATATTGACCAGCTACACTGCCGCTTCTCTGTCTCTCTCTCTGTCTCGGCCGGTGAGTGAATCCGGTCCCTCGCCGGTGACCGCCGTGATTGATCCGACGGTTCTGGTGCCGCTACGCCGTCCGATCAGCCGGAAGTAAGTCCGCGTTCGAGGTGACTGATAATCCATTTTCTGTCTTGAATTTCGCAGCGTTTGAGGTTTTTTCAGCTTTTTTGGGCTCAGAGTGAGAGAACTTCGGAATTTTTACTCGGGACTGTAGGGAATGTGAGCAATTGGGGAGATAGATAGAGTGAAATTTAGCTTTATGGATGTTATGGTTTACTTGGTTGGGTTCTGTAGGCATAGTTTGACTGCTATTATTGCTGCTAGGTTGGGTGAGCTGATGGTTGATTTCTGGATGATTTTAATCATTATTATACACTCTTGCTTACCTCGGTAAGTTAATCGAGTCATATTGAGAACTGATATATGGTTCAATAAGTGGCTGATCTGATTGAGAACTAGCTTGAAATGCCAACAACTAGGAACTTATCAAATTTGAAGTCTGCCCAAAACCTATAATCGCTTAGAATCAAATATCAAATAATTCGACTTGGATTTAGTTTGAAAGGATACCATAGCACAAAGCTCTTGAACACAAAGCTCTTGAACTCGTCTTGAACTGACTTTAGGGACTCATGAAATCACCCATTAAGAGTGGCTATTTGCCATGAGGAACTCATTAAATTATTCTAAGTATTTGCCAGCTGAGTAGGGTTTTTGCCAGAAAAAAACTTGCCAATGGTACTAGCCCTCAATCTGAAACTTGCTTGAAGTTCCCTGAGTTATGGACGCTATAAAACTAGCTACCCAAGTCTAAAACTGTGCTTCTATGTAATTATGCTATGTAGTCAATTTATAACCTTCCTTCACCTTGTACCTCTCCTATGATAGGGGTTCATTATTCGAATGATGAAATATGAAATTTGAGAGAATTGAAAACAAAATTTCATTAGAATACTAAAAGTATTTTTCTGTTTAAATTGTTCCGTTGTATGCTATGGCTCAGTTTGAGTTGCTCTCTTCTATTTTCAAAGGGGTTTGACTTGGTTCCTTGCAAACCAATTCTCTAAAAGATTTCTTAAGACTCTCTCTCTCTCTCTCTCTCTCTGCTCTTTTGGTTTGGTTTATTTTTCTATTCTAGTATTGGTATATTTACATAAACAAGCATTGAATCCAACAATTATTGCTGTATTATTTCACACACTGATGTTTAACAAGGGTGCTTATCCTTTTTCAATTATTTTGTTACAATGCATCTATTCTCCCTGCTTCAAGTAACCTTTGAAATCAGCGCTAATATAATAATAGAAATATGCAATTGGTAACATGACTTGGTGTTATGATGCTTCAACTTTCGGTATGAATTTTGTGAGACTATATAATAGTATGGTAGAGGCAATAAAAATCCCTTTGATTTTTGTTTGGTTCACAAAAACCCTATCTACTTGAGCATAATTTTTGAAGATAGTGCCAATATTAAAGCATTTATAAGAGTTTAAACCAAAACTTCATTATCATTGGTTGTCTTAATTAACTTAATGAATTGGTTCAGACAAGTCAAAGGTTGCTTCATCTCTTTAAACCAAAGCTTTGAGGGGCTCGAGTTTGCTATAGTATCAGACCATTCAAGCCACACTTCTTCCTCTCTATATGGGACCTATGCAAATCTTCTTAGTGGTGCATGGTATCATACTTGTGGATGGTCTGGGCAACTCATTTTTGCTATGTGATGTGAGATCAATGACAAGGAGCATTTTGAGAACCAAAATTGTTGTCTCAAGCCCTCCACTAATTGGGAAATATTTCTCCAAACTTTTGCAAATTACCATAGATGAGGAGTCGTAATTATTTTTGAGAATGTTGTTCACAGTTGTCAAATCTGGTCAATGATGAACACACATTAATAAATTTCTTATTGATTAGGCTATCAAAACTTTAGACATATCTTTTCCTGAGACTCTTCTCGATGTTATAATTTCTCGTGTTAGGAATGGTTAAAACTCATTGTCTAGTTGATGGATGACATTGTGACATGTGGATTGAATGGATTTTAATGAGAGAAAAAATAGGGTCATTGGATCTAGATACTTCTTGTGAGGGGAGTTTGATGGAGAGACAAGAATAGTGGAAACGAAAACAAGGGAGAGTGGACCATACAAACATGAGCAATTTAAGTGGTTTGGCTTTGTAGCCTGAGAGTAGGCAATGCAATAGGGCTTTGAGTTCAAGGAAATCCACTTCATTTTTGATAGGGAGAAGGATTAGGGAGACATAAGAGAGGTGTTTATGATATCTTTGGGGGTTTAAACTTATTCTTAGTAAATATGTAGTCCTTATCTATACAAGATCTCCATATTTATAAGATTCTTCCTCCATTCCATTGGCTATAGAATATGAATGATTGTTGATGAAGTGGATTAGGAGACCAACGATCAAAGATTGGTTGTTGCTGGTGTTATTGATTTATGTAGTGACTCAAGTCATATAGTTGGCAAGTATATACTGTTTGGGATTTCTTAAGCTTAGTTGCCCTAAGCATACCAAGTCATACTAAGTAGACCTAGTGGGGCCTATTTCAGTTGATTATTCTAAAGGTGCCGCATTGTCTTAATATAGTTGCAGTCATGATTGAGTGTCACTTCCCCTTCTTTTGAGCACAATATATTTAAAAGCTTAAAATGACAATCACAACACTTGTAGTACTCCAATCATCATTGTAGTTTTTTTATTGAAGTTTTTGAGCAAAAATTGACCATGTTGAAATTGAGAAGTAACCAAATTTCGGTCTTGTATGGTCCTCAAAATACTAAACTTCTCCCTTTGATCCATGTCAATATAGAAGATGGAGATGGATAGCATTTTCAAGATGTTGGAGGCAATGTATTATTAAACCTACAAGTGACAACAAGAGAAGCAAAATGACTCTTGTTATTGTAGGCAAATTTCTTAGAATATGGCTATCAAACATTTTCCCATATCAGATATTAAGGTTCAATAGTCACTTCTTACTTGGAGCTTTTTCATGATGTCTGAAAGCATGAGCTCCTCTTTTTTTTTTTTTTTTGCATGATGAATGTGTTCCTTGAAGGAAACTATTATTGAGAAAGGGGTGCATTTTTAAGTAAAGTCTGACCTTTAGGCATGAAATGGTCACATGTTATTAGTATTTGTGGAATTTATTAGGAACTTTCATTGAAGAAAAAACTCTCAGATTTTCCCATTAAGAAAATTATAAATACATACAACTCAGAGTAAGCATAATACAATTGGATATAAATTTAAATTATCATGATAAGAAGGAAAGAAATAAAAAACACAGTAATGGATAATTAAGGGAAAATAATTCCCCCCCTCCCTCAAATGTAACAGCAAACTAACATTTTCCTAAATCGTAGTTGGGCCATGAGGTCCACAGTTATATGCATATCAACACTCCAATTTAAGTTGAGTTGTATGTCATACATCCCAAGCTATTGAGGTCTCTAAAGTAATGTCGAGGAAGAGCCTTGTTAAGAATGTCAGCAATCTGATTTTGAGTTGGGATATAGCTTAGCTGGACAACTCCTCTATTTTCCCTCTCAGAGATGAAGTGTCTGTCAATTTCTATATATTTTGTTAGATCATGGTGTATCGGATTCTTTGAAATGTTGATGACTAATTGATTATCATCGAACATCTTAGTAGTACTTTTGTTTTCCATGTTTCCACCGGTAATTTCTTTAGCGATTGTTTTTGTTCTTCTTTCTCTTTTATTTTTTGAAGGAGCCGTCAGTTTGTTTATCATCGTATAATTCACTTTTTTTAGTAAATCTCTTTCGTATCATATGAATGATTTGGAGAAGAGAGGAATCAAAAGATAAGGATACACGCTAATGGAGACAAACGAAAGAAATAACGTGGAAAGCTTTCATAAGGTAAACCTCACATGATAGTCCAAAAGCGTACATCTAAAAATGGTTCGGATCGAAAATGCTTCGGAATTTGTTAGAAGATTCCAAAAATACTCGATTAGAAGATTCCCACTTTGGTTAATTACATCTTGGGGAGCGCCCAAAAATACTCGATTAGAAGATTCCCGCTTACATTTTAAGTGATGACAAGTATAGGGTCTCACAAATGTGGGTTACCTCATAGGAATATATCGTGGCTTTCAAAGCTTTGGCTAAGCCACATGGCAGAGAGTGAGTATCTCACATCCCAAATGGGCTGCGGCTTGTCGGCACATCAGGCCAGTGAAATAACTCGGTCGACTTGTAGGGTCCGCACTATGCTTCAAAATCCAAACAAGATCATAAGGGCAAATGGTGAACCACCGTATCCCAGGGCTTAAAATAAGGGTAGCAATGGAAGGGTGGAGTGTTCATAATCAGGTAGAGATAGTTGTATTAGGATACTACAGATCTGTCATCCCAAGCTATTAGGATTCCAACTCTACCTGGTGGTGAATTTAGTCGACCCAACACACTTGGAGACCCCCATGTCAACAATTAGTGAATTGCATCTTCCAAGGAGACCTTGATAACCCTATGGTTAAAGAAGGTGACTTAATCCTATGAGCCATTATAAGTAGGAAGAGCTGAGGTCAGACTTATACCTGTCGAGTGGCAAGGATGCCACTGGAGTGAAAATAAAAGAGAGGTCCATCTGTAAAGCTGAAAATGCTCTCAACAAAGGACTTACTTTCCGTTTGGGTCAAGGAAGCCACTAACACCCTAAATGCACTAGACAATGACTAAGCAGAAATCTATGTTCGGCTAGTCGGGTTGAAGAAGCATGATAACTTCTCCTCGGGACATGCAGAATGATGCAATTAATTATTCAAGTCCTAAGCGTGGAGGCCCTATTAATATGACATAGGTGATAGTTATGTAATGCAACCTATTTAAAATCCGGCCCAAAGGTCATGTAGGAAAGTAAAGACATATTTTAAAAAATTTTGAATCTTTTAATCCTAAGTTTTGATTACTCTTGAAATTTTATTATTAAACTTTTGTAGAAATTTTAGAATATTAGGTTTTTAGAGAGCCAAAGTGATTTGCATAATTTTTAAAAAAACACAAGGTAAAAAGGACGAAGCCAATTTCAAGCACACAAGCATGCAATGAAAACAGTAAAGTTAATCAAATACAAAATAATAAAAGGTCGGGTGCCGCTGGGTCGACAATATATCCAGAAACAAAAAAAGGCTACCATACACTTTATAAGTGCACACTTGGTCCTAATTCTATACATCAATAAGATTTATAATTAATGTATGAAACACGAGCAAACAACTCCTGACCCTCGTCACATGTTCTGCCTGTCTGGTTTCTCGGAATCTGTACCCGTACCTTATTTCCAATACATGACTCTTAAGGACTCTAAAAGTATATAGGAAAAGTAAAAAAAAAAGAACTTGTACGGAAACAATGTTAGCAGAAAAAACCACCTACATGCAACACATGAGTTATGCCTAGCGGGAGGAGCTTAGTAGCACATGCAGAAAAAAGTTAGTCATAATCATTACTTGCTTCTCCGTATTACACATGTGATTATTTAGGCATGACTCCCTGCATGAAGACCGTCCTAATATACTAATACACATATTTCAAAATCGGTAAATATGCAAGTATGCAAAAAACATAAAAGGTGATGCCTGGCTAGGGCAACCAAACTAGTAGAGAACTATAGCAAGGGCATCAAAAAAGACTACCTAGCATCATATTTCTTATCTTAGCACACAATGTAACGTAGTGTCCTAACATAACATCTAAGTGAGTGCAGGCTTAAGTCAGAATGCTGCCGTATGTTTTGATGGCGTCTCCGTCTCCAACTTCGTCCTAAGGATTCGAGGACATTAAGAGATGCCGCAATGCAAGTTTTGTCAAAGCTTTTGAAAATTGATCTCACGTGCGGTCTAAGCTAAAGATGCAAGTAGTTCAAAGTAAATTTTGAAAATATAATGCGTAAAAGTAGTAAAAATATAGATTTTTTAATACTTTTGAAAGTAAAGCCTAAGAAAGGAAAAACTTAAGTGGCACCTATTAGACTCATTGGAACCTGAACACAACATACGCGTGCTAATCACAACGTGGTAGCTTGTATTACTTCACCGAGGCATCCTCATAGGCAATACCCTCTACCCTATCGTGACCAGCATAGGGTCTCGCTCATCTAACGAGGCAGGTCCGTCGTCAAGACAACCGAGAATGCACATGCTAATGCAAAGTAATTTAGTGCGTTGAGATCTTCCTAACAAAATATGATATTTTGAAAGATGGAAAACATTCGTCACTAGTATATGGGGGCATATAGTAGTGGCGAATGCACCGACAATGCAGTGTGATCCATGCAAGACGTACTGCACAAGTGAGGATGAGTGTGCCGAGGGGGCGGTGGCTCGGGAGTGAGTGTGCCGAGGAGGCAGTGACTCGGTGAGTGAGTGTGCCGAAGAGACAGTGATCGGTGATGAATGTGCCGAGGAGGCAGTGACTCAAAGAGTGAGTGTATTGAGGAGGTAGTGCTTTTGGAGTATGCCTACGATAGTCCGGAACGGTGCTGTAGGAAGTGAAGAAATGCAATTCTCATTGGAGAGGATTACATAACAGATGGGCTTGACGGCAAGCCATCCATTCACATGGAGTGTGAATGTGAGTAAGATAAGTGTGTGAGTACACAAATCCAAGTGCAACAACTTCAAACTTGCAAGTTATGAACATGCATGATGCTATGCAAGCAAACACAAGAAGGTGGGAAGTGCAAGTGCAAACCATATGTGACATGGTGCAAAGTGACACATGAGTGCCACGAAGAGAGGGTAATGTGCCGCTGGGAGGTACGGTACCCGTCATGAACATATGAGGGCATATGCTCATGAGTGCACAAGAGTGTGCAAGTGTGGATGTGTTAAGGTCGACAATGTGAAAACCATGTGATGAATGCAATATACCAAATGCAAATGATCGATCTATCAATTGGATTGGGGTTGGTGGATCGTATCGGTGTGTGTGCGGCCGATTGACAAAGGATTGGTCAATTGACATGATCAGACTGATGACAGTCAATCGATCGAAAAGACCGAGGATAGTCGTCTGGCGGGAGTGTGTGACCGATCGATGAAGGGTGGTTGACTGATAAAATCGGGCAAGTGGTGGCGTCGATCGATCATGTCGATCAAAGATGGTGGACGAGCCAGAGTGTGCGACCGATCAATGAAGGGTGGTTGACCGATACAATTGGGCGAATGGTGGCGCCGATTGATCATGTAGATCGAAGATAGTCGATCGGGCCGGAGTGGGAAGCCTTTTAATGGAAGATGGTCGATCGATACGATCGGGCCGATGGTGGCCAATCGATCGAGTGGACCGCAGATGGTCAGTCGGGTCGGCGTGGGCGACCGATCGATGGAGCATGCGGAAACAGATGGTTTTTTATGCATATTTTAAATTCATGCCAAACATATGCGACATAAAACCCGATTAGATTCGATGACGAATCATGCTAATTCTAGCTTACTCATGGGAAACCTAGGGTGAAACGATGGAGAGATGTACCAACGTCATATTGCTCGAGGCACGCTCACCTCCATTTGCATGACGCAAGATGGGGAACTCCTCACAAGGAGAATTCTTCATGACCGAAAAGACAACAATTTAAGGAATTCCCTTGTCTTTCTGGTTCGTGGATTTCAAACGTCAATCCAGATGAAATCACTGAGGCAAACGAAGCTCTTCTCGCTGGAGAGAATGATATGATCATCAGATTTCTTCTCCAAAGTAATGAGGAAGCCCTTCTCACCAAAGATGATGACGAGATTCTAGGAGTTCTCCTTCTCCAATGTTAGAATGAAGCTTTCCTCGTTGGCTCACCAAAAATCACCGGGAACGAGGAAGATGACCGGAAAAGTGGAAGAAATGTTTAGAAAAACGGGAAAAATGAGCTTGCCTGATCTTCTCCTTAAGGAAGAAGATGAAAATTCTCAAGAATATCTCCCTGGAAGCTCTTGAATCTTCCTCTTGCTCCAAAGCACTTCTCCAACAGCAATGGCAGTTGATCCTTGTTGATGAGCTCTCTTCCTCTGGTTAAACCCGCCCTAGGAAGAAGCCCAGTGGTCCCAAGTCGTTTTCCCCATTTTGCATGGACTAAAAATGGTTCCTATGCCATTTTGGGAGAAGAACTAGGTTGAAGGACGGTGAACCACCGATCATGGCCGCCTCGCCGACAGGAATCCGGAATCCGGAGGTCAAAAATCACAAAATATGTTCCAGTGGCATGGCCACACCGCATTCAGGCGTGGTCACGCCACTGTAGTATTTGTAACAAATGAAGGCCCGGCGTGGCCACGTCTGAGCCTCGGTTTAATTACGTTGGGCACTTTGTTTGGTCGGGTAGTTATGCCATCCTCGGGTGTGGTCACATTGCCCGAGGGACCTGGATGCCTCTCGCGATTTGGGCTTGGCCACACCGATGTTGTATCATACTTACACCAAACTCTCTATTTAGTCGGCGTGGTCACTCTACTTTCGGGCGTGCTCGAGCCAACTGTAGGTCATTTGAGCTATTTGGGAAGGTTTTGGTGTGACCACGCCCGATTTAGGCGTGCTTAGCCAGACACCATAAGCTTTTGACTTCTGAAAAGTCCGTCGAAGGGGTTCTGGGTTTCGTGGGACCTTCGGAGGATCAGATATGAACGGTTATGATCCTGGGACTTTTATGAAGGCGTGAATACTTCTCAAAAGAGCTCGAGAGGCCGAACCGTCAACGTATTGCCCAATAAAACAACTCCAACTTGAAATCCGTCTATTCAGACCTTAGACTTATACTGTGGGGTAACATCACTGACGGTTCGCGTCACGGGAATATCTATATCATCCAGATACAGTCCCATGCCACAGGATCAAAGGTCAACTCAAAGGATGCCGGAGGCGATACCGGATTGAGAACAATCGACTCAAAGCACGACATTAACATTGTGGACGCCAATTATAGTGCCAAAACCCACATCCCTTCACAAATTCCTAAGATCAGGGCATGATACTTAGATTTTGCATTACTTCTTGCCACCACACCTTTCTTTTTACTTCTTCAAGTAACCAGGTTAGCCCATACAAATGAATGGTAACCCGTGGTAGACCTTCTATGAGTCACTTGTATTTCCTAACTAACATTTGTGCAAATCTCAAAGTTACAGTACTCATTTTTCTTTAATATCAATCCACGTTATAAAATCATCTTTAAGTACCTCAGGATTCGAAAGTCCACTTCTAAATGATCTTCATTTGGATTGTTCATATACTGACACACTATAGCCACAAAAAAAGAAAAAAAAACCAATGTTAGGTCTTATATTTGACAGATAAACAAGCTTCCCCACAAGTCTTTGATACCTCCCTTTTTCAACTGGGTATTGTCCTTGATTTTTTATTTCTGTCGATTAGGATCCATTAGAGTATCTTTTGATTTGAACCTAAACATTTATGTTTCCTTTTATAAGTCAGTGATATATATTATCTGGGATATGACAATGGCTTCATTGGATCTTGCTACTTCCATTCTCAGGAAGCATCTTAAAATTTCAAGCTTTTTGATCCCAAACTCATAATACATTATTCTTTTAATTGTTTCAAGTTCTCTGACGTCATTTCCTGGAAGAATAATATCACATATATATACAATAAGAATGACTATCACATCTTCTTGATTTGATTTCATAAACAATGTTTGATCAGTCTGACACGATAGCACCCAGTGATAATAATACTCTTAGTGAACCTTTCAAATCACGCTCTAGGAGATTATTTCAACTCATATAATAATTTCTTTATTTTGCACATTAGCCGATTATTTATGTTGTTCTTTAATCTTGGAGATATCTTCATAAACACTTGTATTACCTCAAGATCCCCAAATGCATTTTTGATGTGGTTGATGTAAAGGCCAATCCTGGTTAACAACCGATGATAGTAATACTTTTACTATGTTGAATTTTGTCACCGATGCAAATATCTTCTAGTCGATCACATAGATCACATAGGACTGAGTAAATCCCTTTGTTAAAAGTCTAGCCATAAATCTTTATATTCTTCCATCTGCTTTGTATTTAACATTGAATACCCATTTGCACCCTACAGTTCTTCCCAACTGGCTGTCTTGTTGTGATCCACCATTCTTTTCAAGGGTAAGAATCTCATCTTCAATAGCCTTTTTCTAGGCACGAATAGATAAAACCTCTTGGATTGAATTTGAGACCTGCAACTTTTCCAAGTTCTGACTAAAATATTTGTAAGAGGGTGATAATTTTTCATGTCACAAATTTCACTCAGTTTCCTAAATCATAGTTGGGCCCATGTGGTCCACAGTTATATGCATCAACAGTATTTCTAGTCCTTGAATGCTCTTGTTCATCATGTTCTTGTAGTTTGTATTTTGTTGACGCTCTTATTTCCTTGATAATAAATGAACTAAACCAAGTCATTCAATTTGTTCTGCTGCTGTCAACCTGACTAGTGGTTTTGGATCCTCAGCATTTGGTCACTTGGATGAATGCTTCTTAGCCAGCACCGGGATTTGAAAGAAGTGTCTACTTTGGACTTTATGGGCTCCAATGCAGCTGGTGAAACAAACAACGTTCCTCTTAGAAGTCGAGGATGTCTTCATTTCTTGTTGGTTTTTATCATTCTTGATGCACTCAGCAGGTACTTGTTTGGTTGTAAGAGAGAGAAAAGTTTGGATTCATCCGAACTTATTATAATGCTTGACAAGCATGGCATTAAACCGTAGCACAAAGGCTGTTTTTTTGGTGATGGTTGATGGCATTATTTGATAGGTCCTAATTATTGATTGGAGTTCCTGAACGTTTCCGGTGGCAAGCTTCATTTTTGTAGGGCCATGTTTCTTTTGATGGTGGCTTCTGCTTCACTGTTGGTCTATTCATGGCTTATAAAGGAGAAATTGAGGTTGGCATATGAATATAGAATTGGGTGTCATACCATTCATTATTGCCAACAAAACCTCATAACATGTGAAAATCTCAATCTGATTAATCTTTATGTTGGCATTAGTTGTTGCTTTTGTTAATGCCTTTAACTTCACTTTGAGAAGTCTTTCACCAAGACAAGTAAATTGGCACCTCGAAGTAGTTCCTATTGGAGAGGATCATCGAAGTCCATCCCCCATGTGTTGAGTGATTATTGGTCGATTTTTGGTTGTATCTGTTGAGTTGAAAGATGAGTTGTCCTTGAAATGAATTTATTGACATGACACCCTATGGTATCGACCACTCCGTTCTTCTTTATCGTGGCCTAGAAGAATCTTTTGTGGAGAATTCTCTTGTCAAAATCTTTTCTACTATTGTGTACACGGGCTAGTGTGTACTTCTGTATGATCTTATTGGCTTTTTCAAGTGCCAAGCAACATATAGAAATAACAGAAATTTAGCTTTAGATATAAATCTAGCTGTATAAACCCTTTAGATACAAATCTAGCTTTATGGAATGATGCATTTGAGTCAAATATTGGACTATCAACAATGATGATCAATGCATCTTGAATTTCTTTCATTGAAATATTCATAGTTTCTTATTATTTTTTTATTTTTGGCTTTTCCCTTAGTACATTCTAGTTTTTCATAGTGCCAACATCCATTCACGAGACCTTGAGATTTGCTTCTGTTATGATTTGTGTATTGGCTTTTATTTCATGAGTTTGATTCATGTTTGCGTTGATAACTGCTTTTATTCTGAGACATACATCTATTATTAATATTAAAATATTAAAGGCTAGAGAAGAGATTTCACTTGTCTCACTTCACCGAACATCGTCACTAAGGATGAAGTCTATGACATCATTTAGCTTCAATTATTTTGAACCATAAGAGCTCCTGATGGTTGTTGCTTAACCACTCCAACTTAAAGGTAGTTTAAAGGTAGCGACAAATGTAGACTCAATGCACAATGGCCATAGAGCTCAACTAACATGAGATCAAAAACTTTATGCATAAGATGTACCTTATTAATATTAGAGAGCTTCTTATATATGTCTAACAACGCCTTGATATGCTCAATTGGATCTTTTCATTGAGAATGTTGAAGGAAAGATTCTTGGTTGTGGATAGTTGAGTAACTTTA
This sequence comes from Papilionanthe hookeriana x Papilionanthe teres, assembly GCA_022702705.1. Lineage (NCBI taxonomy): Eukaryota > Viridiplantae > Streptophyta > Magnoliopsida > Asparagales > Orchidaceae > Papilionanthe > Papilionanthe hookeriana x Papilionanthe teres. The sequence continues at coordinate 24,744,659 of CM040436.1, read as the reverse complement.
ATGCTTATCTGTCTGATAACTCCTACTCATCTTAATCAACCGTTGATCTTTTCAAAGGTTGATGAAGCTTTCTTTGATAAAGATAAACATGTATTTGTATCTTTATAAAAATAAAGTATTTACTATTAAATTGATCAATCTTGACCTTTTATCTTCCATTGCTCAAATTTATGTGTAGCTTAACAAAAAATATTTGATACTAGTCAAGATAATGACAAAATTTTAAGCAAAATAAATGAAGACATAGAATGATTGTAGCAAATATCATAATTATTAAAAAACAAATTTATGTGGTTCGATGATATTTATTCTTGTCTACAGAGATCAAAGATTTTAGGAAGCTTTAAAGATGATTACAACACAGATTTTTTTTCACGCATGTTTTTGAAAGGAATATCGGGCAATTTTTTATGCTAATGACTAATCAATATATAACCATCTATTATGAAAATGTGGATTGCGTGTGGAGGATTTGTTGCTATATATATTATAATATGCTTTTTTGGACTGTTATAGCTTCTTCTTTTCATCTCTTCTTTATTGTAAGCGCTCCTCCCTACTATTGCTCAAAGATTAAGCTCCTCTCTCTCTCTCTCTCGCTCCTTCTATTTGTTTGTGGTTGTGGGATGCCAAAGCACAATGGAACTATTGCTTTATGTAGTGTTTAGAGGTGGTATGTAGCAAGTTTTAATTTATTTGATAGATAGTGGTATGTAATGTAGAGTTGTTAGCTAAAATGATGTAAGGTGATAAATTAATAGGAGTTTCTTAGAGTGTTGTAGATAAGAAGTTTGTATGAATTAGAGAAATTTATATTCATACATTAATGCTATATATGTTTTTCCAAGTGCATCTTGAAAGCCTTTGTATTCTATAAATGGCGTAACGTTTTTATTCCTTTGAAGAACCGGTGAACCAATTATAATCTCTTTAGATGATTCTTTCTATTTAGTTAATATTTTCGATGAATATTTTGTAACTCTTTTGGGTATTGTTATTATTGTCCTTAGAGAGAAAAATTGTTCTTTTGTTAGAGAAGGAAATATATGCTACAATATAATGATGAAGATTGCAATAATGAAAAATGTTTGTAATAAAGCAACAATGAAGCCTGCAATTATAAAAAAAATGAGAGAAAAGAGAGTGTTGCACTGAATGTTGTGAGATTGTGATATTGTGTCAATGTAGGTCATAAGATTGTGGTAATGTTACGATGAAGACTAGTGTAATAGAAATTCAATAAAAAGAAAAGCGTAAACCCTTGATACATGACAAGGATTAGAGAGTATTGGTTGAGTATTCTATTCCAAGATTTATGTTGTATTTATACAATTTTAGATATGGTTCTGATAGGAAATATATAAAATTAGAGAATAATAATTACATGATAATTAGAATTGTCTATGGATTGATGACTGGGTATTAGGGATCTCATGGATCACGTGGTGGCAGTATGAGAGGAAAGAAAAATATCAGTAGTCCTGGTGAGTGTGAGTCCCATTTGGTGAAAATTATGCAAGCGTTTCAGGTTATGTTTGTTTATATTCACTCTTTTTTTACAAATAGATTGGCCTTGTAATTTATAATACTGAACAATGAGCTTTCCTCTCTACAATATTACATCTTCATGCATGCCATCATTAAATTTAAGTTAACAAATATGCGAATTAAAATTTTAAGCTGTGTGAATTCAATATGACTTTAACAAAGTCAAGGGAATTCTGATTTCCAAAACCACATTATTATCGAATGCTATTAATAATTAGATTCATACTGTGATCTTAGTGTCATTTGCTTTCTACTGGTGTTTTAAAGCTTCGTTTCCCAGCCAAGCTTTTATTTTCTAACCATCTCACTATGAACGTATGTCCACTTCAAATACACTCTCCTCGGGCCCATTTGATTGCTTATTGTTAGAAAACTGCTTGCAGTAAATGATTTCATTTATTTGTTCATTTTGTTTGTGAAAATGAATTCTTTACTTTTGAGGAGATTGCCAAGTATAAAACTCCTGGATTTCTTATTACATTTGACCAGATGAAAGAATAAATTAAATTCTTTGTTTTCTGAACATGGTTTCAAGCAACCATATGGGTCACTTAGATTTTCTCCATAAAATTTGGCATGTTTAACCTTTTATTAGCTAGTGAAAGTTTATAAGGTGTACATCTTTTTTTCAAGGCGTTCTTAACTACTCCTTGATATTCATTTCAGAAGACTGGTGGCTGCATATTACTTCTAATTTGACATCTTCAGAAATCTGTGACTATGAGTTCAAAGAATTCAGAGGCAAATGGTGCACAAGAACAGCGACTGCTTGATGAGAAGAAAGCTAAGGTAAGGTTAATCAAATTCAGGTTTCCTTTATTAGCCATTCAACATTAGTATTAGTGTCAAATTTACTGTCCTTTTGTTTGGATTTTTCTTACCAATGAACAATGAGTTGTGTTGTATGTATTGTTGACTCCTTTAGGTGGGTGTCAAGCTTTGAATCCCCTTCGAAATATTTATCATTACTATTTTATAATGTGCGGAGGTTGTTTGCATCAAGGCAAGAAAATCGAATCTTGGTTCTGCACTAGACAACCCAATGCTTGCTCGGGAAACTCAACGCTTGGCTGGGCATGGGCAAGTCATTGCTAGGGAGGGAGACTCAGTGCTTGGCCGTGTATGGGTGATGGCAACAGACTCGTGGTTAATCCAACGCCTAGAAGGGGTGCATTCGCGTCTAGATATGCTCATTCAGTATTGGAAACAGAGCGTTCGGAAACTTGGCGCTCTGGACAGACGATCCGGCGCATGAAATAGTTCGAGCAGTTTAGGAATTTAAGTTATCGATGCTGAATTTGGAGTTGCTCGTGGCAGTGTGTGAACGAGAAAGAAATACATAATGACCGATGCGTGCAAAAGAGCATGCAAAGTTCTATGGATGGATTTATGTGATTTTGTTTTTGTGTAATCGAGAGTGTTTGTAAGTTCCAAGATTGTAGAGAGGATTTGAGTGTTAGTGTAATCCTTACTTTTCTCGTCATTTTATAGTGAATTTTTTAGTGTGGTGTGGTTCTGTGATTTTTTCCTGTTGTCAAACTTTTCCACATTAAATTTGTTTCTTATTTTTTGGATTTCTTATTTGTACGCTTTTGTTCAACTGTTTTCTTTTAGATCTCTCGAATCATTGTTTTTTTGTGCAAATCTAGGGAAGTGAATATCCTCCCAACAAATATTATCTAAGCGAGCGGTTTTTTGAAGATCTTTGACTCGAGCGGGAGCAATAGCCGATGAAATAAGTTACAAGGTGGAGAAGTTCAACACTTTGATCTTTGTGTTTTGAAAAATGCAAATTGAAGATTTACTATATCAAAATAAATTGTATTTGCCACTTGAAGGAATCACTAAGAAGTCTGAATTGATGACTATAGATGAATGAGAAGTGTTTGATTGAATAACTCTGGGTTTAATCTGTCATTCACTTTCTCCATATGTTGCATTCAACATTATGAAGGATAAAACTATGGTAAATCTCATAATTGCGCTAATAAGGATGTATGAGAAGCCCCGACTTCAAATAAAATTTTTCTGATGAAGAGATTGTTCAATATAAAGATGGTGGAAAGTAGTTTAGTGGCCGAACATTTGAATAATTTCAACGTTGTGATAAATCAATTCTGTTTTGTGAGCATCAAGTTTGATGATGAAGTCAGGGTATTGATAGTCCTATCTTCATTGCCAGATAATTTGGATGTACTAGTCACGGCGTTAAGCAACTTTAAGGTAATATGAAGCTACACTTTGAAGACATTGTGGGATTAGTGTTGAATGAAGAAATGCATAAGAAGGTGAATGGTGAAACTTCAAATTGTACATTGAATGTTGAAAATATAAAACAATCTGGACAGGAGCACAGACAAGGACAGATTAAAGTCCCGAAGAGGAAAGTCTAGATCAAAGAGAGAAAATGACAGAGGTGAATAATGGAACTGGAGACTTCAAGAATGACTGCAAAGCTTCAAACAAGTTTGGTGGTGGAGGTCATGACAGGAAGCTCTCTATAGATGTATCCACAAATGAAATCCAAGTTGGCTTGCATATTTTGTCTTAAGATAGTATTGAATCTTGAATAGTAGATTTAGATATCTCTTTTCATACTTGTCCCAACAAAGAGGTGTTTAAAAACTATACTAAGAGTGACTTAGAGGTGTATTTTTTAGATAACAAAGTTTGCAATATTATAGGAAATGTGATGTTGATATCAGATTGTCCGATGGAATAGTCTGGAAGCTCAGTGAAGTTAGACATGTTCCATGGTTAACGAGAAATTTGATCTCAATAAGCCAACTTTCACGAACATAGTACATGACTACTTTCACTGGTGATTCGTGTAAGGTAACCAAAGGGGCAATGGTGATGGCTCGGGGTAACATTGAAGATACTCTTTACCTGATCAATGAGATGTCAATTTCATTTGGTGTATTTGGGACAAAGACTAATGCGGGTTTTTGGCATCCCGAACTTGGCCATATGAGTGAGAATGGTTTGAAGTCCCTACTTTCTAAAATTATGTTTTAGAATTTAAAGTCCATAGAGGTAGATTTTTGTGAAGGTTGCATTTATGGTTAGTAAAAGAAAGTTACTTTCTCCAAGAGCGGGTCAAATATGAAATGCAAAAGCTGGAGTTAGTGCATACTGATGTATGAGGCCTTCCTCTAGTTCTATCTATATAGATTCTCATTAATTTGTTATTTTCATTGATAATTACACCAAAAAGGTATGGTTGTACTTCTTGAAACATAAATACGATGTATTTAAAACGTTTAAGAAGTGGAAGGTCATGGTTGAGAATGAGACAGGCCTCAGGTTGAACTACCTCAGATCAGATAATGGTGTCGAGTATCGTGATAAGAGGTTCATGAACTATTATGCATCAAAAGGAATGAGACATGAGTTAACAGTTCCAATGACCCCACATTAAAATGGTGTGGCTGAGCTCATGAGTAGAACTATCACACAACATGTCAGGAGCATGAGGTTGCATGCTAGCTTGCCAAATTACTTCTGGGCAGAAAAAATGAATACTGCAGTTTATCTAATAAATTGTGGTCTTTCAGTACCTTTGAATGAAGGTTTACTTGAAGAAACTTGAAGTGCCAATGAGTTAAATTTATTTCACTAGAGAGTATTTAGTTGTTCAGCATAGATGCAAGATCCAGAGTATGCTTGATTTGAAATTTGTCGAGTGCAATTTCATTGAAGGTAGCTCAGATGAATTTGGGTACAAATTTTGTGATTATTAGAATCCGAAGTTCATCAAGAGTAGGGATGTAACTTTCAATGAACTGGAGATTTATAAAGACAAACATAACTCAGAATTGTCCATCATTTACTTCTGAATAGCCTTTCAAATATTTTGAGATAGAAAATATTGGTGGTTGGGAGGTTGGACAAACAAAATGCAATTATTATGATGAAGCACAATAAATTTCTCAGTCATCTGCTACTGAATTCAACAGGTTCAACAGAGTCACACTATTGTTACAGAGATATTCTTCTTCTTTGTACTATATTTTATTAACTGATAGCGATGAATCATAGTGCTTTGAAGAAGCCACTCAAGTTCAAGACTCAAGGGAGTGAGAGTTTGCTATGGATGATGAGATGCAACATTTAGGTCAAATCAAACTTGTGATTTGACATTATTATCATATGACAAAATGAAACTACACAACAAATGAATTACATTTTGAAAGAAGAATTAAATGGTAACAGACTCTACAAGACAAGGTTAATTGTGAAGGGGTTTTAACAGAAGGATGGAGTGAACTACTCAAAGATATTTTCTTATATAGTGAAAATGACAACTATCAGAATTGTATTGAGCTTGGTAGCAGAAAATTATCTACAGCTTGAAGCAGAGGGATGCAAAAACTGCCTTCTTATATTTTGATATGGAAGAGAAACTGTACATGATGCAGCCGCAAGTATATGAAGTTCTAGGGAAGGAAAACATGATCTGTAGATTGAAAAAAAGTATTTATGGTTTGAAGCAAGCCCTAAGACAATGGTATAGGAGGTTTGATAGGTTTATATCAAATAATGGGTTAAGCAGATCACCGTTGCTTCATCAAAATTTTTGGTAATTGTTATATCATACTTTTGTTGTATGTGGATAATATGCTAATTGCGAGAGAAGATATGAAGAGAATCAGGGGCTTGAAAGAACAATCAACGGAGTTTGAGATATAGAATTCAGGTCCAATCAAGAAGATCCTCAGTATGAGAATCAGTAGGGAGGAGAGTGTAGGTGTAGTAAAGTTATCTTAGAAAGAGTATGTTGAGAAAGTCCTACACATGTTCAACATGAGAGGCAAGATCAATTTGCACTCTCTTGGGTAGCCACTTCAAGCTATCTAAGGAACCATCACGTGAAGCAGACCAAGCAGAGATGAGAAAAACTCCATATGCTTTTGCTATCAGAAGTTAGATGTATGCGATGATATATAAGATCAGATATTGCACAAGCAGTGAGAGTGGTCAACATTTATGTAAGTAATACAGGGAAACATGATTGGAGGCGATGAAGGGGATTCGTAGCTACTTAAGAGGAACAATCAACATGGAACTTTATTTTGGAGGTACAAAAATTAATTTAAATGGATATATAGATTTTGATCCGACATGGGGTATTGATGGTGAAATAAGTGCAACGAGTTATATCTTTATTCTTGAGAATACAACAGTGAGTTGGGTTTCCAGGCTATAGTAGATTGTACTTTCAACTATAGAAGTTGAATACATTATTATCACTGAGACTACAAAGAGATTATTTGGCTGCAGAGCTTTATGACGGAATTGGGCAAGGAACAATGAATGTTAAAACTTTATAGTGATATATGAGTGTTGTTCATCTAGCTAAGAAGATGTTTTTTCATATCAAGACGAAGCACATTCAGCTAAGGAATCATATTATTTGTGATCTTCTAGAAGATCGGTTATTATTCTTGGAGAAGTTACCTACAACGCAAAATTTTGCAGATAATTTGACTAAGATGGTTGCTACTAAAAAACTGAAGCTATGCATGACTTCTTTTAGAGTTCAGAAAGGTTGAGATCGAGGGTGAGCTACACTACAATACACTACTATAAATATTGTGCTAGTTTGCAGGATAGGTGATTGCAATCAGTTTTCAAGTGAGAGATTGTAATGTGTGGAGGTTAATTGCATCAAGTCAGGAAAATTGAATCTTGAATTTGCACTGAGCGACCCAGTGCTTGGCCAGGCGACCAAACACTTGGCTAGCCATTGGCGACCCATTGTCGGGGAGGTCTCCATCACCAGGGAGGGTAATCCAGGTTCTGGAGCTTAGGTGAACATTTTTCGAAACTGTGTCGTGGACAATCTAGTGCCTTGGAGGGGCGCAACCACGCCCAAATACACTCGTTTCAACGTTGAAAATAGAGCATTCGGAAACTTAGCACTCGAGACAGGCGATTCGACACCAAAAATAGTTCGAAGAGTTTAGGCATTTAAGTCCTTGATGCGGAATTTGGAGTCGTTCTTGGAGTGCACGAATGAGGGCGAAAGACAGAACGAGCAGTGCGTGCAGAACATGCGAAGTTTTGTGGGTGGATTTCTGTAATTTCTCTTCTGTAATCGAGAGTGGAGGGGCGCTCGTAAGTTTCACGATTATAGATAGAATTTGGGTGTGGTATAATCTGTACATTTCCCCTTATTTCATAGTGAATTTCTTGGTGTTATTTGACTCTGTAATTTTTTCCCGTTCTCAGATTTTTCGACGTTAATCTTTGCATTCTCTTTCTGGATTTTTATTTGTATGCTTCTGTTCAATTTTTGTATTTCAGATTTCTTGATTAGGTGTTTTTTTCAAATCTAAGGAAGTGAATATCCTCCCAACATATTTATCAGCTTTCTATTGTTTTTATAGATGTTCTTGGCATTCATTCAATGCTAGTGTTTTTTTTTAGTTTCTCAATCTCTGAGTTACTTTTATAATCTTTGAAGATCAGTGAAGTGAGAAAGTTATTGGAACCAGTGCCAGAAAAATTGTTGCTCTACTGTTCTGATGCATCAATTGCAAGATATTTACGGGCAAGAAACTGGAATGTGAAGAAAGCTGCTAAAATGCTGAAGGAAACATTGAAATGGCGTCTTGAATATAAGCCTGAGGATATACAATGGGTATGTGAACTTTTCCTAATGAAAACCAGTAAATATCTCACAACCCTGGCTCTATGTACTATGAATAACAAATTTACAGTTTTTTTTCTTTTTCATGCTGGATATTCTAAAATGCATCCATCCAATTGAGCATATATTCATTTTACTTTGTACAAATTGGCAAATGGCTTGTCCCAATGGCCAGTGTTCGTTGGCTAGATATCAAGGCTTCCCTTGCTTACAGAGCCAGGCTAATACCGTAATTTTGAATCTGCAAAAAGAATGAGAGTCTAGATTTTGAGTATTTTTTAAAGTGCTTCACAATTAACTTCACAAAGTTCTGATTACTCCCCCTTCCTCTCTAATTTTTCATTGAAATTCATGTTTTTCTTTTTAAGAACTATAGACATGGAAACAAAAGCATTGTAATATCTAATTTTATGTGACATTGAAATATTGAATTCTTTATTAAATTTACCCTAAGTAATGCTTTTATATTTAAGGTGTTTTATTGGTAAAAGAAGAAGCATTTCCACTGATAACAAGGAACTAATAGTTCACAATGGGATCAAACTTTTTAACGTAAACAAAAATGAATAAAGAAATACATCTCCTATTCAAACCAATGCTTGCATATTGCGGCAACTATAAAAATTGTTCTGGCCATAATCATTATTGATTATCTTTGTCATTTGGAAGGCATCAATTCTGCAATGATTAAATTAAAGAAATAGAATAAAGGGATTTTTTTAGGTAACATAGTTTACCTAACTATGAAAGCACAAGTTCTCAAGAATTTCTTCTATGAAGAAAGTTTATTTCAAGCAGCTTGATTCAGTATTCGACAATGTGGATATGGTGTATAATGTCTATCAATGTTTCTATTGTTGACTGGAAAAAGGTCTATTCCCGACTCGTTTAATTGTTTATTCAGAACACACGCAACTCTAAGATCAAGACTTGTGATGATATAAGCACAAGCACTAGAATTTATCCATATTTATAATGATTTATCCTTATGACAGATTGAAGGGACAATATACCTTGGCCTATAATAAAATAACTCATTTTATCAATTGAAAATTAAGTCGCTGAGTTTGTTATAAACATTATAAATGCATACATGTATTGCATTGTAGCACCTGGGGCAGTAGGCATCCATACAAGATAACTTTGTGTGTGATATCACTTTTTCAAGCATGAATGGTTGTAATTATATTTTTTTCCCCCTTGTGTGGGTGCGAAAAGAGGTCAACAGTAGGTGAAGTGATGCACTTCTTCCTTTTTTTTGGTGAATCAGTTTATTTTATTTTATTTTTTATATTTTTTATCAGAAGAATGTTGACATAAACCTCAAAGTTTATATTCATTGAAAGCACATAATATGTGCATTGATAGGAGCTAATTGACAATCTATGTACTGGTATTTTTTGAATTGAGCTGTGGTGTTCCCAAGGGACTAGGATTTGAGTTAAGGTTTTCCAAATTGATGATCTAAGTTATTTTCATCACAGACACATTAAATTTTTTTATGCAAAATTTTTTATTCGAGTTGCAGTTTTACTTTGATTCATGTCTTATGTTCTTTATGAGAATAGTCTTTGTTCTTTTATTTTCTGAAGCTCTCCTTTGTTTATCAGGTTGCAATTTTGGTCCAGTTCAGTTCATTGGTGTAGTGTCTTTGTTCCTTGTTAGTTCAACGCCTCTATTCTCATCCGTGCATTACAGATTTATTCATCCATTGAAATTTTGGTACTTTAACTTGCTATTTGCTGCTTACAGATTTATGTCTTCCTTGTAATTGAAGTGAAGGTTGGGAGAATTGAGCAGAATACCCTTATTGATACGAAATATCGGCTTAAATATAACTTATTAGATTCCTAATTTTGGAAAGAAATAATTCCTAGAATCCTAAACTTAGAAAAAAAAATGATAATACCCAAATCTCCAAGATTACAAAAATTAAATCAAATAAACTAAAAATAGAAATTCCTATAACTAGCCGGAAATAAATGGAAATACATAAATAAGAAATAACACAAAATAAATAAAATCCTAAACACTCTCTCTCAAGTGAAGCATTAATTTCAATCATGCTTAACTTGGAAATGAAATCTTCAAACAATGGGCAAGGAAGATTTTTATGAGTCTGTTGAACGGCAGATTGGATAGTCGGAACAAAAATCTCTCCATAATCGAGTTTCTCTTTGATATAGTGACGGTCAATCTCCAGGTATTTGGCACGATCATGTTGGACTGGATTATGAGCAATGCTAATGATGTCTTTATTGTCACAAAAAAGTTGTAGAGGAATGACGACCAACATATGTAACTTGCAAAGCATGATACACAATCAGAGGGCTTCACGCACCCAATGATAGAGCGAAACTTGGCTTCAACAATATTACAGGCAATAATGGACTATTTTTTTAACTTTTTCAAGTGGCAAGATTCCTCCACACTAAGGATCAATAAATCGAGTTGGATCGTCGATCATGGATGGACCGGGCTCAATCGGCATCCATATAAATCTCAACAGAGCAAGAAGGGTGATGAGTGAACAACAAACCCGAGCCCGATGTGCCTTTTAGTTGGTGGAGGATCCGATGAACAATAGTGAGATGGTTTTCGTATGGGTCATGCATAAATTGATTTATGACACTAATGACTTGACAAATGTCCATACGCGTATGTGTAAGGTAGATGAGCTTACCCACGAGATGTTGGTAGCGTTTTTTGTTCACTGAAATGATATTGTGAACCTCAAAAAATTTCTCCTTGGAGTCCATCGGACAGCTTCCAGTTTGCATAGAAGTAGATTATTTTCGGTCAAGAAATTCATCGAATAATTGCGATAGGAACAACATTCTTAATGTCAAGCTAAAGTAATAAGGGTCAATACAAATTCATGGCTTGGGATAACAGACCTGAACAATATTTAGTTTAGCAATCGGAGCAAACTTCACTTCATAGTCAACCACATAAGTTTATCAATATTTTTGGCTACCAATTGCGCCTTGTTGCATTCAAAGAAGCCATCAAAGCTGAATTTATTGTTGAAAATCCACTTACAACCCATCGCTTTTTCTCCCCAAGGGGGATCAACCACGTCTCAAGTATGGATGCGCTGAAGGGCATTCATCTCGTTTATGACAGCAGGCTTCCAGGACTGGTCAACCAAAGCCTTCTCAATAGTGGAGGGAGGGATAACGATCCGTCAAGGATGTGACAAATGTTTTGTAGGACAAGGATAGGCTATGGAACGAGATGTATTTCACCATGGGATAAAAGGTGTGATGTGTGCATAATCGTACCTATTTGCGTAACTCATTAGTGCGATTCAAATCTTTACTAGATCAAGAGTGATCCTCGTCGATCGGAGCGGACTCTAACACCGTAGCGGGGTTGCGGGCTCGATTATAGAAGCATTGGGACAAGTCTCGATAGAGGGGTTTTGTATAATGAGTATAGATGTGAACAGGGGGTGGTGGTGGGATTGTTCTAGCTGGTGGCGAATCCAATTGTGCTGAAGTGTTCGTAGGAGTAGAGAAAATGTCCACCGGATTCGGAAAATGAATAGTATTGGTATCCAAAAAAATTAAGCCCTCCCTCACTTCAGGAAGTATTAGGGAAGATGTTACCTTTTCAAAAAAAGAGGCGTCAGCACTAACATATAGGTTTTATTGGTGGTATAGTCAAAAACACCGAGAACCTTTTTCAGTGGGAAAAAGATACATTTAATTGAGCAAGAATCAAGTTTACTACGTCTCAGAAAATGTTTTGAACAAATGTTGTGCAGCTTAAAATTTTGGGATCTAACAAGGAGAAGAACCAATTAGTAGGAAAACATGACATCAAGACAGATAATAGCGTCCGAATGTTATGAATTTTTGTGGAAACTCTATTGATGGGGTAGGTGGCAATAGGACGGCGTCATTCCAAGAATGTTTAGGAACATTGGTTTGAAACATAATGGAATGAGTAACTTCGAGAATGTGTCTATTTTTCCGCTCTACTATCCATTTTTATTGTGTGGTATCCATACATGAACTATCATGGAGGATGCCCTTACTATCCAATAATTCTCCTAATATAGAGTTGAAGTACTCATAGTCATTGTCGGTCCAAAGGATTTGAGTAGTGCTTTTGAATTGGGTTAGAATGAAGAAGTGAAAATTTCAAATGTGTCAGCTTCAGATTTATCTTGTAATACATAAACTTAAGACATTCAAGTGTGGTCATCAATTAGAGTAAGGAACCACTGTTTTTATGGTCTAGCTCGAAGCTCAAGAAGGATCCCATAAATCACTATGATAAGTAAAAATGGGAGGAAGAAGTGTACGGATGAGGTGGATATAATACACTTTGATGTTCAACTAATTAACAAATTTTACATTTTAAAGAAGATAGATTTGTATCAATAAACACTAAGGGTACGATTGTTTCAATAATAAAAGCTGGGAAGAGCCAAACGACAATGTAGAAGCGTAATTGGATATGTGGTAGAAAAGGAAAAATTGCAAGTATGAGATTGAGTGCTAATGTCATTAAGATATTTTGGAAAAAATAGAGGCCCGAGTACCCGCTTAGCAGTTTCAACTATCCTCAAACGACGATTCTAAAAGCTATAAAAATCAGGGAAAAAGTAAGCTACACAATCAAGATTGCATGTTAACATACTGACCCATAAGTTGTTACACTTAAGCAAAGGAATGTGTACCACGGATTCCAAAGTTAGCCCGACTACTAGTAAAACTGACCACTTACCTGCAATGAAATTAAAGTAGCCTTTGACAATTTTAATCGTATCTCACTCGAAGCAAAGAGAATGTTTCAAGAAAAAATAACAACACCCGATCATGTCTTCGGTGGCACTTGAATTGATAATCCACGGAGGACCCGAAGAGTGAGAGCCACAGAGATGTCACCTTGATGGACATGAGAGGTCGACGAGCTAGAGAATGACAAGAACCAAGCAGTTTAATCAAATGTTTCACCTGACATTTAATAGACTCCTACATGTCAGGAATGGTCCGGTAGGGGCTGGCTGAATTGTCATGAATTCTGGGGTCATAGCGAGACCTTTAGCAGCAAAACATTTGGTCGAAGATTTATTCGTTGGTTTTCCGTGGAGCTTTCAACACTTGTCACTGATATGGTTGGGTTTGTGGCAAAAATCACATGTAGAGTGATTGGCTCGAGACGGCGTGGTAGAGTATGAAGTACTGTTGGAGGCCAAGGCTGACAGCTTGGCTGAAATAGTTGAGTTGCTGAGCAAGGCAGTTCTCTGGCTTTCTTCGCTGCAGATCTCGATGAATATTTATCGTGTCGATGGAAGAGGGTCACGACCAAATATACGGCTGCGAACTTCATCAAGATCCTTGTTCAGGTCAGCCTAAAATTGAAACACACGATCCTTTCCAAAATCTTATGGAAGAGGGAATTTCTATGGGAGAAACCCAAGTGTATTCATAGTAAATGTCACATTCCGTTCATAAAGCAACCAAGTCGTTGAAGTATTTGGTCACCATCTTCAACTTCTGTTTAGCCCTGCGGACCTTATTAGAAACTTCATAGAGTTGTTTAGATTTGCCTAAGTTTGAGTAGGTATCGTGAATGGCATTTCATAGGGCACTTGCAAACGACAAAAACAGGTAAGGACAACCAATAAAGGTCTCCATGGAATTGAATATCCATGACAACATGGAGTTCTCTACTTCTCACGCCACATATGCTGGGTCAGTCTTCAGAGTTACTTGAATTGTACCCGTGAGGTGGGCGAATTTATCCGACCTTTGACGAACAACAAAACAATGTGAGACCACTGGAGGAAATTGGAACCGTTGAGTTTTTGAGTGATAATCTGGAAATTCATGTGGTGTTCAGGTCTTCCGGTTTGCAAAGGGATTGAGGTAGATGTCGAATCTTCGGTGGAAGCAAGAACAACATTGGACGAATGCTCGGAGGTGGAGGAATCAGCCATGACTCCAACGGAGCAAAAGAAGAGGATTGGTCGCTGAGGCACAAAAGGAGCCGATCCCTGAATTTGGCAAACTGCAGGGAAGATTTTTCGTTTGTAGGAAGGAGTTTCAGTCGGAGGAGGGATTGGAACTGAGAATTTTGACTGCGTTGAGGAGTACCGGCCTCGGAGAAAAAAGCAGAATGGAGTGCAGGACAAAGCCGGGAAGAAGGCCTGAAGGTAGGAAAGGGGTCTGCATGGAGTTCCGGCTGTGGGAAGGGGATTCGGCCAGTTAGATTGATGTACGACGTCTTGGGTATGATCTCTTGCTCTAATACCATGTAGGTTTGGAGTATCGAGCAAAATATTTTTATTGATATGAAATGTTGGTTTAATAATTACTTACTTGAATTCTAAACTTAGGAAAAAAAAACTCATAGAATCCTACATTTAGGAAAGAAATAACACCCATATCTCCACGATTACAAACATCAAATCAAATAAACTAAAGACAAAATTTCTTATAACTAGCCGGAAATAAAAGGAAATGCATAAATAAGAAATAACTCGAAATAAATAAAATCCTAATATTACTTCTAACATTAGATACTAATGTTAGCTACCCTTCCCTTGTGGAGTTGTGTCTTCCTTCAATTGATGTAGCTGACTGCCTGTGGCTCGCAGAATTATTGCTCCCTTGTGATCTCTATATAATTAGCTCTATTCATGTTTAAATTAGAATTTAAAGTACTAACAAAAGTTCATATTATCTCCTAAACGGCCTTCTTGATTTTCCATCATATTAACAATAAACCTCCAAAATTTGTATTTATCCAATTCTAATTCTAGCCACTCCTCTATAACCTTCTACATGCCCCATTTGCCCCCCCTTTTTAGTAAAATGCGTCATAACAGAGACGGGCAATTCAATTAGACATATTTTCCATCCATATTCATCTTAACTTCACTAATTAAAATCGAGTACAAAATTAATCTTTTTACATCATTATAGAACATGATTTCACTTTCTTAATCATTCAAATATATCATTCATAATCATTAATATAGAAATGTGTATATTTTAATTCATTAAAATAGACTACTGGGCTTTTAAGGAACCCCATATAAAATTTATACGAACCAAAAGTTTAATTTACATAATGTACATCTTTTTCTTTGTATCAAACGTTCATAATTATACATCAGAATTATACGATGAAAGTCAAAACTAGGTCACCTAATTACTGCCTCACCTACATTTTTTCTTTTAACTAAATAATGGTCAATATAATATTGGATAAATTAAAAGCATGGTAGGATAAATAAGTTAATTATATGATTACAAGAAATGAAAATAATAATATTCATCTAATTTTTTTTAACTAACTTAAGCATTATGAATCATATGCATGATTAATTTAGTGCAGATAATTTGGGAAAGCAATAAAATGAAGTTCTTTGATTTGGTTTTATTTTGTATATGTAACTAATTTGTAATCCTAATTAATTGTTTTTTAAATCCATCACAATGTTCACTTTGATGTCTGCCATTGCATATGTGCATGAGCGGAGAAATGGGACTTGCTTTAACTAATTAAATATGTGAGAATTAATTTATTAAAACTTTACGTTGATAATATAACTAGAAATTTGTTTATATAAGCTAATATACTAATATTTACATATACATGTTTATATATCAAAATATCTTTATTGAAATGTATAATTTTATAAGAAAATTGTTTGGTCTTTTTTGGGAGGTGCGAAAAATAGGATATAAATTTTATGAAAAATTTGAAGTATTTATTTTGTGATATATATATATATATATATATATATATATATATATATATATATATATATATTGATGGCGTCGGCAGGAAGCTCTAATAGGTTTCGCTCCATGGAAATTCCCTGCTTTGATTCCTTTGGTTTCCCTCCACTGGCTTCGACGTGTCCGACGACGAATCGCGTCATCAGTTTCTTCGTCCCGATGAATGACTTATCTCCATCAGCTTTGTGCAGTTTTTGGTCGAGCCTTCTCGAACGCAGGTCTCCTCTTTCTTACGAATCGCATCATCGGATTTGTCGTGCCCGATGAAGGGCTTCTCTCCATCGGCTTCGTGTAGTTGCCGGATGTTTCAGCTGGGCAACCTACAACTCAAAACGTTTTTGCAAACAATACTGAGGGACCTTTACCTACAATGGACAAAATTCGGTCCGATAATCAAGAGAGCCTTGAAGATCCTCATATTCAGGAAGCATCAGTGCAGATGAGACAATTCATACTTCACATACATTAGAATCTATCATTGCAATGGTTGACAATCATTCTACTGCGGTTCTACCACCACAACAGAACGAGGAAGTTGTTATTGTTAGTCAGGCGCAAGGGGCTCATCAGCTTATAAATGCCCGACAATCAGTTGACCAACACACTGATCAGTTGAGTCATTTTTCAGATGAGGCATGACATGTTTACACATCCAGGAGGAAGAAGAAGAGGCCCACTCGAGCTCAGGAACTTAATGGATGATACTTTGGTTACTTCGGGTAATAACACGAAACTCAACAATATGTTAGCTGACTCCATTTCTAGAACTAGAGGTAGAGGCATGACTAAATTGGGTCGTCTCTAGTTACTTGTTCCTGCGATTTTGCAGTTTTAGTTTATTTGGTTTACATGTATCATTTCTCTTTGAGACCTTTTTGTGTTGTACTGTGTGGGTAGGGGCATGTCAAATTTAGGTAGCTTAATAATACATATTCCTAATTTAATTATTCAGCTAAAAGAAAAGAATCTGTGCAATTATAATATTTCCTTCTTTGCAGCATTGCAGAGAAGGAAACTATTTATTCTGCCTGATTTCATTTATTCATGATTGATATCCCCTCTCAAATTGATGCTGGCTGATCAAGAAGCATCAATTTGCCGACAAGAAACTGATGACGCTGTCGAAAAAGAGCTTTAGTAAATACCACTCCTTCCTTTTCTTTGTTTTCGCTACCATCAGACTTGCTCAATAGCCTCTAGACTGTCCACGTCCTCCCGTCTCTCTCTCCTTGGGTAGATTTAGACACGTCTTGCTCAGGCGTCCCACTTCTCCGCAGTATTACCACCTATGGGTCTCTAAATGAGCACCTATTCTACTTAAGCTAGACACAGTCAAAGCGATCACATTCCTGGGAGTCCACTCAGCTGAGCCGGAAAACGTGCTGTGGTAGAGCTCGACCAAGACCTTCAGAACTTTGGGATTTATCTTCCCCATAAGTTCCAATCTCTTACCTCCTGTACTATCGCTGTCTCTTGACATTCTAAATCACAAAATCAAGTCTAGATCTTACAGATCACACACGACTTCCTGTAAGTTTGTATGATCCACTTAGCGTTAGTCTGTACAAAGCCGTGACCCCTTTGTCCCGCACGCTAAATCTTAGCCTCTTCGATCATTCGCCTTCCTGCCATTGAGTGCAACTACAGAAACAAAGGTCCTGCCGCCAACTTCTTCACTCCCGAGTCACAAATCCAAGTTGTTTCTCACGGCGAAGGCAACAACGGGACTGCTGCGTACGAAAGACCACTAGACAAAGCTCTTCCTGACCGAACTCCTCCGCCACAATCCCTTATTTGCCTTCCTAGTAAGCCCTGTGCAAGGGTTCCCGCCTTTGACTGTGATAACGTAGTTGCCTTCCTCACGAGTGTTCTGTACTGCGATCCCTTAGTTGAATTCCCAGCGAGCCGCAATCCTCTCAATGCCTTCCCAAAGCAATCTGTGATCCCCTTGCTGCCTTCCCAACGATCTCTAGTCGCGTTTGCTTCGCAACGACAAAGCAGAAGAAAGGAAAAGACGGAGTTCTAGGTTTCTTCACCAACGACGCCGATCACGATCCCAATGATTGAGCAGCTGGCCGGAAGGTTCGGACCCTAATACCAAATTGAAATAATTTGGTAATTAAACTTGCTATTTCATTCAACATGTGTTTAAATTGGTGTTACACTTTTTAACAAATTAACCCAATAAAATTCTCTAATTACACATAACTCGCAATAGAAGTCATTGTTGGTATTTGTCGAAATGCAAGCAATGTGGCTGAGGATATTGGTGATGCTGTCCATTCAGAGATGAAACCATTATAATTTTTAGCTTGTATAGAAGATTTTCAACCCAGGGATGTTACAAGCTGATCAAAGAATTTGGAATTACCAAGACGGGAATGACGGTCCGATATTAGCGTCATATAAGTCTAATATTTACAAGAATAGACAACAATCATCCAAACAGTAAGAAACCATTAAATCACAAGATCTCTTATAGATTGCTCCTACATATAAGAATGTTCAGTTTGTTATAATACTAGTAAAGAAAAGAAACTTTACACAAAAATAATACTACTGGTACTTATATTTATTTACTCAAAAATTTTGACAGATGATGCTCCACAAGTCTCCAAAAATCCATTGTTTGAAAGCTGGAATAATTAAGTAGTGAAAGGCATTCTTTGTGTATGAAAGAAATTCGTAGAAGCAAATAGTCAAGGGTATGCAAAAATGTCTACTTACTATATGTTTCTAAGACTTTGATATGCCTGTGGCCGCCTTTCTTTGTGTTCATATCCAATGCAACTGAGAACCTCCAGACAATATTGCAATGTTCTCTCTTTTTTCTCTTGTTAAAAGTTTAAAAGTGCGAGTTGTTTTCTTTAATGAATGTCAATATTGTAATAACATTTTTTGCGAATGAATCAATTTCCTACTCATTTAATGAAAGTCTATGATTTACTAAACTTTCGGCATTGGTCGATGATAATTTTTTATTGTTTATTTGAGCTTTGGACCAATGTTTTTGTCTAGTAACAATTGACTTCTAGTCTGATGATTAAAATCGGTAATTTTCATGCCCATGCCATGAAGTTTTTAATTGCCACATATTAAAACAAGTTTTCAAAGGAAGACGATGCCAGGCAAGCACTTTTCGTTTCATTAATATCTCATTGTTCAAAATTACATATTTATTGGCATATTATTACCTATCAGGATCATTTTCCAATCCAATAATTATTGTACTGTTTAATGTATTCTGCAAAATCATTATACCCAGTAAGGTTTAAGTTTGTTGCAAGTATTTAACTGTGGGACACAAAAAGGCTCCATTTAGTCTGGGTATGGTCTTGTAATTTGCTTTATCCAGGAATTATCGTCGTAGGAATGACATTTCTAGCTTAATGTTCTATTGTTCCTTCTTATGTCGTTTTTGCTTTGCTCCTGCTTTCAGTCAGCTAAATCTTCTAACTTCTAGTTCCTTTTCATGACGTCTTTGTTTTTCAGGATGAAATAGCACAGGAAGCTGAGACTGGAAAAATTTACCGGTCTAATTGCTTTGACAAACATGGGAGAAGCATTCTTGTTATGAGACCTGGTCGCGAGGTTTGATTTTATTAAATTTTCACTATGGCTATATCTCATTGCTTCTTTTCCTTGTCAATTATTTCTTATAACAAAAAATTAATTACTTTTACAGAATTCAAAATCAAACAAGGGGAAGATCAGATATTTGGTATACTGCATGGAGAATGCTATCTTAAATTTGCAATCTGACCAGGAACAAATGGTATGGCTGATTGATTTTTGTGGGTACAACATGTCTCACTTATCAGTTAAGGTGACAAAGGAAACTGCTGATGTCCTCCAGAATCATTATCCTGAAAGATTGGGTTTAGCTATTTTGTACAACCCGCCGAAGTTCTTCGAGCCATTCTGGCAGGTAAGATAACCCATTTAGTACCAAATGCTTAAATTGAATTAGAAATAGGATCAACGATTAAGCATTCAGAACTAGCACAGCATAATGTTTGTTCTCTCTGAAACCTTAACAAAAATGCTTTTTCCAAAAAATCCTAGCCAAAATGCTGACAAAAAGAATGTTTAAGGCTAATGTTACATCTATATTTGTTTGGGTTAGAACAATCAAGTCATCAGGAGAACTTGGATGGGGTTCATCATGTTGTTGAATATGACTGAGCTTGAACAGCCTATAATTTGGTGTTTTCAAGGCTTGAACTTGCCCTAATAGTTAAGTTGCTCAAGAGCTAGAAACATTAATGTTGCCTAGGAGGAGCCAACTCAGTCATCAATGCTTTGCTACTGAACTCGCTCGAGAACTCATGAAGTTGTCTATTTTGCAAGTGAATTTACCTATAAGACTCAATCTACTCATTTAGAATACTCGCCTATTGACTAGAATTTCTTGTCAAGGGTATTCTCCCACAATTCAAAGCTTGCCCCAAGTTTTCACTTCATGGACAACCATTAAGCTCGAATACTTCTCTAAAACTTGATGAGAAGTCATGAGACTTGTGAGGTAAATTGGACAATTTCCTAATGGTTGAGGCACAACCATGCCAAACACTATTCGAGCTTGAGCTCGTTTACCAAAACAAAATGGTTCAAACTTGATTGGAGCTTTTCTAATTATATTCTATCAATTAAGAATAACTTAAATCGGGCAGAATTAAGTGTTTCCTTATTTAAAATTGCTGAATTAAATTTTGTAACTTAATTGTACATATTTTTTTTCCTTATAGCTGATTATTTTGACTAGGTATATGTGTCAATATTTTGAGCAAATAGGCTGAATGTCTCTTCCTTTGCTTTCATTCCAATAAATAATAATTTGTACAATCTATTTTAGGTTCATAATAAAGTGCTCAATCTAATTTAGGTAGCTTAATAATACATATTCCTAATTTAATTATTCAGCTAAAAGGAAAGAATCTGTGCAATTATAATATTTCCTTCTTTGCAGCATTGCAGGGAAGGAAACTATTTATTATGTTTGATTTCATTTATTCATGATTGATATCATCCCTCAAATTGATGTTAGCTGATCAATAAGCATCACTTTGCCGACAAGAAACTGATGACGCTGTCGAGAAAGAGCTTTAGTAAATATATCAGTCGTTTGAAGATCAGAAGTGATATGAGGAAGGGATATAACACCATCCTCATAGGCGTCTCGAATGGAATGACAGTCTACTTCAATGTGTTTTGTGCGTTCATGAACGATGGGATTAGCAGCAATCTGGATAGAGCTAGTATTATATGCATGAAGAGAAATAGGCACAAGCTGAGGAAAACCAAGCTCAGCCAACACGCCCCGAAGCCAAATGATCTCGGAACAAGCAGAGGACATAGCCCGATTTTCTGATTCAGTAGATGACTTAGACACTCGATCTTGTTTCTTGCTCTTTCAAGATATTAAAGAATTGTCGAGAAACGTGCACCAACCAGTAATAGATCGGCGTGTATCAAAACAACCGGCCCAATTGACATCACTATAGGCTGTTAAGGTGATAGGAGACTCCGCAGAAAAGAACAAACCACGATGAGAAGTACTTTTCAAATATCGTACAATACGTCGAACTGCAGCTAAATGAAGATGTGTAGGTGCTTGCGTAAATTGACTAACTTATTGTACCGCAAATGAAATATCAAGACGCGTAATAGTCAGATAATTGAGACTTCCAACAAGTTGATATAGAGATGGATTTGATAGAAAGTCTCCATCATTCTTTCGATATTTAACATTTACTTCCAAAGGAGTATCAGCAGAGCGACCATCTTGAAGATTAGTCAAAGCAATGAGTCCCTTATATAGTTGTGTTGATGAAGAAAAATGCCAGCCGGAGAAGAGTGAACCTCAAATACTAAGAAATAAGTTAATGACCCCAAATCTTTCATATGAAAAGAACCTTGAGGACGCTCCTGTTGCTGGGACATCAACTGATTGACAGAGCCTGTGATGACAATATCATCAATATAGACTAATAACAAGACAATTCATTTGTCAATCTTGCAGAGAAATAATGATGAATCATACTGACTTTGAATGAAAGAGAAGCTAAGAAGAGTATTGCGAAACTTTTAAAACCAGACCTGTCAAAGCGTATAGGGACCGTTTGAGCGTACAAACATCATGTCAAGGTGTAAAAAACAAGCCTAGAGGAGAAGTCATATAGACATCTTCTTTGAGATCCCCATGTAAGAATGCATTCTTAACATCTATTTGACGTAATAACCAATCTTTAGATGCAAGAATAGATAACACTAGCCGAACAAATGTCATCTTAGACACAGGTGCAAATGTTTCTTATAATCAATCACGTATTCTTGTCGATTTCCAAGAGCTACCAATCTTGCCTTATATCTGTCAAGAGAGTCATCTGATCGAAGTTTAAGAGAATAAACTCATTTGCAACCAATGGGTTTAACACGTAGGATATGAAATAATATCCTAAGTATGATTGTCTTGAAACGCCTGAAGTTTCTCTTGCATGGCTTTGATCCAACAAGTTTGTTTAGCAGCCTGAAAGTAAGAGGTGGGAACAGTAGTATTAGTTAAAATTGCAGAATACTCATATATATTTGGGGGATGGATGCGTCGAGTTGATTGTCAAAGACTTATTGGAGTGATTTCTGGATCAGGGTCGGAAGGTTTAAGGTGAAAGGGGTAGGCATCGTGTATAAACAATGTCCGGCTTGAACCGTTTATCAGAAGAAGGATTATCAAATTGTGGAAGTATAAATGTATTCGGTATAAACACATGATGTTGAAAGTAATATTCATGTTTAAAGAAAATCACATTATGAGAAATATGTCATCGATTATTAACCGAATCATGACACATAAAACCTTTATGATTAGGACTGTACCCCATAAAGGCACATCGTACTGACTGGACTGCCAACTTATGACGTTCAGGAGCAGACAGATGAACAAAGCAAACACATCGAAAGTATGCAGCATATGATAATTAGGATGTTTATTAAAAATTCGATAGTAGTGAGAATCATAGTTTAATTGTTGAGATGGTAAACGATTAATGAGATAAACTGTAGTAGATATTGCTTCAGTCCAAAATTTAGTTGGAACAGATGATTCTATCAGTAATGTGCGCACTGTATCTAATAGATGTCGATTTTTCCATTCAGTAACTCCATTTTGCTACGGTGTATAGGGACATGAATGTTGTGAAATAATACCTTTGTTATGAAGAAATGCTTGCAACTCATGAGACATGTATTCACCATTATTGTCAGACCATAAGGTTTTAATGCAAGTGGAGAACTGAGTTTCAATATATGCTACAAATGTTTGAAATACAGTAAATACTTCTGTTTTGGAACGCAACAAATAGATCCAAGTAAATCGACTGTAATTATCAATAAATGTCACAAAATATCTATATTGAGCATGTGAAATAACTGGTGTAATTCCCTAAACATCACTATGAATAATGTTAAAACATTTATTGACATGACTGCCTAAAATAGGAAAATATAATGTCTTACTTTTTTTAAGTTTACAAACAGAACAATCAACTACTAAACTCTTATTTGTAGAATAAAAAACATCACTTTTAAACAAATGTTTCAACAACATATCATTTGGATGACCTAGTCTTTTATATCAGATGTTTGTCTTGTTCTCAACAACTGAAGAAGCTAATGACATATTCCGAGGATCACTAATTTGTAGTGGAAACAACCTGCCCACTTTAGGCCCCTTTACTATCACCTTCCTCGACACCTGATCCTGTACAATACAACCACCACGAGAAAAATGCACGTCACAGTTATTATCCACAATTTGACCAATAGAGAGTAAATTAGTAGATAATTTAAGAGAAACTAAGACATGTCTGAAAGAGGAGTTAATATCACCAACTGTTGTAATTGAAATATTATTTCCATCAGCAACCTGAATATGTTAAGTACCAGTGTACGGCCATTGGTTATGCAAGAAATCAGTTGTGCCAATCATATGATTTGTGGCGCCTGAATCACCAAACCAAGAAGATGGAACGAAAGTAATAGTTTTATCTTTCCTTTGAAGGCCAAGAGCAAAAAAGACAGAGAATCATCTGTTGAACCATATCTGGTGTGACAGTTGATTGATTATTGCCAATAACTGTGGATGTCGAGCTAGGATTGTTAGTGTCGGATACCGTGGCATGAAGTACTTGTGGTTTGTGGTTCTGGGGTCTTGTAAGGCACTACGTAAGAATATATCCCTTTTGCTTGCAATAAGTACATACCTTATTTTCACAATTTCGTGCAATATGACCAAATTTTTTGCAGCTGTAGCACTGTACTGGTCCCTTCCCTTTGGTCTTAGTAGCATATGTCATATTAATTATTTCTGATGATCCACCTGTTGTACTAATCGCAGCTTGTGTCGTCGGTCATTGTTCTTCGCACAGTAATACATCAAAACAAACATCCAAAAACGAAACTTGATATCTATTCAGCAACCCAGCCCGAGCAGTTTCAAATTCAGGTCTAAGTTTCATTAAAAACTGGTCACGACGAGTTTCTTCATGAATAGCCTGAACACTAGCTAAGTTCTCCTTTGACACCTTAGCATAGATAATACTAGTATATTCGCTCCTTAAGTTTAGAAAGTCAGAATAATATTGTTCAATTGAATGATTACCCTGACTATAATTACTTATGTCAAGTTCCAATTGAAAGTGTTTAAAATAATTATCTTGATTGTAAACGCATTTCAAGTATTCCCACATTTCTTTAGTTGTGTCAAAGGATCGTAAATTGTTCACCATATGAGCCTCAATAGATCCCAAAATCTAGGAAACAATTTGAGCATCCTTTGCTTCCCATCAATATGGCCCCAAAGCTCCTTCCCTTTTAAGAACATCCGGAGCTGAAATTTCCATGCGGCATAATTTTTTCCCATAAATCTGATAGCTAAGATTTCAGAAATCATTCTAAATAGAATTGTTCACAAATTAATTACGAAAATGGTTGATCGAAATCAACCAAAAATTCAAAGAGAGCCAAGATATCCAAAAAAAATCCAAGACGTTGATCTAAATCAACCGAAGCCGAAGATACAAACGAAGCAGAAGCGGACGAAGCAGATGGAGCGGAAGAAGTCGATCGAGGCGGATGCAGCGAGCGAAGAGATCGTAGGAGTCCGACAAAGCAGTTGAGCGGAGCAGACGAGCAGAGCGGCGATCTTCGTCGAGCAGAGAGGGGGAAGGAGTGGAGCCATGCAGACGAGAGACGAATTTGAAACCGACGAAGCAGACGAGTGGAGCCGTCAGGGATGACGAAAGGCAAACCGACGAAGCAAGCCGACAGAGAGGAGGAAAGGCGAGTCGACGAAGCATACGAGTGGAGCCAACAGAGAGGACGAAAGGTGAGTCGACGAAGCAGATGACGTGTTTAGGGCAGTCGAGCCGTGCATACGAGCTATCCCGACGGGGAGACTCGAATATTTGCAGTAGGCGACTGCAACTTTGAAGACTCCAAAGATTCAGATCCTAAATATTCAACGTGGCTCTGATACCATGTCAATATTTTGAGCAAATAAGCTAAATGTCTTTTCCTTTGCTTTCATTTCAATAAATAATAGTCTGTAGAATCTATTTTAGGTACATAATAAAGTGCTCAATCTAATTTAAGTAGCTTAATAATACATATTTTTAATTTAATTATTAAGCTAAAAGGAAAGAATCTGTACAATTATAATATTTCCTTCTTTTGTAGCATTTCAGAGAGGGAAACTATTTATTCTGCATGATTTCATTTATTCCTGATTGATAATATGTATTATTACAAATTATTGTGTATTATTAGACTACCTAAAATAGATTGTACAGGTCATTATTTATTGGAATGAAAATGAAGGAAAAGGCATTCAACCTATTTACTCATAACATTGACATGGTATCATAGCCACGAAGGAAAAGGCATTCAAGTCTGAATCTTTCGTCGTCTTTGCTATTCTTTGGGAATCGTTCATCTTCATCATCGACTCGAGCTCATTCCATCTTCATCGGCATCTTTGACCGCTTCCTACGTCTTCGTTTGCAAATCTCTGAGAGTCTCGTTCGCGATCCAATCTTCCCCCTATTGCATCCAAGCGCGATTCTACCCTGTGCGATTTTTTGCCTGAGGCCGCTCCTTGCTTCATCTTTATCGCACCATTATAGGCTTCACCACGATTCGATCTCTCTTGCCCTAACTCGACCAACCTTCTTCCACTGAAATAGAGCACGATTCTTCTCAGTTCACACCGAACCTGCTGCCCAAAGCCCGTCTCCCCCAATCTCGTTGTTCAGACCGAGAGCTCCCCTCGACTGTTCTTGTTCGAGCCGAACATTACATCAAGTCCAGTCGAACATTATTAGCCTACTCGAGCCTTTTCCCGAGGCAATCTTTGTTCTCCGTGCGCCGCTACAGCCGCTCATCCCTCTTCACGTAACAAAAAGCCGAATTTTGGTTTTCTTTGGTCCTTTTTGGATCTCTTGGTTTTTTTTTTACTTTAAGTTGATTTCGATCAACCTTCTTGGTAATCAACTTGTGAGCGACAATTTTGTTTAGAATGTCTTCTAAAATCTTAGCTATCAGATTTACGAGAAAGAATTATGCGGCATGGGAATTTCAGTTCAAGATCATTTTGAAAGGGAAGGAGCTTTAAGATCATATTGATGAGTCATCTCTAGTATCTACAGAGCCGAATATTCTTGGTCAATGGGAGGCAAAGGATGCTCGTATTGTTTCTTGGATTTTGAGATCTATTGAGGCTCATATGGTGAACAATTTACGATCATTTGACACTGCTAAAGAAATGTGGGAATACTTGAAGCGTGTCTACAATCATGATAATATTGCAAGACGTTTTCAATTGGAACTTGATATGAGTAATTATAGTCAAGATAATTTTCAATATTATTTTGGCTTTCTAAATTCATGGAGCAAATATTCTAGCATTTTCTATGCTAAGTGTCAAAGGAGAACTTAGCTAGTATTCAGGCTATTCATGAAGTAAGTCGCCACAAGCATTTTTTGATGAAGCTCGGACGTGCATTTGAAACTGCTCGGGTCTGGGTTGCTGAATAGAGATGTGGTTCTTTGTTTGGATGGATGTTTTGGTGAATTACTATGCGAAGCTCAAAGATTAGCGACACAAGCTGCTATCGATGCAGCTGGTGTATCATAAAAAATAATTAATGTTTCATATGCTACTCAAACCTGAGTGAAGGAAACAAAATAGTGTTATAGCTGCAAAGAATTTGGTCATATTGCTCTCCAATGTAGTAAGAAGTTTTGTACTTATTGCAAGAAAAATTGATATATTATTAAGGATTGTCCTACATGGCCTCAAAACCGCAAATCACAAGCACTTCAAACTACGGTGTCCAACTATCACAATCCTAGTTCGACATCCACAGTTGTCGGAAATAATCAATTTGTTCTCACATCAGATATGGTTCAACAGATGATTCTCTCTATCTTTTCTGTTCTTGGTCTCTAAGAGAAAGATAAGACTATTACTTATGTTTCTTTTCCTTGGTTTGTTGATTTTAGCGCCACAAATTATATGACTAACACATCTGATTTATTGCATAATCAACTCCCGTATACTGGTACTCAACGTATTCAGAATGTTGATGGAAATAATATTTCGGTTACGATAGTTGGTGATATGAGCTCCTCTTTCTGACATATCCTAGTTTCTCATAAATTATCTACGAACTTAGTTTCTGTTGGTCAAATGGTGGATAATAAATGCGACATACTCTTTTTTCGTGGTGGTTGTATTGTGCAGGATCAGGTGTCAGTGAAGGTGACAGCGAAGTGGCCTAAAGTGGGCATGTTATTTCCATTAAAACTTACCGTCCCTCAAATTTTGTCATTAGCTTCTTTAGTTGTTGAAAATAAATTTGACATTTGGCATAGACGATTCTGTCATCCAAATAATGTTGGTTTAAATCATTTATTACAAATTGGTGTTTTTGCTCATACAGATAGAAGTTTGTTAGTGGATTGTCCTTCTTGTAAACTGAGCAAAAATAAGACATTATCTTTTCCTATTTTGGACAGTCATGCCAATAAATGTTTTGAAATTATTCATAGTAATGTTTGGGGAAATATAACAGCTATTTCACATCCTAAGTATAAATATTTTTTGACATTGATTAACGAATACAACTGATTCACATGAATTTATTTTTTGCATTCCAAAGCAGAAGTTTCACCATTTTTCAAACTTTTGTGATATATTGAGACTCAGTTCTTCGTTTGTATTAAAAATTTATGAACTGAAAATGGTGTTGAATACATGTCTCATGCTTTTCAAGCATTTCTTCATAGCAAGAGTATTGTCTCACAACGTTCATGTCCTTATATATCTCAACAGGATGGAGTTGCAGAATGAAAAATCGTCATCTGTTGAATATAGTGCACACATTATTGTTAGAATCATCTGTTCCAGCTATGTTTTGGGCAGAAGCCTTATCTATTGCAGTTTATTTGATTAATCGTTTACTCTCCCAATAATTGAAGTTTGATTCTCCCCACTATTGAATTTTTGGTAAACATCATATTTATCATATGTTACATACTTTTGAATGCGTTTGTTTTGTTCATTTATCTGCCCATAAACGTTATATGTTGGCAGCACAGTAGTTCGATGTGCGTTTATGGGTTACAATCATAATTATAAAGGTTTTGTGTGTTATGATTAGATTAATAATCGATGGCGTATCTCTCGGGATGTAATTTTTTTTTTAACATGAATACTATTTGCAGAATTATCTTTCAACATCTGACACTATTATACTTCCTCACTTTGATGATTCTTCTTTTGATAAACGATTCAAGCTTGGAATTGTCTACACACGATGATTGACCCCTTCATCTCCAGTCTTTCCCGCCCCTGCTTTTGAAAATGCTCTAATGATTTTTCGACGATCAAATTGACACTTTCGTCTTCCGAATAGATATGACTGTTATGCAACTTTAACTAATACCACAGTTCCTGCATCTTATTCTCAGGCTACGAAATAGACTTGTTGGATAAAAGCTATGCAAGAGGAACTTCAGGCCCTTCAAGATAATCACACTTGGGATATTGTTTCATGTCCTGCAGGTGTTAAACTCATTGGTTGTAAATGAGTTTATTCTCTTAAGCTCCGTTCTGAGGACTCTTTTGACAGATATAAGGCAAGATTAATAGCTCTTGGCGACGGGAATATGATATTTTTTATGAAGAGACCTTTGCACTTGTGGCTAAGATGACAGCTGTCCGGCTTGTTCTATCAATTGTTGCATCTAAAGGCTGGTCATTACGATAAATGGAAGTTAAGAATGCATTTTTGCATGGGGACCGCAAATAAGATATCTATATGACTCCTCTTCCAGGCTTGTTTTCTATACCCTCACATGATGTAAGCTCAAACCGTCTCTATACGATTTGAAACATGCTCCATGGGCCTGGTTTGAAAATTTTCACAATACTCCTTATTTTCTCTTTTATTCAAAGTCAGTATGATTTTTCATTATTTTCTTGCAGGACTGACGAGAGAATTGTGTTGTTATTAGTCTATGTTGATGATATTGTCATCATAGGACATGATACTCAATTGATGTCTCAGTTACAGAAGCGCCCTCAGGGTTCTTTTCATATGAAATATTTGAGGTCTTTAATTTATTTCTTAGGCCTTGAGGTTCACTCTTCTCCCACTAGTATTTTTCTTCACCAACATAACTATACTAAGGAACTCATTGCTTTGGCTAGACTCTAAAAGGGTCGTCTTGTTGATACTTCTTTGGAAGTGAATGTTAAATATCAATGGAATGATGGTAACTTTCTATCTTATCCATCTCTGTATCGATAACTTGTTGGGAGTCTCAATTATCTAACCATCACATGTCCTGCTATTTCATTTGTTGTGCAATAAGTTAATCAATTTATGCATGCACCTACACATCTTCATTTAGTTGCAGTTCAACGTATTATTAGGTATTTGAAAGATACTTCTCATCATGACTGCTTCTTTTCTGCGGAGTCTCCTATTCGCTTGACCACCTATAATGATGCTGATTAGGCTGGTTATCATGATACACGCCGATCTATTATTGGTTGGTGTATGCTTCTCGGCAACTTTTTAATTACTTGGAAGAGTAAGAAATAAGATCGAGTGTTTGTTTTCTACCGAGTTTGAATATCGTGCTATGTCTTCTGCTTGTTCTGAGATCATCTGGCATGGTTTTCCTCAACTTGAGTCTATATCTCTTTATGCATATAATATCATGCTATCCAGATTACTGCTAGTCCTATCTCTCATGAGCGCACGAAACATTTTGAAGTGAACCGTCATTCTATTCGATAAGCTTATGATAATGATGTCATTTCTGTTTTGCATATCTCTTCTGATCTTCAAATGACTGATATATTTACTAAGACTCTTTCTCGACAGCGTCATCAGTTCCTTGTTGACAAATTGATGTTTTTTCAGTCAGCATCAATTTGAGGGGGGATATCAATCAAGAATAACTAAAATCGGGCAGAATTAAGAGTTTCCTTATATAAAATTGTTGAATTAAATTTTGTAACTTAATTGTGCATATTTTTTTCTTATAGTTGAATATTTAGATTAGGAATATGTAGTACTACAAATTATTATGTTTTATTAGAGTACCTAAAATAGATTGTATAAGCCATTATTTATTGGAATGAGAGCAAAGAAAAAGGCATTCAGACTATTTACTCAAAACATTGACATATTCAAGCTCGGTTTGTTTAAATTTTGGGTTGTTTAAGCTTGGTTTGAGCTTTTGACTCAAGCACAGTTCATTTTGTGATAATCAAACATTGAACGACTAGCTCATTTTGAAATACAAATAGGCATTATCGAGATTTGATGAGTTATGCCAATTGAGCTTAAAATATTATATTTTGAGTTTAAATAGTTTTCAAAAAATATTTTAAAAATCATGTACAATAAAATATCCCATTAATACGTGCTTTCCTAAGCTGAATAATCAGCATGCATACCGATGAATTGAGTTACAAGCTTAACTTTGGAGCTCTTTTTTAACTTTTAAACTGTGCTGTGTTAACTCTCCTCTATGATATTGAACTGAACAAGTTGTGTGATTGTTGGGGGTTGTAGGAATGGGAAATTAGGCTACGGGAATTAATGAACTCTTTATAAACATGTTTATATTTATATATTTATACTATAAACTTTTGAAATTTTAAATATAGATTATATATCTATATATATAATGCACATATCTTTATATACACATTAGTGATTAATCGAACTTTCTAACAAACTTATTCACAATTTTTAGATAATATTATTTCTGATAGTAAATGAATCGAGTAACAAAATTATTTATTTAACTATCACACATTTATAAAAATTAGTTAATCGGAAGATCACGATCGAGCCATAACTGAGCCAAGTCACAAGTAGTTGTCAAAAATTTGATTAATTTGCATCGCTATCCATTGATGCAGATGCCAATTTTTTCCGTGGTGGAGATTGTAAGATCTCTCAAGCGTATGAATTTGAATTCTTAAATATGAATTATCTTTGTGTATCTACCGAAGATTTACTTGAAACTCCATAATCAAGCATATTCATGCTGTAACGCTCCTAGGATGCATGACCTCCTAATAAGTTGCAGCAAGAAGACAAATTCATGAGGCTTGTGAGACAAATTAGGTAAATTCCTAATGGATGAGATCTCTGACCGCTGCAATACACTTACTAATTTTATTTGCTTTATCAACCAGCTTAATATTCTTTGAAAGCTTCACATACTTTTGTTATTTCTGCATGGTTGTTTACAAGCCTAAAATATCCAATGTTTTCTTAGCACTTAACTAAATTTTAAATAGATTAGCATTTGTATACTCCCTTCCCCGAGAAAAAAGGAACAAACTTCATCCTCAATCATATATTAATCTAGATATTGAGGATAAACTGTGAAGAAATTTCTTGCAGGTGGTTAAACCATTTCTAGAACCTAAAACTACCAGAAAAGTTAAGTTTGTATACTCTGACAATCAAACCTCCATGAAACTAATGGAGGATCTGTTCAACATGGATGAACTCGAACGAGCATTCGGTGGGAAGAACGAAGCAGGATTTGAAATCAAAGAATATGCAAAGAGGATGAGAGAGGATGATAAGAAGATGACTCTTTATTGGTCTCAAGGGCACAACAATACTTCTGTTTCGGCAGAGAGATCGACCATGGCCGAGCCTTCCTCAAGCTCTCTTGATATCTCAGAAATGAATTCTGATGAATCCCACCAGGAGGGCGAAGATAAATCATCTTTTCAGCAAATGCTGACAAATGTAGATGGAAAATCTATAGGTGACAAACAGCAAGTGGAGCAATTATCTCAGGAGCAGAAGTAAGCCAAACATAGTCTTAAGTCTACTCTTCAAACTGTAATTTTCCTTTTATCTCAACATAATTGCTCTTATCCAACTCTAAATGATCAGCTCAGCTGGTCCTTTCTTAATTACCTCTTTCTTCCAACTTTCTTTAGATGGGTCTATGAAATCCTCCTTAATAATACCTCCTTTAACATGGTATTTGCCATACAAAACTGCTAATCGTAATGTCATATTTATTGAGTAAAATTTTTAATTCAAGTGCAAGGCTACTGATTTGTTTTACATGATAACCGGCTGACAATATGATAATTATACTAGAATAAGCTATTTGTCTCTAGTTAAACTTCATGTAAAACTATTGGAGTTTTATGGAGGGCTTCAATTGACGCACGAACATGGGGACGCAAACACGCCAACACGGCATAAATTCAAAAAGTAGGATACGACGCTCCAAGGGCATACTTTTATGCTTAATAGTCAGGGCATGTCGGAGCTTTGTTCATGTCTTACTACACGAATACCATTCAAAAGTCACCGTGCTTTATAGATTGAAATCTACCAGCATTAGAGCGAGATATCCTTATCAATGTTATCCTCGCCCGCTTACCTTTTTTTATGGGTAATTCCTTGCCTCAATATTCACATTACTAATTACAGGTCAGTCATCATAAGTCATTAATAATTTGAAAATAATTCCACCAGGAGCCCTCTTGTGGTGAGGTAGTTCTCTTAATGACAGGGATTTATTGTGCTTCATGTGTATTCGATTCCTATATATTTTCATATCTAATACTAAACCTTTGATTTTACATTTCTACCACCCAAATCTTTCATATCACATCAAAAATATTTCTATTTTAACATTTAAAGAGTGAAAACACACCTTTTTCTTTTTTTAGGTGAACTGGCATATATGTAAAATTAAAGATTAGGTGTTAAGATAATGTAAATACATAGGAATTGAGTGGTATTTATGTAAATTGTCCTTTTAATTTATGGCATATATATTTAACTGCTTTTCTTGCAGTTGATGTGTTAGTTTCTCATTTTCCTACAATAAATACCGTATTTGCATTCACATGATTAGTTATGTGGCATGTTATGCATTGGAATTGCCTAGATTTTTCCTTCATAGTCGCATATATTTTAATGTTTTCCTAACAATTATATATCGGATGTCTCACATTTTCTTCTAGTAGATATCTTATGAAATAGTTTAATAATAAAGGCTTGTAGCTAACATCTAAGCCTGCCTCTTTGGATTGAATGTTTTCCTAATAGTTTTACTAAACATGAGTAGAATGCTCATTTTTCATAATACTGCATGTCGTTTTCTATGTACTATACAAACTAGCCATCGTTCATTATTTATTATGGTAGTGTGAGTATTAGCTAGAATGTAATCGAAACGAATGTAACTATTGTTATTGTTCGAAATGTTCGAACGCATCATGTTCGTGTTTAGTTCGTTTATTATCGAATGAACACGAACATTCCACATGAACCGATACACGAACTTAGTTCTTGAACGAGCTTTATTTGACATTTTATGCTTTGATCGGATATTCGTCAAATCAACCTAAAGTTGACGAATATTCGTATAGCGTTATGACTCGTACCTTATATCAAAACGAAACATGATAATAAGTGTGTATTTCATGATTTATAATATACATGGTTTTATTTTTGACATGATATATATTATAGATTTCATTGTGTAGAAATATAAATAAAATATGATAGATTAGGTAATTATGATATGTCAAATGCATAAGAATTTGGTGGTTTATATGATAAATGTTTTAAATAATTATAAATATATTTCAAATAATGATGGACAGATTTTAACGAACACAATGCTCAACTAGGATGTTCCATGATTCGTTTATTCGTTAACGAATGAAAAAAATCGTGTTCGTCTCGTTTGCTTATCAAACGAATCGAGCACGTAGCGTTCGTGAATGAGCTTTTTCGACAGACTCCTAATCGTCACTGAGAAGCTACAGTTGCCCCAAACAGAACCTTAATAAGAAGGTTTTGATACAGATGCATGCTTGGGGTGGGCATTAGTGCAAACAGTAGTCTATTACATTTCAAAATTGCAAAAAAAAATTTTAATTGGACGTTTAGTGTAATTTTTAATTACTAAGAGCGAGAGATGTTATTGATAAATATATCATAACTTGCATATTAGTTTAAAAGAATTTTTTGGGATTTTTGAATGTATGATATTAGATATATGCATGCAATTTATCTAGTGATTCTGAATTTTTTTTTTTTTTTTTTGATATAATTTGGACAGTAAAATATTTTTCAATTTTATAATATAGTTAAAACCAATTATATTAGCTTAACGAAAAGGGCGAATGCCAATTATATTTAAATTCCTTTTTAATTGATGAAATTATGTTTAGTATAAATAAAATGTTGAGTTCTACATTATTTATTCAATGTTAAAGGAGCTAAATTATTTGTTTTTTATTCTCGTTTTCTATGTGTCTATAAATTACTCTTATTATTTACTATTAATAATAATAATAATATTATTATTATTATTATTATTATCATCGTTATTTTAATTATTATTATTATTATTAAGGATGATTTAAAAAATGAAAGATTTACATGCATGCCACTTCTTATTTATTTACATATCTAACACCTAAAGTTCAATTTCTATGTTTAAGCCACCTTATACACGCATGATAAGGTGTATTTCATATTTAAAATACCGGTATTTTTGACATTATATGAAAGATTTGAGTGGTAGAAATATAAAAAAAGAAAAGTTTAGGAGAGGAATCAAGGGATTATGAGGTTGAATGAGAGGGGTGATGAACAAAAAACTAGCAAAAGAAGGAGATATTAGGAATTTTTGGTGCTAATGGCTTCTAAAATTTTATTGAGTGGATATAGGTCATGACTTGAACTAGGTCGTTCCACCAAATTGGAACTACTTTGATAATCGAATTACTACTTGCTTAGAGCCAATCCGAGTAACATATTTAACATAATGCATAATGTTCATTTTACTAGAAATAAATGCAATTTGGGTCGAATTTAGGTTAACATATGTTAATATACTAGACTTGAATCCAACCCCAATGTTAACCTACTCAACTTGAACTCAGATTTTTTGGTAGGGTTATTGTGAGGTCATTTATTGACTCCAATAAGCTCAATATAAAATTAATGCAATTCTCTGATTCGTACAACTTAAAAAATGAAATAAAATAAAAATTTTATTTGAGCTAATATTTATAAATAGGAATTTTCATTATTTTTGGTTGACCTAAATACAACTCTAATAATATCTAAACCCCTACTTGATATGAGCCAAATTTAATGTGGATCTTACACCTGAATTCAAAAAAAAATTTATCAAATTCGAGTCATATTTGTGTGATCTTATTACTCTTGTGCTTTGACTATATCAAGAATGCATTTTGTACATTTTGAGACTCTTGTTGAAATCTTTGGTTTATCAATAAGGTGGGATGATGTGGGGTATTTCAGTTAGATTCAATTGCACACCCAAATTAGGTTGCGAAAATTTTATCCCTTAGGATTAAGCCGAACAACTTCAATAATCATCTTAGAAATTGCATTTAAGCACCTTGCTAGTGTAGGTTTATCTTTAACTTATTCAATAATCAAACCCCCTTAGCAATTACAACAATGATTGGTTCAACCTTATGCAAAGGTAAAATGGCTTGAACTTGAAAGCAGCTTTTTCCTTCTTAACAATTCTCCTATTCTCATCAACTTGGCCTTCTTTTAGGAGATATTTACCCAAAGCAACATTTTTTTGCCCATTCTTATTCAAAACATAAAAAAAAAGTCATTTTTTCCCTTTTGTTTTCTTCTTTTTATTTAATTTAAACACTGTAACTATAGTGTATGATTCATGAATTAAGAAAGTAATAATTATAACCTGGAGGTAGAAATCAAGTGATTCATTCAACCCCCACCATTTGTCAAATAGGTGATGGCAATAAAAGGCGGCTGTATCCCTTATATTGCTAGTGAAAAAGAGCATCTACATACAAATAGGGGTGTAAACGAGCCGAACAAGAATGAGCTCAGGTTCAGCTCGTGTTCGGCTTATTTATATTTCGAGCTCAAAATGTGTGTTCGTGTTTGGCTCTTTTGCTTAATGAGCCGAACACGAGCTGTTCACGAATAAAGAATCATTTTGAGAAACCTAATCACATAGCCATAAGATGTTAACGGTTGAGGCAAGATTTAATAATTATTGTTTATATCAAAATATTATTTGAATCTAATTTAATAATTTTTAATCTATTTTCTCAATTAATACTTTTAATTGATTATAAATCTTTGTAGACTCGTACTCAATTAAAATTTTTAAAAATACAATATATATACATATATATATATATAGATGAGTAGTATTTCGAGCCAAAACGAGCCGAACACAAACGAATAAATTTTTGTTCATGTTCGGCTCGTTAACTTAGCGAACGAGTCGAACACGAGCTTTTTAATTAGTCGAACACGAACTGTTCGCGAACGAGCCGTTTTGACAGCCCTACGTACAAATCACACAACCCATCTCTATTTATAAATGACTGAGATCTCTAACAGCACATCAAAGATGAAATACAAATTTTTAAACTAAATTTTATGACAAAAATATTATAGCAAACTTTTTTTTTTAATAGTACATGAACATGCCTATCCACCACACGTGTTAATTCAAGCCAGATGGAATTGAACTCGGGACAGGGAACTTATGCAACCAACACGCCACCAATTGCGCACAAAGCATAAATAAATAGCAAACTTTAATGTTAGATATATAAATTCATAAAAATTATGTGTAAATTTTGCCAAAAAGGTAAAAAAGAAGCAAAAAGAAGCAAACATATGAACGGGCCTCTTTTATTTGTTTTCCTCTTACTTTGATTTAAACATGGCGTCTCATTTATATGATTCATATAAATTATGAATCTGAGTTCAATCATACTTATTCAAGTCCAAGTCCATTGCAAGAGCCCATTTCAGTGACCTATCTCAATATTATCACTACAACTTAAGGGTTTTTTTTATTTGCTGAAAGAAAATGTAATATAAAAGAAACAGAATGGAGATAATGTATTGTATACATAATATTTTGGAGTTACTTAATTTAATGTAAACTATATGCAAATATTTGGTTTGAAGTAAGATAAAAACAGCATAAAATATGCGGTCGGCAAATGGCAGACAGTCGGCGGCGAAAAGGCGGCAGGTGCCAACAATAGGTGGCATGCAGCATTTAGGAATTCATCCAAATTCAACGAATCCTAAATACACAAAAAAGGAACTAAAGAATGAATTCCAAAAGCAGTGCTATTTTACAAATTGCTTTTGGGATCCTTCAGACCAAACTCCTGGATTTTAAAAACCACTGCAAAAGAAATGCAGTGCAAATCTTTTGCAGCTGACAAACAGGGCTTTATTAGAAAACAATTCACTGATATAGACAAAGAAGACTACATCTCTCCTCATAATGTTCAACTAAAACATCAAAATATGAAAAAAATGTACTCAAGGCTGATTTAAGAAGCATAAAACTCAAATTCTTGTAAACAGCCTCTATTGCATCATCAATTTAATAAGGCAAACCATATATTTGTAGACTATAGTTGCTCCATCACTCAGCCATAGAAATATGAA
This sequence comes from Papilionanthe hookeriana x Papilionanthe teres, assembly GCA_022702705.1. Taxonomy (NCBI): domain Eukaryota; kingdom Viridiplantae; phylum Streptophyta; class Magnoliopsida; order Asparagales; family Orchidaceae; genus Papilionanthe; species Papilionanthe hookeriana x Papilionanthe teres. Next base: position 24,706,617 of record CM040436.1, on the reverse strand, counting down.
ATATTTAACCTCCTCCCCTTCCATAAGAGCAGCACAAACATTCAACATCAAGTTTCTCATCTCATTCTTTTAGGATCTCTTTCCGAATAATCTGGCAATCCTTTCTCATCCGTTCGTCTCTTCAGGCTCAAAACTTTTCCATTGTTCCCCTGCAACTTATGAAAAGGAAACTCGTGCTCGTCCAGAGAAGATAGCTCCCCTTCCTCGGCGTTCTCTTCACGGCCACAATCATCAAACTTTCCATCTTCCATGGAGAAAGATCTCGGTTTCAACCTTCCCTGCAGAGGAGGCTGCCCTGGCCGACGGAGAAGGGGTTTGGGCCAGCTCTCTCTCTCCTCCTTCCGTATCGTATCCACTGAAGCCAACTCAATTCCATTCTCGAGCTCCCTTTCAATTAGGTCATCCTCATCAACAACCGCATTTTTCTTTGATGAAACATTTCTGAGCTTTCGCCGCTTCTCCAGAGCTGCTTTTACTTTATCCTTGTCAATCTTCGTCATGGCTTCCACAGCATTGTCCTTCTCGCTAGTCGTCCCACTTACAGCTTCATAGTTTTGAACGTCTTTCCCGTCACCATCCTTATTGTGTTCCAAGGAAGTGCTCTTATTATCAGCACTCACATGTTCATTGCTGTAATTCTGTGCCTCGTGAGGAACAATGGAGTTACCATCAATGTTTGCCTGCTGTGTTCCAAAGGGCTTATTTTGAGGGATGTGTGCACCTTCCCGGGCATTTAATGGCGCTGGATTCTTGCAGACAGCTGAGGATGCTGCCGGAGGATTAACAGATCCAGCAGTACCGGCGGTTCCAGCTCCGCTGCTGCTCTCAGCTTCATTACCGTGAGATGGTTGGGCAGCACGGTTTTGCTCGTAAAGTTCTAGCATTTGATTGCTGACATCTACAAGGAATCAGCAGGAAAATTTTCCATGTAAATTATAAGATTGAGAAAAGAGTCAAAATGGTCTGTGACTTCTTTTAGGGGGTCTTTTTAGTCCGAGTCTATAAAAATATCAATTTAATCCCCATATTCTTTTAAAGGGAGCCAAAATAGACCCTGAAGGACTTTTTCCAGCATATATTAAAAGAGTCTGGAAACTAATTTAATATTGTTAGACAGGGACTAAATATAAATAATCGGGACTATTTTGGAACTTCATTGTAATAAGATTTCTCCTATGCCACAAAACCGAAGCAATTTAATGAAGGGTCAACCTTCGAGCTGCCTTGGCGTAACATCGAATTCTTGCCACCAAACCTTCTCGCCGTCGGACGGAAGCTTGACTTTAAGAAATTTAGCTGCGAGAAAAATGGCGCCGGCAGCTATTTGGTGCGGCTTAAACTGCAAAAACAATGATGTCCGCAACCTGCACGACTTGGTTGAATAAGTGGAGGACAGAAGTGCACAGAAGTGAAGTATAGGAGAAGTAGAATACCCGTCGTTGACAAAATTCCACGCTACTTGAGCAAGAGCATTTTGGGCCACCTTAAATTTTTTAATAGCTTCCACAAGGGGTTTGTATGGATGGAGTAAATTCAGATCAAAACCAAGAGTAGCAAGAACGAGTCTTTCCCCCAATAAGATGAGCTCCTTCTGCTGTTCATAAACTTCCTGAAAAAGGACAATAACAAAGCATTATAGGAAATAAAGAAAAAATACTTACCACACAATTCTTACATATATAACACCAAAAGTTTGATATTATATTTATAACACTTGGTTAATAAAAAACAAAATTAAATGAAAATATGACTCAATAGGAAGCAATGGAGAAAAAGGATTCATATAGCCGACCCATTTAGTGGGATAAAGGCTTGTTGTTGTTGTTGTTTTTGTATTAAAAAATAATGCATGAAAATGTGTATTTTACTTTTAAAAAGTTGATAGTGGTACTTTTGACGTGATGTCAAAATTTTGAGTAGCATGCATGACATGTATAAGTTTAAGTGTTAGATACATAAATATATAAGAATTGATTTGAATTTAGGGGCACTTTTAGTTGAGGATCCACTTTTCCCTCCCAATTTTTGTAAATTTCAATTATATTAACGCGTAGGAAGCCACAGCTGCTCCTTCCCCAAATATATATATATATATATATATATATATATATATATATATATATATATATATAAGAATTGATTTGTATGTATGTAACAAAAACAAAATGCACCAAGATAAGAAGAGAGAAAAAGGCAAATGAAAGTAGAACCATAAAATCACTACAATAGTACAATAGAGATACAAAAAAAACAAAATAGAGGGAGGGAAGTCCACACTGCAAATTAATAAAATTAAAACTTAAGGATACCTTCTGCTTAATTCTCTGGACAGTAGATGGATCCTTTTTATGAATAATCTCATATGAAATTAGAATTACATCCCTCAGTGGGCGAGGAGTTTCTTCAACCTTTCCAGCAAGGAACATACAAACCGTTGCAATTGTCTGCAGAAAGAATGTCATAGTTTGCTAAAGGTATGGTCGAAATTGGCAAATTTACCATAAAAGTTTGGTAATGCTTTTAATAATTGAAGACAAAAAATTGAAAAGAAAAATGACAATTTTAAAATTTCCATGAGTTTTCCTCCAGTTATTCATCCTATTAAGTCTAAGCATTTAACCCACATGAAAAAAAAAATTATGGACACAACCATATTAAGGTGAAACCAGGAAAGAAAAAATGCACTTCTATAATGGAAAATTTTATATGCAACATTTTTCTTTTATATGTTTCAACAAGTTTCAAAATGCACTAGAATATTTGAGGTTGCATATAGATTTTGAAAATTGTAATTATTTAATTTCTATGGAGAAAAATGTTGCAACAAAAAAAATGTATTTATATCTCACTATTAATTATTATGCTGAAACTCCATGCCATCACATGCTTCATTATTTTTTCGTAAGAGAATATTAAGGATATTTTGAGTATTCTCACCAAAAAAAAACTATTGTTGTTTACTGTATTGCATGTCTTCAATTTTCTACTACAAATTAAATACTTACAATTTTCAAAATTTATATGCAACCTCAAATATTCTAGTCCTTGTGTCTTCGAGATTCTAAATTTTCATTGATCTGTTAGTGGTTAAACGTATGATCAAAACATTATAATTTTTAGTTTGAGGCATTTACATAGATACCACTTAACTCTTTCGTATTTACATAACAAACACCTAAACTTAGATATCTATACTTATATAGGAATAATCCGTTATCCTGACTTAATCCTGGAACTACTCCTAGCCAAGGCAAGCGTCACATTGCACCTCCAGTTTCTTTGGCCTTTTATTTTTTTAAATTTTTAATAAGAAAACGTTGACTTTCAGCAGTGTTCATGCACCTTCAAACTATTTCTTGTCATCCTAATTAGGGCTGTGCAATAGTAAGTCAAAAACCAAAAAAAAATCATGCTGGATGGTAATCAGTCAGTTGAAAGTGCAATAGATATTTTTCAAATTATGTAATTCCTTCTAATATTTGAACGCAGGACTTTCTCAGCAAAAACTGAACAGCATATATTGTTAAATAAGAGGGGGGTGCACAGTTACGTACATACTACTTAACCCCTATGTAGTTACATATCCAACACCTAAACTTCAACTTTTACATATCTATATACATATCTATATATGTGTGTGTGTGTGTGTGTGTGTTAGAAAAGCCTAAGGGCAGATATATGAAACCAAAAGGTTACAGATAGGTTGGATGAAAGGTCCTAAGTTGGCACCCTAACCACCTGACACACAACACACACAAAGGAAATACATGTATACTCAAAATAAACTAAACCATAGATAAATTCTACATCAAAAGTCTGTAAATACTCAAATATTCATATAGCTTGAGGGGGGATCATTTTAGCTTTGCCTCTACCTCTGGTTCTAAGACGGGAGCCAGCTAACAATTATTAAGTTTACTATCATCGCCCGAAGCAACCAGTGTATCATCCATTAGGTTCTGTAGTAAGTCTTCATTCTTCTTCTTTCTCCTGGATGTGTAGATCTGTCATTCCTCATCCGAAGATTGTCTCATCTGATCAGTGGATTGGTCTAAAGTTTGTCGGACAGGTGTAGGTTGTTGAACATTGGCAGCTTCCATTTGCTGCACCGGTTGATCTTTTATTGGATCAAGGGAGCACTCTTCTGGGTCTTGGCATGTAAGTGAACCTTCTTCAATAACAGTGAGCAATATTGACACTTTTGGGTGAACATCTGGGAGAACCGAATTTGAGGGAATAAAAATCTCAACTTGTTGGCTTATAGGTTGGTTGTTATCAGGTTTAGTGGTAGCAGGTTCAGGCTCTTGGGAAGGACGGACAGTAATAGCATGTTTTTGCTTTTGACTATTGGGTCTCAACTGTGGGTGTAATCTGAAACATTTCTCCTACGTGTGCCCACATCTTTCAGTGATTATAATAGTAAGGTTTTTGTTCCATAATAAATTATTGTCAATAACCACTGTGAGCAATGCCGAGTCAAACTTCTTCTACCTCTAGTAGTGTAATATTCATTTTCTATCAAAATCCTTGCAGTAGAAGGTCTTGACAAATTAATTGTAGGTATGTCTAATTGTATTGGTTTTCCAAGGATAGTCCCAATAGCATATAGCAGAGGATGATCGAAAATTTGAAGCTTGAGTTCCGGTAATAAGAACCAAATAGGCGCAATGGGAGGTTCTTGACTGGGATCAAAATCAAGGGTCCATTTAAGCAGTTTCATATGTTTGTCCTCAATTATGATGAATTTCTTTGAGAAGATCCTTGTATAGTCTTCTTTTATGCTCAGTTGTATCATAACATGTCTTCCGTCAAAAAGGCTCACTTGTCAAGCCCTAACTAGTTTGAAATCTTCAAAAACCTTCCTGATGATCTCCATCTTAGGGGACCTAATTGGAACTTTCCAATTACTGCAAATTAGTATTTTTCTGCAAGGGAGGAAATTTCAGCGTCAGTGAAGAATATTGTTGGTTTGCCCACCTTTTTTTCCTACTTCTTTGATGAGATTACAATCTTCATGTCCTGTAACAGTCATGGTATGACTGCGGAAATATCAGACTATCTCCGAGGTGGAAAAGAGCGTTGCGTTTGTCTAACATTGAAGCATAGGAGGGTTTGCCCACCCAGAGGTAGGTTCAGTCCCAACTGTTATGAAGTCAAGCTAAGCTGTCGAACATGAGGAGTCGAGCTGAAGGAGTCGAAGCCGAGCCAAGTACGCGTTATGTCGAGCGGACAGCGACGCAACAGACGATGAAATCGACGACGACGAAGGACGAGCACGATGAAGCAATCAAATCAAAGTAGCAGAATGCAGGAATCTACGACGACGGACTTGAAGCCGAGCCGAGTATGCGTGATGTCGAGCGAACAACGATGAAATTGACGACGACGAAGGACGAGCACGATGAAGCAAGAATCGAACCGAATCGTAGTAGAATGCAGGAATCGACATGGGCGAAACCCTAGCAAAGCAAAGGCGAGAGTGGGACGACCATTATATATATATATATATATATATATATATATATATATATATATATATATATATATATATCCACTTTTTATAAGTTAAAATAGTTATATTTTTTATGTGATATGAAAATTTTTGGTAATATAAATGTAAAGTGTTGGTTTGAAGAATTGAACCGAGTACCTTTATTAATACAAAATATTGGCTTACATAAAGCTTACTAGAATCCTAAACTCATAAGAGAAATAACACCCATATCTCCTATAATTAGGAAAGAATCCTAAACTTAAGAAAGAATTAACACTCGATTCTTCAATACTCAAAGAAGAATCCAAAACATAGGAAAGAAAATAACACACATAACTCAAAGATTACAAAAATACAATCAAATAAACTAAAATAAAAACTACTATAACTAGCCAGAAATAAAAGAAAATACATAAACAGAACATAACATGAAATAAATAAAATTTTAATATAACTTCTATCACTCCCTCTTAAGTTAAAGCATCGATGTCAATCGTGTTTAACTTGAACTTAAAATCATCAAATATCGAGCGAGGAAGATTCTTTGTGAGAATATCAACTAGTTGGCCAACAGATAGAACAAATAGAACACAAATCTCTCTATAATCAAGTTTTTCCTTGATAAAATTGGTGGTTGTCGGTCAACTTTGAATTTTTAAAAGTAGTCTCGTAATTTAGTAGTGTATATAATTTTTTTGTTTTGAAAATAGTGTACTTTAATTTTGAAAAATGAGACCACATATATCTCATTCCTCCAATAGCTTACATAATCGTGTCTGATACCACGAATGCAACACCTTCCTGAAAGATAAGTGTACGCCTCGGCGATGGACCCAATCATACAAATTAAGAGATTAGCGACATCCATTTGTTCTGCGAACATTTTACGTGTCACCGACATGTTCCCCTACCTAATATACAGATTAGGTAGGGTTTATTTTAACTAGGTTCTAAGTTCTCTATAAGGGCAAACCATTATAGTTAATTACATCCCCTATAAGGGCAAGCCCTTATAGATAATGATCAAAGGTACTAGTCTTCAAGAATTCAATGTTTAGGTTTTCAAAGTAGGACGTCAAAAATTAAGTGGGAAAGGACCAAGTGAGAGCAGTTATTTCAGGAGTCCAAAGAAAGGAAGAGATAGGAGATGTCACGGATCCTGAGGAGAGCACTTGGTGACTTCCCAAACTATCTTACTGTGTGATTGCGTTTTGGAGACGATGTTATTTAAGTATTCAATCATATCAATTTCATTATTCGGGACTTGCACTTGCATAATACTTGATTATGGAAATAGCTCATGAGGATATGAGGGTTTACTTCGTACCGAACAACAACCTCAGAACCTAAGGAGAGTTAGGACTTACGCCGCACAACATAATTGCACAATAGCCTAAAGATGAGGTGAGGATTTATTTCGTGTTAGACGAACCACATCAAACTTCTATGACTTTTTATTTAGACTAGGAAAGTTTAGCTGATGTAGATCTGTTTTGCTGTTGTAGGATAGCGACCACTTCTACTTGTCGTCCGCTCCAAGCTCCTCATCGTGTCGTCTACAAAGTTGGCTCTGAGCCTCCTGTTGTAGTACTAGCTCCAGGGTTTAAGGTTTTGAGGTTTGTGGTGTATATGTCAAATTTTATTTTGTTCATTGTTGTCGTTCAAATGTTGAAATGTTGAAATATTCAGGGGAAATTTTAATTTAATTTAAGTGACAGGTTAAGATCTCACAGTTACATCATTCCGACACCATTATTTCCTCTTGAATTCACTTAGTTTAAGCCCATTTAAGCAAAAAATTCCTATTAGCAACCGTAGGTTACTTCATACGAGAGATTCTTGTAAATGCAAAATGGTTGAATTAAGAGCGTTCACTAGGTTTAAAAGTGTATAAATTTTCGAAAATGTATTTTTGCAATTTTGTAGGTATGTAATGTAAGATATGCATGGTAACGTAAGAACATAACAGTAAAGTAAAATAGTAAGAAACCACAGTAAATAACTGTAAATGTGTACCTGGGCTTCTGCTAATGCTGTAAGCTTAGCATCATATGTGAAAATAAGCAGGTATAACTACGGATTTAATTAGCACGTCAAATATAAGTATATGCATGTAAAAGAACAGGTGCCACGTGAAAGCTCGAAGAAGGCTGTAAGAATTCAGGTCAGTATGAGCTCAGAGCTAGATTGTATGCTTTATAATCTAACTTTGGATATAAGCTACCAACCCAAATTATCGAAGAAGGACAACTCCTGGCCACAATCAAAACAATTAACCAGTGCAATCGTAGTATTTGTGTAAATGTGTAAAGACGCATAGTATCTGTATAAATATGTGAAGAAATGTAGTGTCTGTGTAAATGTGTGAAGAAGTATAGTGCGTGTGTAAATGTGTAGTATGTGTAAATGCGTGAAGAAGTGTAGTATCTGTGTAGATATGTAAAGGATTGTAGTGCCTGTGTAATGTGTGGAGAAGTGTAGTATGTGTAAATGCGTGAAGAAGTGTTTGTGTAAATGTGTGAAGAAATGTAGTTTCTGTGTAAAAGTATGGAGAAGTGTAGTATCGTATAGATGTGTGAAGAAATGTAGTATCTATGTAGATATGTAAAGAAGTGTAGTACCCGTGTAGATATGTAAATGAGTGTATTACCTGTGTAAAGGTGTAAAAGAGTGTAGTACCTGTGTAAATGTGCGAAGAAGTGTAGTATTTGTGTAAAGGTATGGAGTATAATATCTGTGTAAATGTGTGAAAAAATGTAGTATCTGTGTAAATAAGTAAAGAAGTGTATTGTTTGTGTAGACGTATGAAAAAATGAAATAGTCAGCTGGTTGCTCGCTTCAATCGGACTAGAATTACCTGACAAACTAAGAGAGTTAAGGGGCAACATCGCACCAAGAGTTGGTGAATGGTATCACTGATCCTGCTCTCCCCTCATTGAAGGTCATCGATGCAGGAGATTTCATTCTATTCCCCCACTCTAGCACATTCATTGTCACCACGACCCATTTAAATCCTGAACCGTCCAACTTACAACCCGCTCGATGACAACTATATCTCTACGCTACGCACACTTATACCTAAGTATAAGCACGCAAATCAAACCATCGAGCAAGATAGAGAAACCACAACAAACCAACAAGAAAGAAAAAGAGGCCGACCTGATCTCAAAATCGGCTGAGTAGAGGTGTAAAACAGCGAGTGGATCAGCTCAAAATGTGTTTAAATAGCAATCACGTGAAACCCAAAGAAATAAGCAAAAGGGGCCCATAAAACTGCAGCTCCAAACAGTGGGCAAAAGCCCCCAAGCAGCCATTTCAAAAGTCCCCAAACAACCATTGCAAAAGTCCCCAAACAACCATTTCAAAAGATTCCAAACAACCATTTCAAAAGATCCCAAACAACCATTTAAAATGCTCCAAACAACCATTTAAAAGGCTCTAAACGGCAACCTAAAAGTCCCCAAACAGCAGCTTTCAGGTCACCCAAACAGTAGTTTTAAATAGCCCAAACAGCAGCTTTTAAGCCTCCCAAACAACAGTTTTAAATAGCCCAAACAGCAGCTTTCAAGCTTCCATACAACAGCTTTTAAGCATCCAAACAGCAGCTTTAAAGCCACCAAACAACAATTTTCAAGCCCCTAAATACAGCTTCTAAGCTTCCAAATAGCAGCTTTTAAGCCACCATTCAATAGTTCAAACAGCAGCTTTCAAGCCCCCCAAACAATAGTTTTAAAGCTTCAAAACAACAATATTTAAGGGCTATAAACAGCCACACTAAAGTACTCTACAGCACTCCCAAAACCGTGGTCGAACAGGCCACTCAACAGTCCCAAAACTATAGTCAAATAAGTCACGAGACAGTTCCAAAACTGCGTTCAAAACAGATAAACCAGTCCCAAAATCATACTTTTAAAGGCTTCAGGACTACAACAAAATAAGCCATGAAAAACATCCCGAAATAATATATAAATAATACTCCAAAATCCCTCTCCAACACAGTGTAAAGTGCAGCATAGAAAATGTTCCAAAGAAAGTGAACATAGATAGCTAAAGCATCATGTAAAACTCTCCAAAACAGTGGATGCACATAGCTAGGGCTAGGGCTGTCAAAAAAGCTCGTTGTTCGCGAACAGTTCGTGTTCGGTTCGCCAAAGAGTTCGTGTTTGATTCGTTCGATAAGCAAAAGAGATGAACACAAACAATTTTTTTTTGTTCGGTTTGTTAAACGAACCAAACACGGACAATGATGTGTTCTTGCGAGTTTGATTCGTTATTGTTTGAAATATAAAATAATTTAAAATAATTATATATTAAAAAATTTATGGTATTTTAAAAATAATTATATATTATAAAAATTTATCATATTTTAAACAATTAAACTTCTATAAATTATAATATATAATAAATTATTAATAACAATAATAATATATTAGTATTACTTATATTAATATAAATATTATAATTAATATACTATATTATATATTAAAATAAAGCCCTAAACGCCTTATTCTAAGAAGTCCTAACTAGCCTCGCCTTCTCTTCGGCCGCATCTCCCTCTTCCGAGCCTTCCCTTCTCTCAAAATCACGAAAAGTTTTTGCCCCGACTGCGAGAGTTTAAGGTTTGTCTTCTGTGTTCGTTTTCTGATCTCTACTCCTATTTATCTTTGAGCCGACGTTTGGTATGCCTACTAGTCTTCTTGGTATTATTGTCATTTGCTTGGTCGTTCAATACTATTGCTTGGTTGCTTGTAAGGTTACGGAACTGTCATCTTTGAGCATATATCTTTAATATTTCATTTATCTTAAGGTTTGCCTCTCTGTTTAAAATTTTTTAAATTTCTTTTAGTTTATTTAGTATTCTTTTTACTAAAACCTAATTTCTAATTTTTGAAGCTTTTGGAGTGAGATTTTGCATATTGCCTCCACATCGAAATTTATTATGATTCATCCATGATATTATAGTTGAGTAAAAAATGCCACTTTTTCTAACTTTTGTATAAGTCATTATCGCTCAAATTTGAGAAATATGCTCCTAGTTTTTTTCTTGAAGAAATATATCAAAAATATGGATTTGGGAAAACTTAAAAGTAAACCAAGACTTAGCTGCAATAAATTATACATTTTCAAGAGCTCATATGATTGCCAAAATATCTAGAAATTTGCGGAAAGAAAAGGGAATAAGAAGCTTAGAGTCTCCATTGTTCTATCAAAAAATCATATACACCAAGTAGTGATTCATAGAAGCAGTGGTAGGGTGTTGGACGATTATAGAAGTAGTTTATCCACTAAAACCGTTAATGAATTGATTTGTGCATCAAGTTGGATCTAATCTACTCAAAAACATGCAAAGACACTAATGGTAATATTTTCATTAAGTATACATTTTTTTACTTTCTAGTGTATTTTATTTATTCGCAGTACTAAATATCAATATTTATTTTCATTATTTCTTTTTAGCAAAAGATCCTTGATGGGGAAAAACTTAATATTCAACCACCACAAATATGAAGCCGACTTAGCCAAGTCTGCGCTATCAAATCCTTTCATTACTAGGAATTTACATTATTATTGTGCTTTAAACTTTGGACACTTACTATTATTTTCGCATGAAAGGCCTTATCCTTCCTTAAAACTGAATCTCCTATTGTATGATTGAATATTTTGCTCAGGCTTATCATGCAGGTAAAGGCTTATCATTTCTAAATATATTGCTCGGGTATATCATGCTTGGGGTTTGTTTGACATTGTCTTTTTGGAAGATTTACATACATACCATTCAATCTCTGATTGGCATTGTCCTTATTTGGCTATTTTTAGATCCAGGGAAGTCATTTTAGGGGTTTAGGAGAGGTGCAACAACTTCCAAAATTGGTGAGATGTTTGTTTCCCTCTCTCCTAAAATTGAAGATGTTTTCTTTTTAATGGCCTCCATCAAAACTGAATTATATTTAATAATCCTGAAATTTTTTAAATTATGCTTGCTTCAATTATAACTTTTAAGGTATAAAATTAGTTGAAATTGATGGCATTGCTTGTAGGGAAAATTCCTATGCAGTAATTTATGAAAGTTGGAATGTTTTACAATGCTTAGATAATAAACAAAAATGAATCCAAGTTGGATCGAGACTGATTTATTAATGGAATGAAACTAGAGTGATTTTTATTGCTAAATACGTTAAGATTATCATGCAGAATGTTCTTCCTTCATCTTTACTCAAAATGCTTTCTTTTGTTTTATTACAAGAAATATGATGAAGGCTCATTTAGAAGATTTAATACATGTCATTTAACTCATATGTGTTTGCATATCTAATATTTGAAAATTGAATAATATATCAAGCTTACAGTTGGAGTCCACGACTGAGTTAACTTTTGGTTATTGGATTCATTTTAATTACTGAATGCACTCTTAGTCGGCTGAAATTAAGTTTTAATGGCTTCCTTTATACCAAGTATACACTCTTATCTCACAATTTTATATATAAAACGCTTTGAGATGATTGGGCATTTAATTGAGCACATGCATTAACATTCTTTTACTTGGTGTGCATAGGGGCTTTATGTAACTCTTTTCATAAGAATTGTTGCTAGGTAGTTGGAACTGTTATGTTCAGTTGGTGTGGGGATTTATCTATCCTAAAATTATATAGAAATTCTTAAAGTATTTATAGATGATTCACAAACTTTTACATATTTTCACATTCGACCCTTGAACATTGAATTGTATATATTGAGCTTTTGGGATTTGAACTCTTGTTCTTCTCATTTAAACTGTTGAAAGATGTATATGGAATGTCAAAGTGGATTATAAATTGGAAATATGGGGCAAAGATGATGATGCAAAACATTACATTCATGATTTTATAGCTGAAACTTAAACCAATATTCGATTAGTAAGATTGTCCTTTTGACTTCTATAGGTTGTTGGTGGTTTTAACTTTAACAATGAAAGACTTGTAAATCGTTTCTCCATAATATCAATTACTGAAATGTTGGAAACATCATACATATAGAAATAAAACATATAGAGTCATTACATATACAGAACATTACATATATACGACATTCGTGACTGAAGACCCTTACCTGTTCACTTGTCAATCAGCTGTTAGGGATTAGTAGTTGCCCTTCCATAGGGAGTGTCTAGCTGCTATTCGCTATTGGTAGAAAGACTTCAATACTTCAGCTTGCATATGGGATCATGATAAATAAGAAGTCTAGGTCGAGCCTATCCCCAAATTGAATTCTTATTTCCCCACTTTGATTTTCATATGTTGATTGTTTATTCTTATAATTAAATTTATTTGTTTAATATATATACACTTGTGATATGCACAAGTTCATGTCATCGGTGATGTGTTAATTTTTCTCTTGGAAGGGTATCAGCAATAGATTCACTGTATTTAATATTATGAAATTTTGATTTCCTTTTCTGAGCTAGTGAATACTTTATCAGAATCTTTTTTAACCAAATTATTCACTAGAAGTGTAAATTTTAGATTTTGCATTTGCTTTGTTAATGAGTGAAGCTTGCAATTTTCATTTTTGGTCCTGCTTCCTATTAGTATGTGCTTTGCTGTTATATTTGTTTGTAAAAGTAATGAGAAAACTTATTATTTATACATTATGGTTTTCACATTCATTGTCGTTATCTCGTTGCTATGAGATGGTTTCCTGATTCCATGTTATGAGGTCGACGAAGAATGCAACTGAGGTTAAGTCAACTCATAATGCAGCTCATGTTCAACTCGATAAGTGATTCGTGAGCTAACAGGATAAATCTGAGCTAAATATTTGCTTGTTTTTGTTTCCAATGTTGTCGTAAGGCAGAGATCCCAGATGAAGAAGATCTATGCAGTTAAAGATGAGAATTGAATGATATGTTTTGTTTGATTTATTTCTCAAGGAGAGCCAAGACAGAATTGCTGAAACTTTGATGTTTTGGATCATGTATCTGCTATCAACTAATATCAAAGACATGTTTTAATGTAGGTTTATGTTTTGGTAATGATTTTTATTATATTCAGGTGAGATTATTATATTTGTCTTTAAATTATTTAAGTTTCAATGAGTTTTTGAATGTGATTTTGTCTTTTTTTTTTCTTTTTTTCAAATATTTTCATTTGGCAATTTATTGAAATCTGCAACAAGCGAAGAAATCAATCTAGCTTTCAGTTGCAGAAGCTAGCTATTTTTTTGTGAAATTTATCTACATACCACAAAATTTTTATGTATTTACATTTCTAGCATCTAAAATTTTATTTTTACATTTATAATACTTTGGTTTCATAACAATATAAAAACAATTCGAACAATGTGAACAATTTGAACCATTCGAACGATTCGAACATTTCGAACGATTCGAACATTTCGAACAGTTCGAACATTTCGAACTAATTTCGAACAAATCGAAACGAAATTTCTCGAATAATTTTGAACACGAGCCTATGTCAAACAAATTAAATTTTAAACGAACTGAACATGAACACTAGCATTGTTCGTTCGTGTTCGGTTCGTTAACACCCCTATCTAGAGCAGCATAGAAAAGGTTTAAAGCAAGACTACAGGAACCACAATAATGTTAGTTACTCTCTCCAAGAAACATAGCAAGAGAAGTTCAACTTTCCTTCTGTCTGAATAAAATAAATAAATCATAGCAATGAATCTCAACCTTATCACATAAGTTTCCAAAACACATCAAGAAACTATGGCCAAATGAAAGTGTAACAGGAGTTTGATTAACAAATCCATAAAAAAACCGCCATAAACAGATCCTTACACCATTATTATTTTGAAGACTCCTATTCTATTAATTACTGGAAGTTTAACGATTAATGGTAGATTCAAAAGTTGGACGGTGGATAAGAGGCACATTGCAAAAATAAGGATTATCATGCAACATGTTCTTTGCAGACCACAAACAATTACTTAAATGCTCCTTTTTTTTAACCAACAAACTCAACCTCATAGCAAAACAAAAGGAAGCTACCAACAGGTGAGCTCCATGGGCATGCAAGTCTCAGGGCAACATTTAATTAGCAATGATGAAGAAAATTTTTTTTTATAATCAGCTCAAAGCTTCTGAACAAGGAGAAACTCGAGGAAGGAATCTTACCTGAGAAAATTATGATCTCGAGTGTTAAGGAGTGCGGAAGAGGGAGGAGAGAACTTCTGTCGAGAGGAAGAGAGGAGGATTTCGGTGCAGGGAGAAGGAGACGAGCCGAAGGATCCGGCTAGGGCATAAGATGAATGGGGTGCGAGAGAGGACGAGCGGGTGCTTCTCTGGGAGAAGGATTAGGAGAGAGGTAGAGCGACGAAACGAAGAGGTGAAGAGGGAGCAAGGGTCATGATGCAGAGGGGGGTGAGCCGAATGGGAGAGGCAAAGCATGCGAGTGCTTCGGTGTAGAGAGACAAGGTGAGCGGAAGAAGATGTGGGGAGGGGGGTGTGAATGCAGGTGAGGGTGGTGAGGAAGAGAGGCGAGGCTGAATGCCAGGAAGGTGAAGCACATCGAATTGTATAGTCGTAATATTCAAAGTGTACGTTACGCGAGATTAGGCAGGGAAATAAATGGATTGCATCCATGCAGTCGGCTCAATTGGAAAATCTTAACTCCTAAGTACATTCAATTAAGGTGAGATTAAATAGCTCATTTGAAATTTACAAAATCTGAAATTTGAAATTATTTAGCTCATGTTAAGCTCTTGTCCAGCCCAAATTGAACCTTGGCTGAGCCTTAACTAATACCCCCTAATTAAATATTCATGTGCATCGATTTTTGTGTCGTACGCCAACGCGGAATCATAGCAATATAGGTGTCATTTCTAGCTAAATTCAATGTTCCGGACGCGTCCGCATGGTCTGGTTCGTCATCTGAGGTCGTTCAGACGAGTTCGTCGACAGTCGACTCAATTCAAGCAAACATCGTGCGTGGTTTAGTGGGTGCGCAAATTGCGGCGATCGCGAGTGCTCGAGTCACTAAGGGTTTCCCTAGGGGCTGTTCCTATTCATGTAGGAACTCAAAACGAGTTTCATATGTCGATTCTAACCAACTCAGGGAAAAGTAGAGGATTCGGGACCGCCTATACGAGACTCGAAGGAGAAACGAGGTGGCTCGAATTTCTAAATAGTGTGGGTCCCGTACTAGTCCTCTATGAGAGATAAACATGGGAAGTCTAAAACTAGACCCTAGGCTCTAAGGATAGAGGTAAAGATCTCACCCGAAAATGAGGTCAACAGTGATCAATCTCCACATGTTTGATACAATCATGTTCGAAAAAATTATAAGCAATGCTAATGGTGGCTTTATTGTAACAAAAAGTTGTAGAGAAACAATGACCGAAATACGCAATTCAAGGAGCATGATGTGCAACCATAGGGTTTTACACACTCGAAGACAAAGCGAAACTCAGATTCAACATTATTACGTGCATATTATTTTTTAACTTTCCAAGTGACGAGGTTCCCCCACAAGGAGCAATAACCCGAGGTAGATCGTTGATCAAAGACGAACCAGGCTCAATCATCATCGGTATAAACCACAACAGAGGGAGAAGTGTAATGAGTGAACAATAAACCCGAGCCCAGTATGCCTTTTAGGTAGTGAAGGATCCGATAGATGGTGAAATGACACTCATAGGGGTCATGCATAGACTGACTTACAACACTAACGACGTGACAAATATTTGGGCGCATATGGGTAAGGTAAATGAGCTTACCCACGAAGCGTTGGTAGCGTATTTTGTTCACCGAAAAGACATTAAAAACTTCAAATAATTTTTCATTGGGTCCATTGAGATGGCTACCATTTTGCAAATAAGTAGATTAGTCTCGGTGAATAAATTCATCACATAATTGTGCGGGGAAAGTCAAATGCTTCGAGAGAGCCAAGCCATTTCCATGCCCAAGAAATATAGGAGGGAACCCAACTCTTTCATCTCAAAAGATGCGGTGAGGATGGCCTTGAGAGACTCCAAAGATAGTAAATCGTTACTAGTGAGCATGATGTCGTCGATATGGACGATGAGGATGGTAATAAGGTAACTAGACAAATAGCGGAAAAATAGCACATGATCAGATTGGGCTTGAGAGAAATTATGGTCCACTATAATTTGCGTAACCTTGTTGAATCAGGCCTGTGGGATTATTTCAGTCAATAGAAAGAATTTCACAATCGACACACTTGTCTATAAGAATAAGTTCTCAATTCCTGTTGAGAGAGACATATAAACCTCCTCACTTGAGGCAACGTTAAGGAGACATTTTCGAGAAAAAGATGTTGACACTAACATAGATTTTATTGGTGACAGGATCAAAACATTGATAATCTCTTTAAGTTGCATAATAGCCTAAAGAAGGTACATTCAATTGAGTATGAATCAAGTTTACTACGTGCCAGAGCTGTGTTTCGAACAAAAGCCGTGCACCTAAAAGCTTCAGGAACTAAAGAGAAGAACCGGTTGGCAGGAAAATATTACATCAGGATGGATAATGGAGTATGAAAGTTGTGAATTTTTGTGAGAACTCTTTTGATGAGATAGGTCAGGGTGAGGATGGAACGAGCAACTTCGAGAAGCTGTCTATTTTTCGCTCGGCTATCCAAATTTGTTGAGGGATATTTGTACAGGAACTATGATGAAGGATGCTCTTATTAACCAAGAATTCTCCCACTATAGAGTTAAAATACTTGCGGTCGTTGTCGATCCGAAAAGACTTGAATAGTGCTTTGAATTGGGTTAGAATTGAGTGAAAATTTTTAAATGTGACAGCTGCTTCATATTTATCTTTTAATACATAAACCCAAGATATCTGGTGCGATCATCAATTAGAGTAAGGAACCACAATTTATTGGTATAGCTCGAAGTTCAAAAGGATCCACATAAATCACTATGAGTAAATGAGAAAAATGGAAGGAAAGAGTGTACGAATGAGTTGGATTTGATACAAGTTGATGTTTAGCTAATTGATAAATTTTACATTTAAAAGAAGATGAATTTTTTTCAATAAACATCAAAGGGTACTATTGTTCTAAAAAATAAAACTAAGATGACCCAAATTACAAGGTAAAGCAAAATTGAACATGCATATAAAGAGAAAAACTACAACTATGAGATTGAGTGCTAACATCATCAATAAAATTTTGGGAGAAAATAGAGCCCGGCTACCTGCTTATCAGTCCAATTATCCTCACAGAACAACAAACCTAAGAGACATAAAAATCACAGGGAAAATGAGTTAAACAATCAAGATCAATATTAACTTATTGACCAACAAGAGGTTACACTTGAAGCAAAAGAATGTGTAATTAAATGAGCCCGACTGCTAGTCAAATCGACCATTTAGCCACAATGAAATTAAAAGGGTCGTTGGAAATTTTAATCGTATCTCGCCCGAAGCAAGAAGAATACATTGAGAAAAAATGATAACACTCAGTCATGTGATATGTGGCATCTAAGTCAATAATCCACGGATCTCAAAAAGCAAAACCAACGAGAGCCATAAAGGCGTTACCTCGATGGACATGAGAGATCGATGGGTCGGAGAATAACTGACTAGAACCAAACAGCTTAATCAAATGTTCACCTGGTTTTTAATAGAGTTTGAAGAGTCGGGAATGGTTTGAGTATAGGACGATTGAGTTGTTGTGGATTTCGAGGTCGTAGCAAGACCTTTAGCAGCGACAGATTTGGTTGAAGACTTATTTGTCGGATTTTCATCAAGCTTCCAACGTTTGTCACAGGTATGTAGGGTTTGAAGAAAAAATCAAGTGGAGTGATTAACTCAAAGCAGCATGGCAGAGTATGGAGTAGTCATGGAGACCAAAGCTAAAAGCTCGACCGAAGTAGTTGAGTTGCTGAGCAAGACAACTCTCTTGCTTTCTTCATAGCGGATCTCGATGAATGCTTCTTGGATCAAAAGAAGAGGGTCACAATTACGGGTGTAAACGAGCAGAACACGAGTGAGCCAGGCTTAGCTCGTGTTCGGCTCGTTTATATTTAGAGCTCAAAAATTGTGTTCGTGTTCGGCTCGTTTGCTTAGCGAGCCGAACACGAGCCGTTCACGAACAAAGAGTTGTTTTGACAATCCTAATCACGTACCCATAAGATGTTAAGGATTGGGGCAATATTTAAAAATTATTGTTTATATTAAAACATCATTTGAATATAATTTAATAAATTTTATTATATTTTCATAATTAATACTTTTAGTTGATTATAAATCATTGTAGCCTTGTAGTCAATTAAATTTTTTAAAAATACTACTCCTCAGAAACAAATAAATAAATATATATATATATATATATATATATATATATATATATATATATATATATATATATATATATATATATAAGTTGATGAGTAATATTTCGAGCCAAAACGAGCTGAACACGAACGAACAAATCTTTGTTCGTGTTCGGCTCGTTAACTTAGCGAACGATGTTAATGAGCCGAGCATGAGCTTCTTAACAAGCCGAACACGAGCTGCTCGCGAACAACGAGCCGTTTTGACAGCCCTGGTCACAATAAAGTATACGTTCGCGAACATCATCAAGATCCTTGTTCAGGCCAATCAGAAATTGAAACACACGATCCTTTTCCAAAATCAAATGTTAGAGGTAAAGGTTTGTGAAAGAGCCCCAAGTGTAGCCATAGTAGAGGTCAAATTTCATCCATAAAGCAACCAAGTCATTGTAGTATAGGATCATCATATTCGATCCCTAATTAGCCTTGCGGGCCTTGTTAGAAATTTCATAGTTATCTAGAATTACCTTAAATCCAAGTAGGTATCGCAAATTGTTGTCTAGAGGGCACTTGCAAACGGAAGAAACAGGTAAGAACGACCAATAGAGGTCTCCATGGAAGTAATTAGCCATGGCATAATCATGGAGTTCCCCACTTCCCACGCAACATATGTTGGATCAGTCTTTGGTTGTTCTCAAATTGTAGCCATGAGGTAGTCAAAATTACTCCGACTTTTGACGAACAATGAAATAGCTTGAGACCACTTGATGAAATTGGAACCATTGAGTTTATAAGTGGTAATCAAGAAATTTATGTGGTGCTCAGGTCCTCCAATTTGCGGAGGGATTGAGATAGACGTTGAACCTCTGATGGAATCAAGAACAGTGTCGAATGGAAGCTTGAAGGTGGAGGAACTAGCCCTGGCTCCAAAGTGGCTAAAGGAGAGGATTGGCAGCAGAGGTACGAAAGGAGTCGTTCTCTGCATCTGACAACCTGCAAGGAAGATTCTCGATTGTAGGAAGTTCCGGTCGGCGGAGGGACTAGTAGGGAATTTCGGCTACAGGGAGGAAAACGACCTTGGAGAAAAAAGGAAGAAGCTTTTTGTGGTAGGAAGAAGCCTAGACAGAGGCCTCCAGGGAGAAGAGGGGCCTGCATTGAGGAACTCCAGCTGTAGGAAGGCCAGTCAGTTGGAGGTTTGGTGGCTAGGATAAGATCTTTGACTCTGACACCATGTTAATTTGGAAAATAAGTGAAACATAAATTAGAGTAAGGAACCACTATTTATTAATATAGCTCGAAGTTCGAGAGAGTCCACATAAATCACATCTGAATGTGGTCATCAATTAGAGTAAGAAACTACCATTTATTGGTATATCTTAAAGTTCAAGAGGGTCCACATAAGTCACTATAAATAAGTGAAAGATGGGAGGAAGGATTATACGGATGAAATGGATATGATACACGTTGATGTTCAGTTAAATTAAAATTTTCACGTTTAAAAGAAGATGGATTTTTATCTATAAACATCAAAACGTATCATTGTTTTAAATAATAAAAGCTAAGATGACCCAAATGACAATGTAAAAGCATAATTGGACATGCAGTAGAAAGGGAAAACTATACTACAAGATTGAGTGCTATAATCATCCGGGTCTCATTTTCTTGAAAAAAATAGAGCCCGACTATACTTGCTTAACATTTCAAAACATCCTCCCCAAACGACAATCCTGAAAGATAAAAAATAGAGGAAAAATTATCTATGCAATCAAGATCAAAGTTAAATTACTAATCAACAAGAAGTTACACTTAAGCAAAAAAACATGTAACACAGAATCAAAAGTTAAAACTGACCATTTATTCTCAATGGAATTAAAATACTCATTGGCAATTTTAATTGTTTCTTGCTCAAAGCAAGGAAAATGCGTCAAGGAAAAAATGAGAACACGAAGTCATGTGGTATGTGGCATCTAAATCAATAATCCACGGACCTGAAAAAAGCAAAACCAGCATGAGCCATAAAGACGTTACCTTGACGGACACGAGAGATTGACAGGCCAAAGGAGAACTGACTAAGATCCAAGCAGCTTAATCACATGTTCCGCCTGGAGCACTTGAAAGAGTCTGGCGAGTCGAGAATGGTCTGAGTAGGGGCCAGCTAAGTTGTTGTGGGTTTCGGATCGTAGTGAGACCTTTAGCAGCAAAAGAATTGGTTGAAGACTTATTTGTCGGCTTCCCGTGGAGCTTCCAACACTTATCGCAAGTATGGTAGGGTTTGTGAAAAAAAACACATGGAGTGATCAGCTCAAGACAGTGTGGAAGAGTATGAAGTACTCAAGGAGAATAAGGCAAACGACTCGACTAAAGTAGTTGAGTTGTCGAGCATTATAAAACTCTTGCTTTCTTCGCAACAAATATCGATGAATGCTTCTTGGGTCGAAGGAAGAGGGTCATGACAAAGTATACGGTCGCAAACTTCATCAAAGATCCTTGTTTGGGCTAGCATGAAATTGAAGCACATAATCTTTTTCTAAAATCTTATGGAAGAAGGTAAGTTCTGCGGAAAAGTTCCAAGTGTAGACATAGTAGAGGCCACATTTCTTCCGTAAAGCAATCAAGTCATTGTAGTATTGGGTCACCGTCTTTGATCCATGCTTAGCCTCGCATAGAAACTTTATAGACTTGTCCAGAATAACCTTAAATCCGAGTAGGTACCACAAATAGTTGTTCAAAGGGCACTTGCAGATGGAAGAAACAGGTAAGAAAGACCAATATAGGTCTCCATGAAATTAATTAGCCATGACATAATCATGGAGTTCTCCACTTTCCACACAGCATGTGCTGGATTAATCATCGCAAGTTCTCGAATTGCACCTGTGAGAAGGCCGAATTTACCCCAACCTTTGAGAAACAACGAAACAGTTTGAGCTCACAGGAGGAAATTAAAATCGTTGAGTTTATGAGTGGTAATCAAGAAATTCATGTGGTGTTCAGATCCTTCGATCTACTGAGGGATTGAGGTAGATGGTGAACCTTCGGTGGAATCAAGAACAGTGTCGGGCGGAAGCTCGAAGGTGGAGGAATCAGCCATGGCTCCAATGGAGCCAAAGAAGAGGATTGGCCGCCGAGATACAAGAGTCGTTCCTTGCATCTGACAACTTGTCGGGAAGATTTTTCGATTGTAGAAAATTCTGGCCGAGGGATTGTAGCAGGGAATTCCGACTAACGGGGGGAGAGTCGGCCTTAGACAAAAAAAGGAAGAATTTTGTTGTAGGAAGAAGCCGGGAAGGAAGGCTATAGGGAGAAGAGGGGCCTGCAAGGAGGAACTCCAACTGCAGGAATGGGATTCAGCCAGGCAGGTGGAGGTTTGACGACTAGGTTAAGATCTCTGGCTCTGATACCGTGTTGGTTTGGAGAATTGAGTTGAATACTTTATTGATACAAAACGTTGGCTTAAATACAACTTACTATAATCCTCAATTTTGAAAGAAATATCACCCATATATCCTAAACTCAGAGAAGAAATAACACCTATATCTCCAATATTATAAAAATCAAATCAAATAAACTAAAAACACAAACTCCTATAACTAGTCGGAAATAAAAGGAAATACATGAATAGAAAATAATAAGAAATAAATAAACTCCTAATATAATTTCTATCATAAGATTATGTGTTAGATATGTAAATAAATAGGAAATGGGTGTATTTATATAAACACAAACAACCGGAGTTAAACATTCATCAAAATCTCCAACTATGAACTTTCTTAATAGATGAATAGTACTTCATGCGAGTTGATTTCATTTGCAACAGTGTTTCAAGCGTGGTAGAGTTTGTTCTACAAGGTAGGGGAGCCTGCAGTAAAACAAGCTTTTTACCATGGTATTTTGTCAGGTTGTTTGTAATATAATAAATAATATCCTACACATGTGCTTTTTGTAATAAAAGAAACAAAGGGGCATTTACATACATATCACCTAATTCTTATGTATTTACATATCTAATACCTAAACTTTGCTTTTTACATTTACAGCACCCAAATCTTTCAAAACACATAAAAAATACTACTATTTTAACAACCTGACAAAATAATAAATAATATCATATGTATATAAACCTTCCAAAAAAAGTTGACCAGTATTGCAAAATTTTTCCATTTAACACCAAAGTTGAAATATAATATGAAGGTCGCATCTGTCTGACATGTTAATGTAATAACAAATTTTACGTCAATAAAGTTTCAAATTTTTAACTTCCATAATGAATTCACGTTTTTGCTATAGATTTTTTACCATAAAATTTTCATGACTACAATAAAAAAGAGGCATTTATCTGCATACCACATAATTCATATATATTCACATATCTAACACCTAAACTTTCATATTTAAATACAGACCACTCATTTCTTTTCCATTACATAGAAAATATCACTATAATTAACTTTTTAAAAGTGAAATACACCTTTACATGCATAGGTTTGAACACCAAAGTGTAATAAAATGTAAATATCAAACCTTTGGTGTTACATATGTAAATTCATGAGAATTGCGCGGTAGGTATGTAAATTTCCCAAAGGCAAATTATGCCAATCACACAATAACAGGAACTTTCATGTAATTGGAAATTCTTAAGATTGAACAGATGCATTGAATCTGGGGTTTCCATCAGATTACACTGTGCTACAACTCCTGTTTGACAGATTGGCATTTGCTTAGAAACTTTAATAAACGTCGAAGTAAATTATATCAAGCTGAGTATGCCTATAAATTTCATTGTCCCGATAGATTCTAAAGATTGCCACTTAAAATTTAAACGATAATAGCTACATTCTTTTAGATTTGGTCAGATTATCATAATTCAAGCCTATCCCAAAATATTCTAGACTGTAAATTTTGAAAATTAATATTTTTATCGGAACACTGAACATGAATTCAATTAAAAAAAGCAGAATCATCCGATAAAATCCACTCGAAGCCATTCTGGTCAATATATCATAAAGGCTTAAAAGTGAGAGTACCCAGAGACTATGTTGGTAAATTGCAGCCGTTCGGACGAGCATGGACGAAGCATAAACGTTAAAAGCTTAAAAACAACAACAACAAAAAAACCTTTATCCCGCTAAGTGGGGTCCGCTACATGAATCCTTTTTCTCCATTGCATCCTATTTAGTGCCATATTTTCGTTTAACTCTAACAAATTAAGATCATTTTTTATACAATATGCCCAAGTCTTCCTAGGTCTACCTCTGTCTTTCTTAACATAGGTTGAATCTAAAACATCTGCTCTCCTAATCTGATCATCAGATGATCGACGTTTAATGTGACCAAACCATCTAAGACAACTTTCTCTAATTTATTCCTTCACTAGAGCTACACCAAGCCTATCACGGATATATTCATTTCGCATTTTGTCTCTAAGTGTAAAGCCACTTATCCACCAAATCATTCTCATCTCAGCAACAGCTAACATAGTTTTATGCCTCTCTTTTAAAGGCCAACATTCAGCAACATAGATCATTGCACGTCTCACCAACATCTTATAAAATTTTCCTTTCAATCTAAGTGGTATTTTTCTATCACACAATAGGCCCGAGGCATTCCTCCACTTCAAGCAACCAACTTGAATTCTACTAATAATATCCCCATCAATATAACCATCGCTTTGAACAAAAGACTTGAGATATCTAAAGCGTTCACATCTTTTAATAATTTGATCACCCATAGTTACATTTATGTCACTAGAGCTACTAATACTAAAATTACATTCCATATATTCTGTTTTAGTTCTACTCAAACGAAGATCTTTATACTCCAATGTAGACCTCTATAATTCAAGATTTTCCTGAGTTTTTCCTCTCGTCTTATCCACGAGGAGGATATCATCAGCAAAAAGCATACACTAAGGTACATCATGCTGTAAGTGTATAGTAAGACCATCCATAACTAAATTAAAAAGATATGAGCTTAAACCCGATCCCTGATGTAATCCAATAGAAATAGGAAAACACCTTTCTTCTGAAGAACTCTCCTAAGGATATCTCTTGAACCTTAGCGTAAGCTTTTTCTAAATCAATAAAAATCATAAGTAGATCCTCCTTGTTATCTCTAAACTTCTCCATCAAGCCTCTCAATAAATGTATAGCTTCCATAATATACCCGCTTGGCATAAATCCAAATTGATTATGAAAAATCTTTGTAATAAGTCTTAACCTATGCTCAATTATCTTCTACTATAATTTGAAAGTATGACACATCAACTTAATTCCTCTATAATTTGCACTCTTATGCATCCCCATTATTCTTAAAACTGGGGACCAAAATACTCTTCCTCCACTCCTCATACAACTTTTTAGTTTTAAAAATAATATTAAACTTTAGTAAGTCAACAAACTCTCAAATCTCCTAAATAGTTCCACACTTCAATTGGGATATCATCAGGTCCTTCAGAATTTCCACCTTGGTCCTTTTTAAAGCCTCATCGACTTCTTTTTTTACTAATGCGATGATAAAAATGAAACATTTTATTATTATTATTAATATTAAGATCACTAAGGTTGATCGTATTTTCAGAAACTTCATTAAAAAGTTTATCAAAATAACTCACCCACCTATGTTTAATATCATTTTCTAAGAAAAACACTTTTTGATTTTCATTGTTAATACATTTTACTTGAGTTAAATCTTTACTTTTATTCTCTCTTTGTTTAGCTATATATATATATATATATATATATATATATATATATATATATATATATATATATATATATATATATCTTTCACCTTAGATTAGTATTTAATCTATTATAGAGATGACTAAAAGTAGAATTTTTTGCATCACATATTGTTCTCTTAGACTCCCTACGGGCTGTTTGATATTTTTCCTAATTCTCCAAGCTTTTACATTTCAACCAATTTTTATAACATTACATATATTTTATCTTTTCTTGCACATTATTATTCCACCCACAACTATTTTTATTTACATAAACTTTTTCTTTGATTCTCCAAGTACAACTTTTACAACTTATTTAATATTGTTTGTTACTTTATCCTACATAGAATTTGCTACTTCATGAACATCCCAAATTTTAAAATCTTGAATTTTACTCCTAAAAATAATTTTCTTTTAGGCACCCATCTAATTTTACGACGATGATTCCAAGTATTCTTTATTCTACAACTCTTCAACTTAAAATCTAGAACTAATAATCAATGTTAAGTACTTAAATTCCCACTTGGAATGATCTTACAATCTTTACATTCTCGGTGATCTCTTCTTCTCATAAGCAAATAATCAATTTGTGTTTTATTAGATCCATTCTTATAGGTAATAATATGCTCATCTCTTTTCTTGAATAAATTATTACCAACAACAAAATCATATACTAAAGCAAAATCTAATATGGCTCTACCTTCATTAATCACTCCAAAACCGTAGCCAACATGAATATTTCTAAAATTTTCTATCAATCTACCGACATATCTCTTCTAATAAAAATTCTTTCTTCAAGAGATATCATTTGAATTAAATCTCCTAAGTCATTCCAAAATTTATTTTTAGAACCTATATCAAAACCTACTTAAGGAGCATAAACACTTATAATATTAAAAATCTTAGTATCAACAATAATATTAAGGGCTACGATTCTATCTCTAACTCTACTAATTTTTAGAACATTATCTTTCAAACTCTTATCTATAATTACACCTACACCATTTCTAGTGCAACTCTTACCCGAAGACCAAAATTTCCAAAATTTGAAACCTAAGTCATCAATCTCGTTAGCCTTATCTCCAACCCATTTAGTTTCTTGAATACATAAGATATTTATCTTTCTATGAATCATAATATCAACTAATTCTATTAATTTACCAGTGAGAGTACTATATTATAAGATTATATCCTAATATTAGTTTCATGAACTAACTTCTTTACCCGCATCTGTTCGTATGTGGGAACACTTGCTTATTTGACACTACACCCGAGCGCCGGTGTAGTTGTCCTTGCACACTTTTCATTGTATTCAGGTCATAGAGCGCGTCGCTTCCAAGAGACGCCTTAGCATTTACACAATGATCAAAAGGATTCATGTCCTGATTTTTCGACAAGTTTTAAGCTGACTATCGACTACCTACGTAACCCTCCACTTTTAACATACGGGACTTGGGACCCAGCAATGGCAATGTTAAACGTTTCAAGCTTAAGAACATGACAACAAAATCCAAAAGGAAGGAGGCATGCTTGCAACTGAATTTTTGGCATAACTTTATCACTAAAGAAAAAGTTGTCTGAATCAGCAGAAAAATCAGAATGAATATTATGAGAGGGAAAAAATATTTCCAAGTTGATAATAATAAAATGACAAATAGACAGGTAGGATCACGAGTTAAAAATCAAGTTGGGGCTTGCTTAAGCTTGTCTTCTTAGCTCATTCAGCTAAGCTCATGAGCCACTTATTTAGCCAAGCAAGCCAGATCACAAGTTGGCTTGGTTCAGTTACTTCATAAGTGATATGTATGTAAAAACTAATGGCAATAGTTTTTATGTGAAATGAAAGAGCTGGGTGTTATGTACTCTAAGACGTCAATATCAATCGGTGCATATCATTGTGACCTCCGCGCTAGGCCCGTCCAATCCATTACCCCACCACCATCATCATAAGCATGTCAAATCCTTGCACCGACCTTATTCCAAGCAGATTCACATCTGCTCCTGTCCTGTCGAGCCAGGTGTGTAAGGCACCTCACAGTGCACGTACATCGAGTCCAAAGAAGATGGAGAAGTAATTTAGAAAATATTAATTGCACTTAATTTCTTCGTGCATATTTTATCCTTCCAGGCGTGCCACCCACTCGATCAAGGACATCAAAAGGAGCAATTACGATGCTCCCTAACTGTGTACTGAAAAAATATCCCAATTGAGGTCCTGAATATATATTTTAAGGAGTTCGAGGGAAAAAATAGTATTGGATTTCAATAATTTAGGTTATATTTTTATAATAATAAAAATTATTTGATAGTTGTTGTGCAACCAAAGTTTTGGTGACTGTCTGCGCATCATCAGAGAATCAAGCAAAATTTTGAGATTGGAGAGGCCACCCACTTACGAGATACGTTTACCGATATTCGTAAAAAGTGACAAAGGCCCGTTTGGGCTCAGTTGTACAATGGCTAATCCTCTCTTGACTATGTCAGGAAGAAGTAGCAGGCAAAACAAAATTGGGCTTCATAATGTGCGTGCATGAGATACCTCGCTACACTCTGGAGGCTCAATCCCCCCACACCAAATACAAGACGAAGATGAGAAGTTTCACTAAGTGCATTAAATTTAATTTTGTAATTAATATTTACTAATTTTTTATATTTTAACAAAAATAAATGATTGGACGAGAGCCAACCGACATTAACATGCATGTCTATATACATCAACATCATGTGAAACAGCGATGGGTCGAACCCGATCTTAGAGTCTTTGTAAGTGGAGTAGTTTTTTTATATTTTTGTAATTAAGTTACAATTTTATTTTGATGTTAATTATCTTCTCTATCTTTTATAGGACGAGTATAAATGGTCGAAGAATGTCCAGAGTTAGAGCCCAATAGGTGTTGACAGCCCTATTGGCCAAGCTGACCAGTCATACCTTGACATTTGGAGGGAAGCGGTTGGGGGGAGAAAGAAAAGAAAGATCACGACCTCTGCTAGCAAGGACCAGCATACGAGGCACGACACTCCTCCGGTGAGAACTCCGCATCGCTTGATGATCAAGTCAGCAGATGTGTCGTTGCATTCATCCAGGATATAAAGACCCACTATTTTGCTCGGCTAGTTGAGATGGAGTCGAGGGTGGATGCCAAAATGGCAGCAAGGCTGGAAAAGGTGTGATGCAAGGCATAGTTTGTACTCTCCCTTTGTAATGCTATCAATCGATAGTGCAGGAGGAGGACGACGAGGCGGATAAGTAGTTCTTTCCCTTTATATATTATTGATTATTGTCGATTTAGTTGGACACTTGTATTTACATTTCTTCTGTATGTACTTTTGTATTGGATGACTTATTTAGAATGATTTTTATATCTATTATGATTTTATTCATTACCCATGTCTCTGTGTTGTATTACAATTTTCTAAGAAGTTAAGGATATAACTGTAGTGTGTATTATATTACAATTGTAGGAGCATAAGATCAGTATGGCTAGGATCTTTATATATTTTTTTATTTCTGGCATAGGTGTTTGGCAGAAAATTGGCGGTCGGTCAGTATTGATGAACCAATGAAATTAACAGTCGTTAGATTAGCAGTGAAAAAATCAGCCAAAAATACCATTGTTTTTGGCTAATATTGTCATAGCATAATCATATGAAAAAGTTTCTGGCTGAAATTCAGCTAAAGTTCCGCCGTCAATTTCTGTTGAAATTCTTTTACAGTGAAACTTTTTTCATTGGAATGCATTTCTCACCATAAATTTATTGGTTGATTAAAATCAGTTGTAAATCCGCCATATACTAAATGTTATAGGTTAAAAAACTCTCCTTTTTTCCTAAGAATTAGTCAGCCCGAAATCCCTGAATTTTTTGTAGTGTGTGAAATTATTTAGTACAAAAGGTGAAGCAGACAAACAAAAGCTTACCTTGTTGACATTCTTCAAATGTAATGGCACCAAAAAAAAGATTAAATAAAAAAATAAAAAAAAATGATGAAGAGAAGATTAGTACAAAGCAAAAATAGCAACAAGCAGCAGTAAAATGAAAGGGCTGAATTCTCACTCTTTGCATAAGAAAGCGATGATGAAGATTCATTCTTTGCATGAGATTAGTATAGAAAAAGCAATGAGGAAGAGAAAGATGAAAACGCATTAATGGCTCACCATCCTGTCACTCTTTGCATGTGATTGGCGAAGGAAAAATCGATGACAAAACACTATTGCAGTAGCTATTGTCACCTGTGGTCTGCAAAACAAAAGATTTGATGAGCTATTCGAGATGTTTACGATGAAAAATTATTAAATATCAAACATTGCATCAACATCAGTTTAAAACCTTGTCCCAATTAATTGGGGATCACCTTTTAAATCCATAATCACCATTAAATTATTGCCAGGACGCTCGTTTGTGCATTCCATAACATTAAAAATACGGTAAAATAATAACAAATGGCATAGTATGCACCCACATAATGAATGATTCCATTTAAAACAACAATAAATATATATATATATATATATATATATATATATATATATATATATATATATATATACATACATACATATATATATATATATACATACATATATATATATATATACATACATATATATATATATATATACATACATATATATATATATATATATATATATATATATATATATATATATATATATATATATAATAATAATAATAACATAACCTTTGATGCTTCAAAATGAAGCTCATGTAGAGCGCCACAGATACGGGATTCAACCCAAACCAAAACAAGAACACAAATAATATTACTAAAAGGCCAAGACAATGTTACAAACAACACACTTGAAAGGAAAATTGCAATTGTATGACACAAACAAAACCCGCTAAAGTATCCCACGAGTTATGGAGGTAGGCTAGATGGATCGGAATGGATGGCAGGTGTGGCGGCAAAAATGGAATGCTGGTGGCAACGCGGGGGGAATGCAAAAATGCAAGGACAGCAAATATGATTATTGTCCTGGATAGAGGCAGCAAAGAGTTGGGGTGGGTAGCGGTTCCCTGGCTGTCATGAACGATAGTGACACATTGGGAGGGTTGGAACAGCAAGAACAAGGGGCGGTTCGAGCAACGGCAATGCCGGAAGGGAGGGGAGGTGGCTAGGAGGCTGGAAGCTGCAGGAAAACAACAAGGCAAAGAGGTTTTTGAATGACGGCAGTGGTATCGGATGGTTGGACAACGACAGCGGCGATGTGGTTTGGAGGGGGGGGTGGTGAATGAAGGCAATGGTGAGAAAACAGCAACCGAAATGCTGTTTTTGGATGGCTTGGAGCGATGTGGGGATGATGCGGAAGGGAATAGGGAAAATACACACAACCTAGGGACCAAGATACAGCTGGAGCACCACCTGAAACCCTAGGATACAACCCTGGAAAAGAAGAAGAGATGTCGAAGGCTGTCCCGATACAAAACACCAAAAAAACTTATTTACAAACCCTAATACAGCACATATATATAAAATGACTAAAAAGAAATGAAGCACAAAATGAAAGAAAGCATAAGAAAAAAATGGGATTATTTCGACCCGTCTCCCACGATAGCTATTCCCATAGTACTGTAGCAGCTATAGTATTATGGTCAGTTTTTTTTTTTTTTTTTTTTTGGTATGCTCCCGCATCAATCGCACGGGATTTTGGGAAGCTTAGACCTAATCCGTTGAAGCTTTTGTCTCCACATCTTATGACCTCAATTTAACCACGTTTAAGGTGGCTAAAACATTGTAATCTCTCAGTAAGTCAATTTTGTTGGCATTGACATTCTAAAACGCGTCTTGACAAGCATCCATCCTATTTTGGCACAATCATAACTATAACAATATGCGGATGTGCACCCTCATAAACCAAGCCTCGAGTGGTCAAATCTGTAACTGACTTCTTCCACTCTTTGTACTTGTCCGAGTGTATCTAATAAACAAGTATATAATGAGGAATCAACTCTAGAACAAAATATATGACAGGCTAGACCATATTGAAGTATAACAACTCAAGTTCTCTAAAAGGACCTAGATCCCACTATAGGAAGTTCCTTCCTACAAAGCTCCTAAGGCAATTTCTAACACCGGTTCATCCATCTAGCCCGATCAGTTGTTGGTGGGTATACTGTTGAACTGAATTTAATACTCAGTGACTCCCTATAGGCTTCCCAAAGTAGCACAAAAGAGTCTCATCTCGAACATATCGGACCTCCCTCGGCAGGAGAAACTCAGGAAGCAGCCTATATATATCGAAAAAAGTCTGAATTTCTCTTATTTGAGATTTAAATATTGTAGCTCCTCAAACTCATGACCCATTTCGACATCCAATACCAGTCATGTTGATGCTCTTCTCAATGTCTACAAAACGGTAGCTCGAGGCATCACAATCTTATACTTTGCATGAACGCTCATTACCTCAGACTCACTGCATTCTAGAACAGTATTGTCAACTCAGCTGAAGTCTCTCTCCGGGATAGTTCAACTGGAATCACTGGCATCTCTTCCTCCCAGGCTAGAAGTTGAGAATCATCTATGAAATCTTCATCTTCTCCAAGATCAATGTTTATTTCTCCAACTGCTATGATCTGTGAAAGAGATCATTCACTTTGTTGTGCAATTTGATTCGGTATGTCCAAATTTGTGGCACTTGAAATACTTACTGGCAGAGATAAATTATGCCATGTTGGTTGGTGCCCTTCGTTTTCCCCTCTAAACTAGTGTCTCTTCAGACGAGGTCAACTTGGATGCATTCCTAGGTGTACTTTAGTTGTAAGCTCCTGGGGTTGAACCCTGCCTGTAAGTAGTGATGGTCGTCCAGTGATGTGGTCTCTCCACTTTTGAAGCTGGGATTTGAGCATTCAGTCTGTAATGAACTAGTAGGAACTGGTGCTGCATCTCTCGTTTCATCTTGGACAAGGTAGTGATCTTATCTCTTTCCTCACGCTAGAGTACGTACTTTAAATTTTGCCACAAAAACAATGCACACTCTTTTAACTTGTTGGCGACTAGTTTCACCATTCTGTCTGATGGGACATCTTGATGCTCAAAGACACATTCAAAGATCCAGAGTCACTCGGCAAACTCTTTCGGATCCATGTAGTCATCAAAATATGGTAAATCCACCTTTACTTCAAAAGTTTGGCTTCCAATATATTTCAAGTCACATCTTCGAGGTAGAGGTTCTTTCATCCCAGGAATTTGCATGGTGAAAGGGATTCAATTCATGCCTTCAATCTAACAAGTCACCGTTGTGGCTGCAAGTGACCCATCCAGATTGCCTCCTCTTGAAGGTGGCAAGCCTCTGTTATAGTTGACGGATTTCCCATTGCATATATTTCTTAGAAATCCTTTGGACACCTCTGTGAATTTTTTATAAACAATATCGTGTCATTTCCCCTCAATCAAGCTTTCGGTTGTTATCTCCATGGCGGCATAATCAAGTTTTGGGTGTAGTTAAGTGGAAGGAGATGTGTAACGTTGATGTAGGGTGAGAAATTTTTGGTGGAGATAAGGTTTGGGTATGACAAATGCTAAAAATCCTAGACTAGAACTAGGATTAGGCCAGCCCTGATGCCAAATAATACCAAAGTAACCCAAAACACAACAGGAAAACAAATAATATTACTAAAAAGCAAATAAATGATTACAATCAACACACTTGAAAGAAAAAATACAGTATCATAGCACAAGAAAACCACACTAAAGTGTATCCCAAAGATGATGGAGATTAGGTAGATCAGAATGGCTGGCAGGTGTGACTGCAGCAAAGGAATAATGGTGGCAGCAAGTGGGAGGTGTGAAAATGTTGGGACAGCAAATATATTTGTTGTCTGGTATGGTGGCAACGAAGAGTTTGGTAGTGGCAGAACAGTAGGAAGGAGGTGTTCCCAGCTATCCTGGATGGCAACGGAAAGATGGGAGGGCTGGAACAGCAGGAATAAAAGGCAGTTTGGGCGGCGGAAAGCTAAAAGGGAGGGGAAGGTGGCTGGGAGGCTGGAAGCTGGAGGCTACAAGAAAAGAGCAAAGCTAAGGGGTTTATGGATGTCGACAGCAGCATCGGATGGTTGGATAGCGGCAGCAACGACGTTGGCGGGTTGCACTGCTAGGGTAGCGAAGCAGAGGGAGGAGAGGGCAATGAGATGGTTGGAACTGTAGAAAATAGTAACAAGAATGTTTTCATGGGCGACTGGTGCAATTAAGGGCGGCCGAGACAGATGTGGGGAGGATGCGGAAGGGGATAGGGGAGATACACATTACATAGGGACTAAGATACAGCAGAAGCACCACATGAAACCTTATGATACAACCTTCAAAGAGAAAAATAGATGTTAGTGGTTGTCCTGATACAAAACACCAAAAAAATTAATTTTCAAACCCTAATACAACGCATATATAGAAAATAAGTTAAAAGGAATAAAGGATAATAGGAAAGAAAGTAAAAGAAAAAAATAAGACTATTTGGGGCCCTTCTCACGTGATAGTTATTCTAGTGATATTGTGTATGGCACAGAGGTTTTTTCTCCTTTTTCTTCTTTATTTATTTATTTTTTATTTTTGTGCGTTAAGCTGGCAAGTCATTCACAAAGTCATGTTTCAAAGGCTATTATGCCTCTAACTCCGAAGCGCATACTTCTTGCTTTGCATTAAAAAATAAGATTAAAAGATTAAGTTTAACCATATTAGCACTTAGCAGAAATTAAAGTCAGGATAGAATTTATTAAATAAATTGTGGAATGATGATTTAACACCTCAGACAATACCCAACAAGAATGGTGGAAAAATGATGATTCAAAATGCCAATCTTAAATTGTTAGGACATGACTAATGGTGATGATGACTTCAGCTAGGTGCATGCCTCATAGATTATTGGACAGAAGCCAACTTCACTGTTTATTTCTCAAAATTAATGCTCAGAAACTCCTGTTTTAATTTGTCCTATAATTTTGTTATTTCAAGTGACATTGGAATATCATTTAAGTATGATCTTCCAACTAAGATATTTTTATTTTGGGCCCTTCGAGTACTATTTATAGGATTTTTTAGGCACATAAAAATCAAAGAATAGTTAGTAGTGAAATAAAATTTTAGATTCCCTCAATTCCTGTGTGCTCAAGTACTTCACAAATCTTGACAACTACTTAGAGTACAAGTTTCCTTATCCCGATATAAAGTTTTAAATTTTTATTTGGTGGTTTTATCATTATTCAATTATTAAATTGTTTTAGTAATTGGTGTGCATGTGTGATTGAAGTCTCATCAATTTTGTTACGCATGAAGTTCCTTTTTATGGTGTGAATCTTGACTAATCGCTAAAATTAACATTTGTTCTATATATTTCTTATGAGATTACAAGTTTTAAAGGCTATTGCATTATTCTTTAGAATGAGAGAAGCATGTTTGCAGTTTTGCATTAAATAGCTAAATGTGACAAATTTTTTAACTTTAGAGTTGGTAATGTGTGAATCTTTTTTTTTTTTTTCATTGTACAACTCATCCTAGGAAACATTAACAAACCCTATACCATAAACTGATCTACATTTCACATTATGAATTAATAATTAGAATAGTAGCAACTACCAACTTTCATATCTCCTTCATCTTTTTAATTCTAAACATCCCTTTTTACCGATCAGCAGACTTCTCCTTTGTACTAGTTTTTATGTGCTGAATTTTAGTTTATTTTTTGAATGAGAAAAGGAACGAGAATAGTATAGCACAGAAAGATGAAAATCAAAAAGAACAAATATATTTTTTGTTGATTTATCTGCACGAAGAAGAAGACAACAAAAACACCAAAAATTATCTTAAATGCAAAATTTATGGTAGATGGACCTAGCTATTATTTCTCAATAACTATATAATTTAGAATAATTAATTGCATCAATGAGATATTTTAATAAAAAATAGGAAAATATAAAGCTTATATACCATTTTCATCCTATGTTTGATAGCTCACATATTTGCTTGCCAACAATCATTTTTTATTTCACTAGGAACAGCCATTCGCTGAAGTAAAAATTTAATAAAATTATAAAATCACATGGTAGCCAAGATTTTCTTCAAGAAAGTTCCATAATTGACTACAGAATCATCAAATTTATATTTTCAAAAAACTTATATTATAAATAAATATCTCAATGGCACAAACTAAATGATATCAAAAATAGCTTGATTTGAGTCCTAAAGCAAACATTTAAAAGTATAATTGAAGATTTCATGAGATCATTTGAGTGACCAAATCTTCAAATATTGCATGTTTGCATTTGAAATGAACATATCAAAAAACAAGTTTGAAGAGCCTAAGATTACTGAATTTTGATATGATTAAAACACAAAATATCCACAGAATGATTAAGAGGCAATTCTACAATGTCTAAAACATCTAATGAAATCCAAAGTTTTAACAAAAAAGTTTGAAATCTATATCTAGGCCTATAATTTCACATTAAAGTGAGGATTCTTTGGAAAGAATTCTTGGAATTGGAGAAGTATAGAACATGCTACCACAATCACCAATGCTCATCCTCACCCAATACTGATGCACATGATCAACCACAAATCGATGTCTACCATTGCCCAATGTCAACATCCTCCATCAACAACAAACGACACTAGTCATCGGCCACCTTTGTCATCTATTTTCACCCAACATCCTCTGATGTCCTTTTGCCCATAACAACAAATACCCTTAAACAAATCTTCTCTGGCTAGCCATAAGGATGACATATGGATTCATGAAAGAAGCAAATGACTGATCCTCTTTAGCTTGTATGTTCTCTTCATTTTGTTTTTCTTGCAAGAAAAAAATAAATTCTATATCTTGAAATCTATCTTTCCAGCATGTTTCCTTTTTTATTTAATCTAATTTGTTTCAAACATTCAACATAATTTCTTTTATTTAATTTGCAAAATTACAATCTTATTTATTAAGGATACTGTTAAGTCACTCTATTTCATAGTTTCATTCAATAGCTTAAAAAATGAAAAATGAACAGATCAAACTCCTAGAAAAGATCAAATGTGAAAATACGGTGTCCTGTAACAAAATGATACTAACTGTGAGATATCTATTTTTAGTGATAAAACTCAAAAAGAAAAAGAGAATTAATTATCATACACAGTATCTGTTTAAGGGTTATATAAATGTTAATTCCTAGCACCTGAACTCAAGGTGTACAACAACAACAACAAAGCCTTAATCCCACTAAGTGCGGTCGGCTACATGAATCCTTTTTCTCCATTGTGTCCTATATAGTGTCAAATTTTCGTTTAATTCTAATAAATTAAGATCATTTTTTATGCAATAAGCCCAAGTTTTCCTAGGTCTACCTCTGCCTTTCTTAACATAAGTTGTAATTAAAACATCTACTCTCCTAATCGGATCATCAGGTGGTCGACGTTTAATGTGACCAAACCATCTAAGGCGACTCACTCTAATTTTATCCGTCACTGGTGCAACTCCAACCCTATTACGAATATATTCATTTCACATTTTGTCTCTAAGTGTAAAACCACTCATCATTCTCATCTCGGCAACACTTAACATTATGCTTCTCTTTTAAAGGCCAACATTCAGCACCATAGAGCATTGAAGGTCTCACCACCATCTTATAAAATTTTCCTTTCGACCTAAGCGGTACTTTTCTATCACACAATAGGCCGGACGCATTCCTCCACTTCAACCAACCAACCTGAATTCTACTATTAACATCCCCATCTATATCACCATCGCTTTGAACAATGGACCCGAGATATCTAAATAGTTCACACCTTTTAATAATTTGATCACCCAAAGTTACACTTCTGTCACTAAACCTACTATTACTAAAATTACATTCCATGTATTCAGTTTTAGTTCTACTCAAACGAAGACCTTTAGACTCCAATGTAGACCTCCATAATTCAAGTTTTTCCTGGACTTTTTCTCTTGTCTTATCCACAAGGAGGATATCATCAGCAAAAAGCATACACCAAGGTACATCCTCTTGTAAATGCCCAAGAAGACCATCCATAAATAAAGCAAAAAGATATGGGCTTAAAGCCGATCCTTGATGTAAACCAACAGAAATAGTAAAATATTTGGTTAATCCTCCTTCAGTTCGAACACATGTAACAGCTCTAGCATACATATCTTTAATGACTTGAATATAAGTCATATCAACACCTTTCTTCTCAAGGACTCTCCAAAGAACATCTCTAGGAACCTGAACTCAAGGTGTGAAAGACAAAATTTGAGCGTATGAACAAGACAGAATCAAAAGATTAAAATAATAAAACATCACAAGATGATATAATAAATGAGATGATTTAGATGGGACGGATGATGATATTTTATCTTGAAATAATCAAAAGATTAAAATAATAAAACATCTTTCCAGCATGTTTCTTTTTTTATTTAATCTAATTTGTTTCAACCCTTCAACATAATTTCTTTATTTAATTTGCAAAATTACAATCTTATTTATTAAGGATACTGTTAAGTCAATCTATTTCATAGTTTCATTCAATAGCTTAAAAAATGAAAAATGTCTGAACAGATCAAACTCCTAGAAAAGATCAAATGTGAAAATACGGTGTCCTGTAACAAAATACACTAACTGTAAGATATCTATTTTTAGTGATAAAACTCAAAAAGAAAAAGAGAATTAATTATCATACACAGTATCTGTTTAAGGGTTATATGAACGTTAATTCCTAGCACCTGAACTCAAGGTGTGAAAGACAAAATTTGAGCGTATGAACAAGACAGAATCAAAAGATTAACATAATAAAACATCACAAGATGATATGAATAAATGAGATGATTTAGATGGGATGGATGATGATCTTTTGTCTTGAAAGTTCAAAGGTATTGATACTATAATTTAATGATTGATTTATGTTTAAAGAATCAAAGATTAAATGATTCTTAGATAAATTTTTAATTCTGAAGCCTTTTAAAGTGAAGAAGCAATAAGAAAAGTGATGCTGCTAAAACGAAAATGCAGCAAAAAAAATAAAATAGTTCAAGTGTTTTATTTATGGAAGTAGGATGCACGCATTCCCTTCAATTCAGTCAAGTATGATGGCTGTTTAAAAGTGGGGGAGGCAATGAGTAATTTGGTCCCGAAATAAAACCTTCAAGCTATCAAGAGGTGCATGTTCCATATTTGAAAAAGGATCTACAGCATATGCCAAAATTATATCAATGCCACAATAAAGATTGTTTCAAATATAATCATTCCATTATGGCAAATGGCCATCTTTTAATAAGAAAAGTTTATTAAACTTATCGATTAATTGTCAAAGAAGAACTGCATTTATACAGTCAATTGAAGTTAGCACTTATTCAAAATATCTCATAAAGATGTTTAAATTAATGAACAACTATATCAAAGGGATTAGACCACATTGTGTCATTCAAGTGATTATTGATACTATCTCAAAAAATGTTCTAGTGGGTAACTGACTCATTACATGACTACACTATAATTGTAAAAGTTACATGCATCGTTCGAATAGTTTAGTGATTTATTAATGAATTTTTCATAAAATTATTATGGGAAAGTTGTTGATGGATAAGTATCCATGTTTATATTTGAATCCCTGCACCACTGATGCCTTTAAGATAAAAAAACCAAGAAGAAAACTTGAGAGAGTGGAAGTCATAAAAAGTTTTATTTAATCAAAATCACAATTATTTGACTTCATAAAGAGATGCACAGATCAAGGTGATTTGTCAAATTGAGACGTGATTTGTCCATGTTTTTTTTTTTTTTTAAATCTTGAAACATTTCATCAACAGTAAATAAATTTGAACAAAATGTTCCACATATGAAGCATGTATAGTGGGGCATTATTCAAAGGAAACAAAGGCTAAAGAAGTACATGAAAACATCTTAAAACAACTATTCTGGAATACTGTCGTGTTGCATTCAAAGTTTACGACCCTTTAATTGAGGTCCTTTGTTTGGTAGATACATATAAAAAAGGCATAGATACATATATGAGAATTAGGGACAAAGAAGCAATGGCCACAACTTTTATCAACAATAAAAAATATGAATAAAATTTTGAAATTATTGATTGAAGATAGGATGTGCAACTCCATCAGCTTTTGCATGCAGCCACCCATTTAATAAATCCTAAATGCACTTTTAGTAATCCCAACATCGTAAAAGACTAGTAGATGCTTTAAATGAGAGCATAAAAAGATGGGCCAAGGATTTTGATGAAGAAAAAGAATAAACAATGAAATAGAGTGTATTTATTAGGGGTGAATGATTTTTAAGATTTATCTTGTTGAGAGACAAAGAATTTCGCTACATCGGGGTAATATGATTTTAAAAGATCCGCTATGATTATTATGGAATAATATTTTCATACTTAAATATAAATGAAAATTTTTTATGCCTCAAGTTGATTGATGGCTAGCATATAACCAAGGAGCTCCACATTTGCAAAGTTTAATGATCAAAGTACCCAATATTACATATAATACATTTGGATATTATCGTAATTAGAGTACATTTGAATTTGTACCTACAAATGAAATTTTATATTGATTGTCAATAAAAATTTAGCACCGTTATAGTAAAAGAAGCAAAATAGATCAAGACCATCTCTAAGATTTGATCTGTATGAATTGTGATGGTCTTGATTCGAAGATACAACCATCATCATATTAGAACGCATTATCACTTAAACTAATATAACTTTGTGATAATAAAAG
Organism: Papilionanthe hookeriana x Papilionanthe teres; assembly: GCA_022702705.1. Lineage (NCBI taxonomy): Eukaryota > Viridiplantae > Streptophyta > Magnoliopsida > Asparagales > Orchidaceae > Papilionanthe > Papilionanthe hookeriana x Papilionanthe teres. The sequence goes on along the minus strand of CM040436.1, from coordinate 24,666,446 downwards.
GTTAAATTTCATTCTCCTCGTCAACAATTTCAAGCATAAAATAAAAAAAACAAGCATTTTGAGATAATTTAAACATTGATATATGCTCTGGGGAGGAAAACGACATTAAAGTCTTAGACAATAATTTTATTTAGGTGTACAACAAATATCAGAAAATAAATAATGTAGAAGACAAGAAATTTCAGCCACACGACAAAAAAGCAAAGAGTAAATGCATTTTTAAAGATGACAAGTAGAACAGCAACTTTAAGCATTCTCCCATAATGGGGCCAATAAATTTGATATAACATAAGAAGAAAAAAAATCTTATGACAACATAAATTAGAAGAAGTAAAAAACATAAATATAAGCCTTCATTGATGTCAATGGTGCTACAAATGCTTACACTTTAAGTCTCATGCCCAAATCCTGCAAGAAAGTGCAATATGTCTTCCGGAAATATGCCTCTTTTTTCAGATCAATGCCATCCCTTCTTGATGGAGAATTCTCTTCAATTTCTTTCCTTGAAAAGTACCACCTGGCCCCATAATTATCAAGTTCCCCCTCAGAACTTTTAGGCTGTCCATTTTTATCCATTCTATGGAATGAAGAATCGCCCAGCGGATATCCAGCCATATGAATTTTGTCGTTGAGTTGAATTTATAATGGCTAGATTTGGCAACTGGAAATATATCGACAATCCTCAAATTAAAACTGAACCCCCGGCAGAGAATGAAAACACTAGAATCAAACAAGTTACAAAGGCTACGTGGCCATCAGAAAACAAGAAACTTATTTGAAAAATCTAAAATGAAATTCAAAATCAGTATTGACTGATGCACAAACTTGTTACTTTAAATAAATCAGAAAAAATCACCATGTTGACATTAAGAAAAGAAAGAACGGGCGGCCGAACAGAGTGATTGAAACAAAAAAGATTAATCAAACCAACTATTAATTAAGATTTGGGATAGGAATCAGAAAGAAAACTATCAAAAAAATAACAAAAACATAAAACATTAGAAATAACAAAACATACAGTCAAAACAATGCGGAGAAATTTTAAACTATAAACAGTAAATCATTCTTGTACAGCTCTTACTAAAAAACGAAGCGCCCCTCAAGACTCTTAGGCTTCGTTTGAAATACCGATATGCCTCTGTTGTGATTCATAAAACGTTGCTCAGATGCCGACAGCTCGTTTGGTGGTTCGACGTCTCTAAAAGCACTTTAGGGCGAACGACATTTTTCTCCGTTTTCATATCGCGATTAAGGAGCTCCGTTCCACCATTTTGGATTGTGTTCCTTAATTCCAATGGTGAAATTCTCTGTTGTGCCTTTTTTAGGTATTCTGGATCGAAGCATTTTTCACAATTGATCATCACATATGCAGACCTTCCCTAGTTAATGGAGTTTTTCAGACCGTAGCTTTTAAACGAAAGTTCTTCAACGACAAACGCCTCAAACGAGCCCTTAGTATCCTAAAGAACGGTTCAGGTAATGATGTGAAGGAATTTTGCAGTGCACTGGTATCCCAACATGCACTTCAAGTAATTGATTTTTTTCCTAATTAGAAAGAGCATACACAAATTTCACACAGCATGCATATTCTCATCAACAAGAAAAAATTTATATTTCATAACCAAACTAAGTATTCAACTCATAAGGCTTAAGCATTAATGTAAGAGTTTCAAGTGGCTCAAAAATAATAACATTCATGTGTTTATAATACTATTAGAATTAATGAAGCACGCCATCTTTGTCGTCTTGACTTCGATTGCAATTTTAAGGAAGCTTCGAATGAGCACTATTCAGCTTTTCCTTGACTTGTTCCATCTTCATCAAACTCAGCATCCGGCTTCAAAATGAGCTTTTTGTCTTCGTATTTTCTTCAAAATGAGCTTCAAAAGAGGGCCTAGCAACCTCATTGTCTTCTGCATCTCGGTGCGAGAAGAGTCGGGTTGGGGTCCTAGTTGTCACGCCATAAATGACACCGTCTTTCAGGGTCGTTTGAAATGCGCGGAAGGAGACAATGTGACCAGACTAAACTCTCACTAACACTCGTCCTAACTTACAAAATCAAGACATATTGGATGATTAGTTAATCTAACTAAATCGCCTCAAACATACTTAATACAATTTATTTGATTAATTTACATATATACTCGGAAGCGTAGAAAATCGTATCATCAAAACATATAAACTATAAAGAGTTGTTAAATCAACATAAATAAAATACATACTCAAATGATTATAAAAGCTCCCAGTATTATAACTGCAAAAACTGTACAAGTCACATCTGACTACTCGCCCTGCTCTTTATCCATTCCTAAAAGTAAACAACGCGGGCTGAGCAACAACAAGCTCAGCAAAATAATTAAGATTAAAATAAGATTTTATACATGGAAAAGAAACAATATCCATACTCGTACATCAGTACATGCTTAACCATAAGTCATAACATGATATAATCGTATAGTACATGTAAAAGAAAAGCAGGTAGTATAGAAAATCGTGATTGTTGTATAAAACATATATTTCATTCATTGATGTGCACTTCAGCATGTAATCACAAGCATGTGGATAAGAATCATAAACTTGTTCATAGCAATGTCAATTTTAAATGTATATGTCTCAACTATTTTTATGCCCTGTCATATCATGGGGCATTACTTTGCCCTAAAAGTCATATTAACTATTGATAAAAGTTTGGCTTCCAACATAGCAATTATCAATAACCCCCATGTTATCAATAATTACTTATGTTCTGTCATCGTTTGTCACAACAGCTTTCAGAGTTTCATCACCGTTTGAACATCAGGAGATATAAATATCGCATTCATGCATAGCATACTTTACAAGCACCATGTAATACAATAATCCTTCATGAAATTTTTTAAAGCATAATACTTATAACAAATATTCATAAATATTTCATATATCATATACATAAATTTTATCAAATGAATACCTACAGATAATTAATTTCATGAGTATATTCATCTGTATCATAGCATAATGACATCACATGTATCTTAAAGGGGAAATCAACTAGCATTCATACATTTAATACATGTATCCATGCACAACATTAAAGAAATTCTAAATGCATTAGTGTCAAACATGGAATCACATGAAAACCTATATACTATTATTTTTCTTAAGTTAACACGAGCTTATTACACCTGACTAAACAAAATTGTCCTAAGACAAGTTCCGACACGCTCGTCTTGAGCTCACCGTCTCGTATAATAACCTGAAAATCATAGACATTGTAGGAATTTATGGAATCAAAGCTCGTTTCATGATTTAATGAAAAGCATAACTTATCTGTCAAAACATACCTCAAATGCTTCTTCACATAAATTTAACTTCTGATATCATTTATTCTTCACCTATTTTCTTCATAACACCTCAATCTTCCCTTCCCCTCATTGAAATCATGTTAATAGCCGTTACAAAAACTTGCAAACCAAGTTTGACGTTTCTGCCACAAGTTTAAGCCTATTACGACGAACTAAAATGAAAAATTACACAAATTCGTGGCAAACTTCAAAACAAAAACAAGACGAACATAAAGCAATGTTTAGAATAGCATGAAAGAGGGATTTGTACCTTTAGAGTTCCTTCTGGACCCCTGAAGAGCCGTCTGCAGCACTCAGCGGGGTCACCCCTGCTCTATGTTCGTGACAAGGAATAGTAACCGACTGGAGGAACTCGTGGGTGGAGAAAATCGAGAGAAAATGCAGCACTTAATGCAATTCTAATGGATCTCAGCCATTTGATCTATCCTATGACTGAAAAATGCGAAAGGAGGTTAGTTAGGAATAGTGCATGTACAGTAGATTAGGGAATAATCAAAGGTTAATTAAATTATTTATAACTTCTAAATTCTATATCCCTATTATATTCATAAGTAATATACAGTGTTATATATCAATTTGGTCAATTTGATGAGTAGAATTTTAAAAAGTTCATTTAATTAAATTTCGGAGGATATGAATTTGAGGAACATATTAAAATTTGACAAACTTTACCTGATTCATAAATTTTAGGTGTTAAAGCTCTCCCTTATCCAAATTTCATCCTCGAAATTTCTAACTACTTGAGGAGAGAGGGATATCTGTCGTATTTTTCCTTTTTTTTCTCAGGATGCTTCTTTTCAGGTCTATGTTTCCACTTTATTTTGATGAAAGGAATTAATCTATTGCTTAGCTTCTTTACATCAATGTCTAATATTCTTTCAGGCTCATCAATATAAGTTAGATTTTTCTGTATGTCAATATCTTCAGGTAGGGGAGATTAGGGAATAATCTAAGGTTAAATAAACTATTAAACTTATAGCTTCTTCATTTTATATCTCCCATAATATTCATAATTAATATATAGTGCTATTTATCAATTTTACAAGTAGAATTATATCTTAGGATGTAATTCAATAATCAAGCTGACCATTCATAATGACAAAAAAGACATGATATTCTATTGAATGTAGCATGCCAGCATTTAATACTCCATTCATTAGCCATATAAAAAACTTTAAAACGCCATCTCAGCCAAATCTACAATGGAAACTTACCAAAACACAAAATGAAAAGGTAAAATGATTGCAGAGCACCATCATTCAATTTATTATAACTCCAACCAAGACTGAAATATCAATCTTTAGGTCTTAGACATGTAAACAGATAAGAATTGTGTGGTATTCATGTACATTTTACATAATAATAACAAACGGACAACAAAATAAACTGTTTACGAAATGCTAGCAGCCTTATAAATTCCAAACAGAATATTCCTTCAACCACCGAAGAAGATCATAAAACCCTAAGCTCCTTGAAAGCGTCAATAGCATTCAAAAAATTCAAAATCAATCCCAAGATTCCGAGGCCAGAATACCTGAATATATATATGCTCCACATCTTAATCCTGAAATCCTGGAGAGCCAGAAAATTAATTCAATAACATCAATACCGTGTACCGAATTCCAATACTTATGATCAATACCTAATTAAATAAATTTGCAGTTAAAACTTTCGTTTCATGACTAAATAATCAATTTGATCGGCGCAAAACAACCGATTTCGAATTGTGCGCTCGATGTAATGGGACAAGTAAAGGCAACGATGGCAGAATATAGTAAAGAAAAACAAAAGCTAAAAGAGAAGAAGAGGCTTACGTAGCTCGGAGACGAGATCACCGAAGGTCCGAAACCACCGACTTAGCGTCGAGATGGGGCGGAGAGCTCCGAAGTCTCGGCCGCAAAGGTGGGCGAGTGAAGGGTATTACATGAGCAAATATCGCGTTTCCGCTTAGGAACTCTGTAGTCTATTAAAAAAATAATAAAAATTTGTTTTTTAAAACAAGTAATTTATAGAAATTTAAACAAAACAGAAATTGATCATAAACATGACATTAACTTTTAGCTTTAGGTTTTCAGAAGTAAAATTATTTTTAGGGTTTGTTTGAGTCAACTGTAGATTATTTATAAGATGTTGCATAGCAGATATGTCAGGAAGTAAGTGAGTAAAAATTATTGTTGGAAGTTACGTATCTGTTTGTTTTGTACAATTATGTAGTAGTTGTGGTACATTTATTTATGAACAAATAATATATTTGCCCCTGCAGTATAGTGTTGTTGATAATAAAATCAGTCATACTTGCACATTTCATATTTGAAAACAAATATTCATTTTGAATGTTACAAAATAAAAATTTATACCTCACAAAACAGTGAGTAACACAACAATCAAAATAAAAAAATTACCATCAAAATAACAATTAATATCATCAAAATATTGTTTTAAAGTGCAGCCGATTAATATCACGAGATAATTTCTCCTCCAATGAAACTCTTCGTGCTTGGTTACTATCAATTGTGGAATCCTCGAACGATCTGCCTACCAAAAGAAGTCACGGTTCTCTATTATCTTCCTCGGACATTTGTAAATTTGTCTCTCATAGTTATACGTTTGTCGTGAAGCAAAGAACATTGCAGCCATAGTAGCAACACAATGCTCTAGTTGCACTGGAAGTCCTCGGATCATCTTTTCTGAAGGTTTAAATCCACAAAACACAAACTCCAACATTAGTATAGAAGAGTAATAAAAATATTCATTTAACGTTTTATAAAATTGTGAGGTCTCAAAGAGCAAAGTATGAACCAATGAATCTGTTACTACAAGAAGATAATAGATCTTAAGGAAAAAGGGTTCTTTGTCGCTTTTAAACAATGCAATATCGAGCTCGTATATGTCACATATGCATATCACCACAAAAGATCATCCGGAAGAACCCCAAAAGTCATATGACTGAAATAGAGGTGCTTGGTTGCCTTCATTGCGATTTCATACGTGTCAAGAACCAATAACAACATATAGACTATCTAGAAGAATTCATAAGGTTGAGCATCTCATCATAGGCCTTCAAACCAAAAAATAAAATGTACAATAAAAACATACATTAGATATTATAAACACAGTTGCCTCACAGATCATCCATGTGGGAAAAAACACATGCAAAATAACTGGAAATAAAAGCCATCGCCACTCTAACAAGCCGAAATGTACATTATTGTATAAACTGTCAATATAATAAACAATAAATATTTTCACAACACATTAAAAATAAAATAATAACAAAAATATATATATAATATCCTCTCAACCACTAATGATGACATCTTTGATTCCTTCTCTTAACTCTATCATCTCCCCTGAACCCTCCCCGTCCCTGTTACAAGACTAAAGAAATTCATCGTTAGCCTGTGATAGTGATTGTTTGAGGCGATATTCATATGCTTCAATAGGGACATAGTGAATGATCTTAAATTCATATGCTTCAATAAGGACATGTAAATGATCTTAATCAATCCTCTTGAAGTCAATGTCACTACATGAAAGAAGTCACCAAATGTAATTGTGAAGAGCCATGAAAGCGACCATAATCTGCACTTGTTGCTAAACGGATATGTCGGCATATCCCGAAGTATTACCTATTTTTCTTTCAAAATCCAGACGCTCTTTCAATGAGACTGTATAAGAATGAGTCACTTGTCAAACATCTATTTCATACCCCTAGCAACATTGCTAGCTCTTTCAAAATCAATGATGTGGTATTTGGTATTAGGAAATGATCCGAGAAATCCTCTCTGCAAAAGATATACAATATCTACTAAATAATATTTATCTAATATAAATATAATGCTTAGTATGACAGTTAAAGTGCATTTTCATTTATTCATATTCAAGCAAACCTAGGAGTGAGTGGGGAAAGTTATGTTTATAAGTTCTTGTGACAAATTTGAATATGTGATTATCAAGTGCACTATCGTCCCATTCATCTATAATAAAATTAAACCACATGTTAACGTCATATACAACCATGAAATTTTGTGTTGGTCAATCACATCGCTTAATAAATGCGATTATTTCATTATTCGACATACGTACATCCACATGCATTTCATCAGCCGCTTCAATACAATCCTAAAGCATTTAATAAATACATTTGAATGATCGAAAAATGAACATCAAGAAATTTGTCACATAAAGTAAATATTTTTATTATGAATACTAAAAAATAAACAATTTAAAACCCACACATGGAAATGTAACAGGAAAGAATAAATGCATCACCATCACTCCATTCATCAAAAACAACACTACCACACTAACAAGACAACATCACCACACCAACAACACACTATCACCACTCTCATCTACACACACCAACACCGCCACAACAACACTACTAACAGGCATAATTTTTTTTTCTCATCGCATTGTAGCAGAATAAGCGACCCCAACACACCTCCATTGCCACATTAAGAAGACACCATCACCACACCAATAACACATCACCACTACTACTCCCATATATACATACCAACACCACCACAACAACACTACCACAAACCCCCAACACCAATACAAAACACCATCACCACCACACCGATAAGCCACCACCACTCCCATCTACACACACAAACACCACACATACAATCAAATTTCACGGAATAAAGTAAATTGAATATCACCAACTGACTACCACCACACTCAAGAAAGAAGGAAACACACCAAGACCAAACTTCCATAGGGCAAACCACAATGACAAAAACGAACAAACTATAAAACAACAAATGAAATGGGGCAACTGACAACCGAAAATGGAGCAGCAAATGCAACAGTGCAACCCACAAAGACCAACAGACCATAGAACAAAATGAGCAACCTAACCTCCAAACATCACATCCAAAAGGAAATTCCAAGTCTAACGTATTTGAACTACAAACCAAATAGAAAGAAGAGCCATAAACAAAAAAGAGAAAGCCATTGAACCAAAATATTTATAAGAAATTCCATTCCATTCCTTCTAGAGGCCATAAACCACAATTCACAATAAGAAAAAAGCAATTCACAGACCACAAACAACAATAAGCAAGCCAAATTTCATTCCTTTTAGAGGTCAGAAACCGTAATAAGCAAGCTAAAGACCACAAATCTATATTGAACCAGAAATCGAAAAGATAAAAAAGCAACAAACAACAAATGAGCGAATGCCACACAGGGCAATGAACCTCAAATCGCATCTTTTCAACATAGACGAGTCACAAGTCACAAAGAGTATGCCACACATAGCAAACCTCAAATTGAAATCAGCATACAACATAACTACAAATCTAAAGGGTAGAGGATACCATGAAAGTATGGGAAGCGAAGGAACCAATTGAGCCGTAGATAAGAGAGAAGTGAGAGAGCAGGAGGGAATTTTGTGCCACCAATTTGAAGATCGGAGAGAAGCAAGAGAGGAGAAGGGAACAAGAACATGGACAAGAGTGAGGAGCATGGCACGCGAGAGAAGTTTCAAACTGAAGGGAACACGAGAGAGGGCAACGGGTATATGCCATGAAAAACAATGTGGATTGTGAGGTCAAATCAGCGGCCTACGTTTAGCATAAATTATTCTAATGAGTCGTCATACCGTAAATTCCCAAAAGCCATCATGGCATTTTCTCACCGCGCTGAGGCAAATAAGCTGTCCAAAACACACCCTTAGACATTATAAATAAGTGCATTATTTCATTGTATTTTGAAGTAAAAAATATTAATACTCTTATATTTTATGATAAGATTGTTTTAAAACTCTAGTGATAAAATTAGAGTTGTTATGAAATTTGGTAATTCTAACATAAATTGTTTTGAAATTGAAATTTAGTTTTATATCAAATTTTATGCAAAATTAACAATACTTTTCAATAGTTTAAAAAAATAGCGTGATTGTGGGATTTAAGAAAAATTTTTCGAAATAAAAATTAAGCTTATATTTTAAAACTTTGAAATACAATAAATTATTAGTTTTGTTTGTAAATTCTAAAAAAAATTTATTGTTTAAAAAAAAAATAAATTATTTGAAGTTCTAATAATATTGTTAATAAGCTTATATTGAAGATCATTGGAACATGAATAGTTAGCTTATGAGTTTTGATGACGTCAACATATGTTATCATTTGACATGACTGTAGAGATATTTCAAACAAAAAATATTTTAAATTCAACTTAAAGATCATTCAGAGCTCCAATTTAAAAAATTTTATAGTCAAACTGACCATCTCTACATGATGTTCTTGGTTATACTAAATTTGTCTGATCTGAGTCAAATCAAGCTCGGATCAAACCATTAAACTACATTTGAACACTTTGGGTGGTTAGTTTGAAAGTAAAATGAGCTCTAAATTTGATATTCATATAGTCAAATCGAGCATCTTGATGAGACAAATTCAACAAGCTTGAGCTCCTTTAATTTTGAGGTCATTAAGATCATCAATTATTAAAAAAGAATCTCATACAATTAAAGGAAATGAACGTGGATCATTCATTCAGATTTTTATGTGAGTTATTCATCGAATGACCAAAATGCCCATTTCTTGGACCCTATAAATAAACCTCTTCTTCACTCGAGGGGGAGAAACAAAAAAAGAAATAATTATTAAATTCTAATGTTGTTCGAGATAAAAGATTAGGCCATAACTTTTGGTTTCCATAGTCATAAATCAACAGCCGCTGACTGCTAATGACTATTGACAGTCACCCTCTGCTTGCCATCGTCTGTGAACTATGTTGTATAATGGTGCATTCTTGAATATGGTTCAACAAAGTATCTTGAATATGGTTCAACAAAGTATCTTGTACATGAAGTAGTGAATAACATTGTATTGAAGTTCCAAAGATACCTTCCAAGGAAAAAAATTGTCAATCATTTGTCGGTCGCTAAAGCGTATGAGGTGTTTTAATTTCATTTAATTTATATATATATATATATATATATATATATATATATATATATATATATATATATATATATATATATAATTTGGAAAATAGTATTTTTAATTTTAAAAAATATGAAATCAAATTGATCTCATACATGCAATAGTTTAAATAAGCGAGCACTATACCACAAGCAATGTATCTATCCCGAAGAATGGATACATTGCTTAGAGATGTAGCTTGATCAAATAAAGTAAAGAATCCATGACATCCTTTTGATCTGCGAACCATTTATGTTGACCGACAACTTCTCTTATTTAATATGAAGCAACTAGATATGGTTTATATTAATATGAGGTCTTTAAGTTTCCTATAAGGGCAAGCCCCTATAGTTAATTACATCTTAGATAACCGAAGTTACCTAAGAAAACTCTTGATTTAGATCAGGAAATATTATTTTCATGACTTCCAAAAGACAGGATCTTCAAGATAATGTGATAATAAGAATTCTAATAGATGAGTGGCTCAAGTTTGGAACAATTATTATAGGAATCCAAAGGGAGGGAAAATTAGGGGAAAACACAGCTCCAAGAAGAGTCTTGGTGATTTCCCAAACTATCATATTGTTTGGCTTCAATTTGAGGTAATTATTTGATTTTTCATCCTGTCAAGTTTATTATTTATGGTTTACATTCACTTGATATTGATCATGTGAATAGCCTGGAAGATAGGAGGATTTATGTCATACCCGATGACAACCTCGAAATCCTAAGATGAGTTAGGGCTTATATTGCACGAGATGCAAAAGCCTAAAGTGATAAAGTGAGGATTTATGTCGCACTAGACAAAATATCTTGAAGTCCTATTGCTTGTTTATTTATTTCTAAGGAAAGAACTTTGCTATTGAATATGGTCGTGCTGCTCACTGTGTACGCTCCAAGCTCCTCGTTGCAACATATTTAATTTCAGAAGTGTAAAATTGAAGAGAGGAGAGAAGTGTTTTATTTTAGAGATATTTAAATTGAGGAGTCCTAATGTCTTATTAGGGGGAAATATTTAAGTTGATTATAGTGACACTGGTTATGATCACATGGTTCCCTCTTTCTAACACCACTATTTTCTTCGGATTCATTTAGTTCAGATGAATTTACAAAATTCAACTAAATGAATTCAGTACTTTCATTCAGACCGTGGGAAATCTTGTTAGCAGCCGTAGGTTGCCTCCTTAAAGGGATTCTCGATCATCCGATATAGATGTTTTAATTTAGTTACAATTGTGATTTTTATTTTATTTGTGATTAAATTTTGAGTTGTTTTATATTTTGCTTTGTTGTAGCGGTGAATTTAATTTTTATTTTGTTTTAGTTTTATGACTATCCTAAAAGTTTCAGTTTTGACATGCAGATTTTATAAGTAGGAAAATGAAGTAAAGTAGTGCAGGAAAGAAAATGTCGTAAACTGTAAAAACGTGCTTGTCCTCTTTTCGCGCTCCAGCAGAAAGTTTAGCCCTTTTGCATTGCATATATAATTTTGCAGGGAATTTAAAATTGCATGATAGACAACAAGAAAATAGGTTGTAAAGTAACTATTAATTCTTATGCTACTTGGTGAGTTCCTGCTTGTTCATTTATGAGGATGTCTTTCTTTAGCAAAGTATAATAGGTTCGACTGTTCTTCAAGATATCCAGAAGACTTGTGAAAAGTTCTAGGGAACACCATAAATATTCCGCAACCCTTTTGAATTGTCTCAACTTCATTTGAACTTATTATACTTGCTAAATGACTCATCCACAATATACCCTTATGTTCAATGATCCTTGATGTTTTAATTTTCCCAATGAGTGGGGTAATCATCACTTGATATTTTATTTATAAATTATGTGGGAAAAGGCCCTTAGAGGTAAATTTATCTAATTATGAATTTAGCCAATTTAACTTTAGAGTTGGGCCTTTAGTGTTTTAAAAAATGCTTAATTTTTATTATATTTCATTTTTTAAACCTTGTTAAGTTCAATTAGATTAAGCCTAGCTCGCTATCAAGCCCTTAAAACTTAATGAGTAAATTTACAATTTTAACAAATATTAAGCTTGTGATGTATTTAGTCATTAACAATATATTGAATTGTCATGAAACCATTAGTAAGGGGTTTTAAATTAGAGTATTTTTACCTTCCAAAGTCAAACCCCTCACTTCATAATCATTTAATTTCAATTATCTTCCAATTATAATAATTAAGAAAATTACAATGCTATTCTTAATGTGGAAAATGTGAGATTGGTTTCTACCATTATATCCCTTATATTTTAATCATCTAAATATGACAATTATGATCATTCATTACCCGTTTCTCTTTGGTTGGGCCTAAATATTTGATTAAGGCATAAATTTCAAAATTACAATTTTGCACTTAAGGCCTTATCACTTCATAATTTATTAAATTTAGCTCAAATGACTTTAAAACTTTTATTTTACCATACTTATGAGTCAATTAAAAGATCAGAGGAGAAAAAGTGATTTTTTGGTTTTTATTTAATTTTTATAATTATTTTAATGCAAAAAAAGGGATTTATAAAGTAAAAATTCAATAATTTAGCCAAAGTAAATTATCTATCCTTAAGAAACTTATTGGAGTTTTACCTAAATCAGAGGACCACTTGAACCAATTTTTATGTTTAAATTTTATTTTAATTATTAGAATTATTTGTTTGTTTTGAGTGTTAATTAAGTATAAAATATTATTTAAGTGGAAAATTAAGTTTTATATTTTTATTAGATCTGCCTAAGGTTAGGGACCCAAAGAAATAAATTTCCTATTTTTTAAATTTATATTTTAATTATTAGAATTATTTTAGTGATAAATTAGGAAAAATCTATTTTTAGCCTTTAAAAAATTATTATCTTTACTTAAAAAATTATAAAAATTATTTTAATGGTTCTCAAATGGTCAAGAGACCAAGTATGACATTTTAGTGTATTTTTTGCATTTTTGTGATTTTATTATTTTTAAATATTTTTAAATATTTTTAATTATTTAAATGTTAAAAAAGGTTTAAAGGTGAAATATTTATTTTAATTTCAATTTTATTTTTCTTAAGTTCTTCTGATTAATAGGAGCTCCCAAAACCAATTTCATAATTTTTTTACTTACATTTTAATTTTTATAATTATTTTAGCTTCAAAAATACCATTTGACTTGAAAATTCATTTTAGTGGGTAAATTAACTCCAATAAACTTCAAATTTTTATGGGGAGCTCCTCTATTTGTTATTAATAGTAGAGGGTCATTTTTATGATTTTTGCATTTTATTTTAATTATTTAAATTTTAAATAATTTTAATGAGTTAATTACCATTAGTGTTATTATTAATTATTTAAACCCATTTTATATTTTTCCTAGGGTTCTCTGACCACAATAAATTTTTCAAAATAAGTTTTGCATTTTTTTATTAATATTTTAATTATTACAATTTTCATACATAAACAGAGGGGATTAACTTAAAAATTAGGGATCTGTTGATAGAGATACCCCATGACCTTGGAAAAATCAGGGAAGACCTCTAACTACAGAGTCCTTAAGCCCTCTGAACCTCATGCCATGGTGAATTGTATGGAGCAAATTATGACTTAAGTATTATTTATTGTATTTAATTAATTAAAAATAAAATATAAGCCAAATAAACTCAAACTTATTTTGACATTGTTCTGCTCTCTTCACTGGCATTAGGGTATTTTTATTTTATTTTTGTGATGTGTCTACACCAAGTTATTGCTTTTATAAGGTTTTCTAATTTAAATAAATCATAAAATCCTATTTTTCTATTTAACCATGCGACAGCCAACTTAACCTACGGTGCTCTGAAACTCTACGCGTCACCACGCTGTTGGATGCCGCCATCCGAGTTAGCTCTGCGCTTTCTACATCGAAGCTCCGACCAACTCCATCTGGTCCGTTGATTCGATAGATGCATGAAAGGACGACATCCGTTCATCGTCCCCAACTGGTTCATCCCGAGAGCTTTTGATGCACCAAAAATATATACTATTTTTGCTAAATAATTTTACCCATTTTTGGTGATATTGCACTTTAAAGAAATGTATTTTTTATGTTTTGTTGCATGTATGATGATTTTAGGTGATTGGAGCGAAAAAAGCGAAAAGGAAATAATTCGGAGCAAAAAGGAGGAAAACAGCTTCTGGCACTACCGGCGCCAGAATGGGCGCCGCCGACGCCATTTTCCAGTGAGCTCGGCAACATTTGGAAGATAGAGCGCCGCCGGTGCCCAATGTCGGTGGACTTCAAATTTGAAGAGTTTTGGCGACTTTTTGAAGGGGTGCCTATGGAAACTCTTGGGATTTCATTTCTAACTTATAAGTAACTATTTTGAACGAAAATTAGTGTGTTTGTCCTCGAGTCTAGTGTGTTTCTAGGGAGGGAGAGTGTGTGTTGAGTGTTAGGGCTTAGGAGAAAAGTGTGTAGAAGTTGGAATTTGAGAGGGATTCTTCTCTAAGGAGTAAAGGAGAAGGAGTAAAGTGAGAGATTGCTTCTTCCTTTACATTCTAAAGATGGAATTGAGTATTGCAAAGAAGATAGAAAATGATTCAAAGGAACTTCAAGGGAATTGCATTGGGGAAGAGAAAGAGATAAGTTGTATTTTATTTTGTGGTTTGCTTGACTTTTCTTTTATATATAAAATCCATGTTTTACTGTATCTTCTTCATGAATTCTGAGTAGTCTTCTTTGTCTTTCTTCTTGGGTAGAGATGTGATGATGTGTTAATGTGGATTTGAAGTGCCTTTAATGTATAGAAGAAATTGTGATGGTTTTTCATTTAGAACTTAATTTACTTTTCGATCTGGCTAATTGGATTGTTAAAATATGTTGATGAACACTAACTCTGAAAGGATTTTGTGTCCTACAACAACAATGAAGAACCTATTCAATTTCCATAGATGAATTGTGTAGTTCATGGGAATTAAGTGCAAATAAATAGGGAAATGTGTTTTGATGGACTTCAAATTGGAGGTTTCAGGGTGACAGGCTGAGATCCCCAATTTGGTTCTAAGATTAGTAACTAAACTTGAATGTTAGCTTTCAGGTGAAGGGTGAGTGGGAGCTCCGTAGTGAGAGCCGATATCCTCCCAGCCTAGCTTAGATTTAGTGTCTAAACTTAGGATATGTCAATGATCTTTTCATGCTTGGAAGAGGGGGTACTCTTTTAAGGGTAAAGAAACAATTATACTCCTATTTGGCACAATAACATAGATAATCATTTCATATCATCCACACATCATATTCTTAGTGTGTCTGTTAGTTAATTCTGTTTTAAAAGATATTTGAAGTAATTGTAGTTTGCTTGATTGTTATTGTTTTCTGCATCTTGGTAGTAGAAGTAAACATTCAACTTTATTACAATTTGAGTATTGAATTTCAGTGCTATATTACCTGTTGTGAAACATTTTCTTTCTTCCCTATGCGATCGATAACAAGACTCCATTAGAGCCCTGTATTACTTGAGCGATACGTATACTTGCTTTGAATGCATGGATTTTACAAAATCATTATAAATATATAAAATTGAGTTCATAAATTCTTGCAATATTAAAAGTCTGAAATCGCGCAGTCAGTTGTCCACCTTCCAGCCTTAAGAGCTCGAGCTAGACTTAACCAAATAGAGTGCAGTTTGATTCTATAGACTCGTCTAGTCCAGACGAACATATTTATATGGCTTATACAGTATGAAATACAGTATATATGCATGGAGAGAAAAAATAGGCTCGGGTTAGAGGAAGAGTTCAATACCTTAGTCTGAGAGGGGAGGCCTCAATCAGAATGGTTCTACACGTACATTGTGACCTTGTGCAGCTTCTGCAGGCACCATTTTGAGCTCCCTTTGGGTCTTCACCAGAGTTCGATTAGAGGGGAAATTTGGGTTTGAGGGAAGTCTGGGTTGGAGAGGTTCTATGATGGGGCTTTTATGGGGGATTATCTTTGTTTGGCCTTGTGATGGTGTGGGGGAAATCAATTTGGAGTTTGGTGTAGTGTAGGCTTGTAACAGAAAGTGTCCTGGTTTTGGCTGATTTTAAGCTAAAAAATTGAGCTCAGGCAGTGGACGAGATGGCTAGGAAATGGTTGGGTTGATCTTAGGAAGGTTGGGAGAGGCTTTGAAGTAATTGGACAGAGTTTACCCTAGCTTGAGTGCGTTCTCCTTACTTGGTCGTGAAGAGGGGTTTAAATAAACATGGCTATGGTGACGCCCAGGGCTTGTTGTGGATGCAATTAGCTGCTGAGGTGAGGGCTGGACGGTGCAATCAACCAATGGGGATGGACCAGCTTGGATGTGTCAATTTGTGTTCAATTTATGAGGGGTGGCTCTCAGTTTTGGCTCCTCCGGCGACTAGGTCGGCCAACCAGCGTGGTGCATAGGCTAGAGTGGTCAGATGAGCTAGTGGGGAGGCTTTAATGGTGATTAATTTGGTTGGTGATGGATTTGGGCAAGAAATCTTCTTCGGTTTAACCATAAATGGGATGAAATCCCCTAATTTAGAGGACCCTCGGTCCATGACCTAAGTAGGTTGGACTGAGTGGATATAGGATGATTCCTAGGGTCTAATTGGCTGATGTGGTGGACTTGTCTTGGTCAATTTGGCTAGGTTTGGGTAACATTTGGGCTTTGGTTCAATTTGGTTCATTTGAGTTCAAGTTTGGCATGGTTAGGTTAAGTTGGGACAAATGATTGTTCAAAATAGTGTGTATGATTGTCACAAAGGTTTTTGAAAAGGATTAGAGTGATTTTGAGTTTGTTAGGAAGGTGAATTTTGTGAAATTTGGATATTTTGTTAATTTGGGCTAACTTGGGTTAGGCTTGGGTTTGGGTTAGGCTAGAGCTTGGCCATGGTTCAATTGATGGTTCAATTTGATGTGAGTGATTGTCATGAATGGTTTTGGATAAAAAATGGGTGAAAACTTTGGGGTTAGGTCATTCAATTTGGTGAAATTTGGGTATGTGGCGCATTTTGGGCAAAATTTGGGGATTTTGACTTGAGTTGGATTTGGGTGAGGTTTGGGCTCAAATGTGGGTGAATTGGTGGATCAATCTGGTTTGGGGGATAGTTAGGAAGAGTTTAGAATTAAAATTTGAGAAAATTAACTTAGCTAAGGGGTTCAATTTGGGGATTTTTTGGTATATGGTCAAAATTGGAGCTTTTAGTTTGGGTTGAAATTGAATTTGAAATTATGTCAAATTTGGGTTGGATTTGATTTCAACTAGTATTAGGGATGATGAATTTGAATTTAAAATTGAAATTGGGGGAGATTAGGATCATTTGAGTTGACATTGGAGGTGGTTTAGGCATTTTGGGTCTTAAGGGAAAATTTGGGGCTTTTGGTCAAAATGGGTCAATTTGGTCAAATTGGGTCCAATGAAGTGGTTTTAATTAATCTTGGGGACATTTGGGATGATTTTAGAATTTTTGGGAATTTTTGGAATTTGAGAGGCTTTTTGGTAATTTTGGCTAATTTGGGGGTATTTTGGGAAATTTAGGAAATTTGGAGTGTTTTGGGTATTTTGATGGTGGAGAATATTTTGGGATGATCTTTGGAGAAAGTTGGGTAATTTGGACAATTTTGAGATTTTTGGTCAAAATTAGGGTTGTAGGGGAAATTTGGTAATTTGGTGGAGTTTATGGGTAAAGGGTCAAAGGTTGGAATTTTTGGTAAAATTGGGTGCCAATTAATAATTTCAACCTCCTAAAGTTATTGACCAAGAGAAATCCCACTTTGGATCCTCCATGTGTTGGTTCTAGCCAAACCCTAGCCTAGGGCCACGAGCTTGGGGAACCACCCACATGAATTTCCAAATGAGTAGGGAATCAAGTGTAGGCATGTTTGGTTTAGGGTAGTGAGTGTAAGTGTAGAGTTTAGGTGTGTGTGTGCCTGACCTAGACTAGAATATCTAGGGTCAGTCCTGTAGGGAACTCCTCTTAAGTTTCCTTACATTTAGCCTCATCCTCCTAATTGCTAAGAGGTTAGACTTTAAGCATTTGAAACTCCAAGTGAAGCAAGTGTTTTGAATTTCTATGGGGTAAGGGTTCCATCACTAGTCTTCTAAGATAGTCACCAGGAAAGTCCTATGGCTAAATCCTATGCTACCTAAGAAAGACTAGACCTCAACAAAAGTAAGGTCAACATCATTGTAATTGGGATACAATAATTTTCTTCAGACTCTTAAAATGTATGTACATCATGCAAAAACAAGCATTATACTTAATGTGGCACTATAACCCTTTCTTCCAAATTGTGGGACAATTGTGTATCTTTGCAATTACATATTTATGGTGAAATACTTTGACTAGGCTAAGAAATTAATCTCCATTTATGAGTTTTGCCATTTAAAAAAAAATTATGAGTTTTTCCATTTTTGAGTTTTTTCAAGTAAAAGATCTTGCTATCAACTCCTGTTATTTTTTAATCATTTGTGTGTGTGTGCTGGATTTTTTTACAACATTGAGACATTAAATTATCACTCTACAACTGTGAATCTTTCAGCATATAACAGTTTGACATTATCTATGGGAAACAAAGTTATAGTGATAAAAGTTTGAACTTCTATGATGGTTAACAAGCATAACACACTAGCTTCTTACTCTAACACCCATCATTTTAGGGTGCAATCTTGAAGTTCAAAATGCCAAGCTTTTAGTTCAATATTAAAATATACTTATCATTTGCTAGTGAATGAACCTTTTTGTACCACTGATACATCATGTATAAATGATGGAGGAGTCTCAAAATGTGGTCCTCCAACGTTTATGGGAGACTCGACAACAAAAAATGATGCTTATTAAAGGGCTTATCTACCTCAAAATTCATTGATTATAGATATAAATATGGTACCACCTATACACAATGGAGTTCCTCCTTATAAAGTTGAGCTCATGGACACCATTAGCTATACACATCCACCCTCTATAGTCAAGCCTAACAACAATCTCTCGACGTGAATGAAGAATGTAAGTCAACTCAAGCAATTTGGGATGAGTTACAAGGTTTAGACTGAGAAGAGTCTCCTCTGTGGGTTAAAAGTCATTTCTTAGCTCGACGAGGTTCTCAAGAATTTTTATTGTTAGTGGAGATGGTTTTTAAACACCCAATTCCAACTGGGTTTAACCTTGTAATCATTGATGCTTATGATGGTACATTTGACCCATATGAACATGTCAAACACTTCATAAATCATAATGCACACATAATAAAATTCTAATGTGTTAATGTGTTAGGTTTTTCTGCAAGTTTTAAAGACCAAGCACGCACTTAATTTTACTTAGTCTCAAGAGGGACAAACATACATTTAAGTTAACTAAACTATTTGTGAAGGATTTTCTTTTACGAATTAAAGGATCGCTAAAGACTTCTCTTACCTCTCTAAAATTCTTCAAAGCAAGAGGGAGTCACTAAAAGATTATTTCTTAATATTTTCTATTGAAGCTCATCAAATCTCAAGAGTAAATTCTGAGTTACTTAGAGATGTGTTCATAGAGGAACTATGTCATGATCCTTTCTATTCATCTTAAGTGTGAGAGATCGTTGGTTCATATGCTGACCCCATCTATTATGTTAAGATATAAATTATAGTTCTTATTGATGCCTATGATTAGCCTTCACCGAAAAAATCTTGTGTCAGTCACTCCTTCATATTTGATGAATCTAATCTTGAAGGGGTCCAAGTGCTTCATCAAGACCCCCTTATTATGAATGTTGGGATTGGTGACTGACCGGCGGACTTTATATATGCAAAAATGTATGAACTAAAATTTATATATTTTTATAATGATTTTGTAAAGTCCGAACACTCAATGCAAGTATACGTATCGTATCAAGTAATACAGGGCTCTAATGGAGACCTGGTTATCGATCCCACAGGGAAGTACGAAGTATAAGAAAGTGTTTCACAATATATATATATATTATAGCACTGAAATCCAATACTTAAATTGCACTTAAAATTTAATACTACTTCTACTACCACAATGCAGAAAACAGTAACAATTAATTAAACTACACTTACTTCTAACAACTTTAAAGACAGAATTAACTAACAGGTACACTAAACTATGTATTTGAAAGGTTTTTGATATATGAGAAAAGCATCTTTCCTCTTGCAATGAGAATATGATGTATGGATTGATATGAAACAATTATCTATGTTATTGTGCTAAATAGGAGCATAGATGTTTCTTTACCCTTAAAAGAGTACCCCCTCTTCTAAGCATGAAAAGAATATTGACACATCCTAAGTTTAGTCACTAAATCTAAGGCTAGGCTGGGAGGATACCGGCTCTCACTTCGGAGCTCCCACTCACCCTTCACCCGAAGGCTAACCGTCGATATTTAGTTACTAATCTTAGAACCAATTTGGGGATTTCAGCCTGTCACCCTGAAATCTCCACATTGAAGTCCATCAAAACATATTTCCCTATTTATTTGCACTCAATTCCCATGAACTACGCAATTTATCTATGAAAATTGAATGGGTTTTTCATTATTGTTGTAGGACATTAAACCCTTTCAGAATTAATGGTCAACAAAATATTTTAACATTTCAATTGGCCAAATCGAAAAGTAAATTAAGTTTGGAATGAAAAACCATTACAATTTCTTCAATACATTAAAAGAACATCAAATCCACATCAATCCATCATCACATCTATATGCAAGAAGAAAGACAAAGGAGACTACTCAGAATTCATGAAGAAGATACAATAAAACATGGATTTTAAATATAAAAGAAAAGTCATACAGACCACAAAAGAAAATACAACTTATCTCTTTCTCTTCCCCATTGCAATTCCCTTGAAGTTCCTTTGAATCCTTTTCTCTCTTCTTTACAACACTTGATTCTCTCTTTAGAATGGAAAGGAAGAAGCAATCTCTCACTTTACTTCTTCTCATTCACTCCTTAAAGAAGAATTCTTCTCAAATCCTCACTTCTACACACTCTTCTTCTAAACACTAACACTTAACACACACTAAACCACTAAGAGAGAGTAAGAGAAACCAAGAGAACCCCCTTATTTTTGTTCAAAAATATTTACTTATAAGTTAGGGACTAAATCCCAAGAGTTTCCATGGAATCCCTTCAAAAAGTCGCTAAAAGTCTTCAAATTTGAATTCTGCCGACTTCGGGCGCCGGCGGCTCTCTATCCTGCCATTAAATTCTAAAGTCATTGGAAAATGGCGCCGGCGGCACCAGAACATGTTTTCCACCATTTTGCTCCTTTTTGCTCTGAATTCGTTCCTTTTCGCTTCTTTTCGCTTCTTTTCGCTCCAATCACCTAAAATCATCATACCTGCAACAAATCATGAAAAATATCTTTCTTTAAAGTTCAATATCACAAAAAATGGGTAAAAATATATAGCAAAAACCGTATATATTTTTGGTGCATCAAAATCCCCCAAACTTTAACTATTACTTGTTCTCAAGTAATCCTTTTACTACATAAAATTATAACTCTAGGCAATGTACTTTTCAACTGTAGGACACTAAAATTTTTCATTCAAAAGAATATATTGGTTAGATGTTCAGAAAGAAATTTAGTAACTCAGGTCAACACTACAAGTATAAGAATATTCAGTAATTAAGTCTAAGGGTTTTAGTCTTCTATTTATTTCAAAATGAACCATAATTTGTCACATTAAGAGTGTCTTGAAAGACTATGTGAAAAAGGAGTTCATGCAAACTTCATTAGAATGTAGGCCAATACTTTAAACATAAATTCAAAAATGAAATCAAGTTTTCCCTTTAGGGTGACTCAAGTGAAGCCAATTTTTGATTAGACATCTCCTCAAGCTTCTCCTCATCAATATTTTTCTTTCTTTTTCTTTTCTTTTCTTTTTGGGATTGTTTTTCAATCCTTCTTTTCTTTTCTTTTCTCTTTTTTTTAATGAGGATTACTACATCTGGATAGCCTTTAATGATTTTAAACTTCACTCTCCTCTTTCTAAAGTTTAAACTTGAGACACCTCCTTACTTTATAGTTAAGTACAAGCTTTATTATTCATCATAAAGTCATAATATCTTCTTAACACATAATACTTTAAGTCCCTTAACATTTCAAAAATACATTTTTTTTTACTTTAAATAGTTAACTATAATCAAATCCTTTCATACTAAATATCTTACTTCTATAAAATTAACATTTATTACTAAAAAATTTCATCCAATCCTTCCATAATATTCAACTAAAATAAAAAGTTTTAGTTATTTACAGTGAGGTTCAACTGCCAGAAGTTATGCTAATAATTTTTGAAAATATAATAATTGAGAATAAATAAAAGTTAATATTTCTCTACCCTCCCCCAAACTTAAATTTTTCAGTAAATTTGAAATAGATGAGAGTAAAAGAAAACTAACCTTTCTGTGCTGGGATCTTGAAATCTTCATCAGCTATCTTGTATTAATTAAAATTTACAACTAGCAGGCATGAAACAATTAGTAGCAGTGATATAACAATTTTAAATAATTGCATGGGTAAAAAGAAATTAACTGTAAACATCTAAACATCCAACAACTCACTATAACATGAAACAAACTATCACAGTACTACACAGTCCAGCTAACAATTTTAATGTTTTAGTACAACATAACAGTACACCAACAGGGTTACACATCACATAAAAAATAATTAACTACTAATCTCAGCAGTACAACAACAGGGTTACATGAAAAATAAATATCTACTACATCATAACAGTACAACACAACACAACAAGAACAACATAAATAGAAATAAACAATCTACCAATCTCCAACACCAGGATCAGCAGGGTCATCAGCAGGGCCAGGTCTATATCGTGTATAACCGGGGCAAGTAGGAAATATCACATCAGACTCCCCCCCCCCCATAAATCTGACATGAGCATCATAATAAGCAATATCGAACTCAACTCTCCTCTACAGATAATCTTCATTCACATCACTCCTCGCCTCAAACACATCCATCCTATTATGGAGTCTATCCACACTAGCACTTTGTAATCTCAGTTGCTCCATAATATCAGATAAGGTAGGCGGCTCAGATGTAGATGGAACATCATAACTCGTAGTAGGAATATCAGCACTCCTACGCTCAACTTGGACTCCCACATGAGACTCATAAGTACGTATAATAGACTTTGTGATTGGTCTCAATGGTATAGCCACTTCTTCATAACTACTGAACTCCACTGCAGACTGAACACACAAGGCATGAACTAAAGCAGGATGCCCTAATCCTCCAGTGGTCTCGCCTCTAGCAATCGTCTGAATGTTCTTAGAAACAATAGTTCCAATATCAATCTTTTTCATCTTCTGAATACAATAGTTTAGAATTGCTTTATCCCTTGTAACTTTGCTGTGGTGGTAAGATGGTAATAGTCTTGTAGAGATGAAATAATGCCAAACTTTTGATGCAACATTCAATGTAGAAGCGGGGAAGTTAATCAACTATTTTTTGACTTACTTTCCATTCCCCTCTTCCGTCAGTCAAAAAAGTAATTACTTCTCTCATATTCTCCCCTCGAGTGTCAAAGTGTTCATATTCACAAACAAATGGTTCTTGAGTTTGATAGGAAGCATTGATACGCTGAGGAGTAAACTCAACCATTTTTCCTTTAACTAGCACATACTCTGTCTCAGTCCAGGGTACATTTGAATAGAACTCTCTAACAACTCCCATAACATCATTCGCAGTAAAATAACAAAATCGCTCCCAGTTCCGCTCTGCAATTAACTGTTCTACAGATCTACCAGGACTATCAAAAGCTCGATCCTGGATACACTTCTTATTGTGAAGGTAAGAGTTAAAGCAAAATTGGGCTTTGATATTAACGAATTTCTCCTCATCAAAATCCAATTTCCTCTTCCATTTACTCATCCTTGGAGCCATGTGAATTTCTAAAATTTGCAAGAAAATTCCAATAAATCCCAAATTCACAATGTAATAAACTCCAAATACTATTCTAAACAAGTAAGAGCAAATTTCATCATGGAAATCTCAAAATCTCTTTAAAACTCCAAAAATTCCAACCTAAGCAATGTGAGAGATTTCCATGGTAAAAATAAAAAAATTTTAACTTAAAGTGAAGCTCTTACCAAGAGAAGTGTATATCCGGTGTCGAAAATCTTTGAAATCATCTTGAATCCGAGATCTAGCAAGCCCTAGATCTTCAAAATCACGAAAATGGAGGAGGAAGATGAAGGCAATGGAAAAATTTGCGGGTCGCAGGGTAAAAATCACGAAAACGAGGATTTTTGGCCTTTTACTAGGTTCGTGAGCCGGCCACGCTCTATTTAAAATAATAGCCAAACTCTCTGGATTTGGGCGCCGGCAGCGCCAGTCCAAAATATTTTATGGGTCCAAAAATTTTTTCGTAATTTTGATCGTTTCAACTTCCACAATGGTGTTTATCACTTCAATAGGCATTTACATCATCTCACAAGCAATAATTAACACAATTCTTTACACAAACAATACATAACAAACTTAGATATATAAAATCCAAGTTATAACATAAACACTAAATATGTTCATTCAAACTAAACCAACTCTTAGATGTTTTAGTGTTGCAAGTACGCTACAATAGGCAAACACTAAAATCTAAGTACACAATGAAAGTAAACATATCCAAATCCAAATGCAAATTACTAAACAAAGCAAAGCAAATACTACACACATCAATCATATTTAAGTAAATTAAACTAAACACACAATAAGCATAAGTAGAATCCATTAATTACTCTACATCAGTTTCAGAACTATCCTCTCCTCTAATGTCTCCAATTGATTGCTGATGCACTAACAAATTATAAAATGGACGAAATGAAAATTCGTCAAATGATTCCTCAACAATCACCACGTTTTTCTTCATCAAGTTAATCAATCCAATCTCAATTTGATCAGTGATCGAATTGTTCCTTCATTCTCCAATCTATATGATCGAATAAATCAGAAATTTTATTGATTGCACTTATAACGTTCAGTACATGTTTCTCCAACTGTTTGATCCTCTTCAATATCATTTTGGAACATTCAGGAAAATAGGGTTGAATTGGTTGTGAAGTCTGTGTTGGTTGATTGGCAAGCAAATTCATGTCATCTTCATCTCCCACTGTCTGGTAGTCATAAGGGTTAATTGGATCAATAGGCCTCCATGGAAGAAGAACATTTTCCCAACTTTCATAAGGAACTTGTGATTGACTACATAACAGAAATATGGTGGATTGGTGTCCAAGCCCATATTTAGATCCATGAACAATTAATCCCAAAACTGATTTCACAATGATATTACCAATGTCAATCGGCCTCCCAGTTTGAATACATAAATTCAAAATGGCGCTTTCCTTGGTTACCTTGCTAATCTTCAATGTTGGAAATAATTTTGCTGAAATAAAGTAGTGCCACTGCTTCGACACTGGATTGAGAGATGCAGATGGGAAACTAATGTATCCATTCTCTCTAATTTCCCAATCCTCATTCTCATCCGTTAAATATCGATACACATCATTCATATTATCTCGTGTGGCATTGAAATTAGAATAATGGCAAATTGGTACGTTCTCGATCATAAAGAGATCGTTAATTCGTGTAAGAGTGAATTGCACAAATCTACCACGCACAAATACGAACCCTTGGTTGATCCCGTGAAGATTTACATAGAATTCTTTCACGACAGGAACAACAACGGCAGCGGTAGTGTAGCAAAGTACTTCCGAACGTCTCTCCTTAATAATTTCTTCAATTCTAGTAGTAGGATTATCCATACCTCGATTTATGAAGCCTCTTTCCTTGATAATCCTTTTCTTCATCATCACTTTGTTGAACAAACGCTGCGCCTCAAAACTAATGAACTTCCTTCGGTTGAAAACGTGAGATCAAGGGGTTTCAATGGAGTAGGAATCCATGGGATGCGAATTGGGAATGATAGTTTTCGTTTTTTTGGAGTTAGGAAGTCAAAAATGGAGTTTAGGGAGTTATAAGGACGAAGATCCCGCCCAAAACCGCCAAAATTCGCATTATAAAACTTAAAAATTGTCAACAGGTTTTGGGCGTCGGTGGCGCTCGATAGGGCGCCAGCGGTGCTCAAACCTGTAAGTTCAGTGTAACAACTGTGATAGGGTGCCGGCGACGCCAGTGGTAAATAATTCTCACCGAAATTCTTTTAGCCTAAAATATTCCAATTTCTCAATTCGATTCAATATTTTTCAATTTTTAAAGTATTTAGGAGTAATTAGGATTCAAAAAAAAATTATTTAAAAAGCACAACTACATCGAACAACCAAACACACCACAAAGATACATATGGGTTGCCTCCTATAAAGCGCTTGGTTTAACGTCGTCAGCCCGACAAACCATTCAGTTAATCGAGATGACTCAGCATTAAAACCTCTTTGAAGTTAGGTTGAAACCCGTCAAAATAAGGCTTTAATCGATGCCCATTAACCTTGAAAATCTTTCCAGTATCAGAATCTATAATATCAACAACTCCAAAAGAATGAAATTTTACACCTGTAAAAGGTCATAACCATCTAGACTTGAGATTTCTAGGAAATAACTTCAATCTTGTGTTGTATAATAAAACTTTTTGTCCAAATTCCAAGTTCTTTTTTAATATCTTCCGATCATGCCACAATTTCATTTTCTCTTTATAGATCTTATCATTGTGATAAGATGCATTTTTAATCTCTTCAAATTCATTCAATTGCATAAATCTTTTCTCTCCAGCATTTTTCAAATTAAAATTCAACTCTTTTATTGCCCAATATGCTTTATGCTCCAATTCAACCGGTAAATGACAAGTCTTACCAAACACCAGTCTATAAGGAGACATTCCAATAGGGGTTTTAAAAGCAATTCTATAAGTCCATAAAGCAGTATTTAATCGAGCAGACCAATCTAATTTATAATTATCCACAGTTTTCTCCAATATTCTTTTATTTCCTGATTAGACACTTCTGCTAAACCATTAGTCTGGGGATGATAAACAGTAGAGATTCTATGAATAATATTATATTTCTCAATTAATCGCTTAATTTGATTATTCTTGAAATGAGATCCACCATCAGTTATGATCACTCTCGGCATTCCATATCTTGTAAATATATTTTTCTTTAAAAATTTTGAAACACTCCGAGCATCACATCTAGGTAAAGCAATAGCTTCAATCCAATTTGAGACATAATCAATGGCAACCAATATATATAAATTTCCAAATGAAGGAGTAAATGGTCTCATAAAGTCTAAGCCCCATACATC
The DNA here is from genome assembly GCA_022702705.1 of Papilionanthe hookeriana x Papilionanthe teres. Lineage (NCBI taxonomy): Eukaryota > Viridiplantae > Streptophyta > Magnoliopsida > Asparagales > Orchidaceae > Papilionanthe > Papilionanthe hookeriana x Papilionanthe teres. Next base: position 24,638,909 of record CM040436.1, on the reverse strand, counting down.
AAAAATTTCAACTTCCAAATTATAATTTAGATGCATTTCATTTTTTCTAGATATATTACCTACTCTCTGACATCAATCACATGATTTAATATATCTATTAACATCTCTAAAAAGAGTAGGCCAATAAAATCCATATTGTAGAATCTTAAAAGCAGTTTTATCAACACCAAAATGACCTCCAAATTTAGAATCATGACATCGTTGAATAATCAAATTCGTTTCTTCTTGTGACACACATTTTCTAATAATCAGATCCTTACACTGTTTATATAGATAGGGCTCATCCCAAAAATAAAATTTTGCGTCATATTTAAACTTCTTTTGTTGTTGCCTTGTTAAATCAGGTGGTACAATATCACTTACAATATAATTCACAATATCAGCATACCAAGGTAAATTACTTCCCATAATAGTATAAAGTTGCTCATCAGGGAAAATTTCTGTAATTTTTTTTTCAAATTCAGATAATTTATCATATTCTATTCTTGACAGATGATCAGCTATTTGATTATCAGCTCCCTTCCTATCAACTATCATAAAATCAAATTCTTGCAGAAGAAGTATCCATCTAATAAGTCTAGGTTTCACATCCTTCTTTTGCATTAAATATTTGATAGCCGAATGGTCTGTATGCACAATACTTTTAGCTCCAATTAAATAAGGTCTAAATTTTTTAAAAGCAAATACTATAACTAATAACTCTCTTTCAGTTGTGGTATAATTAATTTGAGCCTCATTAAGAGTTTTACTAGCATAGAAAATAACTTTGAAAATTTTATCATGCCTTGCCCCAATGCTACTCCGATCGCATAATCACTCGCATCACACATAAGTTCAAATGGTTTCTCCCAATCTGGTGAAACAATTATAGATGCAGTGATTAATTTCTCTTTCAATAATTCAAAAGCACTCAAGCATTCATCATTAAAACCAAATTTTCTATCATTTTCTAAAAAGTCGACACAAAGGTTTAGTAATTTTAGAAAAATCTTTTATATATCGCCTGTAAAATCCAGCGTGTCCTAAGAAACTCCTCACCTCTCTCACAGTAGTGGGTGGTGGCAATCTCTCAATCACTCTAATTTTAGCAGGATCAACCTCCATACCATGTTCTGAAATTTTATGCCCAAGCACAATTCCTATTGCAACCATAAATTGACATTTCTCCCAATTCATAACTAGATTTATTTTCTCACAAAGCTCCAAAACTTTTGCTAAGTTTTCCGAGCAAATTTCAAATGAAGTCCCGAATACAGAGAAATCATCCATAAAAACTTCTATTCCATTATCTATCATACTACTGAAGATAGACATCATACATCTCTGAAATGTTGCAGGTGCGATAAAAAGTCCAAAAGACATTCTTTGAAAAGCAAAGGTTCCATAAGGGCTAGTAAATGTTGTCTTTTCTTGATCCACAGGAGCAATAGGTATTTGATGGTAACCAATATATCCATCCAGAAAACAGTAGTACTTGTGTCCAGCAAGTCTATCTAGCATTTGATCGAGAAAAGGAAGAGGAAAGTGATCTTTTATGGTGGCGGCATTTAATTTTCTATAGTCAATACAAATTCGTCATCCATTAATTTGCCTTATGGGTATAATTTCATTAAATTCATTCACTTTAACAGTCACTCCTCACTTTTTTGGTACACAATGTATTGGACTCACCCAAGCACTATCCGAAATAGGATAAATAATTCTAGCATCCAACCATTTTAAAATCTCTTTCTTAAATACTTCTTTCATTATAGAATTCAATCTCCTTTGTGGATCAACTCTCAGTTTATGTTCTTCATCAAATAAAATTCCGTGCATACAAATTGAAGGGCTAACTCCTTTAATATCTGCCAAAGTCCATCCAAAAGCTTTCTTGTATCTTTTCAAAGTTTCCAACAACTTCTATTCTTGATAATCTTTTAACTCCGAAGATACAATAACTGGCAAGGTAGATGATTCTCCTAAAAACATAATCTTTAAATGATTAGGGAGAATTTTCATGTCAAGTTCAGGAGGTTTTATTATAGATGGAATTAAGCTTTTATTTCCACCTTCCATAGTGTCTAATACTTCAAATCTCTCCTGAACATACTTCAAATCTTCATTCTTCTCAATATCTGAATTTTTTTCGTCTCCAATTTCTTCTTCAAACATATTTTCATATTCCACTTCTTTTTCAAATATATTCTCAAAATGATCGTTTCTCAAATATTCACAGACCTCCATCCTAAAACATTAATTATCTTTTTCCATTGATGGATACTTCATAGATTTTAAAATGTTAAAGGTCATTTCTTGATCGTTAACTCTCATAGTTAATTCTCCTTTTTGAACATCAATCACCGCTCTTCCAGTAGCAAGGAATGGTCTTACCAAAATGATTGGAATTTATTTATCTTCCTCCATATCAAGTACAATAAAATCCACAGGAAAGATAAATTTATCCACTTTTACTAACACATCTTCCACCACTCCTTTAGGGTAAGTAATGGAACGATCGGCCAACTGAAGAGTCACAGATGTAGGAGAAATTTCTCCTATTCCCAATCTTTTGAAATTTGATAAAGGCATAAGATTAATACTAGCTCCCAGATCACATAAAGCCTTTCCGAAGAAAATTTCAACTATAGCACACAAAATAGTGAAACTATCAGGATCTTTAAGTTTTTCCGGAAGCTTCTTCTGAATAATTACACTACACTCTCCGCTAAGTGCAACAGTTTCATGATCTGTAAACTTTCTTTTCTTTTTCAGGATATCCTTCATAAACTTGGCATAGTCAGGCATCTATTCTAATGCTTCAACAAAGGGAATGATTATCGTTAATTTCTTAAGGATCTCCAAAAATTTTCCAAATCTGTTATCCTTATTTTGTTTCGTCAATCTTTGAGGAAATAGAGGTGGTGGTTTTTCAACAGTTATCTTCATTGGCTTAACAGGATAATCCAAGTCTGGATAAATCTTGTTTGAACCTTTTTCGATTTCCTTCTTCTCCTTTTCTATTTCAACTTCTTTTTGCACTATAGTTTCCAATTCTTTTCCACTCCTTAATTGAATGGCCTTAAGTTGTTCCTTGTTTTGATCTTTTGGATTGATCTCCACATTACTTGGAAGTGTTCTAGAAGGTATATTATTAAGTGCAGTGAAAATAAGTCCCAATTGATTTTTAATATTTTTCATAGCAACGCCGTGAACTTGTAATTGATTTCCCATATTCAGAATCATTTCTTCCATAGACAACTTCTTATCCTTAAATTGCGGGTTACTATTAAATCGAGGAGGATAAGATGGTCTAAAATTGGTATTTCCTTGATTGTTTGAATTTCCAATTGGATTTATATAATTGTTACCCCAGTGCGGGTTAACATTGGCATTGCTATTATTCCAATTTAAATTTGGGTGATTCTTCCAACCAGGATTATAATAATTCAAATAAGGATTGTTAGGTCTATTAATAGCATTTAAAGTCTCATAAGGTGTTTGAGATTTTATTATCTGTCCAAATGAATTTTACTCCAACACTTGAGGTGGTTGAGAATAATTCATTCCATATTGATCTATTTTCTTAGAAAGGGCTGCAATTTTAGAAACTACCATAGTCATCATATCTGAATCATGAACACTAGCTACTCTCTTAGGATTTACCCGTTCAAAGGGCCATTGAAAATTATTAGTAGCCATTTCTTCAATTAATGTGTATGCTTCATCAAAAGGTTTTGACATTAATGATCCACCATAGACGACGATCTATAATAGATCTCAATGATCCCACTAATCCATTATAAAATGTTTGAATTATTAACCAATCTGGTAAAGCATGATGTGGCACTTCATAAGAAGATCTTTAAATATCTCCCAAGTTTCATATATTGACTCTCCTTCAAACTGACAAAAGGATGTAATATCATTTCTTAGTTTAACAGTATTTGATGGAGGGAAATATTTTGATAGAAACTTCTGAGATAATTCTCCCCAAGTTCTAATTGATCCAGGTGCTAAAGAGTTTAACCACGCCTTAGCTTTATCCCTTAATGAAAAAAGAAAAAGTCTAAGTCTGACAGCGTCACTAGACACTCCATCATATTTAAAAGTGGCACACAGTTCTAAAAAACTAGTGAGATGTAAATTTGGATCCTCATTAGGTGTTCTTCCGAATTGATTATTTTGTACCATTTGGATAATAACAGGTTTAAATTCAAATGAATTAGCAACAACATCAGGATTTTGAATAGTTATGTGAATTTCGTCTGCTGTTGGGTTACCATAATCTCTTAAAGGTCTTGACAAATTTCCAATATTATTTCTCTGATTATCTTGATTATTCGTCATTTTGCAAGAATTTTCAATTTGATTTTGTTATTTCTAATTTTTCTGACAGTACGCTCTAACTCCAAATTGTATGGCACTAAACCTATAGATCCACTACGACGCATATACAATCACACAAATACTTTTAAAAAGTAAACAAACACACTATTACACACTACAAAGTAAAGATTTTTTTTACTATATTATTAATAAATACCGTTTATACTTCTTATTTACTTACTTCGTTACCTTCCCCGGCAACGGCGCCAAAAACTTGACCGACGGACTTTATATATGCAAGAATATATGAACTCAAATTTATATATTTTTATAATGATTTTGTAAAGTCTAAACACTCAACGCAAGTATACGTATCGTTGATCTATAAAAAAATACTTATTTCTTTATGTCTTAATTCTTATCAATTTCTAAGGATATTATGCTTTAATAGTATTTTTTGTGTTTTTGGATGTAGATGATGTAGAAAGGAAAAAGGAGCAAAAAGGAGCAAAAAGGAGCAAAATGGAGCAAAAATGGAGCAAAATACAAAAAGTATAAAAAAATATGGCCTAGCGCCTAGGCGCCAGAAGTTGGCACCTAAGCGCCAGACTCGATACAGAAACTGTCAAGTTTTTGACAACGTTTGAACAGTTATTTTGACGGAGTGAGCGGTTATTGGACATTCTAGAAGACTGGCAGTTGTTCCTTGATAATAGGACATGTGATACATTGCATTTGGACGCTCCAAAATGGTTTTAATCGCGAAAAGGTGCAAGCCAAAGTGAAGAGGTGCGAAGAACTGGACGCGATGTCTGGCGCCTAAGCGCCAGACAGACCTTCTAGAAGATTCATTGAATGTGAACATGTTTTGAAGAGGTGCCTCAAGGCAACCCTTGAAGCCTATAAATAGGAGTCCATTTCTTCAGAAAACGTGCCCCCTCCCATTGTAACCCCTTTCTCTTATCCACTTAAGGATCTCTCATCCTTAGAGAGAGAAATAGAGAGAGAAATTTAGGGCCACTTTTGTTTAGTTTAGTGAGTTTATTTTCAAGTTGTTGCATCTGGAGTTCATTACACTCGTGGAGTCGGTAGGAATCGGAAGATCCGTAGAAGGAATATTTGAGATAAGTATTTTATATTTGATTCAAAGTTTATTTATAATGTTTTGCTGTTTATATTCAATGTGTTATGAGTAGTTAGTTTACTTTCTTCCTTCAATTATGAAAAGATAGATAAGATTTAAAGGGCGTAGAATTGATAAGTTTTTAGGGTGACAGACTAAATTCTTATAATTTGATTTATAGATTAGGAAAGGGTCACTAGTAGGGCCGACCATAGCCACCCTTGGACATCTAGTAGTGTGAGTCTAGATTAACCCATTCTACTAACAATACATCCGGACTTGATCTGTAAATTAGCCAATGTTCTTTGCGTCTGGATCAAAGGGTAAAGAATATGATTACTTCTATTTGGCACAGAACCATAAATCAAATTCTCCAATGAATATTAAATTATCTTAAAAATCTTAGATTAATTGAAAGGAAGAAAGTTGTTTATTTTATATAATTTTCATTAAATCATTTTCTTATTATTGTTTTCTTTATTTGCATCTAGTAAACTAATAGTAATTTATAGTTAGATTAAAATATAAAAAGATTTTTGAAATATAATATTTAGAAAATTTATTACTATAATTTTTCCCAGTGGGATCGATCATCGGGGTCTTTGTTTCAAAGCCCTATATTACTTGAAACGATACGTATACTTGTGTAGTACCCGAAAAGTATATAAAATATTTTCTTTTTAAAACTATATTTTGCTATATAAACATATATTTAAAAAGTTTTATTGGGTGCACATCTATATAGCAAGTTATTCCAGGTCAAGTGTTTCGCGCCTTCACCAGAAATTAAATTTTCTAGCAGTGGTAACAAATTCTTGTATTTAGAAATACGAAAAATCGGGTCAATCGTATCAAGTAATACAGGGCTCTAATAGAGTTCTAGTTATCGATCCCACAGGGAAGTACGAAGTATAAGAAAGTGTTTCACAATATATATAATATAGCACTGAAATACAATACTTAAATTGCACTTAAAGTTTAATACTACTTCTATTATAACAATGCATAAAACAATAAAAATTAATTAAAATACACTTACTTCTAACAACTTTAAAGACAGAATTAACTAACATGTACACTAAACTATGTATTTGAAAGGTTTTTGATATATATGAGAAAAGTATCTTTCCTCTTGCAATGAGAATATGATGTGTGAATTGATATAGAACAATTATCTATGTTATTGTGCCAAATAGAAGCATAGATGTTTCTTTACCCTTAAAAGAGTACCCCCTCTTCTAAACATGAAAAGAACATTGACACATCCTAAGTTTAGTCACTAAATCTAAGGCTAGGCTGGGAGGATACCGACTCTCACTTCGGAGCTCCCACTCACCCTTCACCCGAAGACTAATATTTGATATTTAGTTACTAATCTTAGAACCAATTTGGGGATTTCAGCCTGTCACCTTGAAATCTCCATATTAAAGTCCATCAAAACACATTTCCCTATTTATTTGCACTAAATTCCCATGAACTACGTAATTCATCCATGGAAATTGAATGGGTTTTTCATTATTGTTGTAGGACATTAAACCCTTTCAGAATTAATGTTCAACAACATATTTTAACATTTTAATTGGCCAAATCGAAAAGTAAATTAAGTTTGGAATGAAAAACTATCACAATTTCTTCAATACATTAAAAGCACATCAAATCCACATCAATCCATCATCACATCTCTATGCAAGAAGAAAGACAAATGAGACTACTCAGAATTCGTAAAGAAGATACAATAAAACATGGATTTTATATATAAAAGAAAAGTCATACAGACCACAAAAGAAAATACAACTTATCTCTTTCTCTTCCCCAATTCAATTCCCTTGAAGTTCCTTTGAATCCTTTTCTCTCTTCTTTACAACACTTGATTCTCTCTTTAGAATGGAAAGGGAGAAGCAATCTCTTACTTTACTTCTTCTCCTTCACTCCTTAGAGAAGAATTCCTCTCAAATCCTCACTTCTTCACACTCTTCTCCAAAACCCTAACACTTAACACACACTAAACCACTAAGAGAGAGCAAGAGAAACCAAGAGAACCCCCTTCTTTTCGTCCAAAAACAGTTACTTATAAGTTAGGGACGAAATCCCAAGATTTTCCATAGGCATCCCTTCAAAAAGTCGCCAAAACTCTTCAAATTTAAATTCCACCGACTTCAGGCGTCGTCGACACTCTATCATGCCAATAAATTCTGATGTCTCTGTAAAATGGCACCGGCGGCACCATAACATGCTTTCCACCATTTTGCTCCTTTTTGCTCATTTTTTCTTCGAATTCGTTCCTTTTCGCTTCTTTTCGCTCCAATCATCTAAAATCATCATACTTGCAACAAATCATGAAAAATACATTTCTTTAAAGTGCAATATCTAAAAAAATGGGTAAAATTATATGCAAAAACCGTATATATTTTTTGTGCATCAGTGACCCTTGATATAATGTTAAGAGAATCACAGTCAACGGAAGGGATTTTGGTCAACATATTATTTTTCCTCAACTTTCATAAGTTAAGGGTTGATTAGGGAAAAATTATAGCTTGTGGTTAGACCTCTCTATGATTTTAATAATGGATCAGTGAATGTTTAATGACAAATTACTCTCCTCATTACACTGAGAGCATTCCTTCGATAAATGACTCACATGATCCAATTCCTTGTTTTTAAGTTGGAATCAGAGTATAATGCCATCTTTGAAATACCTCTACAATCAATCTTTGGTATTGTGATGTCTATAATATACCTTAAAATAAAGTTCCCAACACCATTTGAAGTTGGTGTTTTATGAGAGATCATGAAGTAGCACATTCACGCTACCTAAGGCATGCTCAACCGTGTCCTTTAGAGACTCTCGATATTATGAACTTTGATCTTTGAGGCAAAGAGATATCCCGGTGAGCTTCACTAGCTGAAGACTTAATTTGTGTTTCCTTATCAAAGGAGCACCCCTCAAAGACTATGCAACTCAGAGCTTTGTTTTCTAGTGAGCACAATATTAAGTATGTAGATTTCCTCAATAGAAATTATGATGTCTTTACCTGGAGTTTGGCATATATGTGTGGGGGTGATCTTGAAGTAATTGTGGAATCTCCAAAGATCGATCTAGCACATAAGTTGATCATCTAAAAGAAAGAATTTTTACGCCAGAATGCTAGCAATCAATCAAATAAGAGGTCGAAAAGCTTCTCCAAGCAAATTCTATTTAGAGATACATTATCTTATGTGGCTCAGCTTCAAATAAATAAATTAGTTGATGCCAGTGTTGGCACCATTTTGAATTTTAAGCATAAGGGATTATATTCTACTCTATGGAGAACCTCATGGCTCGTAGACGCCTAGATGAGTGCTCTGAAGCACATCATAAATCAGCGTGCATTTGTCGGTCGCCATTTAGAATTTGTCGGTTGCTTTAAAAATAATTTAATTTAATTTAATTTAAATATAATTTTAATTTTGAAAAGTAATGTTTTAATTTTGGAAAATGAGACTAAATAAATCTCTTATATTCAATAGTTTAAATAATTGAGCACAACACCACAACTACCATACACTCATATGAGATAGGCATATTACTTGATGGTGAGCTCGATTATACAAACTACATAATTCAAGACATTCGTTTGCTCTGCAAACCTTTTTATGTGACAAACAAGTTCTCTTATTTAATATTGAAGATTATGTAGAGTTTATTTTACCTAGGTTCATAATTATCTATAAGGGCAAACCCCTATAGTTAATTACATCTTAAATGACAGAAGTCACTTAAGAAAACTCTCGATAATGATCATGGGTTTGTCTTCAAGAATATAAAGTTGGGTTTTCAAGTTTGGACACTGAAAATTCATATGAGAGTGGCTTAAATAGGAACAAATATTTTGGAATCCAAAGAAGCGAGAAGTAGGGGATGTCACAGATCTTGAGGCGAACCTCAATGACTTCTTAAACTATCTTACTGTATGGCTTTATATTTTGGAAGTGAAATTATTTAATAATTACTCATGTCATTTTATTTAAAGTTTAGGGCATACAATTGCATAATATCCGATAATGCAAATACCCTAAGAAGATAGGAGGATTTATGTCATATCGAATGACAACCTGAGAATCCTAAAAGAGTTAGGACTTATACTGAACAATATGATCGTACAAAAGCCTAAGAGATGAGGTGAGGATTTATTTCTCCCTAGGTGGAAAACCTCAAAGTCCTATGGATTTATGTTATTTAGTACTAAGGAATGTCTAAATGAAGTAGATATGCTTCATTGATGAATCTTGATCGTTGTCTGAAGTCGTCCTCCATATACTTGCATCGTGCTTCTGAATTCCTTGTCATGATGATTGCAGGGTTTAGGTTTTATGTTTAAATACATGATTATTGCCGAGTCCCAAAGCCTAATTTAGTGTTCCTCATAAAAATATGGCCTACTATTCTCTACCATAAAGGTTTTTGCAAATTAACTAAATTACACATAAATGAAACATGCATTAATAAAAACACAAGAAAAAGAAAAAAAGTTGTAGCGTGTACCTAGTGCCTCTGCTGCTGCTGTAAGGTTAGTATTATGAATATAACATGCATATATATCTTTTAAAAAGAGCCAAAGCACGATGAAGATACTAGCATGTAGAACAAGTTAGGTGGAAAATAGAAGATCATAACATAGTGTAAGAATTTTAGTTATGGGGGAGCTCGGCCTCAGAGTTCATGACCCTAGTAACCCTTGAAAGATGTTAGTAGGCATTTAATAGCAATCTAAGTCGATGAGACCCAATCTAAGGCTGAAGGCTACCAACAAAGCAACCAGGAGAGAGCAAATCTCAAACCAATTATTGTGATTAACAGGTGAACTTGTTAAATGATGACACCCAAAAATATCTTTAACTTATCATGCATATAAATACTTTAAGTTTTAACAATATATTAGTTTCCAGGCAAAATATCAGTTTCATTTCAAAAATATGTTTTGATTTTTGTAAATTATGCGATTAAAAAGTCATCCACATTGTTATGTATGAACCACGTGCGTCTCCTGAAAATAAGGGTAGTCTTATATCGAATACCATAGGAAAGTATTACCGATTCTACACCCTCATAAAAATCATTGAGTTCAGAGATACAACACAAGTCCATTATCCAATTTCAAGCATCATAAGCCTTTTACTTTATCACTCTACCACCAAAACCTCCAACTTACACCAGCCTCGATGATCCGTATGTGGTCACTTTAAATATCCCTAGTTGCTATGAGGGTTGACCTGACCTGCAATTACACAATTATTTAAGTTCTCAAACGATGGCCAAATTCTTGACCAAATTTATATTTAGATGCTAGTGTGAACAAATAAAATGTTTTATAATATAGATGAATGACCTTAACACTAGGGTACTACGCAATTATACGTATCGTTTCAAGTAATATAGAGTTTTCTTTAAAAATCCCAGTATCAATCCCACAGAGAAGCTGTAACTTTTCAAAATGACTTAGTAAAACTTTTATCAAAACTATAATACAATTATAGGAGAATAGTGTCGAAATATTTGTAAATGGTTAAAACTAAACAAATTCTCAATCAAATTCTAAGCAGAAAGTAAGTGCAAATTTTCTAAACTAGTAATGTTTAAAAGAATTCAAATGTTATAAAATGATTCTTTCCACTTGAAAAGAGATCATCATCAGTGTAGGAATTAAATGATTAAAGAATAAAATGTTGTATTGTGATAAATAGGATCATACATATTCTTTACCATCTTCCAAGTGCATTAAAGAAAATTACCTGACCTTAAGTTTTCCTGATTGTATGGAAGAGTTGAGTAGATCCTAGCCTCTCACCTATAGATTACCTTCTATGCCCTCTCTATATGACCAACCAAGGCCTCAAGTTCCAAACTCAAGACCAAATTGAAAAGGAATCTAAGTTGTCACCTTAGAAACTTAAATTCTATGCCCATCAAAACTTATCTCCCTATTTATTTGCATCAACCACTGGACTGAGTCTACCTCCCATCCTAAAGGTTATCATGGTATTCTTTAGTTGATATCATAGCCCTCTAAGGTCATTATGTTTCACAATGGATTTTAACCTCACAAGTGGCCAAGTTGTAAAATAAATGAAGAATTGGTGAAAATACAATCACAAATTTGGAATAAAAGAAATCTTCAAATCATTCTCATGTTACTCATGATTAATTCTCACCGCAAGGAGAAATAAATAAAACTACTCAGAATTCATGGAGATAACACAAAAACCCATAGATTTGTATATATGATCAAATCTACACAAGATAGTAAGCTTAAACAAAAATACAAAACACTTATCTTAGGCTTCTCCCCAAGCAAATTTTGAAGTTCCATTGAAGTAATCTCCAAACCTTCTTACGAGAACTAAATACTTTTACTCTACTCTTTAATCTAGTAGACTCTCCTAAATATCTAAGTTTTTCCTCTCAAGAAAGTCCCCATTTGTCTCATTTCTAACTTCATTATATAAGAATCTCAAAATCCCCAAAAGTCACCTCAAGCACCCATTCAAAATTCATCCAAAATTTCAATGCATCTCAAAAAGAAACTGTCAGTGGTACCTAGGCACTAACTCGTCTGGACTCTGGAGCTTAGGCACCACTTCTCCATGACTCCATTTTTACCTCTTTTCTTTTAAACTCCATTCCCTTTACCTGTAACCAAAAACATGCAAAATATTTTTCATTAAAGCGTAATATCAACAAAAAATGAGCATAAAATGTTCATATAAAATAGGTATATTTAAGGAGAATCAATTTCCACAAAGTTAAATGTTACTTGTCCTCAAGTAACTTTTTTTACTGTGTAAAAATATTATAACTTATGGTAGTGAGTTTCACTTAAAGAATTTTATAGTTTTTGTCCTATAAATGTAATAGTGAAACATTAGGAAAAATTTTTAATAACTCGGGTTAGAACTAAAATATAATAATATCCAGTAATGAAGTTTTAGTAGTTACGATTTTCTATTCATTTAAAAAATAACTCTAATTTGTCATATACAGGAATCTTAGAAGAATTAAACGAAAAGAATTATAAGAGAACTCTACTAGTAAAGATGATAATACTTTTATAATCTTAGAAATGTAAATACGTCCTTTCCTTTAAGGTAATTCAACTGAAGCCAATTTTTAATTATGCATCTCCTCAAGCTTCTCCCTACATTTTTTTTCTTTTTTTTTCTTTTTTTCTTTTTTCTTTTAATTTTTCTTTTCTTTTTTCTTCAGAATCATTTTCAATCATTTCTTTTCTTTTATTTTAATGTGAGGATTAATATATTTGGATAGCTTTTAATGATTTTGAACTTTACTATCCTCTTCTTAAAGTGAAAATTTCTCACATATCTTTACTTGATAATGTTTATTAGCTTTGAAAATGATTTTTCGTAGAGTCTCAATTCTTTTTGAAGTGTAAATTTAAGACTTTCATATTTCAAAAATATAATTTTTCTTACTTTGAATAGTAAAATCATATTCCTATACTCTTATACTAAATATCTTAACTTCAGAATTAACCTTTATTATCTAAATTTTTTTTTTATGTCTACTATAACATTTATAAAATTAAAAATATAGTTATAAAAAGCTAACGCCACATACCATAGGTTATGTTTAAATAGTTTTTCTTTCAAAAATATTGTTTAATGAGGACAACTAAAATTTAGTTTTAAAAAGTTTTTCTCCCTTCAACCAAACTTAAATTTTTTAACAATTTAAACCATTTTAGTTTTTAATAAGCATGAAGAAAGAGAAAATTTTAAAAGTTCTAAACAGGAGAACTATACATGTACAAGTAATAACATCATGTGTGTAGCAGGAAGTAAATCATAATTTAAAAACATGTTTTTTATCAAAAGTGCTAAGCAAAGATCTACTTACAACCACAATAAGTATGCATATGAACTAGAGCAAATGTAAACAGTGGTGCAAGAAAGTAAAAAAGTTCCATACAAGCATCAAAAGATAACAAGTCCAGTACAACATTAAAACAACAACAAAAATTAAAGAACAACAAATTCATCAAGGCACACAAAATAAAAATTAACTACTCCTCACCTATATCATCCTCATCATCATCTTCCTCATCCATATCCATATGACTTTGACAATCAAATCTTAGATAGTCAGGATAATCAGGGAATTCTGCCATCTAATATCCCTTGAAATCCCTTCTCATAACTACTATGTCAATGGAGATAAGAATCAAAATGATCATGACAATCTTCAACTCTAAGAATTCTGCTTCGAACATCAGAAATACCATCTTTTATCTCTTGTAGACTATCAAATAAAGATTTCATGCTATAAGCAGTATAAGATGAAGAGGCATAAGATGAAGATGGAGCATCAGAAGATCTAGCCCAAAATCCAGACTCGGCACGTTTCCCCTATATATCAACATATACACCTAAAATATATAGCATTTTTATACACATTTTATGCCAATTTTTGAGGATATTGCTATTTAATGGAAGTTATTTATGTTTCTTTCTTTCAGGTACAATTAAATGGAAGGATGTGATGAAATGAGTGAAAAATGATCAAATTTGGAGCAAAAATGAAGAAGCTGTGAAAATGAACTGTCGCACCTAGGCGACCAGATCTGGCGCTTAAGTGCCAGCAGAGAGAGAAGGTCACGCCTAAGCACTGAAGACCTCGTGCTTAAGTGTCGAGAAATTCTTTTGGAAATTCAAAGAATTCTGCACAAATTTCGAAGGGGTGTTTGAAACATCTCTTGGTGAAAACGTTAATTTCAATTAATCGGCACGAAACTATATTGAAATGACTCTTGAAAAGAGGCAGATCTAGGAAGATTCATTGAATGTGGACACATTTTGAAGAGACACCAAAACACCTTTTGGAAAACTTTAAAAAAGGATTTGAATTGAAGAAAAGAGAGCAGGTTTGAGCAGATTTGAAGAGTAGATTTAGAGAAAATTGAGAGTATTTTAAAGTAAGGAGTTATAGGATTTTTACTTAGGCTTTCTTCTCACTTATCTCATTCCTAGTGAAGGAGAAGGTGGGTAGATAGTTCTAAGTAGGACTATCAAAAAAGCTCATTGTTCGCGAACAGTTCGTGTTCAATTCGTCAAGGAGTTCCTATCCGATTCGTTCAATAAGTAAACAAGACGAACACGAACAATTTATTTTCGTTTAGTTAGTTAATAAACACAAACAATGATGCATTCATTCATGTTTGAATCATTATTGTTCAAAATATAAATAATTTAAAATAATTATATATAAAAAATTTATGATATTTTTAAAAATTAAATTTTATAAATTATAATATATAATAAATTAATAATAATAATATATTAATATACTATATTAGTAATATACTAATATAGATATTATATATTTATATAATATAAGTTATATAATTAATATAATATATTATTTATATATATTAATATTAGGGCTATCAAACTGGCTCTTCGTTCGCGAACAGCTCGTGTTCGACTCGTTCGTTAAGAAACGAACACGAACAATGACTTCACGAACAATTTCAAACATAAGCTTATTTCAAACAAACTAAATTTTAAATGAACCGAACACAAACACAAGCTCTGTTCATTCATGTTTGGTTCGTTTACACCCCTAGTTCTAAGTAAGAATCCATTATTTGTTAGTAATTTTGAGATATTTTAATCCTCTAGGGTTTGGCGACCAGACCTAGAGATGATTGTAAGATAAAGGAAGAGATTCAAAGGAACTTCAAGAGTCTCTTGGAGAGGAATTTGAGATAAGTTTTTATCTTTGTAACTAAATTTGGTTTTAATTTAGACTTATTGTGTTTTACATGATTTATACTTTTAATCTCATTGTTGTTGTGTTTTCTCCATGAATTCGGAGTAGTTCTCTTTATCTTTATCCATAACATGATAAGTAATTATGTGGTGGAAGGAAGTTGTGTGAAGTATAGATCTTTAATGTTGAAATATGTTGTGATGATTCAAACCTTGTACTTTGTTTACTTATTGATTTGTTTAATTAAGATGTTAATATTTATCGTGAGAACGTGTAAGATCCGTGATGGTATTGTCTCAATCAACTAATGGTAAGAATCACATGAGATTATATGGATGAGAATGTAATTCACATGGTTGAGTGCAAATAAATAGGGAGAGACATTTTTAAGGGTGTAGAGTTAGAGAACTTTAGGGCGACAAACTAAAGCCCCCAATTCGATCTATTGTTTTAGGTCTTAATGCAAGAAGTTAGCCTCTAGGTGGAGGGAGTAGAGGCAACTCCAGAGTGAGAGCTAGTATCTTTCCTGCCTAGCCCATCTTAAGGACTATTCAAACTTTAGATTAACTAATGTTCTTTATAACATCTCTAGTAAATGTAAAAAATAATATTGCTCCTATTTGGCACAACACAATTTATATACTTCCACAACAGAATTTATATACTTTTTACTATTTCATGATAAGGAAAAAGATTTTTCAGTTATATTACTTTCATCTTATAAAAATCTCTTTAAATTTAGTTAGTTGTTTACTTTATTTTAAATTATCAAAATTACTAAAAGGAATCAAATTTCTATTCCTACAATAGTAGCTATAGTTTAAGTAAGAATTTTTTTTCAAAGAGAGTTTGTTATCTAATTTTTTATCAAGAGTTTGAATTTTCTCCTATAGGATCGATATTTTAGGGATTAATCAGAAAGTTCTATATTACTTGATAATGATATATATAATTGCATAGAATCCCTATATTAAATAAAGAGAATTTAAAATATAATTACATACATATAAAAACATATATAAAAAGAAATCAGGATCAACCT
Organism: Papilionanthe hookeriana x Papilionanthe teres; assembly: GCA_022702705.1. Lineage (NCBI taxonomy): Eukaryota > Viridiplantae > Streptophyta > Magnoliopsida > Asparagales > Orchidaceae > Papilionanthe > Papilionanthe hookeriana x Papilionanthe teres. Next base: position 24,622,673 of record CM040436.1, on the reverse strand, counting down.
TCCCAATAGGATTAAGTGGATGCAGTATCTCCTCACAAGACTTAAATCTAACTACAGACTGACAACATAAAGTAAATATCAGAAAAGGGTAGCCCAAACCTGTTGTAGCCCCTCCCTTAGAGGAATTAAAAATGCTTTTATAAATCAAGGATCCAATATCAATGAGTTTCATCAACTTGATGCAATAGTTCATAATAGCCCTCTCCTAAGTTACTTCACTCAGATGGTTTGAAGGAAGAAGATGAGCATAAATGAAATAATGTCATGCCTTTGATGAGACATTAAGTGCAGAAGAGACAAAATTTACCTTCTGGTTGTTTCAAACCTTCCAACCTCCTTGTTCATCAATCAAAAATGCTATAATTTCCTCAAGTTCCCCCTTGGTAGGATCAAACTCTGTGTAAAATAGTCAATTACATCAGGTAGTAGAAATAATGTATTGACACTTGCATGATTGATATCCACTAGATCTCCCTAACAAACACCAAATTATCAGTCTCTTCACATAGATTGGCATAAAATTCTCAAACTATAGAAATGACTACGCCGACAAAAAAACAACAAATTTCTCCCAATTCCTCGCTACAATAAGACTTCCATAGAACCACCGAGAGAAAGAAATGCTCACTCTTGAATCAATTTCTTAGAAACAAGAAGACCACTATAATGATCTTGTGCCTTTCTACTTATGAACTTCTTGGCATCAAAAGTTTATTTTCCTTATTTCTCTTCAATTTAGGAGTTATTCCAGATGTTCATATTGATAATACAACTGGCTTAACATGTAATGCTTCCTCCAACTCCTTTTAAATTTTTGAAAGTTTCTCCATTACTACTTCAAAACTCATTGCAAGAAATCCATTAAGGTATGTCTGGGCATCCTTATGCATCAATTTCTTTCCATCAAACATACTGTTGCTCTTACTATTCATGGATCTTGAAGTAATGATCTAAAGGAATGGATGACTCTTCCACTCTTTCCCTCTCTAGAACACTTAGAATTGTAAAGAAAATGTCTCCATTTACGTCCACAATTGTTTTAATAGAGAAGGAAGGGGAAAAAACTAAAATTTGGTGGTTTTTAGGATTTACTCGAACTGTGTCGATTATGTGTTTAGGCGTCGGGTTCATAGTACAAGTGGCGTTCAGGCACAAGTTCGGCGGCTAGGCGCTAATACCCAAAAGTTGTCAAAGACCAATTTACACTTCCCAACCTCATCTAGATCAATAAATTAATGTTTTGTGCCACTTCAGTCATGTAAGACGCAATATAACGTCAAAATTCGACATAACAACAATCACCAATCAAATCAATCCACGCCGATAACTGTGGGTTGCCTCCCACAAAACTTTTGGTTTAACGTCGATAGCTCGACGAATCCAATATTTTATTTAGGTCGACCCAACATCAGGATCTCTTTAAATTTAGGTCTATTTCCACTTCCATAAGATTTCAATATGTGTCCATTTACCTTAATTATTCTTCCACTTTTTAGATTTTTAATATCAACTACTCCATATGGATAAATTCTTATCACAATAAATGGCCCCAATCACCTAGTTTTAAGTTTTCCTTGAAATAATTTCAATCTTGTATTGTATGGTAAAATTTCTTGTCCAAACTCAAAATGTTTTAATCAAAATTCTCTGGTCATGCTAAATTTTCATTTTCTCCTTATAGATTTTAGCATTATCATATGATTCATTCCTTATTTCCTCAAGCTCATTCAATTGTACTAATCATTTCTCTTCAGCTTCTGTCAAGTTATAATTAAATTCTTTTATAGCCCAATAAGTTTTATGCTCTATTTTAACTAGTAAGTGACATGTTTTTCCAAATATTAGCCTATATAGTGACATTCATATAGGAGTTTTATAAGCAGTCCTATAAGCTCATAAAACACTATCTAGCCTAGCTGACCAGTCTTTATTGTCAGGATTAACAGTTTTATCCAATATTCTTTTAATTTCATGATTAATAACTTCAGCTAGACTACTACTTTGAGGATGATAGGATGTGGCAAATTTTGTTATGAACTCGAAGTTGTGTAGTTACCGTTTCAATTACTCTATTCTTAAAATAGCTTCCCCGATCAGTAATAATTACTATCGGTATTCTAAATCTAGAAAAAATATTTTTGTAAAAAAAATTTTGCAACACTATTAGTATCATAGCGAGGTAAGCAACAGCTTCAACCTATTTAGACACATAATCCACAGATATCAAAATATAGATTTTTCCAGAAGATGGTTTAAATGGTCATATAAATCTAAACCTCAAACATAAAAAATTTCAACTTCCAAAGTAAAATTTAGGGCATTTCATTTATTCTAGAAATACTGTCTCCTCTCTGACATCGATCACATGCTTTTATATTAGCATTAACATTCCTAAATAAAGTAGACCAATAAAATCCAAATTGTAAAATTTTGAATGTTGTTTTATTCTCTCCAAAATGTCCCCCAAGATCTAATTTGTGACATTTTTAAATATTTTTTCATCTTTCTTCAATTGGTACACATCTTCGAATGACTAAGTTTTTACATTATTTAAATAAATAAGGGTCGTCTCAAAAGTAAAATCTTGTGTCGTGAGCGAACTTCTTCATTTGGTGGTTATCTAATATGTATTATAATATGACACTAACTAAATAGTTAACTATATCTGCATACCACAAAATTTACCATTCAATAATTACATATAATTTTTCATAAGAAAAAATTTTCATTTATTACAATATCATTATCACCGTAATTTTTCTTTTCAATATTTGATAAATGACCAGCAATTTGATTATCAGAACTCTTCCTATCCTCTACTTGAAAATCAAATTCTTGCATTAGAATGACCCATCTAATTAATCGTGATTTTGTATCCTTTTTCAATATTAAATATTTAATAGCAGAATGATCAGTATGCACAATACATTTTGCTCCAATAAGATAATGTCTAATTTTTTTAAAAGCATACACTATTGCCAATAACTCATTTTCAGTAGTAGTATAATTAATTTGAGCTTCATTAAGTGTTTTACTAGCATAATATATAATTTCAAAATTTTTATCATATTTTTGTCCTAATACAGCCTCAATAGCATAATCACTTGTATTACACATTAATTCAAATGGTTTTTCCCAGTCAGTTGAAACAATAATAGATGCAGTGATTAATTTTTCTTTTAATAAATTAAAGGAATTAAGACATTTCTCATTAAAATTAAATGATGTCTTTTTTAAAAGATGGCATAAAGACTTGGCAATTTTTTTTAAAGTCTGTAATATAACGCATGTAGAACCCAACATGTCCTAGAAAACTTCTTACTCCTCTCAACGTAGTAGGGGTGGTAATTTAGCAATAACTTGAATTTTTACTAGATCGACTTCCATGCTATTTTTCAGAAATCTTATGTCCTAATATAATTCCTTCTGCGACCATAAATTAACATTTTTCCCGATTAAGAATTAAATTTGTTTCTTCGCAGCGTTTTAGAACTCTTGTTAAATGATCTAAACATGAATTAAAAGAGGTTCCAAATACTGAGAAATTATTCATAAAAACTTTAATTCCTTTCTCAATTAAATCACAAAAAATAGACATCATACACTTTTGAAAAGTAGAGGATGCATTGCAAAAACCAAATGACATTCTTTTCAAATCAAAAGTCCCATATGAACTAATAAAAACTTTCATGTTATCCTTTTAGTGGTATCTAGAATATCCATCCAAAACGTAAAAGTAGAGATACCCAGCTAAGCTATCCAACATTTGGTTCAGAAAAGGTAGAGGAAAGTGATCTTTCCTTATGGAGAGGCTTATTTTCCTATAATCAATACAAATTATCCATCTAGTGACTTGTCTTATTGGAATTAATTCATTACGTTTGTTAGCAACTACAATCACATTCTTTCTTAGGAATACATTGAATTAGACTAACCCAAGCACTGTCAGAGATATGATGAATAATTTCAGCATCCAACCACTTTAAATTTTTTTTCTTAACAACTTCTTTCATTATTGGATTCAATCTAATTTGATGATCAGTCCTAAGCTTATGATTATCTTCCATTAAAATTCTGTGCATATGAATTGAATGACTAATTCCTTTAATATCAGCTAGTGTCCATCCAAAAGCTTTCTTACGATTTTTCAAGGTGTCTATTAATTTTTCTTCCTATCCTTTAATCAAATATGAGAATATTATAATAGGTAATGTAGATGAACTCCCTAAAAAAGCATACTTTAAATGCACAGGGAGCACCTTCTTCTCAAGTTCAAGAGGTTTTTCAATCGAAGGAATCAGAGGTTCACTATTTTCAGAAGTGTCTAAAATTTCAAAATTTTCCTGAACATAATTTGTATCCTTAGTATTTATCTCATTCGATTCATCTTGTAAATCAATTTCATGGAGAGTTCTTGTTTATCTATAACAACTTCACATTTTTCTTGGAAATGGTTAACAATCAGATAATTAATAATATCCATCCTGTAAAATTTATCATCTTTTCCTTTAGTTGGATGCTTCATTGATTTCAACACATTAAATGTAACTTCCTTATCATTAGCTTTCATGGTAAGCTCTCTTTTCTGCACATCTATCGTCGATTGCCCAGTGGCAAGGAAATGTCTCCACAAAATGATAGGAATTTCTTTATCTTCCTCCATATCTAGCACATTAAAATCAACAGGGAAGATAAATTTATCCACTTTAACCAGCACATCTTTTATAACCCCCTTAGGATAGGTGATAGATCGATCAACTAAATGCAGGGCTACAGTCTCCTAAACCTAATCTTCTACATGTACATAATAACATGAGGTTAATACCAGCTTCTAAATCACTTAATGTTTTTCCGTAATTTTTTTCTCCAATTGCGCAATGTATAGTAAAACTATTAGGATCTTTAAACTCCAAACTTCCTTTTTTGTTTAATATTTTTTTCATAAATTTGGCATAACTTGCATCTGTTTCAAAGCTTCAGTAAGAGAAATGTTAATTATAAGCCTTTTAAATATCTTGAAAAATTTTAGAAATTGTTAGACCAATTTTTGTTGTCTAATTCTTTGAGGAATTGAAGGTCGTGTTCTTTCTATGTTGACCTTAGTTAGAGAGATAGATTTTTCCACATCCTTAGAAATAGTTTCTTTAGGTTTTTCAGTTTCTTCTATTTCTCTCTTAACCTCAATCTCTTTTTATAATTTAGTTTCCGATTATCTACCACTCTTTAGTTGGACAGCTTTAACTTGTTCTTGTTTCTTATATTTGTCTTTAGGATTGATTTCAGCATTATTAGGAAGTGTTTCTTGAGGCCTATTGCTACTTGAATTAGTCATTTGTACCAGTTGATTCCAATATTTCTTACTGCAGCATTTAGAATTTGTAATTTGTTCCCCATGTGTAATACCACTTCTTCTAAGGAAAACTTCTTCTCCTTAAGTTGTTGGTTATTTGTAAACCCTAAAGAATAAGATGGTTTATAGTTAGTACAACCCTAGTTGTTCCATTTTCCCAATGCGTTCACTTGGTTGTTCCCTCATTGCTGATTTCCACCACTGGAATTATTATTCATGTTAAATTTAGGGTGGTTTTCCCAACCTGGGTTGTATAGTTAGAAATATGGGTTATTTGGTCTATTAATTATTGTATTTAAAGTCTTTAATGATGATTGAGAATCTATCGATTGCCCCAATGAAATTTCTTTAATTACATGGATATTTGAGGAATATTTATTCCAATTTGATATAACTTCTTACACATTTGAGATTTCATCATAGAAATTACAACATTATTATGAATAATGGTTACTTTCTTTGGATTTAACCTTTCATAGGGCCATTGAAATTTTTTAGTAGCAATCTCTTCAATTAGGGCATAAGATTCATCAAATGGTTTTGACATTAATGAACTATCACCAACAACATCTATGATAGGTCTAAGAGATCTTACTAACCTATTATAAAATGTTTGAATGATTAACTAGTCTGGTAAAAAATGATGTGGACACTTTCTAAGGAGTTCTTTAAATCATTCTCAAGCCTCGTATATGGATTCACCTTCAAACTGAGTAAAAGAAGTAATATCATTTCTAGGCATAACAGTTTTCGAAGGTAGAACATACTTAATAAAGAATTTCTATGCTAAATCTTCCTAAGTTTTAATAGATCTAGGTGTTAATAAATTTAACCACATCTTAGTTTTATCCTTTAATGACAAAGGCAAAAGTCTATGTTTGACAGAATCATTTGATACTCCTTCATATTTAAATGTAGCACACTGCTGTAAAAAACTTGCAATGTGTGAGTTCAAATCCTCAGACGATGTTCCCCCAAACAGATTGTTTTGTATCAATTTTATAATAGTAGGTTTAAGTTCGAATGAGTCAGCAGTGGTTTGTATACTTAAGTGAATTTCATCTATTGTAGGGTTGACATAGTCCCTTAAAGGTCTTTGTATTTGATGTTGTTCATTTTCAGCAGTTTGGTTTTCAAAATTGTTATGTGATGTGTTTGTCATTTTTTGGAAATTATGAAGTCTTATGTTTTCTGATTTTTCTTATCGGTCGCTCTAACTCTGAATCGAAAGACACTAAACCCTCATATCCCGAACTACGCATATAAAATTAAAATTTCAGGAAATAATTTAAATTAAATAAAATACTTAAAATAAATTTTTTAGTTTTTTAATTTTTAGATTTTTTTATATTTTAATTTTTGGATTTTTGAAAATTTTTTGGTATTTTTCATATTTTTAAAATTTTTTATATTTTTATAATTTTGAATTTTAAGAAAATAAAATACACTCAAAGAAAAAAATAAAATACAGTTCTCCTACAAATAAATTTACAATTCAAAGAAAATTTTTAAGCTAAAAAGTATCGTTGCCTCCCTAACAACGATACAAAAAAAACTTTACCCAACCCGCAATTACACAATTATTTAAGTTTCCAAAAGATGACAAAAAAATTGACCCAATTTATATTTAGCACCAAGTGTGAAAAAATGAAAGTTTTTATAATATGGATTAATGACTTTCACTCTATGGGTACTATTCAAGTATAAGTATCATTTAAAGTAATATAGACATTTCTTTAAAAACCCTTGTATCGATCCCACAGAGAAGCTGTAACTTTTTAAAAAAAACTTAGTAAAACTTTTATCAAAACTGTAGATATAATTGTAGGAGAATAGTGTGAAATATTTGTAAAAGGTTAAAAAATAAATAAATGCTTAATCAAATTCTAAGCAGAAAGTAAGTGAAATTTTTCTAAACTAATAATATTTAAAAGAGTTTGAATGTTATAAAAAAATTCTTTCCCCTTGCAAAGAGATCATAATCAGTATAAGAATTAAATGTTAAAATGATAAAATGTTGTATTGTGAAAAATAGGAGCATATCTAATATTTACTCTCTTCAAAGTGAATTAAAGAACTTTGACCAACCTTAAGTCTGTTATTTATTGTATGGAAGTGCTGAGTAGATTCTAGTCTCTCACTTTTTGATTACCCACTATGCCCTCTCCATAGGACCAACCAGGGCCTCAGGTTCCAAACTCAAGACCGAATTGAAAAAAAATATATGTTGTCACCCTAGAAACTTCAATTCTACGCCAATCAAATCTTATATGCCTATTTATTTGCACAAACCAGTGGAATTAGTCTACATCCCATCCTAAAGGTAATGGTATTCACTAGTTGAGTGAAATCATAGTCCTCCCAGGTCATTATGTTACACAACAGATTTTAACCTCACAAGTGGCCAAGTTGTAAAGTAAATGAAGAATCAGTGAAAATACCATCATAAATTTGGAATAAAAAAATCTTCAAATAATTCTCATCTTACAAAATTAATTCTTATCACCAGTAGAAAGAAAAAAAAATCCAGAATTCATGGAGATAACACAAAAACACTTAGATTTGTATATATAGTCAAGTTTACACAAGAGAGTAAAACTTAAATAAAAATACAAAACACTTATCTTAGGCTTCTTCCCAAGCAAATTTCTGAAGTTCCTTTGAAGCAATCTTTAAACTCTTCTTACAAAACACAAAAGAAAAATAACACTAAAGACTTTTACTCTACTCTCTAATCTAGTGGACTCTCCTAAATATCTAACTTTTTCCTCTCATAAAAGTCCCCTTTTGTCTCATTTCTAACTTCATTATATAAGAATCTAGAAATCCCCAAAAGTCACATCAAGCACCCTTTCAAAATTTGTCCAAATTCAATGCATCTCAAAAAGAAACCATCACTGGTGCCTAAGCGCCGGATCTGCGCCTAGACGTCAATCTCGTCTGGACTCTGGCGCTTAGGTGCCACTTTTTTATGAGTCCATTTTGCCTCCATTTTTCGCTTATTTTCATTTAAACTTTATTCTGTGTACATGGAACCAAAAACATGCAAAATACATTTCATTAAAGCGTAATATCGTAAAAAAATGAGCATAAAAGTTCACATAAAATAAGTAATATTAAGGCTTATGAAGGGTTTGCACACTTTATCCAAGGGACATACCCCTGAGCATTGAGTTTTATTGTATGTTAAGTTGTAATGATGTATTTCGCATTTATATGTCTTAATTTAAAGGGTCCCGAGTCATATTTTGGCGGGTCTTTAAGGGTTTCAGCCTTTCATTAAAGCGCAATATCATCAATTGAGAAAATTGACTGAATCAAGGTAGCATACCTTTACCCTATCTTTGATTCAATGATTTTGTCTTTTTGTGTGTTTTTCAAATTTTTGTTGCCCAAACTTACAACATTGATGTTATCTTTGTATTTTGGAAATGTTCATCATGTAACTTTTAATATATTGTTGCCCTAGTTATTCTACATATCTTGACACATGTACATTGAATTTTGAATGAGTATTTTTTTAGGCAAAAGACCTATTTTGAGTTATATAAAATTTAATAAAAATGTAATTAAAATTATATATATATATATATATATATATATATATATATATATATATATATATATATATATATATATTATGAATTTTGACAAAAAGATAACTGCATGCATGTTTAATATGCAAATTTCTATTTTGATTGATGCAAATGGATTGGTCATATTATTGCATACCATTAATATCTCTATTTTATTTTACATGCATATTTTGCATATAAAGTGTGATGTTAAGTATATATAACTATTTGAAATGTTATGATATAGTGAAATGTTTGTTTCCAAGAAAGACTGAATCATATGATTTAAGTTGGTGGAAATATCATAACCTGATCAGGAGGGTGAACCGATCGGCTTTCTTCTAAATGGATTAATGGTATAAGCAAAATATATTTCGGGAGTCAGGATGAATAAGATATGATATGAATGTCGACGAGTTGACGTTGACAGCTCTCGTATACTATGTCATCTGACTGATTATGATGCAATCATGCATATTATTATATTTTAGTGCATTGATTTTGGTTGTACGTTTCACATAACCTAATTTGTCATTCACTTACTCTAGTTGCTTTTACATTATTTCAGGGAATAGCAAGTGTTGATATATATATATATATATATATATATATATATATATATATATATATATATATAATATACTGTGATCACAGTACATCTATATAATCTATATATTTTGTTGGGATTATTAGTAAATTATGATCAATTTATATAAATTTATTGGATGTAAATAATTTTGATGTTATATAAAAAAAATGATGATAATCTTTCTTTATTTTTATACTATTATTAATGTCTTGGTGGCTCGGTGAAATGAAAAAAATATAAATAAAGAAATTCAATGTAAATAATTCTTGAGCTAAATAATTTGTTATGCACTCTACATAGTATAATGTATTATCATATATGGGTTATATCATGTTAGATCGTGACAACGATGGTCGACGACTACGGAGATCAGTGGTCGACACTGATTGGAGGCTATAGAGGCTGTTGTTTATTCGTTGGTTATTCATACATATTTTTTTTTATATTATGTCTATAAATAAGACTAGGTGACTGTGCAGCCAACTGTCACTCTTCTTGAATGCTTTCAATTCCCTATCTTCGACATTATTTATTTGAAGTAATATCTTAGCCACTAACTGGTCAGTGACCACTGTTTAGTATTTATTGAATTTTATTTCTTCTGACTTCATCAATTCCTCTAATGTTTTCATTCCGTTTTGTCTTATTTATGATTAATCCTTGGCTCTGCTCGTTCAAAGAGAAAAATGACAATGCATTTGGAAATTAAGATCTGAAAAGAGGAATGATGGAATTGAAAACGCATTATGCAATTGTGATGCATATATAATTATGACATTACTTTCTTTACATCAAGAGAGTGTCTGCACTGGTCTTAATCGGATCTAACGGTCCAGATGGAAAGAGTATAAAGAAGGCAGGTCTGCTATCAGGAGATTGTGGGGGGTCACTTGACCAAATGAGCCAAGTTAATAATGACAAAGTTGACCGAGCCACGAGATGAATAAGAAGGCTATCGAATGATCCAAGCAGAAGCCCGTCTAAGACAACCACTATAGAAAAGTCGGCTCGATGCGATAGCTTGTCCCATAGCAGAGCCAACCCAAAGGAAGATCTGATTCTACAAAGGATCTTTAACCATTATGTGGAGAGTCCAAAAGCTCCCAATTAGGGAATGAGGATAGTCAACCAGGTTGGATCAACAAACCCGAACAAACCAACCAAACTCAACAGACCGAGATGTCCTCGTCGACCCGAAGTCAATTAAGCGTAGCTAGTTGAGCCATTAGGCAGCCAGACGACCCCTTGTACTTACACTACAGAAAAATTGCGAATTAGCATCATAATTAGCATCATAATTATTTTCGATGCAAAATTAACAACTGATTAGCGTCGTCATGCGGTTCCACTTCCGAAAGAAATGACGCAGGCGAGTTGCATCAAGCAAAAGTTGCTAAGATGACACTATAGTTTCGAATTAGCGTCGGCTATGTCGGCGCTAATCTTACTTAATAGTGTCAACCATGGTCGACTCTAATTCTGGCGCAAGATCCCTAAAATAGGGCTCCCGCGAATAGCAGCTCTACTTCACACCCTCTTTTCGTTTGGCTTGGTTTTGAAACCTCCGTAGCTTCTCTGGCAAATCATAGCTCTGATTAGCCACTCCAGACCCGTCCAACATGAGAAATCTTCTTCCATGTCTCCAAGCTTTGGTTTAGCATAAGTTTCATCATTTTCTTCCTTGCAAAGGTGTTGGATCCGAAAATAAATAGGTTTAGCTCAAGTTTTTTTTTTTGTATTCCATTGTTAGGTATGCAATGCATATAAATTTCATGATATTCCCTAAGTTCAGGTGTGAGATATATAAATACATAAGAATTTTGTGCTATCTATGAAAATTTTGATGTTAGATATGTGAATGCATAAGAAATATGTGGTATATCTGTAAATAAAAAATCTAGGTGTGAGATATGTGAATGCATAAGAAACTTGTGATATGTATGCAAATATGAAAATCTAGGTGTGAGATATATGTAAATATGAAAATTTAGATGTGAGATATGTAATTCCATAAGAAATTTGTGCTATGTATGTAAATATGAAATTTACGTGTTAGATATGTAAATTCATAAAAAATTTAAGTTATGTATGTAAATATGAAATTTAGGCGTGAGGTATGTAAATAAAAAAGAAATTTTGTCCTATGTATGTAAATATGAAAATTTACGAGTAAGATGTGTAAATACATAAGAAATTTGTACTATGCACCTAAATATGGAAATTTACGTGTGTAATGTGTATGTATGTAAATATGAAAATTTTAGGAGAGAGATATGTAAATACATAAGAAATATGTGCTATATATGTAAATATGCAAATTTAACTGTGAGATATGTAAATACATAAGAAATCGGTGATATGTTTGTTTTGGGTGAAGTTAGGCTATTGTTGATTTTTGTTTGGCTAAGGGTAAAATAATGGTGTAATAATTTAATACTGTAATAATGTGTTGATGGGTTAGTTTTTGTGTTAATGGGTTAGCTGATTGAATATCTGGATTTGTGGACTATGGGTTTTGGGTATAATGTGTATGTGGTCCAAAGTTTCAAGTATGATGTGTTATGTGTAGGTGCACTAATATATAGCGTTATGTTTATGGTACAAATGGATATTCGAAGCGTTAGATCGTGGATGTATAACAAATTATATCCAGGAATAAAATGATTAACTGACAAGTTTATTGTTGATTTCGAAGAGTTCAAGTGGCACCACAGCTGTCTGTTTACCTTCCAAAATGTAGGTTCTGATGTCGTTATGCGAAGAACAAAAATCAAGCGTACTTTGCACCTGTCAAAGTGAAGTTTGACTTATACCTTAGGGGTTTTAAACTCAATTATTCGTATTGGACTTCACATGGTGAATTTGAACCAAATATTCAGTACGGTCATGCGGGAGCCTCGTCAAATAATGCCCCTCCAACTGTTCGTGATTTTGTGACATGTATGAGAAAATGATTGATGTATGAGCATGGCTCATTTTGTTAGGAGCGTGCTTGATGATGACCAGGTACCGTGTAGTGAAGCGCAAAAATTCTATGAATTATTAAATGTTGACCAACAACCACTGTGGAAATGATGCACTTCACACACAGAGTTAACAGTTGTCCTGAGAATGTTGAGTATCAAATCTGATTTTAACTTGCTGAGGGAATGCTTTAATCAGTTAACAACATTATTAAAGGAGACAAACTCTACTGGTAATTTAGTTCTAGAAGATTTGTACATAACTAAAAGGTTAGTAGTGAAGTTGAGGCTACTATCTTAAAAGTTAGATTGCTGTGTCAACAGTTATATGTTACATTACAGGGAGAATGCTCAAAAGACAAAATATAGATTTTACGGTGTTGATAGGTTCAAACTAATGGGGAGAAAGAGTAAAAATCAGAAGAATATTCCTTACAAATGTTTCTTCTTTTTCTCTCATTCCAAGGATCTAATGACTATTTTCTTCAATGCACACAGCTGCCCGCATGACAGGACATAATATCAGATATGTTAGTGCTAATACAATGACTCGTCCCTTAGCTGGTGAAGCTTGGAAACACTTCGACCGTAGTTATCCAGATTATGTAGCAAACCACATAATGTTAGGCTTAGCTTATGTGCAGATGGGTTTACACTTTACAATCTTCTTGCAACACCCAACTCTTGTTGGTCAGTTATTATCATGCCAAATAATTTACCCTCTGATATGTGTATGGTTATGCTACTTTAGTTCTAGCGATGATCATACTAGGCCCACATAGTACAGAGAGTAAATTTTACATGTACTTACAACATTTTATAGATGAGCTGCAGAGTGGGAAACCAGCTTGATGACTTATGATATTGCAAAAAAAAAAAAATATTATCTCAGAGCTACTCTTATGTGGACAATTAGTGATTTCTTTGCTTATGGGATGGTGTCTAGCTGGAGCACAACGAGAAAATTTGCATGCCCCTATTACATGAACATGTCTACATTCACTTTGAAGCATGGAAGAAGAAATTTATGGTTTGATTGTCACTGGAGCTTCTTAGCACTTGATCATCCATTCCAGAGGAATAAAGATGTCTTTTTCAGAAAAAGAGTTGAAAGATCAAGTCCACCCCAAGGATTAGTGGAAGGGATATATTACAAATGATTAGTTAAGTTCTGAAGATCATTGGGAGGTCGGAATTAGCCTCAAGTCATCTTTCAGATTATGATGTTACACATAATTGGAAGCAGAGTATTTTTTTGGGATATTTCATACTAGAAAACCAATTTGATTAGGCATAATCTTGATGTTATGAATATTGAGAAATATTTTTTTGATAATATATTTAATGATGTTTTGGATATCAAGGGAAAAACAAATGACAACTTCAAAGCAATAATGAATATGAAAGTGTATTGTAAGAGAAGGGTGTTAAAACTGTAAGAGATAAATGCAGGTAAAGTATAAAGCCCAAAGCATATATTGTCTCACGTCGGATCAACGAAAAGTAATCATTTAGTGGTTGCATTCTTTAATTTTTTTTCAAGTTGTTGTGCCTCTAAGATAAGACGATGCGTTGAATTGAGGACGTGAAAAATTTAGCATGAAGAGTCATGATTATCATATTTTTATGGAATGCTTATTACCAGTTGCATGCAATGCTTTGCCAAAGTCGTAATCCATCCATTCATCGAAATCAATACATTCTTCAGGGGGTTAGCGCGGGCACTTTGGATTTTCATTCTCTGCGAAGTCTTGACGCGACTATTCCTTTATTGTTGTGCAAGATCAAACGAATATTTTCTTTAGAGTTTTTTTGACTCGATAGAGCATTTGTCCATTCATTTGTTTCTTGAGGCTATATTGGGGAAACCAGTGCAGTATAGGCATATGTATCCCTTTGAGATGTATGTCTATAGTTTAGTGTGAATTATCATCTTTTTTTATCTAAAACGAGTAAACTGTTCAGATTTCTGAATAAAATAAAAAATACTATTAAGAATAAAACACATTCGGAGGGTTCAATATGTGAAGCCTACCTATTACAGAAGATAATTACTTCCTGTTATTATTACTTTGACCAAGGGCAACAGAAGCATGAAAATTGTTGGTCAGATACCTTCGCTAACAGAATTATCAGTATTCCAAATATTTGATGAGCATATAAGTAGGCATAACATGAGTTACCTAAACGATAGAGAACTTTGAGCAGCTTCTTTGTATGTTTGTTGCAGTACAACCATTCATACAATAAGATTAAATTATTAAAAATTTCTCTAAGTTATTATTCTAAATGATATATCAGTAAACTCAAACATTCAAATTACCCTGATGTCCACAGGTTATTTACTGAGAGCCTGAACATAGATGATGGCCCTCTTGTAAGCAAGAAGATCGAAGAAGAGTTTTCAATGTGGTTCAAATTACATGTAGGTTGGAGTAACTTATTGATTCACCAGTATGTTTTATAGTTGTACTCGACAAAGTAAAAAAAAAAATGCTCTGGAAATTCTATTAGATTCATGATAGAAGCAATAGAATCATTGACCGGGGCTTATTAGTTTTGCTTAGGGTCCTAATCGAAGTGTCGAAACATGACACATATTTGAAGTGAATGGTTATAAAATTCACACAAGCACACGGTGTGAAGGAAAGAGACATATAATTGTGGTGTGTGTGTTAGAGAAATCACACACAGATAATGAGATCAGTTATTATGGCATACTAAATGAATTAGTCCAGTTGCAATATCCGGCCAATGTTGAACGCAATGTCTACATGTCAAACTGTGAGTGGTTTGATCATATTCCTAATCTAGGAACAATACCCATATGATATTACTGAATTTAAAATGAACAGAAGATATGCAAAGTTTGACCCATTTATTCTTGAATGTCAGGGCAGTCAGGTTTATTATGTTCGGTATCTTGGTCCAGTAAGGGATAAACTTCATTGGGCTATTGTATTGATGAATAAACCATGAAAAATTGTTGAAATGAAAAATGTCATCGAACCTTATTACCAAGAGCCAATTATGTCTGATTTTTCAATTCAGCTTGGCTCAATTGATGAGGATTTAGCCCTAGAGGATACCACTGGGCTTCATAAAGAAGTCCATATGGATGAAAATGATGACGAGGTTGAGTAATAAATTTTAAGCTCTTCAACTCTGGATCATCGAAGGAAGCTGAATAAAAAATGGTATGTATACTTAGATGTTTAGTTTATGCACCTTGTGCGGTTACAACATGTTTGGTGTTGGTATTTTCTACTGTTCTCGTTTTTTTGTTTTATATTACATACTAATCCCACTAATTAATTCTATTTTTTTTCTTTTGCAGATGACAGGTGCACCGCCCCCAGAGAGACTCGTGTTCAGGTGACTTTACGAAACACATATCAAAGGCTGAAGAAGGTCGTCATTTGCCCTGACAGGTATGACAGTGGTACAGTCACTCTGGTGACTCCTTCTATTGTCCCTCCTACAGGACCAGGTACCTCATAGGCTCCACCTCATACACCTACACCATATTTACGTCCAGATTCCTCTTTCGATGAGCCATACCCCTCTACTCCAGCACTTGAGATTGCTGATACCACTGGTAGAGTCTATAACATGTCAGAGAGTGATTCATAAGTCAAATCTACTTTGTACAGTAAACTATTTTCAAATTTCATTCCATTTTATATTTAACTAATATTTCATTTGCAGGTTCTACCCTTCCAGCCACTCGTGACTCGAATCATGGAGATCATCGGGAGTAGTTACAATCAGTCATTTCCTACATAGATGCAGATCCCAATTGTGACTCAGGATATGCAATTTAGGGAGTTTGAGCTATGATATGTTAATTTGAAATTGAATGATACTTGCTATCTTTTAATACTAATCTAACTTTCATAACTTCTAATTTGCATGCGTTTTTGTTGGTCGTTGGAACATCACTAGCAGATACCGATTACACCACCTCACTTATAAATAGGGAGAATATTTTAAGAAGACACCACACTTTCTCTACCTCTCATTTACGCTCCGGTGTGATTCACAAACAACTCAGATTCAACACCTTATTTATAGGAAGACTTACATACATGCCACTCAATTCTTATGCATTTACATATTTAACAACGGCTAAACTTTAATTTTGTATGTATGTCACCTACCTATAAATGAAAACTGAATTTTATTTTTGTTCTGATATGAAAGATTTTGGTGATAAAATTAGAAAAAGTAAGATTTATGTGTTAGATATGTAAATAAATAGGAATTAGTGGTAGGTATGTAAACACCCTTCTTTATAATGATTGATAAATATTATATATATATATAATTTTTAGAACCTGTCAAGAGGCGTAACTGAAAATAAAATAAAATCAAGTACAGTAATTACATCATAAGTCCCGCGGGCTTCATTAATTTCTCTTCATAAGTTACTTTTATCTGATAGGTTTTTTTTTTTTCCTCTCTCTCTTTGGCAAAACGACAAATGCTATTAAGGGTGTGTTTGAGACAGCTTCTGCTTATTCAAAAAGGTAAAGTGTAAGGCTCGACCTGCACTCCACGTTTAGTGTAAAAAACGTACTGCATTATTGGATATGCAAAAATGCAGTTCCTAAATGGTGAGACGACGTTTCCAAAACGCCGCCATAACGGATAAACTGCCTCATACACGGAAAATTTTTACATCAGGACCCCGCACGTAGAGTTACGTGCAGAGTCCAGTAACATCGCGCCACGTGGTGCATGTCGGAAAAAAAAAAACAGAATAACACAGCGAATATTCCCCCATGTTATTCATGTGTTATTCACGTGTTATTGTGTGTTATTCATATATTATTCATGTTATATTGTGTTATTATAACACCGGGAATATTCTAAGAGCAGAATAACACTTGAATAACACACAATAACACCTGAATAACACGCAATAACACATGAATAACACTGAATAACACGGAGGGAATATTCCTTATGTTATTCTGGCCGAATGCTATTTTTTTTGCCACGTGCACCACGTAGCACGATTTTACAAGCCTCCGTACGTAACTCTACGTGCAGAATCCTGATGTAAAAATTTTCCCTCATACACGCCCTAAATTGTACAAAGAACTCAATAACAATCTCTAACATTTTAATTCCATACCTTATTAATTTTAATTTTATTAATTATACTCATTTCTACAATTTTAATTATTAACATAATTTTAAAAAGGAGTATTACATATTGATCATTCAAAATATAAAAAAAAATATTTTAACCAACCAAAATATTCACTCAAAATATCATGAGTGTGTTTAGGAAGACTGTTAGAATAAAAAAATGGTTAAAATATTATATTTAAAATTTAAATGATTAAAATTATATATTTATCATTATTATCATTAGTTTATAAATATATTACATTTATAAAAGTGTGCTGTTAATATTTATCATTATTATCATTAGTTTGATTATAATTATTGTAATTGAGTCAAAATAATTTAGCATGTGAATTTGATTATTATTTGAGAAATTTACATACATACCACAAAATTATTATGTATTTACATATGTAATACCTAAACTTTAATATTTACATTCATAATATTTTGATGTCATGAACTCATAAATAAAAATGTGCTTTTCAATATTTTGATGCAAATATTTTTTATTTAATGCTAAAGATTTATAAATATAAAGTTTTAGATAAAAAATGTATAAATACATAAAAATTATGTGATATTTATGTAAATTCTCCTTATTATTATTTTTATTTTGCAGCTGTTGTTGACTGCAGAAGCAAACAAAAAGGAGAAAATATTACATCATGACTTCACACATAGAGCTACGTGCGGAGTGAAATAAAATCACGCCACGTGACTCATGGAAAAAAAATAATATTTTGCCCGATAACACAGGGAATATTCTCCAGTATTATTATGTATTATTCAGGTGTTATTCTGTGTTATTCATGTGTTATTGTGTGTTATTTTGTTTTGAGAATATTTCTAATATTATAATAACACAATAATACATCAATAACACAAGAATAACAAACAATAATAACTGAATAATACGGAATAACACGGGGGGAATATTCTCTGCGTTACAGAGCAAAATATTTTTTTTTTTTGCCATGCGTCACTTTGCGTGATTTCATTGGACTCCGCACGTAACTCTACATGCAGAGTACTGATATAATATTTTCTCAACAAGAAGGTAGTTTTAACTTTATTTTCAACTGCGTTAGTTTTAATTAACAACAGAAAAAAACACACACACACACACATACATATATATATATATATATATATATATATATATATATATATATATATATATATATATAATCTTACACTCTCATTAACCTTTTAAAATTGAAATATACTTTTTTTGTGCTAATATTTATAACATTAAAATGTTATAAATGTAAATATGGAATATTAAATGTTGGATGTGTAAATACTTAAATGATGATTAATATCAAACATACATTCTGAAAATTTTGCATATTCAAAATAAAGTTAACTGCTCACCTTTGAGGACTCATTTAAATGGCCTATTAAAAAAAAATAATAATAATAATAATCATACAAATCACTAAGGGAATTTACATATATACCACACAATTCTTATGTATTTACATATATAACACTTAAACATTTAATGCTGAGCTAATTTTAATCATCGTATCTATATATTCTTTTCATCGAATATAATATTGTATACAAAGTCTTTTTATACGAAGTCTTATAATAAAGCTAACAAGTCTTGAAGGCCTCATAAGCCCCTGTCGAGGAATCAACCAATTTTCATGAACTAAGCTTGCCTGCCTAAGTAAGTGGCAGGACTGAGTCCACTTGTTGGAGTGGCTAAACTGAGATCACCTGCCGAAACACCTAGATTTATTTCTTACATAAGGGCGATCTAGCCAACTTAATAAGAGACAAATATCAGAGACGGGCATCGTAGTTTATAAGGATACATGTTCATCCTTTTTTAAAAATTCCGCCTTATATCTATGTCACAGTCTTTTCACCATGCAACGATGGATGAGCGTAGTACTATATGAAATGTATTATTTATTTTCTTCTCTTTTATGCATAAAAGGGAAATCAATAGAATAAAGGGAAGTCTTTGGGGACCTAAAAGCCCTAGATCTTCGTGAAATACTGTCTCTCTCTCTCTGAGCCCCCCCCTTCCGTTCTATGTCTCTCTAAGGAAAACATTGCAATCCAAGAAATCTCATATAAGCCATATTTTTCTGGTTACTGAAGATTCAGGGTCTGTTTGGGGAAGCTATGAAGCTGCTGAAGAATAATCTGATGTTTGTGGTGGCTATTACAGTTTTAAAAAAGTCAAACCACAGCTTGAAAAGCTGTTATCGCATCTCGGTAGGATTGGTGGGAAAATACTGATTTCAGCAAAAGTTTTTTCAAAAAACTGACAAAACAAAATTTATTCAAACAGACAAAACTACGGTGTGTTGTCGCACCGTCACCACACCGCTGCCCCAAACGGATCCTCAAGCTCACCTGACAAAACCAAAGACACTCTGTCAAACATCTCATCCATCTCTTTCTTTCACCTTCCTTGGAAAAATAAAGCCTCTATTGTGCTTTACGTACTCACAAATAATATAGAATTCTAAGTAATAATAAAAATACTAAATTAAATAATTTAAAGCACATTTTTTAGTTTATAATGCATTATCAACACTGAAATATATAATATATTATTTGAAAATAAAATAAAGAAGTTTAAGAAATTGTGTTTTAGCTACATTGGGTCTCAAGTGAGGCCCACCCAATCTACATTAGTGGCCCATTAAAATTTGGCAGCTCTACACGGGACATTTTGCCTTCACCATTTGATATAATGGCAGTGGGCCCCACATCACGTATTTATTCATTTCTTTTCTTTGCTTCGTAATTAAGTTAAGTGGGGCCCTTCTTCTACCAGATGGCGTTCGCCCACATCAACGTCTCTTCATAATACTGAAAGGCCAAAAAATCTATATTTAATTATTTAATTATTTAAATATTTAATGCTTTATAAAAAAATTACCGTTGGGTCCTGACTTTTATGAAAATTACATCTAATGATTTAAAAATGGCAAATTGACAAAGAGAATAAATGCCGAATAGGTCAGCAATATTACAATAAGACAAATGAACCTATTTATTTACATATCTAATACCTAAACTTCAATTTAAATTTTTTTTTGGTGGTATAAATATAAAAAATAAAGTTTTGGGGTTAGATATATCAATACATAGGAATTAGGTGGTAGGTATGCAAATGCCCCCTTATTCAAGTACTTAAATCTTATTATTTTGCCCTTTATTTTTGTATGATTGGTGAAAAAATCAAAGTCATAGGTTACTTTGACATTTTGGCCTTTAGCTAAGAGTTTGTTTGAACAATTTGTTCAATTAAATTTATAAAATAGCTAAAATATTATATTTTAAAGCCAAATTGGATATAAGTGTAATAAAAATTTGACGATAAGATATTTTCACAATGTTAGGGATTGCGTGAGGTATTTGGAAATATTTAGGGGATGGTTGAGCTTAAAAACAAGGTAGAGAAAGTCGAAGATGTGTCGACATGTGTGGGTGATGGGAGATGACACGAGACACCTAACACGTAAGTTATCATAAACCCTAAATAGTGGAAGATGGGGGAAACATAGAAGGGAAATAAAAATGGAATTTATATATTTATTTAGGAATTTAACAAGTGTAGTTATTTCAGTATTTAATGATTCTTGATTACTCTTTATTTAAGAGTATTTAGTACACATTTTTATTATTTTTATACCGCACAAAATTTTTATATCACATCAAAAGTATCACTATTTTAACTTATAGAATGTTAAATACACTTTTCATTATAAGTAATGTAGCCTATATGTAGTTTAGGGGTTACAAGCCCTTTAAAAGGGTGTTTTTGAAAGTAATGTTTGGTGATTGTAAGGAAAGTATTAATAGAGTGTATAATATGATGCCTTTCATTTTCTCTTAGAGGAAACAATATTTATTGAAGAGCAACACAAATTACAGTGGTTAAGAAGAGATCTATATCAGTGGTGTAGAAGCTATGTTGCAAAATATAACTTCTTAAAATATAATTTGGTCTAAATGGGCAAAAAAGGACTAGTACATAAGTTGATAATTTTGATTTGAAAGGCAAACAAAAATAATGCTGAGATTAAATTTTAAAGATATGTTCTTTTGATACCCACTAGAGCTTACAAAGAATTTGGATTAGTTGACAGATGAAGTATTGAGATGTTGTGTGCATCATTAGATGAATAAGCAGAACGAGTTGATCCACTAATAACATGTCAAACGTATGATCATGTACAAGTCTATATATACACATGAAAAATCATCTCATTGAGATAGCAGTTTGACCTTGGAGTTTTATGAAGGATAATTTCTTGAGAAATTGATATGAAAAGTTGATATCCATCTTTCATATTGTAAGGAGAGTATTTTTTTATTGAAAAAGATTGACTAAAACTACAATACCAACAAGTTTCATATTTTTTGCCCCATAAAATAAAGCTAGCTACAATCTCACATTCATGAACTAAGTAAACATGGAGAGTCTAACATCGAGGTATTTAAAAAAATATATATTTAAGGCCTTAATATAGAGTAGCAATTTATCATTTGTTAATAAAGTAGATTTTTAGAGTATTTTAATGTACTTTTATGCATCAACTATTTAATTATACTTATAACATAAAATGGTTTGAACTTTTATTATAATGCCATAAGATTTGTTTATTTAGAAAATTAATTTTTTCATGCTTGTATTCTAAAATGATAACTTTTGTAATAATTCCTACTTTGAATTAGCAAAAATATGTTCTTATTTTGAACTACTTAGTAAAATAAATATAAATTACTACATAGTATCTAAAAACATCTTATTATTTACAAATTATATCTTTAAAAATAACAGAATCCTAGTGTTTGTCTCTGTGCATACAAAAAATACCATCATTTCTTGAGTATGATGATCTGGTGGATAAGGCAAAAAACTTCTTTATTGTTCTTCTATGATACATGGTAACTTGATATCCAACGCAAACGTTAATTCAAATGTTTTTTTCCCGAGTGTTGAAAACTCTATTGGCTATGTGAGAATTAAGTTTGTTCACCTGGGCCAACTACTACCTGGGTGCCTTCAAACATGCTCATGTCCAAGTTAAAAAGACATTCACATTAGTACTAGAGTAACACAATATATCTTTCTATAATTGATGGACCTTCATATTCATAATGTGTCAAATAAAGATCTAAATAAATTGGTGTTTCCCTTTCACCACGTATTGTGGAGCTCTCCATAATATACAAAGATTGGAAGATAGTGTTCAATAATATATGTCACTTATTGCATCTTC
Organism: Papilionanthe hookeriana x Papilionanthe teres; assembly: GCA_022702705.1. Taxonomy (NCBI): domain Eukaryota; kingdom Viridiplantae; phylum Streptophyta; class Magnoliopsida; order Asparagales; family Orchidaceae; genus Papilionanthe; species Papilionanthe hookeriana x Papilionanthe teres. Next base: position 24,599,802 of record CM040436.1, on the reverse strand, counting down.
AAAAGACACTTTCCTAGCTATGTTGTTTTAAGATTTAAGTATTTTCATTCCATAAATTAAAAAAAAAATCAATGAGAAAAAATCAAGTCTGCACAAACAATGTCAATGAGAATATGTTAATATAATTTTTCAAAGATAAATTTATTAGTTTGTATTTGATAGATGCCCTAGATAAGATAATACATACATAGAGCTTTATAAGATGTTAAAAAAACACATTATTTAGATCACATCATGTGCTCTATATGTGCTTCTTATCGTTGCCAATGATATGAATTCAACTCAATAAGATAAACCAATTTGATATTCCATCTTTATAAGTACCTAATTTAGTAATCAATTTATCCCTGCCAACTACTCTCCAAAAACTTGCTTCTATAAAATTTTTCTAAGTTTACGTGATGCCTCCAAGGATTTTTCATTGTACAAGTTACCAAAAAATAAAAGGAACTCGAATAGGTCAACTATAGAATTGTTATTCAAGATAAAATATCGTGTGATTTAGAATCTCATATCACTTGAGAAGAAATCAAACATAGACAAACACATGTAGTTACTTTAACTAGACATAGTTCCATATAAAGTATTGAGTTATTGCTTTACTCTACTATGGAAGGCCATCTAGTTAATCTCTCCACATTTGCATCTTGCCCAGAGGTATTTCTTTACTTTATCTTCATTCCTTTTATATTTCATGAGCATATATTTAGTTTTAAGCAAAAAAATAACATAGCCTAAATAAAATACCTTATTATGTAGACTTTTACCCATATCTTAGTGGCCTATCTTTTAGCTCATTGGGATAAGGTACCAATAAGGCCAGCCAACATAAATATGCTTCCAAAATCAAAGTCAAGGAAAATGCCGACATTCTATTATTTTGATTCTTATTGACTTTATTGCTTTTTTGAGCTAACTATAAAGTGCACAAGAAAAACATTAGAAAATGAGTGCTATGTGAAAATCTCAAAATTATTAATAGAGAAAGATATTGTAAATGCATCAAATAATCTGAAGTATTTAGTAAGAGAAACGACCATATATCGAAATTTATGTATGCCTGTACATGCCTTAAGATTTACAACTTAGATAAATTCAAAAAATGATGGACAAAGTCCATTTAGGTCATTGTAATAACAAGCATTCTTTGGGTTGAGAATTTTTAATAAAAAAAATGTTGATGTGATGTTGGGTTATTTCGATTATGACATGTTATCTCATGCTTGGGATGACATCCTAAGACTTCATCACAATGGCATGTGAGGATTCCAATTGCATGCTAGATCTAACTATTTTATCCACTAATGAAGTAATTTCATTATATTTTTGTGTAGTAAGATGACTACATCATTTAATAAAATGATCATCTCATCTACATGCTATTGAAATTACTTCGTGTTTGGGATCATGGTTTAACTAATGTTGTAAGAAATTATGATATTGTTTGATGAATTATAAATTTCTAATGCACGACATTTGATCTTGCAAGATAGTTACAATAAACTACATTAGAATTCACATCCCCTTGTTATAAGCATGCAACTAGCTATTTCAAACATTGCTCTCTATAATAATAATAATAATAATACTAAAATAAGATGAAAATTTTCTTAAGAATAATATGAATAAATCTTAATTCACGTGGATTAGGGAAGACAAGATTATATGATAATATTGAAAACATAATTTGTTTGAAATAACTTGACAAATATAACATTTAAGGATAATTGAGACTATAACTGTTGCAGTCTAATTACAATTGTCATGGTGAGTCTATAGTAGTTGTGATTAGCTATAAAATCTATAATTGACTATAGAAGTCGTAGTTGATGGTTATAATAGTCGTAGTAGAGCTACTAAAGCTATAGTCTGAGGCTATAACAGCTGTAGTTGACCACAGAAGTCATAGTTGTATGAGCTTATAATAACTATAGTAAGGCAATCAAAGCTGTAGTTGGTTATAGTCGATAATGAATAGGGATCGAAATTACCATTAACGGTCAATGATGACTTTTGTAGTCGGCAACAAACTCTAATGGTCGATCCTACTCTCGAGCAATTGATGACAATAATAGGTATTTTAAAATATAAGCTTTAGTAGTTAGTCCATTTTTCTCTCCCCCTACCCCCTCCATATTTAGAATCAAACCAACGGCTCAGATCCGCTGCCCCTCGCTATCTTCTAAGACAAAAAAAGTAGCTACTCGAAAAACCCACTTACACCAACTCCATCTTCCTCACTCACCCCCTTCTCTCTCTCTCTCGCTCTCTCTCTCTTTCTCTCTCTCTCTCTCTCTCTCTCTCTCTCTCTCTCTCTCTCTCTAGGAGCAGCCGGAAATGTTACTCGGCAAGAGGCCGCGACCTTCGATGAGTCGAACAATCAGCATGAAGGAGTTCGCCGCCGATCTAGAGCTAGCCGACGACTCGCCGATGCCGTCCGATCAAAATATTCCGGCGAAAATAGTCATCGATCCGCATCAGAAGCTCCGGCGGCCCGGAGATTTTCCGGCGGAGTGTCGGCGGAGCAAAAGCAATTGCGCGGCGATGATTCCGCCTCTAGTACCGCGGAGGAACTCCGCCGATTTTGCGATTTCTGCAGCAGTCGTGACGGCGCCGTTTCTGAGATCGTGTGCACTCTGTCAGCGCAGGCTCAATCTGGGTCGCGACATCTTCATGTATAGGTATTCTACGCAGCTTCCTTTCTGCCCTAACTGGTTTATACATTTTTTTTCTTAATTAGAACTTTTTTCTTGCGATCGGATTAATGATAGAAAGTAGGATTATGATCCAATAATCCTTATTTTATAAGATTAAATTCCCATTTGAAGCAGTTTATTTGGTGCGGTGGCATTTTGACAGCTTATGCATTTAAAAAAAAACAGCATTTTCACACCGCATTTATTTAGAGTGTGATAGCAACTTTCTGACTGCAGTCTGATTTTTCCAAAAAAATTAAAATTTATGATAGTTATCACACATAACTTATTAGCAAATTATTTTTAATCAGCTTATTAGTACATTATTCAATAATCTGCAGCTGCCCCGAACATACCCTAATTTTAGGATTGAAGGACTATTGATGGTTAGCAGTGAGGATGAAAATTTTGGGATTAGATGCCAATTACATGATGATATAATTGTAATTTTTGCACCACACTCATAAATTTAAAAATTGGACAAATGAGTGCTATCATTTTACTTTTTGGGCATTTACATATATACCACCAATTCTTATGTATTTACGTACTAATACCTAAATTTACTTGTTCTTTATTTATCCCGCACAAATGATTCACGTAGAGTAGATGTTTTAGATACAACTTATGCTAAGAAAGGCAGACGTTGACCTAGGAAAACTTGGGCTTATTACATAAAAAATGATCTTAATTTATTAGAATTAAACGAAAATTTGACACTAAATAGGACGCAACGGAGAAAAATGATTGATGTAACCGACCCCACTTAATAGGATTAAGACTTTGTTGTTGTTGTTGTTGTTGTATATTTAACTTCAATTTCATAGTTCAAAAAATCGCATGAGTGTTTGATTTATAAATATCAATATTTTGGTTTATTAATAGGGAAATTTATATAGGCACCACACAATTCTTAGATATTTACACATCTAACATCTAAATTTTGATATTTACACAAATGCTCCTTTATTGCACAAGGTTGAAACTTTATTACTTCAACTCAATTTCCTTGTCACTATCATTTCCTTCAAACCATAAAGAGCTCAACTTTTCTCCTCCCTATGCTATCTTTCCTCAGGGGTGAGATTGCCTTCTGTAGCTTGGAATGCCGTCAGCAGCTAATGAATCTGGAAGAGAGGAGGAAGAGCTCCCTCCCCTCACTGAAGGGCTCCGCTCCGGCGAACTCTGAGCCCTCCGGCTCCGGCAAAACGGTGGCAACCGCCTGAGAAGGAGAGAACAATATATATACCTCTTCCTCTACTTTATGTCTTATGAACCAACTGATAAAGCATGAAGGAATCTGAACCACTATGTTCGTGCCGACTTTTGTTAAGCTTCAATGGCAAGTAATGAGTTTTCAATCACTCTATTTGGAAAAAATATTACGTCCGATCATCTGTATACGAGTTATACAACTCGAATACATTCGTCTGCACGTATATTAGGTTATAAATTAATGATTAAAATATGGATTTGGAGAGAAACTTTATTTTATTTTTTTCATGTTGTTTGTATGCTAAGGAGAGAGAGGCAAAGAGAGCCACACAAAGAAGGGACTGTGATTGCCTGAAATAGAATATTTTGGTAGTAGTGTTTACAATGCTGTCCATTAAAATCATATTAAAAATTATTTATATGCTGGCACTGTGGCTTTAATAATATTAGTTGCAATATATTTATAGGGATTTATTAAAGTTTTTTTTTTTCTTTTCTTTTTTTAAATATATCTTATTTAACTTCTGTGGCAATATGGCTTTTTTATTTATTTAAAGTTTGGTTGTAAATTATTAATTTGAGAGTATGATATTGATTAATATATATATTTTTTGGAATTTTTTATTAGTAATATTTTACAGATATATCTCACAATTTTTATGTATTTACACATCTAATAACTACATTTTTTATATTTATGAACATACCCTTCAAATCTTAAATGTTACATTAGGGCTGTCAAAAAAACTCGTTGTTCGTGAACAGCTCGTGTTCGGCTCGTGAAGTAGCTCGTGTTCGGCTCGTTTGTTAAGTAAACGAGCCGGACACGAATAATTTTTTTAAGCTCGTATTACAAACGAGCCGGACACAAAAAACTCTTTGTTCGCTCGTGTTCGACTCGTTTTAGCTTGAAATAAAAAAATAATCGTATAATTATTTATATAATAATTTATTATATATATTATTTATATATTAATATATTATATATATTTATATTTAAGTTTAAATCATAATTGCTTGTGTGGTAACGTGGTTATGCGTCTTGTTTCCATTCATTTGGTCCAGATTCGAATCTGGCCCTATTCATATATTTTTTCCAATTAATTTTAACGAGCCAATTTCGAGCCGAACACGAACAAAAATATTTAATTCGAGTCGAACACGAACACACATTTCACGAGCCATTTCGAACACGAGTCGATTTCGAGCTTAAGCCCGTATCGAACGAGCCGAACATGAGCTCGCTCAGGCTCGGCTCGTTTACATCCCTATGCTACATCAAGAATATCACTATTACTTGTTATTTCAAAATAAAATATAACTTTTCATGAATAGTTTAAGGATACTAAAGTTTTATCAATGTAAAGAGCATACTTTAGGTTTTAGATATGTAAATACATAAGAATTATGGGGTATGTGTGTAACTTTTTCAATTCTCTATACACTAATTATTTGTTGATGTGTGAGAACCTTATGGAGATCAATAGAATTTATGGAGATTATTTTGGAGCTTCTCATCATCATACACATCGAGTAGGACGAAGTGAACGATGTATGGACAATTAGCAAATGAGAAATAAAGGGCTCGAAGATAAGTCTACGCTTCTATCAATCATTTAATGTAATAGAAATGTGATAGTTCAGATGAATGCATGAACACCGAGATGTCGAAAAAGCACGTTGTTTGTGATTGCTCGGCTCATTATGTAACTGATGTTCGATTCTTTCATTAATTAAACAAGTCAAACACGAACAATTTTTTTTTTAACTTGATTTATAAACAAACTGAATATGAACCAACCTTTGATCCATGTTTGACAAGTTTTGGATTGCATATGATAAATAGTTAAATAAATAATAATATTATAAAATTTTGTATTGATTCTTTAGTTGTATTTTAAAAATAAATTTTATTATTTTTTAAATTTAGAAAAAAAAAGAGCTAAAAAACAAACGAATTCAATATAATTAAATATCAATATGCTATTGACTAGTCACGCATATTTCGAACCAAAAATAATTTCAAAGAGCCAGACATTAGCCTATTTTAAACCCCAAAAAAATCTATTACCTTTTTATTTTGATTTTGATTTTTTTTATTTTTATTTTTTATATTGTTTTTTATCAAAATTTTCAAAAATTAAATAAAATAACAAAAAAAAAGCAAAAAAACAAAATTAAAAAATAGAAATTTCAAACTAAAACACTGAGTATTTCAACTATAATTCTACTAAGGTTAGGAAAATTTTGACGATTATTCCGACGACGACATCAAAAACTTGATGTCCGAAATTGATATGAGACAATTTGGTTAATCACACAAGTATATATGTTGATCAAGCAATATATAAAAACGAGTCCGCATATCGATTTCGTGAAGATAGTGTTAAAATATTTCTAATTGGCAGAGTTCTAATTTACTGAATCACCAAGTCTAGTTTTAAGTAATCAAATGAAAGAAAGGAATCTAACATTCCTAAAAGCGTTGTAAACAAAAAAGGCAAGAAAAAATATGCCTATTCTACCAAGTATTTTTGGTTAACCTACTCGTTCCACTACGCAACATGCATAAGAAATAGTTCATGAGGGATTTTAACATTCTTATTGTGTTTGATAAAAAGTAAATTACGACCGAAAAGTTAACACAACAATATCAAAAGTTCATGCATAACAAAGGGCTTGATGGAACTAAAATTCCATAAAATGAAAAGCAAAAGAAAATCACATGTCTTACATCTCAGAAGTACGAAACAAAATTAACTACAATGCACGAGGAAAGAAAACATGAACTTTGTTATTGTAGAAAAAACTCAATACAAAGTCAATCAGTCATTGCAATACATCGTGGTCCTCTTTTTTTAATACAAATATTCATAGATCTCTCCCATACATATGCACTTAATCTCTCCTTACAACATCATTAAACTCCTCAAAACAAGTATGAAAAGGGGAATAAACAGGAATAACAAAACTCTTTCGAGCGAATCAAAGGGAAAAACTCCTAGAGCTCTAAGGACTTCCCTAAACCCAAGAGGCTTAGCCCCAAAGACCAAAAGTGCATCTATTATGACAAAAATGAGTTTATATACTTGGACATTATATTAGAGGTTCAAAATATGCATAAAAACTCTCCAATCCATCAAATTACGAAATCCATATGCGCGACGCGGGCACGGGCATAGTCACACGCACATGCGTGTGCGGGGACACAAATGCGCTGCTGGGGAGTGCAGGAGTTGTCGCATGTGTGCTTATATCCTCGCGGGTGTGCAAACAAGGAGGCGGACGTGCAGTGGGATTGCTAGAGTGCGGGCATGAGCGCTTGGTTTCGTACACCGGCTAGAGTGCGGCCATGAGCACTTGGTTGCGTGCACAAGCACAATAGTGGGGCGAGCGGTTGCATGTCTGGGTGTTCGCGCGGGTGCAAATTTTGGAGTGCAAATGTAGGTATGTTGATTCAAAATCTTGATTTTCATTCTTTTTGCTCATCAGTTTACCTCGTTTCCTTTCCCTAGCAATATAAACCATGCATTTTGCACTTACAATAAAAATATCTTTCTCAAGCGTAATGTAAGATAATATAGTATCTAATTATTGAAATTACAAAAAATTACCTTGTATCATTACTCTACACATTGCTTTGTTATTCTATAACGTACATTGTGACTCTGTATAGGGCTTCGTTGCAACGAGTAGGGGAGTAATCGATGGTGTTCGACGATGAATGGAGAGCGGTGGTCTACAACGATCGGTGATTGTAGAAGCAAGAATTGTTTTTTGGCTCTTCAATCTAGAACCACATTGAATTCGACTCCTCTCAATCCAGCTCCAGGTCCAACTTTTCCTTCATCCTCGACCTTTGTACCTTTTTATGAAAGAGGCATGTCTATTTATAGATTATGGGAGTATCATCCTTGCAAATAATGAAGGAATCTAAACAACTCCATTGGGAATCTAAACAACTTCATTGGACGACTCGAAGACATTCCACTGATCGAATGATGTCCTATGTACATTTAAGTGTCTTAATGATGTCACAATTGAGTGATCATAGGCTTATTGGATTCATCCTATCAAAACGTCTAAATTAACTATAAGCTTGTCAAATTTGGAATGCATTTGCCCTTCCAATTGAACACTGAAGCTTCCAAAAGTGATTTAACTGCTCAATTTGGGCTTGAACCGACTTAGATTGAATTAATTGTAGTTCTATCAGGTTCGTCTTGTCGAGTTAGTCAGTTTGATCGTAAGTTTATTAAAATTGAAGTTCTCAATAATTTTTAATTCAAGCTTGAATGTTTCTTATTAAGTAAATATTTTGAGATTCATGCCAAACAATGATGCCTAAAAAATTGTAAAATGCACAATTTAGATGTTTGATATACAAATACATAAGAATTGGTGGTATGTACATCAATCCCCTTATTTATAAAAGGAGCAAATATAATTTCAAATAAAAAAGTTATAATAAATGATAACAAAAATAATTAATAGAAAAAAAAAGCAATGGAGATAAAAAGAAAAACTAATGAATTTTTGAAACATATTTAATATATTCTTACATAAATTTTTAATTGTAATAAATTTTAACTATATTCATTAATATTTTTTAAATGAAATAAAGCAAGAGTAGATGAGTTGCATTGAAGCTCACTCCAATTTGATTATTAGCTAATTGAGTTTGGCTAGTGGGGGTCATTTAAAGGGAAAAAATTGAACAATATCACAATTACCCTTAACTTGATTGTACCATCAAACAACCTATTTGTTAATCATATAAATTTTAACAAGCTTATGAAAGTGCAAATTGTTAAGCTTTAAAATGAGATTTTAATTAAAAAAATTAATGAACATTTTAAGGATCGTAAATAATAAACTTGTATTTATGAAAAAATTAATTTAAATGGAAAAAGAAAATACTGAGCATTGTAAATAAAGAGAGAACCATGTTGAGATAATCGGTGCTATGATTGAATCGTTGTTCATTGGATCTCCACTTTGTTAGCTCCCATGTTAGTAAGCCATTCGTCTTTTTATTCGGCCGACTTTTTCTGTTTGATCAACTGGATTGTCTGCTCTGTGCAGATTGATAGCTAGCTCGTCGCTCGTCGGGGGTGATTATTCCACATCTCGTCTAGGTGCCTTGATTTGGTTCAACGTGCTTTGATCACACATATTTTATTTATCAAATTCTCACGTGCATTAATAGACTGCAAGCTGCTATAAGAATATGAGAAGTAAGTTCAACAAAAGTTTCTATTATTAATTAACTTCATTGATTAATACTTCATTGATTTTTGTGCTTGTGGCAAAAAAATATGAAACTCTCTGTTAGCTAAGGTCGACTTAAATTAATCTCCTTAAAAAAATACTGGCCTCATGTATATAAGATTCACTTGGACAAAATAACTCATGATTGCAAACAAGAATTCTTCTGACAAGTTGAGTCGACCATCTCTTCTGACCAAGTAAACCAAGGACCACGACACCACAAGATGATCAAATCATGGGATTTTGACTGGGTGTGTCAGCATTTCCCCGATCATCCGCTCTCAAGTTCACAGTGATAATTTCATAAATTATAACATTTAAATGTGTTGCTATTATACATCAAGCAATCAACTTCATGAGGACTAACCTTAATGGAAAGTGCTTTGTTGTGATCAGGAGAGGTGCTTAACTACAAAGGTTTGTTCTATCGAAAACCTCAAACCTCGAGTATTAAGTCCTCACAAAACTGAGGGTGAAATCTTAGGATATTGTATTATCTATTATCTCATTTGCCTTTTAAAAATTTAACCCGAAACATCATGACAAACTTTCTCACTCTTTTTTTCGAGGGAGGTCAGGATCATGTTGAATCGTCGTAGCCCATAGTAACTTAAAAAACGATCAAGCATGCTTAGCCCTGAAAATAAAACATTCAGGTTTGGAATAGGCTAAAGCACTAACAAAATAATAATATCTTTAAATTTATACTCACATATCAGACTGAAGAAATTTTACATGGATGCCACAAAATTATAATGTATTTACAAATCTAGCACCTAAAGTTCGATATTATATTTGTAACTCGGTGCTATAAATCTATGCATAAAAACGAGCATTTCATTTTCAACAAGTTAGAAATAGTGATATATTTGATGCAATGTAAAAGATTCGAGTGGTATGCATGTAAATATAAAATTTCAGAAGTTAGATATGTAAATATATCATAATTGATTGGTACATATGTAAATGCACCTTGAAATTGTCCTCTTTCATGGCATGGGAAATTTACCTAAATAAACAACTAAAAAGAAAATCTACATAAAAGTAACCAAAACTCATATAATGAGTAAATTAAACACCTCAAGAAGGAAAGATTATCAAGAAAATAATTATATCAAAACCTTCAATGTTTAAGAAACACAAATGCCATAAATCTACTTAACCATATTACCAGATTAAAAAGCATAAGTATGGATGCTGCAAATATGAGCACTGAAGTTGGTTTACTTACCTATGCAAAATTTGCTAAATATACTAGACAAAACTTCCTCTGAGATATCGACGCCACAGATCTCTCCGAGCGCCATTACCGCTTCTCTAAGGTCGATGGTCCAGAAATCCAGCGGCAGGTCATCTGCTATGGATGATTTTAGCCTTGAGAGCGCCTCTTTTGTTCTAATAAGTTGCTCAGTCTGTCTCTGAAAGCGAAAAAGCTATGAAGTTTTATAAAATACATAGAAGGTTGAATAGCATATCATTAACAGATATTCCTGTAAAAGATATAGGCAATGGCATGGTCTAAAAGCAATGATTATTTCTTGCAGAGAAGAGAATACAATGGGCAGAAGTAAAATATCATATCCATACATTACTGCATTAATTGTCCTTACATATCTAATACTTAAACTTTACTTTTTTACATTTATACCAACCAAATCTTTCATATCACATAGATAATACCATTATTTTAACTTCAACATTCCAAGATCGAAGTTGCTAGTGATGATCAACCTGGCTCAATAATCAGGTCAAATCTTAATAACCCAAACAAAAATAAGACCCCATTCACACAAATTCAACTTAGACAATAATTTAATTATGCTGTACAAACATAAAAATTATGCTTATATAAGAATGTGTGCAAGCATGCTAATATTCGTACATGTGTGTGTGTAGCTGTGAGGTCCCCAACCCAGCTTACTTGCTCAACCCCCGCTAGGTCTAGGGGCGACCCGGTGTGCAAATAATTTGAGTACCACCTGACTTAAGGCGACACTGCGCCACTAGGGGATTCAAACCTGTGACTCAAGGGGACTTACTAACAGGCCACGGGAAGCGTACTAATATATACGTGTGTGTGTGTGTGTGTGTTTGTACGTATACACACATGCACCCACACACTTACATACATTTGTATGCTTACACAAAAATTCATATTCGTAGAAATAATGTTTATATGCATGACCATATTTATATTATATAATTTATAAATGACTTTCATTCTTACAAGAATTCAAGTAGACTTTATGTTGGTAAATAGCCCATGACTGGCTCAATAAATAGACAAAAAACATAATTTTTAGGTTTACTAAACAAGTCAAGTCAAACAGCATTTATTTTGTTTTATTTTTTTTTATTAAATTATTTATTTATTGCTTTGGAGAGGGGAGAGAGATGTTGAGCACTTGAACCAGACACCTTGGGATTATTCTCTGTCCAACTAATATGCTACGCATTCGAGCACCCACGCCAAACAACAGCTGGCTCAAAAAAACTGTTTATTTACACCACCAATCATTCAAGTCATTTTTCTTTACATGCTGCAAATATTTTTGCTAGGATACATAGTACATTTTAAGTATTCCCAAAGCTGTAAAGGAAATAAACACTACTAAAAATCAGTTTCGGTAAGAAATTCTTGAACAAAGCAGATTTTTATTAACATCATTGTTTTTTTGTTGCAATCATTGCTGCAAGCTCATTGCCTCAACGTTTTAAGTTAAGAAAGTACTAAAAAACTAATCCTTATATTCATCATGTTTCATTTTTTAAAAAAAATTTGCAACAGAAGGCAAAAAATAATCCATTTACCTGATTTATAGTCCACCTTCGACCTCCTAATGAAATGGGCTCCAGACCTCTAACCTCTAACACTGCCTTCTCCAATTCCAAAATGCCTTTCCCAGTAATAGCACTTGTTTCAACTTTCTTCTTAAACATCCCATCCACATGCTCCATTGAGATTGAAGGAGCGCAATCTACTTTGTTTATCACAAGTATCATGGGAGTCGCACAACTAGTTGATCTCTGTTCTTGCAAGATATAAAAAATTCAAAGAAAAACAAAATATTATCAACAATATAATAACTAAAAATAAAGTAAGTAAAAAAAAAATTGAAAACCTGAATCATCTTGATGCGTTCGAAGAGTCTCTGATCATCTTCTGTCCACCCATCAGCTGCACTTACTGTCATTATGATGACATCAGAGCCCATTGCAGCAGCCTCTGATCTTTCTACCCCTTAATAAATTAAAGAAATATTTTCATGCATAGTACTCAATTCCTGGGTATTTACATATCAAACATTTAAACTTCAATTTATACATACATGCCACGTTACCTATGAATTAAAAGATGTATTTCACATTTTAAAAGTAAAACAATGGTATTATGTAGGCTTTGTGCATAAGCTTACCAAAACATGCTAGATATCACAAATTGACATGTCATTCCTTCCAAATGATCACACAGATGTAAAGCCTTCATTTTATAGCAACATAAGATTGGTTTAAACCAATCCCAAACAAAGAGGTAAGTGCAGATTTTTCACCTTTGTAAGCATGAAGTTGATACAAAACAATTCCAAAAGACCACATGAGTGTAGAATTTATATTTAGGCAAGCATGAAGTTGATATAAACCATTTCCAAAAGACTGTATAAGTGCAGATTTTTCATTTTAGATAGCATAAAGTTGATATAAAACAATCCCAAAGCATCACATGAGTGTAGAATTTATGTTTAGGCAAGCATGAAGTTGATAAAATGATTTCCAAAAGACTGTATAAGTGCAGATTTTTCATTTTTTATAGCATAAAGTTGATATGAAACAATCTCAAAACATCACACGAGTGTAGAATTTATGTTTAGGCAAGCATGAAGTTGATAAAACCATATTTCCAAAAGACTGTACAAGTGCAGATTTTTTCATTTTTGATAGCATAAAGTTGTTGGAGATACTCCAAACTATCACATGAAACCATTAAATTTTCATTTTCCTACGAGTTTTTCTTTGAAAATTTGTTTTTTTTTCTGGATTTCCTATGAATTTCCTACGGAGCTTCTACAGATTTCCTACGAATTTCCTACGGATCTTTTCTCTACGGGATGTTCTTCTTCGTTCATTTGATTTTCTCTTGGTTTATTACGCAAGTCTCGTACTTTACCTTTCTTGCATACACTTCAGCACACACACACACCTATGCCTGTTTAAGTTCAATTTACTAGCTTTGCTTTTCCGCAGCATATATTACTATTTAGCATAGCTTTTTTGTTTTACTTCCCTGCATATTTTAAACAATGAAAAATGACTGAACCTCGCATGCTTAAATAACTAAAAATTTAATCACCAACCAAAATGAACTTGCAACTTTAACTAAATTAAAACAACTATTGGACGAACGGGAATCCCTCGGAAGAGGTAACTTACGTGTCGCCGTAATCAACTTGAACATTTAATTAAAACACTAAGCCACCTCGATTGTAAACTTTCCAGAACACAATACTTCTCTCACCTCGTCAATTATCACTTCTAAAACTGAACCCGCTACGATGAGGAGCGTGGAGCATGCAGTGTGGGCAGCACGATCATCTTAATCAAGAAACCTTTCTTTAGCATTAAACAAGCCATAGAACTTCGAGGTAGTATGTCTAGTGTGGCCTAAATCCTCACTTGAACTTTTGGGTCTTTGCACTTAGTGCAATATAAGCCCCAACTCGCCTTAGGTTTCCGAGGTTGTCATCCGATATGACATAAATCCTCCTATCTTCCAGGTTATTCACACGATCGATATCAAGGGAATGTAAACCCTAATTAATTAAAATTGGCAGGATGAAACATAAATAATTCTTCCAAATCGGAGTCAAACAATAGGATGGATCGGGAAGTCACCAAGATATCTTCTTGGAACTATGACAACACCTAGTTCTTCCTCCTTTGGATTGCTTACAATTAAATGTTCCAAAATTTGCACCTTTCACCTATTGGATTCCGATCATCATAATATCATTGAAAAATCCTTTAGCCTTTCGAAGTCGTAAAAATATCTTTCCCGATCTTTACTTGTTTCAAACAAGTTAACACATGCAGATTTTAAATTTAACATTGCATAGGATCACTCTAAACTTGTTCCAAACGAGTTAACACATGCAGATTTTCAATTTAACATGGTATATAAATGATAGTATCCCTTCCAAATGAACATAAAGGTGCAAATTTTCACTTTGGCATAGCATGAGTATGATAGCCTCCTTTCCAAATGAACATAAAAACAACCAAGAGAAGTGCATTAAGCATGCATGTGAAGAAGAATAAATTTCATAAGATAAGCATGTGAAAACTTATTCACCACAGGGTAATTTATATAAAAAATGGGAGCTTCAAAAATCCTATGAGCAAAACACAATTTTCATGCATGGAATGAGGTGAAAAACATGTGAAATCAAAGCTTAAATGTTATACATGTGAAAACTTAGTAAAATAGATGAAAAACAAGCACATATGACCTCATTTGGAAGTGTTTACAAATTGGCAAATTTCAAATCCGAAAATTGCATATAAATTTACCAAAACATGCTTCCACATCAACTAGTCATTTCCAAACAACATTGAAGTGTAGAATGAGGTGTAAGATATGTGAAATTGAAGCTTAAGTGATGTACACATGAAAGCTTAGTGGAATAGATGAAAAACGAGCCCTCATGACCTCATTTGGAAGTGTTTCCAAAATGGTAAAATTTCAATCCGAACATTACACATAAGTTTAGCAAAATACTTCCATATGAAATAACCATCTACAAACTTTAAAGTGTAGAATAAGGTGTGAGATGTGTGAAATTGAAGCTTAAGTGATGTACACATGAAAGTGTGGAAAATCAGAGAAGAAGAAAAATAATTCTGTATTTTCTTACTTTGAATTGGTAATACAAGTTGTTATATAGAGGAGATTACAATGAATAAAAAGGAAACTATCTACCTAATTCCCTTGATTTAAGGGATTACAAATTAATACAAATTGATTCTTAATTTATTCTCCCAATCTATTTACAGGATAAATCTGGAAACTTCAACACTCCTCTCAGTTCGAGCAATAGATGCCTTCCATTCCCAGCTTGGATACAATATCGTGGAAACTCGAACTGTTCAGCCCCTTTGTTAGAACATCGGCCAGTTGTTTCTCTGATGGAACATAAGGCATACATATTAACCCTTACTCCAATTTTTCTTTGATGAAATGTCTATCAATTTCGATATGCTCATTCTATCGTGTTGTATAGGTGTTATGAGCTATATTAATAATCGACTTGTTGTCACGATAGAGCTTCATAGGACCCTCCCGTTGGACTCTTAAATCATCCAAAATAATTTTCACCACGATAATTCACATAATCCTCGAGCAATAGCACTGACTCGATTCTCGAGATGACCTTACAACTACATTCTCGCTTCGCTCTTCCATGTCACTAGGTTGCCTCCAAGAAAAGTACAATATCCTGTAGTAGATCTTCTGTCCACTAGGGAGCCAGCATAGTCAGCGTCGGTGTAGGCTTCCAAAGTAAGAGCGGCATTCCTTTTGAACAAGATTCATTTCCCCGGATTGCCTTTCAAGTAATGTAGTACTCGTAAGTCGCTCGAAGATGAGGTTCTCTTGGATCATGCATGAATCGATCGATCAAACTTACGGAATATGCTATGTCTGGTCGAGTGTGAGCAAGGTATATGAGTCTGTCAACCAGCCTCTGGTACATTCTTTTGTCCACACTTGGTTCTTCTTTTGCTTCTCCCAACTTATAGTTTGGATCTATTGAAGTAGAGATCGGCTTACACCCAGTCTTCCCTGTTTCTGCCAATAAAATAATCACGTACTTTTGCTGAGATATGAAGATCCCCTGTGTGGAATATGTCACTTAATACCTGGAAGATCTTCAATTTCCCGTTCCTTTGTTTCAAACTCTTTTACTGAGTCTCAACGCCAATTCATGTTTCTCTTTTCATCATTTCCAGTAGCTATGATGTCGTCCATCATGACAAAAGGGCGATCACTCCCCTGCAATTGAATGTTTAATGAAAAAAGTGTGGTCACCTGGCTTTGTTTATACCCGATTCCTTCATGACCTTTGAAAATGCGCAAACCAAGCTCTAGGATATTGTTTTAATCCATACAATGCTTTTTCGACTTGCACACCTTGTTACTCGTGTCCCCTTCAAATCCCGTGAGAAATTCATGTAGATTTCCTCATTTAGATCACTATGGAGGAATGCATTCTTAACATCATATCGTAACAATTGCTGATTTGAAGTGAAGCGACCAATGATAACGAGATTCTCACAAGTGTTCATCTTTGCTACTTGGAGCGAAGGTTTCTCGATAGTCCATCCCGTAAATCCGAGTGTATCCTTTGCTACTAACCTTGCTTTATATCTTTCAAGTGATCCATCACCTTGTACTTCAATGTAAAAATCCACTCGCAATCAACAATGTTCTTTCCTTTTGGTTTATCAACGATCTCCCATGTTTTATTCTTTCTAATGCACCCATTTCCTCTCTCATAGCATCCCTCCATTCCCTTTTCGACAATGCCTCGGACACATTTTTGGGAAGACAATGGTGTTCAAACTCACAACGAACCTTTTTCGAGCGAGTGATAGGCGCTTAAGAGAAACATAGTGGGATAGTGGATAAAGAGGTTCTGATCTTACCATGATTTCATTTCCAGAATTTGGATTGGATTCTTGGATTTGTGTCGGTTCAGGAACGGTCTTTCTCCTTGAATACACCTGAGAAAATCTTGAGAAATTGTGAGTGATAGGATCGGGTGACTTAGATGTGATTGGTTTTGGGGACTCGGGTTCATCTGGAGCATGAGGAGAGTTTGGTTCTGGGAATTCCAGTTCAACAACACGGCTCGGCACATGCGGAAGGTCAAAGTTTTTTAGTGGTGGTTCAAAGAACTCACAAGTACTATATTCCCTCATTGAAATCTCCCCCTGAAGAGACGACTTGGAGAAAAAAGGTTTATTTTCTGTGAAAGTGACATCTGCAGAGATGTAAAATTTTCTGGTAGAAGGGTTGTAGCACTTGTATCCCTTTGAGTGGATGAGTAACCGAGAAAAACACATTTGATGGCTCTAGTGGTCTAGCTTCCCTCTATGTTGTTTGTGGACATGAACAAAGGCAGTACACCCGAATATCCTAGGTGTGAGGCCATTTGAGGTTCTGAAGTGAGGGTAGAAGCTATTAAGGACTTCTATGGGGCTTTTGTTTTCTAACACACGGGAGGGAAGTCTATTTATCATATATGTGGCAGTAAGAACGGCTTCTCCCCAATAGGATTTAGAAACATTTCCTTGAAATAGTAAGGCTCGGGTGGTGTTGAGTAAATGTCCATTCTTTCTTTCAATTACCCCATTTTGTTGGGGTGTCTCACTACATGATGACTCATGGATGATCCCCTGTGATTGAAAGTAAGGTGATAGAATCTGATTGAAGTAGTCTCTAACATTGTCTGTTCTAAAATTTTTTATTTTGACCCCAAATTGATTTTGAACCATTGAATGAAAATTAGGTATAACAGTGCTAACATCGGATTTTTGTTTAAGAAGAAAGAGCCATGTAACATGGGTGCAATCATTAATTAAGGATACAAACCAACGAGCCCCAGAAATGTTAGGTATAGTGGAAGGTCCCCATATGCCACTATGAATCAAATGAAAAGGAAGAGAACTTTTATTATTAATAGGAAAAGATACACGACTATGTTTTGCCAATTCACAAGTTTCACAATGAAATTCAGAAATATCTAATCCTTGGAATAAGTGAGGGAACATTATATTTAAAACCCTAAAAGAAGGATGACCAAGGCGCAGGTGATATAGTCAAATGACATCTTTGTTCGAGGAACTTAGGAAAGATAAAGACAAATTTCTCTTAATTTTCTCGTGATGGTTCGAGGCAGTAAAGACCGCTCCTTTCCTTAGCAAGTCCAATCTTCCTCCCAGTGTCCCAGTCCCGAAAAACACAATAAGAAGAGTAAAAAATAACATAAAGCATTTCGAGATCATGAGTCAACTTTTGAATGGATACGAGGCTCATTGACGCTTTAGGTACATGGAGAACGTTTTTAAGGATAAGGCTAGGTGTGATATGTATATCTCTAATCCCCGCAATGAGTAGCTAAAGAACTATTCGGCCACGACAATTTTCCTCATTACTTGGACATGGGGTATAGGAATGGAAGAGTTGAGATGTGGGGGTCATATGGTCTGTAGCACCGGAGTCTATGATCCAAGAGTTGGTATAGAATTTGTCTAAGACATTCATACAAACAGAATTACCTGAAAGAGCCATCGAACATGTTCCAGACGTTTTCTCAAGAGATCCCAACAAGCTTCTTAGTTTCTCAATTTCTTCACTGCTGAACCCTTTTTTTCTAAATTTTCCTGAATATTGGGCTGCTCTGCCACATGCGCTTTAGGCCTTGGTTGCCCCCATTCTCGGCTCGAGGTTTACTCATTCGACCTTCCAACACTTCTCCTTGTATGCCTTGGTTTCTTGCAGATAGAGTACACCAAAGATTGTCTTTGTTCTCCTTCACTCGGTTTTCTCTACCCGAGTGTTTAGGCGAATCATTCTTCGACTTCTTGATTTGTCTTTGCTACTAAGGCTGATCCATCCATAGTATGTGGTTCTAGCATGACACTCCTCTGACTTTCTTCTGCTCGGATTAGTGAGATTGTCTCTTCTAAAGACGGTGTATCCTCCTTGCCAAGGATTTGGATCCTGACCTGATCAAATTCAGAATTTAATCCTGCCAAAAAAATCATATATTCAATCCTTCTCAATGAACTTCTTCAAGGTGGCCGCATCATCAGGGCATTTCATCTCAATTACCCTATAGTGATCCAATTCTTGCCAGAGATTTTGCAACAGAGTTGCGTACTCTGTGACAAATTTATCTCCTTGCTTTGTGGCTCCAGTTTTCGCCTTGATTTCGTACACAAGGGCAGCATCACGGGCCTTCGAGTATGTGCGGTCGATGTAATCTCGAATTCCTTTGCGGATTCAAGAACATGCAAGTGTCACTAATCGTCGGGTCCATGAAATCCCATGCGCAGTGTCATAATCATGGAATCCTCCTCATCCCATGCTGCAAAGGTTGGATCCCTTTTTCCTGGTCCGGTTCCGAGGAGGTGACTAAGCCTCCCTTTGCCCTTTAGGTACGTGCGGACGATATAGTTTTTCCCGTTGAATCTGCTGGATGCCCGAATATTCTGCAATTCTCCAATTTTCTGAACAGCATTGGATTCTTCAGACGGGTTGGAATTGCTAGAGACAGTTTCTGACATTGACATGGTGATGGAGGGGAGAAGTTCGTAGCAATAAAGGTCACGGGAAAAACTCCCTGCGGAAAGAGACGAAATGCCCGTTCCTCGTTCGGCAATAAAGGCTGAGGAGACGTTCCTGTTCCTGGATAATCCGAACGGCGCGCAGAATGTCGAGAAGGTCACGCAGGAAGGAGGCGCTGGAAGCGACGGCGAGTTCGGCGCAGATCGTCGAGGATGTTCGCGCAGGAAGGAGGCGCGGACGACGGCGAGTTCGGCGCAGATCGTCGAGGATGTTCGCGCAGGAAGGAGGCGCGGACGACGCGTTCGGCGCTACGGCGAGTTCGGCGTGGACGAAGCGGATGAAGCTTACAATGCAGACGATTCCAATCGACATGAAGGAAGAAGACAGAAGCAATGAAGGCTTCAATTTAGAGCTCTGATACCATGTGGAAAATCAGAGAAGAAGAAAAATAATTCTGTATTTTTTTACTTTGAATTGGTAATACAAGTTGTTATATAGAGGAGATTACAATGAATAAAAAAGAAATTATCTACCTAATTCCCTTGATTTAAGGGATTACAAATTAATACAAATTGATTCTTAATTTATTCTCTCAATCTATTTGCAGGATAAATCTGGAAACTTCAACAGAAAGCTTAGTGAAATATATGAAAAACAAGAACATATGACCTCATTTGGAAGTGTTTCCAAAGTGGCAAAATTCTAATCCGAAAATTGCTCATAAACTTACCAAAACATGTTAGATATGACAAATTGACATGTCATTCCTTCCAAATAATCACATAGATGCATAGCCTTCATTTTATAGCAACATAAGATTGGTTTAAATCAATCCCAAACAAAGAGGTAATTGCAGATTTTTCATCTTTGTAAGCATGAAGTTGATACAAAGCAATTCTAAAAGACCGCATGAGTATAGAATTTATATTTAGGCAAGCATGAAGTTTTTATAAACCATTTTCAAAAGACTGTATAAGTGCAGATTTTTCATCTTTGATAGCATAAAGTTGATATGAAACAATCCCAAAGCATTACATGAGTGTAGAATTTATGTTTAGGCAAGCATGAAGTTGATAAAACCATTTCCAAAAGACTGTATAAGTGCAGATTTTTTCATTATTGATAGCATAAAGTTGTTGGAGAGGCTCCAAACTATCACATGGAACCATTAAATTTTAAGTGCCTATAAGCATGCATTTTGACTATCCATAAAGAGAAACAAAGAAGCCTTCCAAATAACTCATGGAGTTATCCAAATTCTTAATTATAAGGATGAAACTTTAGCCTTTCATAAAGAGGGCAAAAAGAGCCTCTTAGATATCTCATGAAGCTACCCAAGTATTAAGCCACAAACATGGATTTTCAACCATTCTTAAAGAGAGTAAAAGGGAGCTCTTAAATGTTTCATGAGGCAAGCTAAACACTTAGCTACAAGGATGGATTTTCAACCATCAAAGAGTTATCAAACAAACCTCTTACATATCACATATAACAAGCTAAATACATACCCATGAACAAAAAGTTTTGTCCATCAAGAAAGAGGTGTAAAAAAACCTCCTAAAATTTCCATGAAACAAACTAAATATTTAAACATAAACATGAAACCCTTTTTTTATTATCCATCAAAGAGGTGTAAGAAGACCTCTTAAATTTTTCATAAAACAAAGATCAATTTCAAGCCTCCCTGTGTCTCCTAAATATTTTCATGAATCAAGATAAATATTAAGCATAAGCATAACTCTTTAGCCATTAAAGCATGAAATTTTTAGCCAACAAAAGTATGAAACTCTTAACCACTAAAGAACAAAACTCTTAGCCACCAAAGTGTGAAAAGAACCTCCTAAATATCACATATAGCAAAAATTAATTTGGAACTCCATACATGAATTTTCGGCCAAGAATAGGAGGGTCCAAAAATACTTCATAGAATTTCACAAAATGAATCAAACTTAAGAACTTCAAATCAGAATTTTAAACCAAGCATGAAAGGGGAAAGAACGTTCCATCACAACATAAGAACAATCCAAAAATTAAGCCTTAAAGCATGAAGTAAACTTCTACCAACATAAGAAACAAACCGGCAATAGTTCGAAGCTAACGAGGGGAAGAAAGAGTGGAGAATCCGGCAGCACCTCCCTTGTAATTTTCGGCCTTACCCTTAGGAACAAAAATAAGACCCCATTTTTATAGCCAAATGAAGGTAGAAGAGAAACAAAAAATCAGTCCATAGCATAATCATCACAACCAACATAAAAAAATACTTATCAATTGAAACTAGGTCTTAGGCTATATCATGAGAAGACGTGGAGAGAACTTCAATGGCAGCCATGAGCTCCCCAAAACTTGCCACCCAAGATAGGATAGCTTTCATGGGATAGATTCAGCCATGGAGAAGACTCTCTCCATGCCTCTCACGCCACATGAGGACAAGGAGGGGGAGGCAAAGCAAGCAAGCATCGGGAGGGGGCATGGAGGTTTCAGCCAAGCTTCCTCCTAGCCGAAATTTTTCACAAGGAGGGAGAGAGGGGGGCGACGACTGCTATTAGGGAGGATTAGGGAGGGAAATGTTAAGTTAAATGGGGTTTTTAAGGTGTTTAAAATGAAATTTTTAATTATTTTGACACAAAGCGAGCCGAATTTCGAACTTTTTCGACGTGCGTCGAACCATAGTAAATTATATATCATTTCCAAATAATTTCGACGTTTCGGACGTAACGGCGAAGTCTGTTTGACGATCTGAGATCGTTCGGACAACCCCATCGTCGATTTAGTCAAAAACGGGCCAAATTGGTGATTTTGGCCTAAATCGAATTTGGATGAGGCTTGGGCCCAAATAGATGACAATCAAATGTTGCATTTAGTTTAGAGGAGTGTTATGAAGAGTTTGGAATTCAAATTGAGTGGAACTTGGTCGACATTGGGTTCAATTTGGGTCAAATTTGACTTTAGGTCAAAATTAGGGCTTTTGGTAAAAATGGGTAAAATTGATGGTTGCAAAGTAAAATTGGGAATATTTGGAGGATTTTGGGAATTTTTGGAACTTATGGAATTTTTTGGCGAGCAAGGGCATTTTGGTAATTTTGGGTTTTTTTTTTGAAAGTGGTGAAAAAGCTGAACCGAAAGCTCGATGTCGCTCTAAATGAAATTTGGAGTCAAACGGCAGTGTCCGGGAGCATTTCTGATCAATATGGAGGATTTTACGAATCCCGAAGCACTTTTCAAGTATCGACTACTTAAGTGTCGAGGAGTTCAAAAGTAGCTCGAAAGTATGACATGTTTACAGTCAAATTTTATCATTTGATGAGAGGAACGTCCTCGAATGATTTTCCGGGAGTTCAGACGACTTTGGACAAACGTGAGATTTTAGGCTAAAAAGGACATTTTGAGAATTTTAGGAATTTCGGAGCTATTTTGGGAATTTTATCGAATTTGGGTGGTTTTGGCTATTTTGAGTGGCGGGAAGTGTTTTGGAATGATTTTTGAAAAATTTAGGTAATTTTGATCAATTTCGGGATTTTAGGATTTTCAGGAGCAATATGATAATTTATGCAAGTTTGAGGACCAAGGGGTTAAAAAACTGAAATTTGGGAAAATTGGAGTGGCTTCAGAGTGAAGAAAATGGGACCAATGGTAACCTTCTTTCGGTCCTCTATGTGTCGTTTCTTACCACCTTAGTCATGAGCTTAGGGTTTGGTGAGACCAACACTTGAGTGTCCAAAAGACAGAGGACTCAAAATAAGATATGGTAGATTTGAAGTTGTGAGTGGATGATGTGTGTGTGAGTGCAGGGTGTGAGCTCCGGATCTCCCAGGGTCACTCCTAAGGTCTGACCACCTATAGGGAATCCCACTTGGTGTTCCAATTTGATTTGATTTGATTTGAGAACTTGAGTTTTGATTTTGATTGAAGTTTGATTTGGGATTTATTTTGAGATTGATTTTGGAGAGAATTTGAGTGTAAATTCTGAGTTTCGATTCGGGGTTTCAATTTTGCAGAGAACTTTGAAATTTGATGAATGCGGAGAATTTGGAAATTTGTGGTATAAAGAAGAGAATATGATGTCTTACTCCATTTAATGTCCATTTAATGTGGTCTTAAACCTATCTCGAAATTCCGAGTTGAGAATTGGAAACTTTACTCAATTTAAGGTGGCTTCAAACCGATCTCAAAATTCTGAGTTGAGGACTGGAATTCGGGTACCAGCCTCGAGATAAGAGTCGGAATTCGAGTACCGACTTCGAATATTTTGATTCGAACTATTGCATTAGGAAATGATCCTATAGCAATGCGGTATTTGATGTCGTGATCTTCAACCTCTGAAATTTGATTTTGAAATTGAACAATTGCGATAGGAAGGAGTCCTAAAGCAATGCAGTATTTTATGTTGTGATCCTCAACCTCTAAAATTTGATTTTGAAATTGAACTATTGCGATAGGAATGAGTCCTAAAGCAACGCAGTATCGGATGTTGTGATCCTCAACCTCTAAAATTTAATTTTGAAATTGAACCATTGCAATAGGAAGGAATCCTAAAACAATGTGTTATCGGATGTTGTGATCCTCAATCTCTAAAATTTCATTTGAACCATTCTGAAAGCAATGCGAAATCGGATGTATGAATCCTCTTTCTCTGAAATTTGATTTTCTGGGTTGAATCATTGCGATAGGGAAAGATCCTAAAGTAATGCGGTATCGGATTCTGTGATCATCAACCTCTAAAGTTTGATTTTTTTGAAATTGAATCGTTGCGATAGGAAATAATCCCAAAGCAATGTAGTATCGGATGTTGTGATCCTCAACCTCTAGAATATGATTGGGATTAAACCATTGCGATAGGAAATGATCCTAAAACAATGCGGTATCGGATGTTGTGATCCTCAACCTCTAAAATTGACGGGAGAACATTGCAAAGCAATGCGGTATCGGATACTGGGATCCTCAAGCTCTAAAACTTGACAGGAGATCATTGCAAAGCAATGCGGTATCGGATGCTGTGATCCTCAACCTCTAAAACTGACAGGAGATCATTACAAAGCAATGCGGTATCAGATACTGGGATCCTCAACCTCTAAAACTGGATTTGGAATTGAACCATTGTGATAAAAAATATCCTAAATCAATGCGGTATCGGATGTTGTGATCCTCAACCTCTAAGATTTCATTTGGAATTGAATCATTGCGATAAAAAATGATTCTAAAGCAATGCGGTATCAGAGGCTGTGATCGTCAACCTCTAAAATTTGATATGTGAACCATTGCAAAGCAATGCAGAATCGAATGTCAGAATCCTCATCCTTTAAAATTTGATATGAACTATTACAAAGCAATGCGGAATCGAATGTATGAATCCTCTTCCTCATAAATTTGATATGAACTATTGCAAAGCAACGCGGAATCGGATGTATGAATCCTCTTCCTCTGAAATTTGATATGAACCAGTTTCCTCTGAAATGTGATATGATGGGTTCGAATGGTATAAATGTAAAAAAGTAAAGTTTAGGTGGTAGACATGTAAATACATAGTATTTATCTTTCACAACTGTTTTACGCGAATCTCATGCAGTTTTTGTTATGTTTTCTGCTTTTGATCTCACTTTTGGTTAAAGTTTAGCCTCTCCTTAGATAGCCTAGGGTCTAGCCATAAGACTTTCCTAGTGACTTTTCTTAGAGGACTAACAACGGAAACCCCACCACATAGAAATTTCACATGTTTGTTTTTCCTTACTTTGGGCTTTCACATGTTGGGCTCAAACTCTAATATTTAGGATGAAAGCACTAAACATAAGGAACACCAAGTGGGATTCCCTATAGGTGATCAGACCTTAGGAGTGACCCTGCGAGATCCGGAGCTCACATCTCGCACCCACTCACAACTCCAAATCTATCATACTCTATTTTGATTCCCCTGTCTTTTGGACACTCAAGTGTTGGTCTTGCCTAACCTTAAGCTCATGGCTAAGGTGGTAAGAACCGACACATAAAAGCTGAAAGAAGGTTACCGTTGGTCCTATTTCTTTTCACTCTGAAGCCATTCCAATTTTTTCAAATTCAGTTTTTAACCCCTGGTCCTGAAACTTGTCTAAATTACCAAATCACCCCTAGAAATCCCAAAACCCCAAAATTGACCAAAACTACCTAAATTCTCCGAAAATCATTCCAAAATACTTCCCACCACTCAAACTAGCCAAAACTATCCAAATTTTTCAAAATTCCCAAAATATTCTTTTTAGCCCAAAATCTCAAGTTTGTTTAGAGTTGTCCGAACTCCCCGAAAATCATTCGAGGACGTTCCTCTCGTCAAATAATGAAGATTGACTCTAAACATGTCATACTTCCGAGCTACTTTTGAACCCCTCGACACTTAAGTAGCCGATACTTGAAAAGTGCTCCGGGATTCGTAAAATCCTCCATATTTATCAGAAATACTCCTGAACATTGCCGTTTGACTCCAAATTTCATTTGGAACGACCTCGAGCTTTTGGTTCAGCTTTTTGACCACATTCCCGAAAACCCCCAAAATTACCAAAATGCCCATGCTAGCAAAAAAATTTCATAAATTCCAAAAATTCCCAAAAATTCTCAAAATCCTCCAAATATACCCAGTTTCACTTTGTAACCATCAATTTTGCCCAATTTGATCAATTTTACCAAAAGTCCCAATTTAACCTAAAGTCAATTTTGCCCCAAATTGGACCGAATTTCGACCAATTTCCGCTCAATTTGAATTCCACACTCATATAAACTAAATGCAACATTTGATTGCCCTCAATTTGAGCTCAAACCTTACTCAATTTCAATTTAGGCCAAAATCCCCAATTTGGCCTGTTTTTGATTATTTTGACGACGAGGTCGTCCGAACTACCTCGAATCGCCAAACGGACTTCGCCGTTGCGTCCGGAATGTTGAAATTATTTGGAATTGTTATATAATTTGTTGTAGTACGATGGACGTCGAAAAAGTCAGAAATTCGGCGCGTTTCGCATCAAAATATTTAAAAATTTCATTTTTCCCCTCCATTTAACATAGCTTTTCCCTCCCTATTTCCCCCAATAGCAGTCGTCGCCCCTGCTTCCCCCCATGCGAAATTTTGTTTCGGTCATAAGAAGCTTGGCCGAAACTTCCTTGCTCCCTCCCCATGCTTGCCCCCTTGCCTCCTCCTCCTTGTCCTTATGTGGCGTGAGAGGCACGGAGGAGACTCTCTCCATGCCTCAATCCATCTTATAAAAGCTAGCTTTACTTGGGTGACAAATTTGGAGAAATTCATGGCTGCCATCAGAGTTTCATCCATGTTTTCTTATCATAGTCTAAGACCTAGCTCCAATGATAAGTATTTTTTTTAATTTGGTTGTGATGATTATGTTATGGGCTGAATTTTTTTCTCTTCTATCTTCATTTTGCTATAAGAGTAGAGCCTTCTTCTTGCTCCAAGGTGTAAGGCCGAAAATTACAGAGGAGGTGGTGTCGGATTCTCCAATCTTCATTCTTCTCGTTTGCTCCAACCATTGCCGATTTGTGTCTTATGTTGGTAGAAATTTATTGCATGCTTTAAGGCCTAAGTTTAAAATTTATGTTGTGATGGAATGTTCTTATGTTGTGATGGAATGTTCTTTGTTGCCCCTCATGCTTAGTTTAAAATTTCTGAATTGAAAGTCTTAAGTTCGATTCATTTTATGAGATTTCATGGAGTATTTTTGGATTCCCCATGCTTGGCCGAAAATCCATGTATGGGTTCCAAATTAATTTTTGCTATATATGATGTTTAGGAGGTTCTTTTCATACCCCTTTTGGTGGCTAAGAGCATTCATGCTTTGGTGGCTAAAATTTTTATGTTTGATGGCTTAAGAGTTATGCTCATGCTTAATATTTATCTTGATTCATGAAAATATTTAGGTGATATATGGCGGTATTAAGTTAATATTTTCTTTATGTGAAATTTAAAGAGGTTTCTCATTACAATTCTTTGATGGGTGATAGTTTTATGTTTAAATGTCTAGTTTATTTCATGAAAATTCTAGAAGGTTTCTTTACACCTCCTTCTTGATGGCTAGAACTTTGTGTTCATGTGTAAGTATTTAGTTTGCTATATTTAATATGTAAGAGGCTCGTTTGGCACCTCTTTAATGGCTAATATTTTCATGTTTATAGCTAAGTACTTAGCTAGCTTTGTGAAGTACTTGAGAGCTCCTTTTGCTCTTTATGGATAGCTAGAATTCATGTTTGTATCTAAGTCTTTAGTTTGCTTTATGAAGTATTCAAAAATCCATTTTTGCTCTCTTTATGAAAGGCTAAAGTTGCATGTTTATAATTAGGAGTTTAAATAGCTCCATGAGGATTTGGAAGGCCTCTTTTTCTCTTTTCATGGATAGTCAAAATTGCATGTTAGTGGTTTGATAATCCACATGTCCCATGTGATGCTTTGGGAAGGTTTCATATCAATTTTATGCTACCCAAGATAAAAATCTGCACTTGTACAATCTTTTGGAAATAGTTTATATTAACTTCATGCTTGCCTAAATATGAATTCTACACTCATGTGATGCTTTGGGATTGTTTTGTATCAACTTTATGGCATACAAAAATAAAATTCTGCATTCATATGGTCTTTTGGAATTACTTTGTATCAACTTCATGCTTATAAAAATAAAAAATCTGCACTTACTCTTCGTTTGAGATTGGTTTAAACCAATCTTATGTTGCTATAAAATGAAGGTTTTGCATCCATAAGATCATTTGAAAAGAATGGCAAGTCAATTTGAGACATTTATCATGTTTTGGAGAGCTTAAATACAATTTTCGGATTGGAATTTTACCATTTGTTAAACACTTCCAAGTGAGGTCATATGTGTTTGTTTTTTTCATCTATTTCACTAAGCTTTCATGTATACATCACTTAAGCTTCAATTCCACATGTCTTATACCTCATTTACACTTTAAAGTTGTTTGAAGATGATTATTTCATATGAAAGCATTTTGGTAAGTTTAAATGCAATTTTCATATTGAAATTTTACCACTTGTGAAACACTTCCAAGTGAGGTCATATGTACTTGTTTTTTATCTATTTCACTAAGCTTTCATGTATACATCACTTAAGCTTCAATTCCACATGTCTTATACCTCATTTTACACTTTAAATTTGTTGGAAGATGGTTATTTCATATGGAAGTATTTTGGTGAGTTTGAATGCAATTTTCGGATTGAAATTTTACCACTTGTGAAACACTTCCAAGTGAGGTCATATGTGCTTCTTTTTCATCTATTTCACTAAGCTTTCATGTATACATCACTTAAGCTTCATTTTCACATGTCTCACACCTCATTGTACACTTAAAAGTTGTTGAAAGATGGTTATTTCATATGGAAGTATTTTGGTAAATTTAAATGCAATTTTCAGATTGGAATTTCACTAATTTAGAAACACTTACAAATGAGGTTATATGTGCTTGTTTTTCATCTATTTTACTAAGTTTTCACATGTATAACATCTAAGCTTTGATTTCACATGTTTCTCACCCCATTCAATGCATGAAAATGGTGTTTTGCTCATATGATTTTAAAACTCCCCTTTTCTACATAAATTACCCTATGGTGAATAAGTTTTTGCATGCTTATCATATGAAACTTACCCTTCTTCACATGCACACTTAATATACTTCTCTTAATTGTTTTTATGCTCATTTGGAAAGGAGGCTATCATGCCCATGTTATGCCAAAGTGAAAATTGGTACTCATATGTTTATTTGGAAGGGATGTTATCACTTATATACCATGTTAAATCCAAAATCTGCATGTGTTAGCTTGTTTGGAACAAGTTTGAAATGATGATAAGCTATGTTAAATCAAAAATCTGCATGTGTTAGCTTGTTTGGAATAAGTTTGGAATGATCATATACCATGTTAAACAAAAAATCTGCATGTGTTAGCTTGTTTGGGGTAGGTTTGGAATGATCCTATACCATGTTAAATCAAAAATCTGCATGTGTTAATTTATTTGGAATAAGTTTGAAGTGATCCTATGTTATGCTAGAGTAAAAATTTGCATTGGTTTGAACATTTGGATTTGGTTTATGTCACATTTGTGCTACTTCAAAGAAAAAATCTGCACCTATGTATTTGCTTGAGGTTGTTTTAAATCACTCCTATCTCATCTTTATATGAAAATATGCAATGTTTTATTTGCTCGGGATGGGTTTAGATCCTTCCCATGAGATCCCTATATGGAAATTTTATTGCTTTGCATGTTCTAAGTCAATTTTAAATATCTCTTTCCTGCCCTTATCTTAAAATTCATATGGATGAGACTTATTTATGTTGCTTGCAAGAAAGAAAAGGGAAGGAAAGGAGGTGGTATACCTACCGCTTTAAAGAAGGAAATTTTGGAAATGCTATACATGTGTAGCTTACTCTCTTTACCTACATGCTAGTGTTGGAAATTTGGAAGTGTTATACATGTGTAGCTTACTCTCTTTATCTACATGCTAGTGTTGAAAATTTGGAAGTGTCATACATGTGTAGCTTACTCTCTTTAATCTACATGCTAGTGTTGGAAATTTAGAAGTGTTATACATGTTTAGCTTCTCACATTGTCTACATGCTAATGTTGGGGAGTTAACCTTCTCACTTGCATGTTTGTTTTCTCTACAAATTCTTTACTCGCTATAACGCATTGTCTTGATATATCTAATGGTGTAGCATTTTTGTTATGATACATATGGAAAGGATTTTGGTCTTTTAGAAGACATCAAGGTATGAAGTGAATAGGATTGCTAGGAAGAGTATTTTATATGATGATTTTGAGTCTCCCTCTTTTGCCGGTTTTTTCTAGCTCGATAAATTAATCCCCCTGCACCATGTTGAAGGGGATTGACATTCTCTACTTTATATGTTTTATGGGATTTGATCTTCTTTACCTTATATGCTCCCCTTGCACCATGTTGAAGGGGATTGACCTTCTCTACTTTATATGTTTTATGGGATTTGAACTTCTCTACCTTATATGCTTTATAAATTGCTCCCCTTGCACCATGTTGTAGGGGTTTAGACTTTTCTCCGTTATATGTTTCATAAATTGCCCCCTTTGCACCATGTTAAAGGGGTTTGGTCTTCTCTAACTTATATGCTTTATAAATTGCCCTCTTTCGCACCATGTTGGAGGGGTTTGCCTTTTCTCTTTTACATGTTTGATAAATTACTCTCCTCGCACCATGTTGGAGGGGTTTGTCTCCGGCTCTTCATATATCTTGTGACCACCTCTCCGCACGATGTTAGGAGAGGTTCGTTTCACTTATCCTGAATGCTTACAATCATCCTCTCCCGCGCACTCATTCATAGGGATTTACCTTTACATGTTATTTTCGCTCCGTGACTGCCTCTTTTGCACCACATGTGGAGTTTACTCTTGTCTTTACGCCAGTTCATGCCTATTACTTTGTGTGGCTTTGAGAGTCGATTCACCCCCTTTACGACATTGTTCTGGGTGGATCGCCATCTCCTCTTTCTTTTCTTGACCCCTTGTCCTTTGTGTCTTCTTACTTCTTGGCCTGGTTCCTGTGCTTATGCAGGACACATGAGCATCATGTATAGCCTTTCTGCTATATGTGGGGCCATCAAGTAAGGTTGTAAGTAGGGTAGAAAGGGGAGGACGACGATGACATCGCAATAAAAGAGGGATACAAGAGACTTCTGGAATAGTATCTCCTGACTCAGAGACCCTGGAGAGGGTAGACGAAAGAATTTACGGTACTATTCACCCATCCTTATGGATTTCTACCATCGTCACTCTTGGAGTTCTTCAGTAGTCACTAGTTCGATTACAATAGTCGACGTGTGGGTCATACTACTTTTATGAATATATATATATATATATATATATATATATATATATATATATATATATATATACATTTTTAAGAAAAACTACCTCCACAACAAAAATAGCTTCCTTACCCATAAAATTTCTCACTTGCACGCAACCCAAATTGAAATGTATGAAAATTTTACAAAGGTCCGCGGTTGACTATTCAGATCGAGTTAAAACTGCCTTCCAGAGGATGGTGGTTTGGTAGTTCTCACTTAAGGCGGGATATATACAGCACAGCTCTGAGTCCTCCGCGCCACCGTGCTTATGGTTCCCCTGGACTTGTGGTCCATTTTTCGTGGATTTTTCCTACGGAGCTTTCTACAGCTTTTCTACGGATTTCCTACGAGTTTGTTTCACAGATTTGTCTTTTTCGGGTTTCCTACGGATTTTTCTACAGATTTTCTACAGATCTCCTACGAGATGTTCTCTTCGCTCTTTTGGTTTTTCTCTTAGTTTATTACACAAGTCTCGTACTTTACCTTTCTTGCATAACACTTCAGTACACACATATGCCTGCTTGAGTTCAATTTACTAGCTTTGCTTTTCCGTAGCATATACTACTGTTTAGCGTAGCCTTCTTGCTTTACTTTCCTGCACATTTTGAATTGTGAAAATAACTGAACCCAGCATGTCTAAATAACTCAAAATTTAATCACCAACCAAAATAAGCTTGTAACTTTAACTAAATTAAAAAAACTCTTGGACGATCGGGAATCTCTCGGAAGAGTTAACTCACATGTCGCCATAATCAACTTGAACATTTAATTAAAGCACTAAGCCACCTCAATTTTAAACCTTCCAGAACAAAATACTTCTCTCACCTCTTCAATTATCACTTCAAAAACTAAACCTGCTACGACGAGGAGCGTGGAGCATGCAGCGTGGGGAACACGGCCATCTTCAACAGCAGAACATTTCTACATCAGCAAAACATTTCCTTAGAATTAAACGAGCCATAGGACTTCGAGGTAGTCTGTCTAATGCGGCATAAACCCTCACCTGATCTTTTGGATCATTGCACTTAGGGTAATATAAGCCACAACTCGCCCTAGATTTCTAAGGTTATCACCGATATGACAAAAATCCTCCTATCCTCCAGACTATTCACATAATCGATATCAAGTGGATGTAAGTCCTGATTAATTAAAAATTGGCAGAATGAAATATGAATAACTTTCCCAAATCGAAATCAAACAATATGATAGATCGGGAAGTCACCAAGATATATTCTTGGATCCATGGCATCCCCTAGTTCTTCCTCCTTTGGATAATTTACAATCGAATGTTCTAAAATTTGCACCTTTCACCTATTTGATTCTGATCATCATGATATCATTGAAAAGTCCTTAGCCTGTTGAAGTCGTAAAAATATCTTTCCTGATCTTTATCGAAAGTTTTCTTAGGTAACTTCGGTTATCTAATAGGTAATTAACTATAGGGCTAGCCCTTATAGGAAACTAAAACGACCCTAGATTAATATAAACCCTATTTAATCCTTTGGTATTAAATAGGGGAACCTGTTGGTCAACATAACAAGCTCCGCAGACCAAAAGGATGTCATATTTGATTAGTTTCTTTAACTGAGCTTCCATTATTAAGCAATGTGTCTGTTCCTCGGAGTAGATGCATAGCTTGATACGAGTGCTCATTTGTTTAAACTATTCATAGTATGAAATCAGTTTGATTTCATATTTTAAAATTAAAATTATATTTTCAAATTATATATATATATCTATAAATTGGAAGTCCTTCCGAAGCGGGAGACGAGATTTCAATTCCGATGGCCGACAGCTTCTACTGGACGACCTATTTTAAAATATAAATTTAAAACGCACCGACATGTGCATGAACAAATTTGGTTATCTAGAATGATCAAAAACTGAGATTTTACAGAACAATCATTATACATTGCAATGAACACAGAAAGTATTCCAGACCAAGAGATACAACAAAAATATTTAAGGGAAATCTACATACATAGCACACAATTCTTATGTATTTACATATCTCACACCTAAACTATTACGTTTTGTGCATGAACAAATTTGGTTATCTAGAATGATCAAAAACTGATTTTTTACAGAAGAATCATTATACATTGCAATGAACAGAGAATGTATTTCAGACCAAGACATGCAATAAAAATATTTAAGGGAAATCTACATACATAGCACACATTTCTTATGTGTTTACATATCTAACACCTAAACTATCATATTTATATTCAAATAAGAAATTCCACCATCTCTACATTTTTAAAAGTAAGACACACCTTTTCATGACACCAAGTGCTTATAAGCGTAAATATCAAACTTTGGGTGTTAGGTATGTAAATACATAAGAATTGTGTGGCATGTATTTAAATTTCCCAATATTTATGCAAGGAATCAAAATTCTGATTAGATAACAAATTAACAAACGTCAAACATTCACTCGTGATTGGCGCCAACAGGTTTTGTTTGAGTAGAAAAACTGGATACTATTCTACTCAATACATATTAGACATACTCGTCTATTTATAAATTTATGTATTGCAAAATAAAACCAAAATACATCTGCACTAACCAATTTTTTCCACAGCGTCATTAGTTTCTCTGACACCGGCAGTATCGAGCAGCGTGACAGGAATACCCTCAATAGTAACATTTGCTTCTAATACATCCCTTGTAGTTCCAGCAATTTCAGTAACTATTGCTCTGTTACTCTGCATACTAATGAAGAGACAAATTTTTAATGAGGATTTACAAGTAATTTCTTCTATTAGAGTCGAAGGTGATAAAATTTTAATAAGAATAACTAATTAATGGGAATTTTAAATATGGCACAATAAACATACTTTGCTCCAAGCATTGAGAAGGCTCGACTTCCCGACGTTAGGCCTGCCAATGATTGCTATCTACAGGATTTTTTATAATAAATGATCTTAGAAAGTGTAAAAATAAGTTATAAACTAAGAGGTTGATATTGATAAAGCCAAATAACACAACAATGTAGTCATTTGCATCTTCTATTACATGAAACTTTCAAAAAAAGGAGGAAAAAGATGGGACAATATGCGTCCAGTTGGTTGTACCTATAAGCATCTTAGAGAAGATTGGGGCATTTACATACATACCACCCAATTCTTATATATTTTTATATCTAATATCTAAGTTTTGATTTTTTACATTTATACAATTTCAGCCAAGCTCACTCTCCTAGCCGAAAGTTGGAAATCCCCCTTCCTCCTCTCCCTGGCCAAAAATCCACCTTCTCTTCCTCCTGCAAACAAGGAGCCACGAGGAGAGCTAGTTGGGAGGCTATCGGGGGAATCAAAGCAAGCAAAAACCACCAAAGCTTCCATTTCTCTTCTCCATTTGGCTCCAGCTCAGAGCCCTATAGAAGTAACCTTTCTTATTCCGTTTCCCACTTTTCTTTCACATTTTGAACCCTCTAGCTTCCCTAAATCCTTCATTGCAATGAATTTTTTTGTTAATTTTATATTTAGAACAAGTTTGAGAGTAGATGCATCTTTTTGAATCTTTTAGAATTCAACAAAAAATGCTAACATTGCTATTGGTACATTTTGGATTTTAATTTCACATTTGTTGTTTAATTTCATGTATTTGTATGTTTCATGGCTATATTCTGGTTTTACATAAACTATTTGATCATATGCATTTCATTTACATGCTTAGGGATATTGGCTCTATGTGAATAATATGCTTACATGAGAGTTTTTCGATGGTTTTCATCTGGTCTATACAAATGAATTCTGGCTGTCTAAATAATATGCTTACATAAGAGTTTTTAATTAGTTTTTATGTGGTCTTACAAATGGCTTTTGGCACTATGTGAATAACATGCTTATAATAGAGTTTTTTAATGGTTTCTATGTATTATTTTTATTGTTTTTCTGCTGAATAATAAGCTTACATGAGAACTTTTCAATGGCTTCTATGTGATCTATAAAAAGGGTTTTTTTGGCTCCATATGAATAATATGCCTACATGAGAGTTTTCATTCACTTTTATGTGATTTATAAAAAGGGTTTTCAACTTTCTAACAATTTGTTAAGCTTGTTGGAAGTCTAAGCCTGGAATGTTGATGCAAATAGAGTAGTCTGAGATTTGAAGTACCACTTCAGAAATCCCAAGTGTCATGGACTTGAAGTGTAGTCCAGTGGAACTAATTTTTGTCTTTGCTGCTGCATCTAAGAGGCATGGCTTTACTAGAACTGATCAAATGGGCTTTTTGCTTCTTTGATTATTTGGAACATGAGAACTTGAAAGGCCACCGCAACGTGGTCTCTAGGCAAAAATCCACCAGCAATCACTTCACTGAGTTTCAATCACAATGCAAAGAATTTAGCGGCTTCTGCTGCTGATGGAGTGATTCGCATGTTTGATCCCAGCTCTATTAAAGATAAGCACAGAAAATAATACGATCAAAGGTCTTGAAACTTACATAGAGCAACCAAAGCAGAAGCTATCACAATTACAGGCTTTGCTAGAGAAGAAGGAATCTGAGATTCAAAGACTGAGAAGTATTGTTGCAATCTTCAAGAAAGAAACCCTATTGATAGTCCACACATTACCACATTGAATGATATTAGAAACAATCTCTTAAGAGAGGGCTGTCACGAAACTAGTGATCCCCATTTGGGTGTAAGGAATTTTGTAAATGGAGGGGATGCCTCAATCTCCGCTAATACTTCTCAGGATCTAGCATTATCAAAATCAGATGGTTCTTCAATCTCCTTGAATAGATTTTCTTATATAGATGCTGAAGCCCAGGATGCTTCCCAGATGTCTTTTTCAGAATCAGGAAAGAAGCAAAGAAGGAAGATGCCTTCAGGAAACTTTTCTGGGACACACAAATCCAATTTGTAGGTGTCGCTTTTCTGCTTCTGGAACAAATGTCTGGATTTAGACATATGGATCATCAACATTGGCATCAAGAAATACAACTATATACTGTGGGGCTGAAACTATATCACTTGAATGGGAAAAGCCGATATGATCGTTTGCTGATGGAGGTATTAAAGTCTAGAGTGCTAAGCCCTACACCTGGGAACCTAATGTGAGGAAGAATTCATTCAAGTGTCATTATTCTCATTCAATTGAATAATTTAGTTTATATATGAATCAAGCAACAGATAGCATAGTTAACAGAGGGCATCTACAAACGTATTAGTTCTCCAAGGGGGCGGGAAGCACTGTTGAGGGAAGCAAAGCACATCATGTCCATCAGTTTTTCAAGAACCAAGTCGTATATAGGTTTGGTGTTCCCTGCCGAATAATCTCCAATAATGGTTTGGTCTTTAGGAGTAGAAATATCAACAATTTTGTCAAACGACGTAGAATCAATTAAAGATATTTGATGATATATTACCCGAAGGCAAATGGATTAACAGAGGCCTTCAATGAAACTTTAGTGCATATTCTGGATATGATAATGGATGACAAAAAAAGAAAGCAGCACAATCAATTAATAGAAGTATTATAGGCCTATCAAACAACCTCTACACACCTAATGCCTTGGCATATGAGTTTACGTCCTCTCGAAGTGCAACTCCCCTTACTGAGGATAGCAATTAATGGCAAGGTCACAACTAAAGAAAATGCCAGACTTCACCTAGAAGAACTCGAAAGTTTAAAAGGTAAGTGTTTGCGGGCCCCACAAAATCTTGAGTTATATCTAGCCATAATGGTTCAAGCCCACGATAAATTGGTATGCTCCATAACTTTCTGAGTGCGGAATGAAGACTTCAAGTTCTCCCTCGCAAAGAATCTTCCTCGCCTATTATTGATACTTTTAAATCCAAGTTGAACATAGTTATCAACCATATGTCAACTTAAGGGAGAGTGTTAGAAGTTATATTAGGAAATAACTTATTCCTGTTAGAAGTTATGAGGATTAGATTTACTTCCTTGGATTGGATTTATTTCTTTTCCTATTTTATGTTTTCCCTATTTTATTTCATTTCTTTTATCTCCAAGTAATTATTACAAATTGATTAATTGGAGATATAAGTATTATATCTTTCTTTTCGCATTATTTCTTTTTATTATCTTTCTTATTCTAGAATTCATGTAAGAGTATTTATACCCCTTTCATGTAAGAGTATTTATACCCCTTTTCACATCAATAAATTAATTTTGTTGAATTCGGAAAATCAACAAAGATCACTAGGGTCGGTCATATTTTCAGAAACTATTGAAAATTTTATCAAAATAACTCTTCCACTGATGTTGAATATCTTCATCTAAGAAAAACATTTTTCAACTTTTATCTTTAATACATTTTACTAGAGTTGAAGGTTTACTTTTTTTCTCTTTGTTTGACTAGTTTATACATATATTTATCACTACGTTTAGTATCAAATCTATTATAAAGATCATTAATATCAAAATTTTAGCGTCACAAATCGTTCTCTTAAACTCCATACAGGCAACCTTAAATTTTTTCTAGTTCTTTAAGCATTTATATTTAAGTCAATTTTTATAACACAATTTCTTATATTAAATATTTTCTTGCACATTATTATTCCACCACCAACTATTTTTATTTATAAAAAATTTTTCTTTTGATTCTCCAAATACATCTTTTGTCACTTGTTTAACATTGTTTATTGCTTTATACCGCATAGAATTTGCTTTTATAAGAGCATTATTCAGAAGATTGTCTAAAATATTTAACATCGGATAAAAATAAAGTCAATGAGACCATACATTATATATGAAATGAACAGCCTTAGAGGTGTCCCTGCATCACTAATTTAAGTTGATAACATTGATAGGTAATGATATGAAAGAAATGAAGATTTAAAATTAAAGCTGCACCAAAAATTTTTAACTCAAAAAATAAGGCTAGCTAAAATATTCTTTTAACATCGAAGTTGCATATTATCGGTATGAAATTTTCATATTATAACAAAAATAAATAACCCACTTGTTGAAAAAAATAAATAATTATGGATATAAGCCTGTTAAGAGCACCATAAATTTTAATCATAAAATTAGAGAGGCACCAAAAGACAATAATTAAAAAAATCTCTTATCAAGGACTTGTAAAAAAGATGTATCTACTTATCACATATTAGACTTGATATTACTTATTTTATTATTGTTGTAAGTCAATTCAAACACAATCCTAAATAATCACATCTTAGAGTAACATAATAAATTCTACAATTCGAAAGGAACCCCAGATAAATGAAATATATTCAAAAAGGGAGAGGATATGACATTTTAAGCCCACAAAAATGTGGACTGTGTAGGTTTTATATTGATAGCTAAAATATTCTTTTAACATTGGAGTTGCATATTATCGCTATGAAATTTTCATATTACAACAAAAATAAATAACCTATTTATTGAGAAAATAAATAAGTATGGATACAAGCCTGTTTAGAGCACCATAAATTTTTATCATAAATTTAGAAAGGCACCAAAAAACAGTAATTAAAAAATCTTTTATCAAGGACTTGTAAAAAAGATTTATCTACTTATCACATATTAGACTTGATATTACTTATTTTATTAGTGTGGCAAGTCAATTTAAAAACAATCCAAAATAATCACACCTTAGAGTAACATAATAAATTCTACGATTCGAAAGGAACCCCAGATAAATATAATATATTCAAAAAGGGAGAGGGTATGACACTTTAAGCTTACAAAAATGTGGACTGTGTAGTTTTTATATTGATAGGTAATGACTTTAAAGAAATGAAGACTTAAGAATAAAACTGCTCCAAAAATTTTTAACTCAAAAAATAAGGCTAGCCAAAATATTCTTTTAACATAAGAGTTGCATATTATCGGTATGAAATTTTCATATTACAACAAAAATA
Source organism: Papilionanthe hookeriana x Papilionanthe teres (assembly GCA_022702705.1). Classification (NCBI taxonomy): domain Eukaryota; kingdom Viridiplantae; phylum Streptophyta; class Magnoliopsida; order Asparagales; family Orchidaceae; genus Papilionanthe; species Papilionanthe hookeriana x Papilionanthe teres. Next base: position 24,560,580 of record CM040436.1, on the reverse strand, counting down.
CATAACTCACTGTCTTTTGGTGCCTCTCTAAATTTATGATTAAAATTTATGGTGCTCTTAACAGGCTTGTATCCATACTTATTTATTTGAAGACTTAAGAATAAAACTGCTCGAAAAAATTTTAATTCATAAAATATAGCGAGCTAAAATTTTGTTTTAACATTGGGGTTGCATATTATCGGTATGAAATTTTCATATTACAACAAAATACATAACCCATTTATTGAAAAAACAAATAAGTATGGATACGAGCCAGTTAAGAGCCCCATATAATTTAATCATAAATTTAGAGATACACCAAAAGATACTAATTAAAAAATCACTTATCAAGGACTTTAAGAAAATCTATCTAATTATCACATAGTAAACTTGATATTACTTATTTAATTAGTGTGGTAAGTCAATTCAAACACAATCCTAAATAATCACACCTCAGAGTAACATAATAAATTCTACAATATTTAGAAGGAACCCCAAATAAATGAAATATATTCAAAAAGGGAGAGGATAGGACACTTTAAGCCGACAAAGATGTGGACTATATAGTTTTATGACTAATAGAAGGTTATTTTTAACAGCAGATGTCAACTATACAAGTTATATAAGTAATAGGAGTTTAACTTCATAATATTCACATTTCTGGGAGACAACCGCATGAACAAAGCTTGGTAACAAGATTTAGCATAGAAGATAAAATATAAATCTACAATAGTAAGAATATGTGAATTGTTACAATAGTAAGAACAAGGCTTGCTAAAGATTATTCTGGATGATTTAGGCCATGAAAAGGAAGGTCCGTTGGGATTCTATTGTTAAAATAAATCAACAATTAATATTTTATATAACTGCATATACATGAGTGTACATAACATATTGAGGTTGATAACTGGTTATAAAATAAAATGCCATTAGTAACCACAAGTGATTAGCCGACACACTCACCAAATGACAAAAGTTTTCAGATAAGCTTTAAATGGATGACACCCATACGTACTCTTAAGAAACAGTGTAAAAGTACCTTATTTATAATCCCGTGACCCACATATTCACTTTCTCTACCAAGCTCTAGTGGTCCGCTAATCACACCTTATAATAGACAGTAAACTTCAAAGAGTGTATTTTTAGAATAGCATATTGAAAAAGGATATGGAAATGCACGGAAAAAAGCTATATACTTTATTATACAATAGCATATGCCTTCAAAAAGTGAACGTATAATTTAATAAATTTTCAAAAGTATAGTCATCAAATCAAAAATAGATATATTTAATTACAAGAAAAAATCCTTCTTTGCAAAGATTATAAAATGCTTATAGCTGAGTTTTAATACACAATATGGATAATTAGTTATGAATTTCTATATCAAAAATATAGAAAATTAATTGCAATAAAAAATTACCTTAGAATAAATCAGTGAAATTTTAAATGAGGGAAATTGTTAATCTTCCAACTTGTAGAACAAGCTACGATGAAAGATACATTGGAATTATATTGTTTAACAAAACTTGATGTGAAACAAGATAACCATTTCAATTAACAAAATTATCAAATAGGTTTAAGGAGTCTGGAAACACAATGTGGATAGTAAGAGACTTACAAGTAAAATGAGGGGTATAAATAGTTAATAAAAGAAAGAAACATTCTTTTTAAGAGCGTCAAAAGTTAAAAATCATTAAAACTTATAAGCAATCAAAAAATCACAACAACCACATCAAATTTTTGCACAAATCCATTCTGAATATGAGATAATTTTCACAAGGATCGTTAAACAAATACCTGCAAGCCAGATTGAAGAAGTTTATCATAATTTGAGGTTTCTAATGCTTCGTGCACATCACACCACATAGCATTTATTCTGTCGACCAACGTACCCAAGTTTAGAGGAGGCAACTCATCATCAAAATCTAAGCGACTTTCAATTTCTGCAAGCAACTCGATGCACTGCATCCTCAATGACTCAACTAAAGCAGAAAATCCTCCCTAACAGAAGCAACAAGTTATCAACCCTTGCAGCATAAATAAGTAATTATTAGGGACATTGACATAAATACCACCAAATTCTTATATAATTACATAACATTAATTTCTACATTCATATCACCCAAATCTTCCATATCACATAAAAAATACAACTATTTTAACTTCGAAAAAGTGAAATACACTTTTTCAAGCAAAGAGAAGATGGCAATATATATAAAAATTGAAGTTTAAGTGTTAGATAGTTAGATAAGAATTAAGTAGTATGTATGTAAATCTTCCTAATTACTATTCCTTACAGCAGAAGTAAAGCATTAAATACCTGTATCCCAGCCAAGGCAGCATCAGCAGCAGCCAGAGACTTCGATGAAATAAGTTTCCCAACATTTTCAGCTTGAGCTAAGTCTAAGCGCCCATTTAAAAATGCTCGAAGGGTGAATTCACCTGCAAGAAGCAATATTTTCGCGGTGCGTAAGATCTACTACCCCACAGACAAAGTTTCTCCATTCATCCATCTTGAACGCTAAACTAGGTGTTAAACCATTTTGTTGCACAGACTTTAGTGCAACTTCAATTCATTAAATTATTTGGAAATTTAACTACATAGCAGACAATTCTTATGTATTTACATATCTCACACCTTAACTTTCATATTTACATACGCAGCACACTTGTGCCTTAAACCTATGCATTAAAAGGTGTATTCACTTTTAAAAAATGATAATAATGCCATTTTTTATGTGATAAAATGCTAGTGTGTAACTATAAAAGTTTAGGTGTGAGATATGTAAATGCATAAGAATTTTGTGCTATGTATCATGTATGTAAATGCCCCAATTTTTTTGTCAACTCAACCCCTTAATCAACTTTATTTATGTGACTTAATCATGTGCCTTCTACCCATCATTAATATAAACCCATAGCAAGAACAAGCCTTTATCCCACTAAGTGGTGTCGGCTACATGAATCCTTTTTCTCTACTGTGTCCTATTGAGTGTCATATTTTCATTTATTTTTAATAAATTACGATCTTTTTTTTTTTACAATATGGCCGAGTCATTTTAGGTCCACCTCCGTCTTTCTTAACATAAGTCGAACCCAAAATGTCTACTCTCCTAACCGGATCATCAGATGGTCGATGTTTAATGTGACCAAACCATCAAAGACGACTCTTTCTAATTTTGTGTGCTACTAGAGCAACACCAACCATTTCACGGATACATTCATTTTGCATTTTGACTCTAAGTGTCAAGCCCCTCACCCACCTAAGTATATTCCCATGTCAGCAACACTCAGTTTTATGCTTATCTTTTAAAGGCCAACATTTTGCATCATAAAGCATTGCAGATCTCACTGCTATCTTATAAAATTTTCCTTAAAGGCTAAGCGGTACTTTTCTATCATACAATAGGCTCAATGCATTCCTCCTCTTCAACCAGCAAACTTGAATTCTACTAATAACATCCACATTTATATCACCATCACTTTAAAAAATAGATCTAAGATATCTAAAACAATCATGTTCGACAGTCCTTGGGCTCGGTCAAATTCGACTCATTTACACCACTACTTCTAGGTGAAATGTTTGAGGTGCTAGGCAAGAAGAAGAGTGTCGTTCATTGATCTAAGAGATATGACCTAAATACCTCAAATCCTAAAAATGAATTAGTATTAATAATGATAAACTTGTATTGAATTATGTGAAAGGAGCATCAAATATTAGAGAAATAAGCATGCACCCTTGAAAACAAATAGTAGTTAAAATGTAATTGGAAAAAAATAAGTTATAGAGGAATAAAGATGAAGATGATGAGCCAAAGAAAATGAAAATAAAGGAAGAAATGGATGGCTACAAATTGAAAAATAGGAAAGAAAGCAATGATAATTTTTAAAATAATATAGATGGTAAGATTTTTAAGCACAGAAAAACTGAAAATTTCATAATTTTGAGTAATATAAATTATTTTCATGATTTTGATTTCATACTCTTCAATAATTATTTTCCATTATTAAATTAAATTAATGTGATAATTTTTTTAGTCTCACTTTGCAAGAAAGAGCACCTAAGGTGGTAAGACTCTAATATTGAGTTACTATAAGGCCTCAAGTTCAACCATCACTTTCAAAAATAATAGTTAAAACCTTACCAAATAACTCAATATGGAACGATCCAATATAGCAAACTTTTTAACTAGAATAGAGCAATCATGACCTCAAATCAAAAGGTGAACTAGATACTAACCAGGTTCAGCATGTCTTGCCCCAGCCTCCAAGCAAGCCCTCAGCACACGGCGCAAACATAAATCATTCCCATGACATTGAAGCTCAACCACGTCTTCTTTTGTGTAAGACCTTGGTGCTAACATAGGAATTGCCAAAACCTAAGAATGGAAATAAGAGAGAAAAAAATTAATCAAATACCTTATAAAAGAATTTAGAAGAGACTATGAATAATTAACTAAGACTAGAAAAATACTTTGTCTAATCTACACACTTAGGGGTTGTCTACCAATGCATGAGATTTAAGTTAATAAAATTTAGTAAATCCTGTAAATCTAGATTTAGTAAATCTTGAAAGGGTTAAATCCCAAAAATTGTTTGGCAGTAGATTTGATAAATCCTATTAGATCCTGTGAAACTACCTGGCAATTTCTGTCAGAATTTAAAAATCTATTATGGTTGCTGGACTTTAACAACAAATCATAATAAGATTTAGTAAATTATGTAAATTCAACTTCTTAAACATTTCAAAATTGTCAAATTAGCCTCTTAAATCCAATTAATATTTTATTTCAAAATAGGATAATTAATAATTATATATTACCAAACTAATTAAATATTAATAAAATTTTCATTAAATTACTTATTAAATAGAAGATTAATATTTATAAAAGAATAATTATTTAGTTATTAATTATATTTATTAATAATTACTTATAAATTTATTGAATGAATAAAGAAATTATATTTATTTTTTATTAATTAATAATTAAATAATAAATAAATTTATTTAAGTATAATTAATCTGATAATATTTTAATTAATTATTAATTAATCAATTAAATTAATAAAATTACAACAACAACAACAAAGCCTTAATCCCACTAAGTGGGGTCGGCAACATGAATCCTTTTTCTCCATTGCGTCCTATTTAGTGTCAAATTTTCACATAATTCTAATAGATTAAGATCATTTTTTATGCAATAAGCCCAAGTTTTCCTAGGTCTGCATTCTCGCCTTTCTTAACATAAGTTGTATTTAAAACATCTACTCTCCTAATCGGATCATCAGTGGTCGACGTTTAATGTGACCAAACCATCTAAGGCGACTCTCTCAAATTTTATCCGTCACTTGGTGCAACTCCAACCCTATTACGGATATATTCATTTCGCATTTTGTCTCTAAGTGTAAAGCCACTCATCCATCTAATCATTCTCATCTCGGCAACACTTAACTTAACATTATGCTTCTCTTTTAAAGGCCAACATTCAGCACCATAGAGCATTGAAGGTCTCACCACCATCTTATAAAATTTTCCTTTCGACCTAAGCGGTACTTTTCTATCACACAATAGGCCGGACGCATTCCTCCACTTCAACCAACCAACCTGAATTCTACTATTAACATCCCCATCTATATCACCATCGCTTTGAACAATGGACCCGAGATATCTAAATCGTTCACACCTTTTAATAATTTGATCACCCAAAGTTACACTTCGTCACTAGACCTACTATTACTAAAATTACATTCCATGTATTCGGTTTTAGTTCTACTCAAACGAAGACCTTTAGACTCCAATGTAGACCTCCATAATTCAAGTTTTTCCTGGACTTTTTCTCTTGTCTTATCCACCAGGAGGATATCATCAGCAAAAAGCATACACCAAGGTACATCCTCTTGTAAATGTCCGGTAAGACCATCCATAAATAAAGCAAAAGATATGAGCTTAAAGCCGATCCTTGATGTAAACCAACGAAATAGTAAAATACTTGGTCAATCCTCCTTCGGTTCGAACACATGTAACGACTCTAGCATACATATCTTTAATGACTTGAAAATAAGTCAAATCAACACCTTTCTTCTCGAGGACTCTCCAAAGAACAACTCTAGGAACCTTATCGTAAGCTTTTTCTAAATCAATAAAAATCAAATGTAGATCCTCCTTATTATCTCTCGTACCTCTCCATCAAACCTCTTAATAAATGTATAGCTTCCATGGTAGACACGCCCGGCATAAATCCAAATTGATTATGAGAAATCTTCGTAATACGTCTTAACCTACGTTCAATTACCCTCTCCCATAACTTTAAAGTATGACACATCAATTTAATTCCTCTATAATTTGCACACTCTTGTGCATCTCCTTTATTCTTAAAAATGGGGACCAAAATGCTCTTTCTCCACTCCTCGGGCATCTTTTTTGTTTTTAAAATAATATTAAAAAGTTTAGTAAGTCGGAAACCCCAAATCACCTAAACATTTCCACACTTCAATCGGGATATCATCGTGTCCTACGAGACTTTCCCCTGGTTTTCTTTAAAGCCTCATCAACTTCTTTTTACAAATGCGACGGTAAAAGTGAAAAGTTTTATTATTATTAACGATATTTAGATCACTAAGGTCGATCGTACTTTCAAGCATCATCATTAAAAGTTTATCAAAATAACTCACCCACCTATGTTGAATATCTTTTCTAAGAAATGACTTTTTGATTTTCATCTTTAATACAACTTTACTTGAGTTAAATCTTTACTTTTCTTTTCTCTTTGTTTGCTAGTTTATACATATATTTTTCACGCTTCCTTAGTATCTAACATGTTATAAAGATCACTAAAAGCTGAATTTTTAGCGTCATGCATTATTCTTTTACACTCTCTGTGGCCATTTTATATTTTTCCCAATTCTCTATCTTTTATATTTAAACCAATTTTTATAACATAACTTCTTATATTTTATCTTTTTTCGTACATTATTATTCCACCACCAATTATTTTTATTTATGAAACTTTTTCTTTTCGATTCTCCAAGTACATCTTTACTACTCGTTTAATAGTATTAGTTAATTTTTTCCACATAACATTCGCGTCTTCACTGAGCATCCCAAATATTTAAATCTTGAATTTTACTCATAAAAATAATTTTATTTGTGTCTTTTAGGTGCTCCCATCTTATTCTACGATGTTGAATCCTAGTATTCTTTATTTTACAACTCTTCATCTTAAAATCTGAACTAATAATCGATGTTCGTACTTAATCGCTCACTGGAATGACGCTTACAATCCTTACAATCTCGACGATCTCTTCTTCTCATAAGAAAAAAATCGATTTGTGTTTTATTAGATTCATTCTTATAAGTAATAAGATGCTCATCTCTTTCTTGAATAAAGTATTAGTAATAATCATATCATACGCTAAAGAAATCTAAAATGGCTCTACCTATCTTCATTAATCGCTCCATAACCGTAGCCACCATGAATATTTCGAAATCTTCTACCACTCTACCGACATGTCCATTTAAATCTCCTCCAATAAAAATTTTTTCTTCGAGGATATCGAGTGTATTAAGCCTCTAAATCATTCAGAATTTATCTTTAGATACTATATCTAAACCAACTTGAGGAGCATAAAGACTTATAATATTAAAAATCTTAGTATCGATAATAATCTTAAGTCGTTATAATTCTATCTCCAACTCTATTAATTTTAACAACACTATCTTTCAAACTTTTATCTATAATTATACCTACACCATTTCTAGATACGACTCTTACTGGAATACTATGTAGTTTAAAACCTAAGTTATCAATTTCCTTAGCTTTTCTCCAACCCATTTAGTTTCTTGAATACATAGGATATTTATCTTTCTATGGATCATAATATCAACCAATTCCATTAATTTACCATTGAGAGTACCTATATTCCAAGATCCTATCCTAATACTAATATCATGGAATAACTTCTTTACCCGCATCCGTCCGTAATGTGGGAACCCTCGCTACTTCGACACTACACCCGAGCACCGTGTAGCGGCCTCTGCACACTTTCCACTGTATTCAGGCCATACAGCGCGTCGCTTCCAAGGGACGCCCTAGCACTTACACAATGATCAAAAGGATTCATGTCATGATTTTTTTTCGACAAGTTTTACGCTGGCTGTCGACTACCTAACGCAACCCTCCACTTTTCACATCCGGGCTTGGGACCAGCAACGGCAGTGTTAACTAAATTAATAAAATTAACTTAAATAAAATTAATTGAAAACCTCACCTACATCACTGATTTACTCCTATCTCCCTGAAGCCCTCGCCTACAATGCTCCTCTTCCCGAAATGCTCGCATGAGCCCCTCCTCCTCCTCATCCTCCTCTCTGTTTTCGTCCCAAACCATCTCCTTCGTCGCCAAACCCTCGTGATAAGTAGCAATAGGAGCTAGCTGGGAACGCAACGACGGCATCAGCTTACAGAGACCCGAAACTCCCATTTTTTTCCTCGCTCTACTCCTTCCTACCTGAAACCACCGAGGAAGGTAATTTCACGTCTTCTTTTTCCCGCGAAGCGTTGGTCCTAGTTTTACAAAATCCACCGATTCACGGGATTTAATAAATTCGGTATTCAAGACCATAATCTGTGAAATCCAATTTTATCAAATCTGAAGCTTTATTTTTGCCCAAAAAGACCGTCTGGCACTATTTAGGTTAAATCCAGCTTAAATCCTGCTCTAAATCCATTACTAGACAGGCCCTTAGTTCCTTCTAATAGAAACTATTTACTTGCATGTTTCAAACTGAAAAAGATATTAACATTATTATCAACAACAAAAAAAATGATGCTATCAGTTAAATGTTGTGTGCTCATACTTGCCCGACCTTAAAATCGAGCAAACATATGATAATGAAATATCAACACTAAGACTTGTATCCAACTTTAGTCTAAGTCAAGCACAAATTAAAAAGTTTAAAATTATAATATAATAAAAAACTTGAGGAGAAGGACAAAGGAATCCCAACCATATTGAAGATCAATACATTGTTCAACCAACTAAAAACTGGTTTGGTTTGCTGAAAAAGTAATGAAATGTAAAATGAATGTAATACATAACTAATGTGTATTTGAAATACTTTAGAGTTGCTTGGTTCATTGTAAATAAACATAAGACTGTACAGTTTTTTTATTTTGTTTGGTTTGAAGTGGTAATTTTAAAATATATAAGGTATTATTGACGGGTAGCGAGTGGCGGGTGGTGGAAAGCGGGTAGCGGATGGCATCGACAAATGATAATTGACGCCAACGAACGGCTGCAGTGTCGGATGGAGGAGGGGTGGTTGTGGCATGTCAATAACATTTTTACATTACTGAATGGTGTAAATCACAAATTCAACTAAATCGGCTGAATCCTAAATTCAACTAAAATGAACTAAGTTGTAAATTCAAATTCATCCATATTTTACATTGTATTGTAATTCTTTGCATCAAGCACAAAAATTTTCTAAAATCTTTGCAAAAAAATTACAGTGCTGTACAAATTCTCCAACCAAACAACCCCTAAGTAAATTTCCCTTTACTTGAGAGTACTATTTTTCATAAATATTAGATAAACGAAAAAATATATATTACTATACTACAAAAATATAATCATAGTAATAGGCTACCTCATACATATTTAATTTTAGAACAAATACTGATAATCAAAGTGGCAAGTTATACATGTTGGAGGCATATGAAGGGGGTTTATACACCTATCAGAAATATTTCAAACCGAAGGGTGCCTAACTTGAGAAATGTGTCTGCTAGCACAGGATAACAAAAAATATATGGTGAAGGATAGCAATACCACTATCATGATGCTATAGGCTATCCACTATATTTTAAGGAATAACAGTGCTACTGATAAATAGTGAAGAAAAAAAAAAGGAGACGGGAGATGAGTGGCACATATATACTATTGCAGACGGCATGCATCACACGAAATAAAATTTTGGGCTTTCACGTTCACTTGAAATGGCAAGCCGTTACACTAAATGCAACATGAAGAATATGCAGTTTTGTATTAGATGTTCTGGAACAGAAAAAAAAACCGTCTTTTCCTATAATTAGGACATTTTGAAAAGTTCTAGGAGATTAATCAATCTGCTCCTGCAACACTAGAAACCAACAGATTTACAAATTCACTTCTTTATCACTTGAAACTTTTTATGAAAAAACACACAAAGATAACTGTAGGGAAAAAGAGAAGTGAGAGCCGAACCGTCTCATTTTAACTGATAAAGGAATATAAAAGGTGTCAATAGCATAATACTAAAATTAAAGCAACCAAACCTGAAATCAGATCTTACTTAAATTATATGAGAAATGTAATAAATTTAAGATAAAATGACTTCACAAACTTTCATTAAACTAGATTAAATTATATGAGGCAAAAAGAATTTCTTTTATTATGTTCTATAAAAGAAAAAAGGGTTATCAAAGTAAGCTAATAAGCACGATTGTAAAAAAACCAATTCACTCAATGAACAACTCGAACTCGGCTCTATTAGTACTCGATCATGTTTGTTCAAATTAATAAGTAAACAAGTATGAACATTTTTTTAAAACGAAAAGGTTAAGGGCCCGTTTGGGACAGCTTATAAGTGCGGTGGCGTTTCTGAAAACGCCGCCTAAACGTTTGGTTCGAGCATTTTTTAAAACGCTGTCTGCCGCATTTTGGTTTTTTACAATAAACGCGGGCTGCGAGTCGACCCCTGAGGTTAACCAGCAGACCGTGTTTCAGGATAGGTACGCTTATCCTAAAACGCACAAGCTGCCCTAAACAGACCCAAAGTGAACCAAATTTAACCATAGACCAACTCTTTAATTAATGTTCACAAACAAGCTCATTTGTTATTCAACAAGTAACATGTTAAATCCTTTATACTTATATGATATATTAAACTCTAAATAAAATTTGATTAACTTTAACTTATTTAATGGTATATTTAATAGTAACATATTAAATTTCACATCAATATATCAATATGCATAAAAATTGAATGCAATCTTCTTATTTTTTTTACTTCAATGAACTAATTTGTTAGTACTTGTGTTATTTGGTTACAATAAAGTTTATTTACAATTTATATAAAATAAGCTTGGTATAAACTAGTTAGATGTTAACTTGAAAATTATTTAATTGTTTATTTATTTCAATTTATAAAATCATTTCTTGATAACTTTATATAAAAAATCAAGTATGTGTTTGAATTATTAACTTGCTTACTAGCTTTATATGAAAAATCAAGTAAAAATTAAATTTTTAATTTTATATAAAAGACCAAGCACTCAATAAAATTTTATCTTATTTAATTAATATAAACAATCCAAATACAAATAAAGTATGAATATTAAAAACTTTAAGCAAGCCAAATATGAAAATATAAGGGAAAGCTCGAACTAAACATGAAACTTATGATTCGACCAAACCAAGCCTAATTTATGACATACTCGACTCGACTCGGCTCGATTACAACCTTACTAATAAAACATGAAAAGCCATTCCCATGTGATGTAGATAAGCATGAAAACAACCATCATAAGCAAAGATGATGAACACATACTGACAAACACGAGATATTGCACCACAAGAGGACATCATGATTTAAATTATTTGGCTAAACTATTAACCTATGTGATGTGGAGTGTTTTGTGTGGCCCCATGTTTATGAAGGATCTCAACTTCATTTACTAATTGGTGTTGTTGACATTAATTTTTGATGTCTTTCGTGTCTGACATTTATTTTTGCGCTATAGAATTGTCTCCCATTAATACATATGTTCTCATAACGCAGACCGTTGACAAAAATCACTTCGCGTGCAATCAGGCTCAAATTGGCTCGATCGTCAAATAATTTGTTTGAATGACCTAGGATGACGAAACAGACTGCACAAGCGCATCCGGAGCATCGACTTTCCCTATGGAGAACACTCATATCATCGGGTTTCATAAATGAATAATTATCACATAAATCGAGGCACTCTTATTTAAAATATTTTAAAATTGAGGGAAATAATTTAAATGATGGGATTAAAATGAGCAAATAACACAAAATTATTAAATAAAATATGTTATATACATAAATACATACATATATATATATATATATATATATATATATATATATATATATATATATATATATATATATCATTTCCTTCCCTTAAAAGCTGCAGTTGCCTCCTTTTTTTTTTTTTTTTTTGTTATATAAATCCTATTTGTCATCATTTGGCATTTAAGAAAAAAAGAAAATATAATAAGATAACAAAAAGCTTATCTATGCTATCTTCCCCTCACCAGCGTCCTCTCAACTCCACTCCTATACATGAGGCCTCTCCTTCCCGGCCATTTTTTTCTTTCTCGTTTTCTCCCTCACCGCCATCTCTCTCTCTCTCTCTCATTTCTTTTATTTTTATTTCCCGCATGCTACAGGCGTGGGCACAGATCTCCTCACAACCATTCTTCCACTTCTTCCGGTGGAGTGTCCCCAACTCCCCATTTCTAACAAAAAAAGGGATCTCCTCACAGCCATTCTTCCATTTCTCCTTAGCGTGAAGTATCCTCAACTCCCCATTTCCTCTTCAAAAAAAAAAAAAAACCGTAAGCTCCACCATCCAATGGATCCCACTCCATTACTCCAATAAACACCAAACCATAGCTTTTTCCTCTACACCTCTTACTGTGCAACTCCACTCCTTTTCGTAAGCCTCCAATACTCCACCTCTCCTCAAGCCTCCACTCCAACTAAAACAGCAAACTCTCCTCCTCATTTCTTAGAAAAAAAAAATAAAATAACCGAAAAAAAACATCACCTTCTTCTGGACACTATCTCACATTTCTCTTGAGGTGACGAGGGATTCTCTTGAGTGCCTTCCTTTGAAAGAGAGAGACTTCATCTCTCCTAAGAAAAAAGGAGAGCTTCATCCCAATAAGGTAGGAGCAAGTAGCAAGCCTCTAGGTATGGTTGTTAAGAGAAAATAAGTTTAGGATTTCTGCTTAGAGAAAGCCGATAGGTTAGGAAGCCTTTTCGCAGACCAAAACCTGTTTGAATCCTTGAGTGATTTTCTCTTAAACCCTTAGCTCATTAAACCTACAGTCGGAATCCAAATTTTCAATGATTTAAATCCAAATTTCTCACAATTTTGAGCGGCTCCAATCCTCTGTGGAGAGATTGGAGCACTTATAACTTGGAGAAAGAACAAGCCTTTTGGTCATTTCATTCTTCAAGTTGTGAGGAGTTTTATTCAAAGAACTAAAGAAAACCCCCCGTCTCTTTTGCCAAAATCGGAGGCAGACTTGCTACACATCCATAAACCGAAGCCTAGGATCCTATGCGAGAACAATGGACAAGTATAGATTGCTATTGAACATGTTTAGCTTGCATTCTCTTGCATGTCCCTACATGATGCTTGCATGTAGCATTTCACACGTCACTTCAACTTGATCGGTTGCCCCCGACTCGATCAACCGATAACTTCGGCTCGATCGACCGCCCTGGCCTGATGGACCGACCACTTTGGCTCGATTAGCCGCCCCAGCCCGATCGAACGGCCACTTCGGCTCGATCGGCCACCTCGGCTCGATGGCTAATTACTTTGATCCGGTCAGTCTGGCCTGACCAACCCCCGTTAGTCGTGATACACGATAGCCCACTTCGGTTAATCCAACGAGTCGATTGTTCAAATTCAATTGCATGTTGCATTTCTCATATATGTATTTGCACTGCTTGCACGACATGACTTACTTCCATGTTTGTATACACAAAAAATATATTTTTTTGAATATGTTACATGTTAAACTTATTGCATGAGAAATCAAACTTTGTCAATGGCATTTTCTTGTACTTTACAATGAGCACCACCACTTGAGTATCACAACACACATATGCCACCATGTGTGTGGTTCGACTTTTGTATATCTTTGGCATGAGGTAACTAGTAATACTAGCCCGCTGGCGTGTGAATTTCCTAAATGGAGGACATGCCGCCTAATCTCTTATGGTATCACACTTTAATTCCATGAGCAGTTCATGTTGTATGCTAAATTCGGGCCACGCCTCAAAGCCAATGAACTCATTGAGTGCACAATGTGTGCACGCTTGATTGCACGTGTCACAAGTTTGTCATTTGCATTCTGCGTGATACTTAAAGTCACCTTTCGGTGCCCGTTGTGATCGCTCGTACTTCGATCGAGTGATCACGATGTGTTGAATCTTGTTGCATGCTTGCATGTGCATTGTCTGATGTCTTGATAACAAGTTAGCTTTGCTAGGTGAGCGATCCCGCATTGGTCGCAATACTTTAATGAGCATTGTTATCGAGTAAATCTCAGCGAACAATACGAGCTATTGCATTGGGGTTAGCAAAAGTATGAATGTGCTAAGGTTCTAAGGAATCTAACGTATGTCACCTTACATATTGCGGGCTCGCACTTAATATCATGTTATAAAACCACACAATTAACTAAATTGGGTCATATGTAAAGCCAAGTCTTTTAAAATTCTTTTGGGTGATATACATTAGATCTCTTGAATCCTTAGGACGGATCAGAATCGACGACCCCGACAAAGTCATACGCGAGTCTTTACTCCCACACTTTTGCACACACTTAGATATTGTGACTAAGACACTACTTGGTAGATGGTGTGTTAGGCTACGATTATAGTGCTTAAGTATTATTTTTGATGTCCTAGCTATTCTTTTCTGCTAGTTCGGTTGCCCTAGCCAGACATCTTTTTGTGTGTTGTCTTTTGTGTGCTTACTGGGTGTGGACTTGCGCAATAATATATTATGAGCAATATTATGTGTTGGGAGCCATTCCTAATCACAAATAAAAAAGGGAGGTGCAAGCAATAATTTAAAAGCTAGCACATTCTACAGGTGCTGCTAAACTCTCCTCCTGCCAGACATAACCCATATGTGTTCATGATATAACTCTTCTGTAGGTCGAGTCTTTTTTTACTTTTTTATGTATTTGACAAGTTCTTAAGATCGAGTATGTATCGGAAATAAGGTGTGTGCACGGGTTCCGAGACACATGGCGCATCAAACTACGTGACAGAGACTAGGAGTGGTTGCTCGTGTTTCGTACCTTAATTCTGAATTCATATTCATATATAGAACTAAGACCGGGCATGATTACGCGGAGTCCGACCGCTTTTCCTGTTTTCGTGGGATATGTTACCGACCCAACGACTCCTAACATTTTATTTATTTAGTTGACTTGTTTACATCTTGCGGCATGTGGAATTTTCGCTTTCTTCTTGTTGTGTGTGATTTGTCTGGGTTACTTCATACGAAAATGCAATCTAGGCTCACTAAGGACCCTAAAATATAAATTTTCTACAAAAAACAGTAATAACAAAATATTCAAGATAAATCAAAATTTAAGGTTAAATATTTCAATTATTTAAAAACTTGCTTTTACCTTTCTGCATGGCCTTCGTCCTATGGGCTACATTGCATGACTATCATCCAAATCATCCCTAATAGGGCCTCCACATTCAAATTTAATTGCAAATAACTGCACCATATTGCATGTCTTAGTAGGAGTCCTCGTGCTTCTTCAATCGACTTGGCTAAGCATAATTTCTACATAGGGATTGTCTAGTACGACTAGGATATTAAAGGGTCCCCCGACCCAAAAGAGCGGTTCTAGCTTTTGTAGCAGGACCCCCTTTCTTCCTGCACTCCAATGACATCTTCGTAATTTAATTGACGGGTATAAGTCATACCTTCTACAAAATCTACCTCTTAGAGGGTCAATAAAACTAGTTTCTTTCTTTTGACCTTAGGACTACTCAGGTCTCCTTGGAAGACGTAATTCATAGATTACTGACAAGGGATCTCCGGTAGGGTTGGGTCGACTACCTTTACAACCAGGTTATGGATCCATGGTATCCTAACCTGGTTAACTCTACCTGCATAAGGATTCCTCCTCTCTCAATTGACACCTTTTTTGACCCTGTCGATTCCCTTGAGATATCATTGATGTTGTCTCATAGGTTCTGCATGTTTAGGTGACACCGCCCATAGTGGATACGGTGATTCACCCTCTGCTCTATGACCCAGTATAGGTATCAAAAGCATCAGAATACTCTCACTTGAGATGATTAAACCTTTTGGTTTTCTAAATAACCGAATATCATAAATTATATAAGCAAGACCCTTTTTATCGAGAATATTCTTGAGCATCCCCTAATATATAATTAATCAAAGAAATATGTTCCTTTGAGAGTACTCCTGATCCTAAAACAAACACAAAAATATGATTCTCTGGTTGTGGGTTGCTTTCATATGAATTCTTCGTGAATATGTTTCTAAGGCATTTTCGTTCTGATTTTGTTCAAACGTACGCTCTTGGGCTATCATATAAATGCTACCTTATGAATGTTCTTCAAGTTCTTTTTAAAATTGCTTGTTTATTTTTATCGTATTTTCTTACTTTATGGTTCCTCAATTATTTGAATCATCACCATGATTCAAAAGAGAGATCTATTCGGAAGGAGAATTATATGACAACGATAAAACAAGTTGACGACTCCAATTTACAAAAAGAATGAAAACAAAGACCTCCATTTAGGATATAGGGTCTAGGGTTTATTCCCTCTTTAAATTCTTCGTTCACAAACTTCCACCACCTCATCAAAGCTTGAAAATGCGAGATTAACAATTTAATTGCAATCAATTGTGATTCCTGTAACTAGCTCAATAGATTTGAGAGGACTTATGGACTTCATCTCTATTGTGGATTGCAACTTGTTGGGGATCTTAATTTGTAGCTTCAAACCATATACAATTGTCTATAGTGAAACTTTTATCATCCGAAGTTTAGGCAACTAACATGCAGTTTAATGGATTAATTTAATCAATGAATAGTAATTCTATTATACTTTGTGTATAAGTAAAAATTGTAGATTAGTACAAATCTAAATAAATTGACTATAAATAAACACTAATAAAAGTTATCTAAATACTCATGAACTTTAAGTTCCTTCATTAAAAAGAGTTGATGTCACACAAATCCTATTGAACTTGTTGTAAAACTTAAATAAAGTGACCACCTAGGCTGCAAAAGCACGCCCTACGTAGATCACTCCTACGATAGTATAAGGTATCGTCGACAAACGCAAAGGATGGAAGTAACTCTTTTGGCAAAGTCACCATCTAGGTGGTTAGCTCTCTTTTCATAAGATTCATGATCGTCTTAAAGGTTTCCTCTACTTAACTGTTATTCTAGTCAGTGAATAGCATGAGAGAATTTTAAGTTAACGCAATAGCTTCCACAGAAATCATTCAGTTTCCTGTTGGTGAATTGGGAGCCATTGTTACCAAATTAAAATATCTGTCGAAGAAACTTCGCCATGGCATCCATTATTGTTTTCATGAAAGTTTACATCTCAGCCCACTTAGTGAGGTGCTCCACCATGGCCAAAAATCGATCCCCAAGAGAAAATGACCAACAAACTAAATCTCCACCATAGCAAGAAGCCAATGCTAATTATAGGCTAATGTTTCTAGATGGCCAGCAATGGTATCATCAAGTAGACTTCGTAATCATCTCCTAGGGAACTCTATTTAGATTTAGAGCAGGCCAAACTTAGTTAGATAACCAAGAGAGCTATTTCAACCATCTCAACTTTTTTATCTTCTTTACTCGTAATCTAACATCTCATAAGAACCTTCATACACCCAAACCAAATATGAACACCAAGCATCTTTATTCTACAAAACCAAGAACCCTCCAAACAATCAAATTTCTTGATATCATACTTCATGGCTATTGCAAATTGTAAATGAAAGCACAATGAGTAAAAGGAAATCAAATATCACATGAAGATGCCAAAAGTTACATGATACAAGTTAACTAAAAGATCAGCATGTATTCACAAGACGGGAGGATTTGATCCACTATCATATGCCACATGCAAGTGCAAATAAAACGAGATACAATAAAACACTGCTCTCCAAACCCGTATACATTCAATCTCACCACTAAAGGAAAGCCTCAAATCTCAAATCGAAACAAAAGAAAAAATAAAACAGGAGAACCACACACATTTATACAAAATCATCACAATATTTTTGATACCACCATGCATTACTGGATCAAGATGGTACTCCACAATTAAAAAAAACAATCTTTAATCTTCTACCATCCACATTATTTATTATAACCTCTTCTTTCCTATAAAACCACCTGTAGTAGATCATAAACCATTACTTAAAACACACTACCATCAGCCTCTTTCATGCCATATGCATGCACCTAGCAAACTGAATTTGTTTACAGCATTGAATGTATATGGAATGCCTTAGGTCACTGAATCGCTCATCCATTCAAAAGAGCTAGGAGTTAATTTTAAAACTGAATCAAATTTAAATTTTGACCTTGGCCATCACATTTAAAGTTGATTTTATTCAAATAAAAATGATCATTTATATTTATCCAAAAAAAAAACCCAATTGAATTTTATGTTATAATGGATCAATTACAACAATACAAAGCTCATGCATAGTTAGATATGAACAATGTGAGCCACGCAAAGGACTTTAAATTCTAACAACAATAAGGATTTAAGGACTCAACCGTTTATTTTGGCATTTGGCAGTTATTGGAAAGTAGCCGTTGTATGCATAATCAAAACTTAAAATCATAATCAAATTTTCACATAAAAAAGTTATATATAAGGAATTAAAAAAAAGCATCTCTAAGCTAAAAATGCACCTCATCGATGACATTCCCCAGTTTATCAAAAGCAAAACCGTATTCCACGAAGTGGCTTCGTGGTCTCCACATGCAATCCCCTTCCTTTCGCTTCCCAGCCGGACGGAACACTCGTTCCGCCACTCCCACAGCTGTCGGTCCCGACAAACGAACGATTCCCACCGCTGCAGGAGGGCCGCCAACCGGAGTTACAATGGCCGCAATTGTGCCGGCATCCGCTTCCGACTCACCGCCCCTAGTATCTGAGTGGCCGAAGCGCTCGTCCGACGTGAAAACTAGGGTTTTATCTGCGAACAAGAAGAACCATACGCATGACAAAGATGTCAAGATTTGAACCAGTGTGAGGAGAGAGGGAACGGACCTGAAGAAGAAGGTCTTAAAACTAGGTTTCTGGGATGGAGAATCAGAGTTCCCGGCGCAGAGAAGGATGAAAGGAACGAAGGGAATTTAGGGTTTTGGAGGCTACGGAGGAGAGCGAAGGTGCGGCGATACTGGACGCGGAGTACGAAATAGCGAACGTGTACACCCGCGAAAGCCATCAATCGGAGTTCACAGAGTGGCGCAGCCATATACATTCACTGATTTCTCTAAGAAAAATTGCTTGATATTGGTAACAGCTTGGTATGAGTGCATAAGAGCACGCTTATTTCATTGAGATAATTTATGTTCAGAATCTATTGAGCATTTACTATGTATAACTGAGAAATCTATTTGAAAGTAATTGCGATTTATTCAATTTATTCGGATAAGTCCGCTTATTCACATAAAGCTTCGATATTGAACTGATTCGAATAAACTGTCTACTCGTTTGTTTTAAGCGTTTAAACAAATTGATTAATGTATCTTATACTTCGAAATGAATAAGTTTCGAATATGTTTGGTTCTAGCGGTTTGAAAACGAACTATATACGTAATTGTTTGTAGAAAAATTATAATTTATGCTCATTTTTATTAATAAAATTTTATTAAGTATAAAATCTTATTTAAAATTTAACAATAAATATTTTTAAATAAAAAATTTTTCTTTTAAATATTTACTTACACATCATGCAATTCTTACATGTAAAGTTGCGTATCTCACCCCACTAACCAATCCCCTTTCAAACGTACAATATGCTTCTAATCTACCATCAAGTATCATTTCATCTATATGCTATTGGTTCTTAAACTCACTTTAAATTTCGATCACAATCTTATTAATGGAACAAGTCATCTTATATTAGATTTTGCCTCTCTTAACTAATCTAGAAAGATGATCAATTTCTTATTTTTTTTATCCAAAAATAGATATTTATTTTGATTCATTCATAACAACCAAACTATGTTGGGCAGCCAAAACTTTCTCTTGGAATCACGACAATTCTTTGAAAAATAAAAAAAATATATTCTAACTTTTGGCAAGTGAAAAATAAGTATATTTATCAATTGGTAGCTCCAGTTTTAACGTAATGAGCACTTATTATTCCTTGAAGTGTGTATTTGTAATGATAACCACTCGTATCGCTTAAGAATTATTCACATATACACCACTCAAACATTTTCTATTTTAGAACTAGATCAAACATATTAATGAAAGGTTTTCAAAATACAATAGTAAATTTACATAACTAACAGATATACAAATAAAATACAAGTACAATCTGAAAACTTAAATACAAAATGTTAGAAACTCTTTAAACTTTCCAAATAGATTTTGATCGAATCAAAATCTATTAGGAATACACCACGAGAATCTTTCAATCCCATTCATATTTATAAAAATCTGAATCGATACAATAGCGGAAGCGTACCTGAATCCATTTGATCGATTGCAAGCAACGATCTTCCAATCTGCAGACTTTCCGGAGTTTTCCTTAGTCTCTCTCGTTGATGGGGTACAAGAGATTTCACACCCTGCAGACCGGGGACCATTACCTCTTTATTTAATGTAACCAAAGGGTGGTTACAAATTTTGTTTAATTTCAATTCCGCCCCTCATCAAATTGGAATTTGCCCTTATAATATCCACACTTATAATTTCATGACAAATGTGTCTTAAGTCATAAGTTTTATTCTTAATTAGACCACAAAAATTTTGACTTATTAAATGATGACCCAACACATTTATTAATTACATTATAGTCCCATAATTGATCCAACAATCTCCCACTGGACTATATATATATAAGATAAATGTGTCAACCTTAGTGCGCCCAAAATTTATTGTCATCATTGTGCGCCCAAAATTTATTGTTTTAGAACTAGATCAAACATATTAATGAAAGGTTTTCAAAATACAACAAGAATTTACATAACTAACAGATATCCAAATAAAATACAAGTACAATCTGAAAATCTAAATACAAAATGTTAGAAACTTTTTAAATTTTCCAAATAGATTTTGATCGAATCAAAATCTATTAGGAATACACCACGAGAATCTTTCAATCCCATTCATATTTATAAAAATCTGAATCGATACAATAGCGGAAGCGTACTTGAATCCATTTGATCGATTGCAAGCAACGATCTTCCAATCTGCAGACTTTCCGGAGTTTTCCTTAGTCTCTCTCGTTGATGGGGTACAAGAGATTTCACACCCTGCAGACCGGGGACCATTACCTCTTTATTTAATGTAACCAAAGGGTGGTTACAAATTTTGCTTAATTCCAATTCTGCCCCTCATCAAATTGGAATTTGCCCTTATAATATCCACACTTATAATTTCATGACAAATGTGTCTTAAGTCATAAGTTTTATTCTTAATTAGACCACAATAATTTTGACTTATTAAATGATGACCCAACACATTTATTAATTACATTATAGTCCCATAATTGATCCAACAATCTCCCACTGGATTATATATATATAAGATAAATGTGTCAACCTTAGTGCGCCCAAAATTTATTGTCATCATTGTAAAGGCACATTACAATCTCGTCCATTAATGATATCGATACAGGATCAAAGCAGTCTTCGTTGTATTTGTCACAACTAAATCCATCAATGGTCACATATATTAATACAATCAAATGACATAGATCGATCATGAATGTGTGGAATGAAAATTACATGTAAAGTGATCCGTTCATGTCAATTTTCAACTGGTCCTACTTTACTTAAGTGAGATCAAACTTTAACTGTACAGAGTGTACTAAACTGAATAAAATACCTTATTTCTAATCAGAAAATATCCAAATATGTTTTGTATACAGAATAAAACACAGAGCTAAAAACACAAGTTAACAAACTCCCACTGAATCTAAATTTCCTCAAGTTTTATAACACCCATACGAGCGAGTATGCTCATGAAAGACCACAGGTATCAGACCCTTTGTAAGAGGGTCCGCAATCATGGAGTTTGTTCCAATATGCTCTATGTGAATCTGGTCACTCTGTATTCTTTCCTTCACAACAAGAAATTTGATGTCAATATGCTTTGACTTGGATGAACTTCTGTTGTTATTGGAATACAATACAGCTGATTTATTGTCATAAAATAACTTTAGTGGTCTTTCAATTCCTTCCATAATGCGCAGCCCAGTGACAAAATTTCTCAGCCATATGTCATGGTTAGATGCATCATAACATGCTACATACTCTACTGCCATAGTGGATGAAGCTATTAGTGTTTGTTTTGCACTTCTTCAGGATATAACTCCACCACTTAACAAAAATATGTAGCCTGATGTGGATCTTCTGCTGTCTTGACATCCAGCAAAATCGGAGTCAGAATACCCAATGATCTCTAAATGATCTGATCTCCTATATGTAAGCATGTAATCTTTTGTTCTCCTTAAGTATCTCATAACTCTTTTGGCTGCTTTCCAATGATCCATTCCTGGGTTGCTTAAGTATCTGCCTAAAACTCCAACAATGTACGCAATATCTGGCCGCGTACAAACTTGAGCGTACATAAAACTCCCTACTGCTAAAGCATAAGGAATCTTTTGCATTTCCTGAATCTCAAGGTTTCCTTTTGGGCACTGATTGAGACTGAACTTATATCCTTTAGCGACAGGGGTGTCAATTGGTTTACAATTCTGCATGTCAAATCTTTTAAGCACTGTATCAATATAGCATCTTTGTGATAATTCAAGAATACACTGAGAACGATCTCGGTGAATCTGAATTCCTAAGACAAATAAGGCATCACCAAGATCTTTCATCTCAAAATTAATTGATAGAAATCTCTTAGTTTCCTGCAACATGCCTATATCATTTGTGGCAAGCAGTATGTCATCCACATACAAAATCAGAAAACAATGCTTTCTCCCACTGAATTTATGATATACACAATCATCAACTGCATTCATTTCAAAACCAAATGATAGAATCACTTGATGAAATTTGTGATACCATTGACGGGAAGCTTGTTTGAGCCCATAAATAGATTTTGTCAGTTTGCAAACCATATTCTTTGGGTCTCCTGACAGAACGTTTTCTGGTTGCACCATATAGATCGTTTCATCAATGTCTCCATTGAGAAAAGCTGTCTTAACATCCATTTGATGTAGCTCCATATCATAATGAGCAACTAGTGTCATGATTATTCTAAAAGAGTCTTTTGTTGAAACTGGAGAAAAGGTCTCTTTATAGTCAATCCCTTCCCTTTGAGTATAGCCTTTAGCTACATGGCAAGCTTTATGTCTCTCCACATTACCCTTTGAATCCCTTTTGGTTTTAAAAATCCATTTGCAACCAATGGGTTTCTTTCCTTCTGGTAATGGGACAAGTTCCCAAACTTTATTGTCTTGCATAGACTTATACTCTTCATTCATTGCTTTAATCCATTTTTTTGAATTGGAACTTTGTATAGCTTGATGAAAGTTGATATGATCATCTTCCACCATACTAATATTTTCCTCATGTTCCTGAAGAAATACAATATAATCATCTGAAATAGCATTTCTTCTTTCCCTAGTGGATCGTCGCAAAAGCACTTGCTCTTGAAGTTGTTCTTGAGGTTGTTGAATTTGTTCCTCAAGGGGTTGATTAACAATGCCTTGTTCTTGATTTGCAACTTGATCAACGTCAGGAGTAAAATCCTGATCATTATCAAAAACAATTATAGGAATATGAACCAATTCCTCTTCAACAAGAGTAGTATGGTCTGATTCCTCCTCAAAGACAAAGTCTCTAACCTGATTTCTCCCCCCAAATTCAATATCCTCAAAGAACACTGCAGTTCCCGTCTCAAAAAATAACTTTAATTTGGGATCATAAAACTTGAAACCTCTAGATCGCTCCGAATAACCAACAAAATAGTTGCTCACTGTTTTAGGGTCTAACTTTTTCTCAAGTGGCTTGTAAGGCCTTGCCTCAGCTGAGCAACCCCAAACATGAAAATGCTTTAAACTGGGTTTTCGCCCTGTCCAAAGCTCATAAGGTGTTTTTGCAGCTGCTTTAGTTGGTACTCTATTTAAAATGTAGGTTGCTGTCTTAAGTGCTTCTCCCCAGAGTGATTCTGGTAAGGTAGAATGACTAATCATACTTCTTACCATGTCTTTAAGAGTGCGATTTCGTCTTTCAGCTACACCATTCATGCTAGGTGAACCTGACATTGTGTATTGAGGGACAATTCCACACTCCTCTAGGAATTTAGCAAATGGTCCGGACGTTGTTCACTCGAATCGTCATATCCGCCGTAGTATTCACCACCACGATCGGATTTGACTTTCTTTATTCTTTTGCTTAGTTGGTTTTCAACTTCGACTTTATAAGATTTGAACACGTCCAATACTTGAGACTTTTCATTAATAAGAAATAAGTATGCATATCTTGAATAATCATCTATGAACGATACAAAATATTGTTGACCATTCCAAGAAGCTGTAGAAAATGGTCCACAAACATCCGTATGTATCAATTCTAAGACTTCTGTAGCTCTATATGCACCTAATTTCTTTCTTTTGGTCTGTTTTCCCTTAATGCATTCAATACAAATATTAAAGTCCGTAAAATTAATGGAACTTATAATTTCATCTGACACAAGTCTTTCAACTCTATTTCTAGAGATATGACCTAAACGCTTGTGTCATAATGCTCCTGAATTTTCATTATTAATTTTATGCTTAGTACCTCGTGATTCCACATTCAGAGTTTCATTATAAGAAGCAACAGTATCAAGCAAATAAAGATTGTCATACTCTATAAGGGAACCAGTTCCAATAATATTGGAATTAATAGATAAACTGAAACATCTGTTTTGAAATGAACAACAATAACCCAATTTGTCCAAACAACAAATAAAAACCAAATTCCTTCTAAATGACGGTACAACAAAAGTATCTATCAAATCTAAATAGTAACCAGTACATAATAACAATCTAAAATGCCCAATTGCTTCCACTTCTACTGATTTTACATCTCTCACATAAATGCATCTTTCAGCATCATTTGGTTTTCGGTAGCTCAGGCAACCCTGCATTGAAACACTTATGTTAGTAGTAGCACCGCAGTCTAACCACCAAGTGTTTCTAGTACCGAAGCCAAATTTACCTCGGAACAGTACCAAAGTTAGAAATGTACCTTTCTATATACGCCAAGCGTGATATTTTGCACATTCCTTCTTCTGATGTCCTTCTTTATTGCAAAAGAAACAACTGATACTTTCAGGATTTTGAACTTTATTTTGTTTCTTTTGAGAAGAACTCTTATTCTTAGCAGCCTCATTCTTTCTTTTAGTGTCTCTTTCTTTAGAGGTGTTGACCAAATGAGCACTATCAGTCTTTCCTTGCTTCAACCTTTCTTCCTCTTGCACACAATGAGAAATAAGCTCATTAAGAGTCCATTTCTCCCTTTGCATATTATAGCTGACAAAAAATTGGCCAAACTGTGGAGGAAGCGAAATAAGAACTAAATGCACGAGTAAATCATCCTTCAACTCGAGCTTTAGCTTCTTTAATTTTGAAGCAATGTTCGATATCTCAACGATGTACTCTCTTATACTTTCCTTGCCTTTGAACCTCATTGAAATCAGTTTCTTTAAAAGAATACCAGTTTCAGCCTTATCGTTTTTTGCAAAGCGTTTCTCTATTTCAGCAAG
Source organism: Papilionanthe hookeriana x Papilionanthe teres (assembly GCA_022702705.1). Taxonomy (NCBI): domain Eukaryota; kingdom Viridiplantae; phylum Streptophyta; class Magnoliopsida; order Asparagales; family Orchidaceae; genus Papilionanthe; species Papilionanthe hookeriana x Papilionanthe teres. The sequence goes on along the minus strand of CM040436.1, from coordinate 24,534,818 downwards.
GAAACTTGCAGCATCAGTGATCTCACTAGACACCGCACCTCTAAAGGCCTCAGGTATGCTGCGCTTTATGATCATAAGACTCGAGCGATTAGAACGGTCCCACTTCTCATAGATTCTCCTTTCCTCGGAGGAACTAGCATCTGTAAGAGGAGCGGGTTTATCCATTCTTAACGCTAGATCTAGATCCATGCAGCTAAGAACAATGTGAATGTTCTCTTTCCAATCTTTAAAACTATCACCCTTAAGGATTGGAACCGAATTGAGATTAGCAGATACATTAGCAACAACTGAAAAAACGAACAAAAGATTACATAAATAAAATGTTTTAAATTCAATTAATGGTAAATCTCATCTCAAGACACCTAATGCAACATTAATATCAAGTCTTTGGACAGTAATATTAGCTCGTAATGGTAATCTTGTTGTAATGATCAAGCATTAACAATAACGTATATCAAGTAATAAATTTATCTTTTGATCGATTTATTACTCATATATAATTCCTTATAATTGTTACATGCTTATCATCACAAGTGTGTATACAGTTCGGCCAAGTATTAAATTTTCATTTGGGCCAATTAATACACGCATGCCCACATACACACAACATCCAACAATTTTGTAACGAACTATCTACACAAGAGAGGTTACTTTGGCAACATCATGTTTCAAAAAGTTCATTAAAAATTGATGGACAATTTACAAAATACCATTTATTCGAATTTATTGAAACTTTAATTTAATTTTATAAAATCTTATATTTATAAATAATGGGCTAATTTATAAGTCATAAAACCCATGATTTACAAAACAAAATTATTAATTTTATAAAATTAATCAATCCCAAAATTGAGTTAATTAATTCACTCATTTTATTTTCTAACTTATAAAAGGAAATAAATTAAATACATTTTATTTCCTAACATATAAAAGGAAATAAATTAAATACATTTTATTTCCTAACATATAAAGGAAATAAATTAAATATAGTTTATTTCCTAACATAGAAGTAAATTAATTAAATACTGTTCGCGAACGGCGGCGCCGCCCGGCGCCGCCACCATCCGGCGCCGTCTCCAACACCATCTCAGGCGCCGCCTCCGGCGTCGCCTCCTTTCAACGTCGATTCCGGCGCCGTCCCTTTTCGCCGCAGCATTCCGCTGCGCCGGATTCTGCCACTGTCGGAGGCTGCGCCACCGCAGCCACCTACGTCGGAGTCCCGCTGCCGCATTCCTGTCGCCGCAACCCCGCCGCCGCAACCATTTTCGGACGATTCCTTCGCGGGTAAGGGCGAACGAAAAGGGATAAAAAAATAAGAAGGAGAAGGAGAAAAGCCTCCGGTCACGACGCCAAAATTTTTTGTTCCTTAATTTTGTGTCGTCGCCGCAAAAACTTTATCGACGACGATTTCAGAGGAAAAACAGAAGCGAAATCTCAAAAAAAAAAAAACATGAACGGGAGGCTCTGATACCAATTGTTAGAAACTCTTTAAGTTTTCCAAATAAATTTTGATCGAATCAAAATCTATTAGGAATACACCACGAGAATCTTTCGATCCCGTTCATATTTATAAAAATCTGAATCGATATAATAGCGGAAGCGTATCTGAATCCATTTGATCGATTGCAAGCAACGATCTTCCAATCTGCAGACTTTCCGGAGTTTTCCTTAGTCTCTCTCGTTGATGGGGTACAAGAGATATCACACCCTGCAGACCGGGGACCATTACCTCTTTATTTAATGTAACCAAAGGGTGGTTACAAATTTTGCTTAATTCCCATTCTGCCCCTCATCAAATTGGAATTTGCCCTTATGGTATCCACACTTATAATTTCATGACAAATGTGTCTTAAGTCATAAATTTTATTCTTAATTAGACCACAATAATTTTGACTTATTAAATGATGACCCAACACATTTATTAATTACATTATAGTCCCATAATTGATCCAATACAAAAAACATAGAGACCACACCTAATAGTGAGTTTCACGAAACCTAAATAAAAAGAAGAAGTAGCAGGTTAAAATTATAAGGAGAAAAATGACAGCATTCGTTTTATAATGTAAGAGCATGTCACGACGATCGTTGTCCGGTTCTGACACCACAAAACTGTGAGTAAACTTGTCTGTGTGGGAAGCAGTCGAACTAGAAGCAATGTCTTGAACTTGTGATACCATGGATCCCCGAGCAACGGTTTTCGGCTGGGATAATGTAGTAACAGACGTATTGTCAACCCACCTGAAGAACTTGCAGTCTTCTAATCCTTGTCCCCACAGAGGACTTCTGTAGAACTGTCGCCCGTAGTTATGTTCCTAACGTGACTTGAGTATTATGGACGGCAAGCCGCAGCGACATAATACTTGCTCAGACTTTACTGCAAACCTGTAGCTCATCTTCCTACAAATATTTAAGACAGAATAAAAAAATTTAAAAAAAGAATTTAAATATATAAAAAAGCCGTTGTGCAAATAAAATTATGCAGATTTAAATTAAAAAATTTCAATGAAGTGAATATATTACTATCAAAGTATTTATTAAACAAGTTTTCAGAAAAGAAAATCACATTGAGTACATCATGACTGAATGTTACTCAGCAAATAATCAACAGGACCATTTTACGAACATAAAGAGGAAAAGTAAAAAAGAACATTTACGACAGCCCTAAATAGCACTCAGATTGAAAGCACAATCAATCCGTGCATCCTAGATAGAAACAAGACAAATTTTCAAAGCTGCTCCATCGCCATTGCAGGGGAAAATCAGATATCTTGGAAGAACCATAGACAGAAAGAAGACAAAATTTCAAGTTAAATTTAAGGGGCAATTACAAATAACCCACCCAAAACTGGCTATTTATAAATCAATGATCTTTCAAACAATCACAGAGAGGGGAGTAAAAAATGTCATTTGCATCTCAACTCTTTTAAGTAATATGGCAAAAACCCCATCATAACCAAAAGTGTTTGTTTCGTGATAGGTGTTACAGATGTAAATACAAAGAAAATGAATAGTATGTATATAAATATTCCCAAAAGAAATTAAAGCAACAAGCTAAAGTTATGAATCAAGCTTTGGGCATGAAAATGCTTACAGAAGTTATTCATATAAAAGTCAAACTTAGATGTTAGATAGATTAAATCCATGTAAATTGTGTTATATGTAGATAAATGCCCATACATTTATGAGATATGATGAAGTTATTTGCACTGCAGATATCATTACATATTCTTATTATACAACTGCTCCGCTCCTTTCATGCTGATTCCCTGAACTATTCTTAGGTCTACATGTTTATGATGAATAAATTATGCTCACAATCTAGCATTTTGCTCTATTTTGCTGTTACAGCCGGAAATGATTGGTCACTATCTGGCAGAGTTCGCCATCTCATACAAGCTCGTGAAGCATGGTAGACTCGGTATTGGTGCAACCCACTCATCCGGGTTCATTCCACTCAAGCAAACCAAGAACAAAGACAGAGCTTTTGCTGCTTTTATTTTGACTTATGCTTTAGCTATATGGTTAAAGATGTTTTCTTTTATTTTGAACTCCTGATTTGTTAAACTTTTCAGCAGCTCATTGTCGGCATATTTTTAGGTTATGTGTTGTATTTTGAAAAGGGGTTGCCTAACAGAAATTGTCGGCATATTTAAATTTAATTTAAATATATATATATAATTTAGAAAGTAGTATTTGATTTTGAAAATAATTTTGAGTTTCAAAATTTTAAGATATGAAATCAAACTGATCTCACATCCCGAATAGTTTATATAAACGAGCACCGCATCACAAACTGTATATCTATCCCGGAGAATAGACACACTGCTTGATGATGGGGCTCGATTAAATAAACTAAAAGATTTGTGACATCCGTTTGGTTTGCGAACCAATTTTAAAAGCCGACAAGTTCTCCTGCTTAATATAAATGAATTAAGCAGGGTTTATATTACCTGGGTTCTTAAAGTTCCCTATAAGGGCAAGCCCCTATAGTTAATTACATCCTAAGTGACGGGAATCACTTAAGAAAACTCTCGATAATGATCAGTGGTTTTTCTCTCAAGAATTTCAAAGTTTAAGGTTTTCAAAGGATTGGATTTTGGAAATTTCAATAGGGATTAGCTCAAATTTGGAACTATTTATTTTAAAAGTCCAAAGGAAGAGAAGTAGGAGAAGCTAAGGATCCAAGAAGAATCTTGGCAACTTCCCAAACTATCCTATTGTTTGGTTTGAATTTGGGAGTTTACTTAATGTTTTAATCTTGCCAATTTTAATTAATTTGGACTTATATTCGTATGACATGATCATACAAACAGCCTCGAAGATGTGAGGGTTTATGTCGTACCGAACGACTACCTCGGAGTCCTAAGACCGGTTATGGCTAAATTTACATAACATGATTATGCAAATGCCTAACAAAGAGTTGAGGATTTATGTTGCACTAGGCAAACTACCTCGAAGTCCTATGGCTTGGTTGTTTAATTCTAGGAATGTTTAGTTGATGTAGATCCTAGTTTCTGTCGACGAAGATGGCCGTCGTCGCTCATTATGCTCCAAGCTCCTTGTTGTTGCAGAGGTTTAGTTTTAGAAAATGAAAATCAGAGTATGAGAAAAGTATTTTGGTTTAGAGAAAATCTTAAAATCCAAGTGTTTTTAATATTTTAATTAAAACAAATCTTAAAGTTGTTTAAACAAAAGCAATTAAGATCCCACGGTTCTGTCATCCCGAAGCATAGTTATTTTCATTCAATTCACTTAGTCCAGATGAATTTGCTAAACTCAACTGAATGAGTTCCACACTTTCATTTAGACCGTGGGAAATCTCGTTAGCAACACATGGGTTACATTATCTGAGGTATTCCCGATCATTCAACGAGACGTTTTAATTTAGTTGCAATTGTAGTTTTATTGTTCTGTTTGTGATTAAATTTTGAGTTATTTTATATTTTGAAATGTTGTGGCAGTAATTTTTATCTTGTAATGACTTTTAATTTAGTTTTGGTTTCAGTTCAGGGACTATCCTAAAGGTTTAGGTTTTCATGCAACAATTGTTTATCATGCAAGAAAAGTAAAGTGCATTGCACGTAAGTAAATTGCAATAAAGTAAATTGCAATAAAATAAAAGCGTACCTGGAGGGTCTTCCCGTCATCCCAAGCTGCACTTAAAACACATGTTAAGACATTTAAATGTTTCAACAAGTACCTAGGTAAAGCTAAGGGAAAGGTTTTGGTTGTCTACCAAAGTCCTAATCCTATTGCTAATCATCTCCTATGACGTCTAGGTTCTTGTGTTTTGGTTTAAGGATGACTCTTCACCCAAGAACAATTAAATTCAGTTGTTCTTATAAACATCCTATCATATTGAGGAAGTGCTTAAGACGAGTCTTAAACATCTTTTCAATACCTCTAGGATTGTTTTAAGTCAAGAGAATTTAATTATACAAGTGAATTAATCATCCAGGGAGTTTAAGTTTTGTTATCTTGCTCGGTGAACTAGGACATTTGAATATCCTATAAGTGAAGTAACACTTCACTTGATGCCTCATTTAAGAGTTATAATAATAAGAACTTTAAAAGGGAAAATCGAATTATTAAATATTTTGATGATTTAAACTTAATGATTTAATTTTAATTTTGACTTAATTATAAAAGGTTAGTTTAAGTTTGGAATAGTGTTCAAGTTATTTCAGATTTAATTCTTAAGGATTTCATTTAGGTTTGTTGTTAAATGATTTTAATTTAATTTAACTCAATTTAATTTTAATTCAATTTAATTTAATTTTAATTTAATTTGATTTGATTTTAATTTAATTTAATTTAATTTTAATTTAATTTGATTTAATTTAATTTTAATTTAATTTTAATTTAATTTTAATTTATTTTTAATTTAATTTAATTTTAATTTAATTTTAATTTAATTTTAATTTTAGTTTTAATTTAATTTTAATTTAATTTTATTTTTAGTTTTAATTTAATTTTAATTTGATTTTAATTTTAATTTAATTTTAGTTTAATTTTAATTTGGATTATTATTTTAATTAATTAATTTTTTTTATTTATTAAGAATTAAGTATTATTGAAGTGGTTTATTTAGGGACTTTTAAATTAAAGAATAAATATCCTCTTAATAATATCCCTACTTTAATAATTCTAATTTCCATCATTTTCCCAAAATTTCAATTAATTAATTAATTAAAGTTTTATTTTAATTATATTTGAAATGATTAATAGGTTTCTACCCTCATTCATTTAATTTTCAATCATCCAAAATCAGTTTAAAATCAAATATTTTACCCTCCCATTTTGATTAATCCTAAAATTTTAATTAAAGGTTGAAATTTTTAATTACCATTTTGCCCTTCAAGCTTAATAATTCTATAACTCACTAAATTAAGCTTAAATGAACTTGAAATTTTTATGTAACCTCACTTACATGTCAATTAAGACTTTAGAGGAGAAAATGTGATTTTTCTGTTTTTTAATTTATTTATGTAATTATTTTTAATGGAAAATAGGGGTTTTCAAGGAAAATTCAATAACATGACCAAGGAAATGTTTCTGTCCTTAAGAAAATTATGGGACATTCCTAATGACCAGAGGACCATTTGGACCAATTTTGGTGATTTTTTTAATTATATTTTATTAGAATTATTTTAATTTTTGGAGTATTAATTAATTTTAAAATAAAATTAAAGTTGACAAAATGGATTTTATATTTTTCTTAAATCTCTCTGACCTCAAGGAGTTCAAGGAAACAAATTTTACATTTATCTAATTTTTCTTTGATTTATTAGAATTATTTTAGTGAAAAGGTTGGAAAATACATTTTTTTAATATTAAAAATTACCTTAAGCCTTTAAAATTCAATATCTTATCCTAGGGACTTAAGAAAAATATTTGGTTTGTTCCTAAGTGATTAGAATTCAAAATGTGACATTTTGGTGTTTTTTAATATTTTTATGATTTTTATTATTTTTTAATTATTAAAAATATTAAAATATTGATAAAAATCAACTTTTTTAGAAAATTACAATTTTAATTTTCCTAAGTTCCTCTAATATCAGAGAAGCTCCAAAACCATTTTTGTGAATTTTTGAAAAGCATTTTGTGAGTTATGAATTTTTAAAGTTTAATTTTATCCATTTTGCTTAAGAGGCTTAATCAACCCATTTGGTGGGGTTAATCAAGTCCAATTGGTTTCCAATTTTTATGTGAGACTCTCCTGACCCTAAAGGACAGTGGAGAATTGTTTTTAAGTTAATTTGATGTGTAATTAACCCTAATTAATTAAAGTTTAATTTTGGGTATTTAGACCAATTAGAGTTATTCCAAGTGAATTAACTCAAAACTTATTTTTCCTAGGTTCCTCTGGTCATAAGAAACATCACCAAATTTTCCTAGAATTTATTTCTCGACATGCTAATTATTGGAATTAAAATATTCAAAACGAGTAACTTGCGATTGAAAAATCAATAACTTCTCGTAGGGATAGCCTCTGACCTTGGAAAATTCAGGGAATGTTCCAAAGTTCAGAGGCTTCAAAAGCCCTATGGTCTCATGCCATGGTGAATTTCCTATGCAAATGGAGAATTAAAACAATGCATGGAGTAAATAAATCATTAAAAATAAAATACTCAATGAAATTACTTGATTTCTTTTCCACATTATTCTCCTCTGTTCACTAAGCAAGTGGGTATTTTTATTTTATTTTTAGAATTTTTTTACACAAAGTTATGGATTTTCTAAGTTCTGGTAATTAAATAAATCCATAAAATCCTATTTTTCTACTTATTCGAATCGGCGCCACGTCAACCTTAGCATCTCCGAACAGCCACGCGACGCTTTCTGGTTCGACGCTGCCATCTGACTCAGCGCTCCAGGGGCCCGCGGTTCATGTACCATCGCGCTGTCCTGCTCGATCCCGACCGTCCGCTCGATACACGCGCGATCCAATGGCTCCCAGTCATCGTCTACGACTGGTGTGAACCCGTGACCATCCACACTAAAACCCTAAGATCTCACTCAATACTTAACGGATTTTTGTGTTCTTGTGCTCTATGGATTCGTCTTGAAGAGACGAATACATCTATACGGTGATCATGCATTGAAATTAAGGCATTTGAAATGGAGAATGTTCAGAAGCTCGGGAAGAAGAGAGAGCTCATACCTTTGCTCAGAGAAGTGAAGCTTCGATCTGAGAGTTGTGTCACGTTCGATTGGGTCCAAGCAAGCTCCAGATGAAGTCCCTTGGCCTGGTGAATTGCCTAGGTACAAAAGTGACCACAGCCGATCACAAAGCTTGGAGGCTGGAACAGCTGGGTGGCCTGGAGAGGGGGCTTTCACTGGGGAACTTCTCCTCTTGGTCTGGTGAAGGTGTAGAACCAATCAATTTGGAGATTGGCTCATTGTGGTGAAGTGTCCCGGTTTTGGGCTTGAATTTCAACTCGAAATTGAGCTCACGGAGAGGAAATGGCAGGGGGATTTCGAGTGGGGATCAAGTTCTCCAGGTGTGGGGAAGAGTCTGGAATGATTTTGGCAGAGTTTCTGTGTGTTTTTGTTTCAGCACCTCTTCCATGGCCGAGAGAGGTGGAGTTTAAATAGAGCCGGGCTGGAGGCTCTCCCGGGGGAGTTAGGGCTTGGGATCGACTTGCTCCGGTGAGGAGAAGAACAGCCATGGTGGCCATTGGGCATGGGGCAACTCGGCAAGTGAGAATTCCAAGCTTGGGCTCACATGGGAGCTCTCGGGTGTGGTGTTTTCCGGCGGCCGGGTGGGCGGCCGGCGAGCATGGGTCACCCTTAGGGTCAGGATGCTCAGGGCTTGATGTTTGTGAAGTCAATTGGTTGTTGCCATGTGTAAAGGGTTTGAATCAAAGTGGAATGGAAAATGGCTAGTTTTGGGTCTAAATGGGTCAACCCATGGTTTTGGGTTAGGTCCACCATCCAAGGCCAATTTGGGCTGAAGAGAAAGCCACTTGGATCAGCTTGATTAGTGGGGTCAAGTCACAATCCAAGTACAATTAGGCTTAAGCATGAGTTAGGGGAGACATGGGAGTGGTTAATCACCTTTAAGAGAATCATTAAAGGGTCCCCTCTTCTTGCCATTTTGGGTATGGTGAAGTGTCCAAAGCTTTCATGGCTCACATGTGGCTCATGCATGGCTTCATGGCTCACATTTGGCTTGGAAAAGGCTAAGTCAACTTTCATGAAAGAGGTTTTTAGGAATTTTGGTAATTTAGGGGTGATTTGATAGGATTTGGCATATGGCTTAGTTTAGAAAAATTTGATGGCTAATTTAGAACTTAGGGATGATTTTAATTGAGTGAGGATGAGATGAGATTGTAATGTGGGCCTTAGGATGGGTTTGGACTTTTGAAATTATTTTAGGAATGGGCTTTTAGGAAGGTTTAGAAAAAAAAAGTGGGCTTTATGTTTAAAAATAAATTTATGAATGGGATTTTTGTGAAGGATTGGGCCAAACAAATGTTGGGTTTATTTTAGGGATGTGCCATGATTGATTTGAAGCAAGTTTGAGGTGGTTTGGGTTTGAATTGGGTTGGATTTGGGCTTCTTTGGTAAAGGGGTCAACATAGGTCAAATTGGGCTAATTTGGCCCAATGTTGGGCTAGGGTTGAAATTGATGTAAAATTAATGTTGGGAAATGTTTATGGGGGTGTTACAAATAGGTTTCAACTTTGGTTGGGTTTTGATTTTGGGATTTGGGCCCATTTGGGTTAGGTTTGGGTGTAGGCCCATTTAGGGAATTTTGGGTTTGGGTTGAATTTGAGTAAGGTTTGGGTCCAAATTTTGGGCAAATCATGTTAGTGTTTTGTTTGTGGGGATGCTAGGAAGGTTTTAGAAAAGATTTGGGTCAAATTGGGATTGAATTGAGTTGGTTTGAGGTTGGTTTAGGTCATGGGTCAAAATTGGGCCTTAAGCATAAAAATGAAATTGGATTCAAATTTCAATCAAATTGGGCTTGAATTTGGTCTAGATTGATATTGGGAATATTGAATTGAAGTTTAGAATTTAATTGGACCAAAATTGAGGTCAATTGGGGTGATTTGGTTTGACATTGGGTTCATTTGGGTTTAAAATAGGCTAAATTGGGGGTTTTGGTAAAAGTAGGGTGAATTGACAAAATTGGCCCATGGTGTAGTTGGACAAAATGAAATTGGGAATATTTGGGATTTTCTGGAATTTTCTGAATTTATGGAATTTTGGGTCAAGAGGGGCATTTTGGTAATTTGGAGGGTATTGGGGGTATTTTAAAAATTTTGGTATATTTGACTATGGATGATCAATTTGAGTGATGTGGCAATATTTGGGATTAGTTTTGAGGGATTTTGGATAATTTGGAGATTTTGGAAAATTTGGGCAATTTCAAGGACTTTTGGTAGGTTTGATTGGTGTAGGGTCCCCGGGGTCAAAAACTGAAATTTTGGAAGAATGAAGGTTGATCAAATGTGAGTGAAATGGAATCACTTTGATTGAGCCATGAAGCCATATTAAGCCCATATGAGCCATGAGAGGACTCATTGGAGGCATTCTCTATGTTGTTCCTAACCCTCTTAACCAGGGGCTTAGGGGTTAAGGTCCATCCATATGAATTACCTACATGAGTCAGGGAGTCGAGTTGGGTATAGGTGTGGTTTTAGGATTTGGATTGTGTGTGTGAGAGTGTAGAGTGTGAGTGTAGTGAGTGTGTAAGTCAACCCTCACCAGGCCAGGCCACCCAGGGCAGTCCTAAGGCCAAAGAGTCCTATAGGGAACTCATCCTTTAAACCTCCACATTTGATTTCAACCCTCTAGGTGATTAGGGGTCTACAATCAAGCTTGTGGGGTTTGCAGGGAGACAAGAAGTGGTTTAAATTTCTAAGGGATGGGTCCCAATTCTAGTCCTCTAAGATAGTCAAAGAAAAAGCCTAAGGCTAGATCCTAGACACTAAAGAGGGAAGAGAAGACCTCATAAAAAATGAGGTCAACAAATGGACCCCCAATAGGTGTGGTGTGCTAACCAAGCACACCGCGCGTATTGGCGTTGACCGAAGAGATCGACAAAACCAACACAGATGTCCAAGTGTCAAACTTAGGACGAAGTAGAAGAATTTTCGCTGGGGAGTATCAGGTATATTTCCAAGATTGGAGATTCTTGAACTCTCGGCGGGAATGGAAAAGGAGATGAATTCCAAATCATATGATGCAGGGAATTCGATTTAGATTTCACTTCATGTTCGAAGCTTTGATGTGTGAGTTTAGATTTTAGTTTGAGTTTTAATTTAGATTGAAGTTTGGTTTAAAATCAATTTGAGGAAATTTTGAATTTGAAAATTGGATTTGAAATGAGAATCGAAACCTAGGTTTCAACCTCGGGATTGCGAAGAGAACTGGAATTTAGGTACCAGCCTCAGAGTGAGAATCAGAATTTAAGTACTGATCTCGAGAGGGATGAGAATTGAAATTTAAGTATCAATCTCGAAAGAGAATCGAAATTTAGGTATCGATCTCTAAGGAAGAGAACTGGAATTTAGGTACCAGTCTCGGAAGAGAGTCGAAATTTAGGTATCGACCTCGAAAAGGATGAGAATCAGAATTTAGGTACTGATCTCGAAATGAGAACTAGAATTTAGGTACTAGTCTCGAATGAGAGTCGAAATTTAGGTATCAACCTCGAAAAGGATGAGAATCAGAATTTAGGTACTGATCTCGGAATGAGAACTAAAATTTAGGTACTAGTCTCGAATGAGAGTCGAAATTTAGGTATCGACCTCGAAAAGGATGAGAATCAGAATTTAGGTACTGATCTCGGAATGAGAACTAGAATTTAGGTACTAGCCTCGAATGAGAGTCGAAATTTAGGTATCGACCTCGAAAAGGATGAGAATCAGAATTTAGGTACTGATCTCGGAATGAGAACTAGAATTTAGGTACTAGTCTCGAATGAGAGTCGAAATTTAGGTATCGACCTCGAAAAGGATGAGAATCAGAATTTAGGTACTGATCTCGGAATGAGAACTAGAATTTAGGTACTAGTCTCAAATGAGAACTGGAATTTAGGTACCAGTTTCGGAAGTTTAGAATTGAAATTTAGGTATCAATTCAGAAGAGAATCGAAATTTAGATATCGATCTCGAATGAGAAATGGAATTTAGGTACCGACCTCGAAGTGAGAACTGGAATTTAGGTACCAGTCTCGGAAGTTTAGAATTGAAATTTAGGTATCAATTCGGAAGAGAATCGAAATTTAGGTATCGATCTCGAATGAGAGTCGGAATTTAGGTACCGACCTCGAAGTGAGAACTGGAATTTAGGTACCAGTCTCGGAAGTTTAGAATTGAAATTTAGGTATCAATTCGGAAGAGAATTGAAATTTAGGTATCGATCTTGAATGAGAGTCGGAATTTAGGTACCGACCTCGAAGTGAGAACTGGAATTTAGGTACCAGTCTCGGAATTTTAGAATTGAAATTTAGGTATCAATTCGAAAGAGAATCGAAATTTAGGTATCGATCTCGAATGAGAGTCGGAATTTAGGTACCGACCTCAAAGTGAGAACTGGAATTTAGGAACCAGTCTCGGAAGTTGTAATGTATGAAGAAGGACCCAGTCTCGTGCCATCAGAACCAAACTGAACCAAGTTTGTGGCTCCGTGTCAATGAACTTAGTCAATCTCCGTACAAGAGGGGAAGGAGATCACAGAAAATCAAAAGGATTTCGATGTGACGAAAAGGGTGTGGGATTTTTGAAATTTGAAGTGTGAATTTTTCGTGAGGAAGAATCATCCCGAAGGAGGGTTTCAAAGTAGTTTGAAGTAGATTTTGATCTGAGGAAGAGTTGAAGGATTTGAAAGAGATAGATTGAGATTGTAATTCCAATTGAGATTCATTTTTCATTTTGTTTGTCCTTTAATGATCCAATTTATTTTTGTTGTTTATTTGATGTTCACGTGAATTTTATTTGCTGTTCATGTGGATTTGAAATTCATTTGAATATTTGGATTTCAAAGAACGGCTCTTATTTATTTCTCTTTTCTTTCTGTTCTTTGTTCAAAGTTCATTTAACTCTAATGGCGTTTCCCAGTCAATTTGCACAAAAAGAGGTGAAGGCAAAATGTGACATGGTCACTTTCATTCCAATCTTGTTGAAGATACATCATACAACTCGATCTGAAATATTTCTCATACAATCCATGACTCAAAATAGACTATGTATGATCCTTGTTGATCCATCCAAAAGTATCTGTTAAAAATCCATGTCTGAATAATGAGATACACGGTCAATAACATCACCTTCCAAGCCATCCTTGGCAGGAATGCCGCATGGATGTACAATGGAGGTGTGCTTATTTCCCGTGTAACTTACGGCTCGTAGGCCGGAGACTCTCCAATCTCGGATCCGTCGGAAGTCGTAAGGTGCCTTTTCGTCGTCCATCCTTCTAAAAGTGACGGAGATCCGCTCTACTCGGTACTCCGGTATACAATGTTTTGCGATGTCTGCTCCATTTCCTTTTAATATCATGACAGAGCCTACCGAAAGTGGTATCTCCACCGCCCCTCGGAACTTACCCGGGCTTGCTATCCGGAGGTCAGATCCGAACATGATATTGCATTGGTTGATGAACGAAACTGTGCAGAAAGGTCTGACAAAGTCATGGTGGTCTATGTGTGGAGGTATGCAGTCGCCCTTCTGATAAATGTTGATGATGCAACTGTTGGGTATGCAGTCTGCTGGCAGTACCCTCCATCCTATCATTCTTTTCACCATTCTTTTAATTATTCTCGGCATTGGATCCACCTTACCGTGACGGAGTATCCCTGGTGGATTTCCTTTTCTGTCCTATGCGAAGTTATAGCAACATCCGGATTGTATTGTGACTCTTCCTTTCCCTGGCATCCATTTCTGGGGTTCCGAATAAGTCTTTTCTCTCAGACGGCCTGCTTGACCCATCTTCTGAAGTTCTAAAATGCAATCCACAATCTGCTGTTGCTCGTACTCCGAGAATACACTGTGTGTAACTCGAGGCCTTCCAAAATGTTGATTCTTCGCCTCTAATCCTTTCAAAGTATTTGAAAGTCTTCTTCTCAACATTTTGCATTCTTTCTAGTTCATATTCAGGATGATGCTGCTAGTGACGAGGCCTAGTAACGTATTACGGGATGTATGGCTCAATCCCATCGCGTTCTCCTGCATACCTTGGCTCCTCGGGGATTGTCTCTGTCGGGACATCCTCCGGGGTTGCTTCCTCAACAAGGTTCTTCAGATATGGTATCTCTGTCTAGTGTCGAGGCACTGATTCTATTTCTGTTCTTCTTGGCACTTTTTCGATCTGTTCTGATTTTCTTGGCGTTGAATTTCTTCTTTCTGGTTCCTGACGAACCGGTATCTTTGAAATGTGTGTGTTGGCAAAGGTGGCTGTTTCCTCGTGTTGATCTGCTGCTAGTTTAGTCAACATCTTGCGGATACGGCAATTCTTATTCCTTCTTTGAGTGGCAGTGAGAGTAGCTCTCCTTACCCCTTGAATCTCTGCGGGCGCAGTGCTGACGAGCCTGCCCTCTGCCGTGGCAACTACTGACTTGATTTTCTTTCTTTCCTCGGTGTTTGTCTTTCTTTTCTTGTTGTTGGATTGGTGGCTTGGGCCACCCATCTTCATCACTGTCTGACTATGAAGCTCTTCTCGGTCCACTGGGACCCAATCATTTTCTTCGTACTGTAGGTCTGCTGGTGTGAAGTCGAATCAATTTCTATCACTGCTCCATCCTTCACTATCTTTTCATCGAGTGCGAGACTCACACCATTTTTAAAGTTTAAGACCAACCGCCCGTTCGACATTTCCCTGCGAAGAACACAAGGAAAGGATCAAGGGCTGTACTAAGAACAAGAACATTAAGAAAATATTTACCACTGAAGATTCTTATTCTCTTATTTTATTTTTAATTTTTAAGGAAAGTAGAAAAAGAATAAGAAAGATCGGAAACAAGATTTGATTTGAAAGGAAGGGTAAAACTTTATTATTATGATTTCACATATTTTATTTTTAGCACATACTTTATTTTATCCATTTTTATGTTTTTGGGTTCGGACCCAGTCACAAAGTGATTGCTTCACCCGTGTTTCTAGGGATAAGACTCCATTTTAGGGGCCACCCTTCGAAACATCAGGTTGCATAATACTTCTTCATATATCGTCCATTGATTGGAAGCATTTGTCGTTCTCCTTGGCAATTCAGAAGTTGGTAGGAGCCTCCTGAGTAGACTGCCTCGACCACAAACGGCCCTTCTCATGTCGGTTCAAATTTGCCTCCTATCTTGTGATGTGCAAGAATAGGTCTTCTGACAACAAGAACTAAGTCACCAACTTTGAAAGTTCTTGGGCGGACCAGTTTATCATGGGTCTGGATCATCTTAGCTTGGTACAGTTCCAAATTTTGCTGCGCCGCAAGTCTCTTCCCTTCCAAGCTTTCCAGTTCTTCCAGTCGCAATCTGGCATTTTCTTCTGTAGTAATTTTATTTGCAACTGCAATCCTAAGTGATGGAAGCTGGACCTCCAAAGGTAAAACGGCCTCGGACCCGTACACTAAAGCGTAAGGCGTAGACTGAGTTGGAGTTCTAAAAGTCGTCCTGTAGGCCCATAAGGCTTCTAACAACTTCTCGTGCCAATATCTCTTGTTATCATCCAAGGTTTTCTTTAAAATCTGAACGAGAGTTTTATTAAAAGCCTCGGCCAAGCCGTTTGCTCTTGAGTAGTAGATCGTTGAGTATCGACAATCGATCCCGTGTCTTCTGACAAAATTGTTGATTTTTTTGCTTCTGAATGCAGACCCATTATCTGAAATGATTCTGCGCGGTACCCCAAAACGGTAGACAACTTGATTTTTGAAAAACTGTAGCACGTGGTGTGCCTTTACTTCTCTGAGTGGAACTGCTTCGCCCATTTAGAAAAGTAGTCACGTAGACTGCAAGGATGAAGCGATGTCCTCTTCATGAAGGCGGTTCTATCAGACCCACTATATCCGTGCCCCAACACTCAAATGGCCACGACACAATTGTCGGATGTAGCACATTTGGAGGTTGGTGTAGAACCACTCCGTGCACTTGGCACTCGGTGACGGCTCTTGGCGACTTTCATACGGTCGAGTCATCATTGAGGGCCGTAGTACCTCTAGTCTTTTAATTTTCATTTTCATTTTCGGACCGATCGATGAGCGCCATAAAGTCCTGAGTGTACCTCTTTGACAATTTCACGAGCCTCAGACCCGTTCAGGTATCTTAACCACATCTGATCAAAAGACCTTCTGTATAATGTATTGTTTATTAATGCATAAGACATAGTTCTTTTCTTGATTTGATGGGCTAATGACTTATCGTCCGGTAATTTACCTGTTTGCAGGTAGTCTATGTAGCGGTTGACGCCAATCTTCGTGTTTTCCGTCACTGCTTCTGACTGATTCCTCTCGCTTTTCGATTTCTGTATCATATCCATGTCGAGCTGTGATAGGACCTGTCGTCCTTGAACTGACACTTCAACTGACTCATCTTGTAAGCAGGCAAATTCTTTTGCAAGGCGAGCTAGTGCATCCGCGAGGGCATTTTCTCTTCTGGGGATCTTGTAGATTGTTACATTCGGAATTTGTTCCAACAGTTTCATGGCATACTGAAAGTATTGCTCGAGTCTTGGCTTTAAGATTTTGTATTGTCCTGCGACTTGTTGAATGATCAACTGAGAATCTCCGTAGATGTTGATATCCGTTATCCCCATTTGAATGGTCAGTTCTAGTCCTACTATGAGGGCCTCGTATTCTGCCTCGTTGTTTGTGCACGGATCTGTTAAGTGGTAGGAGCATCTTAACATCCCTAGCTCCGTTGTTATAAAGATTAGTCTGATTCCTGCTTTACCGGGCACTATCTTTTGCGATTCTTTGTCTTTCTGTGCTGAGGACGCTCCGTCGAAGTATAGTTCCCAACGTTGATCATCGGTGTCTTCTAGGCTTATTATCTGCTCGTCAGGCAAATTGTCGTCGAGAGGCGAATCCGCCGGTAAAGGATGTCTTGCAAGGAAGTCAGCTAGTATTTGTCCCTTTACGGCGCGAAGAGGAACGAAAGTTATATCAGATTACAATAGTATCATCGACCACCTGGCAAGTCTGCCAGAAAGTGTCGGTCGGGTCATCAAATATTGCAACGGATTGACTCTCGAAATGAGGTTGACCTTATGAGAAAGCATGTAATGCCTGAGTTTCTGTGCGGCGAAGATCAGGGCCAAACAATGCTTCTCAATAGGAGGATACTTTACTTCCGTCGGCAATAGACGACGGCTTAAGTAATAAAGAGCATTTTCTTTTCTCTCATCATTGACCTGGGCTAGCAGGGCTCCGAGAGAGTCGTCTAAAGCCGCGGTATAAAGTATTAACGGTCTACCCGAGACTGGGGCTGCTAGGACAGGAGGTGTCATTAAATATTGCTTAAAGTCCTCGAAGGCCCGTTGACATTTCTCTTCCCAAACGAATTTGGCGTCCTTTTTAACTAATGCCGAGAAGGGCTGACACCTACCTGACAAGTTCGAGATAAAGCGTCGAAGATATGCCAGCTTCCCTTGAAAGGATCATAGCTGTTTTAAGGTTTTGGGAGGCGGCATCTCTAAGATAGCTTTAATCTTTTCCGGATCAATTTCGATTCTGCGATGTCGGACAACAAATCCTAAGAATTTCTCGGAGGTGACGCCGAAGACGCATTTTAAGGGATTCATCTTAAGGTTGTATTGCCTCAGTCGCTCGAAAACAATTCTCAAATCATACGAGTGATCTTCCTTCAGTTTGCTTTTGATGACCTCATCGTCCACGTAGCACTCGACTTGGTTGTGAATGAGATCATCAAAAATCTTTGTCATTGCTCTTTGATATGTTGCTCCTGCGTTCTTTAGTCCGAATGGCATTACTCGTGTAGCAATACACTCCGATCGGCGTTACGAAAGCTCGTGAGCTTTTAGTCTTCTGGTGCCATCTTTATCTGGTTGTATCCTGATGATCCATCCATGAATGAAAGTATTTCATG
The DNA here is from genome assembly GCA_022702705.1 of Papilionanthe hookeriana x Papilionanthe teres. Lineage (NCBI taxonomy): Eukaryota > Viridiplantae > Streptophyta > Magnoliopsida > Asparagales > Orchidaceae > Papilionanthe > Papilionanthe hookeriana x Papilionanthe teres. The sequence continues at coordinate 24,516,775 of CM040436.1, read as the reverse complement.
TGTTGAAGCAATGTCGATCATCAGTTCTGGGATTGACAGTGGAAATTCATCCTTTGGACATGCTTTATTTAAATCCCTGAAGTCTACACAGATTCTGATCTGACTATTTTTCTTTCTGACTGGTACCACGTTGGTATCCAAGTAGGGTATTGTTCTTCACAGATAAATTTAGCGTCGATTAGCTTCTTAACTTCGGAGATTACTTGTTGCTCAATTTCTAGACGCATTCTTCTGGGAGCTTGTCTGACTGGAACAGAAGTAGGATCTACTCCTAACTTGTGAACTGAGACTTCAGGAGCTAATCCTGGCATTTTGTCGTAACTCCAAGCAAAACAGTCCTTGAATTCCATTAATAGCTTGATCATTTCCTCGGAATCTTCTTTATTGAGTAAGGAGCTAACAAAAGTTGGTCTAGGCTTTTCGCTAGTACCTAAGTTAACTTCCACTAACTTGTCTATTATAGATTTGATTTATTCTTCAAATTCTGGTGGAGCATCTCCGATTGGTAGATCTTCGAGGTCCTCTGAAGCTTCCAAGCAGTCTTTATTAGGCTTGCAAGTGACAACCAAGCAAAATTCCGTATCGTCAACTGAACCTACTGTGCCGAATCCGAGACCATGTTTTGAATTGGGAGGCCGACCGACATTGTTCCATAGTCTTTCAAAATGTTGTCATTGGACCCTTTGTCCATTGTCGAGGTAAGACACCACGTTGAATTAAATTTTGAACATAGGGAGAGTACCACTCAAACGGTAATTTCATTAATTCGGAAGAAGCGACATCTTCAAATTGTACATCTTTTTCATTATTGGAAGAAAGAGTACCACGGTAAAATTTGATTGGTTTAGCACCACCGCCATGTACTTCCTTGACCACCATACCCTCAATCTTATTAGACTGGATCGGGGTCAGGGCCATAGTGTGTACATGGTAGTTAATCTTCTCGTACATTGATTTATATTCTTCATTCTTTTCATCTTCGAGGAGATCTTGAATTGTGGTTTCTTCTGGTTTATTAGTAGCTTGCTTCTTTCTTGATTTCTTCTTCTTCTTCGTAGCCGTTCTCCCAATTCACGTTGATTACCGACTTTTTCTCGTCCAATCGTCCCAACGTTTCGCCACGACCTCGTCCCCGGCCTCGACCTCGGGTGCAAGTTGTGAAGAAACCTTCACCATCTCGCCGTAAGGGAGTGGTGAGTGACTCGTTGGACTAGAACTTCGGGTTCTTTGTCGTCTTGAACTTCTTTTGCTTCATTTGGCATGGTATTTCCGGAGAAGATTGTTTTCTTTGGAGGCGCGTAGTAGGCCGCATCTTCATGAATTCTGATTTCATGTATGGAGAACGGTTGCAAGTCAACTTTAATGCAATCGTTCTCCTCCATCGTAGTATTTTATGCACCGATGCAGAGACGACGGTACCATCCGGTTCTCATGTATCCACGGTCGGCCCAAGTAGTGCGTTGAACGATGTTTCGAATCAATTATATGGAATTTTGCGGTTGTCTTTGCTAAATCACCGGTCTTCATCAACAACGTTATTGATCCGAGGGCTCTTTCTCCTTTCTGGTTGAATCCTCTTAGTAACATCTTGTCCGCTTCAAGCTCGCGAGCATCAATTTCCAAGTATGCTAACATCCAAAGATTCATTATTTTGATTGACGCTCCTGGATCCACCAATACTCTGGAGAGCGTAAACTTTCCGATTGTAATCGAAATGTACAACTGGTCGGTTGTGATCGGCCGTCCCAAGTAATAGATCATCGTCCGCGAAGGTAACACCTCGCTGTTCCTTTAACGAGCAAACCTCGTCTAAGGAATCTCTGGACATCTGAGCTAAACAAATCTCTGGATCAAGTAAGGCCTTGATCAGAGCTTCCCTCATCTCTTTTGATAATATGAGAGCATCGTAGATGCTCAATTTGGCTGGTAGTTTCCTAAGATGGGCTAGTACGTTATAGTCCACTTTGCTACCATGTGTTTCAGTTTCTTCCCGAATGGGCGATTCTTCTGCTGGGGTTGATTCTTCCTGAACAACCACCTGTTTTCCTTTGTCTTTTGGACCCATTCTAGGAGGTAGAACCCTTCCGCTCCTTAAGTTGACTTCGTGATTTCTTCGAATCCGGTACCGAGTTTACCGGTGTCTCCTTTTGAATCGGCATGACGAGGTTCTTCTCGGAGTCGCTTCGGAATCCGAAAGCTCTAACTCTATTGTGATTGGGGTTCCTCAAAATTCACAAATAGATTCATTGCTCGTTGAACTTTCGTAGCCTTCTTGGTGAATGTCTTCTTTGTCATCGTGATTGTCGAGGTTGTGTATGATTTGAGAATTGTTATTTGTATCGGAATCGAGATCCGGATTAGGTTGGTTGTCGTCAGTTGCGTAATCGTTAGAAACAGTCAAAACGTAGCCAACGCCATAACTCTTATCATTATAAGATTCCGCCGGAGCGAGCAAATAATCATACAGAGTCAAAGGTTCGAGGAATTTTTCCCCCGAATCGGAAACAACCATCCTAGCTTAAGAGCTTCGGTCTTTTCTTCTTCTACGATCTCCTTCTTTTCTACGATCTTTTCTTCCTGGGGTGGTTCTTCAATTGCAAGCGATAGCGCCGGCTTGACAGGTTTCGAACTTTGAATTGAAGCACGCACCGAAGCGGTTTGGATGCGATCCAAAATTCTCTTCGATGACTTCGTCCAAGCGATACTCCATCCATCATTCGTCGTGTAGGGATCTATAGGAACAATAGGATCCGTTGAAATAACATTGACAGAACCGTCTTTCTGGGGCTCCTTCATGTATTCCTTCGGAATCGTTATGTTCCCTTTTCGGAGATTGTAGTCAAGCCAACTGTTGAAGGTGATGCAATCCTTTATCTTATGTCCAAGCATCCGGTGGTAAGGGCAATAGATGGGATGGTCTTTCTTATTGACTTCTTCTGGCTTCCTGGGTTCTGGCAGTTGAAAATCCGGAGTCTTCATCAAACTGCGGAACATCTTTGGCACTGCCTCTTTCTTGAATGGATATTCTCTATTTATAAGCTCTTTTAACGTGCGCTGCGAGCGCGGCGGTTGCTCATACTCGTTGAGTTGGTCGATAACCGAGTCGAGGTTGTTGGTAGTTCTGCCGAGGTTGTTGATAGATCGGCCGCTGGCCGCTCCGGTCTGTATTTGGATTGGCCGCTTGCCCTTATCGATCGCCGCGACGATCCTGGATTTCTTTTCAAATGTCTTCACAGGCTTCTGTTTGTCTGTTTTGTCGATGAAACTTAGTTGCTTCGCTTCCTCTTGCAAGCTTCCGGCATTGCTTAACAACTTCTCGAAAGTCTTAATCGTAAATCTCTTAAGGAGAAGTGCTATCGGGCCGTGCATGCTTTTAAGCAAGATACCGACTGCATGCTGCTCTTGTAGCTGTGGCTCACACTTCATGCTTAGATTCCTCCATCGAAGTATGTAGTCCACTAAAGTTTCGTTCGGTTTCTGTTTCTCCATCACTAGATCACCGATGGTGATATGGTGTTGAGCTCCGCAAACCGTTTCACAAAGAGGTTTTCTAATTCCGAAAATGTCTTTACCGAACCGTTCGGTAACTCCGCGTACCAATCGAAGGCGATCCCCGACGAGTCGCCGACGAACCGTCGGAAGAGTAAGGCGTCACTTCCACCGGCGTTGCAACAACTAGCGCGAAAATGTGCAACATGCCGTCGAGGGTTTCGCGTACCATCAAAAGTCTTCGAACAGAGGTGGTACGAAGCCTTTTGGGTATCTGTACCGCATCAAATTCTTCGGGGTAAGGTCTACCCGTCCGAATAGATGCTCCGCTCTTAGGACCGTGCTAAGGCTTCTCGCACTCGTCGTTCTACCATATTCTCGATGTCTTTCTCCGGAATCATATTCCGGTAGAATCTTTCTTCGTACGATCGTCTCCGTTAACTGGATGTAATCTCTTTTCTCCGTCCGTAATATGAATAACTTCGGAGGTGTTTCTCTGGGGGTCGAACTCGACTCCGAAGAGTGGCTAGGGCCGCAGCCCATCTCTTCCATCCTTTTTGCCATTCGAGAGATCGTATCATCTTTTTCTCGAAGTCGTGCTCTTAATGCTTCCGGTTCATCTCTCTCTGCACTGTACGGAGCACCTCGCGAAGCCGACGATGCTCGTGTCTCAACCATGTTGATCTCCACATATTCGTCATCCATGAATTCCGACGAATCGACTTCATCTCCAAACTCTTCTTCTCTTTCTCTTGCTAATCGTTGAATGTCGGTCCTTAGCTTTTCCATAGCATCCTCCAGTGGTCTCTTTCGTACGGTTTCGCAGTTATCATGCGATGGCTGTTGGATTTCTTTCTTGGGAGTCCCCTTCATCGCAGTGGCGCTCTCTTCGGACTCGAGTCTCCTGACGAGACTTTCCTTTCGTGTCGTTGTTTCGGTCTTAATCGCCGCAATAGGACGCCATACCATCCTTCTAGCAAGCGAAGGCCTAGGACCGGATGGTCCGTCGGCCGAATGCCGGAAGGTGGTATCGTCCCCGATCCGTAAACCCGAAACAACAACAAAGTGGACTAGCTTTCATCTTCTTATTCGGCTTTTCTCGTGGCGATAACGGGTTCTATTCGCGGCCCAAGGCGGGATTTGGTCGGCACCCGCCCTATCCTTCTTAAAATCTCCGATACGAGACATTTCTCTTTCTTTGCTAACTTCTCTATCACAGCTCGCAATCGAGCAAATGGTGTGATCCTAGCCCTTTTCTTTCGACTGTTGCTATAGTATGCGGGTCGAGGTAATGTAGAAGCAATCTTGCGGACATTTTCCTCGTCACCGCGGCGAGAGGGGATGGAATCTACTCCCTTCCAAAAGCGGTGTATACTCGAGCAATGGTAGATGTACTCGTGGATCTCTTCTAAGAAAGCGACTTCGAGCAGCTCCGGCCTTTCTGGCAATCCTTCTACTTCGTTCCTCCTCCGAGTCCGTGTTAGGGGTCGAACCCTCGAGCCGGACCCACTTTCGAAAACAGAAGGTCTCGCAGGGAGATCTGTACCCTCCACGGTAACAGGCTCATTACAAACTTGGACTTCCTTCCCCTTTAGTTTAGCGGGAGCCGGAGTAGGTGCAGAGACGACTAGACCGGTGGGGGTAGAGACAATAGTCCTCCTACGAACAAGTAGTGTTCCTTTCACTGGAACCCTTCGTAGGGAGGGAACTCTTAAGCTGACTTCAGGTTGAATTCAATCATGAGCTCTTCCGTTTTTGACATTTTGTCCATTAGTGTGAAGAGAGTGACGTCAGCGATCTTGACATCTGTGTTGCCAAATCCTTGTCCAAAACGGATGATCCCATTGTCGGGCAGCTCATCCTTGTAAATAGCGAAGTCCAGTCCATCGGTGAAGGAGAAGATTAACTTTGGGGCATCCATTTTCTACGTAGGCGATTCCGAATGTCAGTCCCGAATTATACTTCCTTTCGTCGTAAAGTTTAGGACGAAGAAGAAAGAGTCCGAACACATTTTCGTTTATGTTAGTGCATTTGTGATTTATAAAAGAGGTTGTTTATTAGGTAGTTCATTTGTTAGAAACAAAACGATTAAAGGAAAAAGGTTATAGAAAAGGTAAAGGGCCTGATTTAGAATTGGAAAGGAAGAGAAAGTCTTATGCAAGACTTCTCAACTCGAAGGACCGCTCCTAAGCTAACACCTATTGGGGGTCCACCCTACCTCAGAAAAGAGGTAAAAGGATCTCGGAACCTCTCTGTTTAGGGGTGTCTAAACAGTGGCTCCTAAATCCAAGAGAGTTGACTATACCCGTTCAAGAAAGAAATGAACGTGGTATTTCAACGGAAGAATGGTAGCTTGGTCCACTAGGGACATGGACTTGCTACCGATTTATGAAAGCAAAACCATCTGATCAAAATGGAGAGAGGAACTAGTCCCCAGCGGAGTCGCCAGAAGTTGTCGGCATATTTTTAGGTTATGTGTTGTATTTTGAAAAGGGGTCGCCTACGAAATTGTCGGATTGTAATTTTAAATTTAATTTAAATATATATATAATTTAGAAAGTAGTATTTGATTTTGAAAATAATTTTGAGTTTCAAAATTTTAAGATATGAAATCAAACCGATCTCACATCCCGAATAGTTTATATAAACGAGCACCGCACCACAAACCGTGTATCTATCCCGAAGAATAGACACACTGCTTGATGATGGGGCTCGATTAAATAAACTAGAAGATTTGTGACATCCGTTTTGTCTGCGAACCAATTTTATAAGCCGACAAGTTCCCCTGCTTAATATAAATGAATTAAGCAGGGTTTATATTACCTGGGTTCTTATAGTTCCCTATAAGGGCAAGCCCCTATAGTTAATTACATCGTAAGTGACGGGAATCACTTAAGAAAACTCTCGATAATGATCAGTGGTTTTGCTCTCAAGAATTTCAAAGTTTAAGGTTTTCAAAGGATTGGATTTTGGAAATTTCAATAGGGATTAGCTCAAATTCGGAACAGTTTATTTTAAGAGTCCAAAGGAAGAGAAGTAGGAGAAGCTGAGGATCCAAGAAGAATCTTGGCAACTTCCCAAACTATCCTATTGTTTGGTTTGAATTTGGGAGTTTACTTAATGTTGTAATCTTTCCAATTTTAATTAATTTGGACTTATATTCGTATGACATTATCATACAAACAGCCTCGAAGATGTGAGGGTTTATGTCGTACCGAACGACTACCTCGGAGTCTTAAGACCGGTTAGGGCTTAATTTACATAACATGATTATGCAAATGTCTAACAAAGAGTTGAGGATTTATGTTGCACTAGGCAAACTACCTCGAAGTCCTATGGCTTGGTTATTTAATTCTAAGAATGTTTAGTTGATGTAGATCCGAGTTTTGCCGATGACGATGGCCGAGTCGCCCACTATGCTCCGAGCTTCTTGTCGTTGCAGAGGTTTAGTTTTGGAAAGTGATAAATCGAGAGATGAGAGAAGTATTTTGGTTTAGAGAAAATCTTAAAATCCAAGTGTTTTTAATATTTTAATTAAAACAAATCTTAAAGTTGTTTAAACGAACCGATTAAGATCCCACGATTCCGTCATCCCGACACCATTATTTTCATCGAATTCACTTAGTCCAGCATGAATTTGCTAAACTCAACCGAATGAGTTCCACACTTTCATTTAGACCGTGGGAAATCCCGTTAGCAACACGTGGGTTACATCATCCGAGGTATTCCCGATCATTCAACGAGACGTTTTAATTTAGTTGCAATTGTAGTTTTGTTGTTCTGTTTGTGATTAAATTTCGAGTTGTTTTATATTTTGGAATGTTGTGGCGGTGATTTTTATCTTGTAATGACTTTTAATTTAGTTTTGGTTTCAGTTCAGGGACTATCCTAAAGGTTTTGGTTTTCATGCAACAATTGTTTATCATGCAAGAAAAGTAAAGTGCAGTGCATATAAGTAAATTGCAATAAAGTAAATTGCAATAAAATAAAAGCGTACCTGGAGGGTCTTCCCGTCATCCCAAGCTGCACTTAAAACACATGTTAAGACATTTAAATGTTTCAACAAGTACCTAGGTAAAGCTAAGGGAAAGGTTTTAGTTGTCTACCAAAGTCCTAATCCTATACCTAATCATCTCCTATGACGTCTAGGTTCTGTGTTTTGGTTTAAGGATGACTCTCTTCACCCAAGAACAATTAAATTCAATTGTTCTTATAAACATCCTATCATATTGAGGAAGTGCTTAAGACGAGTCTTGAACATCTTTTCAATACCTCTAGATTGTTTTAAGTCCAAGAGAATTTAATTATACAAGTAAATTAATCATCCAGGAGTTTAAGTTTTGTTATCTTGCTCAGTGAACTAGGACATTTGAATATCCTATAAGTGAAGTAACACTTCACTTGATGCCTCATTTAAGAGTTATAATAATAAGAACTTTAAAAGGGAAAATCAAATTATTAAATATTTTGATGATTTAAACTTAATGATTTAATTTTAATTTTGACTTAATTATAAAAAGTTAGTTTAAGTTTGGAATAGTGTTCAAGTTATTTCAGATTTAATTCTTAAGGATTTCATTTAGGTTTGTTGTTAAATGATTTTAATTTAATTTAATTCAATTTAATTTAATTTTAATTTAATTTGATTTGATTTTAATTTAATTTAATTTAATTTAATTTAATTTAATTTAATTTAATTTTAATTTAATTTTAATTTAATTTTAATTTAATTTAATTTTAATTTAATTTTAATTTAATTTTAATTTTAGTTTTAATTTAATTTTAATTTAATTTTATTTTTAGTTTTAATTTAATTTTAATTTAATTTTAATTTTAATATAATTTTAGTTTAATTTTAATTTGGATTATTATTTTAATTAATTAATTTTTTTTATTTATTAAGAATTAAGTATTATTGAAGTGGTTTATTTAGAGACTTTTAAATTAAAGAATAAATATCCTCTTAATAATATCCCTACTTTAATAATTCCAATTTCCATCATTTTCCCAAAATTTCAATTAATTAATTAATTAAAGTTTTATTTTAATTATATTTGAAAAGATTAATAGGTTTCTACCCTCAATCATTTAAGTTTCAATCATCCAAAATCAGTTTAAAATCAAATATTTTACCCTCCCCTTTTGATTAATCCTAAAATTTTAATTAAAGGTTGAAATTTTTAATTACCATTTTGCCCTTCAAGCTTAATAATTCTATAACTCACTAAATTAAGCTCAAATGAACTTAAAATTTTTATGTAACCTCACTTACATGTCAATTAAGACTTTAGAGGAGAAAATGTGATTTTTCTGTTTTTTAATTTATTTATGTAATTATTTTTAATGGAAAATAGGGGTTTTCAAGGAAAATTCAATAACATGACCAAGGAAATGTTTCTGTCCTTAAGAAAATTATGAGACATTTTTAATGACCAGAGGAACATTTGGACCAATTTAGGTGATTTTTTGAATTATATTTTATTTATTAGAATTATTTTAATTTTTGGAGTATTAATTAATTTTAAAATAAAATTAAAGTTGAAAAATGGATTTTATATTTTTCTTAAATCTCTCTGACCTCAAGGAGTTCAGGGAAACAAATTTTGCATTTATCTGATTTTTCTTTGATTTATTAGAATTATTTTAGTGAAAAGATTGGAAAATACATTTTTTTAATATTAAAAATTACTTTAAGCCTTTAAAATTCAATATCTTATCCCAGGGACTTAAGAAAAATATTTGGTTTATTCCTAAGTGATTAGAATTCAAAATGTGACATTTTAGTGATTTTTAATATTTTTATGATTTTTATTATTTTTTAATTATTAAAAATATTAAAATATAGATAAAAATCAACTTTTTTAGAAAATTATAATTTTAATTTTCCTAAGTTCCTCTGATGTCAGAGAAGCTCCGAAACCATTTTTGTGAATTTTTGAAAAGCATTTTTTCAGTTATGAATTTTTAAATTTTAATTTTATCCATTTTGCTTAAGAGGCTTAATCAACCCATTTGGTGGGGTTAATCAAGTCCAATTGGTTTCCAATTTTTATGTGAGACTCTCCTGACCCTAAAGGACAGTGGAGAATTGTTTTCAAGTTAATTTGATGTGTAATTAACCCTAATTAATTAAAGTTCAATTTTGGGTGTTTAGACCAATTAGAGTTATTCCAAGTGAATTAACTCAAAACTTATTTTTCCTAGGTTCCTCTGGTCATAAGAAACATCACCAAATTTTCCTAGAATTTATTTCTCAACATGCTAATTATTGGAATTAAAATATTCAAAACAGTAACATGCAATTGAAAAATCAATAACTTCTCATAGGGATGGCCTCTGACCTTGGATGTTCCCAAGTTCAGAGGCTTCAAAAGCCCTATGGTCTAATGCCATGGTGAATTTCCAATGCAAATGGAGAATTAAAACAATGCAGAGAGTAAATAAATCATTAAAAATAAAATACTCAATGAAATTATTTGATTTCTTTTCCACATTATTCTCCTCTGTTCACTAAACAAGAGGGTATTTTTATTTTATTTTTAGTATTTTTCTATACAAAGTTATGGATTTTCTAAGTTCTGGTAATTAAATAAATCCATAAAATCCTATTTTTCTACTTATCTGAATCGGCGCCGCGTCAACCTTAGCATCTCCGAACAGCCACGCGACGCTTTCTGGTTCGACGACGCCATCTGACTCAGCGCTCCAGGGGCCTGCAGTTCATGTACCATCGCGCTGTCCGGCTCGATCCCGACCATCCGCTCGATACACGCGCGATCCAATGGCTCCCAGTCATCGTCTACGACTGGTGTGAACCCGTGACCGTCCACACTAAAACCCTAAGATCTCACTCAATACTTAACGGATTTTTGTGTTCTTGTGCTCTATGGATTCGTCTTGAAGAGACGAATACATCTATATGGTGATCATGCATTGAAATTAAGGCATTTGAAATGGAGAATGTTCAGAAGCTCGGGAAGAAGAGAGAGCTCATACCTTTGCTCAGAGAAGTGAAGCTTCGATCTGAGAGTTGTGTCACGTTCGATTGGGTCCAAGCAAGCTCCAGATGAAGTCCCTCGGCCCGGTGAATTGCCTAGTACAAAAGTGACCACGCCCGAGCACAAAGCTTGGAGGCCGGAGCAACCGGGTGGCCTCGGAGAGGGGGCTTTCACTCGGGGAACTTCTCCTCTTGGTCCGGTGAAGGTGTAGGACCAATCAATTTGGAGATTGGCTCACTGTGGTGAAGTGTCCTGGTTTTGGGCTTGAATTTCAACTCTGAAATTGAGCTCACAGAGAGGAAATGGTAGGGGGATTTCAGCGGGGATGAAGTTCTCCAAGTGTGGGGAAGTGTCTGGAATGATTTTGGCAGAGTTTCTGTGTGTTTTTGTTTCAGCACCTCTTTCATGGCCGAGAGAGGTGGAGTTTAAATAGAGCTGGCTGGAGGCTCTCCCAGGGGGAGTTAGGGCTTGGATCAGTCGCTCGGTGAGGAGAAGAACGACCATGGTGGCTATCGGGCATCGGGCAACTCAGCGAGTGAGAATTCCAAGCTCGGGCTCACATGGGAGCTCTCGGGTGTGGTGTTTTCCGGCGGCCTGTGTGGCTGGCCGGCGGGCATGGGTCACCCTCGGGATCGAGAGGCTCGTGGCTCGATGTTCTGTGAAGTCAATTGGTTGTTGCCATGTGTAAAGGGTTTGAATCAAAGTGGAATGGAAAAGGGCTAGTTTTGGGTCTAAATGGGTCAACCCATGGTTTTGGGTTAGGTCCACCATCCAAGGCCAATTTGGGCTGAAGAGAAAGCCACTTGGATCAGCTTGATTAGTGGGGTCAAGTCACAATCCAAGTACAATTAGGCTTAAGCATGAGATAGGGGAGACATGGGAGTGGTTAATCACCCTTAAGAGAATCATTAAAGGGTCCCCTCCTCTTGCCATTTTGGGTATGGTGAAGTGTCCAAAGCTTTCATGGCTCACATGTGGCTCATGCATGGCTTCATGGCTCACATTTGGCTTGGAAAAGGCTAAGTCAACTTTCATGAAAGAGGTTTTTAGGAATTTTGGTAATTTAGGGGTGATTTGATAGGATTTGGCATATGGCTTAGTTTAGAAAAATTTGATGGCTAATTTAGAACTTAGGGATGATTTTAATTGAGTGAGGATGAGATGAGATTGTAATGTGGGCCTTAGGATGGGTTTGGACTTTTGAAATTATTTTAGGAATGGGCTTTTAGGAAGGTTTAGAAAAAAAAGTGGGCTTTAGGTTTTAAAATAAATATTTTGATGGGAATTTTGTGAAGGATTGGGCCAAAAAAATGTTGAGTTTATTTTAGGGATGTGCCATGATTGATTTGAAGCAAGTTTTAGGTGGTTTGGGTTTGAATTGGGTTGGATTTAGGCTTCTTTGGTAAAGGGGTCAACATAGGTCAAATTGGGCTAATTTGGGCCAATGTTGGGCTAGGGTTGAAATTGATGTAAAATTAATGTTGGGAAATGTTTATGGGGTTGTTACAAATAGGTTTCAACTTTGGTTGGGTTTTGATTTTGGGATTTGGACCCATTTGGGTTAGGTTCGGGTGTAGGCCCATTTAGGGAATTTTGGGTTTGGGTTGAATTTGAGTAAGGTTTGGGTCCAAATTTTGGGCAAATCATGTTAGTGTTTTGTTTGTGGGGATGCTAGGAAGGTTTTAGAAAAGATTTGGGTCAAATTGGGATTGAATTAAGTTGGTTTGAGGTAGGTTTAGGTCATGGGTCAAAATTGGGCCTTAAGCTTAAAAATGAAATTGGATTCAAATGTCACTCAAATTGGGCTTGAATTTGGTCTAGATTGATATTGGGGATATTTAATTGAAGTTTAGAATTGAATTGGACCAAAATTGAGGTCAATTGGGGTGATTTGGTTTGGCATTGGGTTCATTTGGGTTTAAAATGGGCTAAATTGGGGGTTTTGGTAAAAGTAGGGTGAATTGACAACATTGGCCCATGGTGTAGTTGGACAAAATGAAATTGGGAATATTTGGGATTTTCTGGAATTTTCTGGGAATTTTCTGAATTTATGGAATTTTGGGTCAAGAGGGGCATTTTGGTAATTTGGAGGGTATTGGGGGTATTTTTAAAATTTTTGGTATATTTGGATATGGTTGATCAATTTGAGTGATGTGGCAATGTTTGGGATTGGTTTTGAGGGATTTTGGGTAATTTGGAGATTTTGGGAAATTTGGGCAATTTCAAGGGCTTTTTGGTAGGTTTGATGGGTGTAGGGTCCCCGGGGTCAAAAATTGAAATTTTGGAAGAATGAAGGTTGATCAAATGTGAGTGAAATGGAATCACTTCGATTGAGCCATGAAGCCATATTAAGCCCATATGAGCATGAGAGGACTCATCGAGGCATTCTACATGTTGTTCCTAACCCTCTTAACCGTGGGCTTAGTGGTTGAGGTCCATCCATATGAATTACCTACATGAGTCAGGGAGTCAAGTTGGGTATAGGTGTGGTTTTAGGATTTGGATTTTGTGTGTGAGAGTGTAGAGTGTGAGTGTAGTGAGTGTGTAAGTCAACCCTCACTGCACCGTGCCACCTGTAAGGGCCCTAAGGCCAAAGAGTCCTATAGGGAACTCATCCTTTAAACCTCCACATTTGATTTCAACCCTCTAGGTGATTAGGGGTCTACAATCAAGCTTGTGGGGTTTGCAGGGAGACAAGAAGTGGTTTAAATTTCTAAGGAATGGGTCCCAATTCTAGTCCTCTAAGATAGTCAAAGAAAAAGCCTAAGGCTAGATCCTAGACACTAAAGAGGGAAGAGAAGACCTCATCAAAAATGAGGTCAACACCCATCTTTAGACTGACTGTATATGTCAGCTTTTGTGTTCCAGGCTAATGAGTTTTGTATTTCCATGAATCTGTCTTTCAAATATTAATGCCAATATACTGTTCTGATTATCTACACTATTTATATTGCTAATAGTAAGTCATTATCATTATTTTGCTTAGATTATGTATTATTAAAATGATGCATGATATTTCATTCAGATAAAATTAAAGCCAAAATCCTTTTTAAACGACCCCTAAAGAAAAATAACATCGGAGGAACAAAACCAGTAATAGGTCGTGGCTCCTTTTCTGTTGACAAAGGACAGTTAATCATAAAATTGAAGTGCATGATATACTTATTTCGGCAGTATAATAGATTAATACCTTTTAAGAGCCCAAACTACCTCACAAAGTACAATTTTAAAGCAAAAGTTAAGAATTCATGATTTATAAATGCTTACAGAAGTTATTCAAGCTTTGGGCATGAAAATGCTTACAGAAATTATTTAAGAAAACAAACTTGGTGTGTTATTTGGAATGACATAATACTCATTAAATAATCTAACTCTAAAGTAAATGAGAATTAAAAAAAAGGTAAGAAACTTTTAAAAGATAATGAACAAAGATGAGGACAATGACACCAACCATCATAAAGTAAATGTCCCTGTTATAAGAGGCCCTCTCATAGATGAGAAGTTGTTTAACATAAGAAAAAAACAAAAAACACTTGATCCCTCTTGATCCCCTAGATGCCACAGCAACCCCATACAGAAGGCTCATATCACAACATCCAACTACCAAACCTCTTATGTACTTTGTGATGATATGAACTTTACATCTGAAATTCAAATACTTCATGATTTATAAATGCTTACAGAAGTTATTCAAGCTTTGGGCATGAAAATGCTTACAGAAAATGCTTACAGAATTCATGCAAAAACTATAGGGGAAAATAACTTGTTTAGAATGATAAGAAAGAAAGCAATCGATCAATCCTAATTTTCGGTCAAAGCTAGAAATAGAACAAAAATGTGAAATCTTAGATCTTCCTTAGTAGAGGTGGACGTCTAAAAAAAATAATTATAATTTTTTATTGAACTTTATTATTTTTCAAATAGATGATGAAATTCAAGTTTTTTTTGCATTCAAGACCAACTAGAGATGAAACAAATGACTACAAAAGTTATATTGTCACACTTTAGAAATATCAAAAAACAGTGCAAAATAAACACAAGCTAGCTTAAAGAGTATACCACAAAAGATTGAGCAAGTCAAACACATGTTGATGAGTATGATTGTAAATTAGCAACCCAAGTATTAATTTGTTCAATGTCAAATATTTGTTCACTCAACGAGCTCAAACAAAGATTGAACGCAAAACCAAAATTCAAATCAGGTTCAAGTTTATTTAACCATTCGAATAGAAATAAAATAACCTGCTTCACAATGGTTTATAGGTAAGTCAACCAAAGCCAAGCATCTTACTACATTTAAAGGTTTGGAGCATACCAAGATTCAAATACTGAATATTTATTCACTTCAGTTCAAACCAAGCTCAAATGTAAAAGTAAATTTCAAATCTTTTTCAAGTTTCTCTATAAATATTTTAATATTGAACACACAAAAAATTAAGCTATAATCAGTCTTGGCTGATCATATGCCAGGTGAGAATTATTTGAACACATAATACTCCCGACAAACATAAAAACACTTCACAGTTTTGTACGTGATTGTAAATAGACATTTTACTCTGTACCATACTTTATTTTAAGGTTTGATTCATTTCATGGATCACTATCCTGAGCGTAAAAAACGATCAGAATTAAAACGAGTTGAGAGATCCAAGCTTAGCGGAGCGGATGTGAGATCTACCTCGACAGAAAACACACCTAAATGAGCACACTACTGCATCATCCACGGAAAATAACAACATCTTAAAGAAAGAGGTTAACAAGAAAAAGACAGAAAAAAAGGAATAGCACAGTAAACCTATGCCTCCCTTAAAAAAACAACGACGAAATTAAATACTAATTCATTCTAACTCCTCCAACAAAAATGGCAATCGAAGCCTGAGAAGAAACTTGGCTTAACAAAATCGTGAACACAAACAACACTACATCAGGAAACTTTAAACCTATTAGGTATTTTCCCACGTCCACCATTACAACACACAACTTCTGGAGTAGCGAGAGATTACCTTGGGGGGTTTTGGAACAGTGAGAGTCTGCCGAGGCTTCAGATTTAGGAGACAAAACAGTGCCCTCAGTCGGACTTCACACTACCTCAAAAGTAAGCGAGGTTAGTGAAGGCGAGCAAGGAAAACAGTGCATCTCGAGGCCGGTGGGGAGGCGGAGGCGGATTGGGTGACGGGAGCCGTCGGTGTTGGGCGTCTAGGGATAGCTCGAAATGTTGGGTTAGGAGTACAGCAACGGTGAGAACTCGCGATCTAGCCGAACAGGAAGAAGATCTGGGGTGGTGCTCAACGATCTAGCAGAACAGGGAGGAGAGGGTGACGCGTAGAGCAGCAGATGGGGCCGAACGGGGAGCAGATCTAGGATGGTTCTCAACGGGGAGTGCGAGACGGGGAGGGCAACGCGCTACGAGCAGCAGAAGGGCACCCGTGTAAAAAAAAAACACTATCCGCGTGATAAGCTGGTGGTCGCCCGCTTCCGACTCCTCTGAATAAAACTATTAAGCGTGATATCGGTGGTGGGATAAAGCAGGCTCCGAACGTTTTATTCAAACAGGGCAGCGGCGTTATCAAAACGCCACCGCCCTCAATAAGCTGCCCCAAACGGTACCTGAGTCTCACTGTAATATACTGGTTAGATATATTTTTTAAAGTGGTGGAACCCACTTACCATATAGCAAGTGCCCACTGGACCCAGACAAAAAATTTACGTCTGGTATCCTGATAGAATAATTTCCCCACTACATACAACATGTTTGTCAAAGTATTGCGTGGTTGGTTGTCTCCATGTGCACATACAAACGTAATATTATTTTTCAACTTTTGTGACATAAAATCATATAATTCCAACCTATAAAAAAGTAGGATTTTTTTTTTCATACATAACACCGAAATTTTTAATATTATATATTTAACATGTAATTTTGTCTATTTAAATGTACAACACGTAAAAAATTAAAACAAAATAAAAAATTGCATCTCTCTAGAATTAATAACTTTATTAATCATCTGTTGTCTGTCGCATGTACCCTAACTTGCGTGGGGGAGCGTCGTCATCCTTAGCTCCAACATTGGCCATTAATCATACATCTACCCAACTAATTGTCCTCTCTTTTTCTCTCTCTTACTTGCTCGCGCGCCAGGTGTCACGACCAGCTACCACCAACAAGAACTTTAGCCTCCCCAACATCTCTAGCTTCCTACACATAACTGGTCATATTCCTTTTTCGACTCGCACCACAAAATCCATTAATTAAAGGGGTTTCTACATGCATAGCATATCACCCAATTCTTATGCATTTACTTCTCACACCTAAACTTTGACTTTTATAAATTAAGCACTCTAAAAAGTGTAATCCACCTTTTTATGCATCTTTTCAAACATAGGAAAATAATTTAACTTGTAAAAATCAAAGTTTGGGTGCAATGTATACAAATTTCTCTTAATTGAAATTCATTTGAGGCTCACCCTCAGAAAAAAATATTACATCAGGAGCCCACACGTAGAGTTACGTGCGGCGTCTAATGAAATCATATCACGTAGCGCGTTACAAAAAAAATCGCCCGGTAACAGATGGAATATTCCCCCCGTGTTATTCCGCATTATTCAGCTGTTATTGTGTGTTATTCATGTGTTATTGATGTGTTATTGTGTTATTATAACACCGAAAATATTCTCATAGCAGAATAACACCTGAATAATATATAATAACACGGGAGAAAGATTCCCTATGTTACCGGACAATTTTTTTTTTCGCTACACACGTGCGCGTGATTTCATTTGAACTTCACGTAGCTACTGCGTGCGATCGCGATGTAATATTTTCTCCACCTTCAGTGGTCTTCCACCCCATTTGTATACATTGTTGTAAATGTAAATATCATTACACCATTCTTTCTCATCGAAATCGATGATCGTCAGAGCGGTGAGATTAGACTAATACTATTAATGTGACTAAATAAATAAGTTTAAAAATGAAATATGTAATATTAAAGATTTTATATGCTCTTTGTGTAAATCCCTTTCTTTGTCAACTAGCAATCAACTAAATATTTTATTTTTGAACAGTCATATGTGTTCCTTTGGGCATAGGCACCCTTTCTATGTCTAGTAGCTATGAAAGCAAATCAAAGGTGTTTCTCTAATTATTGGGTTTATAAATCTTCTTGTGATGTACTTATCATAAATTATATGGCCATTTGGGAAGCTTTTACTAGCAATGAATGACTTCAAGTAAAATAATAAGAAGGATGAGCTAATGAGTTCCCCTACATCTTATGGGGGAGCTAAGCTAGCATGTAACTAGACTCGAGCTCGACTCGTTAACGAGCTCACTAGTCAAAATTAACGAGTCACGAGTTCGGGATGAAGCTTGGCCTGATCGGACTCAAAAGCTCGTCAATTCAACTCAACTAACATTAATTAAACTAAAAGTTAGCCCCGTCCAAACAACATAGCCTGAATGAAATTAAATTTAATATTTGAGTCAAGCTTGAGTTTATCAGTAATTAAATGAGTTTGGCTCAATTAAACTAAGACTCGACTCATTTACACTCCTAAAAATGAAGAATAGACTTAGCTAAGCCCCATATGTACTAAGTTTATTTTTTCGCTCTTTATCTCTGTCACAAATATCAATCTGGCCTCACCCAAAGTATCCACGAAATTATATTTAGTTATAAAATCAAGTCAGAATATTTTGATAAACTTTAATTAGGATTAATTTAAATAGGATATTTGCATACATATTTGATTCCTATGTATTTATATATCTAATATCAAAAGTTTATTTATTTTTTATATGTTTATATCATCTAAATCTCTTTTTTCACATCAAAAATACTATCTTTTTAGCTTTTAACAAATGATATGCACTTTCTCCTTCACATAGGATGACATGTAAGTAAGAAATTAAAATTGAAGTGTTAGATGTGTAAATGGTAGATATATAAATGTTTCTACTTTAAATTTAAATTTTTTTCTTAAAAAAAATTATTTTAGAAAACTATGAAAATTATTTTGTTGGAGATTTACTTACATACCAATCATTAAGTTGCATTTATATATATAATATCTAAATTTTTTATTTTACATTTATATCACTCAAATTTTTCAGGTCATAAAAAAAATACTATCATTTTAACTTAAAAAAAAGTGAAATGTATTTTCTTATGCATATACAAAATGACATCTACGTGTATACACTAGAACTACTAGTGCGAATGTCAAAAAGAACGAATTGCTAAAAACAAAAAACATTACTGAGAAAGTCAACATAAATGCAACATACTACGAGCCGTGTCTTTTAATTGGGGGATCAAAATGACACCTGCAAGCAGAATGTTATAAATCATTATGTGCTCCTTCTTTATATATCTATGTGTGTATATGTATATATAGGCATGGCTCCATGCAGAAGAATGTTCTAGTATATTATCATGCATATCAATTATACGAGCACACCAAAAAAACATAAAAATTACACATGACTAATATAAGAAAACCACCAGAGAACAATAGTTAAAGGCATTAAATATATATATATATAACATAACATCCTAAATCCTAGTCTAGAAGATCATCTAATGAAATATGTCCTAACTAGCATCTAAGCGCAGGGGTAATTCTCCGGGTACGTATAACTTTGACGGGATCGCCACACCAGCACTGTCTTAAAGTTTCAAGGAATCTAAAGGGTGTCACCCGGGATGGATTTTGAAAAGATTTGGCCTTAAATACAACCTATTTCGCTATATGCATATTTTTAAAATTATGACAAATGTAATAAGTATATATATATATATATATATATATATATATATATATATATATATATATATATATATATATATATATATATATATATATATTAGTTTTAATATAAGGGTCATTAAATACGGACACCGTAAAAAGTAAGGTGATATGAGTTTGATCCATTAGATCCTTAGCATGGCCATACTCGTGTCAATCCCGATGCATTAACTTTTATTGTTCATCAGGATCGACCTGACAAGCAATACTAGTTAAGGCATCGCAACAGACATGACTCACTCGGCTATTGAGTCTGGCTCGCTATCCGAGCATGCATACAAATGTAAATGCAAACAATCATGCACAAGCATGGTGAGGTTGAGTGTTTTGTGGAGGCAGTGACTCAAAAATGTTGGTGTGTCGTGGAGGCAGCGACCCGCAAGGGTGGACGTGCCGTGGAGGCAGCAACCCGACAGATGAGGTGTATCGTGGACGTAGCTACGTGACGGATAGGTGTGTCATGGAGGCAATGACCCGAAAGGGTGAGTGCCTCTTGGAGGCAACGACCCGATGGAAGGGTGTATCGTGGATGAAGTTACCCGGAAGGGTGGGCGTGCAATGGATGCAGTGGCCCAAAGGTGGATATGTTGTGGAGGCAGTGACCCAGAAGGGTGAGTGTGTCGTAAAGCCAGTAACCTGATAGATAGGTGTGTCATGGAGGCAGTAACCAGAAGGGTTGGCTTGTCGCAGAGGCAGCGACTCAAAGGAATGGGTGTGTCATAGAAGCAATGACCCCCAAGGGTGGGCGTGGTGTGGAGGAAGCGTCCCGATGAATGGGTGTGCTATGGAGGTTGGGATCTGATGGGTGAGCATGTTGTGGAGGTAACGGCTCAAAGGATGGGTGCCCTGTGGAGGTTGTGACCCAAAGGGGGTGAGCACGTCGTGGAGGTAGCAGCTCAAAGGATGGGTGTGTCGTAGAGGCAGTGACCCGCAAGGGGGGGCATGTCGTGGAGGTAGCGTCCCGAAGGATAGATGTGCCGTGGAGGCAGTGGCCCTAAAGATTGTCATGTCATAGAGGTAGCGACCCAATGGATAAATGGTTCTCACCTGGGAGAATCATACAAATGAGGTGAGTGTACTAATGGACACTCAGAATGCAACTCAAGCATGTGATAATGACTATGCAAGATGTCATACAAGGCATATAACACAAGAGGTATAATGTTCAGTTGCTTAGGGTATAAAATATCATTAGGGAGGATTACACCTTGCCCTAATTACGATTAGACACACATGCAAATGACAAACACATACAAGGTATATCACATATACAAGCCAACAAATAGACGCATGCACATGCGTAACATACACTACACAAGTGATCAGTCAACCGAGTCAGGGCAGTTGGTTATACCAACATGATCAGTCGATCGGGTCAGGATAGTTGGTTGGACCCAAGTGGTCGGTCGCTGGGGCCGGGGTGGCCTGTTAGAACCAAGTGGTCAGTCTACTACTGGCCGGTCGAACCAAAGTGATCGGTGTACCGAGTCGGGGTGGCAAGTCGAGGTGACATGCACGTGCAACATGCTTCAATCAAGACACACATTACATAATTCAAAACAAACAATCATGCTCGAAAATAAGCCATACCCGTGTTAAAGCCCTCGCTTGGGCACTAAGATTTATCACATGGATATGTGACATAGCCGTCTCCTACTTTGGTGAGGTGTGTGGGGAGCTTCACTTTCAAATCTCCCAAAAGGCAACTCTCCACGATGTTGTCGAATGACCTAGCTACAAAGTTTTTCCCATTTCACAACTCCTTATAATAAATAGTGCAAGGTGAGCTAGCTGCAAACTTTTGCTCACTTTGCAGAATCCAAACAACCCGACCTTTCCAAGGGAGGTTGAGAAAAGCCAAAGCAAGGAAGATTTGGGATTCCAACCCACTAGAATTTAATTTTGGGGCTTGCAAAGAGAAATCTCTCGGCTATGCATAGAATTTGACGACACATGTGATTCTTAACTTAGGACTTTCTCTAGGAAATTAATGACCAATCTAAGGAAGTGTGGGCCCACCGACTAATGTCGAACGACTAACTCACCCCGTGTGGGCGACCCGTCCTACAAACCCTAGCCTAAATCTAATCCTAGGACTGGCTACGAAAGAAAATGCAAGTGTTGAATGGAATTATACCATCTCAATGGCTGATCGAAGTCTCACGCTCATGTTTCGGATAAAGCTCTCTTAACAGTAGGAGAGAAGCTCACCCAAGTCCTTCCACCAAGTAATGAGGAAGCAATCCTTGCCGAAGAAAATGACAAAGCATGCTCTTTGCTAGCCTGAATTGTCGGCGTCTGGATCATGTGTCGAAGTACCTCTTAGGACTTGCATAGAATTAGTGAAAGAGTGAGTGAGGTATAAAAGTATATTTTTATAAATGATTTGAACATGTTTGAGCATGTCGGACATATACCTTCGCAAGGACGGTTGCTCGGGTTCCTATCTGTCATGACGTATGTTGCACTAGCGGTGAGGCTTCGAGCCAAGAGGGCAGTGGTGCGGCGGGGCTAAGGTCTCAAGCTGAACGAAGAAAGGGGCATGCCCTTTTGCATATAGAGTTATCGACAAGGGGAGGATGTCACTGGCAGCAAGGGAAATCCAACAAGGAGTGGACCAAGTGATCTTTCATGAATCTCTCCAGGCTAGGGCATCGCATGAGGGAAGCCAAACATGTGTAGGAAAGTAGAAGAGAGGTGAGGGATATGCCAGTGAGAATTTTCAAGAATGAAAGTGCCGCCGGCTAGAAGATTCATGAAAGAGGAGTGCCGACGGAGCCTCAGCGGTGCGAGAGGGGGGAGCGACGACGTAAGGAAGAGTAGAAAGAACCCATCCAGTGATGGGATGGCCGCTGACGAGGGAGTGGAGGCCGGCGATGTCACCGGAAGCGATATCGAGCGGCACACGAGGTGTTGTTACTCTAACGGGAGGAGGGAGGCCGCTTGACCTTTGTCCGTGAGGGAGGATCAACGAACAATGGGCTCACCGAGGTGAGGAAGAAGGTGGCCTTGGAGGCGTGAGCCACGGCCGAGAGAGGGGTGGAGCTGAGTTCAACAGTATCACGCAGAGGAAAAAGGGAGGAACCTAAGGGCATCAGTCCTTTCCAAGGAAAGAAGAAAAAAGAAAGCTTTTATAAATTTTCTTAATATTTAAATCCCCTTTTTTCTAAAGTTATAAGTTATATGCATCAATTTGTGTGCACTTTGCTCATGTATAGAATCCAACAGCATGGGTATCCTCCTTAGGTAAAATTGATGTCCCTAATGCTCTCACGTGGTCCTTTTTTCTATCCGAGTTAATCTATGAAAATTTGCAGATGGACGAGTCAATTTAAGCCAGTTTCATGTGCGAGGTGACGAATGAGATCTGTTGGCCCGATCAAAGTCGTCCGACAAATAAAATGATGACCGACCTTCGCATATGCGACAACTAGTCTAAAGAACGATCTCGACAGTGTGCCCCTCAACACATGCCAGAGGGTCTCAAATGAATGTCTTGCACTATGAGAATCAACACATACATCAAACAAGATTTCATAGTGCTTGAGCAGACATCCTACACTCACGACATCAAAAATTGATGCCAACAATCCCGTAAGACTTGAACCAAAGCAACAAGTGAACCACAGTTTAATCGACAAAATCAAATCGACTCATCAGTCAACCAAACGACCGACAGAAGCGCAGACAGAAACCCCCGAATCGCAATTGGACGGCTGACCTGCTCTTGTCGAGGCGAACAAGGTCGTTGTTAGACCAAACGCCTCAGTCGACCAAATACAAGACACGGTCGCCACCCAGTCAATCAATTCAATTGGCCACATTATAGCGAATCAACCAACCAATTACCACCATTTCAAAATTCGAATTGTGATACTGATATGCAATAAAATCTATAGGCATTAATCATACTGGGAACAATTTTCATAACTGTTCCATTCTTTCTATAATTATACCAAATTCATTCTTATAAATAAAAGACAAAAGAACGACAAAAGTGGGCAGGCCGTTGGGACTCCTCCAGTTCCTTTTATAGTAACTCTTTATTCTACTTGTTCTCTCATTTACTCGACTTTTAACTCTCGATATACATTCACAAAAGATAATTCATTATGACTTAAATATGTAAATATATAAGAACTGAGTGACATGTGAGTAAATCTTTCTTATTTTTTAAAAATTAGCCTCCCTTCGAATTGCACAAGAGAATAGGATTAAAAATAAAAACCTATAACACAACGTGCTGCTTAGCTTTCAAATCCAAAAGCCTCTTTTTCAAATGCCTTAAGAGCGAGGAAAATAATGAAAGCTATTAAATGTTACTTAAATTAAAACCAAATTTTAATCGAACATAAATTAGGACTAGATATTTCATATATATATGACTAACATGAGAATAACTTTTTGCAATCTATCTTATTATAATATTTTGTCTGGCTAATATTTTTGTTTGATAGAATTTAGAACTTCTAATTTTTAAAAAATTTATTGCTATAGAGGCTTTGAGTTAAGGAATATGTTGTAACTTTCATGAATATTATGTGTGTTGTGGGAAATGTAACTTAGCTGGAAGAAATCACAAAGAGCACAAGTAAACAAGAACACATAACAATTTACGCGGTTCGGTCCTTTTGACCTACATCCACGGAAGGGAATCACTCATGAATTTCATTAAGGCAAAACAAGGAGAATACATAGCTTTTACATAGATGAGCCCTCATCTTCCATGGCCTCCCTCTCAAGCACAAGACCTCTAAGATGCACTCCTCACCCTCTACAAGCTAATCTCTCCTACCTTCTAGTTCTCAACCTCATTGATTCACATCTTCCCTTGCTCTCCTAGGCCTCACACCTAGGGCTGTCAAAAAAGCTCGTTGTTTGCGAACAGTTCGTGTTCGGTTCGCCAAAAAGTTCGTGTTCGATTCGTTCGATAAGCAAACGAGACGAACACGAAAAATTTTTTTCGTTCGGTTTTTTAAACGAACCAAACACGTACAGTGATGTGTTCGTTCGTGTTCGGTTCGTTTTTTGTTCGAAATATAAAATAATTTAAAATAATTATATATAAAAAATTATGATATTTTAAAAATAATTATATATTATAAAAATTTATCATATTTTAAATAATTAAACTTCTATAAATTATAATATATGATAAATTATTAATAACAATAATAATATTATAGTATTAATTATATTAATATAAATATTATAATATTATAATTAATATACTATACTATATATTAAAATAAAATCCTAATCAAAACCCTAAACGCCTTTTTCGGTTTGCTTCATTTTGAGGAAGTATAGGTTACCCGATGTGTACGGAATACCTGATCAATTTGCTTCATTTTGAGGAAGTATCCTATCAAAGCTGAGAGTCGTCAAAAAGCTCGTTGTTCGAGAACAGTTTGTGTTCGATTCGCCGGAAAATTCGTGTTCGTTCGATAAGCAAACGAACCAAACACGAACAGTGATGTGTTCGAACATTTCGAACACGAGCACTAGCTCTGTTCGTTCGTGTTCGGTTTGTTTACACCCCTACTCACACCCTCTCTATCTATACAAACCAAGAGAATGGTAGGTGGAAGGTAGGTGGGAGGTAGGTGAGCGGTAGGTGGGAGGTAGGTGAGCGGTAGGTGAGCGGTAGGTGAGTGGTAGGTGAGATGGTAGGTGAGCGGTAGGTGGGATTTACACTAGCATGCCATTGTCTTAGCCCATGTTAATCAATTTCTTATACAAAATTTTAGGATAGGAAAAATTATAGATTTTGCATGGAAAAAATATATCCATTATTCGTGATCGATTCAAATAGTTCTACCATCTGCCCCTCTCTGCAAGTGAAGAAGGCGAGAATGCGATGCTCAAACTCAACCAGACATAGTGTGTTAAGATATTAATGGGAGGTGGAGATGTCAATGAAAGGCAACACACTTAGATTGAGGATTTTGATGAAGAATGACAACTAATGTTTGATATGGGATGGTAGCGAATATTTTGGATTGAAAAGTCTAATGATGACATTTATAAAATGTTTTATGTCAATGAAGAAGTGGCAAACATTATGAGACTGGCTCAATTGTTCTTCTCACAAGAGGTAGAACCATATGACATTCGTGGGTGCATGTCGAATATCACCAATTGTGGGACATAAAAAAACAGTTGTTATTGGTTGTTGGACTGGACATCAACATATATTTTATTATTAATATAATATACAATTGATTGTGTAATCTTAGTGTTGATTTGTGAAAATAATCTACCATCACTTATCATGCCATTATAAAAATTTATGGCAAGGCATTTGGTAAACTCTATATATAAATGAATCTATTAAGTTACACTTGCTCAACCTAAACATAAAGCTCAACATGCTAAGAAAATTGCTCTAGCTTAGCTTAAAAATTATACTTTTTGTGAATAAAGTTTCAAAACAAATGCTAAGTTGTCCAAAAAAAGTTCATAGAAACTACATTAGCATGAGTATATATTTTTTTCAAGACTACCGAGTGAGTATATATATTTTTTTCAAGACTACGAGTGTGTTTGGGATAGTGTTGCATCATTTTGTGGTGTTCGGTAAAAATTACGTTTTGCCTGCCTTTTCAATATGATGTAAATGATCATTTTTGTAACGTGACCTGGCTAAGTATGGTTGATGCTTGGAAGCTACGGCCTGGTTTTTTGGAAAAAAATTGTAATTGTTTGTTTCTTTTGCAGCAACTTCACCACTGCTTCTTCAACCCAAAGAGACCTTAAGAATGAAACATTAATATGAAGTATAAGGGAAAAAAATAGAATATTGACTAAAATTTATTAATTTATTATACATTTATTTCTATTGAATATTAATATTTTAAGCATTTAAATTACCTTTGATGCGTGCTAGAAGATTTTGTGGCGTTACGTAATATATTATTGTCTTAGCATCGTATAATAATTCAACACAAACTCGTATGAAAGAAAATAATCAGTATAAACACAAAAAGTTTTTACTTTGAAAACTCGTGAAGGGAAAAAATCATGAGACCTAGCCCAGTTGAAGAGATCCACTATATATTAATGATTGTAGTTATAACCACCTGTCTTACAGGCGAGAAAGAGTTATACAATCGCTTGAGTTACAATATCAATGCACGGATGTACTTGTAAGAATTTGGCGGCGATCGATGGTGATTGGTAGCTACCGGCGAATGGTGGTCAGCAGTGGCCAACGACTGATGGTCGACGATGCCAAAGTGATGCTATACTTTAGTTCCTTCTCTAAGATTCAGATTTCTTTAGGCTTTAAGCACCTCTCCCCACTTTCAAGAGAAGGATAAGACTCTATTTATAGAATCCAGGTTGCAATTAATGAAGGAATCTAAACCACTGTAATTGAAAAACCAGAGAGATCCTCAGTCGGATGGTGTTTGATAGATATTTGAGTACATTAACGATGTCGGAATTGAGCGAAATGAGTTTTGTTGGATTCATCTTGTCAAGATGTTCGATTTGATTATAAACTCGCTAGATTTAACATATATTTGACCTTTCAAATATACCGCAAAGCTTTTAAAAGCTGTTTAATGATTTAATCAGAGTTTGATCTGGTTCAGCTTAAACCAATTTTGGTACCATTGGGTTTGACTCGTCGAGTTGGTCAGTTTGACTGTAAGTTTGATGAAATTGAATGTCTAGTTGACTTTTAATCAAAGTTCGAACTTTTTTGTTCAAAATATTGCCTCGAGATCCGTGTCGGATGGTGAAAATGTGTAGATGGGGTATTAGTTGCTTCCGATTTTCGGACGATGTTAATATTAAAATCCGGATCACTTTTTATCATTATATAATTTTCACTTATATATATATATATATATATATATATATATATATATATATATATATATATATAAATTTGGAAAAGCATTTAAATTATGATTGAGAACTTATTCTTCCTGGAACACTTAAATTATAATAAATTATAAGTAGGTACATTCAACTGTTACATCTTTATACTATGATATTTAGATATTTATGTTCTATGCCCCATACATAGTTTATGGAGATTTTTTTTTCTACCTGCTATATATACATTCACATACAAGACTTTGAAATTCATATCTTTGTTTAATCATTTAGATGTCTAAGTTATTAGCTGGCTTGTGATTTAGATTAAAATGACATGTGAAGGTTTCTCTTGATACGCTGATAATTGAGGCGTCGATGAATTATATTACTATTGGCCTTTCGAATCATATATATACATATGAGATAATATAGGCACCATGCATGATTGAATTTCCTTGATACGTGGGTGTACTTGAGATAGGAGAATTAAGTTCATAAAAAAAAATTTTTTTAATGAATTTAATGATAAGAATGAAGATGGTTATAGCATTGAGAAATTTGTTTCCTCTGTCTTATATTATTTGAATGACAAATTTTCATCGATTTGGAAAAGCATATGAAATATCAACGTGGGTATAAGTTGGAAATGCGGGGTATATGCAATGATGCATAAGACTTTAATATTCATGTTTTTATAGTTGAAACAAAATAAAACCAATACTCAATTATAGATGCTCATTTTATCCTATGAGTTGGGTAGTTCTAATTCCTACCTTTAAGAAATTAGTGAACCAACAACAGATACTACAACACTAGGTATTATACTGGTACAGTAGCAGATACTACAATAACAAATATTACACTTGCACAACAACAAACACTGCACTTGCACGACATCAGATACTATACTAGCACATCAAATCAAATTCAACATATCACAACACATCAAACAAACACAATATATAAGACACGACATAGCAAACATATCAAAAACAATACATCAAACTACACATCAAACACCATGCATCAAATACTACACAACAAACACCACATATCAAACATCATACACTACACGTTGCACTATTTACTACACATCAAACATCATAGACCAGATACTACATATCAGATATTACACTCAAAAGAATTCAGATACTACAATCGCAAATATTACATATCAGATATTACACTCATGAATTCAGATACTACAATCACAGATACTACACTTTTAAAGTTCAGATATTACACGTTGGTTCACTCATCGATTAAGTAGTAGGAATTAGGATTGTCTACTTGAGAGTGATTTATAAATATCAATATTTCTTGTGCTACTTATTTAATTCTCCAAAAAATATATCAGAAGCTGCATTCATGCACTACTATAGGTGACATCACATCCGCAGAAACTACCTTATTATAACTACAATATAATAAGAGGTTCCTCTTTACATAAAAGCTCTTCTCTTTTCCTTATTTGCACATTCATTCTTTCGGAGCTTCAAGAATTCTAGAATAATAATTAACGCAAAAAATAATTACAAAAAAATGAAGTTTTATGGATAATTATCGTCTCTGTGCGAGCTGTGAGCTGCAGACTTTACAGTGGGTGGAAGGATTCCAATCAGGAAAGCTCCGCTCCATTTTCCAGGATAAAATCCAAACCATCATTACAATATTACTGATATTTACAATGCAGGAATCTTAATGCTCATCCAATGGCTATTACTAAATTTTCATAATATACAATTAAAAATAATTAAACTTTAGTGGCAAATGGACAATGCGTCCTGCAGAAGGCGCATCAGATTGTAAAAGCAGAAAACTATTTGCCATCTACAAAGCTGACCTCTGTCAGCAAAAGTTGTCAGAGCTGCGTATGATCTCTTAAAATTTATTTTTATTATTTAAAAATGGTTTTATGACCTCAATTTATATAGGATTTAATAAAATGACAAATTTGAAAATATGCAATGATCCCTACAAATTTAAGGTCTGTTTGGGGCAGCTTGTGTGTTTCAGGATAAGCAGCTTATCTAGAAACATAGCCCACGGGCCGGCCGCGGGGGTCGACCCACGACCTGCGTTTAGTGTAAAAAATTCAAACGCGGCAGACAGCGTTTTCAAAAACACGCGAACCAAATAGTTATGCGGTATTTTCAAAAACACCACCGTATTTATAAGCTGTTCCAAACGGGCCATTAAATACACATGAACTGGAGTCAAGTCTTGCCCAAGCTAATGAGCTCCCTTTCCCCTCATAGTGGTGCTCGGTATCTATTTGGTTTGGAGTGCTCTGAAAGAGACACAAACAGGGAAAACATGGTGAATCTATTTACCTCCCTTCGAGATAATTATTTCAGCATTGAATCATCAGCTTGGTTGTTAAGTGTTGATATTGAATGATCTGCAGTGATTTTTTTGAAGATATCAGGTAAGTGATCTTCAATCATAATATGTTGTAGAGAGATGTCTTTATATTTGAGGTGATCTCTAATGAAGTGATAGTCCGCTTCTATATCCTTTCTAAAGCATGAAACCTCAGATTTTGAGCTAGGGCAATGTCAGATGTGTTATCATGGTAGATCATAGTTGGAGGTGTAGATGTCCTTGTGAGTTCATGCAACAACATTAGTAGAAAGATCATTTTTATCATTATAGTTGTTATGTTTTGTATAATGCTTCCATTGAGAATCTACAAACCGCTGGTTGTTTCTTACGTGATTAGGTTATCAAATTTGGATCCTACATAGATACAAAAACTTGTTGAATTTTTATTGTTGTCACTCGTAAAATTTTAATCAACATGTGTTTGTAGTTAAAGTGGTCCATATTTAATTTAAAATCATAGTGTAGTGTGGCTTTTAAATGCCCGAGAAGCCTTTTTAAAAGTTGGTGGTGTGGAGTGTTGGGGTTGTGCATGTACTTATTGACCTTACTTGTGATGAGATCTAGTTTTCTGCTCTTAAGAGCCTAGGATCTAGCCATAGGACTTTCATGTTTACTATCCTAGAGGAATAGTGATGAAACTCACCTCTTTTATAAATTCTAAACACTTCTTTACTTTCTCTGGAGTTTCACATGTATATCTTTAACCTCTAGCACTTAGAAGGTTGGAACCAACATGAGGAAGCTCAAAGAGAATGCCCATAGGACTTGCAAGACTTAGGGTAACCCTGGGTGGCTTGGTCTTAGTCACACACACATTGGAACTCACCACAATTCCCCACAATCCTAAAACCCCAAATCACTTACATTTGACATTTTTCCCAACCTCTTTTGTTTTCTATGTCAGGTTTATCTAGGTAATTTTTAGGTGAACCATTTAACCAACTTATAATGTCTAAGCCTCCTAGGAAAAGGAGATGATGGTTTTTCTAAGTTAATCTTATTTGGAGAGAGAGATTTTTCCAAGTCCTTAGGAATATTTTCTTCAAACTTTTCAGTTTCCTCAGTTTCTCTCTCAACTTCAATTTCTTTTTGAAGTTCAACATCTAAATCCCTTCCACTTCTCAGCTTAAAAACCTTAACTTGCTCTTTATTCTTATGTTTAGGTTAATTTCAATGTTGCTAGGAAGAGTTCCTTGAAGTCTATTACTAAGTGAGTTTGCAATTTGTCCCAATTGATCCTCAATATTTCTTATAGGAGCACTCTGACCTTGCAATTGACTCCTCATCTGTAACACTACTTCCTCCATAGACAGTTTCATCTCCTTAAATTGTTGGTTATTGTTAAACCGAAGGATATGAAGGTTTATAGTTCGTACTACCCTGGTTGTTCCAATTTCCTAAAGGGTTCACTTGATTGTTTCCCAATTTTTGGTTTCCAACACAAGAATTATTGTTCCAGTTAAAGTAAGGGTGGGTTTTCCAACCTGGGTTATAAAAGTTGGAGTAAGAGTTGTTGGGTTTGTTATTAATTGTATTTAAAGTCTTGAATGATGATGATTGAGAATCAATCATTTGTCCTAATAAGTTTTCCTCGATTCCTTGAAGTGTTTGAGGTAATTTCATTTCAAATTGGTTTAACTTCCTAGATTTTGTAGCAACCTGAGAAGCAAGAATTGAAATCACATCTGTATTGTGAACACTCACTACTTTCATAGGGTTCACCCTTTCATAAGGCAATTGAAAGTTGTTTGTAACCATCTCTTCAATTAATGCACAAGTTTCATCAAATGGCTTCAACATCAATGAATCGCTAGCAACAGCGTCAATGAGAGATCTCATGGATTCGACTAACCCTTGTTGAACGTTTGAATAATTAACCAATAGGACAGAGCATGATGTGGACACTTCCTAAGACGTTCTTTAAATTGTTTCCATGCTTCGTATATTGAGTCACATTCATACTGGAAAAATGAGGTAATATTATTTCTAGGCTTAGTAGTTTTTGAAGTGGAAAATACATAGCTAGGAATTTCTAAGCAAAATTACCCCAAGTTATGGTATATCTATGTGCTAATGAATTTAACCACATTTTAGCTTTATCTCTTAAGGAAAAATGGAAAATCCTAAGTCTAACAACATCATTTGACACACTGTCATACTTAAATGTAGCA
Source organism: Papilionanthe hookeriana x Papilionanthe teres (assembly GCA_022702705.1). Taxonomy (NCBI): domain Eukaryota; kingdom Viridiplantae; phylum Streptophyta; class Magnoliopsida; order Asparagales; family Orchidaceae; genus Papilionanthe; species Papilionanthe hookeriana x Papilionanthe teres. Next base: position 24,485,094 of record CM040436.1, on the reverse strand, counting down.
CATAATTTTAGAAAAATAACTAGATGTAAGTTTGGATCTTCAGATGCTGTTCTCCCAAATTGGTTGTTCTGCCCCATTTGGATTATAACAGATTTCAACTCAAACGAGTTAGCTGTTACAGCAGGAGTTTGTATACTAAGTAATTTCATCTGTCGTTGGGTTTGCATAATCTCTTAACGGTCTCTGTATGTGATCGGGCTCATTTTCAGCAGTTTGATTATCTAAGTTGTTATGTAATGTATTCATCATTTCTTCTACAAGTTGTTAAGATCCTTTTTGTTTTCTAATTTTTCTAATGGATCTTTGTTATTCAAAATCGTAGGGCAGAAGTTCTAATGATCCTGAACTACGCATACACTACTTAAATTTAACAATAAAGTTAAAATAAATAACACAAAACACTAATACTAAATTAAAAATATTACACACACACACACACACACAATAACTTTAAAATACTTTTAACACACAACAAGCACTTTACACAGAGAAATAACAACAATACAAGTTTTCCAAACTAAGTCAAATAAGTTCAATTAAGATTTTTCCAACAACAATACCCTTGAATAATTAAAATTGCATCTCTCTAGAATAACAACAATACCCTTGTTGAACGTTTGAATAATTAAAATTGCATCTCTCTAGAATTGATAACTTTATTAATCTTCTGTTGTCTGTCGCATGTGCCCTAACTTGCGTGGAGGAGCGTCGTCATCTTTAGCTCCAACATTGGTCATTAATCATGCATCTGCCCAACTAATTGTCCTCTCTCTTTTTCTCTCTTACTTGTTGGTGCACCAGTTGTCAGGACCAGCTACTACCAACAAGAACTTTAGCCTCCCTAACAGCTCTAGCTTCCTACACATAACTGGTCATATTCCTTTTTCGACTCACCACAAAATTCATTAATTGAAGGGGTTTCTAGATGCATAGCATATCACCCAATTCTTATGCATTTACTTCTCACACCCAAACTTTGAATTTTATAAATTAAGCACTCTAAAAAGTGTAACCACCTTTTCATACATCTTTTCAAACATAGGAAAATAATTTAACCTGTAAAAAAGCAAAGTTTGGGTGCAATGTATACAAATTTCCCTTAATTGAAATGCATTTGAGGCTAACCCTCAGGAAAAATTATTACATCAGGATCCCACACGTAGAGTTACGTTCGACGTCCAATGAAATCATGTCACGTAGCGCGTTACAAAAAAAATCGCCCGGTAACAGATAGAATATTCCCCCCGTGTTATTCCGCATTATTCAGGTGTTACCGTGTGTTGTTCATGTGTTATTGATGTGTTATTGTGTTATTATAACACCGAGAATATTCTCAAACCAGAATAACACATGAATAATACATAATAACACATGAATAATGCGAAATAACACGGGAGAAATATTCCCTACGTACCGAACAATTTTTTTTTTGCCACACGCCACGTGGCGTGATTTCACTGGACTTCCCACGTAGCTCTACGTGTGGATCCTGATGTAATATTTTCTCCACCCTTAGTGGTCTTCCACCCCATTTGAATACATTGTTGTAAATGTAAATATCATTACACCATTCTTTCTCATCGAACTCGATAATCGTCAAATCAGTGAGATTAGACTAATAGTATTAATGTGACTAAATAAATAAGTTTAAAAATGAAATATGTAATATTAAAAATTTTATGTGCTCTTTATGTAAATCCCTTTCTTTGTCAACTAGGAATCCACTAAATATTTTATTTTTTAACAGTCACATGTGTTCCTTTGGCCATAGGCATCCTTTCTATGTCTAGTGGCTAAGCAAGCAAATCATAGTTGTTTCTCTAATTATTGGGTCTATACATCTCCTTGTGATGTTCTTATCATAAATATATTCATTATTTAGCTTAATCTTGAGCCCATGTGAACAAAGAATGGCCATTTGGAAAATTATGAAAATTATTTTGTTGGAGATTTACTTACATACCAATCATTAAGCCTTATTTATATATATAATGCCTAAATTTTGTATTATACATTTATATCACTCAAAATTTTATCATATAAAAAATACTATCATTTTAACTTTAAAAAAAGTGAAATGTATTTTTTTATGCATATATAAAATGACATCTACGTGCATACACTAGAACTACTAGTACGAATGTCAAAAAGAACGAATATCTAAAAACAAAAAACATTACTGAGAAAATCAACATAAATGCATGATATTACGAGCTGTGTCTTTTAATTGGGGGAGCTAAATGACACCTACAAGTAGAATGTTAGAAATCATTACGTGTTCCCTCTTTATATACCTATGTGTGTATATGTATATATAGGCATGGCTCCATGCAGATAGTATACTACCATGCATATCAACCATACGAGCGCACCAAAAAGCATAAAAATGACACATGATCAATATAAGAAAACCACAAGAGAATAATAGTCTGAGGCGTTAAAAAAATATATAACCTAACATCCTAAATCCTAGTCTAGAAGATCATCTAAAGAAATATGTCCTAACTAGCATCTAAGCGCAGGGTAAGTCTCCGGGTACGTATGACTTTGACGGGATTGCCACACCGGCACTCGTCTTAAAGTTTCAAGGAATCTAAAAGGTGTCACGCGGGATGGATTTTGAAAAGATTTGGCCTTAAATACAACCTAGTTCGCTATATGCATAGTTTTAAAATTATGGCGAATGTAATAAGTCATATATATATATATATATATATATATATATATATATATATATATATATATATATATTAGTTTTAATGTAAGAGTCATTAAATGTAGATCCGTAACATGTAAGGTGATATGAGTTTGATCCATTAGATCCTTAGCACAAACATACTCGTGTCAATCCCAATGCATTAACTTTTATTGTTCATCGGGATCGACCTGGCAGGCAATACTAGTTAAGGCATCGCAACAGACACGAGCTCACTCGGCTATTGAGTCTGGCTAGCTATCTGAGCATGCATACAAATGTAAATGCAAACAATCATACACAAGCATGGTGAGGTTGAGTATTTTGTGGAGGCAGTGACTCAAAAATGTTGGTGTGTCGTGGAGGCAGCGACCTGTAAGGGTGGACGTGTCGTGGAGGCAGCAACCCGACAGATGAGGTGTGTCGTGGACGTAGCTACGTGACGGATATGTGTGTCATGTAGGCAAAGACCCAAAAGGCTGAGTGTCTCTTGGAGGCAACGACCCGATGGAAGGGTGTATCGTGGATGAAGTTACCCGAAAGGGTGGGCATGCAATGGATGCAGTGGCTCAAAGATGGATATGTTGTGGAGGCAGAGACCCAGAAGGGTGGGTGTGTCGTAAAACCAGCAACCTGATAGATGGGTGTGTCATGGAGGTAGTAACAAGAAGGTTTGGCTTGTCATGGAGGCAGCGGCTCAAAGGAATGGGTGTATCATAAAAGCAATGACCCCCAAGAGTAGGGATGTAAACGAACCGAACACGAACGAACAGAACAGGTGTTCGTGTTCGGTTCGTTTGAAATTTATTTTGTTCGTGTTCGGTTCGTGTTCGAAATTGTTCATAAACTTACTGTTCGTGTTCGGTTCGATTTGTGCCAAATTAGTTCGAATTGTTCGAAATGTTCGATTTGTTCGAAATGTTCGAGTTGTTCGAAATGTTCGAATGTTCGAATTGTTCGAATTTTTTATCCTGTTTGAATTGTTCGAAATTATTTATTTCTTTATTGTCCTTATATTTTAAAGCTAAAAATGCATTATTTTTGAGAAAAACATATTGCTAGTAAATTAATTAGCACCATAATACAATAAAAAATTTTGAATTTAAAAACTTTACAAAAATCATATGAATATCGATAGAAAAAAAATGAAAATTTACAAAAAAAAAAAAAGAACTTCAATAATAAACCTCCATAAATGTATTTCTTTGAAGCCCTAAAAAAATTATACAAAAACAAATTTGAAAATTTTGATCTTCTTAGTAGTTCTTCCCCATTGCTCCAAGTCTCAAGTGCAACTATCTCATCATTGTTCTCATCAATCAAATATGCAAATCGATACAAAATGCATGCTGCAAAAAAAAAAATTACATCAGTTTCTCAAAAAAAAATTTACATCAATTTAGGTGTTAGACACGTAAATACATAAAAAAACAGTATACTTATAGCCTTTTCATTTTTCAAAAATAATAGTAGCAACCAAAAAACAGAAAGAATTGTGAAAGGAAAAAACAGAACTAACATGATTCCAGGCTTCCAGCTATAAACATTTGCAAACTAACATGATTCCAGGCTTCCAGCTATAATGATTCCAGGATTACAGACTTCCAGCAGCTATCAAATTGTTTATTTGCAAAACAAGGATTCCAATTTCCAGCTCAGTGATTCATAGCCAAAAACCCGCATAAAACAGGAACAATGCTTTAGTGATATAGAAAAGAAATAATCCAGAAAAAACATTTGCAAAACAGAACTATCAAAATCCAGATAAAACATTTGTAATGCTTATTGTCAAAGGAAAAAACAGAACTAACTCGATTCCAGTGCTTCCACTATAATCATTTGCAAACTAACATGATTCCAGTGCTTCAAACTATAATGATTCCAGGATTCCAGTGCTTCCAATAGCCTATCAAATTGTTTATTTGCAAAACCAGGATTCCAATTTCCAGCTCAGTGATCAATAGCCAAAAACCCACAGAAAACAGGAACAATGCTTTAGTGATATAGAAAAGAAATAATCCAGAAAAAACATTTGCAAAACAGAACTATCAAATCCAGAAAAAACATTTGTAATGCTTATTGTCAAAGGAAAAAACAGAACTAACATGATTCCAGGCTTCCAGCTATAATCATTTGCAAACTAACATGATTTCAGGCTTCCAGCTATAATGATTCCAGGATTCCAGGCTTCCAGCAGCTATCAAATTCTTTATTTGCAAAACCAGGATTCCAATTTCCAGCTCAGTGATCCATAGCCAAAAACCCACAGAAAACAGGAACAATGCTTTAGTGATATAGAAAAGAAATAATCCAGAAAAAACATTTGCAAAACAGAACTATCAAAATCCAGAAAAAACATTTGTAATGCTTATTGTCAAAGGAAAAAACAGAACTACCATGATTCCAGGTTTCCAGCTATAATCATTTGCAAAACCATGATTCAAGCTATCAAATTGTTTATTTGCAAAATCAGGATTACAATTTCCAGCTCAGTGATTCATAACCAAAAACCCATAGAAAACAGGAACAATCAAGATTGGGTCTATAAATTCTTTCTTAGTTTTATAAAGATCTCAGTGAGGAAGAGTGCTTAACAAGCCTTATCAGTAAAGCAAGAATAGATCCCTTATATTGCCTTTTGTTCTAAAGCATTTTATTCAGTATCCAACATTGAAGCTGCATGACTTACAAGCCTTATCAGCTAGACTTACAAGCCTTATCAGCTAGACTGACAAGCATCAATGCAAAAACTGCATCATCATTCCTAAAACCAGAGAGGAAGAGAGGGAAACGTTCAAAAGTAAAGCAGTTAAGCAGTGAAAAGAAGGAAGAGAGATATACTAGTAGAAAGAACCTACAAAATAAAAATGTTCAGCATCAAAAGCTAAGCAGGTAATATCTTTCAGCTGAACACAGACTGATATATAGTCTCATTGAGCAAAAAATTGATATATAGTCTCATTGAAAAAAAAAACTGTTTTCATTGATTTTGACTGTTTTATCCATCTGTGACAGCAACAGCCTCTGCCTCAACTTTCAAACGAACCAAACAGAAAACATTAAATAGGTGCTTGCTTTGTATTTAAATAGGAAAAATGAAGATCAAGGGGCTTAGAAACGTTATAACCAAACATTTAAATAGATATTGATTTCCATGCATAGGTTAGCTGCACAACCAACTGACCACATCGACAGCTTTAAACAAAAAATTCTAACATCACGTAAAAACTTTCATGAGCAGCTCTCAATGCAGACTCTAACATCACAGAAAAACCCAAAATGTTTCAAATGTTAATTGCTCCAATGTTACAGAAGAATGAATTTGCTTGACATCATATGTTTGGAAGTTGAATATTAAGAGAATAAACAATATGAATAACTAAAATAAGAGAATAAACAATTTGTATGCCCACAATTACACCCATAAATAATCGGCATAAGTTTGTCCGAATCTGTTGAAGAAAATCTTAGAAGCAAGTTAGACACAATGATAGCTAACCAAAACAAAACAACATTTGAATAGATGCAATATAAATATTACATTAAAACTCGTCTCACCCAAGCCATCCAAAGAATGCTTGCGAGCTCCATGTCGATGTAACCAAACTACAATCATAGTTGAGTCGAAGGAAGATTTTGAGGTTAAACAAAAAAACAAAGTCAAACACATAGCTGATCTCATAGCAAATAGCTGATCTCATAGCAAGAGGAAACAAGTCAGGTTCACGTTAGCCCCAAGACACCACAAGCCTGCCAAAATAAATAACTACAAATAACTGATACCACCCAATTGCATATCATTCTACAATTCCCGCAAGCACTTCTAACATTTAAACAATTATTTTAAGTTTTTTTAAAAGTGAAACACACTTTTCATCCACTGGTAAGATATCAAAGCAGCAAACTGAGCCATGTGAGGCAAAACCAAACAAAAACCAAGCCCCCAATGGGTCAAACCGCAGCCACCAGAAGCCCCAAAAATCTGGGCAAAAAATCCAAAGCCAAGTAACATGAAATACAAAACCAACCTGATGAACTTTTCCCCATTTCTAAAATAAATTCACAAGTTTTCCCCTTTTCTCAAATTATTTTGCATTGCAGGCCTCTCTAGGCCTACCTACAATTTCCAGAAAAATGTATGTATATATATATATATTACTTGCACAACCAGCTCATAAAAACCAAGCCCTCAATGGGTCAAACCGCAGCCACCAGAAGCCCCAAAAATCTGGGTAAAAAATCCACTATTTTGCATTGCAGGCCTCTCTAGGCCTCCCTACACTTTCCAGAAAAATCATGGCTAGCTAATCGAAACAAGGGAATGCAGGTTGAATACCTTCCCCATTTTTTCAGTTCTTCCAAACCTAAGATAGAAATATCCCTCAAATCAATGAAGGTGCAGTATGTAAAATTTGGCATCCATCATTTCCAGAAAAATCAGTGGGCAAGCTGCATCATCATTCTTACATATCAAATGCTGCAACACATTGAGCTTCACAATCACATGACCATAAGTCAACCTCAAGCATCAAGTTAGGCATTCAGAATCACCAAACCAGGGAAGGAGAAGAGGGGGTTAAACAGCCGTCTCACCAAACTGAAATCAGGGATGTGAGATAGAGAAACAGCCCTCTCACCAAATTTGGGAGTTGCTGAAGCTCTCTCAGAACTCAGAAGCCCCTAAAACAGCCCTCAATCTGCATTGTATGATAATATGTATGCACAACTTACCATTAAAACAGCCCTCAATCAAAAGTAAAGTAGTGAAAGAATTTTCCAGAATAGAAATAGCAGTGAAAGCAATTTCCAGAATACAAACTTTCCAGAATTCATAGCAGTGAAAGTATTTTCCAGATAAGAACATGCCGTTACAAAAATTATGTAAGATCTCATGCACCGGGTTAGAATAAGATCTCATGAAAAATCCCCAATTAATGGCTGCACCTATAAATATATATTGATTTCCATGCATAGGTTAGCTTACAACAACTGTACCACATTGACATTTTAAAGAAAAAATTCTAACAAAGTCATGTTGATGCGAGTTGGGAGCAGAACTCGCAGAATTTGGGAGTGGGAGTTGCAATAAAAATCAATCAATAAAACCTATCTAAATTATAAAACCCCATCGAGAGCGAGTAATAATAGGGACACCCATCTCAAATCTCAATTATATAATCACTCATGAATTTGCTTCAAAGATAACAAATATAATAAAGCAAAATAAAGCTAAATGAATGTTCCATAACCGATATAGATCAAACAAAACCCCATAAACTTTCATGAGCAGCTTCTCAATGCGTACTCTAACATCACGAAAAAAACCCAAAATGTTTCAAATGTTAATTGCTCCAATGTTACGGAAGAATGAATTTGCTTGACATCATATGTTTGGAAGTTGAATATTAAGCTTTTCCTCATCAAAGATCTCTTGCCGAAAAGAAATAAACAAAGTAAATATTAATATCTTCTATTGCGAATAAGTAAAAATGATATATGTCTAAAATGGTATACTTAATAAAAAGATTACCGTTAACGACTTCGCATTTTGTTGACTAGATCGAATCCAACTAGATGCACAAATCAATGCATTAACCGTTTGAGTAGATAAACTACTTATGTAATCATCCAACACCCTACCGCCTGCACTAAAAGTCGATTCTGAGGCAACCGTGGTTATAGGTATCGAAAGAATATCTTGAGCCATAATTGAAAGATGGGGATACTTCAATGTATTCATCTTCCACCAATCGAGCACATCAAAAGTTTCACTAGAACACACAAATAAGCCCTCCTCGAGATATACTTGTAAATCCGGTTTCGACGGTTCGATAGAACCGAAGCTACTACGAAATCTTGAAACCCAAACATGACGTCAAAATGACTCGAGGAACTTGTGGGATCAACTGCGTATGAGGATTTCTCATTGGAAACATTGCAATGAACAACATAATCCGCATATATTTCCCACATGACATCTTCAATCGTTTTAAGATTTTGCCCAACCTCATCATGTGAGTATATCTTTGGGAAAGTGTAGCTAATAAATTTTAGCTTTAATCTAGGATCCAGAATTGCTGCAATGGACATAAGAATATTACATTCCACCCAATATTTATTAAATTTGAGTTGCATACTCATAGCCATATTCCTCATGTAGTAATACTCTGACAATGACTCCTCATTCAAAATCTTCTTAATATGCAAAACTGCTGGTAAAAATATATTAGAAGTAGGATATAAAGTGTCAGAGATCATCTTTGTAACATTATGGAAAACTGAAAGAAATTTTCTGATCTTCTCATATTTTTCCCATTCTGAATCAACAGGCAACCATTTGTAATTACCATCTCTAATTGCGTAGTGATGAAAGACATTGCGATAAATAAATGCGTACTCTAGCATGTTGAAAGTTGAGTTCCATCGAGTGGAAACATCAATGGAAAGTGATCTTATTGTTGCAACGCCTAATTGTTTTGCTACCTCTACGAACTTATGCAATCGTGCCGGAGATTTTTTCAAATATTTCACCGACTCTCTAATGTTATGGATGATCTCATGAACCTCCTTTAAACCATCTTGTACCATTATATTTATGATATGTGCGCAACATCTTACATGGAAAAAAAACCACGGAAGTGCAACTTTCCGCGTGATTGAAAATTTGCTTTTAAAGAATTAGCTGCGACGTCATTATTGCTTGCATTATCTAAAGTAATTGTAGATATTTTATCTTGAATCTTCCAGTCCAACAAGCACTCACAAATAGCATCACAAATGTAAGTGCCTGTGTGTGGAGGCTCTAACTCAATAAAGTTGATAATAACCTTCTTTACCTTCCATGATTCATCGATATAACGTGCAGTCAAGCACATATACCCGATAGTCTGATTGGAGGTCCAACAATCTGCAGTTAATGACACCCTGTGTACATACTTAAAGCGAGATTTAAGTTTCTCTTTCTCGCACTCGTAAACTTTCATGCAATCTTTTTGATCGTGTTCTCGAAACACTTTGAAAGTTAGGATTTAACATTTTTAACAAAATATTGAACCAAGTATGTTCAACCATCAAAAATGGATACTCATGTACAATTATCATTTTCGCAATTACCTCTCTTACGACTTGTTGATCATAATTTTTAGGGTCATAGAAAATAGGAAGCTCTGAATCACCCTAGACTTCTAAAGGCAAGAAGTTCAAAAACTTTTGCCTCTTGTCTGACAAGTCAATTTGTTGTTGACTCTTTGCTTTTATCTTAGCACAATCTTTAACATGCCTAAGCAGTTGCGAGGTTGTACTGTCTTTGGTTTCGGGATTTTCACCCCACAAGAAATGCATCGAACATGTGATACTTCAACCCCCTCGCATTTTGATTTAATATCTATAAAATGCTCCCACACAGCTGATTTTCTCTTTCTACCTTTCGTAGTTTGCACTGCAGTACTAGTGCTTCTAACAGTCAAATCAATAAGTTGAGAAGTATCAACTCCTTCTTGTGTTGCAAGAGGCAATTGTTCGTCATTTGATACAGATTGAGAATGTTCAACATTTGACATTGTAAAATCTATAAAAAAAAGTATAATAGAACTATTAGTGTTTCTCAAACGATGGCCATAAACTCGACAATGGTAGCAAAAAGTTTGGACTTTTCCAAAGTATAATAGAACAACTCTAGCAACTAATAACATTCCTTTACATACTAACTATGTAACTAATAACATGATAACTAATAACATTCCTTTAGTAATAACATTCCATCACAAAATAAACAAAGCCCATCAACATGTAAATAAACCTTTCAAAGCATCAAATATGACCAACTATATAAACAAATCTGCAAATGAGGTCATGCAGTTGCCCAACATCCTCATGTAAATAAGCCTTTCAAAGCATCAAACATGCCCAAGTGCCCAAGTAAATAAAAAAAACCAAAATTCTCTTTCTGCTATATAACATAAGATTAAGAATAGAGCACTATAATAAATTCCATCACCAGCAATTGTTTCTCGGTGCATACTGATGCTTAAGATAATATAACTGCTCCCATGAAGTTTCAAAAGAAACACGTACATGTCGGCGTATTTTTTTTAGGTTTGTGGTGTTGTATTTTTGAAAAGAGGTCGCCTACAGAAATTGTCGGCGAATTTTTAATTTAATTTAAATAAATAATTTGAAAAGTAGTATTTGCTTTTGAAAATAATTTTAAATTTGAAAATTTTTAAGATATGAAATCAAACTAATTTCACATCCCGAATAGTTTATATAAACGAGCGCCGCACTACAAACCGTGTATCTATCACGAAGAATAGACATACTGCTTGATAATGAGGCTCGATTAAATAAACTAGAAAGGTTTGTGACATCCGTTTGGTCTGCGAACCAATTTTATAAGCCGACAAATTCCCTCGTTTAATATGAAAACATTAAACAGTGGTTTATATTACCCGGGTTCTTAAAGTTCCCTATAAGGGCAAGCCCCTATAGTTAATTACATCTTAAGTGACGGAATCACCTAAGAAAACTCTCGATAATAATCAATAGTCTCGCTCTCAAGAATTTCAAAGTTTAAGTTTTCAAGGGATTGAATTTTGGAATTTCAATAGGGAATGGATCAAATTTGGAACATTTTATTTTGAGAATCCGAAGGAAGAAATGTAGGAGAAATCACAGATTCGAAGCGAACTTCGGTAATTTCCCGACTATCCTATTTGTTTGGCTCGAATTTAGGAAAGTCCTAATGTTTATTTAATGTTTTGATCTTGCTGATTTTAATTAGTTAGGACTTATATTTGTATGGTAAAATTACACAAATAGCCTCGAAGATGTGAGGGTTTATGTCATACCAAACAACTACCTCGGAATCCTAAAACCGATTAAGGCTTAATTTACATGACATAATCATGCAAATGCCTAACGAAGAGTTGAGGATTTATGTTGCACTAGGCAAGCTACCTCGAAGTCCTATGGCTTGGTTATTTAGTTCTAAGGAAAGTTTTGTCGAAGTAGATTCAGTGTTTTGCCGATGACGATGGCCGTGCCGCCCATCATGCTCCGAGCTCCTCGTCGTTGCAGAGGTTTAGTTTTAGAAGTCATAAATCGAGAGATGAGAGAAGTGTTTGGTTTTAGAGAAAGTCTTAATTTATCTTTAATATTTTAGTTAAAACAAATCTTAAAGTTGATTATAACAACACCGGTTAAGATCCCACGATTCCATCCTTCCGGCATCGTTATTTTTATCGGATTCACTTAGTCCAGATGAATTTGTTAAACTTAACTAAATGAGTTCTGCACTTTCATTTAGACCTTGGGAAATCCCGTTAGCAACACGTAGGTTACATCATCCGAGGTATTCCCGATCATCCGACAAGACGTTTTAATTTAGTTGTAGTTGTAGTTTTGTTGTTCTTTCGTGATTAAATTTTGAGTTATCTTATATTTTGAAATGTTGTGGCGGTGAATTTTATCTTGTAATGACTTTTAATTTAGTTATGGGTTTCAGTTTTGGTTTCTGTCCTAAAGGTGTAGGTTTTCATGCAACTGTTGTTTATCATGCAAGAAAAGTAAGTGCGATGCGATTAAATAAGCTGCAATAAAGTAATTTGCAATTAAAATAAAAGCGTACTCTGAGGGTCTTCTCGTCATCCCAAGCCGCACTTAAAATACAATTTAGAGCATTTAAGCATTTGTAGCAATTTCCTAGGTAAAGCTAAGGGAAGGGTTATGGTTTTCTACCAAAATCCTAATCCTATAACTAGTCATTCCTATGACGTCTAGGTCTTCAATTTTGGTTTTAAGGATGATTTTCTTCACCAAAGAACAACTAAGCTCAATTTGTTCTTAAGGGCATTCCATCATATTGAGGAAGTGTTTAAGACGAATCTTAAACATCTTTTCAATATTTCGGGAATTGTCTTAAGTCCGAATGAATTCTATCGTGCAGTGAATTAATCATCCAGGGTGTTTAAGTTAAATTTTATTTCTTGCTCGATGAATTAGGATGTTCGAATATCCTTATGAGTGAAGTGACATTTCATTTGATACTCCATTTAGGAGTTATAATAGTAAAAGCTCCTAAGGGCAAAACGATATTTAATGATTTCGCGATTCAAATTTAAGTTCAAATTAATGATTTAAGTTTGGAATAATGTTCAAGTTATTTTAGATTTATTTTTGAATTCTTCATGTCTTAGGTGATGTCATTAATTCAATTTAATTTAACTTCGATTTAATTTAATTTAATTTAATTTAGTTTAATTTGATTTAATTTTTAATTAATTTGATTTAATTTAGTTTAATTTTATTTAATTCAATTTAATTTAATTTAGTTTAATTTAATATGATTTAATTTAATTTTAATTTCATTTAATTTTAATTTAATTTAATTTGTTTTAATTTAATTTAATTTAATTTAATTTAATATTTTATTTTAAAGGGATTTACTTTAAATAATTTTAACTTTAATTTAATTTAATGATTAAATCTTTCAGACATTTTAAACCTTAAACTTGGATTATCATTTTAATTAAGGATTAAATATTATTAAGACAATTAATTTAGGGATTCTTAAATTAAAGAACAAACCTCTTCCTAATAACATCCCTATTTTAATAATTCTAATTTTATTCTTCTTCCAAATTAATTAATTATTTTATTAAGGTTTATTTTAATTATTCTTAAAGTGTTTAGTAAGTTTCTACCCTTTAATTATTTAAATTTCAATCATCCAAATCAGATTCAGATCAAATATTTTACTCTTTAATTTTATTAAGCCTAAAGTTTTAATTAAGGGTTAAAATTTTAATTACCATTTTGCCTCTTCAAGCTTAATAACTTCATAACTCACTAAATCGAGCTCAAATGAATTTGAAATTTTTATGTGACTCACTCATATGTCAATAAAGACATTAGAGGAGAAAATGTGATTTTTTTGTATTTAATTTATTTATGTAATTATTTTTGGTGGAAAATAAGGATTTCCAAGGAAAATTTAATAATATGACCAAGGGAAAGTTTCTATCCTTAAGAAAATTATGGGACATTCCTAATGACTAGAGAACCACTTGGACCAATTTTTGTGATTTTTTGAATTATATTTTATTTATTAAAATTATTTTAAGTTATGGAGTATTAATTAATTTAAAAATAGAATATAAGTTGGAAAATGAATTTTATAATTTTTAAAATTCTCTCTGATATCAAGGATTCCAGAGAACCAAATTTTACAATTTTCTATTTTTTTTTTGATTTATTATAATTATTTTAGTGAAAATGCTAGAAAATACACATTTTTTTTTTAATTTTAAAATTACCCTAAGGCTTTAAAATTTAATATCTCATTAAATAGACCTGAGAAAAATATGGGGTTTGTTCCTAAGTGATTAAATTTCAAAATATGACATTTTGATGAATTTTATTATTTTTGTGATTTTTATTAATTTTTAATTATTAAAATATTGAAATAATACTAAAAAATTAACTTTTTTAGAAAATTGAAATTTTAATTTTCTTAAATTCCCCTGATATCAGAGAGGCTCCAAAACCAATTTGGTGAATTTTTGAAAGGTATTTTGAAAGTTATGAATTTTTAAGGCTTAAATTGACTAAATGGCTTAATCAACCCATTTAATAGGGCTAACCCAACCCAATTGACTTCAAACTTTTATGGTGGGTTCCTCTAATCCTAAAGGTCAGTGGAGAATTGATTTCAAGTCAATTTGATCTATGGTTAACTCTAATTAATTAGGGGTCTATTTTGGGTATTTAAGCCAATTAGGGTTATTTTGAGTGAACTAACTCAAGTCCTATTTTTCCTAGGGTTTTCTGGTCACAGGGAACATCACCAAATTTTCTTGGAATTTATTTCACAACATGCTAATTTTTGGAATTAAAATACTCAAAACAGCAACATGAATTTGAAAAATCAGTAACTTCTCATAGGATGGCCTTCGACCTTGGAAAATTCAGGGAATGTTCCCAAGTTCGGAGGCTTCAAAAGCCCTATGGTGTCATGCCATGGTGAATTGTATGAATGCATGGAGAATTAAAACAATGCAGGGAGTAAATAATTAATTAAAAATAAATTACCTGGACAAAATTAATTAATTTCTTTTCCACATTATTCTCCTCTCGTTCACCGAGCAAGAGGGTATTTTTATTTAATTTTTGTGATTTTTCTACACAAAGATATGGATTTTCGAAGTTTAGGGAATTAAATAAATCGAAAAATCCTATTTTTCTACTTATCCGAGTCGGTGCCGCATCAACCTTAACATCTCCGAAGTGCCGCGTGGCGCGCTCCCATTCGACGCCGCCGCTTGAGTCAGCAGCCCGGGTCCCGCCTTCCGTGTATCATCTGCCGATCCGACCTAATCTGAGCCGTCCGTCCGCGCGTGTATTAAATGGACGGCATCCATTCATCGTCCCCAAGCGTCCTCACCCGTGAGCCGTCCACACTAAATCCCTAATATCTCACTCGATACTCCATGGATTTTTGTGTTCTTATGCTCTACGGATTCGTCTCGAAGAGACGAATACATCTATACGGTGATCATGCATCGAAATTAAAGCATTTGAAATGGAGAATCTCCGTAGCTCGGGATGAAGAATTAGCTCATACCTTCGCTCGTAGAAGTGTGGCTTCAATCCGAGGGTCGTGTCACCTTCGATCGCGTCCCAGCAGAGCTCCGGATGAAGTCTCCCGGTCCGATGAATCGCTCGGTAGGATTTCGACCACGCCCGACCACAAAGCTTGGAGGCCGGAGCAACCGGGTGGCCTCGGAGATGGGGCTTTGCTTGGTGGACACCTTCTCTCGTCCGGTGAAGGTGTAGGACCAATCAATTCGAGGATTGATCCACCGCGGAGAAGTGTCCCGGTTTTCGGTGGAATTTCAGCCGAGAAATCGGATTTTGTCGATGGGGATTAGGGCAAATCGACACCGGGATCAACCGCTCTAAGGGTGAAGAAGGGTCCGGAACAATTTTGGCGAGTTTCGGCAAGGTTTGTGCAACTCTCTTCTCATGGCCGCGAGGGGGTGGTGTTTAAATAGAGAGGGGCGAGGGCCTCCTGTGGAGAGTTAGGGCTTTGGATCACCCCGCTCCTGGCATGGGAAGAACAGCCACAATGGCCACTGGGATGGGGCACTCAGCAGGTGAGAATTCCAAAGTCGGCTCACATGCGAGCTCTCGGCCATGGTGTTTTCCCGCGATCGGGGTGGCGGCCCGCAGCAAGGGTCACCCTCGTGGTCGGTGGGTCAGTGGCTGGGTGTTTAGTGCAAGCACTGGCAATGGCCAAGTGTAAAAGGCTTGGATTAGAATGGAATGGGAGAGGGCTCATTTTGGCTCAAATTGGTCAACCCCTCCATTTGGGCTAGGCGCACCACCCAAGGCTTTGTTTAGGCTGAATAGAAAGTGATTTAGGTCAGCTTAATCAGTGGGGAATGGTCACCATCCAAGTACAATTAAGCTTAAGCAAGATTAAGGGGAATCATGGGAGTGGTTAATCACCTTTAGGAATTAAGGAAAGAGTCTCCTCCTTTTGCCCAAAATGGCATGGTGACATGTAAAGAGGCTCTCATGGCTTCCATGTGGCTCATGCATGGCTTCATGGCTCACCTTTGGCTTGGGAAAAGTCAAGTCAATTTCATGGAAATGGATTTAAGAAAAATTTTGGTATTTAGGGGTGATTTGGCATGAGGCTTGATTTGGAATTATTTGATGATGGAATCATAACTTAGGGAATGGCTTTGATTAAATGGATGGCAAATGGAAATGTCATGTGGGCTTTAGGGCCAATTTTGGGCTTTTGTATTCTGGTGGAAATCGGCTTTTAGGAAGGTTTAGTGGAAGTGGCTTTTGGATTTTAAAATGGATTTTAGGATGGAATTTTAGTAAAAGCTTGGGCCAAATAATTGTTGGGTTGAGCTCATGGGTGTGTCATGAGTGACTTGGAGCAAATTGGGAGTGATTTGGGTTTGAATTGGGTTGAATTTGGGCTTCTTCGGTGAATGAGCCAATATAAGTCAAATTGGGCTAACTTGGGCCAATGTTGGGCTAGGGTTGAAATTGATGTAAAATTAATGTTGGGAAATGTTTTTGGGAGTGTTTCAAATAGGTTTTGACTTTGGTTGGGCTTTGATTTTGGGGTTTGGGCTTATTCTGGGTTAGGTTTCGGGTTTAGGTCAAAATTGGGCTTTTTGATTTCGGGGTTGAATTTGAATAGGGTTTGGGTCAAAATCTTGGGCAAATCATGTTAGTATTTTGTTTATGGGGATGTTAAGGAAGGTTTAGAAAAGATTTGGGGTTAATTGGAGTTGAATTGGGTGAGTTTGGGCTAAGTTCGGGTTATGGGTCCAAATCGGGCTTTAAGGCCAAAAGTGAAATTGATCCCAATGCCAATCAAATTGGACTTGGATTTGGTCTAGATTGGTGTTGGGGATGTTGAATTGAAGTTTAGAATTGAATTGGACCAGAATTTGGGTCAATTGGGTAGGTTTGGTTTGACATTGGGTTCACTTTGGGTTAAAATGGGTCAAATTGGGGGTTTTAATAAAAGTGTGGTAAATTGACAAAATTGGCCCATAGTGTAGTTGAACAAAATGAAATTGGGAATATTTGGGATTTTTTGGAATTTTTTGGGAATTTTCTGAATTTTTGGATTTTTTGGTTAAGAGGGACATTTTGGGTATTTGGAGGGTATTGGGATGTATTTTTGGAATTTTTGGTATTTTTGGCTATGAATGGTCAATTTGAGTAATGTGGGAATATTTGGGATTGGTCTTGAGGATTTTTTTTGGGTAATTTGGAGGATTTTGAAAATTTTGGGTAATTTCAAGGGTTTTGGGTAGGCTAAGCGGGTGTAGGGTCCCAGGGGTCAAAAATTGAAAATTTGGAAAACTGAAGATTGGGTGAATATAAGTGGAATGAAATCATTTTTGTTGAGCCATGAAGCCATATCAAGTCCACATGAGCCATGAAGGGACTCATTTGAGGCATCCACTATGTTGTTCCTAACCCTCTTGACCAAGGGCTTAGGGGTTAAGGACCATCCATGTGAACCACCTCGCATGAGTCGGAGATCAAGTCGGGTAGGGGTGTGGTTTTAAGAGGTGTGTGAAAGTGTAGTGCACAGGTGTAGTGTGTGTGCAAGTCAACCCTTCACTGCACTGGGCCCACCTGTAGGGCCCTAAGGCCAAAGAGTCCCATAGAACTCATCCTTTAAACTTCCACATTTGATCTCAACCCTCTAGGTGATTAGGGGTTTACAATCAAGTTTGTGGAGTTTGCAGGGAATTAAGAAGTGGTTTGAATTTCTAAGTGGTGGGTCCCAATTCTAATCCTCTAAGATAGTCAAAGGAAAAGCCTAAGGCTAGATCCTAAGTACTAAAGAGAGAAGAGAAGACCTCATCAAAAATGAGGTCAACAAATGGACCCCCAATAGGTGTGGTGTGCTAACCAAGCGCACCGCGCGTATTGGCGTTGACCGAAAAGATCAACAAAACCAACACAGATGTCCAAGTGACAAACTTAAGACGAAGTAGAAGAATTTCCGCTGGGGAGTGTCAAGTATATCTCTGAGACTGGAGATTCCTGAACTCTCGCTGGGGAAAGGAAAAGGAGGTGAGTCCCAAATCACATGATCTAGGGGAATTTCGATTTAGATTTTTGTTCTGTTTTAGTTTAAGTTTTTGATGTGTAAGTTCAGATTTTAACTTGAGTTTCAATTTAGATTGAAGTTTTGTTAAGATTAATTTCGAAGGGATTTGATTTGAAATGAAAATTGAAATTTTGTGGTTTTAGATGTAACATCCTCGACCTCAAAAGAAAATTGAATTGATTGGATTGAATCATTACAATGAGGAGAGATCTCAGAGCAATGCGGTGTTGGATGTAAAATTCTTAACCTCAAGGGTTTGATTTGGTGTGCTTCATTGCAATAGGGAGAGAATCTAAAGCAATGCGGTATTGGATGTAAAATCCTCAACCCCAAAAAGTTTGATTTTGATGTATTTCAGTGCAATAGGGGAAGAATCCTAAAGCAGTGCAGTCTTGGATGTAAAATCCTCAACTTCAAGAAGTTTGATTTTGATGTATTTCAGTGCAATAGGGAAAGAATCCTAAAGCAGTGCAGTCTCGGATGTAAAATCCTCAACTTCAAGAATTTGATTTTGATGTATTTCAGTGCAATAGGGAAAGAATCCTAAAGCAGTGCAGTCTCGGATGTGAAATCCTCAACTTCAAGAATTTGATTTTGATGTATTTCAAAGGCAATAGGAAAGAATCCTAAAGCAATGCAGGTCTCGGATGTGAAATCCTCAACTTCAAGAATTTGATTTCGATGTATTTCAATAGGCACAGTAAAGAATCCTAAAGCAAGTAGCAGTCTCGGATGTGAAATCCTCAACTTCAAGAATTTGATTTTGATGTATTTCAAAGGCAATAGGAAAGAATCCTAAAGCAAGTGCAAGTCTCTGATGTGAAATCCTCAACTTCAAGAATTTGATTTCGATGTATTTCAAAGGCAATAGGAAAGAATCCTAAAGCAACAGGTAGCTCGTATGTGAAATCCTCAACTTCAAGAATTTGATTTTGATGTATTTCAAAGGCAACAGGGAAAGAATCCTAGCAAAGGTAGTCTCGGATGTGAAATCCTCAACTTCGAGAATTTGATTTTGATGTATTTCAGAGGCAACAGGAAAGAATCCTAAAGCAAGTAGGGTCTCGGATGTGAAATCCTCAACTTCGAGAATTTGATTTCGATGTATTTCAGCTGCAACAGGAAAGAATCCTAAAGCGATGTAGCTCTGATGTAAAATCCTCAACTTCAAGAATTTGATTTTGATGTATTTCAAGGCAATAGGGAAAGAATCCTAAAGCAATGCAAGCCTCGGATGCGAAATCCTCAACTTCAAGAATTTGATTTTGATGTATTTCATTGATGTATTTCAATGCAACAGGAAAGAATCCTAAAGCAAGCAGAGTCTCTGATGTGAAATCCTCAACTTCAAGAATTTGATTTTGATGTATTTCAAAGGCAATAGGAAAGAATCCTAAAGCAATAGAGTCTCGGATGTGAAATCCTCAACTTCAAGAATTTGATTTTGATGTATTTCAAAGGCAATAGGGAAAGAATCCTAAAGCAGTGCAGTCTCGGATGTGAAATCCTCAACTTCAAGAATTTGATTTTGATGTATTTCAGTGCAATAGGGAAAGAATCCTAAAGCAGTGCAGTCTCGGATGTGAAATCCTCAACTTCAAGAATTTGATTTTGATGTATTTCAGTGCAATAGGGAAAGAATCCTAAAGCAGTGCAAGTCTCTGATGTGAAATCCTCAACTTCAAGAATTTGATTTTGATGTATTTCAAAGGTAATAGGAAAGAATCCTAAAGCAGCAGTAGTCTCGGATGTGAAATCCTCAACTTCAAGAATTTGATTTTGATGTATTTCAATGGCAATAGTGGAAAGAATCCTAAAGCAATGCAGGTCTCTGATGTGAAATCCTCAACTTCAAGAATTTGATTTTGATGTATTTCAGATGCAACAGGAAAGAATCCTAAAGCAGTGCAGTCTCGGATGTAAAATCCTCAACTTCAAGAATTTGATTTTGATTGGTAATTGATTTTGCAAAGATTTGTAGTGGCGATTTGAAGAGTGTGGAATTTTGGTGTTTCGAGAATTTCTTGAAAGTTGTAAAAGACTTTCATGGAAGGAAATAGATTAGGAGGGAATATGTAGATGTTGCATATCCCATTCAGAAGAGTTGATTGAAGGTTGCTGGTTTGGATTGGATATGATTCCTCGCCATCAGATTTGATCCGTATTAATGGAATCAACCGCTTCCATCCCAGACAAGGGAGAGAGTAGAACGGATTGGATTTTCAGATTTGGAAGGGTAAGTTTGAATTTGATTGAGGTTTGATGTGAGATCTGGAAAGATCGAATTTGAAATTTGATTGAGATTTGATTTGAAATTTGGAAAGATTGAATTTGAAATTTGATTGAGATTTTGTGGTCATTTTGTTTGTCCTTTAACGATTCAAATTTTATTTTATCGTGAATTTGGAGTTTATCATTTTTTTTTAGATTTTTAAGGAAAGTTTTCTTTTATTCTTTTTGTTTCTTTTCTGTTCTTTGTTCAAAGTTCATTTAACTTTTAATGGCGTTTCCCAGTCAATTTGCACAAAAGAGGTGAAGGCCAAAATTGTGACATGGTCACTTTCATTCCAATCACGCTGAAGATACATCGTACAACTCGATCTGGAATACATCTCATACAATCCATATAGACTCAAAACGGACTATGTATGATCTTTGTCGATCCATCCAAAAGGGTATCTGTCAAAAATCCATGTCTGAATAAGTGAGGTACATGGTCAATAACATCACCTTCCAAGCCATCCTCGGCAAGGATGCCGTATGGATGTACGTCGGAGGTGTGATATTTTCCATGTAGCTCACGACTCGTAAGGCCGAAGGCTCTCTAACTCCGGGTCCGGCCGGAAGTGGTAAGGTGCTTTCCCGTCGTCCATCCTTCCGAATGTAACCGAGATCCGCTTCACCGGTACTCCCGGTATGCAATGCTTAGCGACATCCGCTCCGTTGCCCTTCGCATCATGACGGAACCTACCGGTAATGGTATCTTTACCGGCCCTCGGAACTCACCTCGGGCCTCGCTATCCGGAGGTCGCATCCGAACATGATATTACACTCGTTCGTAAAAGAAACCGTGCGTAAAGGTCCGACAAAGTCGTGGTGATCTATGTGCGGGGAATGCAGCCTCCTTCTTGTAAATGTTGATAATGCAACTCGTTGGGTATGCAACCGTCGGTAATACCCCCCATGTTACCATTCTTTTTACCATCCTTTTAATGACTAATGGCATCGGATCCACTCGGCCATGACGGAGTATCCCCGTGGGTTTCCCTTCCTGTCTTCCGCGAAGTTGTAGCAAGCATCCACATTGTATTGTAATTCTCCCCTTCCCTGGCATCCATCTCCGGGGTTCTGAGTATGTGTTTTCTCTTAAGCGGCCTGCTCGGCCCATCTTCTTCAAATCCCAGATGCAGTCCACGATTTGTTGTTGTTCGTATTCTGAGAACACGTCTGTATGTAACTCGAGGCCTTCTAGTATATTGATCCTCCCGC
Organism: Papilionanthe hookeriana x Papilionanthe teres; assembly: GCA_022702705.1. Classification (NCBI taxonomy): domain Eukaryota; kingdom Viridiplantae; phylum Streptophyta; class Magnoliopsida; order Asparagales; family Orchidaceae; genus Papilionanthe; species Papilionanthe hookeriana x Papilionanthe teres. The sequence continues at coordinate 24,463,255 of CM040436.1, read as the reverse complement.
CTCCGATTCTCTCGAAGTATTCAAAAGTTTTCTTCCGGACATTCCGTATCCTTTCTAACTCGTATTCCGGAATAATTTGCAAATGGCGAGGCTCGGTGACGTATCGTGGGATATATGGCTCAATCCCTTCACGTTCTCCCCGCATACCTCGGCTCCTCGGGGATGATGTCCGTCGGGACATCCTCCGGGTCGCTTCCGCAACAAGGTCATGCATTAACGCGTGGCTTCATCTCGGTGGCGTAGTAGCCTTCTTCTTCTTCGTTCTTCTCGAGATTTCTCCGGTCTCTTCCGTCGTCTTGGGAGCCGGTCTCCTTTCTTCGAGTTCCCGGCGAACCGGTATCTTCGAAGTATATGTACCGGCAAGTAGCAACTTCCTCGTCGCGCCGGTCCGCCGCTAATTTAGTTAGCATCTCGCGGATACGGCGATTTTTGTTTCTTCGTCGAGTTGTCGTGAGAGTAGCTCTTCGTACTTCCCGAGTTTCGTGGGTGCGGCGCCGACAAGCTCGCCCTCCGCCGTAGCGACTACGCATTTGATTCTCTTGTCTTCTTCAGTGTTTGTTTTTCTTTTCTTATCGTCGGATCGGTGGCTCGGGCCACCCACTTTCATTACTTTCGATCGGCGCTCCTCTCGTCAATCGGGACCCGCTCACTTTCCTCGTATTGCAGGCCCGCCGGTGCGAAGTCCGAGTCAATCTCGATTATCGCTCCATCTTTCACCCTCTTTCATCGAGTGCAAGGCTTACGCCATTTCTAAAGTTCAGGACCAACCGCCCGTTCGACATTTCCCTGCGAAAAGACAAGGAAAAGGATCAGGGGCTGTACTAAGAACAAGAACATTAAGAAAATGTTTATTAAAGACAAAAAAATTTATTACTTTTGTATTTTCAATTCAACAGGAATGAAATGGGATAAGATCAGGAAAGAGATTTGGATTTGGAAGAGAGAAAACAAGGAAAACTTTATTATCATGATTTTATTTATTTTAGCACATTTTTTGTTATTTTTGGGTTCGGACCCAGTCATAAGTAATTACTTCACCCGTGCTTCTAGGGATGGAAAGTTCGTTCCTTCGAAACATCAGGTAGCGTAATACTTTTTCAAGTATCGTCCGTTGATCGGAAGCATATGTCGTTCTCCTCGCAGTTCACTAGCCGGTAGGAGCCTCCCGAGTAGACTCGCCTCAACTACAAAAGGTCCTTCCCAAGTGGGTTCAAATTTTCCTCCTATCTTGCGGTGTGCAAGAATAGGTCTTTTTAGAACGAGAACTAAATCACCAACTTCGAAGGTTCTTGGCGGACCAGCCTATCATGGGCTTCGAACCATCTTAGCTTGGTATAGTTCTAAATTTTGCTGCGCCGCAAGTCTTTTCCTTCCAGAGCTTTCCAATTCTTCTAGTCGCAATTTGGCATTCTCTTCCGTCGTGATCTTGTTTGCAACTCGCAATCCCGAGTGAAGGAAGCCGGACCTCTAAAGGTAACACCGCCTCGGACCCATACACTGCACCATAAGGTGTAGCTTCGAGTAGGAGTTCGAAGGTTGTCCGGTAGGCCCATAACGCTTCTAACAACTTCTCGTGCCAATTTCTCTTATTGTCGTCTAAAGTCTTCTTTAAAATTTGAACGAGGGTTTTGTTAAAAGCCTCAACAAGGCCGTTTGCTCTCGGGTAGTAAATCGTCGAATATCGCCAGCCGATTCCGTGTCTCCCGACAAAATTGTTGATTTGTGTGCTTCGAATGCCGACCCATTATCCGAGATGATCCTCGCGCGGCACTCCGAAACGGTAGACAACTCGGTTCTTCGAAAAATTGTAAGCACGTGATGTGCTTTCACTTCTCCGAGTGGAACCGCCTCCGCCCACTTAGAAAAGTAGTCTGTAGCCGCAAGAATGAAGCGATGTCCTTTTGAAGACGGTGGTTCTATTGGACCCACTATATCCGTGCCCCAACATTCAAATGGCCACGACGCAATTGTCGGATGTAGCACGTTTGGAGGTTGGTGTAGAACCACTCCGTGCACTCGGCACCGGTGACGCCTCTCGCGATTTTCATGCAGTCGGTCATCATCGAGGGCCGTAGTACCCTAGTCTTTTAATTTTCATTTTCATCTTCGGACCCAATCGGCGAGCGCCACAGCAGTCCCGAATGCACCTCTTTAACAATTTCACGGGCCTCGGACCCGCTTAGCACCTTAGCCACATTTCGATCAAAAGACCTTCCGTATAATGTGTTGTTTATTAATGCGTAGGACGAGTTCTTTTCGATCCGATGAGCTAACGACCTATCGTCCGGTAGTTTTCCCGTTTGCGGTAATCTATTAATGGCCGTCGCCAATCTTCTCGTGTTTTCCGTCACCGCCGCAATCGATCCTTTTCCTTTTCTCGATTTGTGTATCGTGTCTATGTCGAGCCGTGATAGGACCCGACGTCCGCGAACCGACACTTCCATCGATTCATCTCGCAAACAGCAAATTCTTCGGCGAGACGCGCTAGCGCATCCGCTAAAGCATTTTCTTTTCCGGGAATTTTGTAGATCGTCACATTTGGAATCTGTTCCAATACCGTACGACATACCGGAAGTATTGCTCGAGTCTCTGGTTTTAAAATTCCGTATTGTCCTACGATCTCGTCGAATGATTAATCGCGAATCCCCATAGATGTCGATGTCCGTTATACCCATTCGAATAGTTAATTCCAGTCCCGTTATGAGGGCTTCGTATTCCGCTTCGTTATTCGTGCACGGCTCCGTCAAGTGGTAGGAGTATCTTAACATCCCCCGCTCCGTGTTATAAAGATTAGTCCGATCCCCGCCTTACCGGCACTATCACTTGCGATTCTTCGTCTTTATGTGCCGAAGATGCTCCGTCGAAATACAATTCCCAACGTCGATCATCGTGGTCTTCTAGGTTCATTATTTGTTCATCCGGCAAGTCGTCATCGAGAGGCGATTCCGCCGCAAAGGGTGTGCCGCGAGGAAGTCCGCTAAGACTTGTCCCTTTACGGCACGCAGAGGCACGAAAGTTATATCGAATTGCAATAATATCATCGACCATCCGGCAAGTCCGCCGGAAAGCGTTGGGCGGGTCATCAAGTATTGCAATGGATTAAATTTCGAAATCAAGTCGACCTTATGAGAAAGCATGTAATGCCCGAGCTTTCGAGCGGCGAAGATCGTGGCCAAACAAGTGCTTTTCAATCGCAGGATACCTTATTTCCGTCGGCGAGAACGACGGCTTAGGTAATAAAGAGCATTTTCTTTACCCTCATCATCGACCCGGCCAATAGGCTCCGAGAGAGTCGTCTAAAGCCGCGGTATAAAGCATCGCCGGTCTACCCGAGATCGGGGCCGCTAAGACAGGAGGTGTCATTAATGTCCTCGAAGGCCCTCTCGGCATTTCTCTTCCCAAATAAATTTGGCGTCCTTTTTAACTAGTGCCGAGAAAGGCCGACACCTACTCGACAAGTTCGAGATAAAGCGTCGAAGATATGCCGCCTTCCTCGAAAAGATCCGTCGACCTCATTTTCGATGAGGTCTTCTCCTCTTCTCTTAAGATTTCAGGATCTAGCCTTAGGCTTTTCCTTCGACTATCTTAGAGGACTAGAATCGAGACCCACCACCTAGAATTTCAAACCACTTCTAAACTCCCCGCAAACTCCACAAACTCTGACCGTAGACCCCTAATCACCTAGAGGGTTGAAATCAAATGCGGAAGTTTAAGCGATGAGTTCCCTATAGACTCTTCGGCCTTAGGATCGCCCCGGTGGCCTGGTCTGGTGAAGGGCTAACTTACACACACACTACACTTCCATACACCTCCTAAAAAAAAAAAACACACCCATACCTGACTTGACCTCCTGACTCATGTAGGTGATTCACATGGATGGTCCTTAACCCCTAAGCCCTTGGCTAAGAGGGTTAGGAACAACATAGTGAGTGCCTCAAATGAGTCCCTTCATGGCTCATGTGGGCTTGATATGGCTTCATGGCTCAACCAAAATGATTTCATTTCACTTACATCCACCCAATCTTCAATTTTCCAAATTTTCAATTTTTGACCCCCGGACCCAACACCCGCCAACCTACCCGGAGCCCTCGAATAGTCCCAAATTTCTCAAAAATTTCCAAATCACCCAAATTTCTCCAAAATCAATCTCAAACATTTCCACATCACTTAAATTGATCATCCATAACCAAAAATGCCAAAAATTCCAAAATACCCCCCAATACCTTCCAAATACCCAAAATACCCCTTTTGACCCAAAAATCCAAAAATTCAGAAAATTCCCAGAAAATTCCAGAAAATCCCAAATATTCCCAATTTCATTTTGTTCAACTACACCATGGGCCAATTTTGTCAATTTACCCCACTTTTGTCAAAACCCCCAATTTGACCCATTTTAACCCAAAGTAAACCCAATGTCAAACCAAACCTACCCAATTGACCCAAATTCTGGTCCAATTCAATTCTAAACTTCAATTCAACATCCCCAACACCAATCTAGACCAAAGCCAAGCCCAATTTGATTGGCATTGGGATCCAATTTCACTTTTGGCCTTAAAGCCCAATTTGGACCTATGACCCAAACCTAACCCAAACTCACCCAATTCAACTCCAATTAACCCCAAATCTTTTCTAAACCTTCCTTGACATCCCCATAAACAAAACACTAGCATGATTTGCTCAAAACTTTGATCCAAACCCCACTCAAATTCAACCCAAAATCAAAAAGCCCAATTTCGACCTAAACCTAAACCTAGCCCAAATGAGCCCAAACCCCAAAATCAAAACCCAACCAAAGCCAAAACCTCTTTGAAACACTCCCAAAAACATTTCCCAACATTAATTTTACATCAACTTCAACTCTAGCCCAACTTTGGCCCATGGTAGCCCATTTTGGCCCACTTTAGCCTCTTTACCAAAAAGCCCATATCCAACCCAATTCAAACCCAAATCACCTCAAATTTGTTTCAAACCACTCATGAAGCATCCCTAAACCAAACTCAACAATTATTTGGCCCAAGCCTTTACCAAAATTTCATCCCAAAAATCCATTTTAAAATTCAAAAGCCCACTTTCCTAAACCATTTAAAAGCCCATCTAAAACCATTTCAATGAGCCCAAAATTGATTCTAAAGCCCATATGACATTTTCATTTGTCATCCATTTGATGAAAATCATTCCCTAAGTTTCAATTCCATCATCAAATAAATCTAAATCAAGCACCATGCCAAATTGCCCAAAAATACCAAAATATTCCTAAAATCCATTTTCATGAAATCGACCAAGCTTTCCCCAAGCCAAAGGTGAGCCATGAAGCCATGCATGAGCCACATGTGAGCCATGAAAGCCTTGGACACTTCACCATACCCAAAATGGCAAGAGGAGGGGACCCTTTAATGATTCTCTTAAGAGTAATTAACCACTCCCATGTCTCCCCTAACTCTCGCTTAAGCTTAATTGTACTTGGATCGTGACTCGACCCCACTAATCAAGCCGATCCAAGTGACTTTCCCTTCAGCCCAAATTGGCCTCGGAGGGTGAACCTAACCCAAAACCAAGGGTTGACCCATTTAGACCCAAAACTAGCCCTTTCCCATTCCACTTCGATTCAAACCCTTTACACATGGCCAATGCTAATCGATCGCACAAGCCTCCAGCCCCGACCCACCCGACCTCGAGGGTGACCCATGCTCGACCGGCCGGCCACCCGGCCGCCGGAAAACGCCATGCCCGAGACCTCGGGAGTGAGCCAACATTGAAATTCTCCTCGCCGAGCCGCCCCATGCCTAGTGGTCACCATGGCTGTTCTTCTCCTCACCAGAGCAGCTGATCCCAACCATTAAACCCCCCTGGGAGAGCTTCCAGCCATGCCTATTTAAACACCACCCCCTCACGGCCATGAAAAAAAGAGTTGCAAAAACCTTGCCAAAACTCTGCCAAAATTGTTCCAGACCCCTCCTCATACACAGAGCACTTGATCCCCAGTGAGATCCCCCGCCATTTCTTCTCCGCGAGCTCAATTTCGTAGTCGAAATCCAAGCCCAAAACCAGGACACTCCTCCACAGCGAGCCAATCCCCAAATCGATTGTTTCTACACCTTCACTCGTACCGAGGAAGGTGTCCACCACAGAAAGCCCCATCTCCAAAGCCACCCGCCTGCTCCGTACTCCAAGCTTTGTGATCAGCCGTGGTCGAAGTCCAACCTGCATAATTCACCGCATCAGAGACTTCATCCTGGAGCTCTGCAGATCCGACCGAAGGTGCAACAACTCTCGCATCGAAGCTTCACTTCTCCGAGCAAAGGTATGAACTCATTCTTCTTCCCGAGCTTACAGAGATTCTCCATTTCATTTGGGTAAATTTCAATGCATGTTTACCGTATGGATGTGTTCGTCTCTTCAAGACGAATCCATAGAAGCATAAGAACACGAAAATCCATCGAGAATCGAGCGAGAAATTAGGGTTAGAAGGTCGACGGTCACGGTGCACACCCGCCGTAGACGATGACCAGGAGCCGTTGGATCGCGCGTGTATCGAGCGGACGGATCGATTGCGCCGACCGCAGAACGTTACGCGAACCGCGGGTCCCGGACGGCCGACTCGGATGGCGGCGCCCAATCGCAGCCGCGACACGTACCGCTTCGGAGAGGCTAAGGATGCGCCGGCGCCGCGTCACTTAAGTAGATAAATAGGATATTTTCTATTTATTTAATTCCCGTAACTTTAAAAATTCATAACTTTGTGTAGAAAAATCACAAAAATAAAAGAAAAATACCCTCTTGCTCAGCTGAACGAGAGGAGAATAATGTGGAAAAGAAATCATTTAATTTCATCAAGTATTTTATTTTTAGTAATTTATTTACTCTCTGCATACATTTAATTCTCCATGCATTCATACAATTCACCATGGCATGAGACCATGGAGCTTTTGAAGCCTCTGAATTCGGGAACATTCCCCGAATTTTCCAAGGTCGGAGGCCATCTCTATGAAAAGTTATTGATTTTTCAAATGCATGTTGCTGCTTTAAGTATTTTAATTTCAAAAATTAGCATGTTGTGAAATAAATTCTAGGAAAATTTGGTGATGTTCCTTATGACCAGAGAACCCTAGGAAAAATAGGATTTGGGTAAATTCACTCGCATTAACCCTAATCGGCTTAAATACCCAAAATAGATCTCTAATTAATTAGAGTTAACCATAGATCAAATTGACTTGAAATCAATTCTCCACTGACCTTTAGGATCAGAGGAACCCATCATAAAAATTTGAGGTCAATTGGACTTGGTTAGCCCCACTAATCGGGTTAATTAAGCCACTTAGTCATTTTAAATTTTAAAAATTCATAACTTTCAAAATATCTTTCAAAAATTCACCAAATTGGTTTTGGAGTCTCTCTGATATCAGGGAGTTTAAGAAAATTAAAATTTCAATTTTCTAAAAAGTTGATTTTTAATATTATTTTAATATTTTTAATAATTAAAAAATAATAAAAATCACAAAAATAATAAAATTCACCAAAATGTCATATTTTGAATTTCAATCACTTAGGAACAAGTCCCATATTTTTCCTAGGTCTATTTAGTGAGATATTAATTTTTTTAAAGCTCTAGGGTAATTTTAAAATTAAAAAAATGTATTTTCTAGCATTTTCACCAAAATAATTATAATAAATCAAAGAAAAATCAGAAAATTGTAAAGTTTGGTTCTCTGGAATCCTTGATATCAGAGAAAATTTTAAAAATTATAAAATTTGTTTTTCAACATTTATTTTATTTTTAAATTAATTAATATTCCAGAACTTAGAATAATTCTAATAAATAAAATATAATTCAAAAAATTACAAAATTTGGTCCAAGTGGTCCTCTGGTCATTAGGAATGTCCCCTAATTTTCTTAAGGACAGAAACTTTCCCTTGGTCATATTATTGAATTTTCCTTGGAAATTTCTATTTTCTACAAAAAATAATTATATAAATAAATTAAATACAGAAAAATCACATTTTCTCCTCTCATGTCTTTATTGACACATAAGTGAAGTCACATAAAAATTTCAAGTTCATTTGAGTTCAATTTAGTGAGTTATGAAATTATTAGGCTTAAAGGGCAAAATGGTAATTAAAATTTTAACCCTTAATTAAAACTTTAGGTTTAATAAAAATTAACAAGTAAAATATTTGATCCTAATCTGATTTGGATGATTGAAATTTAATAATTAAAGGGTAGAAACCCATTAAGCATTTTAAAATGATTAAACTTTAATTAAATAATTAATTGAATTTGGAAGAATAATAAAATTGGAATTATTAAAATAGTGGATATTATTAGGAAGAGATTTATTCTTTAATTTAAAAATCCCTAAATTAATCATTTCATTAATGTTTGATTCCTAATTAAAATGATAATTCAAATTTAAAATATTAAAAGACTTAATCATTAAACTAAAATTAAATTATTCAACTCTTTTAAAATTTTAATTAAAATTAAAATGAATAAAATTAAATTAAAAAAAATTAAATTAAATCAAATTAAATCAAATTAAAAATTAAATTAAATTAAATTAAATTAAATTAAAAATTAAATTAAATTAAATAAATTAAATTAAAAATTAAATTAAATTAAATAAATTAAATTAAATTAAATTAAATTAAATCAAATTAAATTAAAAAAAATTAAATTAAATCAAATTAATTTAATGTAACATCAAATCAGACTAAATTGAATTAAATTGAATTAAATTAAATTAAATTAAATTAAATTGAATTAAATAACCTCACTTAAGACATGAAGAAATAAATCTAAAATAACTTCGAACACTATTCCAAACTTAAATCATTAATTCGAACTTAAATTGAATCACAAACCATTCAATACCAATTTACCCTCAAGAGCTTTAGTTATCATAACTCCTAAACGTAATATAAAATGAAATGTTACTTCACTTATAGGATATTCAAATGTCCTAGTTCACTCGAGTAAGTTAACAAAAAAATCGAAAACCTCTGACGATCGATTCACTTACACAATTAAATTCATTTCGACTTAAAACAATCCTAAGAATATTGAAAAGATGTTTAAGATTCTTCTTAAGCACTTCCTCAATATGATAGGATGTTGATAAGAACAATCGAACTTAATTGTTCTTCGATGAAGAAAATCGTCTTCAAACCAAAAACACAAAGAACCTAGACGTCATAGGAAATGACTCAACTATAGGATTAGAATTTGGTAGAAAACCATAACCCTTACCTTAGCTCTACCTAGGAACTCGCTTAAATATTCTAACCGTGTTTTAAGTGCACTTGGGATGACGGGAAGACCCTCCAGTACGCTTTTATTTTATTGCAATTTATTTTACCGAAATTTATTTAATCGCATCGCACTTACTTTTCTTGCATGATAAACAACAGCTTGCATGAAAACCTACACCTTTAGGACAGTAAACCAAAACTCGAAACCCAAAATTAAAATAAAAGACACTACAAGATAAAATCCACCTCCACAACATTTCAAAATATAAAACAACTCAAAATTGAATCACAAACAGAACACAAAACTACAATTACAACTAAATTAAAACGTCTTGTTGGATGATCGGGAATACCTCGGATGATGTAACCTACGTGTTGCTAACGGGATTTCCCACGGACTAAATGAAAGTGTGGAACTCATTCAACTGAGTTTAGCAAATTCATCTGGACTAAGTGAATCCGATAAAAATAATGATGCCGGAAGGATGGAACCGTGGGATCTTAACCGGTGTCGTTATAATCAACTTTAAGATTTGTTTTAATTAAAACATAAAAAACACTTGGAAATTAAAACTTCTCTAAACCGTAACATTTCTCCCATCTCTTGATTTATGATTTCTAAAACTAAACCTCCGCAACAACAAGGAGCTCGGAGCATGGTGGGCAAGCACGGCCATCGTCGTCGCAAAACTCGAACCTACATCAACAAAACTTTCCTAGAATTAAATAACAAAGCCATAGGACTTCGAGGTAGTTCGCCTAGTGCAACATAAATCCCAACTCTTCGTTAGGCATTTGCATTGCAAATTAAGCCCTAACCGGTCTTAGGATTCCGAGGTAGTCGTCCGATACGACATAAACCCTCATATCTTCTGGTAATTTGTATGATTCTATCATATAAATATAAGCCCTAATTAACTAAATCGGCAAGATTAAAACATTAAATAAACATTAGGACTTTCCTAAATCCAAGCCAAACAATAGGATAGTCGGGAGATTACCGAAGTCCGCTTCGAATCCGTGATCTCTTCTACTTTTCTTCCTTTCAATTCCCAAAATAAAAATGTTCTAAATTTGATCCATTCCCTATCGAAATTTCCAAAATTCAATCCTCGAAAACTTAAACTTTCAAATTCCTTGAGAGCGTAATTATCGATTATTATCGAGAGTTTTCTTAGGTGATTCCCGTCACTTAAGATGTAATTAACTATGTGGGCTTGCCCTTATAGGGAACTTTAAGAACCCAGTAATATAAACCCCGTTTAATAGTTTCATATTAAGCTGGGGAATTTGTCGGCTTATAAAATTGGTTCGTCGCATCAAACGGATGTCACAAACCTTTCTAGTTTATTTAATCGAGCCCTATTATCAAGCAAGTGTGTCTATTCTTCGGGATAGATACACGGTTTGTGGTGCGGCGCTCGTTTATATAAACTATTCGGGATGTGAGATCAGTTTGATTCCATATCTTAAAATTTTCAAATTTAAAATTATTTTCAAAATCAAATACTACTTTTCAAATTATTTATTTAAATTAAATTAAAAATACGCCGACAATTTCCGTAGGCGACTCCCTTTTCAAAATAAAACACATAACCTAAAAATATGCCGACAAGATCGTAGTTGCTTTAAGGTTTTGGGAGGCGGCATTTCTAAGATAGCTTTAATCTTTTCCGGGTCGATTTCAATTCCACGATGTCGGACAACGAATCCTAAGAATTTCCCGGAGGTGACGCCGAAGGCGCATTTTAAGGGATTCATCTTAAGGTTAAATTGTCTTAATCGTTCGAAAACAATTCTCAAATCATACAAGTGGTCTTCCTTTACTTTGCTTCGATGACCACATCGTCCACGTAGCATTCGACTTCGATTGTGGATGAGATCATCAAAAATTCTTGTCATCGCTCTCCGGTAGGTCGCTCCCGCATTCTTCGGTCCGAATGGCATCACTCGTGTAGCAATATACTCCGATCGGCGTTCTAAATGTCGTAAGTTTTTCATCTTCCGGAGCCATTTTTATCCGATTGTATCCCGAAGAGCCATCCATGAATGAGAATATTTCATGTGTTGAAGCGATGTCGATCATTAATTCCGGGATCGGTAGAGGGAATTCATCTTTCGGACATGCTTTGTTTAAATCTCCGAAATCCACACAAATTCCGATCCGACCATTCTTCTTCCCGATCGGTACCATATTGGCTAACCAAGTCGGGTATTGTTCTTCACGGACAAATTTAGCATCTATTAGCTTTTTAACTTCGCCTATGACTTGTTGTTCGATTTCTAGACGCATTCTTCTCGGGACCTCGTCCGACTCGGAATGTAGCGTGGATCCACTCCTAGCTTATGGATCGCGACCTCCGGAGCTAAACTCGGCATCTCATCGTAGCTCCAAGCAAAACAGTCTTTAAATTCCATTAATAACTTAATTATTTCTTCGGAGTCTTCTTTATCGAGTAAGGAGCTAACAAAGGTAGGTCTAGGTTCTTTGTTAGTACCTAAGTTAACTTCCGTTAACTCATCTATCGTAGATTTGATCTCTTCTTCGAACTCGTGGAGCGTCTCCAATTTGTAAATCTTCGAGTTCTTCCGTAGTTTCCATGCAGCTTTCATTAGACTTGCAGGTGACAACCAAGCAAAATTCAGTATCATCAACTGATCCTACTGTGCCGAATCCGAGACCATGTTTTGAATTGAGTGGACGACCGGAGTTATTCCATAATTTTTCAAAATGTTGCGATCGACCTTTTGTCCATTGTCGAGGTAAGAAACCACGCCGAATTAAATTTCGAACACAGGGAGAGTACCACTCAAAAGGCAATTCCATTAATTCCGATGAAGTAGCATCTTCAAATTGTACATTATTTTCGCTTTGGAGGAAGGAGCACCACGGTAAAATTTGATGGGCTTTGCACCACCGCTACGTACCTCTTTGACCTCCATACCCTCGATCTTATTAGAATGGATCGTGTCGTGGTCATAGTATGTACATAGTGGTTAATCTTCTCGTACATCGATTTATATTCTTCATTTCTTTCATCTTCAAGAGGGATTCTGAATTGCGGCTTCTTCCGACTTGTTGTCGCTGCTTCTTGTTTGATTTCTTTTTCTTCTTCAGAACTATCTTCCCAATCAACATTGATGGCTGGTTCCCTTTGTCCAATCGTCCTAATGCCTCTGCCACGACCTCGTCCCCGGCCTCGACCTCGGATGCGAGTTGTGGAGAAACCTTCACCATCTCGCCGTAAGGGAGTGGTGAGTGACTGTTGGACTAGAATTTCAGGCTCTTCGTTGTCCCAAATTTCCTTTGCTTCATTTGTTATGGTATCTCTGGAGAAGATTGTTTTCTTTGGAGCTGCATAATATGCTGCATCTTCATGGATTCCAATTTCATGTACGGAGAATGGTTGTAAGTCACCTTTGATGCACTGTTCCCCTCCATCGTAGTATTTGATGCACTGATGTAGAGATGATGGTACCATCCGGTTTTCATGTATCCATGGTCGGCCCAAGAGAGCGTTGAACGACGTTTCGAATCAATTATGTGAAATTTCGCGGTTGTCTTTGCTAAGTCACCGGTCTTCATTAGCAGTGTTATTGATCCGAGGGCTCTTTCTCCTTTCCGGTTGAATCCTCTTAATAACATTTTGTCCGCTTCGAGCTCGCGAGCATCAATTTCCAAGTATGCTAGCGTTCGGAGATTCATTATATCGATTGATGCTCCCGGATCCACCAATACTCCGGAGAGTGTAAACTTTCCAATTGTAATCGAAATGTACAACGGTCGGTCAGTGGTCCGCCGTCCCAAGTAGTAGGTCATTGTCCGTGAAGGTAACTCCTCGTCGTTCCTTTAACGAGCAAACCTCATCTAAGGACTCTCCGGCCATTCGAGCTAAGCAAATTTCTCGGATCAAGTAAGGCCTCGATCGAGCTTCTCTCATCTCTTTCGATAAGATGAGAGCGTCGTAGATGCTCAATTTGGTCGGTAGTTTCCTAAGATGGGCTAGCACGTTGTAGTCCACTTTGTTTTCATGTGCCTTGCTTTCTTCTCGAATGGGTATTTCTTCTCGCCGGGCTGGTTCTTCCCGAACAACCACCCGCTTTCCTTTCGTCTTTCGGACCCATTCTCGGGGTAGAACTCTTCCACTTCTTAAGTTGACTTCTGTGATTTCTTCTAAGTTTAGCATTGAGTTTGTTGGTGTCTCCTTCTGAATTGGAATGACAGATTCTTCAGGATTAGCTTCGGAGTCTGAAGGCTCTAACTCTATTGTGACTGGAGCTCCTCGAAACTCGCAAATAGATTCGTTGCTTGTCGAACTCTCGTAGCCTTCCCGGTGGATGTCTTCTCCATCATCGTGATCGTCGAGATTGTGTATGATTCGAGAATTGTTATTTGTATCGGAATCGACGTCCGGATTAGGTTGATTGTCGCTAGTTACGTAATCGTTAGAAACAGTCAAAACGTAGCCAACGCCATAACCCTCGTCATTATAAGATCCCACCGGAGTGAGCAAATAATCATACAGAGTCAGAGGTTCGAGGGATTTCTCCCCCGAATCGGAAACAACTATCCTAGGATAAGCAGCCCCTAGTCTAGCCTTAGGTGCCTCGGTCTTCTCTTCTTCGTCAATTTTCTTCTTTTCTTCAATTGTCTCTTGTTGAGGTTGTTCTTCTATCGCAAGTGATAGCGCCGGCTTGACAGTTTTCGAACTCTGAATTGAGGCTTGCACCGAAACGGTTTGGATGTGATCCAAATCCTTCTTTGAAGACTTTGTCCAAGCGGTAGTCCATCCATCATCAGTCGCATAGGGATCTATTGGAACGATGAAATCCGTCGAGATAACATTGACGGAACCTCCTTTCTGGGGTTCCTTCATGTATTCTTTCGGGATCGTTATATTCCCTTTCCGAAGAATGTCGTTGAGCCAACTCTTGAAAGTAATACAATCTTCTATTTTGTGCCCAAGCATCCGGTGGTAAGGGCAAAAGTTAGGATCACCTCTCTTGTCGACTTCTTCTGGTCTTTTAGGCTCTGGCAGTTGGAAATCTGGGGTCTTCATCAATCGTGGAACATTTTCGGCATCGCCTCATTCTTGAACGGATACTCCCCGCTCGTAAGCTCCCTTAGCGTACGTTGTGGACGAGGCGGTTGTTCATACCGTTGAGATGACCGATAACCGGGTCGGGGTTGTTGGTAATTCCGTTGAGGTTGTCGCGGTCGTTCGACGATATTTGCATCGGTTGTTCGCCTTTATCGATCGCTACGACGATCCCGGACTTCTTTTCAAAAGTTTTCACGGGCTTCGTTTGTCCGTTTTATCGAGTGAAACTTAATTGCTTCGCCTCCTCTTGCAAGCTTCCGGCCTTGCTTAACAACTTCTCGAAGGTCTTAATAGTAAATCCCTCGAGGAGAAGTGCTATCGGACCATGGATGCTTTTTAGTAAAATGCCGATCGCATGCCGTTCTTGTAATCGTGGCTCACACTTCATACTTAGGTTCCTCCATCGAAGTATGTAATCCACCAAGGTTTCATTCTCGCTCGCTTCTCTACCACTAAATCACCTATAGTGATGTGGTGCCGAGCTCCGCAAATCTCTCGATGAAGAGGTTCTCTAATTCCGAAAATGTCTTCACCGAACCGTTTGGTAATTCCGCATACCAATCAAAGGCGATTCCTGACAGGCTGCTGACAAATTGTCGGAAGAGTAAAGCATCACTTCCGCCGGCATTGCAACAACTGGCACGAAAATGTGCAACATGATGCCGAGGGTTTCCGGCTCCATCAAAGGTCTTGAACAGAGGTGGTACAAAGCCTTTCGGATATTGGACAGCGTCGAATTCTTCGTGGTAAGGTCTACCCGTCCGAATGGATGTCCCGCTCTTCGATTGTGCCAAGGCTTCTCGCACTCGCCGTTCCACCAAGCTCTTAATATCCTTCTCCGAATCATGCTTTGTGTTGCATCCTTCTTTAATTGATCATCCCCGTTGACCGACGTAATCTCCTTTCCTCCGTCTACAACGTGAATGACTTCGGGGTGTTTCTCTTTGGGGTTGAACCCGACTCGGAGAGTGGCTAGGGCTGCGCCCATCTCTTCCATCCTTTTTGCCATTTGGGCGATCGTATCATCTTTCTCGAAGCCGCCTTCTCATTACTTCGGCTCCTCTCTTTCGCGCGCCGCAGGAGCACCTCGTGAAGCCGACGAAGCTCGTGTTTCTACCATGTTAATTTCTCGCATACTCATCATCCATGAACTCGACGAGTCAACTTCATCTCCGAACTTCTCTTCTCTTTCCCTTGCTAATCGCCGAATATCGCTCCTTAGCTTTTCCATAGCGTCTTCTAATGGCCTTTTCTCGCACATCCTCGCAGCTTGTCATGTGATAACTCGTCGAGCTTCTTTCTCACGAGTTCCCTTTATCGCGGTAGCACTTTCTTCGACTCAAGTCTCCCGACGAGACTTTCCTTTTCTGGTCATTGTTTCGGTCTTAATTGGCCGGTAGTGGGACGCCATACCATCCTTCTAGCAGCAGAAGGCCTAGGACCGGATGGTCCGTCACCGAATGTCGGAAGGTGGTATCCTCCCCGATCCGTAAACCTGAAACAACAACAGGTGGGCTAGCCTTCATTTTCTTATTAGGCTCTTCTGCAGCGATAGCAGATTCTACTCGCGGCCCAAGACGGGATTTGGCTGGCACCCGCCCTATTCTTCTTAAAATTTCTGATACATGGCATCTCTCTTTCTTTGCTAACTTCTCAATCACAGTCTGTAGTCGGGCAAGTGGTGTAACCCTAGCCCTTTTCTTTCTGTTGTCGCTGTAATATGCGGGTCGAGGTAATGTAGAAGCAATCCTGCGGACGTTTTCCTCGTCAGCTGCGGCGGAAAGGGGATGGAATCTACTTCCTTCCAAAAGGGGTGTATACTCGTACAATGGTATGTATTCAGTAGTGGTGTGTACTCGTGAATTTCTTCTAGGAAAACGACTTCAGCCAGCTCCGGCCTTTCCGGCAATCTTCCCGCCTCGTTTCTCCTCTCGAGTCCGTGTTAAGGGTGGAACCCTCGAGCCGGACCCAATTTCAAAAAACGAAGGTCTTGTACGGAAATCCGTACCCTCCACGGTAACATGCTCGTTACAAATTCGAACTTCCTTCCCCTTCGGCTTGGCGGAGCCGGGGTAGGTGCAGAGACGACTAGACCAGTGGGGGTAGAGATAACGAGTCCTTCTATGGACAACGGTACTCCTCTCACTCGGAACCCTTTGCGAGGGGGAAATTCTCGAGTTGATTTAAGGTTGAACTCAATCATGGGTTTCTCGCTTCGACACTTTGTCCATCGGCGCGAAAAGGGTAACGTCGCCGATCTTGACATTTGTGTTTTCGAATCCTTGTCCAAACCGGATGATCCCATTGTCGGGCAGCTCATCCTTGTAAACATCAAAGTCCAGTCCGTTGGTGAAGGAGAAAATCAGTTTTGGGGCTTCCATTTCTGCAAGGTAGATTCTGATTGTCAGTTCCAAGTTATGCTTCTTCTCATCAGGACGAAAAGATAGGAAAAAAGAGTCCGAACACATTCTTGTTCATGTATATTTGTTAAAAGAGTCATTCATTAGAGGGTTTGTTTATTTAGAACGGAATGTTCAAAGGTGTAGAGAATATAATGAATCTGATTCAGAATTAGAAAGGGAAAGAAAGTCTTATGCAAGACCTCTCAACTCGAAGGATCACTCCTAAACTAACACCTATTGGGGGTCCACCCCACCTCAGTAATGAGGTAAAAGGATCTTGGAACCTCTCTCGTTTAGGGGTGTCTAAACAAATGGCTCCTAAATCCGAGAGAATGTTGGCCATACTCGTTCAAGGTAGAAATGAACATAATATTCCAACGGAAAGAAGGGTAGTTTGATCCATTAGGGACATGGATACACTACCGATTTTTGAAAGCAGAACTATTTAATTAAAATGGAGAGAGGAACTATTCCCCAGCGGAGTCGCCAGAAATATGTCGGCGTATTTTTTTTAGGTTTGTGGTGTTGTATTTTTGAAAAGAGGTCGCCTACAGAAATTGTCGGCGAATTTTTAATTTAATTTAAATAAATAATTTGAAAAGTAGTATTTGCTTTTGAAAATAATTTTAAATTTGAAAATTTTTAAGATATGAAATCAAACTAATTTCACATCCCGAATAGTTTATATAAACGAGCGCCGTACTACAAACCGTGTATCTATCACGAAGAATAGACATACTGCTTGATAATGAGGCTCGATTAAATAAACTAGAAAGGTTTGTGACATACGTTTGGTCTGCGAACCAATTTTATAAGCCGACAAATTCCCCGTTTAATATGAAAACATTAAACAGGTTTATATTACCTCGGGTTCTTAAAGTTCCCTATAAGGGCAAGCCCCTATAGTTAATTACATCTTAAGTGACGGGAATCACCTAAGAAAACTCTCGATAATAATTAATAGTTCTGCTCTCAAGAATTTCAAAGTTTAAGTTTTCAAGGGATTGAATTTTGGAATTTCAATAGGGAATGGATCAAATTTGGAACATTTTATTTTGAGAATCCGAAGGAAGAAATGTAGGAGAAATCACAGATTCGAAGCGAACTTCGGTAATTTCCCGACTATCCTATTTGTTTCGGCTCGAATTTAGGAAAGTCCTAATGTTTATTTAATGTTTTGATCTTGCTGATTTTAATTAGTTAGGACTTATATTTGTATGGTAAAATTACACAAATAGCCTCGAAGATGTGAGGGTTTATGTCGTACCAAACAACTACCTCGGAATCCTAAAACCGATTAGGGCTTAATTTACATGACATAATCATGCAAATGCCTAACGAAGAGTTGAGGATTTATGTTGCACTAGGCAAGCTACCTCGAAGTCCTATGGCTTGGTTATTTCGTTCTAAGGAAAGTTTTGTTGAAGTAGATTCAGGTTTTGCTGATGACGATGGCCGTGCTGCCCATCATGCTCCGAGCTCCTTGTTGTTGCAGAGGTTTAGTTTTAGAAGTCATAAATCAGGAGATGAGAGAAGTGTTTGGTTTTAGAGAAAGTTTTAATTTATCTTTAATATTTTAGTTAAAACAAATCTTAAAGTTGATTATAACAACACCGGTTAAGATCCCACGGTTCCATCCTTCCGGCATCGTTATTTTTATCGGATTCACTTAGTCCAGATGAATTTGCTAAACTCAACTAAATGAGTTCCGCACTTTCATTTAGACCTTGGGAAATCCCGTTAGCAACACGTAGGTTACATCATCCGAGGTATTCCCGATCATCCGACAAGACGTTTTAATTTAGTTGTAGTTGTAGTTTTGTTGTTCTGTTTGTGATTAAATTTTGAGTTATCTTATATTTTAAAATGTTGTGGCGGTGAATTTTATCTTGTAATGACTTTTAATTTAGTTATGGGTTTCAGTTTTGGTTTCTGTCCTAAAGGTGTAGGTTTTCATGCAACTGTTGTTTATCATGCAAGAAAAGTAAGTGCGATGCGATTAAATAAGTTGCAATAAAGTAATTTGCAATTAAAATAAAAGCGTACCTGGAGGGTCTTCTCGTCATCCCAAGCTGCACTTAAAATACAATTTAGAGCATTTAAGCATTTGTAGCAATTTCCAGGTAAAGCTAAGGGAAGGGTTATGATTTTCTACCAAAATCCTAATCCTATAACTAGTCATTCCTATGACGTCTCAGGTCTTCAATTTTGGTTTTAAGGATGATTTTCTTCACCAAAGAACAACTAAGCTCAATTTGTTCTTAAGGGCATTCCATCATATCGAGGAAGTGTTTAAGACGAATCTTAAACATCTTTTCAATATTTCGGGAATTGTCTTAAGTCCGAATGAATTCTATCGTGCAGTGAATTAATCATCCAGGGTGTTTAAGTTAAATTTTATTTCTTGCTCAGATGAATTAGGATGTTTGAATATCCTTATGAGTGAAGTGACATTTCATTTGATACTCCATTTAGGAGTTATAATAAGAAAAGCTCCTAAGGGCAAAACGATATTTAATGATTTCGCGATTCAAATTTAAGTTCAAATTAATGATTTAAGTTTGGAATAGTGTTCAAGTTAAGATTTATTTTTGAATTCTTCATGTCTTAGGTGATGTCATTAATTCAATTTAATTTAACTTTGATTTAATTTAATTTAATTTAATTTAGTTTAATTTGATTTAATTTTTAATTAATTTGATTTAATTTAGTTTAATTTTATTTAATTCAATTTAATTTAATTTAGTTTAATTTAATATGATTTAATTTAATTTTAATTTCATTTAATTTTAATTTAATTTAATTTGTTTTAATTTAATTTAATTTAATTTAATTTAATATTTTATTTTAAAGGGATTTACTTTAAATAATGTTAACTTTAATTTAATTTAATGATTAAATCTTTCAGCATTTTAAACCTTAAACTTGGATTATCATTTTAATTAAGGATTAAATATTATTAAGACAATTAATTTAGGGATTCTTAAATTAAAGAACAAACCTCTTCCTAATAACATCCCTATTTTAATAATTCTAATTTTATTATTCTTCCAAATTAATTAATTATTTTATTAAGGTTTATTTTAATTATTCTTAAAGTGTTTAGTAAGTTTCTACCCTTTAATTATTTAAATTTCAATCATCCAAATCAGATTCAGATCAAATATTTTACTCTTTAATTTTATTAAGCCTAAAGTTTTAATTAAGGGTTAAAATTTTAATTACCATTTTGCCCTTCAAGCTTAATAACTTCATAACTCACTAAATTGAGCTCAAATGAATTTGAAATTTTTATGTGACCTCACTCATATGTCAATAAAGACATTAGAGGAGAAAATGTGATTTTTTTGTATTTAATTTATTTATGTAATTATTTTTGGTGGAAAATAAGGATTTCCAAGGAAAATTTAATAATATGACCAAGGGAAAGTTTCTATCCTTAAGAAAATTATGGGACATTCCTAATGACCAGAGAACCACTTGGACCAATTTTTGTGATTTTTTGAATTATATTTTATTTATTAAAATTATTTTAAGTTATGGAGTATTAATTAATTTAAAAATAGAATATAAGTTGGAAAATGAATTTTATAATTTTTAAAATTCTCTCTGATATCAAGGATTCCAGAGAACCAAATTTTATAATTTTCTGATTTTTTTTTGATTTATTATAATTATTTTAGTGAAAATGCTAGAAAATACACATTTTTTTTTTAATTTTAAAATTACCCTAACGCTTTAAAATTTAATATCTCATTAAATAGACCTGAGAAAAATATGGGGTTTGTTCCTAAGTGATTAAATTTCAAAATATGACATTTTGATGAATTTTATTATTTTTGTGATTTTTATTAATTTTTAATTATTAAAATATTGAAATAATACTAAAAAATTAACTTTTTAGAAAATTGAAATTTTAATTTTCTTAAATTCCCCTGATATCAGAGAGGCTCCAAAACCAATTTGGTGAATTTTTGAAAGGTATTTTGAAAGTTATGAATTTTTAAGGCTTAAATTGACTAAATGGCTTAATCAACCCATTTAATAGGGCTAACCCAACCCAATTGACTTCAAACTTTTATGGTGGGTTCCTCTAATCCTAAAGGTCAGTGGAGAATTGATTTCAAGTCAATTTGATCTATGGTTAACTCTAATTAATTAGGGTTCTATTTTGGGTATTTAAGCCAATTAGGGTTATTTTGAGTGAACTAACTCAAGTCCTATTTTTCCTAGTGTTCTTCGGTCACAGGGAACATCACCAAATTTTCCTGGAATTTATTTCACAACATGCTAATTTTTGGAATTAAAATACTCAAAACAGCAACATGAATTTGAAAAATCAGTAACTTCTCATAGGATGGCCTCCGACCTTGGAAAATTCAGGGAATGTTCCCAAGTTCATAGGCTTCAAAAGCCCTATGGTGTCATGCCATGGTGAATTGTATGAATGCATGGAGAATTAAAACAATGCAGGGAGTAAATAATTAATTAAAAATAAATTACTGGACAAAATTAATTAATTTCTTTTCCACATTATTCTCCTCTGTTCACTGAGCAAGAGGGTATTTTTATTTAATTTTTGTGATTTTTCTACACAAAGATATGGATTTTTGAAGTTTAGGGAATTAAATAAATCAGAAAAATCCTATTTTTCTACTTATCCGAGTCGGCGCCGCATCAACCTTAACATCTCCGAAGTGCCGCGTGGCGCGCTCCCATTCGACGCCGCCGCTTGAGTCAGCAGCCCGGGTCCCGCCTTCCGTGTATCATCTGCCGATCCGACCTAATCTGAGCCGTCCGTCCGCGCGTGTATTAAATGGACGGCATCCATTCATCGTCCCCAAGCGTCCTCACCCGTGAGCCGTCCACACTAAATCCCTAATATCTCACTCGATACTCCATGGATTTTTGTGTTCTTATGCTTCATGGATTCGTCTTCAAGAGACGAATACATCTATACGGTGATCATGCATCGAAATTAAAGCATTTGAAATGGAGAATCTCCGAAGCTCGGGATGAAGAATTAGCTCATACCTTTGCTCGGAGAAGTGTGGCTTCAATCCGAGGGTTGTGTCACCTTCGATTGCGTCCGAGCAAGCTCCGGATGAAGTCTCCCGGTCCGATGAATCGCCTAGGTAGGATTTCGACCACGCCCGACCACAAAGCTTGGAGGCCGGAGCAACCGGGTGGCCCTGGAGATGGGGCTTTTGCCGGTGGACACCTTCTCTGGTCCGGTGAAGGTGTAGGACCAATCAATTCGAGGATTGATCCACCGTGGAGAAGTGTCCCTGGTTTTGGGTGGAATTTCGACTGAGAAATCGGATTTTGTCGCTGGGGATTGAGGCAAATCGACACCTGGGATCAACTCGCTCTAAGGGTGAAGAAGGGTCCGGAACAATTTTGGCGTAGTTTCGGCAAGGTTTGTGCAACTCTCTTCTCATGGCCGCGAGGGGGTGGTGTTTAAATAGGAGAGGGCGGAGGGCCTCCCGTGGAGAGTTAGGGCTTTGGATCACCCGCTCTCGGGCATGGGAAGAACGACCACAATGGCCACTCGGGGATGGGGCAGCTCGACAGGTGAGAATTCCAAAGTTGGCTCACATGTGAGCTCTCGGCCATGGTGTTTTCCGGCGACCGGGGTGGCTGGCCGGCGAGCAAGGGTCACCCTCGGTGGTCGTGGGTCGTGGCCGGGTGTTTGTGCAAGCAATCGGCAATGGCCAAGTGTAAAAGGCTTGGATTAGAATGGAATGGGAGAGGGCTCATTTTGGCTCAAATTGGTCAACCCCTCCATTTGGGCTAGGCGCACCACCCAAGGCTTTGTTTAGGCCGAATAGAAAGTGATTTAGGTCAGCTTAATCAGTGGGGAATGGTCACCATCCAAGTACAATTAAGCTTAAGCAAGATTAAGGGGAATCATGGGAGTGGTTAATCACCTTTAGGAATTAAGAAAAGAGTCTCCTCCTTTTGCCCAAAATGGCATGGTGACATGTAAAGAGGCTCTCATGGCTTCCATGTGGCTCATGCATGGCTTCATGGCTCACCTTTGGCTTGGGAAAAGTCAAGTCAATTTCATGGAAATGGATTTAAGAAAAATTTTGGTATTTAGGGGTGATTTGGCATGAGGCTTGATTTGGAATTATTTGATGATGGAATCATAACTTAGGGAATGGCTTTGATTAAATGGATGGCAAATGGAAATGTCATGTGGGCTTTAGGGCCAATTTTGGGCTTTTGTATTTGGTGGAAATGGGCTTTTAGGAAGGTTTAGGGAAGTGGGCTTTTGGATTTTAAAATGGATTTTAGGATGGAATTTTAGTAAAAGCTTGGGCCAAATAATTGTTGGGTTGAGCTCATGGGTGTGTCATGAGTGACTTGGAGCAAATTGGGAGTGATTTGGGTTTGAATTGGGTTGAATTTGGGCTTCTTTGGTGAATGAGCCAATATAGGTCAAATTGGGCTAACTTGGGCCAATGTTGGGCTAGGGTTGAAATTGATGTAAAATTAATGTTGGGAAATGTTTTTGGGAGTGTTTCAAATAGGTTTTGACTTTGGTTGGGCTTTGATTTTGGGGTTTGGGCTTATTTGGGTTAGGTTTGGGTTTAGGTCAAAATTGGGCTTTTTGATTTTGGGTTGAATTTGAATAGGGTTTGGGTCAAAATCTTGGGCAAATCATGTTAGTTTTTTGTTTATGGGGATGTTAAGGAAGGTTTAGAAAAGATTTGGGGTTAATTGGAGTTGAATTGGGTGAGTTTGGGCTAAGTTCGGGTTATGGGTCCAAATCGGGCTTTAAGGCCAAAAGTGAAATTGGATCCCAATGCCAATCAAATTGGACTTGGATTTGGTCTAGATTGGTGTTGGGGATGTTGAATTGAAGTTTAGAATTGAATTGGACCAGAATTTGAGTCAATTGGGTAGGTTTGGTTTGACATTGGGTTCACTTTGGGTTAAAATGGGTCAAATTGGGGGTTTTAATAAAAGTGTGGTAAATTGACAAAATTGGCCCATGGTGTAGTTGAACAAAATGAAATTGGGAATATTTGGGATTTTCTGGAATTTTTTGGGAATTTTCTGAATTTTTGGATTTTTTGGTTAAGAGGGACATTTTGGGTATTTGGAGGGTATTGGGAGGTATTTTTGGAATTTTTGGTATTTTTGGCTATGAATGGTCAATTTGAGTAATGTGGGAATATTTGGGATTGGTCTTGAGGATTTTTTTGGGTAATTTGGAGGATTTTGAAAAATTTGGGTAATTTCAAGGGTTTTGGGTAGGCTAAGCGGGTGTAGGGTCCCAGGGGTCAAAAATTGAAAATTTGGAAAACTGAAGATTGGGTGAATGTAAGTGGAATGAAATCATTTTTGTTGAGCCATGAAGCCATATCAAGTCCACATGAGCCATGAAGGGACTCATTTGAGGCATCCACTATGTTGTTCCTAACCCTCTTAGCCAAGGGCTTAGGGGTTAAGGACCATCCATGTGAACCACCTGCATGAGTCAGGAGATCAAGTTGGGTAGGGGTGTGGTTTTAAGAGGTGTGTGAAAGTGTAGTGCACAGGTGTAGTGTGTGTGCAAGTCAACCCTTCACTGCACTGACCCACCTGCAGGGGTCCTAAGGCCAAAGAGTCCTATAGGAACTCATCCTTTAAACTTCCACATTTGATCTCAACCCTCTAGGTGATTAGGGGTTTACAATCAAGTTTGTGGAGTTCGCAGGGAATTAAGAAGTGGTTTGAATTTCTAAGTGGTGGGTCCCAATTCTAATCCTCTAAGATAGTCAAAGGAAAAGCCTAAGGCTAGATCCTAAGTACTAAAGAGAAAAGAGAAGACCTCATCAAAAATGAGGTCAACAGTACATACCACTCAATTCTTATATATTTACCTATCTAGCCTCCAAAAATTCGAAACACTTGAACCTATCACTTATGATATATCAAATTCTCCATATCTCAACTTTATAGCACAAACAAAATCAGTTAATTGCTGATTCATGTACATCTTAACATAATTCCTTCCATTTAAAATTCTTTCATGAGCAGCTCGCAGATCTAATTTGTTTTCAATAAAAAATAGAAAAAAAAACCCTAGGCTCTCAATCGGTGACAATGGAAGTAGCGGTTGCTCACAACGGATGCACAACAAGACAAGCCACAAGCCATCCAAGCTACTCCATCGTCACTACTCACTAGCGAGAAAGTCAAGCTAAGAGCCGAGTAGCCAACTCACAAAAACTTAAAAAACTAGCCAACAATCTGAAGGTACTATGAAATATTACAGAAAATATGCTCAAATTAAATAGATCTAAAAAAAAGTTATAGAAACTTGAGCTAATAAGAGAACCTGAAGTCTGAAGAAGATAAATGAAATATTAAAGATCCAACACCGACTTCACAAATAGACTTTATAGAAGGCAAATAGGAGTAGAGATTACTAGAGAACGAACACGAACGTACAACCCAAGCTCTCGACGAGAGAAAAAGGAGAGCCGGCGCCCGGCGGAAACCTAGAGCTCTCGAGAGGGGAAAGGAGGCCGAAGTCTCGAACAGCGCCGAAGTCCGAACACGTTTACACGGGCTTAGGGTTTGTTTCTTTACTTTGTATATATTAATATATATAAATAATATATTATATTAATTATATAATTTATATTATATAAGAATATAATATATATATATATATATATTAGTATATTACTAATATAATTAACATACTATTACTATTATTATTAATTTATTATATATTATAATTTATAAAATTTAATTTTTTTAATATCATAATTTTTTTATATATAATTATTTTAAATTATTTTATATTTCGAACAATAACGAACCGAACACGAACGAACGCATCACCTGTTCGTGTTTGGTTCGTTAAACAATTCGAACGAAAAATATTGTTCGTGTTCGTCTCGTTTACTTATCGAACGAATCGAACACGAACACCTTGACGAACCGAACACGAGCTGTTCGCGAACGACGAGCTTTTTTGACGCACCCTACCCAAGAGTGGGCATATCTGTGGAGGTAGCAGCTCAAAGGATGGGTGCCTTGTGGAGGTTGTGACCCAAAGGGGGTGAGCATGTCGTGGAGGTAGCAGCTCAAGGGATGGGTGTGTCGTAGAGGCAGTGACCCGCAAGGGGGGCATGCCGTGGAGGTAGCGTCCCGAAGGATAGATGTGCCGTGGAGGCAGTGACCCGAAAGATTGTCGTGTCGTAGAGGCAACAACCCAATGGATGAATGATTCTCACATGGGAGAATCATACAAGTGAGGTGAGTGTACTAATGGACACTCAGAATGCAACTCAAGCATGTGATAATGAATATGCAAGATGTCATACAAGGCATATAACACAAGAGGTATAATGTTCAGTTGCTTAGTGTATAAAACATCATTAGGGAGGATTACACCTTGCCCTAATTATGATTAGACACACATGCAAATGACAAACACATACAGGGTATATCACATATACAAGCCAACAAATAGACGCATGCACATGCGCAACATACACTACACAAGTGATCAGTCGACCGAGTCAGGGTAGTTGGTTATACCAACATGATCAGTCGATCGGGTTAGGATTGTTGGTTGGACCAAAGTGGTCGGTAGGCGGGTCCGGGGTGGCCTGTTAGACCCAAGTGGTCAGTCTACTACTGGCCGGTCGAACCAAAGTGGTCGGTGTACCGAGCCGGGGTGGCCAGTCGAGGTGACATGCACGTGCAACATGCTTCAATCAAGACACACATTACATAATTCAAAACAAGCAATCATGCTCGATAATAAGCCATACCCGTGCTAAAGCCCTCGCTTGGGCATTAAGATTTATCACATAGATATGTGGCATAGTCGCCTCCTACTTTGGTGAGGTGTGTGGGGAGCTTCACTTTCAAATCTCCCAAAAGGCAACTCTCCACGATGTTGTCGAATGACCTAGCTACAAAGCTTTTCCCATTTCACAACTCCTTATAATATTGCAAGGTGAGCTAGCTGCAAATTTTTGCTCACTTTTGCAGAATCCAAACATCCCGACCTTTCCAAGGGAGGTTGAGGAAAGCCAAAGCAAGGAAGATTTGGGATTCCAACGCACTAGAATTTAATTCTGGGGCTTGCAAAGAGAAATCTCTCAGCTCTGCATAGAATTTGACCACACATGTGATTCTTAACCTAGGACTTCCTCTAGGAAATTAATGACCAATCTAAGGAAGCGTGGCCCCACCGACTAATGTCGAACGACTAACTCACCCCATGTGGGCGACCCGTCCTACAAACCCTAGCCTAAATCTAATCCTAGGACTGGCTACGAAAGAAAATGCAAGTGTTGAAGGGAATTATACCATCACAATGGCTGATCGAAGTCTCACGCTCATGTTTCGGATGAAGCTCTCTTAACAGTAGGAGAGAAGCTCACCCAAGTCCTTTCACCAAGTAATGAGGAAGCACTCCTTGCCGAAGAAAATGACAAAGCATGCTCTTTGCTAGCCTGAATTGTCGGCGTTCGGATCATGTGTCGAAGTACCTCTTATGACTTGCATATAATTAGTGAAAGAGTGAGTGAGGCATACAAGTATGTTTTTATAAATGATTTGAACATGTTTGAGCATGTCGAACATGTACCTTCGCAAGGAGGGTTGCTCGGGTTCCTATCTGTCATGACGTATGTTGCATTAGCGGTGAGGCTTCGAGCCAAGAGGGTAGTGGTGCGACGGGGCTAAGGCCTCGAGCTGAACGAAGAAAGGGGCATGCCCTTTTGCATATAGAGTTACCGACAAGGGGAGGTTGTCAGTGGCAGCAAGGGAAATCCAACAAGGAGTGGACCAAGTGATCTTTCATGAATCTCTCCAGGATAGGGCATAGCATGAGGGAAGCCAAACATGTGTAGGAAAGTAGAAGAGAGGTGAGGGATTTGCCAGTGAGAATTTTTAAGAATGAAGGTGTCGCCGGCTAGAAGATTTCAGCCACAAGATTCCCCCCCCCCCATTTTCTTTTGTAGGCTTCAGACCAAAGGGGGTGATGATGTGGAGGATACACAATAAGAGGAGAAGGTGGCGAGGGAGGTGGCCGGGCACGACCGTCGAAGAGGAGTGTCGATGGAACCTTAGCGGTGCAAGAGGGGGGAGAGATACAAGAAGAATCACCCCAGGGGGCAGTATGACGTAAGGAAGAGTAGAAAGAACCCATCCAGTGATGGGATGGCCGCTGACGAGCGAGTGGAGGCCGGTGATGTCACCGGAAGCGATATCAAGCGGCACACGAGATGTTGTTACTCTAACGGGAGGAGGGAGGCCGCTTGACCTTTGTCCGTGAGGGAGGATCAACGAACGATGGGCTCACCGAGGTGAGGAAGAAGATGTCCTTGGAGGCGTGAGCCACGACCGAGAGAGGGGTGAGAGCTGAGTTCAACAATATCACGCAAAGGAAAAAGGGAGGCACCTAAGGGCATCAGTCCTTTCCATGGAAAGAAGAAAAAAGAAAGCTTTTATAAATTTTCTTAATATTTAAATCCCCTTTTTTCTAAAGTTATAAGTTATATGCATCAATTTGTGTGCACTTTGCTCGTGTATAGAACCCAAAAGCATGGGTATCCTCCTTTGGTAAAATCGATGTCCCTGATGCTCTCGCGTGGTCCTTTTTTCTATTCGAGTTAATCTATGAAAATTTGCAGATGGATGAGCCAATTTAAGCCAGTTTCATGTGCAAGGTGACGAATGAGATCTGTTGGCCTAATCATAGTAGTCCGACAAATAAAATGATGACCGACCTTCGCCTATGAGACGACTAGTCTAAAGAACGATCTCGACAGTGTGCCCCTCAACACATGCCAGAGGGTCTCAAATGAATGTCTTGCACTATGAGAATCAACACATACATCAAACAAGATTTCATAGTGCTTGAGCGAACATCCTACACTCGCGACATCAAAAATTGATGCCAACAATCCCGTAAGATTTGAATAAAAGCAACAAGTGAACCACGGTTAACTCGACAAAATCAAATCGACTCATCAGTCAACCAAACGACCGACAGAAGCGCAGACAGAAACCCCCGACGGCTGACCTGCTCTTGCCGAGGAGAACAAGGTCGTTGTTAGATCAAACGCCTCAGTCGACCAAATACAAGACACGGTCCCCACCCAGTCAATCAATTCAATTGGCCACATTATAGCGAATCGACCAACCAATTACCATCATTTCAAAATTCAAATTGTGATACTGATATGCATTAAAATCTATAGGTATTAATCATACTAGGAACAATTTTCATAATTGTTCCATTCTTTCTATAATTATACCAAATTCATTCTTATAAATAAGAGACAAAAGTGGGCAGGCCGTTGGGACTCCTCCAGTTCCTTTTATAGTAACACTTTGTTCACTTTGTTTTCTCATTCATTCGACCCTTAACTTCACATATGCATTCATAAAAGATATACCAAGATCCTAAACACGTAAAAATTAAAATTTATGGCTTAAATATGTAAATATATAAGAACCGAGTGACACGTGTGTCAATATTTCTTATTTTTGTAAAGTTAGTCACCCTTCCAATTGCACAAGAGAATAGGATTAAAAATAAAAACCTATAATACAACGTGCTGCTTAGCTTTCAAATCCAAAAGCCTCTTTTTCAAATGCCATAAGGAGCGAGGAAAATAATGAAAGCTATTAAATGTTACTTAAATTAAAACCAAATTTTAATCCAACATAAATTAGGACTAGATATTTCATATATGTATGACTTACATGAGAATAACTTTTTGCAATCTATCTTATTATAATATTTTGTCTGGCTAATATTTTAGTTTGATAGAATTTAGAACTTCTAATTTTTAAAAAATTTATTGCTAAAGAGGCTTTGAGTTGAGGAATATGTTGTAACTTTCATGAATATTATGTGTTTTGTGAGAAATGTAACTTGGCTAGAAGAAATCACAAAGAGCACAAGTAAATAAGAACACAGAACGATTTACGCGGTTCGGCCCTTTTGACCTATATTCACGGAAGGGAATCACTCATGAATTTCATTAAGGCAAAAAAAGAGAATACATATCTTTTACATAGATGAGCTCTCATCTTCCATGGCCTCCCTCTCAAGCACAAGACCTCTAAGATGCACTCCTCACCCTCTACAAGCTAATCTCTCCTACCTCCTAGTTCTCAACCTCATTGATTCACATCTTTCCTTGCTCTCCCAGGCCTCACACCCTCTCTATCTATACAAACCAAGAGAATGGTAGGTGGGTGAACAGTAGGTGAGCGGTAGGTGAGTGGTAGGTGAGATGGTAGGTGAGCGGTAGGTGGGATTTACACTAGCATGCCATTGTCTTAGCCCATGTTAATCAATTTCTTATACAAAATTTTAGGAGTGGAAAAAGTATAGATTTTGCATGGAAAAAATATATCCATTATTCGTGATCGATTGAAATAGTTCTACCATCTGCCCCTCTCTGCAAGTGAAGAAGGCGAGAATGCGATGCTCAAACTCAACCAGACATAGTGTGTTAAGATATCAATGGGAGGTGGAGATGTCAATGAAAGGCGACACACTTAGATTGAGGATTTTGATGAAGAATGACAACTAATGTTTGATATGGGATGGTAGCGAATATTTTGGATTGGAAAGTCTAATGATGACATTTATAAAATGTTTTGTGTCAATGAAGAAGTGGCAAAGATTATGAGGCTGGCTCAATCGTTCTCCTCACAAAAGTAGAACCATATAACTGTCGTGGGTTCATGTCGAATATCACCAATTGTGGGACATAAAAAATCAACTTTTATTGGATGTTGGACTGCACATCAACATATATTTTATTATTAATATAATATACAATTGATTATGTGTAATCTTAGCGTTGATTTGTGAAAATAATCTACCATCACTTATCATGTGATTATAAAAATTTATGGCAAGGCATTTGGTAAACTCTATATATAAATGAATCTATTAAGTTACACTCGCTCAACCTAAACATAAAGCTCAACGTGCTAAGAAAATTGCTCTAGCTTAACTAAAAGAGTCTACTTTTTGTGAATAAAGTTCCAAAACAAATGCTAAGTTGTGTAAAAAGGTTCATAAAAACTATATTAGCATGAGTTTATATTTTTTTCAAGACTACCGAGTGAGTATATATATTTTTTTCAAGACTACGAGAGTGTTTGGGGTAGTGTTGCATCATTTTGTGGTGTTTGGTAAAATTATGTTTTGCCTGCCTTTTCAATATGATGTAAACGATCATTTTTGTAACATGACTTGGCTAAGTATGATTGATGCTTGGAAGCTACGGTCTGATTTTTTGGAAAAAAATTGTAATTGCCTGTTTCTTCTGCAGCAACTTCACCACTGTTTCTTCAACCCAAAGAGACCTTAAGAATGAAACATTAATATGAAGTATAAGGGAAAAAAATAGAATATTGACTAAAATTTATTAATTTATTATACATTTATTTCTATTGAATGTTAATATTTTAAGCATTTAAATTACCTTTGATGTGCTAGAAGATTTTGTGGCGTTACGTAATAGATTATTGTCTTAGTATTGTACAATAATTCAACAGACACTCACATGAAAGAAAATAATCAGTATAAACACAAAAAGTTTTTACGTTGAAAACTAGTGAAGGGAAAAAATAATGAGGCATAGCCCAGTTGAAGAGATGCACTATAATTTAGTGATTGTAGTTACAACTAGGGGTGAAAACAAACCGAACACGAACGAACAGAGCTAGTGTTTTTGTTTGAAATGTTCGAACACATCTTTGTTCGTGTTTGGTTCGTTTAACAAACTGAACGAAAAAAATTTGTTCATGCTCGTCTCATTTGCTTATCGAACGAATCGAACACAAACTTCCTGGCGAACCGAACATGAACTGTTCGCAAACAACGAGTTTTTTTGACAGCCCTAGCTTTGATAGCATACTTCCTCAAAATGAAGCAAATTGACCAGTCCGTACACATTAGATAATCTATACTTCTTCAGAATGAAGCAAACCAAATAAGGCGTTTAGAATTTTGTTTAGAGTTTTATTTTAATATATAGTATAGTATAATAATTATAATATTATAATATTTATATTAATATAATTATTACTATAATATTATTATTTTTATTAATAATTTATCATATATTATAATTTATAGAAGTTTAATTATTCAAAATATGATAAATTTTTATAATATATAATTATTTTTAAAATATCATACATTTTTTATATATAATTATTTTAAATTATTTTATATTTCGAACAATAGAACACGAACGAACACATCACTGTTCGTATTTGGTTCGTTTAACCGAACAAAAAAAATTATTCGTATTCGTCTCGTTTGCTTATCAAATGAATCGAACACGAACTTCTTGGCGAACTGAACATGAACTGTTTGCGAACAACGAGCTTTTTTGACAACCCTAGTTACAAACACAGGAGGGAAAGAGTTATACAATCTCTTAAGTTACAATATCAATGCATGGATGAACTTGTAAGAAGTAGGTAGCAACCGATGTTGATTGTAGCTGCCAGCGAGTGGTGGTCGGTGCCGGTCAGTGACTGATTGTCGTCAGTGCCAAAGTGATGTTGGAGTTCAATCCTTCTCTAAGATTCAGATTTCTTCATACTTCAAGGTCCACTCCCCCACCCCGTCAAAAGAGAGGTAGGACTTTATTTATAGAGTCTCCATTGCAATTAATGAAAGAATATGAACCGCTCTGATTGGATAGCTAGAGAGAATCCCTTGATTGGACGGTGTTTGATGGATATTTGAGTACATTAATGATGTCAAAATTGAGCGAATTTGGCTTGTTGGATTCATCTTATCAAGTCGCTCGATTTGACTATATGCTCGCCAAAATTAATATATGTTTGGCCTTTCAAATATATCTGCAAAGCTTTCAAAAGCTGTCTAATGGCTCATTTAAGGCTTGGTTTGATTCAGATTGAACCAATTTAGTACCATTGGGTCTTTCTTGTCGAATCGGTTAGTTTGACTGTAAGTTTATTGAAATCGAAGCTCTAGATGACTTTTAATCAAAACGAACTTTTTTTGCTCAAAGTATCGCCCTGAGATCTGTGCCATATTGTGGAAATTTGTTGATGGCATATTAGTTGCCTCCGATATTCCGATGATGTTCAAGTCATCATCCGAAAATATTAAAATCCGGAACACTTTATTATTATATAATTTTCACAAACACACAGACA
Organism: Papilionanthe hookeriana x Papilionanthe teres; assembly: GCA_022702705.1. Taxonomy (NCBI): domain Eukaryota; kingdom Viridiplantae; phylum Streptophyta; class Magnoliopsida; order Asparagales; family Orchidaceae; genus Papilionanthe; species Papilionanthe hookeriana x Papilionanthe teres. The sequence continues at coordinate 24,430,317 of CM040436.1, read as the reverse complement.
CACAAGAATTTGGATTTTTAGGTTCAGATCACAATAAAAATAAACTTTGCATGCATAATAGCAAATTAACCTGAGCTCAATTGTTTCCTTTAGATTTCGCGGCTTTTGTCATTTATGAGTTTTTCGCATAAAAACTTATGATATTTCTACTGGTTGTTTTCTTGCATAATCTATTACTCTATTGTCACTAATCTTCTAGCACGCATCGATATTATTCACATATATTTTGCACATATTTATCTTTTTATCCACTTTGCAAGCCTATAATTTAATTTACTCAATACTATCCTAAAAACAGAGCACTCAAAAATATTTCTATTTACACATCAAGCACGCTCTTCCCCTGATCTTTCAAATTCTCGCTCCAATATTAAAGTTCATGATAAAATCCGAACTCATATTTTTTATTTTTATCGAAATCATAATGACTCATATAAATGTACTGATTTTATAGTTCAAAAAACCATCTAAATATTTAATTTGTAAATAGCAATATTTCCTGTGCTACTCATTTAATTCTGCCAAAAAAATATCATGAAGCCGCATTCATGCACTGCTATAGGTGACATGAGGGGCGTAAACGAGTCGACGTTTATATTTCGAGCTCAAAAAGTGTGTTCGTGTTCGGCTCGTTTGCTTAGCGAACCGAACATGAGTCATTCACGAACAAAGAGTTGTTTTGACAATCCTAATCACGTACCCATAAGATGTTAAAATTTGAACAATATTTACAAATATTGTTTATATTAAACATAATTTTAATCTAACATAATAAATTTTATTCTATTTTTTTAATTAATATTTTTAATCGATTATAAATCATTATAATTTTGTTGTCAATTATTTTTTTTTTTAATATTACTCATTAAAATATATATATATATATAATTAATGAGTAATATTTCGAGCAAAAATGAGTTGAATACCAACAGATAAATTTTTGTTCATATTCAGCTCCTGACGGCCTCACGTGACATCGGCGTGGAAAGAAATTCCTTTTTACATAAAAGTTCTACTCTTTTCTTTATTTGCACATTTATCCTTCGGGAGCTTCAAATTTCCAAAGTAATTAACGCAAAAAATAATTACAAAAAAATAAACTTTTATGGATAATTATGGTCTCTGTGCGAGCTCTGACCTGCAGACTTTACAGTGAAAGGATTCCAATCAGGAAAGCTCCGCTCCATTTTACAGGATAAAATCCAAACCATCATATTACAATTTTACCCATATTTACCATGCACGTATCTTAATGCTCATCCAATGGCTATTACTAAAATTTCATAATATACAAATTAAAAATAATTAAACTTTAGTGGAAAATGGACGATGCGTCCTGCAGAAGGCGTATCAGATTGTAAAAGTAGAAAACTATTTGCCATCCACAAAGCTGACCTCTGTCAGCAATAGTTGTCAGAGCTGCATATGATCTCTCCTTTCCGTTAAAATTTATTTTTATTTTTTAAAAAAAGTTTTATGACCTCAATTTTTATAAGATTTAATATAATGGTAAAATTGAAAATATGTAATGAACCCTACAAATTTAAGATCTGTTTGAGGCAGATTGTGTGTTTCAGGATAAACAGCTTATTCAGAAACGCAGCCTGCGGGTCAGCCGCAAGGGTCTACCCACGACCTACGTTTAGTGTAAAAAATCCAGACGCGGCAGACAGTTTTTTCAAAAACACGCGAATCAAACGGTTATGCGGTGTTTTTAAAAACGCCACTGCATTTATAAGCCGTCCCAAACGGGCGGGCCCTTAAATACATATGAACTGAAGCCAAGTCTTGCCCAAGCTAATGAGCTCCCTTCCCCTCATAGTGGTGCTCGATACCTATTTGATTTGGAGTGCTATGAAGGAGACACAAACAGGGAAAACAGGGTGAATCTATTTACCTCCCATCGGGATAATTATTTCAGAATTGAATCATCAGCTTGGTTGTTAAGTGTTGATATTGAATGATCAGTAGTGATTTTTTTGAAGATATCAGGTAAGTGATATTCAATCATAATATGTTGTAGAGAGATGTCTTTAAGTTTGAGGTGATCTCTAATGAAGTGATAGTCCACTTCTATATTCTTTCTAAAGCATGAAACCTCAGATTGTGAGCTAGGGCAATGTCATATGTGTTATCATGGTAGATCATAGTTGGAGGTGTTGATGTCCTAGTGAGTTCATGTAAAAACTTTAGTAGACATATCATTTTTGTCATTATAGTTGTTATGTTTTGTATTATGCTTCCATTGGGAATCTGCAAACCGTTAGTTGTTTCTTAATTGACTAGGATATCAAAATTTGGATCCTACATAGATACAATAACTTGTTGAATTTTTATCATTGTCGTCACTCGTAAAATTTTAATCAACATGTGCTTGTAGTTGAAGTGGTCCAAATTTAATTTAAAATCATAGTGTAGTGTGGCTTTGAGATGCTTGAGAAGCCTTTTTAAAAGTTGGTGGTGTGGAGTGTTGGGGTTGTGCATGTACTTGTTGACCTCACTTTTAATGAGATCTAGTTTTCTGCTCTTAGGAGCCTAGGATCTAGCCATAGGACTTTTCTGTTGACTATCTTAGAGGACTAGTGATGAAACCCACATACTTTAGAAATTCTAAAAACTTCTTCACTCTCTCTGGAGTTTCACATGTATATTTTCAACCTCTAGCATTTAGAAGGTTGGAACCAATATGAGGAAGCTCAAAGAGATCCCCACAGGACTTGCAAGCCTTAGGGTAACCATAGGTAGCTTGGTCTTGGTCACTCACACACATTGGAACTCACCACAATTCCCCACAATCCTAAAACCCCAAATCACTTAGACTTGACCTTTTTCCCAACCTCTTTTGTTGTATAAGTCAGGACTGTCTAGGTAATTTTTAGGCGAATCATTTAACCAACTTATACTCTATAAGCCTCTGAGGAAAATAAGATGATGGTTTTTCTAAGTTAATCTTATTTGGACAGATAGATTTTTCCAAGTCCTTAGGAATATTTTCTTCAGAATTTTCAGTTTCCTCAGTTTCTCTCTAAACTTCAATTTCTTTTCTAAATCCCTTCCACTTCTCAGCTTAAAAATCTTAACTTGCTCTTTATTCTTATCTTTAGGGTTAATTTTAATGTTGTTAGGAAGAGTTCCTTGATGCCTATTGCTAAGTGAGTTTGCAATTTGTCTCAGCTGATCCTTAATATTTCTTATAGCAGCACTCTGACCTAGCAATTGACTCCTCATCCGTAACACTACTTCCTCCATAGATAGTTTAATCTCCTTAAATTGTTGGTTATCGTTAAACCAGAGGATATGAAGGTTTATAGTTTGTACTACTTTGATTGTTCCAGTTTCCTTAAGGGTTCACTTGATTGTTTCCCATTTTTTTGTTTCTACCACAAGAATTATTGTTCCAGTTAAAGTTAGGGTGAGTTTTCTAACCTGGGTTGTAAAAGTTGGAATAAGGGTTGTTGGGTTTGTTATTAATTGCATTTAAAGTCTAGATTGATGTTGATTGAGAATCAATCATTTCATCGATTCCTTGAAGTGTTTGAGGTAAGTTCATTTCGAATTGGTTTAACTTCTTAGATATTGCAGCCACCTGAGAAGCAAGAATTAAAATCACATCTATATTGTGAACACTCGCTACTTTCATAGGTTTTACCCTTTCATAGGGCAATTGAAAGTTGTTTGTAACCATCTCTTCAATTAATGCATAAGCTTCATTAAATGGCTTCGACATTAATGAATCACTAGCAACAGCGTCAATGAGAGATCTCATGGATCCTACTAACCCATTGTTGAACGTTTGAATAATTAACCAATCATGCAGAGCATGATGTGGACACTTCCTAAGGAGTTCGTTAAATTATTTTCATGCTTCATATATTGAATCACCTTCATACTAAGAAAATTAGGTAATATTATTTCTAAGCTTAGTAGTTTTTGAAATTGGAAAATACATAGCTAGATATTTCTAAGCAAAATCACCCCAAGTTCTGGTAGATCCATGTGCTAATGAGTTTAACCACATTTTAGCTTTATCCCTTAAGAAAAAATGGAAAATCTTAAGTCTAACAACATCATTTGACACACTGTCATACTTAAATGTAGCACATAACTCTAGAAAACTAATTAGATGTAAGTTTGGATTTTCAGATGGAGTTTTTGCCCCATTTGGAATATAACAGATTTCAGCTCAAATGAGTTAGCTGCTTCAGCAGGAGTTTGTATACTAAGTGAATATTATCTGTTGTTGGGTTTGCATAATCACTTAATGGTCTCTGTATGTGATGAGGTTCATTTTGAGCAGTTTGATTATCTAAGTTGTTATGTGATATATTTGTCATTTCTTCTACAAGTTGTTAAGATCCTTTCTGTTTTCTAATTTTCTAATGGATCTTTGTAATTCAAAATCATATGACAGAAGTTCTAAAGATCCTGAACTATGCATACACTACTTAAATTTAACAATAAAGTTTAAATAAATAGCACAAAACACTAATACTAAATTAATAATATTACACACACACACACACACACACACACACACACACACACACACACACAATAACTTTAAAATACTTTTAACACACATCAAGCACTTTACACAGAGAAATAACAACAGTAAAAGTTTTCCAAACTAAGTCAAATTAGTTCAGTTAAGATTTTCCTAAGTCAAATTAACTGTCTCACTCCCCCAGTAACGACGCAAAAAACTTGACTGCTACTATCTCTACAGTATACCTAGTGATTTATGGTTTAAATATTATAATTTTAAAAAAATATTTTATCAATTAAATTTCTTAATTTTTCACTCCTAATCACTAAACATCAGGTATAAATGCAAGTGCACGTATCGATTAAGTAATATAAGACTTTCTTTTAATTCCGATTATCGAACCCACAGGAAAGTTTGTAAATTTGACGGATTTAAAATAGGTTCTAGCTGAATTTAGGGAGTCAAAGCTAGAAAATAGTTTTGATTTTAAGTGAGCTAGTAATTTTACTAAACTACTACTAATCTTCTAAGTTAATTATTCAGCTAAGTACACTAAACTAAATCAAGTAAAATTTTTAAACAAATTAGATTAAGCTAAATCAAGTATGAATTTCAAGCTAATTAGAGGTTCCCTCCCTTTGTAATGTAACTAGTAGCTAGTGTAGGTGCAATTAAACTAGAATCCCTCAGTAAAATATGTGACAAATATGAGCATCCCCTTCCATTACCCTTTTCCAAGTGTATAAGAAACTAGGTTAACATAGGATTTGTTTCAGAATGTCATCCTTGAAACCTCCTATTTATCCCCGCTAAATTCATCTCCCCATCTATTTGCACTAACCTCATGACTACATTTTCTTTACCCTATAAATTAGTGTGGTACTTACTAATTGTTTGAAGCCATAACCCTTCCGGATCTTATGGGTTCACAACGAATTTTAACACTACAACTAACCAAATTGCAATGTAAATGAAGTTCAGATGAAATATCATCAAATTCATAAAAGTAACATGATTCTAATTAAATTACTCTCTATACATGCTACTAATTCATCACAAAAGGAAGGAAGCAAGTAAACTACTCAAATTTCATGGAGAAAACCACAAAGCAAATCATCTTGTATGAAAACAAAGTCAAATACTATAAATTACTTCAATACAAGACAAAGGAAATACAAGAACTTATCTTCTTCCTTGAAATGAAGAAAAAATCTACCACAGAGTGTTCTCCTTGCTATCTCACAACAAATTCTTGCACCTCTCACATAATTAAATGTACAAATAGGAAAAACAGGAAAACTCTCACTTTTCCTTCAACTCTCTACACTCTATCTTCTTTATTGAACTCCCAGAGTCTTCTCTTCTCGTCTGCCATGAAATACCCAAGAAAAGCCTCTAAATTATGTGAAAAACTGCTTGAAAAATCGTCTAGACAGTTTTGGAGCCGATGCGCCAACTGTGGCTCCTAGGCGCCACTCCCTCTATCGGCTGACAGAACACCTTGTGCCTATGCGCCAATATGTGGCACCTAGGTGCCACCTTCTCTATTGTTTCCATTAGGACTGACGCCTAAGCACAAGTTTAGTTCCAAGCTCTAATGCTCTATTTCACTCCATTTTCACTGTAGTTTCTTTACCTATTATACCCGCATCCAAAATATAAAAATATCTTTCATTTAAGTGCAGTATTGTAAAAAATAAGTAGTAAATGTAGAAGAAAAAATGGCACATTTAAAGGACATTGTTGACCTCATTTTTGATGAGGTCTTCTCTTCTTCTCTTTAGTACTTAGGATCTAGCCTTAGGCTTTTCCTTTGACTATCTTAGAGCATTAGAATTGGGACCCACCTTTTAGAAATTCAAACCACTTCTAAACTCCTCGCAAACTCCACAAACTTGACTCGTAGACCCCTAATCATCTGCAGAGGTTGAAATCAAATGTGGAAGTTTAAAGGATGAGTTCCTATGGGACTCTTTGGCCTTAGGACCGCCACAGGTGGCTCTGGTCGATGAAGGGTTGACTTGCACACACACTACACCTACACACTACACTTTCACACACTTCCTAAAAACACACCCATGCCAGAGCTTGACCTCCGACTCATGTAGGTGATTCACATGGATGGTCGCTAACCACTAAGCCGCTTGGTAAGGGGTTAGGAACAACATGGTGAATGCCTCAAATGAGTCCCTTCATGGCTCATGTGGGCTTGATATGGCTTCATGGCTCAACCAAAATGGTTTTATTCCACTTACATCCACCCGATCTTCGATTTTCCAAATTTTCGATTTTTGACCACCGGACCCTATACCTGCTAGCCTACCAAAGCTCGAATAGCCCAAATTTCTCAAAAATTTCCAAATCACCCAAAATTCTCCAAAATCATTCCCAAACATTTCCACATCACTCAAACTGATCATCCATATCCAAAAATACCTCCCAATACCCTTCAAATACCCAAAATACCCCTCTTAGCCAAAAAATCCAAAAATTCAGAAAATTCCCAAAAAATTCCAGAAAATCCCAAATATTCCCAATTTCATTTTGTTCAACTACACCATGGGCCAATTTTGTCAATTTACCCCACTTTTATCAAAATCCCTAATTTGACCCATTTTAACCCAAAGTGAACCCGATGTCGAACCTAACCTACCCAATTGACCCAAATTCTGGTCCAATTCAATTCTAAACTTCAATTCAACATCCCCAACACCAATCTAGACCAAATCCAAGCTTAATTTGATTGACATTTGGATCCAATTTCACTTTTGGCCTTAAAGCCCGATTTGGACCCATGACCCAAACTTAACCCAAACTCACCCAATTCAACTCCAATTAAACCCAAATCTTTTCTAAACCTTCCTTGACATCCCCATAAACAAAACACTAACATGATTTGCCCAAAATTTAGACCCAAACCCCACTCAAATTCAACCCAAAATTAAAAGGCCCATTTTTGACCTAAACCCAGAACCTAGCCCAAATGAGCCCAAATCCCAAAATCAAAACCCATCAAAGCCAAAACCTCTTTGAAACACTCCCATAAACATTTCCCAACATTAATTTTACATCAATTTCAACTCTAGCCCAACATTGGCCCAAGTTAGCCCGATTTGACCTACATAGGCCCACTTACCAATTAAACCCGAATTCAAACCAATTCAAGTCCAAATCACACCAAATTGACCCCAAACCACTCATGACACATCCCTAAACCAAACTCAACAATTATTTGGCCCAACCTCTTTACAAAATTTCTATCCATAAATTCATTTTCAAACCTAAAAGCCCACTTCCCTAAACCTTCCTAAAGCCCATTTCCACCAAATACAAAAGCCCAAAATTGGCCTTAAAGCCCACATGACATTTCCATTTGCCATCCATTTAATCAAAGCCATTCCCTAAGTTCTAATCACATCATCAAATAATTCCAAATTAAGCCTCATGCCAAATTACCCCTAAATGACAAATATTTCTAAAACCCTTTTTCATGAAACAAGTCAACTTTTTTCAAGCCAAATGCAAGCCTATGCAAGCCATAGACAAGCCACATGAAGCCATGGGGGTTTGACTTGTCACCATGCCCAAAATGGCAAGAAGAGGGGACCCTTTAATGATTCTCTTAAGAGTGATTAACCACTCCCATGTCTCCCCTAACTCTTGCTTAAGCTTAATTGTACTTGGATTGTGACTTGACCCCACTAATCAAGCTGATCCAAGTGACTTTCCCTTCAGCCCAAATTGGCCTTGGAGGGTGAACCCAACCCAAACCAATGGGTTGACCAAATTGAAGCCAAAATGACCCCTCCCCGATTCCATTTTAATTCGGCCACTTTACACATGGCAATGGCCGATTGATTGCACTAAACCTCCAACCACGACCCACTCGGACACGAGGGTGACCCATGCTTCGCCGGCCGGCCGCCCGGGTCGCCGTAAAACACCATGGCCGAGACCTTGGGAGGAGCCGAACTTTGGAATTCTCCCTTCTTGAGCCGCCCCATGCCTAGTGGTCACCATGGTCGTTCTTCACATGCCGAGAGCGGTCGATCCCGGCCCTCGACTCCCCCGGGAGGCCCTTCGACCTCTCCTATTTAAACCCCTCACCCTCACGGCCAAGAGAGGTGCCGAACCGGACCTTCGAAACTGCGCAAAATTGCTCCGGATCATTCTCCATACTTAGAGCGAGTTGATCCCGGTGTCAATTTGCCCTAATCCCCACCAACGAGCCCGATTTCTCGGCCAAAATTCCACCCAAAACCGGGACACTTCTCCTCAGTGGATCAATCCTCAAATTGATTGGTTCTACAACTTCACCAGACCAAGGGAAGGTGTCCACCAGCAAAAGCCCCATCTCCAGGCCACCCGGTTGCTCCGGCCTCCGAGCTTTGTGATCGGGCTTGGTCGAAATCACATCTAGACAATTCACCGGACCGGGAGACTTCATCCGGAGCTTCGTCGGGATCCGATCGAAGGTGCAACAACTCTCGGATCGAAGCCACACTTCTCGCGAGCAAAGGTATGAACTAATTCTTCATCCCGAGCTTCTGGAGATTCTCCATTTCAAATGCCTTAATTTCAAAGCATGATAACCGTATAGATGTGTTCGTCTCTTCAAGACGAATCCATAGAGCATAAGAACGTAAAAATCCATTGAGTATCGAGTGAGATCTTAGGTATTTAGTGTGGACGGCTCTCGGGTGAGGACGCTCGGGGACGATGAACGGATGCCGTCCATTTAATACACGCGCGGACGGACGGCTCAGATGGCGTTGGACCAGGAGACGGTACGAGAACCGCGGGGCCCGGGCTGGCGACTCGGATGGCGGCGTCGAATGGGAGCGCGACGCGTGTGAGTTTGGAGATGCCGAGGATGCGGCGGCGCCGCGTGGATAAATAGAAAAATAGGGTATTTCTCATTTATTTAATTCCCTAAACTTGAAAAATTCATAACTTTGTGTAGGAAAATCGGAAAAATAAAAGAAAAATACCCTCTTGCTCGGTGAACGGAGGAGAATAATGTGGAAAAGAAATCATTTAATTTCATCAAGTATTTTATTTTTAGTAATTTATTTACTCTCTGCATACATTTAATTCTCCATGCATTCATACAATTCACCATGGCATGAGACCATAGGGCTTTTGAAGCCTCTGAATTTGGAAACATTCCCTGAATTTTCCAAAGTCAGAGGCCATCTCTATGAAGAGTTATTTGATTTTTCAAATTCATGTCACTGTTTTGAGTATTTTAATTCCAAAAATTAGCATGTTGTGAAATAAATTCTAGGAAAATTTAGTGATGTTCCTTATGACCAGAGAACCCTAGGAAAAATAGGTTTTGAGTTAGTTCATTGTAGACAACCCTAATTGGCTTAAACACCCAAAATAGGTCTCTAATTAATTAGAGCTAACCATACATCAAATTGACTTGAAATCAATTCTCCACTGACCTTAAGGATCAGAGGAACCCACCATAAAAATTTGAGGTCAATTAGACTTGGTTAGCCCCACTAATTGGGTTGATTAAGCCACTTAGTCATTTTAAACTTTAAAAATTCATAACTTTCAAAATATCTTTCAAAAATTCACCAAATTGGTTTTGAAGCCTCTCTGATATCAGGGGAATTCAAGAAAATTAAAATTGCAATTTTCTAAAAAGTTGATTTTTTATCATTATTTTAATATTTTAATAATTAAAAAATAATAAAAATTACAAAAATAATAAAATTCACCAAAATGTCATATTTTGAATTTTAATCACTTGGGAACAAATCCCATATTTTTCCTAGGTCTATTTAGTGAGATATTAAATTTTAAAGCTCTAGGGTAATTTTAAAATTAAAAAAAATGTATTTTCTAGCATTTTCACCAAAATAATTATAATAAATCAAAGAAAAATCATAAAATTGCAAAATTTGATTCTCTGATTTCTTCGATATCAGAGAGATTTTTGAAAAATATAAAATTCATTTTTCAACATTTATTTTATTTTTAAATTAATTAACACTCTAAAACTTAAAATAATTATAATAAAAATAATATAATTCAAAAAATCACCAAAATTAGTCCAAGTGGTCCTCTGGTCATTAGGAATGTCCCCTAATTTTCTTAAGGACAGAAACTTTCCCTTGGTCATGTTATCAAATTTTCCTTGAAAATCTCTATTTTCTACTAAAAATAATTATATAAATAAATTAAATACAGAAAAATCACATTTTCTCCTCTCATGTCTTTATTGACATATGAGTGAAGTCACATAAAAATTTCAAGTTCATTTGAGTTCAATTTAGTGAGTTATGAAATTACTAAGCTTAAAGGGCAAAATGGTAATTAAAATTTTAACCCTTAATTAAAACTTTAGGTTTAATAAAAAATTAACAAGTAAAATATTTGATCCTAACCTGATTTGGATGATTGAAATTTAAATAATTAAAGGGGTAGAAACCCATTAAGCAATTTAAAATGATTAAACTTTAATTAAATAATTGATTAAATTTGGAAGAATACTAAAATTGGAATTATTAAAATAGGGATATTATTAGGAAGAGATTTATTCTTTAATTTAAAAATCCCTAAATTAATCATCTCATTAATATTCAACTCTCAATTAAAATGATAACTCAAATTTAAAATATTAAAAGACTTAATCATTAAACTAAAATTAAATCATTAAACTCTTTCAAAAATTTCAATTAAAATTAAATTAAATTAAATTAAAAATTAAATTAAATTAAGTAAATTAAATTAAAATTAAATTAAATTAAATTAAGATTAAAAGTTGAATTAAATTAAATTAAATGAATGAAATAAATTAAATTAAATAAATAAAATTAAATTAAATTAAATTAAATTAAATTAAATTAAATTAAATTAAATTAAATTAAATTAAATTAAATTAAATTAAAAATTAAATCAAATCAAACTAAATTGAATTAAATAGAATTAAATTAAATTAAATTAAATTAAATTGAATTAAGTTGAATTAAATAACATCACCTAAGACATAAAGAACTCAAAAATAAATCTAAAATAACTTGAACACTATTCCAAACTTAAATCATTAATTTGAACTTAAATTTGAATCACAAACCATTTGAACACCAATTTACCCTCAAGAGCTTTAGTTATCATAACTCCTAAACAAAATATAAAATGAAATGTTACTTCACTTATAGGATATTCAAATGTCCTAGTTCATCTGAAGCAAGTTAACAAAATTTGAAAACCTCGGACGATCGATTCACTTACACAATTAAATTCATTTGGACTTAAAACAATCCTAGAAATATTGAAAAGATGTTTAGGACCCTTCCTAAGCACTTCCTCAATATGATAGGATATTTATAGAACAATTGAACTTAGTTGTTCTTTGATGAAGAAAATCGTCTTCGAACCAAAAACACAAAGAACACTAGACGTCATAGGAAATGACTAGCTATAGGATTAGGAATTTGGTAGAAAACCATAACCCTTTCCCTTAGCTTTACCTAGAAACTTGCTTAAATATTCTAATTGTGTTTTAAGTGCAGCTTGGGATGACGGGAAGACCCTCCAGGTACGCTTTTATTTTATTGCGATTTACTTTACGGTAATTTATCTAATTGCATCGCACTTATTTTCTTGCATGATAAAACAACGATTGCATGAAAACCTACACCTTTAGGACGTAAACCAAAGCCGAAACCCATAACTAAATTAAAAGACACTACAAGATAAAATTCACCTCCACAACATTTCAAAATATAAGACAACTCAAAATTTAATCACAAACGTAACACAAAACTACAATTACAACTAAATTAAAACGTCTTGTTGGATGATCGGGAATACCTCGGATGATGTAACCTACGTGTTGCTAACGGGATTTCCCACGGTCTAAATGAAAGTGCGGAACTCGATCGAGTTGAGTTTAGCGAATTCATACTGGACTAAGTGAATCCGATAAAAATAACGATGCCGGAAGGATGGAACCGTGGGATCTTAACCGGTGTTGTTATAATCAACTTTAAGATTTGTTTTAATTAAAACACAAAAAAACACTTGGAAATTAAGACTTTCTTTAAACCAAACACTTCTCTCATTTCCTGATTTATGATTTCTAAAACCAAACCTCTGCAACAACAAGGAGCTCGGAGCATGGTGGGCAGCACGGCCATCGTCGTCAGCAAAACTTGAACCTACTTCAGCAAAACTTTCCTAGAATTAAATAACAAAGCCATAGGACTTCGAGGTAGTTTGCACAGTGCAACATAAATCCTCAACTCTTCGTTAGGCATTTGCATTACAAATTAAGCCCTAAACGGTCTTAGGATTCCGAGGTAGTCGTCCGATACGACATAAACCCTCATATCTTCCAGGCTATTTGTATGATTTTATCATATAAATATAAGCCCTAATTAATTAAAATTGGCAAGATTAAAACATTAAATGAACATTAGGACTTTCCTAAATCCAAGCCAAACAATAGGATAGTCGGGAAGTTGTCAAGATTCCTCTTGGATCCTCAACTTCCCCTACTCCTCTTCCTTTGGACTCCTAAAATAAACTGTTCCAAATTTGAGCTAATCCCTTTTGAAATTTCAAAAATTCAATCCTTTGAAAACTTAAATTTTGAAATTCTTGAGAAGCAAAACCAACGATCATTATCGAGAGTTTTCTTAAATGATTCCCGTCGTTTAAGATGTAATTAACTATAGGGGCTTGCCCTTATAGGGAACTTTAAGAACCTGAGTAATATAAACCCCGCTTAATTCATTTATATTAAGCAGGGGAATTTGTCGGCTTATAAAATTGGTTCGCGAGACCAAACGGATGTCACAAGTCTTCTAGTTTATTTAACCGAGCCCCACCATCAAGCGGTGTGTCATCATCCTTAGGGATAGATACACGGTTTGTGATGCGGTGCTCGTTTATATAAACTATTTGGGATGTGAGATCGGTTTGATTTCATATCTTAAAATCTTCAAATTTAAAATTATTTTCAAAAATCAAATATTATTTTCTAAATTATATCTATATTTAAATTTAAAATTCGCCGACAACTTACGTTAGGCGACCCCTTTTAAAATATCACACAACCTAAAAATATGCCGACAACTTCGGCGACTCCGCTGGGGAAAGTTCCTCTCTCCATTCTAATCGGACAATTACGCTTTCAAAATCGGTAGTGCATCCATGTCCCTTATGGATCAAACTACCCTTCTTTCCGTTGGGATACTATGTTCATTTCTACCTTGAACAAGTATAACCAACATCCTCTCGGATTTAGGAGCCACTGTTTAGACACCTCTAAACAGAGAGGTTCCGAGATCCTTTTACCTCATTTCTGAGGTGGGGTGGACCCCAATAGGTGTTAGTTTAGGAGTGATCCTTCGAGTCGAGAAGTCTTGCTTAAGACTCTCTTTTCCTTTCCAACTCCGATTCAGATTCCTTACCTTCTCTACACCTTTGAACACTCCGTTCTAAATAAACAAACCCTCTAATAAGTGATTCTTTTAATAAGTGATTCCTTCTTATAAATACATGAACAAGAATGTGTTCGGACTCTTTTCAATTCCTTTCTTTTCGTCCTAAAGAAAAGAAGCATAACTTGGGACTGCCAACCAGAATCTACCCTGCAGAAATGGATGCCCCGAAACTGATTTTCTCTTTCACCAATGGACTGGACCTCGCCGTGCTATAAGGATGAGTCGCCCGACAATGGAATCATCCGATTTGGACAAGGATTTGAAAACACGAACGTCAAGATCACCGACGTCTCCCTCTTTACACTCGACGAACAAGGTATCCGAAGCCGAGGAGCCGCCGCTCGAGTTCAACCTTAGGTCGACCCAAGAATTCCCTCCTCCGCAAAGGATCCCGACTAAGAGGAGTACCGATGTCCATAGAAGGACCGTTATCTCTACCCCCACCTGGTCTAGTTGTTTCGCACCTACCCCGACTTTTGCCAAATCAAAGGGGAAAGAAATCCGGAATTATGATGGACCCGTTACCGTGGAGGGTACGGATCTTCTCGTAAGACCTTCGTTTTCGAAATCGGGTCCGGTTCAAAGATTCCGTCACTAACAAAGACCCAAAGAAGAAACGAAATGAAGGATCGCTAAAGAAGCCGTAGCTGCCGAAATTGCTTTCTGGAGGAAATTCCGGAACCGCCGAATACACACCGCCGCTCGAATACATACCACTCTTGGGAGGAAGCGAGTTTCATCCCCTCTCCGCCGCAGAAGATGAAGAAAATATTCGCAAGATTCTCTGCCACATTACCACGACCGCATATTACAACGATAGCCGCAAGAAAAGAACTAGAACTACGCCGGTTGCTCGACCGCAAACTTTGGTAGAAAAGTTAGCAAAGAAGGAAAACCGCCCGTATCGAAATTCTACGAAGGATAGGGCGGGTGCCGATCGAATCCCGTCTTGGGCCCCGAGTAGAACCCGCCATCATGACTGAAAAGCCAAGTAAAAGAATGAAGGCTAGTCCACCCGTTGTCGTCTCGGGATTACAGATTAGGGAGGATACCACCTTCCAAGCATTTGGCCGACAGCACCATCCGGTCCTAAACCTTCTGCCGCCGAAGGATGGTATGGCGTCCCACTCACGGGCGATTGAGATTGAAACAACGGCTCGAGAAAGAAAGTCTCGCCGGAGACCCGAATCCGAAGAAAGTGCTACCGCGATGAAGGGGACTCGTGAGAAGGGGACCCGGCAGCTATCGCACGACAACCACGAAGACACACGAAAGCCCGCTAGAAGATGCCATGGAAAAGTCGAGAACCGATATCCGACGATCGGCAAAAGAAAGAGAAGAAAAGTTCGGAGACGAGATTGATTCATCGGAATTCATGGACGACGAATACGCGAAATCAACATGGTTGAGACACGAGCTTCATCGGCTTCGCAAGGTGCTCCCGCGGTCGCAGAAAGAGAGGAGCCGTAGCCGATGAGAAGGCGGCTTCGGGAAAAGACGACACGATCGCTCAAATGGCAAAAGGATGGAAGAGATGGCCGTAGCTCCGGCCACTCTCCGGAGTCAAGTACAACCACATAGAGAGACACCCCGAGAGGTCATTCACATCGTAGACGGAGGAAAGGAGATTACATCCGTCAATGGGGATGATCGATCGAAGAAGGATGCAACACAAAGTATGATTCCCGAAAAGGATATCAAGAACTCGGTGGAACGGCAGGTGCGAGAAGCCTTAGCACAATCGAAGAGCGGGACATCCATTCGGACGGGTAGACCTTACCCAGAAGAATTCGACGCGGTCCAATACCCGAAAGGCTTCGTACCACCTCTGTTCAAGACCTTCGACGGAACCGGAAACCCCCGACAGCCATGTGGCACACTTTCGTGCCGCTTGTTGCAATGCCGGCGGGAGCGATGCATTACTCTTCCGACGGCTTCGTCAGCGATCCGTCAGGAATCGCCTTCGACCGGTATGCGGATTACAAATGGTTCGGTGAAGACGTTCTCGAAGCTAGAGAACCTCTTCATCAAGCGATTCGCCGGAGCTCGAGCACCACATCACTATAGGTGATTTAGTGGTAGAAAAACAAAAAGCCGAATGAAACTTTGGTGGATTACATACTTCGATGGAGGAACTTAAGCATGAAGTGTGAACCACAATCGCAAGAACAAGCATGCGATCGGGCATTTTACTTAAAAGCATTCACGGCCCGATAGCACTTCTCCTCAAGGGATTTACTATTAAGACTTTTGAGAAGTTGTTAAGCAAGGCCGGAAGCTTACAAGAGGAGGCAAAGCAATTAAGTTTCACCGACAAAACAGATAAACAAAAGCCTGTAAAGACTTTTGAAAAGCAATCCGGGATCGTTGCAGCAGTTGACAAAGGCAAGCAACCGATGCAAATACCACCGTAACGGCCGCAGCAGAACACAACAGGAATTACCAAGAACCCCGGCCCGGTATCGGTCATCTCCGCGAGTATGAACAACCGCCTCGTCCGCAACGTACATTAAGAGAGCTTTTGAGCAGAGAATATCCGTTCAAGAATGAAGCAGTGCCGAAAATGTTCCGTAGTCTGATGAAGACTCCAGATTTCCAACTACCAGAACCTAAGAGACCAGAAGAAGTCAACAAGAAAAGTGATCCCAACTTTTGCCCTTACCACCGGATGCTTGGGCACAAAATAGAAGATTGCATTACCTTCAAAAGTTGGCTTAATGACAACCTGCGGAAAGGGAATATAACGATCCCGAAGGAGTACATGAAGGAACCCCTGAAAGGAGGTTCCGTCAATGTTGTCTCGACTGATCCCATCATTCCGATAGATCCCTATACGACTGACGATGGATGGACTACCGCTTGGACGAGGTCTTCGAAAAAGATTTTAGATAGCATCCAAACCGCTTCGGTGCGAGCTTCAATTCAGAGTTTGAAACCTGTTAAGCCGGTACTATCACTTGCGATGGAAGAACCACCTCAACAGGAGACGATTGAAGAGAAGAAGAAAATCGACGAAGAAGAGAGGACTGAGATTCCTAAGGCTAGACTAGGGGCTGCTTATCCTAGGATAGTTGTTTCCGATTCGGGGGAGAAATCCCTCGAACCCCTGACTCTGTATGATTATCTACTCACTTCGGTGGGATCATATAATGATAAGGGTGATGGCGTTGGCTACGTTTGATCGTTTCTAACGATTACGTAACTAACGATAATCCGGATATCGATTTCGATACCAACGACAATTCTCAAATCATACACGATCTCGACAAGCAAAATAACGAAGAAGACATCCATCAAGGAGGCTACGAGAGCTCAACAAGCAACGAATCTATCTGCGAGTTTCGAGGAGCTCCAGTCACAATAGAGTTAGAGCCTTCAGATTCTGAAGATAATCCGGAAGAGCCTGTCATTCCGATTCAAGAAGAGACACCGGCAAGCTCAACAATAGATTCAGAAGAAGTTACGAAGTCAACTTAAGGAGTGGAAAAGTTCTACCTCCGAGAATGGGTCCAAAAGACAAAGGAAAGCGAGTGGTTGTTCGGGAAGAACCAACCCGGCAGAAGAAATACCCATTCGAGAAGAAGCGGAGACACATGAAAACAAAGTGGACTACAACGTGCTAGCCCATCTTAGGAAACTACCGACCAAACCGAGCATCTACGATGCTCTCATCTTATCAAAGGAGATGAGAGAAGCTCCGATCAAGGCCTTACTTGATCCGAGATTTGCTTAGCTCAAATGGCCGGAGATTCCTTAGATGAGGTTTGCTCGTTAAAGGAACAACGAGGTGTTACCTTCACGGACGATGACCTACTACTTGGAACAACGAGACCACAACCGACCATTGTACATTTCGATTATAATTGGGAAGTTTACGCTCCCGAGTATTGGTGGATCCAGGAGCATCAATCAATATAATGAATCTTCGAACGCTAAGCATACTTGGAAATTGATGCCCGCGAGCTCGAAGCGGACAAAATGTTATTAAGAGGATTCAACCGTGAAAGGAGAAAGAGCCCTCGGCTCAATAACGCTATCGATGAAGACCGGTGACTTAGCAAAGACAACCACGAAATTTCACATAATTGATTCGAAACGTCGTTTAACGCTCTATCGGGCCGACCATGGATACATGAAAACGGGATGGTACCATCATCTCTACATCGTTGCATCAAATACTACGATGGAGGGGAACAGAGTGCATCAAAGGTGACTTACAACCATTCTCCGTACATGAAATTGGAATCCACGAGGATGCAGCTTATTATGCACCACCGAAGAAAACGATATTCTCCGGAGATACCATAACAAATGAAGCAAAGAAAGTTCGGGACAACGAAGAACTCGAAATTCTAGTCCAACAGATCACTCACCACTCCCTTACGGCGAGATGGTGAAGGTTTCTCCACAACTCGCATCCGAGGTCGAGGCCGGGGACGAGGTCGTGGTAGAGACGTTAGGACGATTGGACAGAGGAAACCAACCATTAAAGTCGATTGGGAAGATAGTTCTGAAGAAGAAAAAGAAATCAAACAAGAAGCAGCGACAATAAGTCAGAAGAAGCCGCAATTCAGAATCCCTCTCGAAGATGAAAGAAACGAAGAATACAAATCAATGTACGAGAAGATTAACCACTATGTACATACTATGACCCTGACCCCGATCCATTCTAATAAGATCGAGGGTATGGAGGTCAAAGAGGTACGTAGCAGTGGTACAAAACCCATCAAATTCTACCGTGGTGCTCCTTCCTCCAAAACTGAAAATAATGTACAACTCGAAGATGCTACTTCATCAGAATTAATGTAATTGCCTTTTGAGTGGTACTCTCCCTGTGTTCAAAATTTAATTCAACGTGGTTTCTTACCTCGACAATGGACAAAAGGTCAATCACAACGTTTTGAAAATTTATGGAATAACTCCGGTCGTCCACCCAACTCAAAACATGGTCTCGGATTCGGCACAGTAGGATCAGTTGATGATATTGAATTTTGCTTGGTTGTCACTTGCGAATCTAATGAAAACTGCATGGAAACTACGGACGAGCTCGAAGATTTACAAATTGGAGACGCTCCACCAGAATTCGAAGAAGAAATCAAATCTACGATAGATGAGTTAACGGAAGTTAACTTAGGTACTAGCGAAGAGCCTAGACCTACCTTTGTTAGCTCCTTACTCAATAAAGAAGACTCAGAAGAAATAATCAAGTTGTTAATGGAATTTAAAGACTGTTTTGCTTGGAGCTACGATGAAATGCCAGGATTAGCTCCAGAGGTCGCAGTCCATAAGCTAGGAGTGAATCTTACTTCTGTCCCGGCCGACAAGGTCCCAGAAGAATGCGTCTAGAAATCGAACAACAAGTCATACGCGAAGTTAAAAAGCTAATAGACGCTAAATTTGTCCGTGAAGAACAATACCCGACTTGGTTAGCCAACGTGGTACCGGTCGGGAAGAAGAATGGTCGGATCGAATTTGTGTGGATTTCGAGAGATTTAAACAAGGCATGTCCAAAAGACGAATTCCCTCTACCGATCCCGAATTAATGATCGACATTGCTTCAACACATGAAATATTCTCATTCATGGATGGATCTTCGAGGATACAACCGGATAAAAATGGCTCCGTGAAGATGAAAAGCTTACGAGCATTCGAACGCCGATCGGAGTATTTTGCTACACGATGATGCCATTCGGATCGAAGAACGCGAGAGCAACCTACCGTAGAGCGATGACAAGAATTTTTGAAGATCTCATCCATAATCAAGTCGAATGCTACGTGGACGATGTGGTCATCAAAAGCAAAGTAAAGGACAACCACTTGTATGATTCGAGAATTGTTTTCGAACGATTAAGACAATTTAACCTTAAGATGAATCCCTTAAAATGCGCCTTCGGCGTCACCTCCGGAAATTCTTAGGATTCGTTGTCCGACATCGTGGAATTGAAATCGACCCGGAGAAGATTAAAGCTATCTTAGAAATGCCGCCTCCCAAAACCTTAAAACAACTACGATCTTTTCAAGGGAAGTCGACATATCTTCGACGCTTTATCTCAAACTCCGTCGGGTAGGTGTCGACCTTTCTCGGCACTAGTTAAAAAGGACGCCAAATTTATTTGGGAAGAGAAATGCCGGAGGGCCTTCGAGGACATTAAACAATATTTAATGACACCTCCCGTCTTAGCAGCCCCGGGCCTCGTGTAGACCGCTGATACTTTACACCGCGGCTTTAGACGACTCTCTCGGAGCCTCGTTAGCCTGGGTCAATGATGAGGGTAAAGAAAATGCTCTTTACTACCTAAGCCGTCGTTTACTTGCCGACGGAAATAAGGTATCCCGCAATTGAAAAGCATTGTTTGGCCCCGATCTTCGCCGCTCAAAAGCTCGAGCATTACATGCTTTCTCATAAGGTCAACCTAATCTCGAAGTTTAATCCATTGCAATACTCGATGACTCGTCCAACGCTTTCCGGCAGACTTGCCGGATGGTCAATGATATTATTGCAATTCGATATAACTTTCGTGCCTCTCCGTGCCGTAAAGGGACAAGTCTTAGCGGACTTCCTCGCAAGCACACCCTTTGCCGGCGGAATCGCCTCTCAATGACAACTTGCCGGATGAACAAATAATGAACCTAGAAGACCTTGATGATCGACGTTGGGAATTATATTTCGACGGAGCATCTTCGACGCACAAAGACGAAGAATCGCAAGTGATAGTGCCCGTAAGGCAGAATCGGGCTAATCTATATAACACCGGAGCGGGGGATGTTAAGATACTCCTACCACTCGACGAGCCGTGTACAAACAACGAAGCGGAATACGAAGCCCTCATAACGGGACTGGAATTAACCATTCAAATGGGGATAACAAACATCAACATCTACGGGGATTCACAGTTAATCATTCAACAGATCGCCGGACAATACAAAATTTTAAAGCCAAGACTCGAACAATACTTCCAGTATGCCATACAGCTGTTGGAACAAATTCCGAATGTGACAATTTACAAAATCCCCAGAAAAGAAAACGCTCTAGCGGATGCGCTAGCTCGTCTCGCAAAAGAATTTGCCTGTTTGCAAGATGAATCGGTGGAAGTGTCAATTCACGGACGTCAGGTCATCGTCACTTCGACATAGACACGATACACAACCGAAAAAGGAAAAAAGAATCAATTGCAAGAAAGGATGCAGAAAACATGGAAGATCGGGCGTACAACCATTAATGGGGACAATTCGCAAATGTGAAAGCTACCAGACGATAGGTCGTTACCTATCGCATCAAGAAAAGAACTCGTCCTACGCATTAATAAACAACACGTTATACGTGCTGTCTTTTCGATCAAATGCGGCTAAGATGCCTAAGCGGTCCGAGGCCCGCGAAATTGTTAAAGAGGTACATTCAGGACTCGTGGCGCCTCACCAAGCCGGGTCCGAAGATGAAAATGAAAATTAAAAGACTAGGGTACTACCGGCCCTCGATGATGACCGACCGCATGAAAATCGCCAAGAGCCGTCACCAAGCAAGTGCACGGGTGGTTCGACACCAACCTCCAAATGTGCTACATCCGACAATTGCACGCGGCTATCAATGTCAAAGGCCGATATAGTGGGTCCAATAGAACCACCATCTTCAAAAGGACATTGCTTCATTCTCATGGCCACAAGATTACTTCTTCTGCTGCGTAGGCAACGGACTTAGAGAAGTGAAAGCACATCACGTACTACAATTTTTCAAGAACCAAGTTGTTTACCGTTTCGGAGTGCCGCGTAATCATCTCGCATAATGCAGTCGCGCATTCGAAGCACACAAATCAACAATTTTGTCGTGAGACACGGAATCGACCTACGTATTCAACAATTTACTACCCAAGAGCAAACGGCCTCGTCGAGGCTTTTAATAAAACTCGTTCAAATTTTAAAGAAAACCTCGGGACGATAATAAGAGAAATTGGCACGAGAAGTTGTTAGAAGCCTTATGGGCTCACCTGGACAACCTTCGAACTCCTACGCAAGCTACACCTTATGCTCCTGTGGCCGGGTCCGAGGCGTTGTTACCTTTTGTGAGGTTCAAACCTTCCTTCACTCGTAATTGCGCTTGCAAATAAAATCACAACGTAAGAAAACGCCAAATTACGACTCGAAGAATTGTAGAGCCCTAAGGGGTGGCAAGACTATAGCCGTTAAATGTAATTTAGAGTTATATCAAGCTACATTTGCCTGCACTATTTTTAAAGTTGTGTGATATTTTAAAAGGGGTCGCCTACCGAAAGTTGTCGGCGAATTTTTTAATTTAATTTAAATAAATAATTTGAAATAAGTAGTATTCGATTTTTGAAAATAATTTTAAATTCGAAGATTTTAAGATATGAAATCAAACCGATCTCACATCCCAACAGCTTATATAAACGAGCACCGCACCGTAAACCGTGTATCTATCCCTAAGGATAGATACACTCGCTTTCGATGGTGGGGCTCGGTTAAATAAACTAGAAGATTTCGTGACATCCGTTCGTCCGCGAACCAATTTTATAAGCCGACACTTCGCTTAAATCGAAAATATTAAACAGGTTTATATTACTCCTGCTCTTTAAAATTCCTATAAGGCAAGCCCCTATAGTTAATTACATCTTAAGTGACGGGAATCACCTAAGAAAACTCTCGATAATAATAAATAAATTTCGCTTTCAAAGAATTTCAAAGTTTAGTTTTCAAAGAATTGAATTTTTTAATCTCAATAGGAATGGATCAAGTTCGAACATTATATTGGGAATCCAAGGGAAGAAAAGTAGGAGAAATTGGATGATTCGGTTTAACTTCGGTACTTCGACTATCCTATTGTTTCCGTTCGGATTTAGGAAAGTCCTAATGTTTATTTAATGTTTTATCCGCTAATTTTAGTTAATTAGGGCTTATATTTATATGATAAAATCATACAAATAAATCGAAGATATTTATGTTTATGTCGTATCGGACGACTACCTCGGAATCCTAAGACCGGTTAGGGCTTAATTTGCAATGCAAATGCCTAACGAAGAGCTTCGAGGATTTATGTCGCACTGTGCGACTACCTCGAAGTCCTACGATTGTTTATTTAATTCTAGAAAGTTTTGTCGATGTAGGTTCAAGTTTTGCCGACGACGATGCTACTCGTGCTGCCCACCATGCTCCGAGCTCCTTGTTGTTGCAGAGGTTTAGTTTTAGAAATCATAAATCAAGAGATGAGAGAAGCGTTCGCGCTAGAGAAGTTTTAATTTCAAGTGTTTTTTTTGTGTTTTAATTGTATGATAAATCTTAAAGTCGATTATAATGACACCTAAGATCCCACGTTCCATCCTTCCGGCATCATTATTTTTATCGGATTCACTTACCCGCATGAATTTGCTAAACTCAACCGAATGAGTTCCACACTTTCATTTGTATCGCTGGAAACCTGCTAATACGTAGGTTACATCATCCGAGGTATTCCCGATCATCCAACAGACGTTTTAATTTAGTTGTAATTGTAGTTTTGTGTTCCGTTTGTGATTAAATTTTGAGTCGTCTTATATTTTGAAATGTTGTGGAGGTGAATTTTATCTTGTAGTGTCTTTTATTTTAATTTTCAGTTTCAGCTTTGGTTTCTATTCTAAAGTGTATGTCACGCAACCGTTGTTTATCATGCAAGAAAAGTAAGTGCGATGCGATTAAATAAATTTCAAGAAAATAAATTGCAATAAAATAAAAGCGTACCCTGAGGGTCTTCCGTCATCCTGCCTCGCACTTAAAACACGCTAATATTTGTTGCGTTCCAGTAGAGCGCGTAAGGGTTATGGTTTTCTACCAAATTCCTAATCCTATAACAATATTTCCTACATCGCTTCAGTTCTTTTCGTGTTTTTATTCAAGCACGCTCTTCTTCATCAAAAGAACAAAACTAAGCTCAATTGTTCTTATAAATATCCTATCATATTTGCGAAGCCGCTGCTGGGGTTAATCTTAAACATCTTTTCAATATTCTGTGGATCGTTTTAAGTCCAAATAATTTTAATTCGTGTAAGTGAATCGATCGTCCGAGGTTTTCAATTTTTTGTTAACTTACTCGAATTGTGACATTCGAATATCCTATATTAAGTAACATTTCATTTTAATGTTCTATTTGTGAGTTGCGATAACTAAAGCTCCTAAGCGGCAAAATGATATTTAATGATTTCCAGATTCAAATTTAAGTTCAAATTAATGATTTAAGTTCGGAATAGTGTTCAAGTTATCTTAGATTTATTTTGGTTCTTTATGCCTTAGTGATGTTATTTAATTCAACTTAATTTAATTTAATTTAATTTTTAATTTAATTTAATTTAATTCAATTTAATTCAATTTAGTTTTGATTTGATTTAATTTTTAATTTAATTTAATTTAATTTAATTTAATTTAATTTAATTTAATTTAATTTAATTTATTTAATTTAATTTAATTTATTTATTTAACTTTAATTTAATTTAATTTAATTTAATTTAATTTATTTAATTTAATTTATTTAATTCATTTAATTTAATTTAATTTGTTTATTTAATTTAATTTAATTTAATTTAATTTAATTTAATTCAACCTTTTAATCTTAATTTAATTTAATTTAATTTTAATTTGATTTACTTAATTTAATTTAATTTTTAATTTAATTCAATTTAATTTTAATTGAAATTTTTTAAAAGAGTTTTTAACGATTTAATTTTAGCTTTTTAACGATTAAGCCTTTTAATATTTTAAATTTCCGAGTTATCATTTTAATTAAGAGTTGAATATTAATGAGATGATTCAATTTAGGGATTTTTAAATTAAAGAATAAACCTCTTCCT
This sequence comes from Papilionanthe hookeriana x Papilionanthe teres, assembly GCA_022702705.1. Lineage (NCBI taxonomy): Eukaryota > Viridiplantae > Streptophyta > Magnoliopsida > Asparagales > Orchidaceae > Papilionanthe > Papilionanthe hookeriana x Papilionanthe teres. The sequence goes on along the minus strand of CM040436.1, from coordinate 24,405,535 downwards.
AATAATATCCCTATTTTAATAATTCCAATTTTATTATTCTTCCAAATTTAATCAATTATTTAATTAAGGTTTAATCATTTTAAATTGCTTAATGGGTTTCTACCCTTTAATTATTTAAATTTCAATCATCCAAATCAGATTAGGATCAAATATTTTACTTGTTAATTTTTTATTAAACCTAAAGTTTTAATTAGCGTTAAAATTTTAATTACCATTTTGCCCTTTAAGCCTAATAATTTCATAACTCACTAAATTGAACTCAAATGAACTTGAAATTTTTATGTGACTTCACTCATATGTCAATAAAGACATGAGAGGAGAAAATGTGATTTTCCTGTATTTAATTTATTTATATAATTATTTTTGTAGAAAATAGAAATTTCCAAGGAAAATTCAATAATATGCATCAAGGAAGCCGGTTCTTAAGAAAATTAGGGAACATTCCTAATGCACTGCAGGACCACTTCGACCAAATTTTGTAATTTTTTGAATTATACTTTATTTATTAGAATTATTCTAAGTTCTGGAGTATTAATTAATTTAAAAATAAAATAAATGTTGAAAAATAAATTTTATAATTTTTAAAATTCTCTCTGATATCAAGGATTCCAGAGAACCAAACTTTACAATTTTCTGATTTTCTTTGATTTATTATAATTATTTTTATGAAAATGTTAGAAAATACATTTTTTTTTAATTTTAAAAAAAATACTCTAGAGCTTTAAAAATTAATATCTCACTAAATAGACCTAGGAAAAAATATGGGACTTGTTCCTAAGTGATTGAAATTCAAAATATGACATTTTGGTGAATTTTATTATTTTTGCGATTTTTATTATTTTTTTAATTATTAAAAATATTAAAATAATATTAAAAATCAACTTTTAAAATTAAAATTTTAATTTTCTTAAATTCCCCTGATATCAGAGAGACTCCAAAACCAATTTGGTGAATTTTTGAAAGATATTTTGAAAGTTATGAATTTTTAAAATTTAAATGATTTAAGCTGGGCTTTTTAATTAACCCAATTAATGTGCTAACCAAGTCCAATCGACCAAATTTTTATACGGGTTCCTCTCGATCCTAAAGTGTCAATGAGAATCGATTTCCAAGTCAATTGGACGGCTGCTAACTCTAATTAATCGAAACCTATTTTGTAAGCTAGTTCCACCAGGTTAATCTAAGTCAATTAACTCAAATCCTATTTTCCTAGAAGTTCTCTCGGTCATAAGGAACATCACCAAATTTTCCTAGAATTTATTTCACAATACGCTAATTTTTGAAATTAAAATACTTAAATCAGCAACATTACGCATTCGAAAAATCAATAACTTTTCACAGACGGCCTCCCGACTCGAAAATTCAACGCCCCAAGCTTCGTGTGCTTCAAAAGCCCCATAAGCCTCATGCCATTGCACTGTATACATGCATGGAGAATTAAAACAATGCAGAGTAAATAATTAATTAAAAATAAAATACTCGTACAAAATTAATTAATTTCTTTTCCACATTATTCTCCTCTCGTTCAATCGAGCAAGAGGGTATTTTATTTTGTTTTCAGATTTTTCTACACAAAGTTATGAATTTCCTTAAAGTTCTCCGGGAATTAAATAAATAGAAAATATCCCTATTTATCTACTTAAGTGACGCGGCGCCGCGTCAACCTTAACGTTCCTCGAAGGCACACGCGTCACGATTTCATTCGACGCTGAGCCCGCGCGCCGCTCCCGGACCCGCCGTATCGCTCCGTCTTCTCATCCGCCGCGATCCCCGGCCGTCCGCGCAGAAGAATGGACTCGCATCCGTTCATCGCCCATGATCGGTGTGATCCCATGACCGTCCACACTCTAACCCTAAGAATCACCATTCTCAACATTTTCGTGTTCTATGTTTCCACATTCGTCTCAAGAGACGAACACATCCATACGTAAACATGCACGAAAATTAAGGCATTTCGAAATGAGAATCTCCGTGCTCGGGATGAAGAATTAGCTCATACCTTTGCTCGTAGAAGTGTGGCTTCGATCCGAGAGCTTCGCCGCACCTTCGATCGGGGTCCTAGCAAGCTCCGCATGAAGTCTCCCGGTCCTGAATTGTCTAAAGCTGACTTCGACCAGCGCCCGATCACAAAGCTTGGAGGCCGCGATAAACTGGGTGACCCGAGATGGGGCTTTTATCGGTGGACACCTTCCCTTGGTCTCGTGAAGGTGTAGAGACAATCAATTTGGGGATTGGCTCACCGTGGAGGAGTGTCCTTGTTGGGGCTCGGGATTTCAACTCAAATCGAGCTCACAGAGAAGAATGGCAGGGGATCTCACTCCTGGGGATCAAGTGCTCGTGTATGAGGAGGGGTCCGGAACAATTTTCGCGTAGCTTGGCAAGGCTTTGCAACTTCTCCTCTCATGGCCGTGAGGGGTGTGTTTAAATAGCATGGTCAGGGACATCGTCCTGCAAGGTGGGCTTAATGGCTGGGACTGCCGCTTGAAGTCAAGGGAAGAACAGCCATGCTATCCATTCATCGGGTCGGGACAAGTCAAAGAAACGGAGAATTCCAATGTCGGCTCATATGCGAGTTTTCGGCCATGGTGTTTTCCTGCCGATCGGGGCGGCCGGCTCACAGTATGTCACCCTCGTGGTCAGTGGGTCGTGGCTCGATGTTTGCGAAGGCACCGGTGGCCGCTATGTGTAAAGTGGCCGAATCAAATGGAATGGGGAAGGGGTCATTTTGGCTTCAATTTGGTCAACCCATTGGTTCGGGTTGGGTGCACCTCCCCATGGCCTCGATTTCGGGCCGAGAGGATCGGGTCACCGCTGCTGAGTGGTGAAGTCTCCATCTACGTAGGCGGCTACACGGTTTAGTGTGTGACATGCTTAAGGTAAAAGGTTAAAGGAGGTTTAAGAAAGAACCTCTCTTCTTCAAGCATAAATGGACTAATGACAAGTCAAAGCCCTCACGGCTTCATGTGGCTTCGAGAATGGCTTCGTTGTCTGGCTACTTCCATTCGTTCGGGAAAAGGTCGGTCAATTTCCATAAAAAACGGGTTTTTAAGAATTTTGGATATTTTGGTGTGAATTTGTATGGGGCTTGATTCGGAATTGTTTGATGATGGAATTATAATTTAGGGAATGGCTTTGATTAAATGGATGACAAATGGAAATGTCATGTGCAGTTTTTTGTGGCCACCGGCTTTTATGTTTTAAATTCGCTAGGTGGAGGTTAGTGAAGTGGGTTTTTAAATTTAAATGGATTTTTGGGATGAGATTTTGGTAAAGGCTTGGGCCAAATAATTGTTGAGCTTGGTTTAGGGATGCTTCATGAGTGATTTAAAACAAGTTTTGAGATTTGGGTTCTCAATCGTTCACTGGGTTTAATTCCCAAGTAAGTGAGCCTATGTAGGTCAATTTGGGCTAACTTGGGCCAATGTTGGGCTAGGGTTGAAATTGATGTAAAATAAATGTTGAGAAATATTTATGATGTTTCAAAGAGGTTTTGGCTTTGGTTAGGTTTGATTTTAGGATTTGGGCTCATTCGCTAGGTTTAAAGTTTAGGTCAAAATTGCCTTTTTGATTGGGGTTGAATTTGAGTGGGGTTTGGGTCTAAATTTGGGCAAATCATGTTAGTGTTTTGTTTATGGGGATGTCGTTAAGGAAGGTTTGAAAAGATTTGGGGTTAATTGGAGTTGACCGGGTGAGTTCGGGGGTTAGGCTCGGGTCATAGGTCCAAATCGCTTAAGGCCAAAAGTGAAATCGATCCCAATGCCACTCAAATTGGGCTTGGATTGGGTCTAGATTGGTGTTGGGGATGTTGAAATTGAAGTTTAGAATTGAATTGGACCAAAATTGGGTCAATTGGGTGGATTTGGTTTGACATCGGGGTTTACTTGGGGTTAAACGTCAAATCGGGGGTTTTGATAAAAGCGGGTAAATCGACAAAATTGGCCCATGGTGTAGTCAACAAAAATGAAATCGGGAATATTTGGGATTTTCTCGAATTTTCTGGAATTTTCTGAATTTTGGATTTTTTGGGTCAAAAGGGGTATTTCGGTATTCTCGAAGGTATCGGGGGGTATTTTTGGAATTTTTGGCATTTTTGGTTATGGATGATCAATTTAAGTGATGTGGAAATGTTTCCGAGATTGATTTTGGAGAAATTTGGGTGATTTGGAAATTTTTCGAGAAATTCGCTATTCGCGTTTAGTTTGGCCATGTCGGTCCCGGGTCAAAATCAAAATTTGAAAATCAAGATCGTGATGTAAGTGGAATACAACCATTTTGGCCGGTGCCTCATGAAGCCATATCAAGCCCACATGAGCCATGAAGGACTCACTATAAGATTCACTACGCTGCTCCTAACCCTTCAGTCCCGCTGCCAGGTTAAGGACCATCCATGTGAATCACCTACATGAGTCGAGGTCAAGTCAGCATGGGTGTGTTTTTAGGAGGTGTGTGAAAGTGTAGTGTGTGTGCAAGTCAACCCTTCACCGCACTGTGCTACCTGTGGCGCCTCCCAAGGCCAAAGAGTCCCATAGAACTCATCCTTTAAACTTCCACATTCGATTTCAACCCTGTTGGATTAGGGTCTACAACAAGTTTGTGGAGTTTGCAGAGTTAAGAAGTGGTTTAAAATTCTAGATGGCGATCCTAATTCTAGTCCTCTAAGATAGTCAAAGGAAAGGTTGCATCCTAAGTACTAAAGAGAAGAGAAGACCTCATCAAAAATGAGGTCAATGTATGGTTCAAGCCCATGACAGATCGGTCCGCCCAAGAACCTTCAAAGTTGGTGATTTAGTTCTCGTTCTCAAAAGACCTATTCTTGCACACCGCAAGACAGAGGAAAATTCCGAACCCACTCTGGGAAGCGACCGTCATGTCAAGGGCAGCTTCACTGCGGCTCCTACCGGGGCCGATGAATTGCCAGGTGGAGAACGACATATGCTTCCGATCAATGGACGATACGAAAAGTATTACGCCACCACGTTTCGGCGGAATGAACTTTCCATCCCTAGAAGTACGTGAAGTGATTACTTACGAATGGGTCCGAACCCAAAAATAATAAAATGTGCTAAAATAAATAAAATCCTCGCAATAAAATTTTCCTTTGTTTTCTTTTCCAAATCAAAATCTCTTTCCCGATCTTATCCCACTTCATTCCTATTAAGTTTGAAAATATAAGAATAAAAAAAAATGTCTTTAATAAACATTTTCTTAATGTTCTTGTTCTAGTACAGCCCCCGATCCTTTTCCTTGTCTTTTCGCAGGAAATGTCGAACGGCGGCCGGGTCTTGAACTTTAAGAATGGCGTAAGCCTTGCACTTGATGAAAAGAGGGTGAAAGATGGAGCGGTAATCGAGATTGACTCGGATTTCGCACTAGCAGCTTCACAAGACGAGGAAAGTGACCGGGTCCCGTTGACCGAGAAGAATGCCTTGGACATGACAAGGATGAAAGTGGGTGGCCCAAGCCACCAATCCACAAAGAACAAGAAAAGAAAGACAAATATCAAGAAGATAAGAAAATGAAGTCTCAGAAGGTCGCGCGCGAGGGCGTGTTTGCCGCCGCGCCCAGCTGCAGATTCAAGAAGTTCGGAGAGCTACCCCCGCGCAACGCAACGAAGAAATAAGAATCGCCGTATCCGTAAAATGTTAACAAAACTAGTCATGGACAAGACGACGAGGCATTGCCAATGCCGCGCATACACTTCAAGGACATCGGGTTCACCGGAATCCGAAGAAAGGAGGCCACCTAGGATGACAGAAAGAACTGTGGAAATCTTCAAAAAATCGAAGAAAGAAGGCTACCACGCCACCAGATAACCACTCGATGCATGACCTTGTCAGGCAGGAGCAACCCCTGTGGGATGTCTCGGGATGCATCATCCCCCGAGAAGCCGAGTATGCAAGAGAACGTGAAGGGATCGAACCATATATCCCACAATATGTCACAAGGCCTCACCATCTGCATCATTCCGAATACGAACCGGAGAGAATGCATCGTTGAAAAGAAAACTCAATACTTTCAGAGAATTAAAGGCAAGGTGGAGGGACCAATATACCTGAGGGCCTCGAGCTACATACGTACGTATTCTCGTAGTATGAACAAAGGAAGAAATCGTGGATTGCATCCGGATTTGAAAAGAATGGGCCGAGTGTGCCGCCTAAGGGAAAACACATACTCGAACCCCGAGACATGGAAAGGAAGAATCACAATACAATGTGGATGCTGTTACAACTTTGCGGAAGACAAAGGGAAACCCACCGGGAATACTCCGTCAAGGGCAAGTGATCCGATGCCATCGGGCCGTCAAGAGAATGGTAAAGAGATTGATAACATGGAGGGTACCGCTGCCAGACCGCATACCCAATACCGTATCATCAACATCTACAAACAAAAATGCGACCGTATACCCCACACATGTATCACCACGACTTCGTCGCACCTTCGCACAAACGCTCTCTTTCCGAGCGAGTGTAACATCATGTCTCTGGATCCGACCCCTCCGGATAAGCAGTCCGTGTGAGTTCCGAGGCTGAAGATACCTTTACTCGTAGGTTCCGTCATGATACCGAAGGGCACCCGAGCAGAGACAAGGACAGACACTGTGGAGTACCCGAGTTTTGGATCTCGCTACTTTCAGAGGATGGACGAATGTGAAGACACTCCACTATTTCACTGCATCTCGTGAGCTGTGAGAGCCTCCGACCTTACGAGCCGTGAGTTACATGGAAAATATCACACCTCCAATGTACATCCATACGCATCCGCGCTAAGGATGGCTTGGAAGGTGATGTTATCGACCATGTACCCCACTATTCGATACGGATTTTTGATGATGCTTCTTCGATTGATCGACAAAGACTTTATTATCACTCCGTTTCGAGTTCACATATCAGATGAAATATATTCCGCATCAAGATGTATGATGTATCTTCTACGATTTGGAATGAGCGACTATGTCACATTTTTGGCCTTCACCTCTTTTCAGGTAAATTTATCGTGAAACGCCGTTAAAGTTAAATGAACTTCTCGAACAAAGAATGTGAAAAGGAATAAAAAAAGAATAAAGAAAACTTTCATTAAAAAAAAGAGAATCTAAAAAAAAATGACAAACACCAAATTCACATGAACATTAAACAAACGATAAAATAAAATTCGAATCATTAAACGATGTACAAAATCAACAAAAATGTTAAATCAAATTCTCAATCAAATTTCGAATCCAATTCGATCAAAACTTCAAATTTGATCTTCCAAATTTCCAAATCAAATCTTAAATCAAATTTCTAACCGAGTTCAAACTCATCCTTCCAAATTTCAAATTCAATCTTTCCATTCCAAATCTCTATCAAACCTCAAACTCGATCTTCCCGTATCTTAAATCAAATCCTACCAAATTTCAATCTCAAATTCGATCTTCCGTATCTTAAATCAAATCCCGCCAAATTTCAAATCTCAAATTCGATCTTTCCGCATCTCACATCAAACCTCAATCAAATTCAAACTTTGGGGTCGAGGATTTTACATCCAAGACCGCACCGCTTTAGGATTCTCTTCCTACCGCACCGAAATACATCAAATTCAAACTCTTTGGGTCGAGGATTTTACATCCAAGACCGCACCGCTTTAGGATTCTCTTCCTATTGCACCGAAATACATCAAATTCAAACTTCGGGGTCGAGGATCTTACATCCACATCAGACCGCTTTAGGATTCTCTTCCTATCGCACCGAAATACATCAAATTCAAACTTTTGGGGTCGAGGATTTTACATCCAAGACCGCACCGCTTTAGGATTCTCTTCCTATCGCACCGAAATACATCAAATTCAAACTTTTCGAGGTTGAGGATTTTACATCGTATACCGCACCGCTTTATGATTCTTTCCCCTATCGTACCGAAATACATCAAATTCAAACTTTCTTTGGGTCGAGGATTTTACATCCAAGACTCGCATCGCTTTAGGATTCTTTCCTTATCAGACCGAAATACATCAAATTCAAACTTTGGGTCGAGGATTTTACATCCAAGACCGCACCGCTTTAGGATTCTTTCCCTATCGCACTGAAATACATCAAATTCAAACTTTCGGGGTCGAGGATTTTACATCCAAGATCGCATCGCTTTAGGATTCTCCTACTGCACTGAAATACATCAAATTCAAACTTCGGGTCGAGGATTTTACATCCAAGACCGCACCGCTAGGATTCTTTCCCTACTGCACCGAAATACATCAAATTCAAACTTTTGGGTCGAGGATTTTACATCCGAGACCGCACTCGCTTTAGGATTCTTTCCTACTGCACCGAAATACATCAAATTCAAACTTTTGGGTCGAGGATTTTACATCCAAGCATCGCACCGCTTTAGGATTCTTCCCTATCGCACCGAAATACATCAAATTCAAACTTTTCGGTCGAGGATTTTACATCCAAGATCGTACGTTTTAGATTCTTTCCTATCGCAATGAAATACATCAAATTCAAACTGGGGTCGAGGATTTTACATCCGAGACCGTATCATGGCATCTTTTCCCTATCGCAATGAAATACATCAAATCAAATTCAAACTTCGAGGTTAAGGATTTTACATCCAATACCACATTACTCGAGATCTTTCCTTATTGTAATGATCCAATCCAATCGATTCGATCTTCTTTTCGGGTCAAGATGCCACATCTAAAACCTCAAATCTAATTTTCATTTCAAATCAAATCCCTTCAAATTAATCTTGACGAACTTCAATCTAAATTAAAACTCCAAATCAAATCTAAACTCACACATCATGACTACGAAACAAAAATAAAATCTAAATTGAAATTCTCCTAAATCATGTGATTCAGATTCACCTCCTTTTCCTTTCCCTGCCGAGAGTTCAAGGATTCCGCCTGTAGAGATATACTCGACGCTCCCCAACGGAAACTCTTCTACTCGTCTAAGTTCGTTACTCGACATCCGTGTTGGTTTTGTCGATCGCTCTTGGCCAACACCAATACGCGCGTGTGCTCCGTCACCACACACCTATCGGGGGTTCATTTGTCAATTTACCATGAGGTCTTCTCTCTCTTTAAGATTTTCAGATCTACCAGCTTTTCCTTCGACTATCTTAGAGGATTAGAATCGGGACCCACCTTTTAGAAATTCAAACCACTTCTAAACTCCTCGCAAACTCCACAAACTTCGACTGTAGACCCCTAATCATCTGTGAGTGTCAAATCAAACGCGAAGTTTAAAGGATGAGTTCTTATAGACTCTTTCGCCTTGGGACTGCCCCGCCCGGTCCGGTGAAGGGTTGACTCGTACACACACTACACCTACACACTACACTTTCACACACTTCCTAAAAACACACCCATACCCGACTTGACCTCCTCGACTCATGTAGGTGATTCACATGGATTATCCTTAACCCCCTAAGCCCTCACAAGAGAACAGGAACAACACAAGGAATGCCTCAAATGAGTCCCTTCTGCGTTCATGTGGGCTTGATATGGCTTCATGGCTCAACCAAAATGGTTTTATTCCACTTACATCCACCCAATCTTCAATTTTCCAAATTTTCAATTTTCGACCCCCGTGACCCTATACCCGCTAACCTACCCAAAGCCCCGAATAGCCCAAATTTCTCAAAATTTCCAAATCACCCAAAATTCTCCAAAATCATTCCCAAACATTTCCACACATCACTCAAACTGATCATCCATATCCAAAAATACCTCCCAATACCCTTCAAATAATCTAAAATACCCTCTTAAATATGCTAAAAAATCCAAAAATTCAGAAAATTCCCCAGAAAATTCCAAAAAATCCCAAATATTCCCAATTTTATTTTGTTCAACTACACCATGGGCCAATTTTGTCAATTTACCCCACTTTATCAAAATCCCCACTCAATCTATTTTAACCCAAAGTGAACCAAATGTCAAACCTAACCTACCCAATTGACCCAAATTCTGGTCCAATTCAATTCTAAACTTCAATTCAACATCCCCAACACCAATCTAGACCAAATCCAAGCTTAATTTGATCGACATTTGGATCCAATTTCACTTTGGCCTTAAAGCCCAATTTGGACCCCGGACCCAAACTTAACCCAAACTCACCCAATTCAACTCCAATTAAACCCAAATCTTTTCTAAACCTTCGACATCCCCATAAACAAAACACTAACATGATTTGCCCAAAATTTAGACCCAAACCCCACTCAAATTCAACCCAATTAAAAGGCCCATTTTCGACCTAAACCCAAACCTAGCCCAAATGAGCCCAAATCCCAAAATCAAAACCCATCAAAGCCAAACCTCTTTGAAACACTCCCATAAACATTTCCCAACATTAATTTTACATCAATTTCAACTCTAGCCCAACATTGGCCCAAGTTAGCCCAATTTGACCTACATACAGCCCACTTACCAATTAAACCCAAATTCAAACCAATTCAAGTCCAAATCACACCAAATTGACCCCAAACCACTCATGACACATCCCTAAACCAAACTCAACAATTATTCGCCCAACCTCTTTACAAAATTTCTATCCATAAATTCATTTTCAAACCTAAAAGCCCACTTCCCTAAACCTTCCTAAGTTTCATTTCCACCAAATACAAAAGCCCAAAATCGGGCTTAAAGCCTGATACGACATTTCCATTTGCCATCCATTTAATCAAAGCCATTCCCTAAGTTCTAATCACATCATCAAATAATTCCTGTAAATTAAGCCTCATGCCAAATTACCCCTAAATGACAAATATTTCTAAACCCTTTTTTCATGAAACAAGTCAACTTTTTTTCAAGCCAAATGCAAGCTATGCAAGCCAAGGTACAAGCCACATGAAGCCATGGGGGGGTTCGACTTGTCACCATGCCCAAAATGGCAAGAAGAGGGGACCCTTTAATGATTCTCTTAAGAGTGATTAACCACTCCCATGTCTCCCTAACTCTTGCTTAAGCTTAATTGTATCGGGATCGCGACTCGACCCCACTAATCAAGTCGATCCAAGCGACTTTCCCTTCAGCCTCAAATTCTGGCCTTGGAGGGTGAACCCAACCCAAACCAATGGGCTCACCAAATTGAAGCCAAAATGACCCTCCCCTCTATTCCATTTTAATTCACCACTTTACACAGTGACACTGGCCAATCGATTTAATAAACTCCTAACCCCGACCCACTCGGACTCCGAGGGTGACCCATGCTCGGCGCGGCCGCCCGCCCGGGTCACCGTAAAACACCATGGCCGAGACTCGAGGAGCCAAACTTCGGGAATTCTCCCTACCGAGCCGCCCCATGCTCATGGTCACCTACGCCGTTCTTCACATGCCAAGAGCAAACCTCGATCCCACCATCCCCCCCGAGTTCCTTCGCCCTCTCCTATTTAAACCCTCACCCTCACTTCCCGCCAAGAGAGGTGCCGAACCACTTCTTACCGAAACTCGCCAAAATTCGCTCCGCATCATTCTCCATACTTGTAGCAACATCCCCGGCCACTCGTCCTAATCCCCACCACCGCAGCCCAATTCTCACCCAAAATTCCACCCAAAACCAGACACTTCTCCTCGCGGATCAATCCTCAAATCATTGGTTCTACACCTTCACCCGACTCGGGTGGAAGGTGTCCACCAAGAAAAGCCCCATCTCCAAAGCCACCCAAATAAGCCCACTCTCCAAGCTTTGTGATCGGCTTGGCGTTAAACTGGTTGCATTGAAATATTCCGCTGACACGCAGAATACAACCACAGGAATTTTGGTTTTGGTATTATTAGAGTTTTATTTAAGTTGTAATTCAGTATTATTTGAGTAGTGGCATTGTAAACATTTTCTATAGTTTTAATTTAATTTAGGGGTTGGCAAGCTTTTGGTTTGATTTTCATAACATTGTGGTTTGTATTGAGGATTACATTTACGTTCTGCTTTGTAACATTTAGGTTTTATTTTCTTATTATCTCTGTTTTATTACGGGGTTATGGTTTTGGTATTATTAGAGTATTTTTTAGGTTGTAATTCAGTATTATTTGAGTAATACTGAAAGTGGCATTGTAAGCGTTTCTTATAATTTTAATTTAATACCCTGTTGACAAGTGTTTGGTTTGATTTTAATGAAATTGAGGTTTTTACTGCGGTATTACAGTGGTATTACTTCGGAATAACTCAAGAATACAACCTTAAAATGATCGCAATATGACAAAAATACGCGTCATAGAACTGGTTGTATTGGAATATTCCGCAATATATTCCAATTGAGCCTGCGGTTTCAGCTGAAAAAATACAGCTCTAAAACACTTGTAATATTTCTTAAATACAACGGCAGCAGAAGAAATGCGGACGTTAAACTGGTTGTATTGGAATATTCCGCTTACACGCAGAATACAACCACAAAACTATTGTAAAAAATATTTATTATAAAATGTCCGACCCTTTTGAAATTTCGCGCCAATGCCTAGAAAATATAACCGGAAACGAAACGTCTCGTCGATTACTTTGCCCGGAGGAAAACTACGCACGCATCACCGCTCCCAAATTTTTAGGGTTTCAGGGCATTGCGTTTCCAATCGAGAAGAGAAAAACATTTTTCATTTCCTGGAATTTACATAGATGGAAGCAGAGAACACCCCGATGGAAGCAGAAGATATTCCAGTACAAATGGAAACGGAGGTTCGACTCAATGAGCAGCAACAAACCGAACAGCCTACGCAGAAGGTCACCAACGAGAAAAAAAAAAAGAAAAAGGGGATTAGCAGCAAAAATGTCACCGCCGACAGTTCGACGAGGTAATATTTTTATTCTGTATTCGTATTTCTATTAGGAGAGAGCATTCTTATATGTAAATTCTGAATAATACTGAAGTACAAGCCGAATATGACCCGAATACGACCCAAATAAAATCGGCACACTTCCAGTGTATAACCTAACCGCAAGCCAAAACCTATAACAACAATAATACTCATATAAGACATAAATACTACCACAATAAAACTAAGTCCATTAAAAGTACAATAGTTATACACCTTACAAAAATAAAACGAAAATTTTACCTTCTGCACTTTACAAATAATACTGACATAAATCTACAATAATGCTTACATAAATCCTAACAAAAAACAAAGAACATACAACCACAATAATACTCATATAAATCATAAATATTACCAAAATAAAACTGAGTCTAGTAATAATACAATTCTTATGTAATATAACTTACCAAAATAAAACAGAATTTTTACCTCATTCACTTTACAAATAAAATTGAAATAAAACAAAAATACTACTAGAATAAAACTCAACAAACACTTAAAACTTTAATAATACAACTAAGATTTTTATTATTATTTTTTGCCACAGGTTTCTTAACTCGAGAAACATGAGCTGTAGATGTCAGTCGTCCGTTGTGAGAGAACTATTTGATGTGGTCAGGCCTGCAATGTCTGAAGATGTCATGAGTAATCTCAGTCGAATGAATATTGATCAGTTCTTTGATCTGCCTCCGTATCCCCAGGAAAACATTCTTACCCTTCAAATTCTACAATGTTGGCAACATGACAAAATGTTGTTCAAATTAGGTGGGAAAGAGCTTAGATTATTGCCTGATGAAATTGCACTGTTGATTGGGATGCCAAACCGAGGAGCAATGTTGAAGTGGAAGCAGCGTCCATCAGCCACAATGAATGCTTTCAACATAAGGGACAGAATATTAATGTTTGCAAGCGGGGATACTTCGATCGCATTGGAAAACATTTACATAAAATATCTGTTGTCAAATTTATTCTTTCCATCAAGTAATTTTAGTGTTCCTTCATACCTTGACGCATACGGTGATAATGTATAGACATTCTCGTCGTACAACTGGCATGTTGCTCTATGTGAATATCTTATAGAGCAGATCAACGCAGTTACAATTAAAGTTAGATTGAATCGATCAATTGGTTACATAAATGAGTTTGTATTTTTATTAACGGTTAGTATCTTATTTAATCATTCTAGTTACTTTATTGATTGATCGGAAATGGTAATATTACATTGATTCCACGCAGCTTTGGTTTTATAAGCACACTTCTCTAGTGACGCCCGCAGCTCCCAATGCCAGACCCAGAATGATGCAGCTAAATACCGAACAAGTAAGTCATGCCCAACTTTCTTAAAAAATACCAGCTATGAAATGGTTAATAAAGCATTTTATATCTTCTTGAAACTGTATTTAGGTGCACGACAAATTCATTGATGTAACGATTGATGAACTTCTCTTGATTGCCAACCCGGACGAGGGCCTTCCAAGTCCGGTCCAAGATCACTGGCCGAAATTCGATCCTCCTCATCATCTTCATTTGCTATGGGTATAGTTGCTGCAGACGATAGCACCATTGCTCCGATACTAGCTACCATGAATCGTAACATGGAAGTTATGAATGAACTGCTCAGAGGCCAGGAGAAATGGTTCCTGCAATATCAAGGAAACTTCGATACAGTAAGTGTTGGGGTGACGGGGCTGCAGGTGCAAATGTCAGCACTGAACAAAAAAGTTGATAAGATTGAGCAACATTTATTAATCAAAGAACCAAATTTGGTTGGAGAATTCGACCTACTCGCCAGCGCACCTGCTAAAGTCCCTACTGCTGAATTTCATACTGTTGAAGTCCATATAGCTGAAGAAAGAACGGGTGCGCCAGAACAACCCGGTGAAGTCCCCCCCAATGCAGATGAAAATATTATGGTCGACGATGAGGGAGGTCACACCTCCCAAACCAGAGAAGGTGAGGACGAGGACACTGTCATACCGGAAGGTGAAACTAATGTAGATATTCATGTCGAGGTAGCACTGTCCATTCCTAGCTTGATGCAAAGGGTGAAGGGCCGACGGAGTCGCTTGAAGAAGGTTAAGAAATCACCTTTCACATCTTTTCAATTCAAAAGGAGGAAGACGGTCAAGGATATAAAAGACCAGCAGAACCCGACTGTAGAGAGCAAGGAACACGATCATTTGACAGAAAAAGAGTCCTTATCACCGGGAACAAAATCTCTTGCTCAGATATCCGCTTTAATTGAGAAGATTATTGAGGATGTTGATGGTATTACTGCTGACAACGATCAAGACACATAAAAAAATGCAGATACACCATCTTTGGGCAATCCAGCCTCACATGGATCTTTGACCAGTCCAACTCCACAGGCAGTTGCACACAGCGAACCGGGTACTTCCAAAACATTAGTGGTGTATCAACCAGACATCACCCGTGCTTGCCCAGGCGGTACTTCTATAAATATTACGTAATGCATTTATGTATGCTCTTATTTAAACATCATACATTAACGTTGATTTTATTTGTGCACAGCAGCCGGAGTTGAAAGATCTCGTAAAGTATCCTAGGAGAGAGCTTATTAGCGTTGAGCAGCGCAGAGTAATTGAACAGTTTTTGTTAAGTTATCATAAACCGTACGTGCACCAACTTCTTCATGATGATTTTCAAATCTCTTTTAGATACAACTGGCATAAAATAGGTTTGATTTTAATGCAGGCGTGATATTATCATCAACCAACGCTTCTTGTTGTTAGATCGAAGAATGATGGATGATCTACTTTTTGATGAGTTCATCGGTAATGATCATGTCGATGCCCTCGCCGCCATCCTGCACCAAATGAAGAGGCAAAATCCCAATGCATACCAAAAATACCTATACGTGTCCACATTATTTTGAGTATACCCTTAGTGTAATTTGTTTGACATATTAATGAATGACACGAAAATTTTAACTAAATATCGTTTCATGCAGAGTTATCATAAAATGGAGGGTGACCCTTTACAATTTCTGTCACACATCACTCCCAGAGCGGTGAAAGACTCTGATATGATATTGCTTCCTATTGTGCATAATTCTCATTGGGTGTTATTGGTCTGCGAGCTAGAACATAAGAAATGGAGAATATATGATTCTCTTCCCAACGACATACACAAAGATCTTTGCACCCGAGTTGTGAGTATATGATGGACAATAATTAAATTTCTCTTGACTTGTGTTGATTTAATAAAAACTGTTATATTGCAATTTGTAGATAAACCTGTTTACAATCTTAACTAGAGAATGCTTCAAGAATAAAAAACCCACAAAATGGAATCTGGATCACGTCAGTGGTATTCCGAGACAGAAGAACAACATTGATTGTGGCATGTTTCTCCACAGGCAGTTACACACAGCGAACCGGGTACTTCCAAAACATTAGTGGTGTATCAACCGACATCACCCGTGCTTGCCCCAGCGGTACTTCTATAAATATTACGTAATGCATTTATGTATGCTCTTATTTAAACATCATACATTAACGTTGATTTTATTTGTGCACAGCAGCCAGAGTTGAAAGATCTCGTAAAGTATCCTAGGAGAGAGTTTATTAGCGTTGAGCAGTGCAGAGTAATTGAACAGTTTTTGTCAAGTTATCATAAACCGTACGTGCACCAACTTCTTCATGATGATTTTCAAATCTCTTTTAGATACAACTGACATAAAATAGGTTTGATTTTAATGCAGGCGTGATATTATCATCAACCAACGCTTCTTGTTGTTAGATCGTAGAATGATGGATGATCTACTTTTTGATGAGTTCATCGGTAATGATCATGTCGATGCCCTCGCCGCCATCCTGCACCAAATGAAGAGGCAAAATCCCAATGCATACCAAAAATACCTATACGTGTCCACATTATTTTGAGTATACCCTTAGTGTAATTTGTTTGACATATTAATGAATGACACGAAAATTTTAACTAAATATCGTTTCATGCAGAGTTATCATAAAATGGAGGGTGACCCTTTACAATTTCTGTCACACATCACTCCCAGAGCGGTGAAAGACTCTGATATGATATTTCTTCCTATTGTGCATAATTCTCATTGGGTGTTATTGGTCTGCGAGCTAGAACATAAGAAATGGAGAATATATGATTCTCTTCCCAACGACATACACAAAGATCTTTGCACCCGAGTTGTGAGTATATGATGGACAATAATTAAATTTCTCTTGACTTGTGTTGATTTAATAAAAACTGTTATATTGCAATTTGTAGATAAACCTGTGTACAATCTTAACTAGAGAATGCTTCAAGAATAAAAAACCCACAAAATGGAATCTGGATCACGTCAGTGGTATTCTGAGACAGAAGAACAACATTGATTGTGGCATGTTTGTCTGCAAATATCTTGAAAGACTGGTTCGGGCTACCCCTACTGACTGGAGTCTAGAGCAGAATTGGCAAGTAGAAATGCCCAGATTCTGAGCTCAATTAGCATATGACCTGTTCAGGTGGTTTCCTTCTGTAATTAAATACAATCGAAAAGATTCTGGCAGTGAGTGAAATTGGTTTATTGCTTTAATATTTTGTTGTATTTAAAATGATACTATTTATGTTGGTTGTTTTGTTGAAAAATTCTAATGGTACATTTCTCTTGTCATTTTTTGGGTGTATTGGAGAATTTTTTACAATGTTTATTGTGGCTTGATGAGGATTTGCAGTTTATTGCAGTGTATTGGATGATTTTTTACAGTGTTTATTGCAGTTTATTCCAAATTACCCTGGCAAGGTTTAACAACCACATCAGGAAATGCTTTAAGCCTGTTTATTGCAGTTTATTTTGTCATCAGAAAATGCTTTATTGCAGTTTATTTGAAAATCAAATATTTTCATTAATAGAGTAAAAAGGCAAAAATATAACTCCAAAATAAAAAGACAATAATACAAAAATATAACCAAAATAAAACTGAATTTGTGAGACTGCTTTACCTTAATAGTGCACGTAATATAACTAAAAAAATACTAGAATATATCCACAATACAACTGAAGATATCTGATACACCCATTTTTACGATTTAACTCTGTTGTATTTGAACAATATCACTGTTGTTTTAAGGTCGTATTCAGTGACGTGCCACCGAGTTGTTGGAATAAAACTCGGAATATTCCAATACAACTGGCGCGGTAGTATTAGAAATATTCCGCTTTCATATTCAATACAACAGTTCGGCGGATCCGTGATTTTTCGGTTGTATTTAAGTAATTTTACAATGGTTTTTTGGTTGTAGGATCCGGAAAGCTTTACATCTCTCCGTCACGAATCCGCTGGAGATTAATCCAATGCAACCAAGTGAGAGGATAAAAAATTCTCGACTGATATAGTAAAACGACAATAATATAAAAAATATAAACAAAATAAGACTAAATTTGTGGGACTGCTTTATCGTAATAGTACACGTAATACAACTCAAAAAATACCAGAATATATCCACAATACAACTGGAGATATCTGATACATCCATCTTTACGATTTAACTCTATTGTATTTGAACAATATCACTGTTGTCTTAAGGTCGTATTCAGTGAAGTGCCGCAGAGTTATTGGAATAAAACGTGGAATATTCCAATACAACCGGCGCGATAGTATTAGAAATATTCCGCTTTCATATTCAATACAACAGTTCGGCGGATCCGCAAATTTTCGGTTGTATTTAAGTAATTTTATAATGGTTTTTCGGTTATAGGATCCGAAAAGCTTTACATCTCTCCGTCAGGAAACCGCTGGAGATTAATCCAATGCAACCAAGTGAGGGGATAAAAAATTCTCGACTGATATAGTAAAACGACAAATAATAGAAAAAATATAAACAAAATAAGACTAAATTTGTGGGACTGCTTTATCGTAATAGTGCACGTAATACAACTCAAAAAATACCAGAATATATCCACAATACAACTGGAGATATCTGATACACCCATCTTTACGATTTAACTCTGTAGTATTTGAGCAATATCGCTGTTGTTTTAAAGTTGTATTCAGTGACGTGCCGACGAGTTGTTGGAATAAAACGCGGAATATTCCAATACAACCGGCGCGGTAGTATTAGAAATATTACGCTTTCATATTTAATACACCAGTTCGGCGGATCCGCTATTTTTCGGTTGTATTTAAGTAATTTTACAATGGTTTTTCGGTTGTTGGATCTGGAAAGCTTTACATCTCTCCGTCAGGAATCCGCTGGTGATTAATCCAATGCAACCGAGGGGATGAAAAATTCTCGAAAAATTCTCGAAAAATTCTCGACTGATAGAGTAAAATGAAAATAATAGGAAAAATATAAACAAAATAAGACTGAATTTGTGGGACTGTTTTATCGTAATAGTGCACGTAATACAACTCAAAAAATACCAGAATATATCCACAATACAACTGGAGATATCTAATACATCCATCTTTAAGATTTAACTCTGTTGTATTTGAACAATATCACTGTTGTTTTAAGGTCGTATTCAGTGAAGTGCCGCAGAGTTGTCGGAATAAAACACGTAATATTCCAATACAACCGGCGCGGTAGTATTAGAAATATTATGCTTTCATATTCAATACACCAGTTCGGCGGATCCGCGGTTTTTCAGTTGTATTTAAGTAATTTTACAATGATTTTTCGATTGAAGGATCCGGAAAGCTTTACATCTCTCAGTCAGGAATCCGCTGGTGATTAATCCAATGCAACCGAGGGGATAAAAAATTTTCGACTGATAGAGTAAAACGAAAATAATAGGAAAAAAATAAACAAAATAAGACTGAATTTGTGGGACTGTCTTATCATAATAGTGCAAGTAATACAACCAAACAATATCATAATATATCCACAATACAACTGGAGATATCTGATACATCCAACTCTGTTGTATTTGAACAATATCGCTGTTGTTTTAAGGTCGTATTCAGTGAAGTGCCACCGAATTGTTGGAATAAAACGCAGAATATTTTAATACAATCAGCACAGTAGTATTAGAAATATTACGCTTTCATATTCAATATGCCA
The DNA here is from genome assembly GCA_022702705.1 of Papilionanthe hookeriana x Papilionanthe teres. Taxonomy (NCBI): domain Eukaryota; kingdom Viridiplantae; phylum Streptophyta; class Magnoliopsida; order Asparagales; family Orchidaceae; genus Papilionanthe; species Papilionanthe hookeriana x Papilionanthe teres. The sequence continues at coordinate 24,385,716 of CM040436.1, read as the reverse complement.
GTTCGGCGGATCCGTGGTTTGACTTGAATACATCGAGTAATACTCAAATACAGTCGACTAATGTATAGGATTCCACCCCGCGTTGTTCAAGAAAAAAATGAAAAATATTACGATACAACCGCATTGATTCCAATCAGACCGATGCTCGGCTGTATTTAAGTGATATTACAATCGTTTCTAGAGTGTATTATCTGGTATTAAAATTATGCATAAAAATGTGTATTACATTTTTAAGAAATTAGTAATAATAATATTTTTGTAATTATGCAATTTTTGTAAATAATATTTTTGTAAATATAAACTTTTAAGAATTAGATAAGTAAATACCTTTTTACAGTAACACCATCAAAAAAATTCAAAAAATTACTATTTTAATTTTTAAAAAATCAAATAAATCTTTTGTCGCACAAATAAGTGAATTTTTAGAAGTCTAGATGTTAGTGATGTAAATACATAAGAATTAAGTGGTTTTTCTAAAAATCTTACTATTATTTGATATTGCTGATAGAGACGTTTTCAAATTGAAGTGAAATTAAGATCAAATAAAATTTGATTTGAGAATAATTAGAGATGAATGGAGTCTTTACGTGCAACTAATCGCCACTAATATAAATGAGGACTTTACGTGCTGACCCCATAATTCCTACGTATTTATTTTAAAATCATTCGACATTTCAAATATACAGCCTCGCCCACATTCTGATACATTCATTTTTACGATTTAACTCTGTTGTATTTGAACATTATCACCATTATTTTAGGTCGTATTCAGTGTCTTATTCCGCCCAGTTGTTGGAATAAAATGAGAAATATTCCAATACAACCAGTTCGGCGGATCCGCGGTATGACTTCAATACATCGAAGAATACTCAAATACAACCGGCTATGGAAATGTATTCCGCCGCGCGTTGTTCGGGAATAAAACGAGTAATATTCCTATACAACCTTATTGATTCCAATCAGGCTCATGTTCGGTTGTATTTAAGTAATATTACAATCATTTTTCGAGTGTATTATCTGGTTATTAATCCAACACAACCAATAGGGGATTAAAAACACAACTTATAGAGCAAAACTACAATGAGACAAAAATAATAGCTCAATAAATCAACCATAACAAAAGTTTCTGTCATTCAAATAAATCAAAACATTATCTTCAAACAAATTATCCTCTATGTTCATTAGCATCAGTGGAACAAGTCTTTAGCAATCTACATATCATCGTCCATATTCATTAGCATGCTTGTATATGTCTCTTTCTGTTGTGATGTAGGCAGTTCCTAGAGTAATTTGAATAAAAAAATTGTAAACATCACAGATTGAACAATAAATAAATAGCATCGTCCACATTATAATTTACCTGGCTTAAGTGATCCGACGTTCCAAACTAGTTTGTCTTGTTTTGGAGAACTCTAGCATCACTTGGATCGACATCTTTATCCGTTCCTACAAAAAAGGTTGACACGTTATGAAGGAGACAATATAAGTTTTAGAAATAAAAATATTTCAGCAAACTAAACTTACTTTTTGTTCTCTCATTTTTTTCCCAATATCCTTTTAACCTTGAATTAGATATTCCTTTAGGACGCATCTTTACTGGGTCATTCAGGTTTTTCTCTTTACATGGTGTCTTCTTTTTAGTTGGTTTTGCCTTTTGTTGGGGTTCTCTCCCATGTAATATTTCATAAGCGTCAAGTGTTAGTTTTTTTAATGTATATAGCACAAACTTCTCAGCAACTTCATGGCCTTACGTTCTTGTACTTATCGAGTATGCTAATTTATGAACATGTGTGCGATATATAAGTTCACTCGAGACGATTGGCAACATTTGAGACCCCTTGAGATGTTGATATTCTAAACTGTTGTATATGTCCCTTTTTGCATGTGTACATCACCGAAGTAATATATGTTTTTCAGATATTTTGTATACGTTTTCATGCTGAAGAACCCTTAGAGCGTGAGCACATAATAAACCCATCATTTCAAATTTTTTACAACTGCATGTGATATCAGAGTTAGTTCTGTCTAATTTCACAATCCAATATTTGTCTGTGTCTCTATTATCAAAGGTTCTTATATGAAATTCTGAATCATTGTTGGCAAAGCCCTCCAAAGCAAGTCCACCCAAACCATGAAGAAACTCTAACTCAAACTTCGAGTATAACTTCCGTGTGTAAAGTAAAACAACCTGCCTCAAAACAGGGCTGCATTTTACTGCAGGGTCAATAATAGATTGCTCGCATCTAAAATCTTCATCCTTCTGATTTCTTCGCCAAATTTTCGCGATATGTTCAAGGGCCAGAAAACATTCAGTTACCGTGCTTATTGGCTTGGAGAAACTATGACAGATGTTATTAGTCGACCAACTCCTCTGCGTAGATAGGATCCCCATTCCAAAAAAGTCTTTATTGAAGACTGTTGACCAACGATGCCTTATATTATACAATTCATCCAACCATACATTTTCCTGAAGTTCTCCCATCTCAATCATTTCGCCCTTAGTTTCTTCGAATTCCACTTCTGAGTCACATCTACGCATGCATTTATAAAAGAGATCATGTACTCTCTTGTTTTTTCCAGAACCACAATGCACTTTTAAAGATAATATTTTGTATATATGTCATTGGCATAATCTATGTCTAGTGTACGGCAAGCACTCTTGGATTGCTCTACTCATTGCTTGACCTTGATCGGTGAATATTGTGATTGGGTATTTGTTATCCATTATACGGATAAAGTCTTTGAATAACCACTTGAAGGACTCAATCGTTTCATCCAACAAAAAACCAACTGCAAAAAGCACATTATGCCAGTGGTGGTTCACACCGACAATTGGCGCACAACATATGTTATATTTATTCAGTCTATAGCTTGTATCAAATATTATGACATCACCAAAGCAGTCATAATCGAGTCTGGACATCCCATCACTCCATAAGAAATTCAACAAACTGCCTGACTCATCAATTTGGACATCCCACGTAAACATTGGATCCTCAGCTTACCGTGCAGTGAATTGTTGTAGTATGGAATTAGCATCCCCAAGTTCGATGTGTAATATTCTCTCTCTTTGTAACAGATTATATGCATCCCTCTTCGTACAATCAATCTTCTCCACTCCACCAACTTCTGTGGCTAGGAAGCTAAACGCATCGGTGGTTCTAATCCCTGATTTTATCATTGATCTGAGGACATTTACATTGATGTCACTCATCTTTCTGCTTGAACGCAATAGATGCTTGTCGCCAACATCCGCCAACGGATGGTTATGACTTTCTATGAATTTCTTTACCGACCAGTTCCCTTGGACATCAACGACATATCAGATCATGGCAGCACAACCAGTCCTTGTATCCGCTCGCTTGTACCTCACCTTTACATTGTCCTTCAATTCTCTCTTCATACCAGCATTACCACAAACAAAATCACATATCTTGATCCTCTTTGAATTCAACCAATAACCAATGTGGTCCTTTTGCACAGTAAACCAACAATGTGTGCATAGACACAATATTTTTCATGGGCCTCCTTCTCCTTATTGATAATAGCTTGAAGCAATATGTTTACAAGTGGATCATTGGAGGCACTGTCTCTCTCGGGTATCTGCAATTGGATCAGGATTTGAATGTCGGTAGCACTATACTTAACAACCAATAATACAAAAATAATATCATGATAACACCACAGTCACACCAAGGTACCATAATAATAACTATAAAAACATTGGTGTTTTTCAGGTATTACCACGAATAATACCCCAAAACTATCAAAATACTACCTTCAAATTACCTAAATAAAAACTGCATAAGAGTGCTTATTTCATTGAGATACTGGATATAAATTTATTTTCAGAATCTACTGAGTATTTATTATGTGGTAATTGAGTCTCGCTGTAATACACTGATTGTGTATATTTTTTAGAGAGGTGGGCCCCACTTGTCTAATGTCAAGTGCCTACTGGACCTCATACGTAAAATTTAGGTCTTGTGTCCTGATAGAATATTTTTTACACTACATACAGCATGTTTGTCAAAGTATCGCGAGGTTGGTAGTCTTCATGTACACATACGAACATAATATTTTTTCAACTTTTGGAACATAAAATCATATAATTCCAACCTATAAACAAGTAGGATTTTTTTTTATTTGCATACATAACACCAAAATTTGTAATATTATATATTTAACATGTAATTTTGCCTATTTAAATGTACAACACCCAAAATATTAAAACAAATTCAAAAATTACATCTCTCTAGAATCAATAATTTTATTAATCCTATGTTGTCTGTCGCATGTGCCCTAATTTGCGTGGAGAAGTGTCATCATCCATAGCTCCAACGTTGGCCATTAATCATGCATATGCCCAACTACTTGTCCTCTCTATTCCCCTGTCTCTTACTTGCTCGCGCACCAGGTATCACGACCAGCAACCACCAACAAGATCTTTAGCCTCCCCAACAACTTTGGCTTCCTACACATAACTAGTCATACTCCTGTTTCGATTCAAACGACAAATCCATTAATTAAAATGAAATATTTAATATGAAAGATTTTGTAGGCTTTGTAAATCCTCTTTTTTTTTTATCAACTAGCAATTAAATAAATTAAATAAATCCTCTTTTTTTTTATCTGTCTCTTTGGCTTTTCACATTAAACATTGACCACCTGATGATCCGATTAGAAGATTAGATGTTTTAAATACAACTTATGTTAAGAAAGGCAGAGGAAGACCTAGGAAAACTTGGGCTTATTGCATAAAAAATGATCTTAATTTATTAGAATTAAACGAAAATTTGACACTAAATAGGACGCAATGGAGAAAAATGATTCATGTAGCCGACCACACTTAGTGGGATTAAGGCTTTGTTGTTGTTGTTGTTGTTGTTGTTGTTGTAGCAATTAAATAAATATTTTATTTTGCTATCATGCAAATCGAGTACAAATACATATTTTGAGGCTAATTTTTAAATAAGTTAGAAAATCTTTGTTCAATAGTATTTCTCTAATTATTCGGTTTATACATCTCCTTATGATGCACTTATCATCAATAGATTAATTAATTTTCCAACTTAATCTTGAGAATGGCCATTTGGGAAGCTTTTACTAGCAATGCAAGGCTACAAGTAAAATACATGTCAATTTGTTTAAGTGAAAGCCTCTCAATAAATAAGAAGGATGAGCTAATGAGTTCCCATGCATCTTATGGGGGAGCTAAGCTAGCTTGTAACTAGAGTCAAGTTCGATTCGTCAATGAGTTCACTAGCCAAAATTAACGAGTCACGAGTTGGGGATGAAGCTTGGCCTGATTGGACTCAAAAGCTTGTCGATTCAACTCAAATAACATTAATTAAAATTAAAGTTAGCACCGCCCATATAACCTAGCTGAATGAAATTAAATTTACTATTCGAGTCAAGCTTGAGGTTACCAGTAATTAAATGAGTTTGGCTCGATTAAAATAAGACTCGACTCATGTCCACTGCTAAAAATGAAGAATGGACTTAGCTAAGCCTCATATGTACCAAGTTTATTTGTTTGCTCCTTATCTAGAGATATAATAATCTGTCACAAATATTATTCTGGCCTTGTCCAAAGAATCAATGCATTTATATTTGGTTATAAAATCAAGTCAGAATATTTTGATAAACTTTATTTTGGATAAATTTAAACAGGACATTTGCATACATATCTTATTCCTATGTATTTTTATATCTAATATCAACATTTTATTTATTTATATATATATTTATATCATCTAAATCTCTCATGTCACATCAAAAATATTATCTTTTTAGCTTTTAACAAATGAAATATACTTTCTCCTTCACATAGGATGACATATATGTAAGAAATTAAAATTGAAGTCATAGATGTGGAAATGGTAGATATATAAATCTTTCTACTTTAAATTTAAATTTTTTCTTAGCTAATATTATTTTAGAAAACTATGACAATTATTTTCTTGGAGAATTACTTACATACCAATCAATATGAAGTATTTATAAATAAAATGCCTATTATAAAATATAATGCCTAATTTTTACATTTTACATTTATATCATTCAAATCTTTCATATCATATGAAAAATACTATCATTTTAACTTTAAAAAGTTGATATGTATTTTTTTATGCATATACAAAATGACATCTACATGTATATACTAAAATTAGTGGCACAAATATCAAAGAGAATGAATTGCCAAAAACAAAAAATATTAGTGAGAAAGTCAACAAAGATGCAACATATAACGAGCGGTGTCTTTTAATTGGGGGAGCAAAATGACACCGACAAGTAAAATGTTAGAAATTATTGCATGCTTCCCCTTTATATACCTGTGTGCATATATGTATATCTAGGTACGGCTCCATGCAGAAGAATGTCCTAATATACTACCATGTAAGATACGAGCACACCAAAAAGCATAAAAATGACGCATGACTAGCACAAGAAAACCAACATAGAACAATTGCTAGAGGCGTTAAAAAACATAACCTAAAATGCTAAATCCTAGTCTAGAACATCATATAATAAAAGGTGTCCTAACTAACATCTATCTGCAGAGTAAGTCTTCGTGTACGTATGACTTTGATGGGATTGTCGCACCGGCACTGTCCTAAAGATCCAAGGAATCCAAAGATTGCACCCAATATGGATTTTAAATGAGTTGGACTTATATACGACCTAGTTTGATATATGCATAATTTAAAAATTGTGGCATATTTAATAAGTATGTGTGTGTGTGTCTATATATATATATATATATATATATATATATATATATTAGTTTTAAAATAAGAGTCATTAAATTTGGACCCGTCACATGTAACGTGGCATGAGTTTGATCCATTAGATCCTTAGCATAGTCATACAAGTATCAATTCCGATGCTTTAACTCCTATTGCTCATCGGGATCGACCTGGCTAGGGCTGTCAAAAAAGCTCGTTGTTCACGAACAGCTCGTGTTCGGTTAGGTAAGAAATTCGTGTTCGATTCATTCGATAAGCAAACAAGACGAACACGAACAATTATTTTCGTTCGGTTTGTTAAACGAAACAAACACGAACAGTGGCGCGTTCGTTCGTGTTCGGTTCGTTATTGTTCGAAATATAAAATAATTTATTAAATTTGTGATATTTTAAATATAACTATATATTTTAAAAATTTATCAAATTTCAAAAAATTAAATTTTATAAATGATAATATATAATAAATTATTAATAATAATATATCATTATATTATATTAGTAATATAAATATTATATCATTATATAAAATAAGTTATATATTATATGATTTATATATATTAATAATTTAATACATACAAAAGACGGTAAATACCAAAGAGAAAACCCTAAGCTTCTATTCAAAGCTTCGCCCTTTTCCAGTTTTTCCTCTCTTGCGGCTGCCTCTCTTCTCTTCGCCTGAAAACGCGAAACCCCTTGTATCGTGAAGATCCTAGGATTGAATGTTTGTGTTCCTTCTCTAATCTCTGCTTCTATTTGTCTTCCATAGAGTATTTGTTTACCTCGGCGAGTCGGCGTTCGATCGAGGACTCGGTATTCTTGCTTCAGTGCTCGATATTCTTGGTTGGTTGTTTTTAGGCCTACCGAGGCTTCATCTTTGAGTATATTTTCTTTAATTAATTTCATGCTTGCCTCTTAGGTTAAATTTTCATAAATTTTTTTTTAGGTTTTCTTCTTTTTTGTTTTAGGTTTTCTTCATATTGAGTATATATCTTTTTTTTTTTTTGTTCTTGGGCTTCAATGAACATTGTTTTCTGGGAATACACAAATCATACAAAATGATTTATTTATTTGAACACTGATCATCTTATTAAGTGAATGTCGATTGAAACTGGCTTGTTGTTCAACATACGAAAATTAGAAATGATTATGATTTTTGGTGGGTTTTTTCTTCTTGCAAGTCATCACCTATCTTTTGAAAAGAAGGAATGTATTTGTGAATGAATGAGTTCTTGTTTACAATTTTGAAATCATAATCACACAGGATTAATTGTTTTTAACTAAGAGTTAAGAGCATAAAACAGAGAATCTTTAGCAGCAGTGACGGTTGAGGGATAATGCCATGTGCCATGCTTATATGCTTCTAAAATGAATGCATAGTAAATTCAATATTTGCTAAGATTTTACAAATTTTGCTTTGTTGATTGGGAGTTGTATGAGAACTCCATTTGCTCTTTTGGAAGCCCTTCTTTACTTTTCATCTTGTTAATTTTTTGAAGAGGTTCTTCAAATGCTTATGTTGGACTACACTTTGAAATGCTTTGAGAAGGATTATTTCAAAATTGTGGAAATGCTTTTACCTTCACCATACACTTATATACAAGACATTTACCTTTGCTCACTCATTGTTTGAATCATTGGAATCAATGTTTAATGGCTTATAATTGCTAGAAAATATAGAAAGTAGGAAGGAAGTGGAGGGACACTTTGAAATGCTTTAAAAGGGTTTTCCTCATTTGTTTTTATTAATAAAGTTCTGGTGGAACATATTTTTGAATCAAGTATACAAATTGGGCATTGTGAATATGCCAATATTTGTGATATTATCTTTTCAAGAAAAGTTACATACATACCACTTAATTCTTGTATATCTATTATATTACTTTTTCAGCTTCAATTCGTTATATATATACCCCTCAAAATGTTGAGATCTACATGAATCAGCAATCAAGTGATTTTGTTTGTGCTATAAAGTTGAGCTATCGAGAAATTGATATAGCAGAAGTGATAGGTTCAAGTGTTTCGAATTTTGGAGGCTAGATAGGTAAATATATAAGAATTGAGTGGTATGTACGTGTTTCTTTTGAAACTTCATGGGAGCAGTTATATTACCCATAAACAGTGTTGATTCAATGGGCCAACTGATTACACTACATATTGTGATGATTTTCTGAGCTCTCTTTATACTTTCTTAACATGTTTGCATGGAGTTTACCTTGGTGCTTTTGGTCATTCTGAAACTCTGATACTAGAGATGTTTGGATGTTCCACTAGGGGATTCTTTTGGATCCCCCCACTTACATGCATTTGTGAGTTGCTCAAAGATGATGTTAAATTATGGCTTGATATTTACGCTTTATTATGCCCTTTAAAAGCTTTATTTCCTGTGCATTATAACAGTAAAGTTGCAGAGGCTTGGAGTGGTAATGTTTTGGATGACTCGAACAATAAAACATATTGGGCAATGACTGAATTAGCTTCATTCATACAATCTACTTTGATTGAGACAAAATAGATTATGCTAAGGTGAAAGAAGAGCAGGGTGGTTTTATTTATAAATATATTCTGCAAAAAATTCATGATGTTTACTACTTTTGGTTTCTGGTTAAGTGAAAGTTCACATCATGAGTTTTAAATTCATGTTGTTTACTACTTTTGGCTTCTGACAATGCTTCTGGTTTCTTGTTAAGGATGGATGTGGCTTTAATGCTAGATAGTCTTTAATTCTATCACCCATTTGGCTTTAAATCTGAAATCATTTCTCTCTCTCTCTCTATCTGAGTTCTGCTTGTAGTCTTGGAATTGGAACTTAAGCAAAGTCTCGAGATTAGGTTGGCTTTGCATATTGGTTGGCTTTATAAAGATTTTTTTTATGATAAAACTTATTATTCTGTTTTAAAGCAATATATATATATATATATATATATATATATATATATATATATATATATATATATATATATATATATATGAAGGAATAAAGTCTTGTTCTACTCAAACAAATGCAAAAATACTTATGGTAATCTTTTCATTTTAGTATATTTCATTTATTCTCAATGCAAGATATCAATATTTCATTTCATTGTTTCTTTTCAGCAAGAGATTCTTGACGTGGAGAAGCTTAATATTCAACTACCACACTTATAAAGACAACTTAATATTCTAAGAATTTAAGTTATTATTGTACTTTTAACTCTAGACACTTATTCTAGACTGCCTTGCTTGGGCTGTCCTTCTTGGGGCATGTTTTCTTTGCTGCTCATATATGTTGTATCAGCCTTTTCTCACTTTTTATTATGTATATATTGACACTTCAATGCTTGGGAGTTGGGAGAGAAGCAGTAACTCCCATAATTGGTGAGAGGGCTGTTAATTGTGTCTAAATTAGCGTATGCATATTGAAGTTTGGTGCGGATTTGAAGTTTGGCTTATGCATATTGAAGTTTGGCTTATGCATGGATTTATCTGGATCTACAATTTGCTTAATTAGTTTTGTGGCTCTAATTTTAGAGGTTTTGGGAGAGGTGCATCAACTTCCAAAACTGGTGAGAGGGCTGTTTACCTCTCCCCTTCCCGATTTTTAGCATTAATTTTACAATTTGGACTGAATTTGGGATTGCCTGAATTTACTGCTACATTTGAGATATTAGAACAATATTTTCCTCTCCTTTTTCAGCACAGTAATCAATATTTTTATCATTAGCTTTGTTCAGTCTCTCCTTTTAACAGTGTTCTAATGAGCATCCATTTTGCTATAACTCATGTTGGGAGACACTTTTAACTAGAGTTTCAATTGAAAGGTTATTGTGGAACAGTGAAAGCTTTGTGTTAAATATGTGGAACAGTGAAAGCTTTCAATTTTGTGGAACAGTGAAGCTCTGTGTTGGTATTTCTATATATGTAAATGCATCTTTGTGTAGTAGTGAAACTTTGTGCAGCAATGCTTGTAAGGCCAGGGAAGAAGGTATTTCTATTTGCTGAGTTGTCCATGAGTGGTTAATTCAGGAATTTTGCAAAATAAAATATTACTAATGTAAATTGCAGAACTGATATACTTGACTGGCAGCTGTGGTTGGTTTCTATTGGAATTGCATTATTGAGGTATGTTCTTGAGTCAAGTTTAAGTGTTATAGATTGTTTTTGAAAATAAGAATTTGTTTGGTTATAAGGTTTTTGTATTGTTTGGTTATAAGGTTCTATAGATTTTGGGATTAAAATGAACCCATTGTAAGTATTCATTAGACTATTTTGACACGTTTTGCTCATTATTTTCATATTCCAAAAGCCACTAATTCTCATCATCCGAATCTTCCATGAGTCCTTTGATGCTACGGTACCGCAATAAGCACATCTGGATGGTATCATCGACACAGTTTCTGCACACCATGTAATCATCTCATTGATCCTCGTACTGAGAACTACGGGAAGCTGATTTTGGATGGTATCGTCGACACAATTTTCTGAATTCTTTATGGCAAACAGTGAATCGCTTATCTAGTAAACTGTAACTGTATGGTAAGATGTTATAAATTGATGGTTTCTCGCATAGTTACGATTGTTTTTTTGTTTTTATTCAAATGCAAAGCAAGCACCTATTTAATGTTTTATGTACTTTGAGTTCAAATCATGTTGAGATTTGCTATTTCACCATTACCATTATCACCTATTAGCTGATATTAAAGTTAATAACTGTTAAAAACAATCTTACTAATGTGCACGAAATGTATTGAGTGCAATGCCCTGCTAGAGAAGAAGTCTGCTTTCGAGTGATGGCGATAGCAGTGATAGCAGTTGCAAACCTTAGGCTTACAATTGTCTATTAAAATACCAGGATGCTTCGTTTTCGTGAATGCAACTCTTTTCGGAATCCAACAACGCAATTTGGAGGGAAGCCATATTAATATGTTGATTTCAACATCAATTGCTAATAAATTGGATTCACTACTGAAATTTTTTGATAGATTTCTTAGGGCAAGCCGGTTTTGGATCGTGTTGGCCTTATTATTGAGATCTTCAATTCTCATGCTGAGACTAAAGAGGCAAAGTTGCAGGTCTTTCAATCCCCCTACATATTTCATAATTTTATATTATTTTGTCTCCTTTTGTTTTGAAATCTATTCTTACATACGTTTGGAAGCAGTAAAGGATGCGATTTTATCACTTCCTTGTTTATTGCTCATTTACTGGGAAAGGATTTGCGGGTATGTACAAAATATGTAGGATATGCATTTATGATTTTTTTAATGCTTCAGGTAGATATTTTGTGCTTATCATAAGTTAAAAAAATACATCTATTTTGAAAGTATTTTGAAGGTATTTTGAAGGTATTTTTAATTTCAGGGTTTACTTTCGCTTAGGAAGTTCTCAGCATGGATAAATCCAACAAGGTAAACTTCAGCATTTTGATTGGATTGAAGGAAAGTAAAGAAAATTGAATAAAATCCTGAGCTGATAAATCCTGTGAGGTAAGCTTCAAGCCTTCAACACTTTGTTGTTATTCTTGTTGTTTTAAAATTTAGGTCTTTCTATGTAAATATATAAAAATTGCAGCATGTATGTAAATTAACGTTGTTATAAGGATGTTGTTCATTTAACTGAATGCATAACTTATTTTTGAGTAATAGTTTAATTTTTTGCTATTTAAAATAGCTATAATTACTAAAAAAAACTATGTATACAGTTAAATGAAAAAAAAAATTAAAATACTACCTTGTTGTAGATTGCAATCACCCGAGTAAAAATCATTAATTTTTTAGAATTTGCATGAAGAATTTGTATGATTTCAGAAATCCAATTTTAGGGGAGTTACATACCACCCAATTCTTTTTTGAATGCAGATGGATCATCAGGTTCATGGGGAGAGGATTCATCCGATTGTTCATAGCACTGGAGACTATAAAAGTTTAGGTGTTAGATATGTAAGTAAATAGGAATTATGTGCTTTTATAAGGATTTGTACCTCTATTGTTTTTAATGTTAAATCACAATTGATTTTTGCAGCGGAGCACTTCTTTTAGGTGGAGGAATTTACACGCTACTGGTCCACTAGATAGGTTGTTTCCAGTAACAATGTCAATGTAGCTGATGTAAAAATAAACTTCTGTAATAGTGTTCTGAAATGTAAATATATTATTACCTTATGTAATAGTCCACTTATATCATATATGTTCACTTTTAATCAATGATTAGAAACTGATCAGGAGATTATGCAATCCGTCTTTAGTAAATTCGTTATTGATTAGAAACTGAACAGAAGATTATGTAAATAAACTTCTATAGTGATTTTGATACATTCATATTTTTTATATTGCATTAATGTGCATTTTTTCTATTGTTTTTCTAAGCTTAACAAAGAAAATTCATATATAATATAAATATTTTCGAACAATTCGAACAAGACAAATGTTTCGAAAATTTCAAACATTTCGAACAATTCAAACATTCCGAACATTTCGAACAAGTCGAACAATACGAACATTTCGAACTAATTTTGAACAAATCAAACCGAACACGAACATTTTCGAACACGAACCGAACACGAACACGAACAGATCATATTTCAAACGAACCGAACATGAACAGTAGTTATGTTCGTTCGTGTTCGGTTCGTTTACACCCCTAGACCTGTCAAACAATGCTATTTAAGGCATTGTGACAGACATGAGCTCACTTGTCTATTGAGCCTTGCTCGTTATCCAAGCACAGATATAAATGCAAATGCAAACAATCATGCACAATAGTGGTGAGATTGAGTGTTTTATGGAGACAGTGACTCAAAATGTTGGTGTGTCATGGAGGCAGTGACCCATAAGAGTTGGCGTGTCGTATAGGCAGCTACCGGACAGATGAGTGTGTCATGGAAGTAGCTACCTGGCATATAAATGTATCGTGGAGGCAGTGACCCAAAAGGGTGAGTGTCTCGTGGAGGCAATAACTTGGCCCAACTGATGGGTGTATCGTGGATAAATTTACCCGGAATGGTGGGGGTGCAGTGGAGGCAATAAGCCAAAGATGGGTGTGTCGTGGAGACAATGACCCAGAAGGGTGGGTGTGTCATAGAGGCAGCAACCCGATGGATGGGTGTATCCTGAAGGGAGTGATCCAAAAGGGATGGTGTGTCGCAAGGGCAGCAGCTTAAAAGAATTGGTGTGTCATGGAAGCAGTGACCCGTAAGGGTGAGCGTGTTATGGAGGCAGCGTCTCGATGGATCGTTGTGTTGTGGAGGTAGTGACCTGGTGGATAAGCATGACGTGGAGGCAGTGTCTCGAAGGATGGGTGTCAAGTGGAGGTAGTGACCCAGAGGGGGTGGGCATGTCGTGGAGGTAGCGGCCGTAAAGATGGGTGTGTCGTAGAGGCAGCGACCTGCAAATGTGAGCTTGTCATTGAGGTAGCGGCTTGAAGGATGGATGTGTCGTGAAGACAGTGACCCAAAAGATTGGTGTTTCGTAGAGGCAGCGACCCAATGGATGGGTGATTCTCACTCAGGAGAATCATACAAGTTGGGTGAGTGTACTAATAGACACTCAGAATGCAACTCAAGCATGTGATAATGACTATGCAAGATGTCATACAAGGCATATATCTTAAGAGCTATCAAGTTCTGTCGCCTAGGGTATAGAATGTCACAGAGGAGGATTACGCCTTACCTTAATAACGATCAAACACACACGCGAATGACAAGCACATACAAGGTATATTGCATAGTGCAAGCCAACAAAAAAACTCATGCACATGCGCAACATACACTACACAAGTGATCGGTCAATGGGGTCTGGGTAGCCGGTAAGACCAACGTGATTGATCGATCGGGTTAGGCATACTGGTTGGACCCAAGTGGTCGGTCGCCCGGGCTGGGGTGGCCTGTTAGACCTAAGTGGTCAGTCGACCTGTGGCCGATCTAGCTAATGTGGTCGGTCGACCAAGCTGGAGTGACCGGTCGAGGTGACATGCAAGTGAAACATTCTTCAAGGAAGACACATGTGACAGAATTCAAAGCAAGCAATCATGCTCGATAATAAGCCATACTTGTGCTAATGTCCTCGCTTGGGCACCTAAGGTTTATCACATGGATATGCAGCGTAGCCACATCCTACTTTAGCAAGGTGTGTGGTGAGCTTCACTTTCAGATGACCCAAAAGGCGAATCTCCACGATATGGAACGGGATAGCTATAAAGCTTTTTCCATTTCACAACTCCTTATGATCTTGTAAGGTGAGCAAGCTACAAAGCATTTCTGACTTTGCGAAATCAAAACATCCCAACCTTTCCAAGTGAGGTTGGAGAAAGCCAAAGCAAGGAAGAATAAGAATTCTAACCTACTAGATTTAAGTTTAGGGCTTGCAAAGGAAAATCTCTTTACTCTGCATAGAATTTGGCCATGCATGTGATTCCTAACCTTGGGCTTCCTTCAGAAAATCAACGACCAACTAATGTCTTTGCTAACTAATGTCTTTGCTAACTAATGTCAGTCGGCCAACTCATCCCGTGTAGGCGACCTGTCCCACAAACCCTGGCCTAAATCTAATGCTAGGTCCGACTAAGAAAGAAAATGCAAGTGTTGAGGGGCATTATAATTTCGTGATGGCTGATCGAAGTCACATGCTCATGATGAAGCTCTGCCAACAGCAGGATAGATGCTCACCCAAGTCCTTCCCCTAAGTAATGAAGGAGCACTCCTTGCTGAAAAAATGATAAAGTGTGCTCTTTGCAAGCCCAAATTGTCAGCGTCTAGAACATGTGTCGATGTACCTCGTAGGACACTCACAGAACTAGTGAAAGAGCAAGTGACATATACAAGTATATCTTTATAAATGATTTAAACATGTAAGAGCATGTCCGACATGTACCTTTGCAAGGAGGGTTGCTCGGGTTCCTATATGACATGATGTCCGTTGCACTAGCAACGAGACTTTCAGTCAAGAGGGCAGCGGTGCGGTGCAGCTAGGGCCTCGGGCTGAATGAAGAAAGGGGCATGACCCTTTGCATATAGAGTTACCGGCAAGGGGAGGTTGTCACCGACAACAAGTGAAAGCCAGTGAGGAGTGGACCAAGTGACATTTCACGAATCTCTCCGTACTAGGGCATCACATGAGGGAAGCTAGACTTGTGTAGCAGAGTCAAAGAGAGGCGAGGGATCCGCCAGCGAGAATTTTCTAGCATGAAGGAGCCACCGACAAGAAGATTTCGGCACACAAAATACCCCACCCCCACCCCCACCCCGCTTTTTTCTGTAGGCTCTCGGACCAAAAGAGGAGAAGATGTGGAGGACTCACAACAAGAAGGAGAAGGTGGTCGGGCACGGTTGTCGAAGAGGAGCGCCGACGGAACCTCGATGGTGCAAGAGGGGGATCAATGCAAGAAGAATCACCCCAGGGGTAGTGCGGTGCAAGGAAGAGGAGAAGGAACCCATCCAATGATGGTATGCTCGTTGACGAGGGAGAGGAGGTTGGCGATGTCACCGACGATGAGATTGGGGCGGCAAGCGAGGTGCTGTTGCTTAAATGGGAGGAGGGTGGCCGCGTTAGCTTTGTCCGTGAGGGGGGATCGACGGATGGTGGGGCTCACCGAGATGAGGAAGAAGGTGGCCTTGGCGGTGAAAGCCGCGACCGAGAGAGGGGTGAGAGCCGAGTTCAACAGTATCCCAAAGAGGAAAAAGGGAGGCACCTTAGGGCATCAGTCCTTTCCAAGGAAAGAAGAAAAAAAAAAGCTTTTATAAAATGTTTTTAATAGTACCATCTTTTTTCTAAAGATATAAGTTATATGCATCAATTTACGTGCATTTTGCTTGTGCATAAAATCCTAACATTGCAGGTATCTTTCTTAAGTAAAATCGACGTCTCTGATGCACTCGCGCGATCCTTTTCGCCATCTGAGTTCATCTGAACAAATTTGCAAATGGACGAGCCAATTTAAATCGGATTCATGTATGACGTGACGAATGAGATTTGTTGGCCCACTCACAATTGTCCGACAAACAAAATGCCGACCAACCTTCGCCTATGCGACGACTAGTCTAATAGAACGATCCCAACAGCGTGCCCTTCAACACATGGCAGAGGGTCTCAATTTGATCTCTTGCACTATGGAGATCAACACATGCATAAAACAAGATTTTATAGTGCTTGAGCGTACATCCTACATTCGCGAAATCAAAATTTGATACCAACAATCCCGTAATACTTGAATTAAAGCGATAAGTGAGCCACTATTCACTTGACAAAAACAAATATACTAATCAGTCAACCAAATAATCGACAAAAGTGCAG
Organism: Papilionanthe hookeriana x Papilionanthe teres; assembly: GCA_022702705.1. Classification (NCBI taxonomy): domain Eukaryota; kingdom Viridiplantae; phylum Streptophyta; class Magnoliopsida; order Asparagales; family Orchidaceae; genus Papilionanthe; species Papilionanthe hookeriana x Papilionanthe teres. The sequence goes on along the minus strand of CM040436.1, from coordinate 24,368,705 downwards.
GAAGAAACCTCCCGAATTGCAATTGGACGACCGACCTGTTGTTGCCGCGACAGAGGAGATCGTCGTTAGACCAAACGCCTTGGTTGACCAAATACAAGACATGGTCGCTACCCAGTCAATCGCTTCAATTGACCACATTATAGCAAAATCGAACAATCAATTACCACCATATCAAAATTCAAGCTGTGATACTGATATGGAAAAAAATCTATTTAGAACATTAATCATACTCGAAACAGTTTCCATAACTATTCCATTCTTTCTATAATTATACCAAATGCATTTTTATAAATAAGAGACAAATGAGCACCAAAAGTGGGCAGGCCGTTGGGACTTTGCCATTTCCTTTTATAGTAACTATTTGTTCACTTTGTTCACTTTGTTCTCTCATTCACTCGACTCTTAACTTCATATATGCGTTCGCAAAAGATAATCCCAGATCCAACAGAATGTAAAAATTAAAATTTATGACTTAAATATGTAAATATATAAGAACCGAGTGACATGTGTGTCAATATTTCTTACTTTTTTTAAAGTTAATCACCCTTCCAACTGCAAAAGAGAATAGGATTAAAAATAAAAACCTGTAACACAACGTACTGCTTAGCTTCCAAAGCCAAAAGCCTCTTTTTCAAATGCCCTAATAGTGCGGAAATCATGAAAGCTATTAAATGTTACTTAAATTAAAAGCAAATTTTAATCCAACATAAATTAGGACTAGATATTTCATATATATATGACTAACATGAGAATAACTTTTTGCAATCTATCTTATAATAATATTTTGTGGCTAATATTTAATACATCCATTAATGGTGATCGATTGAAATAGTTCTGCCATTTGCTCGTCTCTGCAAGTGAAGAAGGCGAGAATGTGATGCTCAAACTCAATCAGACATAGTGTATTAAGATATTAATGGGAGGCGGATATGTCAATGGAAGGCGACATACTTATATTCAGGATTTTGATGAAAGGCGACACGCTAATGTTTGATATGGGATGTTAGCAAATATTTTGGATTGGAAAGTTTAATGATGACATTTATACAATGTTTTATGTCAATGAAGAAGTGGCGAACATGATGGGTCTGGCTCAATCGTTCTCCTCACAAAAGTAGAACCATATGACTGTCGTGGTTGCATGTCGAATATCACCAATTGCAGGACATAAAAAATCAGTCGTTATTGGATGTTGGAGTGGACAGCAACATATATTTTATTATTAATATAATATACAATTGATTATGTGTAATCTTAGTGTTGATTTGTGAAAATAATCTACCATCACTTATCATGTCATTATAAAAATTTATGGCAAGGCATTTGCTGAACTCTATATATAAATTTTCACAATCTCTAAAAAATAATTATTAAATAATCCTATGGCGCTGCACTGCTCCATCTAAATGAATCTATTAAGTTACAGTTGCTCAACCTAAACATAAAATTCAACATGTTAAGAAATTGCTTTAGCTTAGCTAACAAATTATACTTTTTGTGAATAAAGTTTCAAAACAAATGCTAAGTTGTGTAAAAAGGTTCATAGCAACGACATGAACATGTGTAGATTTTTCTCAAGACTACTAGTGTGTTTGGGGGCAGTGTTGCATCATTTTGTGGTGTTTGATAAAATTAAGTTTTGTTTGTTTTTCCAAAAAAAAAATGATGTAAATCATCATTATGTAACCTAACCTAGCTAAGTGTGGTGGGTGATCGGAAGCTGCAGTCTGACTTTTTGGAGAAAAATTGTAATTGCCAACATATATTTTTTAGCTGTTTCTTCAGCAGCAACTTCACCACTGCTTCTTCAACCCAAAGAGACCCTAAGACTGAAACATAAATATGAAGTATAAGGGAAAAACAATAGAATTGACTAAAATTCATTAGCTTATAATACATTTATTTATACTGAATATTAATATTAAGCATTTAATTATATTTGATAAGTGCTAGAAGATTCATGGCGGTAGCATAATAAATTATTGTTTTAGCATTACATAAGAATTCAACATACTCAGATGAAAGAAACAATCAGTATAAACACAAAAAGTTTTTACGTGGAGGTCCTGCGAAGGGAAATAATCGCCCAGTTGAAGAGAGCTACTATAAATTAATAATTGTAGTTACAACCACTTGTCCTACATGCGGGAAAGAAGCTTTGCAATCTCTCGAGTTACAATATCAATGCACGGATGAAATTGTAAGAATTGGGCGGCGATCGATGGTGATCGGTAGCTACTAGATAGTGGTAGTCGGCGGTGGCCAACAACTGATGGTCGACGATGCCAAAGTGATGTTGGAGTTTAGCTACTTCTCTAAGATTCAGATTTCTTCAGACTTTAAGCACCTCTCCCCACATTCAAGAGAGAGGTAAGACTCTATTTATAGAATCTCGATTGCAATTAATGAGGAAATCTGAACCACTGTAATTGGACAATCAGAAAGATTCCCTCAATCAGACAGTGTTTGATAGATATTTGAGTACATTAATGATGTCAGAATTGAGCGAAATGAGTTTGTTGGATTCATCTTATCAAGACGCTCGATTCAATTATAAACTCGCTAGATTTAACATATATTTGATCTTTCAATTATACCCGCAAAGCTTTTAAAAGTTGTTTAATGGTTTAATCAGAGTTTGATTTGGTTCAGATTGAACCAATTTTTGTATCATTGGGGTTGTCTCGTCGAGTTGGTCAGTTTGACTATAAGTTTGTTGAAATCGGCTCTAGTTGACTTTTAATTAAAGTTTGAACTTTTTTGCTCAAAATATCAACCCGAGATCCATGCCAGATGGTGGAAATGTGTTGATGGCGTATTAGTTGCCCCCGATTTTTGGACGATTTTTACGTCATCATTCGAAAATATTAAAATCCAGAGCACTTTTTATCATTAAATAATTTTCACACACGCGCACGCACGCGCGCGCACACACACACAGATATATATATATATATATATATATTCAGGTTATGCGCTCTGCTCAATTTGTGATTTGCTTGTATGAATTTGCATTTTTCGATTCACAATAGAATAAAAATAAACTTTATGTTGGATCAATTATGGGAATACAATGTAATTAATAAATGTGTTGGGTCATTATTTAATAAGTCAAAAATTATTGTGGTCTAATTAAGAATAAAGTTTATGACTTTAGACACATATGTCATGAAATTATAAGTGTAGATACCATAAGTGCAAATTTCATGAAATTATAAGTGAATTATAAGTGTAGACACACACACACACATTTGTCATAAACTTTATGTTGGATCAATTATAGGGGCAGAATTGGAATTAAGCAATTCTTGTAACCACCAGTTGATTATATTAAATAAGGAGGTAATGGTCCCCGGTCTGAAGAGTAAGGGAAAGAAAAATTATTCTCTTGTACTCCATCAACGAGATAAACTAAGGAAAACTCCGGAAAGTCTGCAGATTGGAAGATCATTGCTTGCAATCGTTCAAATGGATTCAGGTACACTTCCGCTATTGTATCGATTCAGTTTTCTCATTAATATGAACGTGAATGAAAGATTCTCGTGGTGAATTCCTAATAGATCTTGATTCGATCAAAATCTATTTGGAAAATTCAAAACAAAAAATATAACAATTGGTATCAGAGTCTCCCGTTCATGTTCAATTTTTGAGATTATGCTTCTCTTTTTCCTCTGCAATCGTCGTCGGTAAAGTTTCGCGGCGACGACACAAAATTGAGGAACGAGGAATTTTGGCGCCGTGGCCGAAGGATTTTCTCATTCTCCTTCTTATTTTTATCCCTTTTCATTTGCCCTTACCCGCGTAGGAATCGTCCGCAAAGGGCTGCGACGGCGGGGTTGCGGCGACAGGAATGCGGCAGCGGGACTGCGACGTAGGTGGCTGCGGTGGCGCGGCCTCCGAAGGCGGCAGAATCCGACGCAGCGGAATGCTGCGGCGAAAGGGGAAGGCGTCGGAAGGAGGCGGCGCCTCCTTTCTCGAAAAGTCGAGAAATATTCGCGACCCGCGACTGTTCGCGGTTCGCGAACAGTCTTGTGAATTGTTCGTGCGAAAAGTTATATATATATATATATATATTAAATTAAATTAATTAAACTACTCATTTAATCTGGACAATAAAATTAGTTATTTAATTTATTTTTTTTATGAGTTAGAAAATAAAATAAGTGAATTAATTAACTCATTTTAGGATTGATTAATTTTATAAAATCAATAATTTTGTTTTGTAAATCATGGGCTTTATGACTTATAAATTAGCCCATTATTTATAAATATTAGATTTTATAAAATTAAATTAAAGTTTCAATTAAATTCGAATAAATGGTACTTTGTAATTGTCCATCAATTTTTAATGAACTTATTGAAACATGATGTTGCCAAAGTGACCTCTCTTATGTAGATAGTTCGTGACGAAATTGTTCGATGTTGTGTGTATGTGGGTTCATGCGTGTATTAATTGGCTCAAATGAAAATTTAATACTTGGTCGAACTACATACACACTTGTAATGATAAGCATGTAACAATTATAACGAATTATATATGAGTAATAAATCGATCCAAAGATAGATTTATTACTTAATATAGGTTATTGTTAATGTTTGATCATTACAACAAAATTACCATTAACAGTTAATATTACTGTCCAATGACTTGATATTAAAATTGCATTAGGTGTCTTGAGATGAGATTTACCATTAATTGAATTTAAAACATTTTATTTATGTAATTTTTTGTTTATTTTTAAGTTGTTGCTAATGTATCTGCTAATCTCAATTCGGTTTTAATCCTTAAGGGTGATAGCTTTAAGGATTGGAAAGAGAACATTCACATTGTTCTTGGCTGCATGAATCTAGATTTAGCGTTAAGAATGGATAAACCCGCTCCTCTTATGGATGCTAGTTCCTCCGAAGAAAGGAGAATCTATGAGAAGTGGGACCGTTCTAATCGCTTGAGTCTTATGATCATAAAGCGCGACATGTCTGAGGCCTTTAGAGGTGCGGTGTATAATGAGATCACTGATGCTGCAAGTTTCCTTGTTGAAATAGAGAAACGCTTTGCAAAAAGCGATGAGACTGAAACTGATATTCTTTTAAAGAAACTGATTTCAATGAGGTTCGGAGGCAATGAAAGTATAAGGGAGTACATCATTGAGATGTCTAACATTGCTTCAAAGTTAAAGAAGCTAAAGCTCGAGTTGACAGATGATTTACTCGTGCATTTAGTTGTTATTTCTTTTCCTCCACAGTTTAGCCAATTTCTGGTCAGCTATAATATGCAAAGGGAGAAATAGACTCTTAATGAGCTTATTTCTCATTGTGTGCAAGAGAAAGAAAGGTTGAAGCAAGGAAAGACTGATAGTGCTCATTTGGTGAACACCTCTAAAGAAAGGGGCATTAAAAGAAAGAATGAAGCTGCGAAGAATAAGAGTTCTTCTCAAAAGAAACAAAATAAAGTTCAAAATCCTGAAAATATCAGTTGTTTCTTTTGCAATAAAGAAGGACATCAGAAGAAGAAATATGCAAAATATCACGCTTGGCGTATAAAGAAAGGTACATTTCTAACTTTGGTCTGTTCTGAGATAAATTTGGCTTCAGTACCTAGAAACACTTGGTTGTTAGACTCTGGTGCTACTTCTAACATAAGTGTTTCAATGTAGGGTTGCCTGAGCTACCGAAACCCAAGTGATGCTGAAAGATGCATTTATGTGGGAGATGGAAAATCAGTAGAAGTGGAAGCAATTGGGCATTTCAGATTGTTATTATGTACTTGTTACTATTTGGATTTAATAGATACTTTTGTTGTACCGTAATTTTGGCGGAATTTGGTTTCTGTTTGTTGTTTTAGACAAATTGGGTTATTGTTGTTCATTTCAAAACAGATGTTTCAGTTTATATATTAATTCTAATATTATTGGAATTGGTTCTCTTATGGTGTATGACAATCTTTATTTGCTTGATACTGTTGCTTCTTATAATGAAACTCTAAATATGAAATCACGAGGTACTAAGCATAAAATTGATAATGAAAATTCAGGAGCATTATGACACAAGCGTTTAGGTCACATCTCTATAAATAGAGTTGAAAGACTTGTGTCAGATGGAATTCTATGTTCCATTGATTTTACGGACTTTAATGTCTGTATTGAATGCATTAAGGGAAAATAGACCAAAAGAAAGAAATTAGGTGCATATAGAGCTACAGAAGTTTTAAAATTGATACATACGGATGTTTGTGGACTATTTTCTATAGCTTCTTGGAATGGTCAACAATTTTTTGTATCGTTCATAGATGATTATTGAAGATATGCATACCTATTTCTTATTAATGAGAAATCCCATGTATTGGACGTGTTCAAATCTTATAAGGCTGAAGTTGAAAACCAACTAAACAAAAGAATAAAGAAAGTCAAATCTGATCGTGGTGGTGAATACTACGACATATATGACGGTTCAGGTGAACAACGTTCGGGACCATTTGCTAAATTCCTAGAGGAGGTGGAATTGTCCCTCAATACACAATATCAGGTTCACCTAGCATGAATGGTGTAGCTGAAAGACGAAACCACACTCTTAAAGACATAATAAGAAGTATAATCAGTCATTCTACCTTACCATAATCACTCTAGGGAGAAGCACTTAAGACAGCAGCCTACATTTTAAATAGAGTACCAACTAAAGCAGCTGCAAATACACCTTATGAGCTTTGGACAGGGCGAAAACCCAGTTTAAAGCATTTTCATGTTTGGGGTTGCCCAACTGAGGCAAGGCCTTACAAGCCACTTGAGAAAAAGTTAGACCCTAAAACAATGAGCAACTATTTGGTTATTCGGAGCGATCTAGGGGTTTTAAGTTTTATGATCCAAAATTAAAGATAATTTTTGAGACGGGAACTGCAACGTTCTTTGAGGATATTGAATTTGGGGGGAAAATTAGGTTAGAGACTTTGTCTTTGAGGAGGAATCAGACCATACTACTCTTATTGAAGAAGAATTGGTTCATATTCCTATAATTGCTTTTGATAATGATCAGGATTTTACTCCTGACATTGATCAAGATGCAAATCAAGAACAAAACATTGTTAATCAACCCCTTGAGGAACAAATTCGATAACCTCAAGAACAAGTTTAAGAGCAAGTGCTTTTGCGGCGATCCACTAGGGAAAGAAGAAATGCTATTTCAGATGATTATATTGTATTTCTTCAGGAACATGAGGAAAACATTAGTATGATGGAAGATGATCCTATCAACTTTCATCAAGCTATACAAAGTTCCAATTCAAAAAAATGGATTGAAGCAATGAATGAGGAGTATAAGTCTATGCAAGACAATATAGTTTGGGAACTTGTTCCATTGCTAGAAGGAAAAAAACTCATTGGTTGCAAATGAATTTATAAAAACCAAAAGGGATTCAAAGGGTAATTTGGAGAGACATAAAGCTCGCCTTGTAGCAAAAAACTATACTCAAAAGGAAGGGATTGGTTACAAAGAGACTTTTTCACCGGTTTCAACAAAGTACTCTTTTAGAATAATCATGACACTAGTTTCTCATTATGATATGGAGCTACATCAAATGAATGTTAAGACCGCTTTTCTCAATGGAGACATTGATGAAACGATCTATATGGTGCAACCAGAAAACTTTGTGTCAAGAGACCCAAAGAAAATGATTTGCAAACTAACAAAATCTATTTATGGGCTCAAACAATCTTCCCGTCAATGGTATCACAAATTTCATCAAGTGATTCTATCATTTGGTTTTGAAATGAATACAGTTGATGATTGTGTATATCATAAATTCAGTGGGAGAAAGCATTGTTTTCTGATTTTGTATGTGGATGACATACTGCTTGCCACAAATGATATAGGCTTGTTGTAGGAAACCAAGAGATTTCTATCAATTAATTTTGAGATGAAAGATCTTGGTGATGCCTCATTTGTCTTAGGAATTTAGATTCACCGAGATCGTTCTCAGTGTATTCTTGGATTATCACAAAGAGACTATATTGATATAGTGCTTAAAAGATTTGACATGCAAAATTGTAGACCAATTGATACCTCTGTCGCTAAAGGAGACAAGTTCAGTCTCAATCAGTGCCCAAAAGGAAACCTTGAGATTTAGGAAATGCAAAAGATTCCTTATGCTTCAGCAGTAGGGAGTCTTATGTATGCTCAAGTTTATACGCGGCCAGATATTGCGTACATTATTAGAGTTTTAGGCAGATACTTAAGCAACCCAGGAATGGATCATTGGAAAACAACCAAAAGAGTTATGAGATACTTAAGGAGAACAAAAAATTACATGCTTACATATAGGAGATCAGATCATTTGGAGATCCTTGGGTATTTTGACTCCGATTTTGTTGGATGCCAAGACAGCAGAAGATCCACATCAGACAACATATTTTTGTTAAGTGGTGGAGCTATATCCTGGAGGAGTGCAAAACAAACACTAATAGCTTCATCCACCATGGCAGCAGATGTAGTAAGTTATGAGGCATCCAACCATAACATATGGTTAAGAAATTTTGTCACTAGGCTGCGCATTATGGAAGGAATTGAAAGACCACTAAAGTTATTTTGTGACAATAAATCAGCTGTATTGTATTCCAATAACAACAGAAGTTCATCCAAGTCAAAGCATATTGACATCAAATTTCTTGTTGTGAAGGAAAGAATACAGAGTGGTCAGGTTCACATAAAGCATATTGGAACAAACTCCATGATTACGGACCCCCTTGCAAAGGGTCTAATACCCAGGTCTTTCGTGAGCATACTGCTCATATGGGTGTTATAGAGCTTGAGGAAATTTAGATTTAGTGGGAGTTTGTTAACTTTTGTTTTTAGCTCTATGTTTTATTTTGTATATAAAACATATTTGGATACTTTCTGATCAGAAATGAGGTATTTCATTCAGTTCAGTACACTTTGTGCAGTTAAAGTTTGATCTCACTTAAGTAAAGTATGACCAGTTGAAAATTGACATGAACAGACCTCCTTGCATGTAATTTTCATTCCATACATTCATGATTGATTTATGTCATTTGATTATATTAATATATGTGACCATTGATGGATTTAGTTGTGACAATTACAACGAAGATCGCTTTCGATCCTATATTGATATGATTAATAGACGAGATTGTAATGTGCCTTTACAATGATGACAACAAATTTTGGGCGCACTAAGGTTGACACATTTATCTTATACATATATAATCCAGTGGGAGATTGTTGGATCAATTATGGGACTACAATGTAATTAATAAATGTGTTGGGTCATCATTTAATAAGTCAAAAATTATTGTGGTCTAATTAAGAATAAAGTTTATGACTTTAGACACATTTGTCATGAAATTATAAGTGTGGATACCATAAGTGCAAATTCCAATTTGATGAGGGGCAGAATTGGAATTAATCAAATTGGAATTTAGTAATTTTTGTAACCACCAATTGATTATATTAAATAAGGAGGTAATGGTCCCCGGTCTGAAGAGTAAGAGAAAAAAAAATTATTCTCTTGTACCCCATCAACGAGAGAGATTAAGGAAAACTCCAGAAAATCTGCAGATTGGAAGATCATTGTTTGCAATCGATCAAATGGATTTAGGTACGCTTCCGCTATTGTATCAATTCAGTTTTCTCATTAATATGAACGTGAATGAAAGATTCTCGTGGTGAATTCCTAATAGATCTTGATTCGATCAAAATCTATTTCGAAAATTCAAAACAAAAAAAATGTAACACTTTTATACATGCATAGTAGCAAATGAAGCTGAGCTCAGTTGTTTTCTTCATGGTTTTTTGCTCTTTATAAGTTTTCCACATGAAAATTTGTGGTGTTTCGATTAATTATTTTCTTTCATCTGAGTGTGAATTGAATTCTCGTGCAATGCTAAAACATACCACCACTAATCTTCTAGCACACATCGATATTATTTCCACATTTTTGCACATATTTATCACTTTATCCACTTTGAACGCTTATAATTTAATTTACTTCAAAACAATGCTATTTACAAATCAAGCATCCTCTTCCATTTATTTTTCAAATTCTCACTCAAATATCAAATGTCACGAAGAATCCTCAACTCATATTTTTTATTTTTATCAAATTCATAATAATTTGATCGCGACACATATAAATATATTTGATAGTCTAAAAAATACATAAATATTTAATTTATAAATATCAATATTTCTTAGGCTACTTATTTAATTCTCCAAAAAATATGTCAGACGCTGCTACTATAGGTGACATCACATCCGCAGAAACTATGATGAGAGGTCCTCTTTACATAAACGCTTCTCTTTTCCTTATTTGCACATTCATCCTTCTGGAGCTTCAAGAATTATAAAATAATAATTAAAGCAAAAAATAATAACAAAGAAAATGAAATTTTCTGGATAATTATGGTCTCTGTTCGAGGGAAAAAATTTATGTCCAGAGATCGTACGCAGAGATGCATACGTAAAAAAGTACATGAGAGTTACACAGGGTGACAAGGGAGTTACAAGCGTGATATAATTTTTTTATACCTCTCGTGTAACTCACTTGTAACCCGTGCTTCTATTTCATCCATTTGTACATGAAAATTCACGTAATTCCCATTTAACTCTCATATAACTCCTATATATATTTTTATATATGCATCTATACGTACACTTTTCAAACGTAAATTTTTTCCCTCGCCTATAATTATTCAGACGCAAATTTCTGTGGGAGCTGTGAGTTGCAGGCTTTACAGTGGAAGGATTCCAATCAGGAAAGCTCCGCTCCATTTTCCGGGATAAAATCCAAACACATCATTACAATATTACCCATATTTACCCTGCACGAATCTTAATGCTCATCCAATGGCTATTACTATAATTTCATAATATACAAATTAAAAATAATTAAACTTTTAGTGGCAAATGGACAATGCGTCCTGCAGAAGGCGTATCAGATTGTAAAAGTAGAAAACTATTTGCCATCTACAAAGCTGACCTCTGTCAGCAAAAGTTGTCAGAGCTGCATATGATCTCCCCTTTCCGTTAAATTTTTTTTTTTTATTATTTAAAAAAAGTTTTATGACCTCAATTTTTATAGGATTTAATATAATGGTAAAATTGAAAATATGCAATGAACCCTACAAATTTAGGGTCTGTTTGAGGCAGCTTGTGTATTTCAGGATAAACAACTTATCTAGAAACGCAGTCCACGGGTAGACCGCAAAGGTCTACTCACGACCTGCGTTTAGTGTAAAAATCCAAACGTGGCAGACAGCATTTTCAAAAACACGCGAACTAAACGGTTAGACGGCGTTTTAAAAAACACCCCTTATTTATAAGCTGTCCCAAACGGGCCCTTAAATACACATGAACTGGAGCCAAGTCTTGCCCAAGCTAATGAGCTCCCTTCCCCTCATAGTCGTGCTCGGTACCTATTTGATTTGGAGTGCTCTGAAGGACACAAAAACAAGGAAAACAGGGTGAATCTATTTACCTCCCATCGGGATAATTATTTTAGGATTGAATCATCAGCTTGGTTGTTAAGTGTTGATATCGAATGATCAACAGAGATTTTTTGAAGATATCGGGTAAGTGACCTTTAATCATAATATGTTGTAGAGAGATGTCTTTGGGTTTGAGGTGATCCCTAATGAAGAGATAGTCCACTTCTATATCCTTTCTAAAGCATGAAACCTTAGATTGTGAGCTAGGGCAATGTTAGATGTGTTATCATGGTAGATCATAGTTGGAGGTGTTGATGTCCTAGTGAGTTCATGTAACAACTTTAGTAGGCAGATCATTTTTGTCATTATAGTTGTTATGCTTTGTATTAAGCTTCCATTGAGAATCTGCAACCGTTGATTGTTTCTTAGGTGATAAGGTTATCAAATTTGGATCATACATAGATACAAAAACTTGTTGAATTTTTATCATTATCGTCACTCGTAAAACTTTAATCAACATGTGCTTGTAGTTGAAGTGGTCCAGATTTAATTTAAAATCATAGTGTAGTGTGGGTTTGAGATGAATGAGAAGCCTTTTTAAAAGTTGGTGGTGTGGAGTGTTGGGGTTGTGCATGTCCTTGTTGACCTCACTTTTGATGAGATCTAGTTTTCTACTCTTAGGAGCCTAGGATGTAGCCGTATGACTTTCATGTTGACTATCATAGAGGACTAGTGATGAAACCCACATCCCTTAGAAATTCTAAACACTTCTTCACTCTCTCTGGAGTTTCACATGTATATTTTTAACCTCTAACACTTAGAATGTTAGAACCAACAAGAGGAAGCTCAAAGAGAGTTCCCATAGGACTTGCAAGCCTTAGGGTAACCCTGGGTGGCTTGGTCTTGGTCACACACACACACACATTGGAACTCACCACAATTCCCCACAATCCTAAAACCCTAAATCACTTACACTTGACCTTTTTCCCATCCACTTTTGTTTTCTAAGTCAGGCATGTCTAAGTAAATTTTAGGCAAATAATTTAACCAAGTTATACTGTCTAAGCCTCTAAGGAAAATGAGATTATGGTTTTTCTAAGTTAATCCTATTTGGAGAGATAGATTTTACCAAGTCCTTATAAATATTTTCTTCAGTCTTTTTAGTTTCATCAGGTTCTTTCTCAACTTCATGTTCTTTTTAAAGTTCAACATCTAAATCCCTTTTACTTCTCTTTATTCTTATCTTTAGGGTTAATTTCAATGTTGCTAGGAAGAGTTCCTTGAAGCCTGTTGCTAAGCGAGTTTGCAATTTATCCCAATTAATCCTCAATATTTCTTACAGCAGCACTCTGACCTTGCAATTGACTCCTCATCCGTAACACTACTTCCTCCATAGACAATTTCATCTCCTTAAATTGTTGGTTATTGTTAAACTAGAGGATATGAAGGTTTATAGTTCTTACTATCTTGATTGTTCCAGTTTCCTAAATGGCTCACTTGATTGTTTCCCAATTTTTGTTTCCACCACAAGAATTATTGTTCTAGTTAAAGTTAGGGTGGGTTTTCTGGGTTGTAAAACTTGGAACAACGGTTGTTGGGTTTGTTATTAATTGCATTTAAAGTCTCGAATGATGATGATTGAGAATAAATCATTTGTCCTAATGAGTTTTCCTTGATTCCTTGTAGTGTTTGAGGTAAGTTCATTTCAAATTAGTTTAACTTCTGAGATATTGCAGCAACCTGAGAAGTAAGAATTGAAATCACGCATGTATTGTGAACACTCACTACTTTCATAGAGTTTACCCTTTCATAAGGCAATTGAATGTTGTTTGTAACCATCTCTTCAATTAATGCATAAGCTTCATCAAATGGCTTCGACATCAATGAATCACTAGCAACAACGTCAATGAGAGATCTCATGGATCCTACTAAACCATTATTGAACGTTCGAATAATTAACCAATTAGGCAGAGCATGATGTGGACCCTTCCTAAGGAGTTCTTTAAATTATTTTCATGTTTGTATATTGATTCACCTTCATACTGGGAAAATGAGGTAATATTATTTATAAGCTTAGTAGTTTTTGAAAGTGGAAAATACATAGCTAGGAATTTCTAAGCAAAATCACCCTAAGTTATGGTAGATCCATGTGCTAATAAATTTAACCACATTTTAGTTTTATCCCTTAAAGAAAAATGGAAAATCCTAAATCTAACAACATCATTTGACACACTGTCATACTTAAATGTAGCACATAATTCTAGAAAAATAACTAAATGTAAGTTTAGATCTTCAGATATAGTTCTCCCAAATTGGTTGTTCTGCCCTATTTGGATTTTAACAGATTTCAGCTCAAACGAATTAGATGCTACAGCAGGAGTTTGTATACTATGTAATTTCATCTGTCGTTGGGTTTGCATAATCTCTTAACGGTCTCTGTATGTGATGAGGTTCATTTTCAGCAATTTGATTATCTAAGTTGTTATGTGATGTATTCGTCATTTCTTCTACAAGTTGTTAAGATCCTTTTTGTTTTCTAATTTTTCTAATGGATCTTTGTTATTCAAAATCGTAGGGCAGAAGTTCTAAAAATCCTGAACTACGCATACACTACTTAAATTTAACAATAAAGTTAAAATAAATAACACAAAACACTAATACTAAATTAAAAATATTACACACACACAAACAATAACATTAAAAAACTTTTAACACACAACAAGCACTTTACACAGAGAAATAACAACAGTACAACTTTTCCAAACTAAGTCAAATTAGTTCAGTTAAGATTTTCCCAAGTCAAATTAACCGTCGCACTCCCCCAATAATGGCGCCAAAAACTCGACCGCTACTATCTTTACAGTATACCTAGTGATTTAGGGTTTAAATATTATAATTTTAAAAAAAATATTTTTATTAAGTAAATTTCTTAATTTTTCACTGCTAATCACTAAACAGCAGGTATAAATGCAAGTGCACGTATCACTTAAGTAATATAGGACTTTCTTTTAATCCCGATTATCGAACCCACAGGAAAGTTTGTAAATTTGACGGATTTAAAATAGGTTCTAGCTCAATTTCCGGAGTCTTAGCTAGAAAATATTTTTGATTTTAAGTGAGTTAGTAATTTTACTAAACTGCTACTAATCTTCTTCGTTAATTATTCAGATATGTACAATAAACTAAATTAAGCAGAATGTTCAAACAAATTAGATTAAGCTAAATTAAGTAGGAATTTCTAGCTAATTAGTGGTTCCCTCCCTTTGTAATGTAACTAGTAGCTAGTGTATGTGCAATTAAACTAGAATCCCTCATTAAAATATGTGACAATATATGAGCATCCCCTTCCATTACCCTTTTCAGAGTGTATAAGAAACTAGATTATCATAGGACTTGTTTCTGCATGTCACCCTCGAAACCTCCTATTTATCCCCACTAATATCATCTCCCTATCTATTTGCACTAACCCCAAGACCAATTTTTATTCACGTTATAAATTAGTGTGGTAATTACTAATTGTTTGAAACCATAGCCCTCCCGGATCTTATGGGTTCACAACGAAATTTAACACTACAACTGACCAAATTGCAATGTAAATGAAGTTCAGATGAAATTTCATCACATTCATAAAAGTAACATGATTCTAATTAAATTACTCTCTATACATGCTATTAATTCATCACAAAAGGAAGGAAGCAAGTAAACTACTCAATTTTCGTGGATAAAACCACAAAGCAAATCATCTTGTTTGAAAACAAAGTCAAATACTATAAATTACTTCAATACAAGACAATGGAAATACAAGAACTTTTCTTCTTCCCTGAAATGAAGAAAATATCTACCATAAAGTGTTCTACTTGCTATCTCACAACAAATCCTTGCTCCTCTCATAGGATTCAATGCCAAAATAGGAAAAACAAAGGAAAACTCTCACTTTTCCTTCAACTCTCTGCACTCTGTCTTCTTTCTTGAACTCCCCAGAGCCTTCTCTTCACTCCATTTTCATTATAGTTGCTTTACCTATTATACCCACATAAAAATATAAAAATATCTTTCATTTAAGTGCAATATTGTCAAAAATAAGTAGTAAATACAGAAGAAAAATTGACACATTTAAAGGACATGTCAGCTGCTGCTACGACATGTCAATTCCTTTGGGTCA
Source organism: Papilionanthe hookeriana x Papilionanthe teres (assembly GCA_022702705.1). Classification (NCBI taxonomy): domain Eukaryota; kingdom Viridiplantae; phylum Streptophyta; class Magnoliopsida; order Asparagales; family Orchidaceae; genus Papilionanthe; species Papilionanthe hookeriana x Papilionanthe teres. The sequence continues at coordinate 24,353,111 of CM040436.1, read as the reverse complement.
CTACTCATTAGCATAGCCTTTTCAGGTCACTGCCATCATGACATGCCTGTTCCTTTGGGTCATTGCCACCTCAGCATACCCTCTTCGGGTTGCTGCTGCCACGACATGCCCATCCCTTTTCGGGTCACTGTCACCTTGACATACCATCTTTGGGCCGCTATCACCACGACATGCCCATCCCTTTTTGGGTCATTGCCACCTCGATATATCCGCTTTGGGCCGTTGCTGCCATGACATGCCATCCCTTTTCGGGTCACTGCTGCCTCTGCATATCCTCTTCAGGTTGTTGTCATCAAAAGATTACATGCTCACGTATAAAGGATCAGTCTAACTTGATATTATTTATTACTCAGATTTATATTTTGGTGAATATCAAGATAGTCAGTGATCCACTTTGGGCTATATTTATATGTTTATCGGAGGAGCTATCTCTTGGAGTAGTGACAAGCAATCACTAATAGCTTCTGCCACTATGGTTGTGAAACTATCACTACGCTGTGAATTGTGAAAAGCATAGAAATATCACTTAAGTTATTTTGTAAAAAGCAAATAAAGATCTACAATTATATATTCTAATTATAATAGGAGTTATTCAAAATCAAATCATATAGAGATTAAATACCATGTTGTTAAAGAAAGAGTTCAGAGTAGTCAAATGTCCATAGGACACATTGGAACAAACTTCATGATTATGAATATGCTCATTAAAGGAATTCTATCTAAGGTTTTTCAAGAGCATATTGCTAATATAGGTATTCAGTTACTTGATAATAGATAGTTTTATTGGGAGTTTGTATTTGGATGTTATTTTCATTTAAATTTATAGACATTGTGTGTTTCCTACATAAATGAAGAATTAAGTTTAGTTTTCACTCTGATTTTGATTTGGTTTTATGATTTTATTAAAGCTTCAGTTTGGACTAGTTGGAATTTGGCATGTATAGATCACATTGTAAGTTTCATGTTGCACATCTATGTTTGCTCTATATCATTTGATTTTATTGATATATGTGATCATTGAAAGATCTAATCATGTTATATTTGCGAAGAACGTCACTTTGGTTCTATATTGACATAATTAATGGATGAGATTGTTAAAGAATACCTTTAGACATGATAATAAAATTTGAGCTAACAAAATTAAACACATTTATAAGGTAACATATGTTGCACAAGTGGGAGATTGTTACAAAAAGAAGTAAATACTTATTTTATGTGGGTCAATATATGTAAACAAATATATTATTTTTGATATCTTAAAATTAAGTATAATTAATGTGATATAACAAAGTATATGCTTATGAGAATTAAAAGTGTAAGTCAAAATTATATGTAGAGACTAATTTGTATTCTTTAGATTTTATGATGGACAATATATATATATATATATATATATATATATATATATATATATATATATATATATATATATATATATATATATATATATATATATAAAAGCATATGTGGAGTAACTTTTCATAAATTTATTTTATTAAATTTTAAAAATTTATATTTTTTTCTACAATATAGTTCTGAACTAATTATAATTTGATTATTATTAATTTGGTGGCCCCAAGAGCAACAGCCTGCCCCGCACTGGTCTCTTTCAGCAATTCAATTCCTTACAAGGCAGCAACGAAGCTTGATTAATTAATTAAGAAAGTTTACATGCATACCTTTCAGTTTTTATGTATTTACATTTTTAACCTCTAGAAAATCTAGACATTACAAGGAAAATAAATAGATGGACTAACATAAATTTTATTTGACATCCCGGTCAAAATATCCATGATTTTACATGATCTGAGTTCATCAGCAGCGTTAGAGTATTAATCAATAAGATAGTCATAGATCCGCACTACTGCTATAGTAGTTCAACATTATGTTAAGTGGTTAGAGTTGCATTCGTTAGCAATCATGGATTTCGTAATTGGTTAGTAATCATGGATTTCAAAAAACTGCGGTGGTTATTACAAAAGAAATCTTTTTTGAAAAAGTAAGATCATAACTTTATTGCAGTCATCGTAGGTAGCGAGCCGTTGTGGGAAAATAGAAACAAAATGCATTTTTGCCAAACAGAAAAACTGCTGTGCGGCACCATTTTCTTAATAAAGAATTATTTTTCATCCGCTTGATTTCACACGTAAAAATGAATTAACCTTAGATTGTAGCTGATTTAAGGCTTTGCTTGAAACATCGATTACATTCACCATAATAGATAGGTGGACTGACCTCAATTTTGTTTGACAGCTCAATCAAGGTAACCGTGATTTTCCATAGTCTAAGTTCATCGATAGCCTTAGACTATTAATCAATCAGATAGTCAGAGAACTCCACTACTACTATAGTAGTTCTGCTAGGTGGTTGGAGTTAGTAATTGTGGATTACTTAACTCTAGGGTTGCAACTGTTTCAAAAGCTGCGGTGGTGGTTACAATAGAAATCTTTTTGAAAAAAGTCAGACCGTAGCTTTCCTGCAGCCACCATAAGTAAGTAGCTAGTCGTGGTGGAAAAATACAACTTTCAGCGGTAGCTTTTCAAACATGCAAACAAAATGCATTTTTGCCAAACAGAAAAATTGTTGTGCGACATCATTTTCTTAATAAATAATTATTCTTCATTCATTTGATTTCATACATAACAATAAAATTAATCTTAGATGGGAACTGATTTAAGGCTTTGTTTGAAATAACGATTGCATACACCAAAATTTTTTTAGAAGCTGCTTTCATCATAATGGAAGAGACCAGCTGCAATATGAAAGAATGAAAATTTACCGTTCTTCAGAACTTCGAGAGATATTCTTGCATATATAAGATGGCAAATATAAACAAACAGTTTGAGTGTAAGATAGGTTAAACAAACAAATATTCTAATCACCAAAATCTCGATTAGCAACATCCAATTAACATTAAGTAAAGCAATTAAGACCAAAGTCATAATTTATAGAACACAAACATGCATATCTTCCAACATGCAAATATAATTAAGAACACCATAATTAGTTGCTAATACAATAATAGATCTTAATTGCATTTAATTAATTATAGTAAAATAGGAGCGTTCAACAGGACCAGAACTCTGCCTTCTTCACCTTGGAGATGCTCTCTAGGACCCCTACAGGAGAGACATGGCCCATCACAGTCACCCTCTTGCTCTCCAGATCTATACTGTAAGAGGTCACCCCTGCAATCCAATTTGCTTTTTTTTTTATCTTATTATTAATCACTTTTATAAGATAATCATAAATTTATATATTGAAGCCATGCATTTATTTTTCCCTCTAGAAAAGTAATCATTAATTCTCCTCTTATTAGTATTATATTTACTTTTATGACCTCTAAGGACAATCATAAAGTTTTAAATGAAGCTACCAATTAACTCTTGCTGGCATATAATATATATATATATATATATATATATATATATATATATATATATATATATATTAAAAGAATGGTCGAAGGCTATTATATGAGTCTCGGTCATCCTCATGTGTCTAACTATTTGAGAACCGCCCTCACTACCAGCAAGTGGTCAGAAGAGGATTCGACCCAATGATCTGAGGGGACATACGCAAAGCTGCTCTACCAACAGATCACGGCTGGCGACACACACACACGTGTGTCATTTTCCAAGGGCGGATTTTTCTACATAAATGGTTTAATTTAATTTTTTTTCCTTATGTAGTTTAGGCAAAACTTAAAAGAAAACAATTATTTCGTGATTTTGTCTGCCGTTTATATAAAAGAAAAAATGTTGTTTCCGCCCCTGATATTTACATACATATCACCGAATTCCTATATGTTTACATATATACGACTTAAATTTTATTTTTTTACATTTATGTCTCTCAAAATTTTCATATTACATAAAAGATATCGTAAAAGATATCGTAAATCTTTTCTCTTCAAAAGCCATCATCAATAATAATTAAAAATAATGCAATTTGCATGAAATGTCATAATCAATATTTAATGTAAATTTAATGAAAAAGAAGGAGGGGAATGTAAATTACCTTCCATCTTAGATATATGCTTTCTCACTTTTCCTGCACATCCTTGACAATGAATTGACACTCTCATGACCACAACCTACAAGCAAATAAAGTGAGCTTCTACATGAAGACAAAAGGAAAAAGTTGTGGCAAAAGGAATTTGGATGTCAAAGAAATCAATATATTAATTGCATTGTCATTTGCAAATTACATTATAAATAATAAAGATGTAAAAAAGTAAATATATATTTACATATCTATCGCCTTAACTTCAATTTTTACATATATATCATCTTGTCGATGTATGAGAAAGATCTATTTCACTTTTTTTTTCTCTAAGTTCACTCGTAATTTTTGACAAAAAAATATTTTTTATCATAATAATTTTAATAAAATGAGTAAATAATCACATTATATAAATTGATAGTCTGTGATCACAAGGTTTCACTACAAAATGATAACAAGAAATCCACATAAAGCTGGCTTTATATTATATACGGTGCGTTTGTGGTGGTTTGTGCGTTTCAGAATAAACAGTTTATCTTAAAACACAGCCCGAGAGTCGACTGCAGGGTTCGACCTGCGGCTTGCTTTTCGTGTAAAATTTCAACAACGTTTTCAAATAAATGGGCAAAACGAATTAATCCAAACGGTACCGCGGCCCTAGCACTTATAAGCCATAGACACAACAACAACAAAAAAAAATAATAATAAAATCATTAGTTTAATATTTATTATTCCATATCTCATTAAAGAAAAAAAACCTAAATAATAGAATAATTATGAACAAAAAATATAAAAAAATTAAAAAAAAAATTTAGAAAAGAGAGAATTAATAATGAAATTACTTGAAAGAGTTCGTTGTGAATGGGATGGGAAGGATCATAATCTGTTTTAGTGAGCATTGGGAGGGTGACGGGCTGCCGGAGACGGCGGTGGCGATCTGCGGCGGAGGGGCGGCGGTGGTCGGAGATAGAGCGGTGGGGTCTGATTGGTAGGACGACCATAGATCGGGGGTCGCCGGCCGCGCAGACTGCAGTCGCTGCTTGAGAGCGGCAGAGAAGCCCCATCTTCGTCCTTCTCATCAGTGCAGATTCAGTAGAGCGCAATGAAGTAGTGAGGGAAGGGGGGGAAAGCGACAACATTTGTATTAATAGGAAGTAAATGTTGGCAGGGCTGCCAATAATGTGGACTAAATTTATGAAAAAATGTTACATTGTATGGGATATTTACTATTATATTTATATGAGGGGCAATTATATAAATATCATATATTTCTTGGGTATTTATATATATGACATTTACATTTTTTATATTTATATAGATAATACTCAAGATTTTAATAGTACATAATAATGCTAATTTTTTATAATAAAATGGATATTTTCATGTATAAGTTTATGACAGCTTGGAGATTTGAAATATTAAGATCTATGTCGAATATCTGACAGCAAGAACTACCCGTAACTGCTACAGGATAGTTGTTATCGATTTATCTTTATCTTCCAACATTACCCGATCATCATGAGTCGATCATTAACATCTGACCACTATCACATGATCATCATCTTTATCTTCTAATTCTTCTAACTCCGTTATACATTTAGAAAATGAAGATCGAGCATCACTTTAAATCTCATTTTCTCTAGTTAAGAGGAAGGGCAAAATTTTGTAATTGTAATTATATGATAGATCATTTGTCATAATTAGCAAGCCTCATAGTTTTTCTCTTTCTCATTTTCTCGTGGAAATTTCTCGTGTCTTTTTTTTGTTATTTTATTTATTTGTATGTGAGCTCTTTCTGTAGAACTAGGATGTAAAACACGTACTCTTTTATCGTGAATTTTCTAACATACAACATTATTTATTATTACACGTGTTTATTCTTATCACATTACATGTGCTAGCTAATTTAATTTACTCTATAATAATGAGTTTATTTACTTGTTGGACTATCTAGTTAAAATACCTTACCTATAAATAGTAACTTCATTAATGAGTATTTGAGTGAGAGTTTGAGACATTAATGAAAGATGGTGCCGATTTGTAAGTAGTAATGTTTTGTGTCCTCGAACACTCGAGAGGACGAATGCAAAAAAATTAACGGTTCAGAATGGAGATCCTTGTTTTTGTTTAGCAATGGATCTTTTGAAAGGGTCTGGCGAAGCACCTTCAAACTGAGCCTAAAGCTATCACCGACCGTACGATGTATGTAACGGTAGCTCAATCACAATTTTCATTGTCAATTAATAGAAATAATATAAATTATATATATATATATATATTAAATGAACTATTTGGAATAATTTTAATAAATTTTAATCATTAAAATGATCTAATTCAAGTCAAAATCGAGGACAAGTTTTCAAACACAAGATAATTATTTTATTAGAAATAAACAATCATACTTTTATACATTTCATCAAAATTTATAATAATCTTATTTATGAAATAGTTCCGGATTATTTATATCATGTCATTTTAATCTTAGCATTTATATAAATATCAAAATAATCCCCAACTAATTGGAACTATTTAAATCCTAATTTAAAAAATAAAGATTTTTTGGACTTCTATAAACTCAGGAATTAAAACGGCCTCATATTATAATCAATAATTATTTTGATACTTTACTCACTATGAAAATGATATTATGTTTGAATTAATTTTAATTACTATAGATTATTTAATCTTGATGGCATTTATATCAATTTTTAAAAATATCCAAAAGAATAACTATATTGAGAAAATCTTTAAAATATGAATATTCATGATAAATAGTATGAAAATGAGAATTTATTTTTGTGAAAATATTTGATTAATATCTCATGGTGATAAAATGTACCCGCAGACCTCATTCAATTTTTTATCTCTACCCATCGCTTTCTATTAAATAAAAGATTTTATTTTTAAAGAATTAATAATAAGAAAATTTAAAGAGGGGTTATTTATGACAAATGGTCAAAAAGGTGACAAATCAGTTAAAGTTCGGTATAATAAATGCGGTGACAGAGTAAAGATCGCAGGTCAGTCCAAATGGCCTTCTGCTCCACCACTAAGGGCTTTTTCGTCATTTTAATTTCCATTTAATTTTTATTTTAACTTCCATAATAATGCACAGGATTTTAAATCATTCTTTGCCATTGTTGGTGAACTTAAAGGCCATATGCTTCTCTCAGCGCTACTGAACATATAATGTGCTGTGAATAGGGTTGTAAACGAACCGAGCTTGAGCGAGCTACCCCTCGGTTCGTATTTGGCTCGTTATAATTTTGCTCGTGTTCAAATGGCTCGTGTTTGAAATGGCTCGTGAAGAATGTGCTCATGTTCGACTCGACTAAAAAAAAAATTTTGTTCGTGTTCGGCTCGGTAGGAAATAAAGTGTTGTAGGTATTACTCGGGTGTTATTATCGGTGTTAGTCCGTGAAATAATAATAATAACACCGTAGAATATTGAGTATATTTATATTTTTATTTATTAATTAATTTGTTTATTTATTTGCGAGTCAATTTAAGCCGAACACGAGCGAATAAATATTTGTTCGTGTTTGACCGTTTATATTTCAAGCTTAAAAATTTGTTCTTGTTCGGCTTATTAAACTTAATGAACGAGCCGAACACGAACTGTTTGTTAACAACGAGACGTTTTGACAGTCTAACTATGAATGTCATCAATGAGAATCTAGTGTAATGTATCACCTTTATGATACCGAAGAATGGAAGAAATTCAACCATATTTATCCAATTTTTGTATTTGACCTTGAAATATAAGATTAAGTGTTGATATAGATGATTTTACATCATATAATTAGACTATAAAAAAAATTATTGAATTGTTTGATTATACAATACACCTTTATTAAATAAAATTTTACATTAAGTGAAACGCTATTGTGGGAGATTTTGTATATTTGGACTTTTATTTGGGTGGAGTTTAGCTAGTGAATTAGCTTATTCATATGACATAAATTTAACAAAAGTTTTTATGTTAGAAAAAAAAAAGTGTTTTATTAGGTTATTTGGTAATTCACAACCATGTCAATTACAATATATTTGGGGCATCATATTGTTAGAGAAGTATATTGAAACTTTATAATCTTGATATGATAGATGGTAAGAAGGATAAATTTGATAATATTCATAATATCATTACACGTATTAAGGAAGTCTATGTTGGTGCCAATTTTTGATGTCAGGCGTGTAGGGTGTCTGCTTGACTAACTTGAGACGATTCATTGTTTATTCATAACATCTCGTAGCTTAAGACACCCATCTGAGACATCCGATACGTATTCGGGGCATGAAACCAAAGTCTGAGATGATTTGTTCTTACCCGAGAGAATCCACAGTTGAGTAGGCCTTCTCAAGACATTGGACATGTTTGATGTCCATCTCAGTGTTTAGAGGTCTCTTTGTATCTATTATGAGTCTCCGAGGGGTCAAGAGAAGTCACATAGCCCTCCTATGCGCGTTACAACAAAATTAGGTTTTGGAATGCTCTACCCGCGTCGTAGTCCGGAGTGCTCATCGACGAGAAATTCTCCGATCAATGGATGAGAAAAATACTCATTTTTGAGGTTAAGGGATCATAAGTTATTCATATGTAGTCTCCTATAGCCTTCAGATTGAGAAAATCCTTCATAAGGCGCTCCCAAGGTAAATCAAGGTATTCGGAGCTAGTCCGGTGCCTAGGCGGCCAAAATTACCCTCTCGGTTAGTCAAAACTGAGCCCTTATAAGCTTGGAGCTAGTTTCTAGTGTCTAACACCCAAAATAACTCAAAACAGTCATTTTCCAGAGAGATGGGAAAGTAGGCGCCAGGGTCACAGAGCCTAGGCACCAAGTCATTTCCATGTCAAGAAAAAGCCTATTTTTAGTGCTGATTTGACTCCAGTGCACCCTCCAATGAATCGACATTGCAGAGTTCTCCTTGGGCTTGAGGTGATATACATGGGGTGGGGGTGGGGGGGTGTTAAAGTCATGGGTCTAGCCTCAATTGGCATGCCCTAAGTACCCTTAATCAAGGGGCAAGCTGGGGATTTACTTGGGTAAGCTTATTTTAAGCATCCCCCTCCTCATTTGAAATGGGTTCCTCTCATTTTTAGGTTTTGGAGGGCTGAAGTTTGGATTGCTTGAGAGGGCTAGGGAGAACTTCTTTTTCTTTGGAGTTAGAAATTCTTCTTGTAGGCCTTGAGGTGGAGAGCTTCAGTAAAAGGTAGAAGTGACAACTTCTACTTCCTCTCCCTTTCTTCTTCTTCCACAAGAAACCCTTCTTCCTCATCTTTTCTTCCTCCCCTCCTTCATCTTCCTCCACGACACGCCCACCCTTTCGGGTCACTGCCTCCACGACACTCATCCTTTTGGTTATTGCCTCCACGACACTCATCCTTTGGTTATTGCCTCCACGACACACCCTTTCCTCGAGGCCACTGCATCTATAGCACACCCGTTCTTGAGTCACTGCCTCCACGACACACTTTTCACCAATTATATCATATGATTGTTTGCATTTGCATTTACATGCTTGCATGAATAGCGAGCTAGGCTCGATAAGAGAGTGACCTTGTATTAGTCACGATGCCTTAACAAGCATTGCTAAGAGGGTCGATCCCATCAATTAATATGAGTTAAAACATTGGATTGACATGAATATGACTATGGTAAGGATCTAAGGGATCTAACTCGTGTCACCTTGCATGTTATGTGCCTGTATTTAGTGGCCCTTATTTTAAAAACTAAAAAAATATATTTTTTTTACTAATTATTACATTCACCATAATTTTTAAAATTATGCATTTAGAAAACTTGACCATATTTAAGGACAATGTTTTTTAAACTCCATCTTCGGTGACATTCTTTAGATTCCTTAGATCCTTAGGACAGGGCCAGTGTAGCGACCCTGTCAAAGGCATATGAACCTGGAGACTTACCTTATACTTAGATGCTGGTTAGGACACTTCTTGTTATATGACATTCTAGGCTAGGATTTAAGATGTTAAGTAGTGTTTTCGACACATCCGACTGTTATTCTTTATTGATTCGCTTGTGCTAACCAAGTGTCACTTTTGTGATTTTTTGGTGTGCTTGCATGCTTGATATGCATAACAATATAATAAGATGTTCTTCTGCGGGGAGTCGTGCCTTGTGCGGCTTATTTTTTAGATTTGTGTGTTGTATTTTAAAAAAGGGGTCACCTACAGAAGTTGTCGGCGAATTTTAAATTTTAAATTTAATTTAAATATATATATAGTTTTAGAAAGAAACATTTTATTTTGAAAATAACTTTAAGTTTGAAAATTTTAAGATATGAAATCAAACCGATCTCACATCCCAAATAGTTTATATAAACAAGCACCGAATCACAAACCGTGTATCTATCCCGAAGAATAGACACACTGCTTGATGATGGGGCTCGATTAAATAAACTAGAAGATTTGTGACATCTGTTTGGTCTGCGAACCAATTTTATAAGCCGACAAGTTCCCTGCTTAATATAGAGGAATTAAGCGAGGTTTATATTACACGGGTTCTTAAATTTCCCTATAAGGGCAAGCTCCTATAGTTAATTACATCTTAAATGACGGGAATCACTTAAGAAAACTCTCGATAATGATCTGTGGTTTTGCTCTCAAGAATTTCAAAGTTTAAGGTTTTCAAAAGATTGAATTTTGGAGATTTCAATAGGGAATGAATCAAATTTGGAACGGTTATTTTCAGGAGTCCAAAGGAATAAAAGTAGGAGAATTTGAGGATCCAAGAAAAATCTTGGCAACTTCCTAAACTTTCCTATTGTTTGGCTTCAATTTGAGAGTTTATTTAATGTTGTAATACTGCCAATTTTAATTAATTAGGACTTATACTTGTATGATATGATCATACAAATAACCTCGAAGATGTGAGGGCTTATGTCGTACTGAACGACTACCTCAGAATCCTAAGACCGGTTAGGGCTTAAGTTACACAATATGATTATGCAAATGTCTAACGAAGAGTTGATGATTTATATTGCACTAAGCAAACTACCTCGAAATCATATGACTTGGTTATTTAAAACTAGGAAAGGTTTTGTTGATGTAGATTCCAGTTTTGCTGACGACGATGGCCGTGCTGCCCACTATGCTCCAAGCTCCTTGTTGTTGCAGAGGTTTAGTTTTAGAATGTAACAATCATGAGATAAGAGAAATGTTTTGGTTTAGAAAGGTTGAACATTAAAATTACTTAATGTTTTAATTAAAACAAATCTTAAAGTTGATTAAGTAGAACCGATTAAGATCCCACTGTTCTGTCATCCCGACACCGCTATTTTCATCGGATTCACTCAGTCCAAATGAATTTGCTAAACTCAACTGAATGAGTTCCACACTTTCATTTAGACCGTGGGAAATCTTGTTAGCAACACGTGGGTTACATCATCTAAGGGATTCCCGATCATCCAACGAGACGTTTTAATTTTAGTTGTAATTGCAATTTTATTGTTGTTGGTGATTAAATCTTGAGTTGTTTAAACATGCTGGGTTTGATCATTTTCATGCATTTGTAAATACGAGAAAGTAAGACATTTAATAAATTGGAGAATGTAAATTGCAATAAACTTAAATGCGTACCTGATGGGCACTCCCATCATTTTCACCTGCACTTAAAACACATGTTAAGGTATTTATATTTTTACAACAAGTATCTAGGTAAAGCTAAGGGAAGGTTCTGGTTATCTACCAAAATCCTAATCCTATTGCTAATCAATTCCTATGACGTCTAGGTTCTTGTGTTTTGTTAAGGATAATTTTCTTTATCAAAGAACAATGAAGTTTCACTATTCTTTTAAAACATCCCATCAAGTTAGAGAAGTGCTCGGAATTGACTTCTGAACATCTTTTTAAACATTGTAGGGATTATTTTGAGTTTAGTTAGTTTTATTGTGGTGATGAATCAACCACCCGAGTTACTCTTGCTCAGTGAATTAGAATGTTTGATCATCCTTGTGAGTAAGGTGTCATTTCATTTAATGTTTCATTTAAGAGTTATGATAATGAAAGTCTTTAGGGGCAAATTGGTTCATTAAAGATTTTAACTATTCTTAATTGAAGTTTGAGTTAATGGTTTAAAGTGATTTAATTTAGTTATAAGGCTTTAGTTGGTCTTTTTAAATGTTTTAAATTGTTTTAAGTTTGAAAAAGTGTTCAAATCGTTTAATTTAATTAAGTTTTATTATTTGAGATGGTCTTGACATTTTACATTAATTTTAAATATTTCAATTATGGATTGTTCCGAGTTAACATTAATGTTTCAAATTTATTTTAATTTAAGTTTTAAACAATTTTAGATTAGTTTTGATATTTTAAGTTACCTTTAATTAGATTTCCTTACTTCAAATTGGTTTTAATGTTTTAAGCTTTAGTTTAAGTATGAAATTTTTAGATTATCTTCCTTTCATTAGTTTCAATTGTCATTTTATAGCTTAATTAATTAATAAGAACTTAATGATATTTAATTAAATCATTAATTAGGTATTCAATTTCAAAGTATTAGAATCTTCTTATATCAATATCCCTTAACCTTAATGGTCTATTTCTTAATTATCTTCCAAAGTTTAATGATTAGATTCATTAAAGCTTCTTCTTTTAAACATTCAAGGTGATTAATGGGTTTCTACTCCTTAACTACTTTAGTTTTAATCATCCAAATGGAAAATCAAGATCAAATATTTTACCCCTCCCTTTGGTTGAACCTAAACATTAATTAAGGTTAAAGCCTTTTAATTACCTTAATGCCCTCTTAACTTGTTCATCTCAGAACTCATCAAATTAAGCTCAAATGAACTTGAAATTTTCTATGTCACCTTACTCACATAAAATAAAATTTGGAAGGATCTAACCCAAATAAAGTATGATGTTATCTGTTTTGTCCGCCTTGGGGTAATTCCACAATGCTTCAACGTCTTGATCACGATTGGATGTACCTCGCAAAAGGCGCACAGAGAAATTTGTATGAGAATTTGAGAACAAAATAGAATGCTAAGTATACATAAATGTTATAATGAATAAATAAATAAAATGATTATGCGAGTGCTGTGATAATTGAAAGATTTACATGCATTCAACTTAATTTTTTTTGGCATCAATATATCTTACACTTAAGCTTTCATATTTACATATACAGTACTAAAATTCTCAATATCATATCAAAATATCATGGTTCTTTTTCAATTTTTAAACGAAAGACATTTTTCTTTGTATAAGTTGAAAATGCTAAAGTACTGTATTTGTAAATGTAAAAAATTCTGGTTTGAGATATGTGAGTACATAAGAATTGTGTGCAATGTATGTAAATTACTCTAAATTTAAAATAGTGATATATATATTTTAGATGACATGAATGCTATAGGTGATACAAATATAAAAGGTTAAGTTTAAATGTTAGAAACATAAATACATAAGAATTGGGTATAGCCACATGCAAATATTAAAATTTAAGTGATGTGTATAAAATACGTAAGAATTGTATGTCGTGAAATTTCCGACCTAAAATATGTTTGTAACCTCATGCAATTAAATACGTTTATTAATTATCAGACGATCAAATTATTTGAAACTATATGTATTAATTTAATGTAGAAAATAAAGAGCTTGAATTTTATATTTAAACTTCATGACCTCAAAATTATTAGGTATTCGAATATATATAGTTATTTTATATTTACATATTTAACATCCAAACTTTCATATTCAGTAATACAAAACATATCAAAAATACTATATATTTTTTTATGTCTTTATAGCATATAAAATATTAAGTACATAATCATGTGCTGTGGAGGATTTACATGCATACCCACCAATTCTAATGTGCTCATTTATCTAGCACCTAAACTTCAATTTGTATTTATTTGTGAGAAAGTATATTTTCTATTTTAAGAATTTGAATATGAATAAATTTTTTATATGATATGAAATATATGTGGTGTAAATGTAAATGGCAAAAGATTAGGTGTTAAATATGCAAAATGCATAAACAATGAGTGGTATACATGTAAAGTTTCCAATCATAATATATTCACATATCCTACATCCAAGCTTCAATTTATACATATCTGCCACCACGCTCGTGTATATCATGTAATAAGAATCAAATCAGTAAACCACAAAAATCTTAATCCATGCAACAATAATTAATTTCAATAAACTATGAGATTTCAACTCATGAAATAAGGATCAACTTCAATGGACTACAAAGATTCCAACTCATATGAAGTAAGAACCAAACCAATAAACTACCGAATCCCCAAAAAGTCCTCAATCAAACAACTCTGAGGCTATAGTTAATAACCACAAAGATAAGGCATCCAACAACAAAGTTTTCATGCATTCAAAGATAACTGAATGGTAGAGAAATCAGCTTTTAAAGCAGAGACAGAGATGAGGCATCGTGTCGTGATAACATTTTGATTCGTACCAAGTGGAGAGCTCGTAGCAACTTTGGTAGCCTGATAAAGTAATTAGGATCTCAGCCCCTTTGTCTCCTGCAATTTCTATTGTTGCTATTGAAAGTCCACCATAGATTTGAGATGGTCCGGATTAGCCCCTCTCATTTGACTCCTTTTCTCCTCTTTCGTTTTAAGCTTCAAGATGCATTGTTGATGTAGCGGCGTGCCCAAAATTTACCTCGCAAAAATGCACAAAAGGATTGGTATGAGAATTAAGTGTTTAAATATGTGATCATAAAACTATACGCAAGCTAAATGTATGAATACAATTTCCAAGAATGTTGATTAGTAGACTAAACCAGATGGCTTGCATAGTAATAAAGCTCAAATGCATGTGTATCTATACATTATCAAAGCTCATATGTATTAGTCTATCAACATAGATGTAAGAGTTAATGTGTTAGATGAATTCACAAAGAATTCGCATATTTGCCACTCAATTCTCTCGAAATCCCATGCCTTTTTATTTGCAAATCACAGGAAGATCCATACTTAATCGCATGTTTGCACATCACAAAGGATCCATACGATTTTTTATGTTCACAAATCACAAAAGATTCACACTTGAACTTTAATATTTTTTTTTTATACATTTATACCACCCATATAATTCTTTAAATATGGAAATACATTTTTTCACGCATAAGATGACATATATGTAAAAATTGAAATTAAGCCATAAAAAAATGTAAATACATACAAATTGAGTGGTACGTAAATGCACAAAAATCACTTAAAGGTGAGAGATTTAGAAGTTATACAGTCGAGGAGGCTGATGTTGTTTGTTTGGTCGGCTCCAAAGTGATCCTTGCGATCCTTCAGTATCTCAACCACAATCAAGTTTACCTCGCAAAGGCACACCAAGAGGATGGTTTGGTGTGACATTGGGTCCATTTAGGTTAAAAATGAGTCAATTTGGGGATTTTGACAAAAGTGAGTTATTTTGGTAAAACTGGGCTATGGTGTAGTTGAACAAAATGAAATTGGGACTATTTGAGATTTTCTGAAATTTTCTGGGAATTTTTGGAATTTTGTGCCAAAAGGGTATTTTAGGGTATCAAGAGGTTATTTGGAGAGTATTGGGGTATTTTGGTGGATTTAAAAGGTGGAGGTTGTTTCAAAATGATCTTTAAGATTTTTGGGTAATTTTTGGGGAATTTTGAAAATTTTGGGGGAATTAGGTAATTTTAGGTAGGTTTGAAGGACCCAATGTCAAAACCAAACAATTTGGCAAAAGTTGAATTTTGATCTTGATGAAGCTTAAAGTGAGTCATGGATCAAGAAATGTCCATTTTGAACATCTCATGAGTTGTACCCAACCCTCTTAGCTAAAGAGCTAGGGATTTGGACTTAGCCACATGAGTGTTCCAATGAACTAGGGGGAGAAATGGGTAAGGATAGTGTGTGTGAGAGTGCAGTGTGTGTAAGTCAGACCTCACCAGGACCAGGCCACCCAAGGTAGTCCTAAGGCTTGAACAACCTTATAGGAGCTCACTATTGGTTCCCCATATGGTGGTCTTAACCTTCTAAGGTGATTCAGAGGTTTGCAACCATCCAAGTGGGATCTCAAGATGAGTCAAGAAGTAGCTGAATTGCTAAAGGGTGGGTCTTAATTCTAGTCTTATAGGAAAGTTAAGGAGAAAACCTTGTGGCTTGATCCTAAGAAGTACTAAGGAGAGAAAAGACCTCACCAAAAATGAGGTCAACATGCATATATATATATATATACACAAATAAATCTATCATAAAAGGGGAAGCAAGTAATGATTTCTACCAGCCCTTTGCTTGCAGATGTCATTTAGCTCTCGTAATGAAAATGTATGGCTCATTATACGTTGCATGTTTGTTGACTTTCTTGCTAACATTATTTTCATACAGGTCGAATCTTTATTTTCTCTTTCAAATATATTTAATAGAGTCTCTAGTCTGAGCATGTATCAGAAATGTGGTACGGGCATAGGTTTTGAGGCGGACGATGCATCAAAACATCTGATGGGCATCAGGAGTGGTAGCTCTTATCTCTTACCTTAAGTTCGAATTTTAAGTTTTTTTATAAATCTAGGACCGAGCAAGTATATGTGGAGTTCGACCACCTTTCATGCTTTTCTTGGGTATGTTATCGACCCAACGACACTATAATCTTATATATATTTCAGAGTGCTTTGACTTTCTATTGCGTATTTGCATGCTTGGATTGTTCTCCTTGCTTCTTTCTGAATTATCTGGGATGCTATGAAAAATATATTTTAGGCTCACAAAGGACCTTAAATCTATAAATTTTCTACATAAAAATCCTAAAAAAAGGTTAAAGCTAAACTAAAATATAGGATCAAAAGATTGAAGACTTTTAAAACCTGCTTTTGCTTTTCTACATGTCCTCTGGGCCAGTTTTAAAATGGGTTGCATAGCATGGATATCACCCAAGCCATTCTAATAGGGCCTCCACAATATTTAAGGACCACTTTAGATAACTAAATCATCTGCATATCTCGAGAACAAGCCCTCGTACTTCTCCAGACTGACTAGCCCGATATAGATTTCTAGTTAGATGGTTGTCAAGTGCACTTAAGTCGTTAGAATGTACTTCGACCTAGACGGGGTGTATGTGTTTTTGTTGGGAGTGTTTCCATATTTGTAGTTGAACCTCCCTTTCTTTTTTTTTCTCTAGGCATCCTCGCCTTTTCAACATGTATAAATTCCACCTCTCAGAGCTCCACCTAATAGTCATAGGATAGAGTTTCATTTCTTTGACCACCAAGGTCCTCGTGGATGATGAAATTCACATATTGCTGACCGGGGATCTCTGGACATGCTGGGTCAACTACTTTCACGGCCATATAGATTTAGGATCCTAGTAGCTTGGGATGACGGATTTGTGATACCCTGACCCAACTACCTCAACCTTCTAGGGATTGCTCCTCCCTTCCTTTTGACTACCCATGTTGAATCTGTCGCTCCTCTTGCCTTTATTGGTAACATCTTGACAGTCTAATAACAGATGAGCTACCGCGCG
This sequence comes from Papilionanthe hookeriana x Papilionanthe teres, assembly GCA_022702705.1. Taxonomy (NCBI): domain Eukaryota; kingdom Viridiplantae; phylum Streptophyta; class Magnoliopsida; order Asparagales; family Orchidaceae; genus Papilionanthe; species Papilionanthe hookeriana x Papilionanthe teres. The sequence continues at coordinate 24,335,620 of CM040436.1, read as the reverse complement.
TTTGAGATACGATGATTTGTCATCTGCCCTTATGTCCCATATGTGCTTTGATGTATCAGGATTCCCTGTCGAGATGATTCAATTATTTTGTAGGCTCTGTATATTGATGAGTTCGCTGCCCATGAGAGGACCGTAGACTCACTCTCCCCGTGGCTTACAGGAACTTTGAAAGCATCAGATCATTCCCTGTGAGAGATCCATCCTTTGATAGTCATGTGCTACTCGTCAAATGTAACCAAAACTCCTTTGAATTAATAGTATTCTTGGGCAACCCCCAAGATGTAATTAACCAAATGAGATGCATCCCCTTGAGAGCACTCTAGACCCCAAAATAGACAAACACTTTTGAATCTCTAGTTGTTGGTAGTCTACGTAAGTATTCTTTCTCTGATATTAGTCCAAGGTGATTTCACTTGATCTTATTTGGGTGGACATATTTGACCTATCATTGCGAGGTTTATTGTACGTAATCTCTCTACATTCTTTCTATTGTTTGGCTTCTTTGTCAAATGTCTGTCTTTTTCGATTCTTCTCTTCTCCTAATCATTCATATAATCCGGAAGAGAGACTTATACGGAAAAGAGAAATATACGACGATGGACAATCTAATTACTCTTTTAAAATAAAAAAGAGAAAGGAATGAAAATAATGTATGAAAATAATTTGAAGTCATGTTTTAGATACAAGGGTTGCACAACGGAAAATAACTAAATTATGAAGATAAAAAAATTAAATTTAGATAAATAGAAGAAATCATAGAATATATTAAGAATGTGGAGATGTAGGATACAAGTAAAATTTGGGGCATTTGCATGCATACCACACAATTACTTTGCATTTACATATCTAACACCTAATTTTACTTCTATATTTATGCCACCCAATCTTTTATACCATATCAACAGTATCACTATTTAATTTTCAAAAAAGTGAAATACACCTTTTTCAAGCATAGATAAGTTGGCATACATATAAAAATTAAAGTTCAAGTGTTAGGCATTACAATATGTAAGATAAAGTGGTATGTATGTAAATCTCACTATGTTTAGATTTTTGAATGAATATTCTAATTATTTGTTCAAAATTCCTTAAAACTTCGCATCCCCTATCTATCATTTTACATCATCCAAACACTCTTTGTACCTTAATGATATCAAAATTGAGCGAACTTAAGTCATCAAATTCATTAATTAAGACAATTTCTGACTATAAACATATAAACTTGATAGGACTTAACAAAAACAAACTTTTAAAAGTTTTCACAACAAACTTATGTGTATTTTATAAGGTTCATTAGGAGTGCAATCCAAGCATTCTTAACAATATTGGGTTTGTCTTCTCATTCCACATAATCTAAATTACAACTTTATTAGAATTAGAATGAGTAAAATTCTTAAACATGTCGTTAATTTTAGATAGGGTTGTCAAAAAAGCTTGTTGTTCGTGAACAGTTTGAGTTCGGTTCTTCAAAGAGTTCATGTTCGGTTCATTCGATAAGTAAATGAGAAGAACACAAACATTTTTTTTTTTTTTTCCGTTCGGTAAGTTAAACAAACACACGAATAGTGATGCGTTCGTTCGTGTTCGAAACGTTATTGTTCGAAATATAAACTAATTTAAAATAATTATATATAAAAAATTTATGATGTTTTAAAAAAATTAAATTTTATAAATTATAATATATAATAAAATAATAATAATAATATATTAATATACTATACTAATAATATACTAATATAAATATTATATTTTTATATAATATAAGTTATATAATTAATATAATATATTATTTATATATTAATATTAGGGCTGTCAAATTGGCTCGTCGTTCGCGAACAACTCGAATTCTGCTCGTTCGTTAAGAATCGAACACGAATAGCGACTACACGAACAATTTCAAACACGAGCTTATTTCAAGCAAACTAAATTTCAAATCAAATACTAACACAAACTCTGTTCATTCGTGTTCGGTTTATTTACACCCTAATTTTAATGGTCTGAACTCTCATCCATCGCGATAACATCTACTTCGACCTAATCTGATAAACCAGACGTGCGGTCCGCATGCAACCGACAGCAGCAACATAATATTTTCTCCAAAAACTTCACCATCAACAATAAACAGCAGACACTGTTTCATCCATCAAAAACTGTAAATCAGCAGTAATGTTCAGTTGCCTCATGAGATAGGAAACCTGCAACTCCCCCCGACGCCACTTAATAATTCTGAAATCTGACAACTCCATATGAAATTTACGTAAGTTATTGCATGCATGGTAGATGCTCTTGACTCCCACCATGTGCATGCATGTTCAGGCCAGTATTTGTTATAATATATATGCGGTATTTACGTATATAATACATGATTTTTACGTATTTACATATCTAACACCTAAACTTTCATATTTACATAATGTAAATATAAATGTTTAGGTGCCAGATATGAAAATACACAAGAATTTGTGGTATGTAGGTAAATTTCATCTTTTACAAGCAAACGGTTTACGAGGTGTGAAGTGAGGTGCAAAACAAAAGAAAAATGTAATTTGCATAAATGCCACCTAAATCCTATCAATTTATGTATAAAAACCTAAATTTTACAGTCTAGATTTATAATACTCAAATCTTTCATATAGCATAAACAACAGCTTTATTTAATATTTTTAAACTCTTAAAAAGTGAAATACATCTTTTATGCATATAAAAGAAGGTATATAGATTGATTTTTTTGGGTTAATATGTAAATATATATGAATTGATTGGTATGGATGTCAATCTTCCAAAAAAGAAAAACAAACAAACACTGCTCATTTGCTGTATTATATGTGGAGTAGTTGGATTGCAGATCTGTCACTGTTTCTTTTTTTTTTTTAAATTAATTGAAGAAAAAAAATTGTATGGGCAGGAAATACTTTATTTTATTTTATTTTTTTAAAAGAGTTCCCGAGTGAGCCCCTGTATAGTCATTACTTCACTTAATAATTTCCAATTAGAACAAGATATGTGTTCACTGTGGGATACAGAGCGCAGCCACTGTTTTACTTGAGTCTCCCAATCTTGACCTTGGATGACTTGATAATGGGCCTTAGTTTTGTGAACTTAGTATCCGACACCCATCTTGAATCAGTCAATCATTTGGGGCGTCTTATTATGCCGGCTAGTTTTGTTGGGGTGATCTGGGTCAGTCGCTCGTGACTGGGGCGTGACTGCACTACTTTGTGGTTTGCTCGCCTCCTGCTCAGTTGCCCTTTCCAATTGATTCTTGGATAGGGTGGGATGCGCTGCCTTCTCAGCTCTAGATGGGGAATCAATCAGCCCAATCTAGCCGACTGATTTTAATGTTTGGTCCCATCTTTGACCAGTCTCCTTTTTCCTTGCTTCTTTTTGCTCGATCTGGTCTATTAATTTCACGAAACTGCTTTTTACTATAGAATACTCAATCATAATGTTTAGCATATAGATTTGTGCTATTTATGATTTGTTTGGGTGGCTGCTACTTTTTCAATAAACGATTGTAAAGCTACTTCCTAGAGAAGTAGCTTGTCAGAAACTGTCAGAAAGTTTCTGATGTAGAAGCAGGAGTTTGATTGGGAGTTCTGCTTTGCTGTTAATGTTTTTGATGAAAAAAAATGTTTTTCCCTTATATATGTGTCGGCATATTTTTTTAGGTTTGTGTGTTTTATTTTGAAAAGAGGTCGCCTACAAAAATTGTGCAGCGAATTTTTTAATTTAATTTAAATAAATAATTTGAAAAGTAGTATTTGATTTTTGAAAATAATTTTAAATTTGAAGATTTTAAGATATGAAATCAAGCTGATCTCACATCCCGAAATAGTTTATATAGACGAACACCGCACTACAAACCAGTGTATCTATCCTAAGGTAGGCACACTGCTTGATGGTGGGGCTCGATTAAATAAACTAGAAGATTTATGACATCCGTTTGATTCGAGAAACAATTTTATAAGTCGACAAATTCCTCGCTTAATATGAAAGCATTAAACGGGGTTTATATTACTCAGGTTCTTTAAAATTCCTATAAAGGCAAGCCCTATAGTTAATTACATCTTAAGTGACGGGAATCACCTAAGAAAACTCTCGATAATAATCGGTAGTTCGCTCTTAAGAATTTCAAAGTGTAAGTTTTCGAGGATTGAATTTTGGAATTTCATTAGGGAATAGATCGAATTTGGAACATTTTGTTTTGGGAATTCAAAGGAAGAAAGCGGGAGAAATTACGGATTCGAGCGAACTTCGGTAATTTCCCGACTATCATATTGTTTGGCTCGGATTTAGGAAAGTCCTAATGTTTATTTAATGTTTTGATCTTGCCAATTTTAATTAATTTGGACTTATATTTGTATGGTAAAATCACACAAATAACCTTGAAGATGTGAGGGTTTATGTCGTATCGGACGACGACCTCGAGTCCTAAGACCGGTTAGGGCTTAATTTACATGACATGATCATGCGATGCCTAACAAAAGATTGAGGATTTATGTTGCACTGAGCAAACTACCTCGAAATCCTATGATTTGGTTATTTAATTCTAAAAAGTTTCTGTCGAAGTAGACTCGGGTTTTGCTGATGACGATGGCCGTGCTCGCCCACCATGCTCCAAGCTCCTTGTTGTTGCAGAGGTTTAGTTATAGAAGTCATAAATCAAGAGATGAGAGAAGTGATTTGGTTTAGAGAAAATCTTAGTTTCCAAGTGTTTTTGTGTTTTAATTAAAACAAATCTTAAAGTTGATTATAACGACACCAGTTAAGATCCCACGGTTCCATCCTTCCGGCATCATTATTTTTATCAGATTCACTTAGTTCAGATGAATTTGCTAAACTCAATCGAATGAGTTCCACACTTTCATTTAGACCGTGGGAAATCCCGTTAGCAACACGTAGGTTACATCATCCGAGGTATTCTCGATCATCCAACAGGACGTTTTTAATATAGTTGTAATTGTAGTTTTGTGTTCTGTTTGTGATTCAATTTTGAGTTGTTTTATATTTTGAAATGTTGTGGCGGTGAATTTTATATTGCAATGACTTTTAATTTAGTTTTGGTTTCAGTTTTAGGGACTATCCTAAAGGTGTGGGTTTTCATGCAACGATTGTTTATAATGCGAAAAAGTAAGTGCGATGCGATTAAAGAAATTGCGATAATGTAAATTGCGATAAAATAAAAGCGTACACGGAGGGTCTTCCCGTCATCCCAAGCTGCACTTAAAACACGATTAGAATATTTAAGCGAGTTCCTGAGTAAAGCTAGGGAAGGGTTATGGTTTTTTACCAAATTCCTAATCCTATAGCTCAGTCATTTCCTATGACGTCTGAGTCCTTGTGTTTTGGTTTGAGGACGATTTTCTTCATCAAAGAATAATTAAGTCCAATTGTTCTTATGAGTATACTATCATATTGAGGAAGTGCTTAAGAAGAATCTTAAACATCTTTTCAATATTGATAGGATTGTTTTAAGTCCAAATGAATTTAATCATACAAATGAATTAATCGTCCGTGAATTCTAGTTTTGTTATCTTGCTCAGTGAACTAAGACATTTGAATATCCTATAAGTAAAGTAGCATTTCATTTAACGTTCTGTTTAGGAGTTATGATAACCAAAGCTCTCGAGGGCAAATGGTGTTCAAATGGTTTGTGATTTAGTTTAACTTCGATTAAAGGGTTTAAATTTGGAATAATGTTCGAGTTGCTTTATATTTAACTTCTTTATGTCTTAGGTGATGTTATTTAATTCAATTTAATTTAACTTTAATTTAATTTAATTTGGTTTAGTTTTAATTTTAATTTAATTCTGATTTAATTCAATTTAGTTTGACTTGATGTTAAATTAATTTAATTTAATTTGATTTAATTTCCTTTAATTTAATTTAATTTGATTTAATTTTAATTTAATTTAATTTAATTTAATTTAATTTAATATGTTTTAATTTAATTTAATTTAATTTAATTTAATATTTTTTTATTTAATTTAGTTTAATTTAATTTAATTTAATTTATTTATTTAATTTAATTTAATTTAATTAATTTATTTATTTAATTTAATTTAATTTACTTAGTTTGTTTGGTTTAATTTAATTTAATCTTTAATTTAATTTTATTTTTAATTTTAATTTAATTGAAAATTTAAAAAAATTTAATAATTTAACTTTTTAATTTAATTTAATGATTAAGTCCTTTAACATTTTAAAACTTAAATTTAAATTATCATTTTAATTAAGAATTAAATATTATTGAGATGATTAATTTAGAGATTTTTTTAAATTAAAGAATAAATCTCTTCCTAATAATATCCCTATTTTAATAATTCCAATTTTATTATTCTTCCAAATTTAAACAATTATTTAATTAAGGTTTATTTTAATTATCTTCAAATTGTTTAATAGGTTTCTACCCTTTAATTATTTAAATTTCAATCATCCAAATCAGATTAAGATCAAATATTTTATTTGTTAATTTTATTAAACCTAAAGTTTTAATTAAAGGTTAATATTTTAATTACCATTTTGCCCTTCAAGCTTAATAATTTCATAACTTACTAAATTGAGCTCAAATAAATTTGAAATTTTTATGTGACTTCAGTTATATGTCAATGAAGACATTAGAGGATAAAATGTGATTTTTCTGTATTTAATTTATTTATGTAATTATTTTTGGTGGAAAATAGGGATTTCCAAGAAAAATTTAATAATATGACAAAGGGAAAGTTTCTGTCCTTAAGAAAATTATGAGACATTTATAATGACCAGAGGATCACTTGAACCAATTTTGGTGATTTTTTGAATTATATTATTTTTATTATAATTATTTTAACTTTTGGAGTATTAATTAATTTAAAAATAAAGTAAAGGTTGAAAAATTAATTTTATATTTTTGAAAACTCTCTCTAATATCAAGGAAATCAGAGAATCAATTTTTACAATTTTTTGGTTTTTCTTTGATTTATTATAATTATTTTTGTGAAAATGCTAGAAAATACATTTTTTTAATTTTAAAATTACCCTAGGGCTTTAAAATTTAATATCTCATTAAATAGACCTAAGAAAAATATGGGATTTGTTCTTAAGTGATTAAAATTCAAAGTGTAACATTTTGGTGAATTTTATTATTTTTGTGATTTTTATTATTTTTTAATTATTAAGATATTAAAATAATACAAAAAAATCAACTTTTTTAGAAAATTACAATTTTATTTTTCTTAAATTACCCTGATATCAGAGAGGCTCCAAAACCAATTTGGTGAATTTTTGAAAAGTATTTTGAAAGTTATGAATTTTTTAAAGTTTAAATTGGCTAAATGGCTTAATCAACCCATTTAGTAGGGCTAACCAAGTCCAATTGACTTCAAATTTTTATGGTGGGTTCCTCTGATCCCAAAGCTCAGTGGAGAATTAATTTCAAGTCAATTTGATGTATGATTAGCTCTAATTAATTAAGGAGCTATTTTGGGTGTTTAAGCCAATTAGGGTTATTTTAAATGAATGAACTCAAAACCTATTTTTCCTAGGGTCCTCTGGTCATAAGAGACATCAAGAAATTTTCCTAGAATTTATTTCAAAACATGCTAATTATTGGAATTAAAATACACAAAACAGCAATATGAATTTGAAAAATCAATAACTTCTCATAGGGATGGCCTCTGACTTTGGAAAATTCAGGGAATGTTCCCAAATTCAGAGGCTTCAAAAGCCCTATGGTCTCATTCCATGGTGAATTTCCTATATGCATGGAGAATTAAAACAATGCAGAAGGGAAATAAATCATTAAAAATAAAATACTTTATGAAATTAAATAATTTCTTTTCCACATTATTCTCCTCTGTTCACTGAGCAAGAGGATATTTTTATTTTATTTTTCTGATTTTCCTACATAAAGTTATGGATTTTTGAAGTTTAGGGGAATTAAATAAATCAAAAATACCCTAATTTTCTATTTATCCACGCGGCGCCGCGTCAACCTCGGCAGCTCCGAAGGCCACGCGGCGTGTTCCGGTTCGACGCCGCCATCCGACTCGGCGCTCGGGGCCCCGCCGTGTAGTTCCATCTCTCCGATCCGACGCGATCCCGGCCGTCCGTCCGCGCGTGTATTAAATGAACGGCATCCGTTCATCGTCCCTGAGCGTCCTCACCCGAGAGCCGTCCACACTAAATCCCTAATATCTCACTCAATACTCAATGGATTTTAGTGTTCTTATGTTTCTATGAATTCGTCTCGAAGAGACGAATACATCTATACGGTGATCATGCATTGAAATTAAAGCATTTGAAATGGAGAATCTCCAGAAGCTCGGGATGAAGAATTAGCTCATACCTTTGCTCAGAGAAGTGTGGCTTCAATCTGAGGGTTGTGTCACCTTCGATTGGATCCCAACAAGCTCCAGATGAAGTCTCCTGGTCTGATGAATCGCCTAGGTATGATTTCGACCAAGCCCGATCACAAAGCTTGGAGTCTGGAACAGATGGGTGGCCTGGAGAGGGGGCTTTTGCTGGTGGACTCCTTCCCTTGGTCTGGTGAAGGTGTAGGAACAATCAATTTGAGGATTGATCCACTGTGGAGAAGTGTCCTGATTTTGGGTGGAATTTTGGCTGAGAAATTGAGTTCTGTTGGTGGGGATTAGGGCAAATTGGCACTGGGGATCAACTGCTCTAAGTATGGAAACTTAGGGGTGATATCAATTAAAGGTATGATGAGAAGAAATTGCCATGTGGGCTTTAGGGCCAATTTTGGGCTTTTGTATTTGGTGGAAATGGGCTTTTAAAATGGTTTAGGGAAGTGGGCTTTTGGATTTTAAAATGGATTTTAGGATGAAATTTTGGCAAAGGCTTGGGCCAAATAATTGTTGGGTTTAGCTCATAGATGTGTCATGAGTGACTTGGAGCAAATTGGGAGTGATTTGGGTTTGAATTGGGTTGAATTTGGGCTCCTTTGGTGAATGGGCCAATATAGGTCAAATTGGGCTAACTTGGGCCAATGTTGAGCTAGGGTTGAAATTGATGTAAAATTAATGTTGGGAAATGTTTATGGGAGTGTTTCAAAGAGGTTTTGACTTTGGTTGGGCTTTGATTTTGGGGTTTAGGCTCATTTGGGTTAGGTTTGAGTTTAGGTCAAAATAGGGCCTTTTAGCTTTGGGTTGAAGTTGAGTGGGGTTTGGGTATAAATTTTGGGCAAATAATGTTAGTGTTTTATTTGTGGGAATGTTAAGGAAGATTTGGAAAAGATTTGGGGTTAATTGGAGTTGAATTGGGTGAGTTTGGGTTATGTTTGGGTCATGGGTCCAAATTGGGCTTTAAGGCCAAAAGTGAAATTGGATCCAAATGTCAATCAAATTGGACTTGGATTTGGTCTAGATTGGTGTTGGGATTGTTGAATTGAAGTTTAGAATTGAATTGGATCAGAATTTGGGTCAATTGGGTAGGTTTGGTTTGACATTGGGTTCACTTAGGGTTAAAATGGGTCAAATTGGGGGTTTTGACAAAAGTAGGGTAAATTGACCAAATTGGCCCATGGTGTAGTTTAACAAAATGAAATTGGAAATATTTGGGATTTTCTGAAATTTTCTGGGAATTTTCTGAATTTTTGGATTTTTGGGTCAAGAGGGGTATTTTGGGTATTTGGAGGGTATTGGGAGGTATTTTTGGAATTGTTGGTATTTTTGGGTATGGATGATAAATTTGAGTAATGTGGAAATGTTTAGGAATGGTTTTGAGGAATTTTGGGTAATTTAGGTGTTTTTAGAGGATTTTAAGGGTTTTGGGTAGGCTAGGCGGGTGTAGGGTCCCGGGGGTCAAAAATTAAAAATTTTGAAAATTGAAGATTAGGTGAATGTAAGTGGAATGAAATCATTTTGGTTGAGCCATGAAGCCATATCGAGCCCACATGAGCCATGAAGGGACTCATTTGAGGCATCCGCTATGTTGTTCCTAACCCTCTTACCAAGGGCTTGGGGTTAAGAACCATCCATGTGAATCTCCTACATGAGTCGGGAGGTCAAGTTGGGTATAGGTGTGTGAAAGTGTAGTGTATAAATGTAGTGTGTGTGTAAGTCAGCCCCTTCACTGCACCGAGCCACCGGTGGTAGTCCTAAGGCCAAAGAGTCCTATAGGAACCCATCCTTTAAACTTCCACATTTGATTTCAACCCTCAGGTGATTAGGGGTCTATAGTCAAGTTTGTAGAGTTTGCAGGGAGTTAAGAAGTGGTTTGAATTTTTAAGTGGTGGGTCCCATTTCTAATCCTCTAGGATAGTCAAAGGAAAAGCCTAAGGTTAGATCCTAAGTACTAAAAAGAAGAAGAGAAGACCTCATCAAAAATGAGGTCAACAAATGGACCCCGATAGGTGTGGTGAGCTAACCAAGCACACCGCGCGTATTGGCGTTGACCGAAGAGATCAATGAAACCAACACGGATGTCCAAGTGACAAACTTAGGACGAAGTAGAAGAATTCCCGCCGGGGAGTGTCAAGTACATCTCCGAGACCTGGAGATTCCTGAACTCTCGCTGGGGGAAGGAAAAGGAGGTAAATCCCAAATCACATGACCTGGGGGAATTTCAATTTAGATTTTATTTTGTTTCAGTTTAAGTTTTGATGTGTGAGCTTAGATTTTAGTTTGGAGTTTTAATTTAGATTGATGTTTCGTTAAGATTAATTTGAAGGGATTTGATTTGAAATGAGGATTGGAATTTTGTGGTTTTAGATGTAACATCTTCAACCTCGAAAGAAAATTGAATTGATTAGATTGAATCATTACAATGAGGAGAGATCTCAGAGCAATGCGAAATTGGATGTAAAATCCTTAACCTCAAGAGTTTGATTTTGATGTATTTAATTGCGATAAGGAAAGGATCCTAAAGCAATGCAGTCTCGGATGTAAAATCCTCAACCCCAAAAGTTTGGATTTGATGTATTTCATTGCGATAGGGAAAGGCTCCTAAAGCAATGCAGTCTCAGATGTAAAATCCTCAACCCAAAAGTTTGAATTTGATGTATTTCATTGCGATAAGGAAAGGATCCTAAAGCTATGCAGTCTCGGATGTAAAATCCTCAACCCCAAAAGTTTGATTTTGATGTATTTCATTGCGATAGGGAAATGATCCTAAAGCAATGCAGTCTCGGATGTAAAATCCTCAACCCCAAGAATTTGAATTTGATGTATTTCATTGCGATAGGGAAAGGCTCCTAAAGTAATGCAGTCTCGGATGTAAAATCATCAACCCCAAAAGTTTGGATTTGATGTATTTCATTGCGATAGGGAAATGATCCTAAAGCAATGCAGTCTCGGATGTAAAATCCTCAACCCCAAGAATTTGAATTTGATGTATTTCATTGCGATAGGGAAAGGCTCCTAAAGCAATGCGGTCTCGGATGTAAAATCCTCGACCCAAAAGTTTGAATTTGATGTATTTCATTGCGATAGGAAATGATCCTAAAGCAATGCGGTCTCGGATGTAAAATCCTCAACCCCAAGAATTTGAATTTGATGTATTTCATTGCGATAAGGAAAGGATCCTAAAGCAATGCAGTTTCGGATGTAAAATCTTCAACCTCAAAAGTTTGATTTTGATGTATTTCATTGCGATAGGGAAAGGCTCCTAAAGCAATGCAGTCTCATATGTAAAATCCTCAACCCAAAAGTTTGAATTTGATGTATTTCATTGCGATAGGGAAATGATCCTAAAGCAATGCAGTCTCGGATGTAAAATCCTCAACCCCAAGAATTTGAATTTGATGTATTTCATTGCGATAGGGAAAGGATCCTAAAACAATGCAGTTTCAGATGTAAAATCCTCAACCTTAAAAGTTTGATTTTGATGAATAGTCATTGACTTTGCAAAGATTTGTAGTGTTGATTTGAAGAGTGTGGAATTTTGGTGTTTCGAGAATTTCATGAAAGTTGTAAAAGACTTTCATAGAAGGAAATAAATTAGGAGGGAATATATAGATGCTACATATCTCATTCAAAAGAGTTGATCGGAAGTCACTGGTTTGGATTGGATATAATTCCTCGCCATCAGATTCGATCCGTGTCAATGGAATCAACTGCTTCCATCCCAGACAAGGGAGAGAATAGAACTGATTGGATTTCAGATTTGGAAGGTTGAGTTTGAATTTGATTGAGGTTTGATTTGAAATTTGGAAAGATTGAATTTGAGATTTGATTGAGATTTGGAAGGATTGAATTTGAAATTTGATTTAAAATTTGATTTGAGATCTGGAAGATCAAATTTGAAATTTGATCGAGATTGGATTTGGAATTTGATTGAAATTTGATTTGGAATCTGGAAAGATTGAATTTGAAATTTGATTGAGATTTGATTTGGAATCTGTGTTCATTTTGTTTGTCCTTTAATGATTCAAATTTATTTTATCGTGAATTTGGAGTTCATCGTTTTTTAGATTTTTAAGGAAAGTTTTCTTTTATTCTTTTTTTTTATTTCTTTTCTGTTCTTTGTTCGAAGTTCATTTAACTTTAATGGCGTTTCCCAATCAATTTGCACAAAAGAGGTGAAGGCCAAAAATGTGACATGGTCACTTTCATTCCAATCATGTCGAAGATACATCATACAACTCGATCTGGAACACATCTCATACAATCCATGTAGACTCAAAACGGACTATGTATGATCTTTGTCGATCCATCCAAAGAAGCATCTGTCAAAAATCCATGTCTGAATAGTGGGGTACATGGTCAATAACATCACCTTCCAAGCCATCCTCGGCAAGGATGCCGTATGGATGTACATCGGAGGTGTGATATTTTCCATGTAGCTCACAGCTTGTAAGGCCGGAGGCTCTCTAGCTCCGGGTCCAGTCGGAAATGGTAAGGTGTCTTCCTGTCGTCCATCCTTCCGAAAGTAACCGAGATCCGCTTCACCGGTACTCCCGGTATGCAATGTTTAGCGATATCCGCTCCGTTGCCCTTCGGTATCATGACGGAACCTACCGGTAATGGTATCTTCACCGGCCCTCGGAACTCACCCGGGCCTCGCTATCCGGAGGTCGGATCCGAACATGATGTTACACTCGTTCAGGAAAGAGACCGTGCGTAAAGGTCCGACAAAGTCGTGGTGATCTATGTGCGGGGGTATGCGATCACCTCGCTTGTAAATGTTAATAATGCAGCTATTGGGTATGTAATCCGCTGCGTACCCTCCATGTTATTAACCTCTTTACCATTCTCTTGATGACTAATGGCATTGGATCCACTTGGCCATGACGGAGTATCCCCGGTGGGTTTCCTTCCCGTCTTCCGCGAAGTTGTAGCAAGCATCCACATTGTATTGTAATTCTTCCTTTCCCTGGCATCCATCTCCGGGGTTCTGAGTAGGTGTTTTCTCTTAGGCGGCCCATTCTTTTCAAATCCCGGATGCAGTCCACGATTTGTTGTTGTTCGTATTCTGAGAACACGTCTGTATGTAGCTCGAGGCCTTCTAGTATATTGATCCTCCTCGCCTCCGATTCTTTCGAAGTATTCAAAAGTTTTCTTTTCGACATTCTGCATTCTTTCCAGCTCGTATTCTGGAATAATCTGCAAATAGCGGGGCCTGGTGACGTATTGTGGGATATACGGCTCAATCCCTTCACGTTCTCCTACATACCTCAGCTCCTCGGGGATGATGTCCGTCGGGACATCCTCCGGGGTTGCTTCTGCAACAAGGTTATGCATTATCGGTGGTTCTATCTCGGTGGCGTGGTAGCCTTCTTTCTTCTCGCTCTTCTTGAGATTTCCCCGGTTTCTTCTCGTTATCCTAGGAGCCGGCCTCCTTTCTTCGGTACTCGGTGAACCGGTGTCCTTGAAGTGTGTGTGCCGGCAGTAGCAATCGCCTCGTCGCGCCGGTCCGTCGCTAGTTTGGTTAACATCTTGCGGATACGGCGATTCTTATTTCTTCGTTGAGTTGCTCGTGAGAGTAGCTCTTCGTACTTCCCGAATCTCCGTGGGCGCGGCGCCGACAAGCTCGCCCTCGCCGTAGCGACTACGTACTTGATTTTCTTATCTTCTTCGGTGTTTGTTTTTCTTTTCGTCGCTCGAATCGGTGGCTTGGGCCACCCACTTTCATCACCGTCCGCCCGGGCAGTTCCTCTCGTCAACCGGGATCCGGCCACTTTCCTCGTATCGTAGGCTCCGCCGGTGCGAAGTCCGAGTCAATCTCGATTATCGCTCCATCTTTCACCCTCTTTTCATCGAGTGCAAGGCTTACGCCATTTCTAAAGTTCGAGACCAATCGCCCGTTCGACATTTCCCCGCGAAAAGACAAGGAAAAGGATCGGGGTCGTACTAAGAATAAGAACATTAAGAAAATGTTTATTAAAGACATTTTTTTATTATTACTTTTTGTATTTTTAAATTTAACGAGAATGAAGTGGGATGAGATCGAGAAAGAGATTTTGATATGGAAGAGAAAACAAGGAAAACTTTATTATCATGATTTTATTTATTTTAGCACATTTTTTATTATCTTTGGGTTCGGACCCAGTCATAAGTAATTACTTCGCCCGTGCTTCTAGGGATGAAGAATTCATTCCTTCGAAATATTAGGTAGCGTAATACTTCTTCAAATATCGTCCGTTGATCGGAAGCATATGTCGTTCTCCTCGTGATTCACTAGCCGGTAAGAGCCTCCCGAGTATATCGCTTCAACCACAAACGGCCCTTCCCAAGTAGGTTCAAATTTTCCTCCTATATTGCGATGTGCAAGAATAGGTCTTTTGAGAACGAGAACTAAGTCACCAACTTTCAAGGTTCTCGGGCGGACCGGTCCGTCATGGGCTTCGAACCATCTTAGCTTGGTATAGTTCTAAATTCTCGTCGCGCTGCAAGTCTTTTCCCTTCCGTACTTTCTAATTCCTCTAGTCGTAACTCGACATTTTCTTCTGTAGTCATTTTGTTTGCAACTCGCAATTCCGAGTGAAGGAAGCCGAACCTCTAAAGGTAACATCGCCTCGGACCCATACACCGGAGCGTAAGGTGTAGCTTCGAGTAGGAGTTCGAAGGTTGTCCGGTAGGCCCATAAGGCTTCTAATAACTTCTCGTGCCAATTTCTCTTATTATCGTCCAAGGTTTTCTTTAAGATTTGAACGAGAGTTTTATTAAAAGCCTCAGCCAGTGCCGTTTGCTCTTGGGTAGTAAATTGTTGAATATCGCCGACCGATTCCGTGTTTCCCGACAAAATTATTGATTTGTGTGCTTCGAATGCTGACCCATTATCCGAGATGATCTCGCGCGGCACTCCGAAAAGGTAGACAACTTGGTTCTTGAAAACCGTAGCACGTGGTGTGCTTTAACTTCTCCGAGTGGAACCGCCTCCGCCCACTCGGAAAAGTAATTTGTAGCCGCAAGAATGAAGCGATGTCCTTTCGAAGATGGTGGTTCTATTGGACCCACTATATCTGTGCCCCAACATTCAAATGGCCACGACGCAATTATCGGATGTAACACATTTGGAGGTTGGTGTAGAACCACTCCGTGCACTTGGCATTGGTGACAGCTCTTGGCGATTTTTATGCAGTCGGTCATCATCGAGGGCCAGTAGTACCCTAGTCTTTTAATTTTCATTTTCATTTTCGGACCCGACTGGTGAGCGCCACAGAGTCCTGAATGTATCTCTTTAACAATTTCACGGGCCTCGGACCCGCTTAGGCACCTTAGCCACATTTGATCAAAAGACCTTCTGTACAAGGTGTTGTTTATTAATGCGTAGGACAGAGTTCTTTTCTTGATCTGATGGGCTAGCGACCTATCGTCTGGTAGTTTTCCTGTTTGCGGTGTAGTCATGTAATGGTTGTCGCCAATCTTCTGCATTTTCTGTCACTGTCGCAACTGATTCTTCTGCTTTTTCTGATTTGTGTATTGTGTCTATGTCAAGTCTGTGACAGACTCGACGTCCGTGAACCGACACTTCCACCGACTCATCTTGCAAACAAGCAAATTCTTTTGCGAGGTGAGCTAACGCATCTCGCTAAAGCATTTTCTTTTCCGGGAATTTTGTAGATCGTCACATTCGGAATTTGTTCCAACAATTCGTATGGCATATTGGAAGTATTGCTCGAGTCTTGGCTTTAAAATTCCATCTTGTCCAACGATCCGTTGAATGATTAACTCGCGAATCCCCGTAGATGTTGATGTCCGTTATCCCCATTCGAATAGCTAATTCCAGATCCCGTTATGAGGGCTTCGTATTCCCGCTCGTTATTTGTACACGGCTCCGTAAAGTGGTAGGAGTATCTTAACATCCCCCGCTCCGTGTTATAAAGATTAGTCCGATTCCCGCCTTACCGGGCACTATCACTTGCGATTCTTCGTCTTTGTGTGCTCGAAGATGCTCCGTCGAAATATAATTCCCAACATCGATCATCGGGGACTTCTAAGCTCATTATTTGTTCATCCGGCGGATCGTCATCGAGAGGAGATTCTGCCGCAAAGGGTGTGCTCGCAAGGAAGTCCTGCTAAGACTTGTCCCTTTACGGCACGAAGAGGCACGAAAGTTATATCGAATTGCGATAATATAATCGACCATCCGGCAAGTCCGCCGGAAAGCGTTGGACGGGTCATCAAGTATTGCAATGGATTAAATTTCGAGATCAGGTTGACCTTATGAGAAAGCATGTAGTGCCTGAGCTTTTGAGCGGCGAAGATCAGGGCCAAACAATGCTTTTCAATTGCGGGATACCTTATTTCCGTCGGAAGTAAACGACGGCTTAAATAGTAAAGGGCATTTTCTTTACCCTCATCATTGACTCAGGCTAACGAGGCTCCGAGAGAGTCGTCTAAAGCCGCGGTATAAAGTATCGCGGTCTACTCCGAGACCGGGGTCGCTAAGACAGGAGGTGTCATTAAATATTGCTTAATGTCCTCGAAGGCCTTCTGGCATTTCTCTTCCCAAATAAATTTGGCGTCCTTTTTAACTAGTGCCGAGAAAGGCTGACACCTACCTGGCAAGTTTGAGATAAAGCGTCGAAGATATGCCAGCTTCCCTTGAAAAGATCGTGGTTGCTTTAAGGTTTTGGGAGGCGGCATTTCTAAGATAGCTTTAATCTTTTCCGAGTCGATTTCAATTCCACGATGTCGGACCACGAATCCTAAGAATTTCCCGGAGGTGACGCCGAAGGCACATTTTAGGGGATTCATCTTAAGGTTAAATTGTCTTAATCGTTCGAAAACAATTCTCAAATCATACAGTGGTTGTCCTTACTTTGCTCTCGATGACCACATCGTCCACGTAGCGATTCGACTTGATTGTGGATGAGATCATCAAAAATTATTGTCATTTCTCTCGGTAGGTTGCTCTGCGTTCTTCGGTCCGAATGACATCACCGTGTAGCAATATACTCCGATCGGCGTTCGAATGTCGTAAGCTTTTCATCTTCCGGAGTCATTTTTATCCAGTTGTATCTCGAAGATCCATCCATGAATGAGAATATTTCATGCGTTGAAGCAATGTCGATCATTAATTCTCGGATCGGTAGAGGAATTCATCTTTTGGACATGCCTTGTTTAAATCTCCGAAGTCCACACAAATTCCGATCCGACCATTCTTCTTTCGACTGGCACCACATTGGTAACCAAGTCGGGTATTGTTCTTCACGGACAAATTTAGCGTGCTATTAGCTTTTTAACTTCAGCTATGACTTGTTGTTCGATTTCTAGACGCATTCTTCCGGGACCTCGTCTGGCCGGGACGAAAGTAGGATCCACTCCTAGTTTATGGATCTGCGACCTCGGAGCTAATCCCGGCATCTCATCGTAGTTCCAAGCAAAACAGTCTTTAAATTCCATTAATAACTTGATTATTTCTTCGGAGTTTTCTTCATTGAGTAAGGAGCTAACAAAGGTAGGTCTAGGCTCTTCGCTAGTACCTAAGTTAACTTTCGTTAACTCATATATTGTAGATTTAATTTCTTCTTCGAATTTTGGTGGAGCGTCTCCAACTTGTGAATCTTCAAATTCTTCTGTGGTTTCCATGCAGTTTTCATTAGACTCGCAAGTGACAACCAAGCAAAATTCGGCATCGTCAACCGATCCTACCGTGCCGAATCCGAGACCATGCTTTGAATTGGGTGGACGACCGGAGTTATTCCATAATTTTTCAAAATGTTGTGATTGGCCTTTTGTCCATTTTCGAGGTAAGAAACCAAGTCTGAATTAAATTTTGAACACGGGGAGAGTACCACTCAAAAGGTAATTCCATTAATTTCGATGAAGTGACATCTTCAAATTGTACATTATTTTCGGCTTTGGAGGAAGGAGCACCACGGTAGAATTTGATTGGCTTTGCACGCCGCTACGTACCTCTTTGACCACCATACCCTCGACCTTATTAGAATGGATCGGGGTTAGGGTCATAGTATGTACATAGTGGTTAATCTTCTCGTACATCGATTTGTATTCTTCGCTCTTCTCATCTTCGAGAGAGATCTTGAATTGCGGCTTCTTCCGACTTATTGTCGCTGCTTCTTGTTTGATCTCTTTTTCTTCTTCGGAATCGTCTTCCCGATCAACATTGATGGTTGATTTCCTCCGTCCGATCGTCCTAACGTCTCGCCACGACCTCGTCCCCGGCCTCGACCTCGGATGCGAGTTGTGGAGAAAACTTCACCATCTCGCCGTAAGGGAGTGGTGAGTGACTGTCGGACAAGAACTTCAGGTTCTTCATCGTCCTGAACTTTCTTTGCTTCATTTGTTATGGTATCTCTGGAGAAGATTGTTTTCTTCGGTGGTGCATAATAAGCTGTATCTTCGTGGATTCCAATTTCATGTACGGAGAATGGTTGTAAGTCACCTTTGATGCATTGTTCCCTCCATCGTAGTATTTGATGCAGCGATGCGGAGATGATGGCACCATCCTCGTTTTCATGTATCCATGGTCGGCCCGAGTAGAGCGTTGAACGACGTTTCGAATCGATTATGTGAAATTTTGCGGTTGTCTTTGCCAAGTCACCGGTCTTCATTAGTAGTGTTATTGATCCGAGGGCTCTTTCTCCTTTCTGGTTGAATCCTCTTAGTAACATTTTGTCGGCTTCGAGCTCGCGAGCATCGATTTCCATGTATGCTAGTGTCCGAAGACTCATTATATTGATTGATGCTCCTGGATCCACCAATACTGCGGAGAGTGTAAACTTCCCAATTAGTAACTGAAATGTACAACGGTCGGTTGTGGTCTGCTGTCCCAAGTAATAGGTCATTGTCCGTGAAGGTAACACCTCGCTGTTCCTTTAACGAACAAACCTCATCTAAGGAATCTCCGGCCATTTGAGCTAAGCAAATTTCTGGATCAAGTAAGGCCTTGATCAGAGCTTCTCTCATCTCCTTTGATAAGACGAGAGCGTCGTAAATGCTCGCTTGGTCGGTGGTTTCCTAAGATGGGCTAGACGTTGTAGTCTACTTTGTTTTCATGTGTCTCGGCTTCTTCTCGAATGGGTATTTCTTCTGCTGGGGTTGGTTCTTCCTGAACAACCACCTGCTTTCCTTTGTCCTTTGGACCCATTCTCGGAGGTAGAACTCTCCCACTTCTTAAGTTTACTTCTGTAATTTCCTCTGAATCTAGTGTTGAGCTTACTGGTGTTTTTTTCTCCTGAATTGGAATGACAGGTTCTTCTGGATTAGCCTCAGAGTCTGAAGGCTCTAATTCTATTGTGACTGGAGCTCCTCGAAACTCGCAAATAGATTCGTTGCTTGTTGAACTCTCATAGCCTCCTTGATGGATGTCTTCTTTGTCATTGTGATCATCGAGATTGTGTATGATTTGAGAATTGTCATTTGTATCGAAATCGATGTCCGGATTGTCGCTAGTTACGTAATCGTTAGAAACAGTCAAAACGTAGCCAACGCCATCACCCTTATCATTATAAGATCCCACCGGAGTGAGCGAGATAATCATACGGAGTCGGAGGTTAGAGGGATTTCTCCCCCGAATCGGAAACAACTATCCTAGGATAAGCAACCCCTAGTCTAGCCTTAGGAGCCTCGGTTTTCTCTTCTTCGTCGATTTTCTTCTTCTCTTCAACTGTCTCTTGTTGAGGTGGTTCTTCTATCGCAAGTGATAGTGCCGACTTAGCAGGTTTCGAACTCTGAATTGAAGCTCGCACCGAGGCGGTTTGGATGCTGTCTAAAATCTTCTTCGAAGACCTTGTCCAAGCGGTAGTCCATCCATCGTCAGTTGTATAGGGATCTATCAGAACAATGAGATCGGTCGAGACAACATTGACGGAACCTCCTTTCTGGGGTTCCTTCATGTACTTCTTCGGGATTGTTATATTCCCTTTCCGAAGGTTGTCATTGAGCCAACTTTTGAAGGTAATGCAATCTTCTATCTTGTGCCCAAGCATTCGGTGGTAGGGGCAAAAGTTGGGATCACCTTTCTTGTTGACTTCATCTGGTCTCTTAGGCTCTGGCAGCTGGAAATCTGGAGTCTTCATCAGACTAAGGAACATTTTTGGCACTGCCTCATTCTTGAATGGATATTCCCAGCTCAGAAGCTCCCTTAATGTACGTTGCGGACGAGGCGGTTGTTCATATTGTGGAGATGACTGATAGCTGGGTCGGGTTTGTCTGGTAATTTTGTTGAGGTTGTCTGGGCCGTTCGGACGATATTTGTATCGGTTGCTTGCCTTTGTCGACTCGCCGCAATGATCCCGAATTTCTTTTTAAAAGTCTTCGCAGGCTTTTGCTTGTCCGTCTTGTCGGCGAAACTTAATTGCTTCGCCTCCTCTTGCAAGCTCCCGGCCTTGCTTAACAACTTCTCGAAAGTCTTAATAGTAAATCCCTTGAGGAGAAGTGCTATCGGGCCGTGAATGATTTTAAGTAAGATGCCGATTGCATGCTGTTCTTGTAGTTGTGGTTCACACTTCATACTTAGATTTCTCCATCGAAGTATGTAATCCACCAAAGTTTCGTTCGGCTTCTGCTTCTCTACCACTAAATCACCTATAGTGATGTGGTGCTGAGCTCCGGCGAATCGCTTGATGAAGAGGTTTTCTAGTTCCGAGAATGTCTTCACCGAACCATTTGGTAATCTCGCATACCAATCAGAGGCGATCCCCGACGAGCCGCCGACGAACCGTCGGAAGAGTAATGCATCGCTCCCGCCGCATTGCAACAACCGGCACGAAAGTGTGCAACATGCCGTCGGGGGTTCTCGGTTCCATCAAAGGTCTCGAACGGAGGTGGTACGAAGCCTTTTGGGTATTGGACACGTCGAATTCTTCCGGTAAGGTCTACCCGTCCGAATGGATGTCCCGATCTTTGATTGTGCTAAGGCTTCTCACACCTGCTGTTCCACCAAGCTCTTGATATCTTTTTCTGGAATCATACTTTGTGTTGTATCTTTCTTTAACTGATCATCCCCGTTGACGGATGTAATCTCCTTTCCTCCGTCTACAATGTGAATGACCTCTGGGGGTGTCTCTCTTTGGGGTTGCACTTGACTTTGGAGAGTGGCTAGGGCTGGCTGCCCATCTCTTCCATCCTCTTCGCCATTTGGGAGATCGTATCGTCTTTCTCTTGAAGCCGCCTCCTCATCACTTCCGGCTCCTCTCTTTCCGCGGCCGCAGAGCACCTCGTGAAGCCGACGAAGCTCGCGTTTCGACCATGTTGATTTCTCGCGTACTCATCGTCCATGAATTCCGATGAATCAATCTCGTCTCCGAATTTCTCTTCTCTTTCTTTTGCTAGTCGTCGAATATCGGTCCTCAACTTTTCCATAAGCATCCTCCAGCGGTCCTTTCTGTGCATCCTTGCAGTTGTCGTGTGATGGCTGTCGGGTTCCCTTCTCATGAGTCCCCTTTACTGCAGTGGCGCTTTCTTCAGATTCAAGTCTCCTGACGAGACTTTCCTTCTCGGACTGTTGTTTCAATCTTAACTGTCCAGTGGTGGGACGTCATACCATCCTTCTTGCAGCAGAAGGTTTAGGACCAGATGGTCTATCAGCCAAATGCTGGATGGTGGTATCCTCCCTAATCTGCAACCCTGAAACAACGATAGGCGGACTAGCCTTCATCCTTTTATTTGGCTTTTCCGTAACGATGGCGGGTTCTACTCGTGGCCCAAGACGGGATTTGACCGGCACCCGCCCTATCCTTCTTAGAATCTCCGATACGGGGCATTTCTCTTTCTTTGCTAGCTTCTCGATCACGTACCGTAGTCGGGCAAATGGTGTGTTCCTAGCCCTTTTCTTTCTGCTGTCGTTGTAGTATGCTGGTTGAGGTAATGTAGAAACAATCCTGCGGACATTTTCCTCGTCAGATGCGGCGAAAAGGGGATGGAATCTACTTCCTTCCAAAAGGGGTGTATCTTCAGGCAAAGGTATGTATTCAGGTAGGGGTGTGTACTCAGGGATTTCTGGGATCTCCTCCAGGAAAGAAACTTCGGCAGCTCTGGCCTCCCCGGCAATTTTCCTACTTCGTTCCTTCTTTGGGTCCGTGTTAGTGATGGAATTCTTGAGCTGGACCCGATTTCAAAAACGAAGGTCTCACGAAAAATCCGTACCCTCCACGGTAATAGGTTCACCATAGCTTCGGATTTCCTTCCCCTTTAATCCGGCGAAGCCGGGGTAGGTGCAGAGACAACTAGACCAAGTGGGGGTAGTAAGAACGATCCTTCATGGACGACGAAGTACTCCTCTCAGTCGGGATCTTTTGCAGGGGAGGAAACTCTTGGGTTGACCTAAGGTTGAACTCGATCAATGGCTTCTCAGATTCAGATACTTCGTTTGTCAGCGCGAAAATGAAAACGTCGGTGATCTTGACATTTGTGTTCTCGAATCCTCGTCCAAACCGGATGATCCCATTGTCGGGCAGCTCATCCTTGTAAACAGCGAAGTCGAGTCCATTGGTGAAGGAGAAAATCAGCTTTGGGGCTTCCATTTCTGCAGGGTAGATCCTGATTGTCAGTCCCAAGTTATGCTTCTTCTCATTAGGACGAAAAGAAAGGAATCGAAAAGAGTCCGAACACATTCTTGTTCATGTATTTATAAGGAGTTATTTGTTAAAAGAGTCATTCATTAGAGGGTTTGTTCGTTTAGAACGGAATGTTCAAAGGTGTAGAGAAGGTAATGAATCTGATTCAGAGTTGGAAAGGAAAAGAAAGTCTTATGCAAGACTTCTCGACTCGAAGGATCACTCCTAAACTAACACCTATTGAGGGTCCACCCCACCTCGTAAATGAGGTAAAAGGATCTCGGAACCTCTCTGTTTAGGGGTGTCTAAACAAGTGGCTCCTAAATCCGAGAGAATGTTGGCTATACTTGTTCATGGTAGAAATGAACATAGTATTCCAACGGAAAGAAGGGTAGCTTAATCCACAAGGGACATGGATACACTACCGATTTTTGAAAGCAGAATTGTCTGATTAAAATGGAGAGAGGAATTGTCCCCAGCGGAGTCGCCAGAAGTTGTCGGCATATTTTTTTAGGTTTGTGTGTTTTATTTTGAAAAGGGGTCGCCTACAAAAATTGTGCGGCGAATTTTTTAATTTAATTTAAATAAATAATTTGAAAAGTAGTATTTGATTTTTGAAAATAATTTTAAATTTGAAGATTTTAAGATATGAAATCAAACTGATCTCACATCCCAAATAGTTTATATAAACGAACACCGCACCACAAACCGTGTATCTATCCTAAGGGTAGGCACACTGCTTGATGGTGGGGCTCGATTAAATAAACTAGAAGATTTGTGACATCCGTATGGTCTGCGAACCAATTTTATAAGCCGACAAATTCCCCTGATTAATATGAAAGCATTAAACAGGGTTTATATTACCTGGGTTCTTTAAAATTCCCTATAAGGGCAAGCCCCTATAGTTAATTACATCTTAAGTGACGAGAATCACCTAAGAAAACTCTCGATAATAATCAGTAGTTCTGCTCTCAAGAATTTCATAGTGTAAGTTTTCAAGGGATTGAATTTTGGAATTTCATTAGGGAATATATCAAATTTGGAACATTTTGTTTTGGGAATTCAAAGGAAGAAAAGCAGGAGAAATTACAGATTCGAAGCGAACTTCGGTAATTTCCCGACTATCCTATTGTTTGGTTCGGATTTAGGAAAGTCCTAATGTTTATTTAATGTTTTAATCTTGCCAATTTTAATTAATTTGGACTTATATTTGTATGGTAAAATCACACAAATAGCCTTGAAGATGTGAGGGTTTATGTCGTATCGGACGACGACCTCGGAGTCCTAAGACCGGTTAGGGCTTAATTTACATGACATGATCATGCAAATGCCTAACAAAAGATTGAGGATTTATTTTGCACTAGGCAAACTACCTCGAAATCCTATGATTTGGTTATTTAATTCTAAAAAGTTTCTGTCGAAGTAGACTCAGGTTTTGCTGATGACGATGGCCGTGCTGCCCACCATGCTCTAAGCTCCTTGTTGTTGCAGAGGTTTAGTTATAGAAGTCATAAATCAGGAGATGAGATAAATGATTTGGTTTAGAGAAAATCTTAGTTTCCAAGTGTTTTTGTGTTTTAATTAAAACAAATCTTAAAGTTGATTATAACGACACCAGTTAAGATCCCACGATTCCATCCTTCCGGCATCGTTATTTTTATCGGATTCACTTAGTCCAGATGAATTTGCTAAACTCAACTGAATGAGTTCCACACTTTCATTTAGACCGCGGGAAATCCCGTTAGCAACACGTAGGTTACATCATCCGAGGTATTCCCGATCATCCAACAGGACGTTTTTAATTTAGTTGTAATTGTAGTTTTGTGTTCTTTTGTGATTAAATTTTGAGTTGTTTTATATTTTGAAATGTTGTGGCGGTGAATTTTATCTTGCAATGACTTTTAATTTAGTTTTGGTTTCAGCTTTAGGGACTATCCTAAAGGTGTGGGTTTTCATGCTACGGCTTGTTTATAATGCAAGAAAAAATAAGTGCGATGCAATTAAAGAAATTGCAATAAAATAAAAACGTACTCGGAGGGTCTTCCCGTCATCCCAAGCCGCACTTAAAACACAATTAGAATATTTAAGCAAGTTCCTAGGTAAAGCTAAGGGAAGGGTTATGGTTTTCTACCAAATTCCTAATCCTATAGCTAGTCATTTCCTATGACGTCTAGGTCCTTGTGTTTTGGTTTGAGGACGATTTTCTTCATCAAAGAATAATTAAATCCAATTGTTCTTATGAGTATACTATCATATTGAGGAAGTGCTTAAGAAGAATCTTAAACATCTTTTCAATATTGATAGGATTGTTTTAAGTCCAAATGAATTTAATCATACAAATGAATTAATCGTCCGGGAATTCGAGTTTTGTTATCTTGCTCAGTGAACTAAGACATTTGAATATCCTATAAGTAAAGTAGCATTTCATTTAACGTTCTGTTTAGGAGTTATGATAACCAAAGCTCTCGAGGGCAAATTGGTGTTCAAATGGTTTGTGATTTAGTTTAACTTCAGTTAAAGGGTTTAAATTTGGAATAGTGTTCAAGTTACTTTATATTTAACTTCTTTATGTCTTAGGTGATGTTATTTAATTCAATTTAATTTAACTTTAATTTAATTTAATTTGGTTTAGTTTTAATTTTAATTTAATTCTGATTTAATTCAATTTAGTTTGAGTTGATGTTAAATTAATTTAATTTAATTTGATTTAATTTACTTTAATTTAATTTAATTTGATTTAATTTTAATTTAATTTAATTTAATTTAATTTAATATGTTTTAATTTAATTTAATTTAATTTAATTTAATATATTTTTTATTTAATTTAGTTTAGTTTAATTTAATTTAATTAATTTATTTATTTAATTTAATTTAATTTAATTAATTAAATATTTATTTTAATTTAATTTACTTAGTTTGTTTGGTTTAATTTAATTTAATCTTTAATTTAATTTTATTTTTAATTTTAATTTAATTGAAAATTTTAAAAAGTTTAATAATTTAACTTTTTAATTTAATTTAGTGATTAAGTCCTTTAACATTTTAAAACTTAAATTTAAATTATCATTTTAATTAAGAATTAAATATTATTGAGATGATTAATTTAGGGATTTTTTTAAATTAAAGAATAAATCTCTTCCTAATAATATCCCTATTTTAATAATTCCAATTTTATTATTCTTCCAAATTTAATCAATTATTTAATTAAGGTTTATTTTAATTATCTTCAAATTGTTTAATAGCTTTCTACCCTTTAATTATTTAAATTTCAATCATCCAAATCAGATTAAGATCAAATATTTTATTTGTTAATTTTATTAAACCTAAAGTTTTAATTAAAGGTTAATATTTTAATTACCATTTTGCCCTTCAAGCTTAATAATTTCATAACTTACTAAATTGAGCTCAAATAAATTTGAAATTTTTATGTGACTTCACTCATATGTCAATGAAGACATTAGAGGATAAATTGTGATTTTTCTGTATTTAATTTATTTATGTAATTATTTTTTGTGGAAAATAGGGATTTCCAAGGAAAATTCAATAATATGACCAAGGGAAAGTTTCTGTCCTTAAGAAAATTATGAGACATTTTTAATGACCAGAGGACCACTTGGACCAATTTTAGTGATTTTTTGAATTATATTATTTTTATTGTAATTATTTTAAATTTTGGAGTATTAATTAATTTAAAAATAAAGTAAAGGTTGAAAAATTAATTTTATATTTTTCAAAACTCTCTCTGATATCAAGGAAATCAGAGTATCAATTTTTACAATTTTCTGATTTTTCTTTGATTTATTATAATTATTTTAGTGAAAATACTAGAAAATACATTTTTTTAATTTTAAAATTACCCTAGGGCTTTAAAATTTAATATCTCATTAAATAGACCTAAGAAAAATATGGGATTTGTTCCTAAGTGATTAAAATTCAAAGTGTAACATTTTGGTGAATTTTATTATTTTTGTGATTTTTATTATTTTTTAATTATTAAGATATTAAAATAATACAAAAAAATCAACTTTTTTAGAAAATTACAATTTTATTTTTCTTAAATTCCCCTTATATCAGAGAGGCTCCAAAACCAATTTGGTGAATTTTTGAAAAGTATTTTGAAAGTTATGAATTTTTTAAAGTTTAAATTAGGCTAAATGGCTTAATCAACCCATTTAGTAGGGCTAACCAAGTCCAATTGACTTCAAATTTTTATGGTGGGTTCTTCTGATCGCAAAGGTCAGTGGAGAATTGATTTCAAGTCAATTTGATGTATGATTAGCTCTAATTAATTAAGGAGCTATTTTGGGTGTTTAAGCCAATTAGGGTTATTTTAAATGAATGAACTCAAAACCTATTTTTTCTAGGGTCATCTGGTCATAAGAGACATCACGAAATTTTCCTAGAATTTATTTCACAACATGCTAATTATTGGAATTAAAATACTCAAAACGAGCAACATGAATTTGAAAAATCAATAACTTCTCATAGGGATGACCTCGACTTTGGAAAATTCGTGGAATGTTCCCAAATTCGGAGGCTTCAAAGCCCTATGGTCTCATGCCATGGTGAATTTCCTATATGCATGGAGAATTAAAACAATGCGAAGGGAAATAAATCATTAAAAATAAAATACTTTATGAAATTAAATAATTTCTTTTCCACATTATTCTCCTCCGTTCACTCGAGCAAGAGGGTATTTTTATTTTATTTTTCTGATTTTCCTACACAAAGTTATGGATTTTTGAAGTTTAGGGAATTAAATAAATAAAAAATACCCTAATTTTCTATTTATCCACGCGGCGCCGCGTCAACCTCGGCAGACTCCGAAAGGCCACGCGGCGCGTTCGGTTCGACGCCGTCATCCGACTCGCGTGCTCGGGCCCCGCCGTGTCGTTACATCTCCTGATCCGATGCAATCCTGGCCATCTGTCCGCGCGTGTATTAAATGAACGACATCCGTTCATCGTCCCCAAGTGTCCTCACCCGAGAGCCGTCCACACTAAATCCCTAATATCTCACTCAATACTCAATGGATTTTCGTGTTCTTATGCTTCTATGAATTCGTCTCGAAGAGACGAATACATCTATACGGTGATCATGCATCGAAATTAAAGCATTTGAAATGGAGAATCTCCGGTAGCTCGGGATGAAGAATTAGCTCATACCTTTGCTCAGAGAAGTGTGGCTTCAATCTGAGGGTTGTGTCTCCTTCGATTGGATCCCAGCAAGCTCCAGATGAAGTCTCCTGGTCTGATGAACCGCCTAGGTATGATTTCGACCAAGCCCGATCACAAAGCTTGGAGTCTGGAACAGATGGGTGGCCTGGAGAGGGGGCTTTGCTCGGTGGACTCCTTCCCTCGGTCCGGTGAAGGTGTAGGAACAATCAATTTGAGGATTGATCCACCGTGGAGAAGTGTCCCGGTTTTGGGTGGAATTTCAGGCTGAGAAATCGAGTTCGTTGGTGGGAATTAGGGCAAATTGGCACCTGGGATCAACCGCTCTAAGTATGGAGAGTGTTCGGAATAAATTTGGCGGGGTTTCGGCAAGATCCGGTTCAGACACCTCCCATGGCCGAGAGGGGGTGGTGTTTAAATAGGAGAGGGTGGAGGGCCTCCCGGGGAGAGTTAGGGCTTGGGATTAGCTGCTCTTGGTAAGAGAAAAACATACCGCAATGGCCACTGGGGATGGGGCAACTCAGCAGGTGAGAATTCCAAGTTTGGGCTCACATGTGAGCTCTCGGCCAGGTGGTTTCCGGCGGCTGTGGTGGCTGGCCGGCCAGGGTCAGGTCACCCTCAAGGTCAGGGAGGTCAGGGCTGGGGCTTAGTGCGATCAATCGGCCATGGACAAGTGTAAAGGAGTTGAATTGAAATGGAATGGGGGAGGAGCTAATTTTGGCTTGATTTGGTCAAGTCCACCTTTGGGCTTGGTTCACCTCCCCATGGCTGATTTGGGCTGAGGGAGGATCGAGTGAATCGGCTAGGAAAGGGTAGAGAAGTCACCATCCATGAATATTTTGATTAATCATGGATTAAGGTGAAGCATAAAAAGGGTTAAAACCTTTTTAAGGGGGCTTAAAAGAGGCTCCTCCTTTTTCCATTAATGGCTTGATCACATGTCAAACCTTCCATGGCTTCATGTGGCTTGTCCATGGCTTGCATGGCTTGTCTTTGGCTTCGGGGAAAAGCTTAGTCAATTTCATGAAAATGGATTTTAGAAATTTTTGGTAATTTGATGGGAATTTGTATGAAGCTTGATTTGGAATGGTTTAATGATGATTTTGAAACTTAGGGGTGATATCAATTAAAGATATGATGAGAAGAAATTGCCATGTGGGCTTTAGTGCCAATTTTGGGCTTTTGTATTTGGTGGAAATGGGCTTTTAAAATGGTTTAGGGAAGTGGGCTTTTGGATTTTAAAATGAATTTTAGGATGAAATTTTGGCAAAGGCTTGGGCCAAATAATTGTTGGGTTTAGCTCATAGATGTGTCATGAGTGACTTGGAGCAAATTGGGAGTGATTTGGGTTTGAATTGGGTTGAATTTGGGCTCCTTTGGTGAATGGGCCAATATAGGTCAAATTGGGCTAACTTGGGCCAATGTTAGGCTAGGGTTGAAATTGATGTAAAATTAATGTTGGGAAATGTTTATGGGAGTGTTTCAAAGAGGTTCTGACTTTGGTTGGGCTTTGATTTTGGGGTTTGGGCTCATTTGGGTTAGGTTTGGGTTTAGGTCAAAATAGGGCCTTTTAGCTTTGGGTTGAAGTTGAGTGGGGTTTGGGTCTAAATTTTGGGCAAATCATGTTAGTGTTTTGTTTGTGGGAATGTTAAGGAAGATTTGGAAAAGATTTGAGGTTAATTGGAGTTGAATTGGGTGAGTTTGGGTTATGTTTGGGTCATGGGTCCAAATCGGGCTTTAAGGCCAAAAGTGAAATTGGATCCAAATGTCAATCAAATTGGACTTGGATTTGGTCTAGATTGGTGTTGGGATTGTTGAATTGAAGTTTAGAATTGAATTGGACCAGAATTTGGGTCAATTGGGTAGGTTTGGTTTGACATTGGGTTCACTTAGAGTTAAAATGGGTCAAATTGGGGGTTTTGACAAAAGTAGGGTAAATTGACCAAATTGGCCCATGGTGTGGTTTAACAAAATGAAATTGGGAATATTTGGGATTTTTTGGAATTTTCTGGGAATTTTCTGAATTTTTGGATTTTTGGGTCAAGAGGGGTATTTTGGGTATTTGGAGGGTATTGGGAGGTATTTTTGGAATTGTTGGTATTTTTGGGTATGGATGATCAATTTGAGTAATGTGGAAATGTTTAGGAATGGTTTTGAGGAATTTGGGTAATTTAGGTGTTTTTGGAGGATTTCAAGGGTTTTGGGTAAGCTAGGTGGGTGTAGGGTCCCGGGGGTCAAAAATTGAAAATTTGGAAAATTGAAGATTAGGTGAATGTAAGTGGAATGAAATCATTTTGGTTGAGCCATGAAGCCATATCAAGCTCACATGAGCCATGAAGGGACTCATTTGAGGCATCCGCTATGTTGTTCCTAACCCTCTTAGCCAAGGGCTTAGGGGTTAAGGACCATCCATGTGAATCACCTACATGAATCAGGAGGTCAAGTTGGGTATAGGTGTGTGAAAATGTAGTGTATAAATGTAGTGTGTGTGTAATTCAGCCCCTTCACCGCACCGGGCCACCTGGGGTAGTCCTAAGGCCAAAGAGTCCTATAGGAACCCATCCTTTAAACTTCCACATTTGATTTCAACCCTCTAGGTGATTAGGGGTCTATAGTCAAGTTTGTAGAGTTTGCAGGGAGTTAAGAAGTGGTTTGAATTTCTAAGTGGTGGGTCCCATTTCTAATCCTCTAGGATAGTCAAAGGAAAAGCCTAAGGCTAGATCCTAAGTACTAAAAAGAAAAAGAGAAGACCTCATCAAAAATGAGGTCAACAAATGGACCCCCAATAGGTGTGGTGAGCTAACCAAGCACACCGCGCGTATTGGCGTTGTCCTTGAAGTGTGTGTACTAGTAGTAGCAACTGCCTTGTCGCGCTGGTCCTCTGCTAGTTTGGTTAACATCTTGCGGATACGGCGATTCTTATTTCTTCGTTGAGTTGCTGTGAGAGTAGCTCTTCGTACTTCCTGAATCTCTGTGGGCGCGGCGCTGACAAGCCTGCCCTCTGTTGTAGCGACTACAGACTTGATTTTCTTATCTTCTTCAGTGTTTGTTTTTCTTTTCTTGCTGCTGAATTGGTGGCTTGGGCCACCCACTTTCATCACTGTCTGCCAAGGCAGTTCCTCTCGGTCAACTGAGATCCAGTCACTTTCCTCGTACTGTAGGCCTGCTGGTGCGAAGTCCGAGTCAATCTTGATTATTGCTCCATCTTTCACCCTCTTTTCATCGAGTGCAAGGCTTACACCATTTCTAAAGTTCAGGACCAACCGCCCGTTCGACATTTCCCTGCGGAAAGACAAGGAAAAGGAACAGGGGCTGTACTAAGAACAAGAACATTAAGAGAATGTTTATTAAAGACATTTTTTTATTATTACTTTTTGTATTTTTAAATTTAACAGGAATGAAGTGGGATGAGATCAGGAAAGAGATTTTGATATGGAAGAGAAAACAAGGAAAACTTTATTATCATGATTTTATTTATTTTAGCACATTTTTTATTATCTTTGGGTTCGGACCCAGTCATAAGTAATTACTTCGCCCGTGCTTCTAGGGATGAAGAATTCATTCCTTCGAAACATTAGGTAGTGTAATACTTCTTCAAGTATCGTCCGTTGATCGGAAGCATATGTCGTTCTCCTTGGCAATTCACTAGCTGGTAAGAGCCTCCTGAGTATACTGCTTCAACCACAAACGACCCTTCCCAAGTAGGTTCAAATTTTCCTCCTATCTTGCGGTGTGCAAGAATAGGTCTTTTGAGAACGAGAACTAAATCACCAACTTTGAAGGTTCTTGGGCGGACCAGTCTGTCATGGGCTTGAACCATCTTAGCTTGGTATAGTTCTAAATTCCTGTCGTGCCGCAAGTCTTTTCCCTTCCAGGGCTTTCTAATTCCTCTAGTCGTAACTCGACATTTTCTTCTCGTAGTCATTTTGTTTGCAACTCGCAATTCCGAGTGAAGGAAGCCGAACCTCTAAAGGTAACATCGCCTCGGACCCATACACCGGAGCGTAAGGTGTAGCTTGAGTAGGAGTTCGAAGGTTGTCCGGTAGGCTCCATAAGGCTTCTAATAACTTCTCGTGCCAATTTATCTTATTATCGTCTAAGGTTTTCTTTAAGATTTGAACGAGAGTTTTATTAAAAGCCTCAGCCAGGCCGTTTGCTCTTGGGTGTCGGCATTATTTTTTAGGTTGTGTTGTATTTTGAAAAGGGGTCGCCTACAGAAATTGTCGGCGAATTTTTAATTTAATTTAAATAAATAATTTGAAAAGTAGTATTTGATTTTAAAAATAATTTTTAAATTTAAAGATTTTAAGATATGAAATCAAACCGATCTCACATCCCAAATAGTTTATATAAACGAGCACCGTACCACAAACCGTGTATATATCCCGAAGAATAGGCACACTGCTTGACGATGGGTCTCGATTAAATAAACTAGAAGATTTGTGACATCTGTTTGGTCTGCGAACCAATTTTATAAGCCGACAAGTTCCCCGCTTAATATAAATGAATTAAGCAGGGTTTATATTACCTGGGTTCTTAAAGTTCCCTATAAGGGCAAGCCCCTATAGTTAATTACATCTTAAATGACGGGAATCATTTAAGAAAACTCTCGATAATGATCAGTGATTCTGCTCTCAAGAATTTCAAAGTTTAAGGTTTTCAAAGGATTGAATTTTGGATTTTCAATAGGGAATGGATCAAGTTTGGAACATTTTGTTTTGGGAATTCAAAGGAAGAAAAGTAGGAGAAATTACAGATTCGAAGCGAACTTCGGTAATTTCCCGACTATCCTATTTGTTTGGCTTGGATTTAGGAAAGTCCTAATGTTTATTTAATGTTTTGATCTCGCCAGTTTTAGTTAATTAGGACTTATATCCGTATGACATTATCATACAAATGGCCTGGAAGATGTGAGGGTTTATGTCGTATCGGACGACTACCTCGGAAATCCTAAGACCGGTTAGGGCTTAATTTACATGACATGATTATGCAAATGCCTAACGAAAAGTTGAGGATTTATGTTGCGCTAAGCAATCTACCTCGAAATCCTATGGCTTTGTTGTTTAATTCTAGGAATGTTTAGCTGATGTAGAGTTGTTTTGCTGACGAAGATGGCCGTGCTGCCCACCGTGCTCCAAGCTCCTTGTTGTTGCGAGAGGTTTAGTTTTAGAAGTCATAAATCGGGAGATGAGAGAAGTGTTTTGGTTTAGAGAAGTCTTAATTTCCAAGTGTTTTTGTGTTTTAATTAAAACAAATCTTAAAGTTGATTATAACGACACCGGTTAAGATCCCACGGTTCCATCCTTCCGGCATCGTTATTTTTATCGGATTCACTTAGTAGCAATACGTAACTGAACGAAGCACAAGATCATCGTGGTCTTCTAGGTTCATTATTTGTTCATCTAGCAAATCAGCTATTAAGAGGAGATTCGCCGACAAAGGGTGTGCTGCGAGGAAGTCTGCTAGGACTTGTCCTTTTACGGCATCAAGGGGCACGAAAGTTATAATTTTAATTGCACAATATCATCGAATTATCCGGCAAGTCCGTTCTGAAAGCGTTGACGGGTCATCAAGTATTGCAATGGATTAAATTTTCGAGATCGGGTTGATCTTGGCGAGAAAGCATATAGTGCCTGGAGCTGGAAATGCGAAGATCGTGGCCAAACAATGCTTTTCAATCATGGATACCTTATTTCCGTCGAAGTAAACGACGGCTTGGTAGTAAAGAGCATTTTCTTTACCCTCATCATTGACTCCGCTAACAAAATTCGAGAGAGTCGTCTAAAGCCGCGGTATAAAGTATTGAAGGCCTACCTAAGATCGGGGGTTGTTAAGATGAGGTTATTAAATATTGTTTAATGTCCTCAAGGCGGCCCTCTCGCATTTCTTTTCCCAAATAAATTTGGCGTCCTTTTAACTAATGTCGAGAAAGGCTGACACCTACCCGACAAGCTCGAGATGTTGCCGAAGATATGCCAACTTCCTCGAAAGACCGTAAATGTTTTAAGGTCTCCGGGAGGTGGCATTTCTAAGATAAACTTTTAATCTTTTCCGGGTCGATTTCAATTCCACGATGTCGGACAACGAATCCTAAGAATTTCGGAGGTGACGCCGAAGGCGCATTTTAAGTGATTCACCATCTTAAGGTTAAATTGTCGACCGTTCGAAAACAATTCTCAAATCATACAGTGGTTTTCCTTTATTTTGCTTTCGATGACCACATCGTCCACGTAGCATTCGACTTGATTGTGTATGAGATCATCAAAATTTCGTCATCGCCCCGGTAGGTTGCTCTTGCGTTCTTCAGTCCGAATCGGCATCAATGTCGCAATATACTCCGACGCGTTCTGAATGCTGTAAGTTTTTTCATCTTCTCGGGAGCCATTTTTATCTCGGGTTGTATCCTCAAGATCCATCCATGAATGAGAATATTTCATGTGTCAAGCAATGCTTAACGCCACTCCCCCCCCGTGGGATCGGTGAGGAATTCATCTGACATGCTCGTTTAAATCTCCAACTACAAATTTGATCTCACCATTCTTCCGACCGGGTACCACATCAAGCAATCAAGTCGGGTATTGTTCTTCACGGACAAATTTAGCTCACAGCTTGAATCCTACGCGACTTGTTGTTCGATTTCTAGACGCATTCTTCTTAGACTCATTCGACCGAACAAGCAAGATCTACCCCTAGCTTATGGACCGGCGACCTCCGGAGCTAAACCCGGCATCTCATCGTAGCTCCAAGCAAAACAATCTTAAATTCCATTAATAACTTAATTATTTCTTCAGCTCCTTTATCGAGTAAGGAGCTAACAAAGGTAAGTCTAGTTCTTCGTTAGTACCCAAGTTAACTTCCGTTAACTCATCTATCAGAGATTCGATCTCTTCTTCAACTTTGGTGGAGCATCTCCAATTTGTAAATCTTCGAGTTCTTCCGTAGTTTCCATGCAGTTTTCATTAGACTTCGCAAGTGACAACCATGTACCCGCATCGTCAACCGACCCTACCGTGCCGAATCCGAGACCATGTTTTGAATTTCCGGGTACGAATCGAGTTATTCCATAAATTTTTCAAAACGTTGTGATTGACCTTTTGTCCATTGTCGAGGTAAGAAACCACGCCGAATTAAATTTCGAACATAGGGAGAGTACCACTCAAAAGGCAATTCCATTAATTTCGATGAAGTAAGATCTTCAAATCAGACATTATTTTCAGCTTTGAGGAAGGAGTACCACGGTAGAATTCCGATTGGTTGAGACCACCGCTACGTACCTTCGACTCCATGCCTCGATCTTATTAGGACGGACGGGTCGTGGTCATAAGATGTACATAGTGGTTAATCTTCTCGTACATCGATTTATATTCTTCGTTTCTTTCATCCTCAAGAGGGATTCTAAATTGCGGCTTCTTCCGACTTATCGTCGTTGCTTCTTGCTTGATTTTCTTCTTCGTGTCCATTCAATCAACATTGATGGCCGGCTTCCTCTTATCCAATCGTCCTAACGTTCGCCACGACCTCGTCCCCCGCCTCGACCTCGGATGCGAGTCATGGAGAAACCTTCACCATCTCGCCGTAAGGGAGTATTGAGTGACTGCCGGACTAGAATTTCAGGTTCTTCGTCGTCCCAAATTTCCTTTGCTTCATTTGTTATGATATCTCTTGAGAAGATTGTATTCTTCGAGGTGCATAATAAGCCGCATCTTCATGGATTCCGATTTCATGTACGGAGAACGGTCAGAAGTCACTTAATACACCGTTCCCCTCCATCGTAGTATTTAATGCATCGATGTAGAGATGATGGTACCATCCTGTTTTCATGTATCCATGGTCGGCCCAAGATAGAGCGTTGAACGATGTTTCTCGAATCAATTATGTGAAATTTCACTTTTGTTGTATTTACTAAGTCACCGGTATTCATTAGTGTTGTTATTGATCCGAGGATCTTTCTTCTCGTCAATCCTCTTAATAACATTTTGTCCGCCTCGAGCTCGCGAGCATCAATTTCCAAGTATGCTAGCGTTCGAAGATTCATTATATTGATCGATGCTCCTAGATCCACCAATACTTCCGGAGAGTGTAAACTTCCCAATTGTAACCGAAATGTACAAGGGTCGTGTCAGTGGTCCTCGCCGTCCCAAGTAATGTGTCATTATCCGTGAAGGTAACACCTCGTCGTTCCTTTAACGAGCAAACCTCATCTAAGGACTCTCCGGCCATTCATATAATTTCCCTCTCGGATCAAGTAAGGCCTCGATCGAGCTTCTCTCATCTCCTTTCGATAAGATGAGAGCGTCGTATGCTCAACAGCTGGTAGTTTCCTAAGATGGGCTAGCACGTTGTAGTCCACTTTGTTTTCATGTGCCTCGTTTTCTTCTCGAACGGTATTTCTTTTCCCCGCCGGGGTTGGTTCTTCCGAACAACCACTCCGCTTCCTCGTCCTTCGACCCATTCTGGAGGTAAAACTCTTCCACTTCTTAGGCCGA
Organism: Papilionanthe hookeriana x Papilionanthe teres; assembly: GCA_022702705.1. Lineage (NCBI taxonomy): Eukaryota > Viridiplantae > Streptophyta > Magnoliopsida > Asparagales > Orchidaceae > Papilionanthe > Papilionanthe hookeriana x Papilionanthe teres. The sequence goes on along the minus strand of CM040436.1, from coordinate 24,299,057 downwards.
CTTCCTCGTGATTTCTTCGAATTTAGCATCGAGTTTGCTGGTGTCTCCTCCTGAATTGGAATGACAAGTTCTTCGAGATTAGCTTCGGAGTCCGAAGGCTCTAACTCACCGTGATTGAGCTCCTCCAAATTTCCGCAAATGCACTCGCGTTCGTCAACTCTCGTGTTCTCCCTATGAATGTCTTTCATTACCGTGATCGTCGAGATTGTGTATGATTCGAGAATTGTTATTTGTATCGGAATCGACGTCCGGATTAAAGTTGATTGTCGCTAGTTACGTAATCGTTAGAACAAGCCAAAACGTAGCCAACGCCATAACCCTCATCATTATAAGATCCCACCGTGAGCGGCGCATAATCATACAAGAGTCGCAGGTTCGAGGGATTTCTCCCCGAATCGGAAACAACTATCCTAGGATAAGCAGCCCCCAGTCTAGCCCCCTTAGGTGCCCGGGTCTTCTTTGTCAATTTTCTTTTCTTCAATCGTCTCGTCGAGGTGGTTCTTCTATAAAGTGATACCGCCGACTACCGTTTTCAAACTCCGACCGCAGCTCGCACCCGAAGCGGCTCGATGTGATCGAAAACCTTCTTCAAAGACTTTGTCCAAGCGGTAGTCCATCCATCATCGACGTATAGATCATCGGAACAATGAAATCCGGGCCGAGATATCATCGACGGAACCTCCTTTCGGGGTTCCTTCATGTATTCTTTCGGGATCGTTATATTCCTTTCCGAAGATCGTCGTCGAGCCAACTCGAAGGTAATACAATCTTTTATCTGTGCCTACATCCGGTGGTAAGGGCAAAAGTTGGGATCACCTTTCTTGTCGACTTCTTCGTCTTTTAAAGCTCGGCAAATGGAAATCCGGAGTCTTCATTAGCCGCGGAACATTTTCGGCGCTGCCTCGCCCTTGAACGGATACTTCGCTCGCAGAACTTCCTAAACGTCCGTTGCGGACGAGGCGGTTGTTCATACCGTTGAGATGACCGATAGCCGGGCTCAGGTTGCCGGTACTCCCGTCGAGGCCGGCCGCGCCGTCTCGACGATATTTGTATCGGTTACTTGCCTTTATCGGTCGTTACGACGATCCCGAACTTCTTTTCAAAAAGTTTTCACGGGCTTCTCGTTTGTCTGTTTTATCGGCGAAACTTAATTGCTTCGCTCCTCTGCAAGCTTCCGGCCTCGCTTAACAACTTCTCGAAAGTCTTACGTAAATCCTCGAGGAGAAGTGCTATCGGGCCATGGATGCTTTTAAGTAAATGCCGATCGCATGTCAGTTTTTGTAATCAAGGGTTCACACTTCATATCAGATTCTCCATCGAAGTATGTAGTCCACCAAGGTTTCATTTCGTTTCGCTTCTCTACCACTAAATCACCTGGCGTTGATGTGCGCCGAGCTCCGCAAATCGCTTCGATGAAGAGGTTTTCTACCGAAAATGTCTTCACCGAACCGTTTGGTAATTCGCATACCAATCAAAGGCGATCCTCGACAGGTTGCTGACAAATTGTCGGAAGAGTAAAGCATCACTTCCGCCGGCATTGCAACAACCGGCACGAAAATGTGCAACATGTTGCCGAGGGCTTCCGTTCCATCAAAGGTCTGAATGAGGTGGTACAAAGCCTTTCGGATACTGACAGCCGTCAAATTCTTCAAAGGTAAGGTCTAACAAATCCGAATGGATGTCCCGCTTCTTTGATTGTGCCAAGGCTTCTCACACCCGATGTTCCACCAAGCTCTTGATATCCTTTTATGGAATCATGCTTTCAGGTTGCATCCTTCTTTAATTGATCATCCCCGTTGACGGATGTAATCTCCTTTCCTCCGTCTACAATGTGAATAACTTCTCGGGGGTGTTTCTCTTTGGGCTCGAACTTGACTCCTGGAGAGTGGCTAGGGCTACAACCATCTCTTCCATCCTTTTCGCCATTTGGGCGATCGCATCATCTTTCTCTTGAAGCCGCCTTCTCATTACTTCCGGCTCTTCTCTTCTCGCGGCCGCAGGAGCACCTCGTGAAGCCGACGAAGCTCGTGTTTCAACCATGTTAATTTCTGCATATTCATCATCCATGAATTCTGACGAGTCAACTTCATCTCCGAACTTCTCTTTCTCTCTCTTGCTAGTCGCTCGAATATCGCTCTAGTTTTTCCATAGCATCTTCCAAAGGGTCTTTCTGTACATCATTGCAGTCAGCCATGTGACAATTGTCGAGTTTCTTTCTCATGAGTCCCCTTTACTGCGGTAGCACTTTCCTTTCGTACTCAAGTCTCCTAACGAGACTTTCCTTCGGTCGTTGTTTCTGGGCCTTAATTGGTTTCCAGAGGGACTCCATACCATCCTTCTAGCTACAGGCTAGCTCAGACCGATGGTCTGCCGCCGAATGCATGAAGGTATCCTCCCCGATCTGTAAACCTGAAACAACAACAGGTGGACTAGCCTTCATCTTCTTATTAGGCCCTCCCGCAGTGATAGCAGGTTCTACTCGTGGCCCAAGATGGGATTTGGCCGGCACCCGCCCTATCCTTCTTAAAATCTCCCGATATACTGTGGCATCTTTCCTTCTTCGCTAACTTTTCAATCACAAGCTTCAGGCCAAGAAAGGTGTAACCCTCTAGCCCTCTTCTTCCGTTGTCGTCATAGTATGCGGGTCGAGGTAACGTAGAAGCAATCCCGCGACATTTTCCTCGTCACCGCGGCGGAAAGGGGATGGAATCCTACTCCCTTCCAAAAGGGGTGTATACTCGTACAATGGTACGTATTCAGTAAGGGTGCGTACTCGGAATTTCTTCTAGGAGCGACTTCGCTGCTCTGGCCTTCCTGGCAATCTTCCCGCCCCCGTTTCTCCTCCGAGTCCGTGTTAGGGGTGGAACCTCGAGCCGGACCCACTCTTTAAAAATGTATGGCCCGCACGGAAATCCGTACCCTCCACTTGCACATGCTCGTCGCAAATTCAATTTCCTTCCTTCGGGCCAAGGAGCCGGGGTAGGTGCGCAGACGACTAGACCAAGCTGGGGGTAGAGATAACAGTCCTTCTATGGATACCGGTGGTACTCCTCTCACTGAACCTCAGCAGAGGAGGAAACTCGAGCTCGATTTAAGGTCAACTCAATCATGGGTTTCTCAGTTTCGACACTTTGTCCATCAGTGTGAAAAGGGTAACGTCAGCGATCTTGACATTTGTGTTTTCGAATCCTTGTCCAAACCGGATGATCCATTGTTCCGGCAGCTCATCCTTGTAAACAATGTCCAAATTAATGGTGAAGGAGAAAATCAGTTTCTGGGGGCTTCCATTTCGCAAGGAAGATTCTGATTATCGTCCTGAAGTTATGCTTCTTCTCATCAGACGAAAAGAAAGGAATCGAAAAGAGTCCGAACATATTCTTTGTTCATGTATATTTGTTAAAAGAGTCATTCATTAAGAGGGTTTGTTTATTTAGAACTTAATGTTCAAAGGTGTAGGAGAAGAACACCCGATTCGACCGGAAAGGAAAAGAAAGTCTTATGCGCACTTCGACTTCAAGGATCACTCCTAAACTAACACCTATTGGGGGTCCACCCCGCCTCGTAAACGAGGTGAAAGGATCTCTAACCTCTCTGCGATGGGTGTCTAAACAGTAGCTCCTAAATCCGAGAGAACGTTGGCTATACTCGTTCAAGGTGTAAATGAACATAGTATTCCAACGGAAAGAAGGGTAGTTCGATCCATTGTGACATGGATACACTACCGATTTCGGGTGCGAACTATCCGATTAAAAATGGAGAGAGGAATTATTCCCCAAACGGAAGCCGCTGAACAGATTTGCTTTTATTTTAATTTTAATTTAAATAAATAATTTAAAGTAAATTTGATTAAAATAATTTAAATTGGAAAATTTTAAGATATGAAATCAAACTAATTTCACATCCCAAATAGTTTATATAAACGAGCACCGCATCACAAACCATGTATTCATCCCGAAGAATGTATTACTACTGTTTCGATGATGGGGCTCAATTAAATAAACTAGAAGATTTCCAGGATATCTGCTCGTCCGCGAACCAATTTTATAAGCCGACAAATTCCCCCGTTTTTAATAGCGAAAACATTAAACAGGTTTATATTACTCGGGTTCTTAAAATTCTATAAGGGCAAGCCCCATAGTTAATTACATCTTAAGTGACTAAATCACCTAAGAAAAACTCTCGATAATAATCAGTAGTTCTGCTCTCAAGAATTTCGTTGTTTAAGTTTTCAAATTTGAACAGTTTTCGAATTTTCAATTGAAACGGATCAAATTTAGAGCATTTTGTTTTGGGAATTCAAAGGAAGAAAGGCAGAGAAATCACGATTCGAAGCGAACTTCGGTAATTTCCCGACTATCCTATTGTTTCCGTTTGAATTTAGAAAGTCCTAATGTTTATTTAATGTTTTCGATTCGCCAATTTTAATTAATTAGGACTTATATTTGTATGATAAAATCATACAAATAGCCTCGAAAATGTGAGGGTTTATGTCGTACCGAACGACTACCTCGAGTCCTAAGACCTAAGGTATTAATTCGCAATGCAAATGCCTAACAAAAGGCCGAGGATTTATGTCGTACTGCATAAACTCACTCGAAGTCCTATGGTTTTGATTGTTTAAACTAAAGAAAAGTTTTGTCGAAATGTATTCGTGTTTTCATTACGACGATGGCCGAGCCGCCCACCATGCTCCGAGCTCCTCGTCGTCGTAGAGGTTTAGTTTTAAAAGTTCATAACCGTGAGATGAGAGAAGTATTTCTGCTTGTGAGAAAATCTTAAAATCCAGGTGTTCTTTAATATTTTAATTAAACAAAATCTTTAAAGTCGATTAAAACGTAACCGATTAAGATCCCACGGCTCCGTCATCCCTAAGACTGCTATTTTCATCGAATTCACTTAGTCCATATGAATTTGCTAAACTCAAATAATGAGTTCCGCACTTTCATTTAATCGCTGATATCCCGTTAGCAACACGTGGATTACATCATCCGAGGTATTCCCGATCATTCAACGAGACGTTTTAATTTAGTTGTAGTTGTAGTTTTGTTGTTCTCGTTTGTGATTAAATTTTGAGTTGTTTTATATTTTGAATGCTTCGTGGTGGTGAATTTTATCTTGTAGTGTCTTTTAATTTAGTTATGGCTCAGCTTTGGTTTCTCGTCCTAAAGGTGTAGGTTTTCATGCAACCGTTGTTTATCATGCAAGAAAGGTAAAGTACAACACGAATAAATGAATTGCAAGAAGATAAATTGCAATAAAATAAAAGCGTACCCGGAGGGTCTTCCCGTCATCCCAAGCCGCACTTAAAATACAATTTACAGCATTTAAGCATTTATGCGAATTTCCCAGTAAAGCTAGCGGAAGGGTTAGGTTTTCTACCAAAATCCTAATCCTATACTAGTCATTCCTATGACGTCTAGGTCTTCAATTTTATTTTAAGGATGATTTTCTTCACCAAAGAACAACTAGCTCAATTGTTCTTATGACATTCCATCATATTTGGAGGGGAAGTGTTTAAGACGAATCTTAAAACATCTTTTCAATATTTCAGAATTGTCCTAAGTCCAAATGAATTTATCAGGCAGGTGAATTAATCATCCAGGGTGTTTAAGTTAAGTTTTATTTCGTTGCTGAATTGCATGTTCTAATATCCTTAGCTGGGTGAAGTGTCATTTCAATTTCGATACTCCATTTAGAGCATACAGTAAAAGCCTCCTAAGGGCAAAATGATATTTAATGATTTGTGATTCAAATTTAAGTTCAAATTAATAATTTAAGTTCTGAATAGTGTTCAAGTTATTTTAGATTTATTTTGAATTCTTCATGTCTTAAGTGATGTTATATTTAATTTAATTCAATTTAACTTAACTTAATTTAACTTGATGTGGTTTAATTTAATTTAATTTAAGTTAATTTAATATGATATGCTTTAGCTTAATTTAATTCAATTTGATTTAATTTAATTTGATTTAGTTTTAATTTAATTTAATTTAATTTAATTTAATTTTAATTTAATTTAATTTTATTTTATTTAATTTAATTTAAAAGATAATTTAATTTAATTTAATTTAATTTAATATGATTTAATTTAATTTTAATTTAATTTAATTTTAATTTAATTTAATTTGTTTTAATTTAATTTAATTTAATTTGTTTTAATTTAATTTAATTTAATTTAATATTTTATTTTAAAGGATTCGCTTTAGATAATTTAACCTTAACTTAATTTAATGATTAAGCCTTTTAGCATTTTAAACCTTAAACTTAGATTATCATTTTAATTAGAATTAAATATTATTGAGATGATTAATTTAGGGATTCTTAAATTAAAGAACAAATTTCTTCCTAATAACATCCCTATTTTAATAACTCCAATTTTACTATTCTTCCAAATTTAATTAATTATTTTAACTAAAGTTCATTTCAATTATTGTTGAATTGTTTAATAGGTTTCTACCCTTTAATTATTTAAACTTCAAATCATCCAAATCAGATTAAGATCAAATATTTTACTTTAATTTTATTAAGCTCAAAGTTTTAATTAAGGGTTAAAATTTTAATTACCATTTTTCCTTCAAGCTTAATAATTTCATAACTCACTAAATCGAGTCAAACGAATTTGAAATTTTTATGTGACCTCACTCATATGTCAGTAAAGATTACTAGAGGAGAAAATGATTTTTCTGTATTTAATTTATTTATGTATTATTTTTGAGTAAAGGCTATTTCTAAAGAAAATTTAATAATATGACCAAGGGAAAGTTTCTATCCTTAAGAAAATTATGGGACATTTCTAATGAACAGAGGACCACTTGGACCAATTCTTGTGATTTTTTTAATTATATTTTATTTATTAAAACTATTTTAAGTTCCTGAGTATTAATTAATTTAAAAAATAGAATATAAGCTGAAAAATTAATTTTATAATTTTTAAAATTCTATCTGATATCAAGGATTCCAGAGAACCAAATTTTACAATTTTCTGAATTTTCCTTAATTTATTGGAATTATTTTAGTGGAAATGCTAGAAAATGTATTTTAATTTTAAAATTACCCCAAGGCTTTAAAATTTAATATCTCAACCTAGGGACATAAGAAAAATATGGGGTTTGTTCCTAAGTGGTTAGAATTCAAAATATGACATTTGGTGAATTTTATTATTTTTGTAATTTTTATTATTTTTTAATTATTAAAATATTAAAATAATGATAAAAAATAAAATTTTTTAGAAAATTGCAATTTTAATTTTCTTGAATTCCCCTGATATCAGAGAGGCTACAAAAAAACCAATTTGGTGAATTTTTGAAAAGTATTTTGAAAGTTGCGAAATTTTAAAGTTTAATTTTGGCTATTTTCGGCTTAATCAACCCATTTTGACGGGTTAACCAAGTCCAATTGACTTGAAATTTTTACTTGCGGGATTCCTCTAATCCTAAAGGTCAAGTGGAGAATTGATTTCAAGTCAATTTGATCTATGGTTAACTCTAATTAATTAAAGTTCAATTTTTAGTATTTAGGCCACTGGGGTTAATTCGAGTGAATTAACTCAAGTCCTATTTTTCCTAAAGTAGCTCGGGGTCATAAGGAACATCACCAAATTTTCCTAGAATTTATTTCACAACATGCTAATTTTTGGAATTAAAATACTCAAAACAGCAACATGCACTTGAAAAATCAATAACTTTTTCACAGAGATGGCCTCTCGACTCGGGAAAATTTAAAGGAATGTTCCCAAGTTCAGAGGCTTCAAAGCCCTATGGTCTCATGCCATTTTCGTTGAATTGTATGAATGCATGGAGAATTAAAACAATGCAGGGAGTAAATAATTAATTAAAAATAAAGTACCTGGACAAAATTAATTAATTTCTCTTTTCTTCACATTATTCTCCTCTCCGTTCACCGAGCAAGAGGGTATTTTTATTTTATTTTTGTGATTTTTCTACACAAAGATATGAATTTTCAAAGCTTCGATATTTAATAAATACATTAAATACCCTATTTATCTACTTATCCACGCGGCGCCGACACTCAGTCCCTCGGCGGCTCCGAATCGACACGCGTCGCTCCCCGGTTCCGGGCGCCACCATCCGACTCGGCCGTCCGGGGCCCCGCGGTTCACGTACCATCTCGCCGTCCGACGCAATCCAAGCCGTCCATCCAATACACACGCGCGATCCGACGGTTCCTAGTCATCGTCTACGACTGGTGCGATCCCGTGACCGTCCACACTCTAACCCTACAACTCACTCGATTCTCAACCGATTTTCGTGTTTCCTATGTTTCATGGATTCGTCTCAAGAGACGAACACATCCATACTCGTGAACATGCTATGAAATCAAGCCAATCAAAATGGAGAATCGATCAAGCTCGGCGTAAGAGGGAGTTCATACCTTTGCTCGCAGAAGTGAAGCTTCGATCTGAGGGTTGCGTCACCTTCGACGGGGTCCAAGCAAGCTCCGCATGAAGTCCTCGGTTCTCGTGAGTTTGCCTAGGTATGATTTCCACTGTGAGCCGATCACAAACCTTTCGAGTCTCGGAATAACCGGGTGGCCCGGAGAGGGGGCTTTCACCGGAAACTTCTTCTCGGGGCCTGGTGAAGGTGTGGGTGAGTTTAATTTGATTTCCGTGAAGGATTCAAAGAGTGTCCGCTTCCGGCCCGAGAATCGAGCTCCAAAATCGAGCTCAATCACGGGGATTGTGAGGCAGAGGACAGTTGGGATCAATTGCTCTAAGTCCGGAGGGGAGTGAGGAGGATTTTGGCAGAGTTTTGGCATGGTCCCGTTCAACACCTCCTTTGGCCGAGAGGGGCGAGTGGGTTTAAATAGGAGAGGGCCGGGAGGGCCTCCTGTGGGGAGTCGAGGGCTGACCGCTTCGGCATGTGAAGAACAGCCCCATGGTGGCCATTGGGCATGAGGCGCCCTCAAGAGGTGAATTCCAAGTTTGGGCTCACATGCGAGCTCTCGCCCGGGTGGTTTCCGGCGGCCGCGGTGGCCGGCCGGCTGCACGGTCACTCCTTGGTGCAAGCAATCGGCAATTGCCATGTGTAAAGGCTTGGATCCAAAGTGTGAATGTAAGTATTGAGTTTGAGTTTTACTACTGACCACCCATTTTATTTTGAAAACCTTTCAGTATTTTTCAGGTGCCAGGGGATTGCATGATCACCAGTTTCAGCATGATGAGGTCTCCATCCAAATATATTTCGGATTAAATTTAAGTTTAAAATGAATCATGATTAAGGCTAATGAGCTTTAGGATTAAGGAAAGCCCCCCTCTTCTTACCCAATATGGCATGGTGGAGTGTCCAAGGCCCTCATGGCTCATGTGGCTCATGCATGGCTTCATGGCTCACCTTGGCTCTAGGGAAAGGTTTACCAATTTCATGAAACGGGTTTTGGGATTCTTTTGATAATTTAATGGGAACTTGGATAAGGTTGATCTGGGATGATTTGATGATGAATTTAGGACTTAGGTATTGAGTTTAATTGAAAGTATGATGAGGGAAATGTCATATGGGCTTGGGACCAATTCTGGCCTGATGCAGAAAAGACGGCTTTTAAAATGATTTAAGGAATGGGCCTTTTAGTTTAAAAATGAATTTATGGATGGGAGTTTTGTAAAGAGTTTGGGCCAAATAATGTTGAGTTTGGTTTAGGGATGTGTCATGAATGATTCGGGGCCAAATTTATATGGTTCAGTTTTGAATGTGGCCGATTTCAGTCGATTTGACATGGGCCACGATAGTCAAGTTGGGCTAACTTGGGCCAATGTTAATAGGGTTGAAATTGATGTAAAATAAATTTTGGGAAATGTTTATGGAGTGTTTCAAAGAGGTTTTGGCTTTGGTTGGGTTTTGATTTGGGGTTTGGGTCTATTTGGGCTAGGTTTAGGTTTAGGTCAAAATTGGGCCTTTTGATTGGGTTGAATTTGAGTGGGGTTTGGGTCTAAATTTTGGGCAAATCAAGTTATTTTTGTTTATGGGGATGTTAAGGAAGGTTTAGAAAAGATTTGGGGTTAATCGGGAGTTGAATCGGGTGAGTCTGGGCTGGTGCCTAGTCATGGGTCCAAATCGGGCTTTAAGGCCAAAAGTGAAATCGATTCAAATGTCAATCCAATTGACTTTGGATTTGGTCTAGATTGGTGTTGGGGATGTTGAATTGGAGTTTAGAACTGAATTGGACCTGAATTTGGGTCAATTGGGTAAAGCCTGGGTTCGACATCGTCTACTTCGGGTTAAAATGGGTCAAATTGGGGGTTTTAATAAAAAGTGGGGTAAATTGGACAAAAATTGGCCCATGGTGTAGTTGAACAAAATGAAATTGGGAATATTTGGAATTTTCTGGAATTTTCTGAGAATTTTCTGAATATTTGGAATTTTTGGCCAAGAGGGGTATTTTGGGTATTTGGAGGGTATTGGGAGGTATTTTTGGAATTTTTGGATATTTTTGGGTATGGATGATCAATTTTAATGGTGAGGCAATGTTTAGGATTGATTTTGGAGAATTTTGGGTAATTTAGGTGATTTTGCAAATTTTGGAGGGTTTCAAGAATAAGTGTGCTAAAGGTGTAGGGTCCCTAGGGGTCAAAAATCAAAATTTGGAAAATTGAAGATTGGGTGAATGTAAAGGAATGAAATCATTTTGGTTGAGCCATGAAGCCACATCAAGCCCACATGATGAAGGGACTCATTTGAGGCATCCACTATGTTGTTCCTAACCCTCTTACCCAAGGGCTTAGGGTTAAGGACCATCCACGCGAATCACCTTCATGAGTCAGGAGGTCAAATTGGGTATGGGTGTGTTTTTAGGAGGTGTGTGAAAGTGTAGTGTATAGGTGTAATGTGTGGTAAGTCAGCCCCTTCACTGCACTGTGCCACCTGTGCATGGGGCCTCTAAGGCTCAAAGAGTCCTATGTGAACCCATCCTTTAAACTTCCACATTCGATCTCAACCTCTAGGTGATTAGGGTCTACAAAATCAAAGCTTGTGGGGCTTGCAGGGAGTCAAGAGGTGGTTGAGCTTTCAAAGGGGTAGGTTCCATCTCTATTCCTCTAAGATAGTCAAAGGAAAAGCCTAAGGCTAGATCCTAAGTACTAAAGAGTGAAGAGAAGACCTCATCAAAAATGAGGTCAACATAATATTGTATTTTTCTACTAGTTTGTGAATGTATTTATTTCTAAAATGAGTTCCTCCGTCAGTGATAATCACTCTCGGCATTCCAAATCTAGTAAAAATATTTTTCATCAGAAATTTTGAACACTCTTAGCATCACACCTTAAAGGAAGTTTGCCTCAATCCATTTCGGAAACATAATCAATGCCTACTAATATATATGAGTTTCCAAATGAAGGAATAAAAGGTCCTACAAATCTAACTCAAACATCAAAAATTTCAACTTCTAATATAAAATTCAGAGGCATTTCGTTTTTTTCTAGATATATTTCCTACTTCGACATTTATCGCAAGTTTTAATATATCCGTATACATCTCTAAATGTAGGCCGTAAAATCCAGATTGTAGAATCCTTTATAAGCAGTTTATCAGTCCCAAAATGTCCTCCAAAATCAGAATCATGACTTTTTTGAATAATTGTTCAGTTTCTTCATAAGGTACACATCTTCTAATAATTAAATCCTTACATCGCTTATATAAATACCGTTCATCCCAAAATAAAAAGGCATCACGGATGAATTTTTTCTCGTTTTGCAAAGTTAGCATAGGGTAAAATTACTAACTATATAGTTTACTATATCAGCATACCATGGTATTTTCCACTCATGTATATTATATAGTTGTTCAACAGAAAACTCGTCTATAATTTCATTTTCAATATCGTATAATTCATGATTTTTCTAATCTCGATAAATTATCTCGTGATTCGATTATCAGTTCCTTTCTTATTAACGATCTCAAAAATCGAATTCTTGCATTAATAGCATCCATATAATTAATCTTGGTTTGGAATCTTTCTTTTGCATTAAATATTTGATACAGAATGATCAAATATGCACGATACATTTTGTTCCAATCGATAAGGTCTAAATTTATTAAAACCATATACTACCGCTAATAATTCTCTTTCTGTAACTGTATAATTTATTTCAGCATCATTTAGAGTTTTACTAGCATAGTATATAATCCTTATAAATCTTTTCATATCTTTGCCCAAGAACCGCTCCTACAAGATAATCACTAGCATCACACATAAGCTCAAATGGTTTTCCTGCCAGTGAAACTATTATAGGTGTTGTAATTAATTTTTCTTTTAAGAGTTCAAAAGCATTCAGGCATTTGATTGTAAATTCAAATTTCTTGTCCTTTTCGAGAAGTTGGTATGGAGGTTTAGTAATTTTTGAAAAATCTTTATATACCATTCTGTAATCCAAAGATGTCCAAAAAACTTCTTACCCCTTTACCGTAGTTGGAGGTGGTAATTTAGCTATAACTTGAATTTTTGGGTAGGTCCACTTCCATGCCTTTTTTCCGAAATTTTATGCCCTAATACAATGCCGCCCCGCAACCATAAATCGACATTTTTCCCAATTTAGAACTAAATTTTGTTTTCTCACATATTTCTAATACTTTTTCAAGATGAGTTACATGTGTCAAATGATGTCTGAAATACAGAGAATCAATCATAATACTTCTATTTCATTGTCAATTAACTTACTAAATATAGACATCATACATCTCTCGAATTTGCTTTATGCATTACATAATCCAAGTATGCATTCTTCGAAAAGCAAAAGTTCCATAAGGACTAGTAAATGTAGTTTTCTCTCGATCCTCAGAGCACTCAGGATTGGATGATAACCGGTGTATCCATCTATAAAACAAAAAATACTTATGTCCGGCTAATCTATCTAACATCCGGTCTAGAAATGCCCAGGAAGGGAAGTGATCTTTCCCGGTGGCGTATTTACCTATAAACAATTCATATACGCCAACTGTGCTAACTCGTATTTTGTGAATAAGATCGTTATCTTCATTGGCAGTGACGGTCACTCCTCCTCTTTCTTAGAACACAGTGAATTGGGCTTACCCAAGCACTCGTCGTAAATAGGATATATAATACCATTATCTAACCATTTTAAAATTACTTTCTTAACTACTTCTTTCATTATCGGGTTTAATCTCCTTTCAGGGGATACGCTTTAGGTTTATGTTCATCATCTAAAATAATTTTATGCATACAGATTGAAGGACTAATTCCTTTAATATCTGCTAAAGTCCAACCAAAAGTTTTCTTATATTTTTTTAAAGTTTCTAAAAGTTTTTGTTCTCGAGATTCGTTTAATGCATGAAATAATAACTGGTGTTGAAGAATTACTCAAATAAGCATATTTCAAATGATCAGGTAATATTTTTAGCTCAAGTTCAGGAGGTATAATAATTGATGGAACTATATTCTTGTCGTTGTTTTCGCATTATCCAAAAATTAAAATCTTTCCCGAATATAATCTAGTTCTTCATTATTATCTTCAATTAATTCAAATATTGTTTTCTTTTTCTGATTTATCTTCGTAATATTCTTAAAATGTTCTTGTTGTAAATGTTCAAGTATTTCCATCCGAAAACATTCATCATCTTTTTCTAGCGCAGGATATTTCATTGATTTTTGCAATATTAAATGTAACTGGGTCATTTACTCTCATAGTTAATTCTCCTTTCTAAACATCAATCATAGTTTTTCCAAGAATGCCTAAAAATGGTCTTCCTAAATGATAGAAATTTTTATCTTCCTCTATATCTAAAACAATAAAATCTACCGGGAAGATAAATCTATCCACTTTTACTAACACATCTTCAATAACTCCCTAAATGATGTAACCGAATGATCACGGACTGGTGTTACCGAAGTGTGTAATTTTTTCCTAATCCTAATCTCTTAAAAATCGATGTAGGCATTAGATCGATGCTTGCTCCTAAGTCATTACAAAGCTTTTCCATAAAATTTTTCCTATAGCGTTGTGGTATAGTGAAACTACCAGATCTTTCAATTTTTCGTAGAAGCTTCTTCGAATACGAAGACTACACTCTTCACTAAGTGCGATCGTTTCATTATCACGTGAATTTTCTTTTCTTATTTAGAATATCTTTCATAAATTTTACATAATTTGGCATCCGGGACGAAGCTTCGACAAAAGGTATATTGATTGTTAATTTCTTTAATATTTCAAGGAATTTGGAAGAATTTGCTTTTATCTTTTTTGTTGAGCTAGTCGTCGAGGAAATGGTGCAGGTTTTTCAAAACAGAAATTTTCATATAAATGCATTAAAGGATGTTCTAAGTTTGAATCTTGTCAAGTGTTTTTCAATTTCCACTTCCTTTTTGGCTTTCAAGTTCTTTTAATTGAGGTTCTAATTCTTTCCCACTCCTTAGTCAGGACATTGCTTTAATTTGTTCTTTTCCTTGATCTTTAGGATTTATTTCCCTACATTACTAGAAAAGTTCCAGGCCATTATTTAGCGCAAGAGTTAAATATGTCCAAGTTGAGTTTCGATATTTTTTAATAGATGTTCCTTGAATTTGTAATTGATTTCCTTGGAATTTGTAGTTGGTTTCCCATATTCAATATTAATTCATCCATAGATAATTTTCATCTTCTTTAATCGAGGGTTATTGTTATTAAACTTTGTGTGGGTAATTAGGTTTGTAGTTCGGATTTGCTTCGATTAGGTTGATTCATCCATTGTTGATTAGATGTGTTATTCCAATTAAAATTTGATGCGTTTTCCAACCAGGATTATAATAGTTTCGAATAAGGGTTATTAGTTCTATTATTAATAGCATTTAAAGTTTCATAATTAGATTGAGATTCTATGATTTGTCCAGATGAGTTTTCTTCTAAAGTAGGAGAGTAAGCTCATTCCAAATGATCTACTTTCTGTGACATACAATAATTGAGAAGCTAACATACATATTGCATCGTTTTCATGAATGTCGCTATCTTTTTCGGATTTACTCTATTAAGAGGCCATTGGAAATTATTTGTTGCCATTTCTTCGATTAGTGCATAGGCTTCATCAAATGGTTTAGACATTAATGAACCTCCACAGCTAAAGCATCGATGCCATTGATCTTAAAGATCCTACTAATCCATTATAAAAGGTTTGAATAATCAGCCAATCTGGTAGCGCATGATGTGGGCATTTCCTAAGAAGTTCCCTAAATCTCTCCCAAGCTTCATATATCGATTCTCCATCTAACTGACAAAAAGAAGTTATATCACTTAAACTTACAGCTTTATACATGGAAAATATCGGATGTAAATTTTGTGATAATTCTCCCAAGTTTTAATAGATCCAGGTGCTAAAGAATTCAACCACATTTTAGCCTTATCCCTTAATGAAAAAGGAAAAAGTCTAAGTCTTATAAAGATCGTCGCATACTCTCGATATTTAAAAGTAAGACAAAGTTCTAGAAAACTAAGAAGATGTGTTAGATTCAGTAGGTGAACCACTAAATTGATTGTTTTGTACCATTTGGATAATTGCAGGTTTAAGTTCAAATGAATTAGCGAACTACATCGTGGTTTTGAATAGTTAAATGAATTTCATCCGATGTAGGGTTGGCATAATCTCTTAATGGTCTTCGTTGGTTCATATTTTGAATTTCGGGAATATTTGCCATTTGTGTTAAATTTATAATTTGTTTCTTTTGTTTTCTAATTCTTTTAATTGTACGCTCTAATTCGAATCGTAAGGTATTAAATTTTCGTTTCCAAATTTGCGCATACAATTTTAGAATAGATATTAATTTATTTATTATGATTATTTTAAAATACTCCGTTACTCTAGTAAAATTTTTCTTAACTTTCCCCGGCAACGACGCCAAAAACTTGACCCACAATTTTATATTATGATATTTTTAATTTAATTGCAACGAAGCCAAAAACTTGACCCCGCTATATTATATGTATAGAATTGTAATTATTTATGTTGTGGATGCTACGCAAGTATACGTATCGTATCAAGTAATACACGGCTCTCAGTGGAGTCCTCAGTTATCGATCCCACGAGGAAAGAGAAAATTAAATAACAACTAATTTTAAAATAATAATAATAATAATTTTAAAATAAGTATACGAAAATTTGGAATTCTAAATTTAAGCGCAATAAAGTAAACTAAGTATTTTAATTAGGTAACTTAACTAAGTAGAAAATTAATACGTATTGAAAGTGCGATAAATTAAACTAATTGCTAAATAAGTCTTAACTATTCGTAAAAAGTATCTTTCCCTCGTTTAGAAATTTAAGTGATTGATGAATTTAAATAGATAATTTTAAGGTATTGTGACAAATAGGAGCATTCCTATTCTTTACCCTTTGGTCCGAGTGTAAAGAATATCGACTAATCCTATGTTTGATCATCGAATCCGCGGCTAGGCCGGGAGGATACCGACTCGCCACTTCGAAGCTCCCACGTTCCCTCGCCCGAGGGCTAACATCTACACTTCAGCTCTCAAACAATAGGACCGAATTGAATATTTTAGTCTGTCACACTAAAATGCTCAATTCTACGCGCAGTGATATTATTTCCCTATTTATTTGCACCTTCCTTCCAAGGCTTTTGAATTCCCCGAATATCAGATATAATTTTTACTATAGTTGTAAATCAACACATTTTAACAAATCAAATGACTAGTTTGAAAAGTAAATTAAGTTTTAAGTAAAAATTATCACAATTTATTAATATATAAAAGTATCTCTATTTTAATTTCATCAAGTCACTTAATTTCATAAACAGGGAGAAAGACTAAATAAACTACTCGTAATGCATGGGAACTAAACTAAGCATGGATTTCATTTAAAGTTAAAAACAATAAATACAAATACTTATCTTGATTTATCCTCAGCGTACTCCTCGTAGTTCCTTTCGACTCTTCCTTCCAGTACAATACGACTCACTAATTACTCACTAATCTCACTAAAGACTCACTAATTGCACTAATTAAGATTCTAAAGACTACTTAGAACACACAAAGACACACAAAAGACACACAAAAGACACAAACTGCACACAAAAGACTGATTTTCGGCCTCTATATATAGAGGTGAGCAAAGGTCCAAGAGGTGTGTAAGCATCTCTTCAAAAAGTGTCCAGGTTCAATGTATCTGTGTCATTTGAACTAGCTCGCTGACACGCCTAAAATATATACGCTTTTTGCTATATTATTTTACTCATTTTTGATGATATTACACTTTAAAGGAAGATATTTTGTATGTTTTTTGGTTTTAGGTACAAGAAATGGTGATTGGAGCAAAAGGAAGCAAAAACGGTGCAATTTGGAGCAAAAACAAGCAAGAAATGAAATTCTGCCCTGACACCTTTCGATAAGTCTTTTGATGCTTAATCTCTTTTACACTTCTTGCATATTTTTGAATGAGATTACACTTTAAAGAAAGGTTGTTTTTATGCTTATTTTGTTGGGCTATCTGTTACGAACGCAACGCAACAGAAATGGGGCGAAACGGAGTTGAAACGGGGCCAAACGGAGCAAAACCGTGGAGCAGCGCAGCAGCCTGCTCGCCGACGGCGAGGTCGATCTCGCCGACGGCGAGATTTACCCGAGAGCACCGAAATAAGCCCGAAAAGCTCGCCGACAGCCGAGCTCGAACCCACCGACGGCGGCCGGAAGCTTCGGACCGACTTTTGGGCGGTTATGGCCGAAATTCGACGTATCCGGACGCTTTTCGAAGGGGTGCTTATGGAAACTCTTCAAACTTCATCCGTACTCTTTAAAATGGCGAATATGGGTTAGATTAGAAAGGAATTTTTTAGAGAGAAACAATAGAGGAAAGGAGTGAAAAACTTAGAGGAATGTTTAGGATTCTTAGATTAAGAGTGGAAATGTAGATTTCTACCCTTTTGGAGAGATTGGGGAGGAGATTTTGAGAGAATTTGTAAGGGATTTCGCTAGCATTGCATGGATCACTGGGAGACTTTATGGGAGAGATCTTCGTCTTTCTTTCAAGGGAAAAAGCTAAGTATTGTTCTTCATTATCTTATAATTTTGTAAACATTTATTTAGTGGATTTGCTTTTGTTAAATGAAGTTTTCTTTATGTTTTTTTTGTGCTTTGTGACGCATCTCTCTTACTCTTTCTTTTTCTTTGGAAATAGTGGCATAAGAAGATTATGTCATTGTTTTCCTTTTACTTTTCTTTTGCAATGAGTAGAAATCATGTTTAGGATTTTGTGATGCATGATAGAAGTGAATTTAATTATAAATGTGATGGTTTTTACTTGCACTTCATTTACATTGCAATAAGGGCCCATTGTAGTGTTAAAATTCGTTGTAATTGCATCGACCCGAAAGGACGGTGTAATTCTCAACAAAGTGGAACCACATTCAAATTCCATGGATGGTGAAGTTCATGGGAATTGAATGCAAATAAATAGGGAAATATAATTATCGGGCGTAGAATTGGAGATTTTAGAGTGACAGGCTAAAATCCTCAATTCGTTCCTATCGTTTGGGTGCTGAAGTGTAGATGTTAGCCCTCAGGCGAGGGGAACGTGGGAGCTCCGAAGTGGCAGCCGGTATCCTCCCAGCCTAGCCGCAGATTCAGTAACCAAGCATAAGATTAGTCAATGTTCTTTATGTCTGGACCAAAGGGTAAAGAATAGGATTGCTTCTATTTGACACATACAATATTTAATGCATCTCAATCCTATACATTATCTATTTCATTACATAAGAATTGTAGTTTTTAATATCTCAAAATTCTCCAAACCAACTCATCCAAAAAGGGTTATCTTTAGAATTATTATTTGCATTTAGTTATAGTTACTATTACATTTAACACTTGCATTTAGGAGTAGTTGCTATATAAAACACAATTTTAATTGACATTCCAAACTAAGGACTATTAGCAGTAGACTAGAATTTGACTAAAGACCTCTTACTTCACTTCCTTGTGGGATCGATATTGGGGTTTGTAAAGAAAACTCTATATTACTTGAAACGATACGTATACTTGCGTAGTACCCCTAGTGTGTAAAATATTTTCTAATTTTTATATCATTTAAGATTTTGCACACTAGCCGCTATTTATAAATCGGGTCAAGTTTTTGGCCATCTTTTGGAAGTTAATTTACTGCGTAATTGCGGGTCGGGTCAAGTTTTTGGCGCAGTTGCCGGGGAAACTTTGGTAAGAACTTTAGAAGAATTTTAGTTGAAATAATTAGGCTTAGATTTGGAAAACTGTAGTGTAGTAAAAACTATTTTTGTGTGAAAAAATTTTTTGTTGTATGAAACATTGTTGTGAAAAAATTGTTTGTGTGAAAAATATGGTGTTCGTAAAAATATTTTGTTGTGTTGAATATAATTCTTCGTTTATTTGTTTAATTGTTAATATATTATTTGTTGTGTTACGTATGCGAAACAAAGGATCTGTAGGACTTGTGCCTTATTATCCCGAGTTTGAAGAAAATAAAAAAATAAAAATTCAGAAAGAACTCAAAAAACTAGAAGTGGAAATGGAAAAGTTTCAAGATAATAAATTGGAAAATCATCATAAATTATTGAGGGATTGCATAAATCCCAAGACAAATGAAATTCACTTAAGTATACAATACCCTGTCATAGAAGCTGACTCATTTGAAATAAATTATGAGATTATCCTACTGGTGCAGAACAATCAGTTTAGAGGAACTCCTTTGGAGGAACCCTATTTACACTTATCAAATTTTCTAGAACTTTGTGCTACATTTCGTTATAATGGTATGTCAAACGATGTTGTTAGGCTAAGGCTTTTTCCTTTCTCACTAAGGGATAAGGCTAAAATGTGGTTATATTCTTTAGCACCTGGTTCTATTAAAAATTGGAAGGAGTTAACTCATAAATTCTTAGCTAAGTATTTTCCACCTTCAAGGACTACTAAACTTAGAAACGATATTATCTCATTTTGTCAATATGAAGGGGAATCAATATACGAAGCCTGGGAAAGATTTAAGGAACTCCTAAGAAAGTGTCCACACCATGCTCTGCCCGATTGGTTAATCATTCAAACTTTTTATAATGGGTTAGTAGAATCCCTTAGGTCTATAATTGATGCTGCCGCTGGTGGATCATTAATGTCAAAATCATTTGATGAAGCATATGCATTAATTGAAGAAATGGCTACAAATGAATTTCAATGGCCCTCTGCAAGGGTAAATCATAAAAATGTAGTTAAGATTTATGATACGGATACGATTTCAATTCTTGCATCTCAGATTACTGCAATATCAAGGAAGTTGGACCAATTTGGAATGAACCAACCTCAATTTACTCCTGTAAGTGAGGAAAGTTCATTAGGGCGTATAATTGATTCTAAATTATCATATGAGACTTTAAATATCATAAATAACTCGTACTCTAACTTTTACAACCTAGGTTGGGAGAACCATCCTAAATTTAACTGGAATCCTACTACTGACGATGGAAACCAACAATGTGAAAATAATCATGCAAATCCTAATGGAAGTTGGAATAATTACGGGAACATAAACTATAGACTTTCATATCCACCAGACTCTAACAATGATCAACAATTTGAGGGTAAGAAGATGTCTGTGGAAGAATTGATATTGCAAATGGGAAACCAGTTGCAAAGTCAAAATGCTGTGATTAGAAATATAGAGAATCAACTGGGACAAATTGATAATTCACTTAGCAATAGACAACAAGGAACACTTCTTAGCAACAATGAGATCAACCCTAAAGAGAACACTAATGAACAAATAGAAGCTGTCCAATTAAAAAGTGGAAAAGAAATAAAGGATGTGGTTAGAAAAGAGAAAGATGTTGTGAGAGAAACAACGGAAACTAAAAGACTTGAAGAACATGTTTCTAAGGATCTGCAAAAATTAATATCTCCAACTAAAATCAATTTAGAAAAACCACCACCTCCATTTCCTCAAAGACTTAGACATCATGAGTTGGATAAAAAATTTTCAAAGTTCATGAAAGTACTTAAGAAGTTAACGATAAATATTCCTTTCACTGAAGCTTTGGAACAGATGCCAAGTTATGCAAAGTTTATAAAGGATATATTAAACAAGAAAAGGAAATTTGGAGATAACGATACAGTTGCACTAAGTGAGGAGTGCGATGCTTATACTTCGAAAAATTTTCCTCGGAAACTTAAAGATCCTTGTAGCTTTACAATTCCTTGTGCAATTGGAGAAAAATTATGTGGAAAAGCTTTATATGATTTAGGAGTGAGCATTAACGTGATGCCTCTATCTATATTTAGAAGGTTAGGTTTAGTCGATATTTCTCCCACTACTATAACCCTTCTGTTAGCTGATCGATCTATCATTTATCCAAAAGGAGTTATAGAAGATGTGCTTGTTAAAGTGGATGAATTTATCTTTCCTTTGGACTTTATTGTATTAGATATGGAGGAAGATAAATAAATTCCAATTATTTTAGGGAGACCTTTCCTTGTTACTGCACAAGCTGTGATAGATGTGCAAAAAGGAGAGTTGACTATGAATATTAATGACCAGGAAGTAACTTTTGGTGTGTTAAAGACTATGAAATATCCAGCTGAGAGAAAAAATGATGAATGTTTTTGGATGGATGAAATTGATTATCTAAGTAAAGACCATTTCCAAGAAAGTTTTGAGAGTAAGTTAACAAATGAGATTGAAATAGACTTTCATGATGAGTCAAAAATGTTATGTAAAGAAGACTGTATGTATGTTCAGGAGAGGTGTGAAATGATGGACGCTACTAAAAATAGTAAACTTTTAATTCCATTTGTTGGAAAATCTCATGAACTTAAGATGAATGTACCCCATACAATTTTAAAGCCTACCTATTTAGGGAATTCATCTATACAACCAGTCTTTATATCTTTAGATGCGACTCAATCACAAGAAAAACCTGAATTGAATGATGAACAAGAAAAAATTATTGAACTAGGACTTGGAAGAGAATTTGAGGATAAATTTCAAAAGAACTTTGAGTTGAGAAAAGAGGATAAGGATATAGGAAGACCATTAGAAGAAATTCCTAAGGAATTAGAAAAACCTATTTCCTCAACTAAGATAGATCCTCAATCATTTTATAATTATAAAGGGGAAGAATTGGAAGATAACTTGAATCATAAGAGTGACATAGAAGAATTTGATCTTGAATCTGAATTATTTAAAGAGAATTTGATCCAAAATTTGGAAGATATTGAAGTATCTTATAAAGATCCATTTCTTATCAATTTCAAGGATGATATTAATATGCAATTTCTGAAAATCAATAGAAGAATATTGGATCTAGAAGGAAATACGAGGAACAATGATATAAATCCAACTGAAATTGAAGAGCTAAATGAAAAATTAAAATTTGAGGATTTTATAGGAATCCTCGGATCCGGAAATGATTGGGAGATTGATCGAGGATTACTTAAATGGAATTTTGATCCGGGTGGAATCATATGTCGAGCTAATGACGTTAAACTAAGCGCTTTATGGGAGGCAACCCATAGTTATCGGTGTGTTTTGATTTAGTATGTTTTGAGAGTCATGATTGTTAGTGTTGTATGATGTTTGCTTTATAATGTATTGATAAGTTTGATTGATGATTGGTAGATGTTTAGATTGTTAGTAGTTTGATCTTTGTATGTCTTGAGGGAGGTGATTCCTTAACTTCTTATTATAGTTTCATCTTAATTTGTTACTTCCTTTCTACAACTTTATTTTCATTAGGTAGGAGTCGCGAACCTATTTGATGAATACCATATGGATGATCTTACACTATCTTTATAACTCGTTATAGGTGCTTAATTATAAGAATTAGATGATACTTGAGATTGGTGTCCGGAAACTAATTTATCAGGGATAATCTTATCTTTGAGATTATAATCTATAATATCATTTGAAAGTACATAATTTACTAGTGTAGTGATTCCGTTAGAAATTGAAGGTAACATAGTGAGATTGGATGAGTTAAAGGAAGAATTGACCTCATTTATCATTTGAGTTTGTATTTGAATTGTGTGTTTATGTTTATGTTTGTGTTACAACTTTATTTAGGTCTTGAAGAACATTTTTATAATCCCTTGCTGATACATGCTATGCTAGTTAAACTTTGGTTTAGTTAATTTTATTTTGACATGATTAGTTTAGATTTACTTTCTACTGCATATTGTTCTGTCGTAATGAATACTTGCAAATGATTTTAATAGACATTTGTGGTAGATAGAATTTCTAAATTGTTTTCTTCCTGCTTATATTTTCTATACTGAATGCTATATATGTTAAAAATTAAGTTTGGGGGTAGGAAGAAAAATAAAATTTTAATGTGAAAATACTTCCTTTTAGTGTAATTTTATTACAAGCATGTTTTAAGCTAAATTTACTTTCTCCTACAGTCTTTCTATCCTGATTATGCATGCTATGAATTTGATAGGATGTTGTAGTAGTAAGTAGATTCAACCTTTACTTTTTCTTCCTGCTATATTTTATGGAATTAATTGCAAAATATTTTAAAATTTAAGTTTGGGGGGAAGAAAAACATTAACTTTTATTTGTTCTCAATTATTATATTTTCAAAAATTATTAAGCATAACTTCCGGCAATTGAACCTCGCTTGAGATAACTAAAACTTTTTATTTCAGTTGAATATTATGGAAGGATTGGATGAAAGTTTTTAGTAATAAAGGTTAATTTTATAAGGGTAAGATATTTGGTATGAAAGAATTTGATTATAGTTAACTATTTAAAGTAAAGAAAACTCGTATTTTGAAATGTTAAGAGACTTAAAGTATTGTGTGTTAAGAAGAGATTGTGACTTTATGATGAATAATAAAGCTCATACCTAATTATATGTAAGGATGTGTTTCAAGTTTGAACTTCAGATAGAGGAGAGTGAAGTTCAAAATCATTATAGAGCTCTCCGGATATAGTAATCCTCATTTAAAAAAATATATATAGAAAAAGAAAAGAGTGTAAAAAAAGGGATTGAAAATGATCCTAGAAAAAAAAAAAGAGAATGAAAAATACTTATGAGGAGAAGCTTCGAGGAGATGCCTAATCAAAATCGCTTCACTTCGAGTCACCCTAAAGGGAGAACTTGATTTCATTTCTGAATTTATATTTAAAGTATTGGCCTAAATTCTAATGATGTTTGCATGAACTTCTTTTTCACATAATCTTTCAAGGCATTCTTAATGTAACAAATTATGGTTTATCTTGAAATAAATAGAAGACTAGAACCCTTAGACTTGATTGTTGAATATTCTTATACTTGTAGTGTTAACTTGAGTTACTGAATTTCTTTCTAAAAGTCTAACCAATATATTCTTTTGAATAAAAATTTTAGTGTCTTACAGGTGAAAAGTACATTGCCCTGAGTTATATTTTTATGTAGTAAAAGTGTTACTTGAGGACAAGTAACAGTTAAGTTTGGGGGATTTTGACACGCCTAAAATATATATGTTTTTTGCTATATTTTTTGACTCATTTTTGATGATATTACACTTTAAAGGAAGGTATTTTGTATGTTTTTTGGTTTTAGGTACAAGAAATGGTGATTGGAGCAAAAGGAAGCAAAAACGGTGCAATTTGGAGCAAAAACGAGCAAGAAATGAAATTATGCCCTGACACCTTTCGATAAGTCTTTTGATGCTTAATCTCTTTTACACTTCTTGCATATTTTTGAATGAGATTTCACTTTAAAGAAAGGTTGTTTTTATGCTTATTTTGTAGGGCTATCTGTTACGAACGCAACACAACTGAAATGGGGCGAAACGAAGTTGAAACGGGGCCAAACGGAGCAAAACCGTGGAGCCGCGCAGCAGCCTGCTCGCCGACGGCGAGGTCGATCTCGCCGACGGCGAGATTTACCCGAGAGCACCGAAATAAGTCCGAAAAGCTCGTCGACAGCGAGCTCGAACCCGCTAACGGCGGCCGGAAGCTTCTGGACCGACTTTTGGGCGGTTATGGCCGAAATTTGACGTATCTAGACGCTTTTTCGAAGGGGTGCTTATGGAAACTCTTCAAACTTCATCCGTACTCTTTAAAATGGCGAATATGGGTTAGATTAGAAAGGAATTTTTTAGAGAGAAACAATAGAGGAAATGAGAGAAAAACTTAGAGGAATGTTTAGGATTCTTAGATTAAGAGTGGAAATGTAGATTTCTACCCTTTTGGAGAGATTGGGGAGGAGATTTTGAGAGAATTTGTAAGGGATTTCGCTAGCATTGCATGGATCACTGGGAGACTTTATGGGAGAGATCTTCGTCTTTCTTTCAAGGGGAAAAAGCTAAGTATTGTTCTTCATTATCTTATAATTGTGTAAACATTTATTTAGTGGATTTGCTTTTGTTAAATGAAGTTTTCTTTATGTTTTCTTCGTGCTTTGTGACGCATCTCTCTTACTCTTTCTTTTTCTTTGGAAATAGTGGCATAAGAAGATTATGCCATTGTTTTCCTTTTACTTTTCTTTTGCAATGAGTAGAAATCATGTTTAGGATTTTGTGATGCATGATAGAAGTGAATTTAATTATAAATGTGATGGTTTTTACTTGCACTTCATTTACATTGCAATAAGGGCCCATTGTAGTGTTAAAATTCGTTGTAATTGCATCGACCCGAAAGGGCGGTGTAATTCTCAACAAAGTGGAACCACATTCAATTTTCATGGATGGTGAAGTTCATGGGAATTGAATGCAAATAAATAGGGAAATATAATTATCGGGCGTAGAATTGGAGATTTTAGAGTGACGAGTTAAAATCCTCAATTCGGTCCTATCGTTTGGGTGTCGAAGTGTAGATGTTAGCCCTCGGGCGAGGGGAACGTGGGAGCTCCGAAGTGGCAGCGGTATCCTCCCGACACTAGCCGCGATTCGAGTAACCAAGCATAGGATTAGTCAATGTTCTTTATGCCTGGACCAAAGGGTAAAGAATAGGATTGCTTCTATTTGACACATACAATATTTAATGCATTTTAATCATATACATTATCTATTTCATTACATAAGAATTGTAGTTTTTAATATCTCAAAATTCTCCAAACCAACTCATCCAAAAAGGGTTATCTTTAGAATTATTATTTGCATTTAGTTATAGTTACTATTACATTTAACACTTGCATTTAGGAGTAGTTGCTATATAAAACACAATTTTAATCGACATTCCAAACTAAGGACTATTAGCAGTAGACTAGAATTTGACTAAAGACCTCTTACTTCACTTCCTTGTGGGATCGATATTGGGGTTTGTAAAGAAAACTCTATATTACTTGAAACGATACGTATACTTGCGTAGTAACCCTAGTGTGTAAAATATTTTCTAATTTTTATATCATTTAAGATTTTGCACACTAGCCGCTATTTATAAATCGGGTCAAGTTTTTGGCCATCTTTTGGAAGTTAATTTACTGCGTAATTGCGGGTCGGGTCACTCGCCGTCGGCGATGAACTACCTCGCTGTCGGCGAGGCTTCTAGAAAGTCTTTGAACCGTGCTATCTCGCTGTCGGCGGGCTCGGGCTCGCTGTCAGCGAGACAGTTATAAATCCTTCAGAATTTTCTTCCTCGTACCCTCGCCGTCGGCGACTCAGCACAAATTGCATTATTTTCTTCCTTTTTGCTCCAAATCCGCTCCTTTTTATGATTTTTGCTTTTATCACCTAAATTCTCCATTCCTGCAACAAAATAAAGAAAATACCTTTCTTTAAAGTGCAATTTCATCAAAAATAGGTATGAATTTCTTAATAAATTTTTCAGTGATCAAAATCACTATAATAAGATGTTCTTCTGCGGGGAGCCGTGCCTATATATATACACAAATAAATCTATCATAAAAGGGGAAGCAAATAATGATTTCTACCAGCCCTTTGCTTGCAGATGTCATTTAGCTCTCGCAATGAAAATGTATGGCTCATTATACGTTGCATGTTTGTTGACTTACCTGCTAACATTATTTTCATACAGGTCGAATCTTTATTTTCTCTTTCAAATATATTTAATAGAGTCTCTAGGCTGAGCATGTATCAGAAATAAGGTACGGGTATAGGTTTTGAGGCGGATGATGCATCAAAACATCTGATGGGCATTAGGAGCGGTAGCTCTTATCTCGTACCTTAAGTTCAAATTCTAAATTTTTTATAGATCTAGGACCAAGCAAGTATATGAGGAGTTCGACCACCTTTCCTGCTTTTCTTGGGTATGTTACCGACCCAACTACACTATAATCTTATATATATTTTGGAGTGCTTTTACCTTCTATTGTGTGTTTGCATGCTTGGATTGTTCTCCTTGCTTCTTTCTGAATTATGTGGGATGCTATGAAAAATATAATTTAGGCTCACAAAGGACCTTAAATCTATAAATTTTCTACATAAAAATCCTAATAAAAAGTTAAATCTAAACTAAAATTTAGGATCAAAAGATTGAAGACTTTTAAAACCTGCTTTTGCTTTTCTACATAGCCTCTAGAGCCGCTTTAAAATGGGTCGCATAGCATGGATATCACCCAAGCCATTCTAATAGGGCCTCCACAATATTTAAGGACCACTTTAGATAATCGCATCATCCGCATATCTCGAGAACAAGCCCTCGTACTTCTCCGGCATCGACTAGCCCGATATAGATTTCTAGTTAGATGGCTGTCAAGTGCACTTAAGTCGTTAGAATGTACTTCGACCCAGACGGGGTGCATGTGTTTTTGTTGGGAGCGTTTCCATATTTGTAGTTGAACCACCCTTTCTTCTTTTTTTCTCACAGCATCCTCGCCTTTTCAGCATGTATAAATTCCACCTCTTAGAGCTCCACCTAATGGTCATAGGATAGAGTTTCATTTCTTTGACCACCAAGGTCCTCGCGGATGATGCAATTCACATACTGCTGACCAGGGATCTCTGGACATGCTGGGTCAACTACTTTCACGACCATATAGATTTAGGATCCTAGTAGATTGGGATGATGGATTTGTGATACCCTGACCCAACTACCTCAACCTTCTAGGGATTGCTCCTCACTTCCTTTTGATTACCCATGTTGAATTTGTCGCTCCTCTTGCCTTTATTGGTAACATCTTGACGGTCTAATAACAGATGAGCTACCGTGCGTTTGGGATACGATGATTTGTCATCTGCCCTTATGTCCCCTACGTGCTTTGATGTATCAGGATTCCTTGTCGGGATGATTCAATTATTTCGTAGGCTCCGTATATTGATGAGTTCGCTGCCCACGAGAGGACCGTAGACTCACTCTCCCCGTGGCTTACAGGAACTTTGAAAGCATCAGATCATTCCCTGTGAGAGAACCATCCTTTGATAGTCATGTGTTACTCGTCAAATGTAACCAAAACTCATTTGGATCAATAGTATTCTTGAGCAACCCCCGAGATGTAATTAACCAAATGGGATGCATCCCCTTGGGAGCACTCTAGACCCCAAAATAGACAAACACTTTTGAATCTCTAGTTGTTGGTAGTCTACACAAGTATTCTTTCTCTGATATTAGTCCAAGGTGCTTTCTCTTGATCTTGTTTGGACGGACATATTTGACCTATCATTGCGAGATTTATTGCACGCAGGCTCTCTACATTCTTTCTATTATTTTGCTTCTTTGTCAGATATCTATCTTTTCCGATTCTTCTCTTCTCTTAATCATTCATATGATCCGAAAGAGAGACTTATACGGAAAATAGAAATATACGATGATGGACAAACTAACTACTCTTTTAAAATAAAAAAGAGAAAGGAATAAAAACAATGTATGAAAATAATTTGAAGTCATGTTGTAGATATAAGGGTTGCACAACGGAAAATAACTAAATTATGAAAGAAAAAAAAAATTAAATTTAGATAAATAGAAGAACTCTTAGAATATATTAAGATTGCGGAGATGTAGGATACAATTAAAATTTGGTGCACTGGCATACATACCACCCAATTACTTTGCATTTAAATATCAAACACGCAATTTTACTTCTATATTTATGCCACCCAATCTTTTATATCATATCAAAAGTATCACTATTTAATTTTCGAAAAAATGAAATACACCTTTTCAAGCATAGATAAGTTGGCATACCTATAAAAATTAAAGTTTAAGTGTTAAGAATTAAAATACATAAGAATAAAGTGGTATGTATATAAATCCTCCTTACAATTTTAGCAGAAGTGCTCAACATAATGATCTAAAATTATTTAGAATGAAGAGTAATAATTTTCATGCCATGAAAGACCTAAGAGCTCTTCTACATCATCATAAAGTGAAATACACTATGTTTTGATTTTTGAATGAATATTCTAATTATTTGTGCAAAATTACTTAAAACTTCGCATCCCTTTTCTATCATTTTACGTCATCCAACCACTCTTTGTACCTTAATGATGTCAAAATTGAGCGACCTTAAGTCATCAAATTCATTAATTAAGACAATTTCTGACTATAAACATATAAACTTGATAGGACTTAACAAAAACAAACTTTTAGAAGTTTTCACAATAAACTTATGTGTATTCTATAAGGATCATTAGGAGTGCAATCCGAGCATTCTTAACAATATTGGGTTTGTCTTCTCATTCCACATAATCTAAATTACAAGTTTATTAGAATTAGAATGAGTCAAATTCTTAAACATGTCGTTAATTTTAGATAGGGTTCTCAAAAAAGCTTGTTGTTCGCGAATAATTTGAGTTCGGTTCTTCAATGAGTTCGTGTTCGGTTCGTTCGATAAGTAAATGAGAGGAACACGAAAAAAATATTTTTTTTCGTTCGGTTAGTTAAACGAATCAAATACGAACAATGATCCGTTCATTCGTGTTTGAATCATTATTGTTCGAAATATAAACTAATTTAAAATAATTATATATAAAAAAATTATGATATTTTAAAAAATTAAATTTTATAAATTATAATATATAATAAATTAATAATGATAATATATTAATATATTATACTAGTAATATACTAATATAGATATTATATTTTTATATAATACAAGTTATATAATTAATATAATATTATATATATATATATATATATATATATATATATATATATATAATTTTTGGGCTGTCAAAGTGGCTCGTCGTTCGCGAACGGCTAGTGTTCGGCTCGTTCGTTAAGAAACGAACACAAATAGCGACTTCACGAACAATTTCAAACACGAGCTTATTTCAGACAAACTAAATTTCAAACCGCGCACGACTGATTTATCAGACTAGGTCAAAGTAGCGGTTATCTCGATGGATGAGAGTTCGAACTACTAAAATTAAGAGTGTAAACGAACCGAACACGAACACAAGCTCTGTTCGTTCGTGTTTAGTTCGTTTACACTCTTAATTTTAGTGGTTTGAACTCTCATCCATCGAGATAACGTCTACTTTGATCTAGTCCGATAAATCAGAAGTGCGGTCCGCATGCAACCGAAAGCAGCAACATAATATTTTCTCCAAAAACTTCACCATCAACAATAAACAGCAGACACTGTTTCATCCATCAAAAACTGTAAATCAGCAGTAATGTTCAGTCGCTTCATGAGATAAGAAACCTGCAACTCCCCCGACGCCACTTAATAATTCTGAAATCTGACAACTCCATATGTAATTTACGTAAGCTATTGCATGCATGGTAGCTGCTCCTGACTCCCACCATGTGTTTGCATGTTCAGGCCAGCATTTGCTATAATATATATGCGGTATTTACGTATATAATACATGATTTTTGCTGTATTTACATATCCAACACCTAAACTTTCATATTTATATAATGTAAATATAAATGTTTAGGTGCTAGATATGAAAATACACAAGAAGTTGTGGCATGTATGTAAATTTCATCTTTTACAAGCAAACGGTTTATGAGGTGTAAAGTGAGGTGCAAAACAAAAGAAAAATGTAATTTGCATAAATGCCACCTAATTCCTATCAATTTATGTATCAAAACCTAAATTTTACAGTCTAGATTTATAATACTCAAATCTTTCATATAGCATAAACAACAGCTTTATTTAATATTTTTAAACTCTTAAGAAGTGAAATACATCTTTTATGCATATAAAAGAAGTTATACAGATTGATTTTTATTGGGTTAATATGTAAATATATATGAATTGATTGGTATGCATGTCAATCTTCCAAAAAAGAAAAAACAAACAAACATTTGCTGTATGTTGGATTGCAGATCTGTCACTGAAGAAAAAAAATTGGAAGGGCAAGAAATACTTTATTTTATTTTATTTTTTTGAATCTTTCTCATTTGGATTTTATTAAAAGAGTGTTTCAACTTTGACTGCACAAGGAAAGGAAAGGAAAGAAATAAATAGGATTATTAAAATACTTGTTAAATATAGATTTGTTTTAGAATCACATCCTATGAATAGAACGTGCGTAAGGAAAGAAAAGTGGAATTCAATGAAAAAAAAAGAGATTCTTATAGTTTCGATCAAGATTCATTAATAGAGTAAAAGGAGTCATCATTTCTGTCAGACAATGCCTCCTATTTAGAATAAAAGAAAATTCTTTTAAAAGAGTTTTCGAGTTCCTCCAAAAAGTTCTCAAGTGAGCCCCTGTAAAGTCCTAACTTCGCTTAATAATTTCCAGTTAGCACAAGATATGTGTTCACTGTGGGATACAGAGCGTAGCCACTGTTTTGCTTGAGTCACCCAATCTTGACCTTGGATGACTTGATAATGGGCCTTAGTTTTGTCAACTTAGTATCCGACACCCATCTTGAATCAGTCAATCATTTGGGGCGTCTTATTATGCCGGCTAGTTTTGTTGGGGTGATCTGGGTCAGTCGCTCGTGACTGGGGCGTGACTATCACACTTTGTGGTTGGCTCGCCTCCTGCTCAGTCGCCCTTTCCAATTGATTCCTGAATCGGGTGGGCCGCGCTGCTTTCTCAGCTCTAGATGGGGAATCGATCAGCCCAATCTAGTTGACTGATTCTAATGTTTGGTCGTTGCGGCCCATCTTTGACCACAGTCTCCTTTTTCCTTGCTTCTTTTTGCTCGATCTGGTCTATTAATTTCATGAAACTGCTTTTTACTATAGAATACTCAATCATAATGTTTAGCATATAGATTTGTGCTAGTTATGGTGTGTTTGGGGTGGCTGCTACTTTTTCAAGAAACGATTGTAAAGCTACTTCCTAGAGAAGTAGCTTTACAGAAACTGTCAGAAAGTTCCTGATGTAGAAGCAGAAGTTTGATTGGGAGCTCTGCTGTGCTGTTAATGTTTTTGATGAAAAAAAATGTTTTGCCCTTATATATGTAAAATATTTAAATAAGTACAGTTTTCAGAATAATCGCAACTAAATAATAGAAAGATAACGTATTACCAAAATTACATAAAATTACAGTATAAAATACTCTAATACATAAAATGTGATAAGTTATTTGAAGCATATAAATACAATAATGAGGGAAATTACAATAATCGGCAAGCCTAAAATGATGTTTTTCTTCAGGTCTTGATGATCAAGCCTTCGGAACAATCTCCCCTCCATGCCAGCATGTCCCATCACCTGATCGTAGTCTGGAGGGAACTCATTAGTGTCATCAACCCAATGGAAGAAATTGTAATATGCAGAAGTCTTGTTTCTAGGACAAGAGTAAAACCTTCGCCCAAAGCTGCCTTCTCTTTTGGATGATATTAAACACACCTATCGCTACAATGATAAAGCAGAATTGTCGAAGTACCTAATGCTCTTGAACTCATATTTCCTGTTATTGTAATACATTCTTGTTCTAATTTAAAAAAAAAGCAGATATAACATTCTGAAATAAAAAAATAATTTAAACAATCTTAAAATTAAAAAATAAAAGTAAGTCGGGACGCATTAAGAAAGATATAATACTTGCTACGAAGAATTACATAAATATACATCCAGAGAAACAACATAAAGCTGAAATATGAATCATCAACTACAAATAAATATGTAATGCTACATACATAATTGTTGAGTTCACCAAGACATCAATAATCTCTTCTCTTAACCTTATCATCTCCTCAACGCCTTCTTTCTCATAAGTGTTGTACTCATTCGTCCTAAAGTCCTCTTCGTGCACCGAAGGTTCTGCTCGCAGGCATGCAGGTAGGATATTCATCTAACACCCTGAAATCGATAACATCTCGGGATTGATGCCTCCGTATATAATTTTAGAGCATAGTTATTGCAACAACTATTTTTATTTGTTTTTTGAAAGAATACATAGGCATATCTCGGAGTATGACTCACTTCTTCTATTCACCAAATCCTCGCGTGATAACCCTGCATTATGATGAGTGTCTTTTATTGAAGAACGCATTCTCTCTCTAATCACTTGACTGTTGCACTCAATATCATAAAAGTTATACCTTGTCTCAGGAAATGTCTTCAAAAAATCTCGTTGCAGTGGATATCCCGAATCGACAAAGTAATATTTTCCTGAATAATGAAAAAATTAGTAGATTCTTTCAATTGGAAATATTATAGTGATGGCTAAAATGCACCAATCGTGAGGACGTATTGAGAATTTGTATTTTGGCTGCCTATTTACAAACTTGAAGATTCTGCTATCTTGTATACTATCTTCCGAGCCAATCACATCGAATGTGAAACATATACTGAAATCACATACTACTAATATATTCTGTGTAGCATTCTCACACCTTTCAGTATACACTATCTTTTTTCCATTGCTAACACCTGCCTCAAACTGTATTCCATCAATTTCTCTAATGCAACTATTTTATATAAAAAAAAAGTTACAACATAGGCTATTTTTCTTTAATAGTACTGCTAGAATAGATAGTGTGACCAATACTTTGAAAAAAGGACATGTACCTTGGATCACTACAGATTTCTCGAGGTGTTTGTGCAAAAGCTAGGTCCAGTGGTTTGACAATGTCCATAGCCATATGCACCGAATTCACCTTGATGAAGAAATACCTGCTGATTGTCTATGTAGAGTTCCAGAAACGCATAGAAGCAACATGAATAGACTCATTCGATGACATAATGAAAACATGATGGCTAGGGCTTCTCAAAATGTTAATCACAAAGATCCATGCAAACAATGTTTGGATTGCAATTCATCCAGTAAGTTACAGAATATAGTTTTCAACATCTGGAACATGCTGTGAATCAAGCTTGAATGAGTTTCCATTAGTTCGCCAACCCTTTTGTCACCCACAAGTGACTATGACAAATAAGGTGTCTTACAAAGATTTCTCTGATAATACTCATGAATTAGATAAATTCTGCTGGTAAAGATTGCCTCTTGCTTAATTATCTCTATAATCTCTTCTTCATTTTCTGGCTCCATTTATCTAAAAGAAGCATGTTTAGCTTATTTCAAAAGAACATGTTATTTTCATTGGAAGTAAACGCTTAAATTTTGTGTAATATAAGTAGTTCAACTACAAAACCATAAATACTGAAATGCCAATAATAGTTCAAACAAGCCAGAATTGACAAGGGAAATGTGAAATACTACAAATTATTAATCTTATATAGTAGCGACAAGTAAAAAAATAGATGTTCATGCCATCTAACTAGTTGGACTCTCTAAGAATAGCAGAGATAAGGAATCTTCTATTTTGGTGGCAGCATAAAGAAAGCCTCTCGCTTGTTTTGGTCTATTTTTTTCACTTTTAACTTTTTTTTGAAGGAGTGACCGGCTTGTTTATCATCATATAATTCCATTTTTCAAGTAAATCTCTTTTCTAAATCATGTGGATGATCCATAGAATAAAGGAATTAGAAGGTAAGGACGTACGATAATGAAAACAAAGGAAAAAAAGCACATGGAGAAATTTCGTAAAGGAAGCTTTGCGTGATAGCTTAAGAGCGTATGTCCGAAATGAGATCGGATCAAAAATGCCTTGGATACATATTCATGAAGAAGACCTAAGAAAGCAAACCAGAATTTGAGATTCCATTGTATGTGCTTGTTCTAGGGAAAAGAGCAACTCTCAAAGGAACGTATTAATTCGGTGAATTACATCTTGGGGGATGCTCAAGAATACACTCGATTTAAGGAATCCTGCTTACACCTATATAATGACTAGTAATAGGTCACAAAGGATAGTTTTCTCATAGGAGTATCTTGATGCCTTCAAAGTTTGTGTCAATCCACTAGAGCAGAGAGTGAGTCCTTCACATCCCATGTACATTGCAGCTTATCGGCGACTGGGGCCAATGAAATAACTGGGTCATCGCGTAGGGTCCACATATGCATCCAAGGCTAGATCGAGCCATAAGGGTGTGAATCACTGTATCCCAGACAGGCAGTAGCCTATCCATAATCGGGGCCTACACGATGACATCAATGAAGCGTCAAAGGAGCAACATAGCTCAAAAAGGGGCAGTCAAAGGAAAGGAAGAGTACAAAGTGTGGTCAATCTAAAAAGTTTTTTTATTCTTAAATTTTAGAAGTGAAATTAATATTTTTGTAATAATTTGTTTTATGAAAATTAGAAAATATTAGAAAAAATACTTGTTAAACATAGATTTATCCTAGAATCACACCCAAGGAAAAGAATGTGAGCAAGGAAGGAAAAGTAGAATTCTATGAGAAAAAAACAATTCTCATAGTTTTGATCAAGATTCTTTAATAGAGTGAAAAAATCATCCTTTATGTCTTACAATACCCAGTAATTGGAGGGTGAGTACGAGTGTAAGAGGTGTTTAAACATACATCCTCTGATCGACGTCTCTTCAGAGTTGACAGTCAGGATGACTCTTTTTTTTCTACGGAGATAGCCAAAATAATCCCAGCAAGGTGTATTTCGTTTGCTCGGACAGGTCCATCTGTGGGCTTCTCCGTCGGGGCCTTCCACTGTCACTGTGTATGTCCTTCGATAGCGAGTATTCCTTCTGTTTCCCATCCTTGATGAGTTCCTCCACCAAATTAATGAGATGGTGACACTCCTTTGTGTCGTTCTCATGGTCCCAGTGGCAGGTGCAATATTTTTTTAGATTACGAAGAGCTAGTGTGGTTTTCAACAATGGGTTTTTTTTGAAATAGTCTTTGTTTTGAATGGTATGGACTAGCTCATGCATCGACATGTTCAGGGGTGTTGAATTCTGCATTTCCTGATATATGTGCGGTCACTCATAGTATTGAGCTGACCGCTGATCAGTGTGACTCCTCTGACCCTTGCTACTACAATTACCCCCTCGGTTAACTCCGGACTAGTGGTCATCGTTCCGCTGGCCATCAGGGGCTTGATCGCTCTTTTGGTGCTTTCTATCATCCCCATCCTTCCGTTTATGCATCCGTCGGTTGGATGATTTTATTTGGTTTCCGATGAGTCCATATGGTATTCCTCGAAGGCGATATGATCGATGGTCAATTCCAAGACCTTAGCAAAAGATAATGGTTTGAGTAAGTTTTGGTCATACAAGAACTTTTTGTTGCGGATTTCCTACTTCAGGGTAGTCTAAGCAATGAAAGGCTCCAAGTTTTTCCCCTCCAACATTTCCTTTTGAAAGTGAGTGATGTAAGCACGCTGGTTCTCATTCTCTCCCTATTTAATCTGGATAAGGGTCTTAGTATCCTTCATTGGCTTATGCACATTGGTGAAGTGCGCCAAGAAGAGTTGTTTAAATTTCTAGAAGGATGGGATGATCTCATCCAATAGGCTGTTGAACTACCAAAGTGCGGCCTCCTTTAGCATGGTTAGGAAGATTGACACTTCATGGCATCATTGATATGTAGAGCTCCTTCCGATGATTTGAAGGAAGCCACGTGGTTCGTTGGGTCACTATTTCCCTTGTAAGGATCCAGCTGGAGAATCCTTAGCTTCACAGAAATATAGTTTCTAGGATTTGTCAAGAGAAGGAACCACATGCGGTCGGTCGGGCGCGCTCCTACTCGATCTGCCTGGTGCTTGATCGTCTTTGTAGATGCCAAACTGTCGGCTAGCTGAGAATCCCCATGCTCTTCGGTTGATTGGTCGCCAAAACTGTTAGGGGTAGGCGGATTTTTTTGAAGGACTTTTGAGAGAGATTTCCCCAAGATTATCGTTCTGAGAGTGGTGGTTGAATGTTCCTTTGAGTTATGGC
The DNA here is from genome assembly GCA_022702705.1 of Papilionanthe hookeriana x Papilionanthe teres. Classification (NCBI taxonomy): domain Eukaryota; kingdom Viridiplantae; phylum Streptophyta; class Magnoliopsida; order Asparagales; family Orchidaceae; genus Papilionanthe; species Papilionanthe hookeriana x Papilionanthe teres. The sequence goes on along the minus strand of CM040436.1, from coordinate 24,262,063 downwards.
ATCATGGAGGGCCTCAAACTGCTTCATTATCAGTGCTTGCACTGTCTGGACCTATTCCAGGATGTCTCGGTGCATCGTTTTTCTATTGAATTCTGTGGGTACCTCATCCCTCTGTAAGGTTTATTCTTCGTAGTTGGCTCCACTTCTCATCTGGGCATGTCCACGGTCACCGCATCACTTTTTAGGATGTTGAATCCTAAGTTATCTTTCAAAAATGCATGCCCCGAGTGTTAGAGTTGAGGGAAGAATAAGAGAAAAATAGTAGGACAATTAGAGAATTTCAGGTAGAGAGGCCACGAGGAGTCCATTTATTCATATTTTCTCCCCCTATTTATAGGGGCGTAATTTTACATTTACGACGGTTATGGAAACCACCCATAATACAATCAATGTGTTGATTTAATACTAGATTTGCATTTCAATTTAGATTTGAATTTGGAGTTTATCACCTAGTCGACGTGTTTGAATTCGGTCAAGGAAGGCGACCGGTAGAATGAAGATTGCTCCTGCGGAAGTAAAGTCAGCCGATCAACTAGTTGTGACGGACGCCCTTTCAATAAGATTCGGTAGTCGGGACCGTAAGCGTTGTCCACCGATTGGATCCATCAACATCACATGTCAGTCGACTTTCATCGAGCGGTCGACCGTCGGATGGTTGGTTCAAATCATGCTCCTTTAGTCCAATGCTTTAATTGTCTGATCATCATTACTTGTCGTTTTGGTGCGTACATTTTAAAAGTGATCTCTTTTTTCTTTTATTTCAAGGAAATTTCATCATAATACTAATGCATAATATTTAGAATTCTTATCAAATATATTGTTCGATTAAAATGAACGGCCTAATTAGTTAAACAATACTATTCTTTTCAGCCGTTAGGGAACAGTAAAGTAATTTTTGTATGTCAAAACCATATATTTTGAAGTGAACACTCATAAAAGCAAATTAGCGGTGCACTTGAAGGAGCCTTCCCTTTAATATATCTACAAGCAACTTGGAAGCTTCTCAATCATTTATATCATCAGTTTGTCGGCTCAATGACATGAGGAATGTCAACAATCTAGTCCCTCTTAATGACTTTCTAGTTAAACCATTTTGGTATGTTGGTCACCCTTTCTCTTCGGCATCAAATGCAGCTTTATAACAACTCTACATTCTAGAGTGCACCATTAACGGAGCTAAATTGGAAGATGTAAGAGAGTAACTCCATGTTGCATGTGGAGAAGTTGATGAACCAATCATTGGACTCTTGCAATAATCAATAATCAGGTCTAGTTTAGAAGAATGGGTGTGCTTGATGCAATACATGAAACCTCTATTTTCATGTTCTTTAGTTGATAAATGAGGCAGTCTATAAGGCCTTTACATTGACAACCATACAAAATGTATTCTTGCATTTGCTAACATTAACATATCTATATGGTCAGCACCTTCAACATAGCCTCCATTTCATAAATGATTTATTCTTGTAGCAACATGCCTTTTTATTAATGATGCATTAGAGAAAGGGGGTACTTATAACTCAACATATAAAAAAAATGGTGTCAAAAATGTCCCCTTGTAACTGAAATCAAATTGATGGAGATTCGATCCCAATTCAACATGATGTTTTGGAGCGATATTTGTAAAGATGAATGTGCAAAGAAGATTAGAAGAGACACGAAGAGGAGAAAGGTAGCTAGGGCTGTGAATGATTTGCGTTCGAGTCGAATTGGGGTCGGCTTGAAATCGACTCGAATGGGATTGAGTGCGGCTTAAAATTGGTTTATGACTAGTTATATTTCATTCTGAGTGAGTTAGGCTCAAAAATTGAATCAAGCTCGATCTATTTCAAAATTGAAACGAGCCGGCTCTGCCACTTGCGCATTCTTAAATTTTATTTTGCATAACAAAAAAATTTGATTAATGGTTTTGGCTCATAGCTAGCTATGCTCATTAATTGTGATCCGAACATGATACTTTCTTCTCATGCAGAGACGTTATCATCCGTGAGAACTTTTGTTGCCAACACATTCACTAATCAATCTAACTATTTTATTCATCTTTAAAATTAAACTATTGGTCATAAAAAACAAAAAATCACTATTGATTTTTATATAAATAAACATTACAATTTGTATCAATAATATTTTCCAATTAGAATTCATCTATGTCAATATGATCATACATACAAAAAGCAGAAGTCGTACCAAAACCATTCTATAATTATGTCGTTAATTACACTCAGATTATTATTCTTTCTCTTTTCCCCTACTTAAGAAAACTACTGAAGATTGTAAGAAATATTATGTGCGTTGCACGTATATGTGAAGAACAGTTCAAATACTTGCAATAGAAAAATAATACAAATTTTATGAGTGCAACTGAGCAGTTCTCCACATATACATGCATTGCATGTAATGTTTCTTCGAAGGATAGGATAGGCTACTAATTATCAATGTAGTATTCTTTTTCTTTAAAATAACACTAGATTCATAACTTCAATAACGCCAAATCATCATGTATATTTCACTTGCAAAATTTACTTATAATTATGTCATTAGAAAAATAATAATAATACAATTTGAAATTGTTCAGCACATAGATACGTATGCTGATAAGAATTGCCTAACCCTAACATCCATTTCAAGCTCCTTTTTTCAGGTGCTTGGACTCTCCACATCCCATAATAGAACCAGGTAGCTCGCCCACCTTCTCCACCCCTTCCTCAAAAACAACCCCCATTCCCATGAAGAAATGAGCTTCAATATGACAGTGAAAAGCCCAAACCCCAGGGTTATCAGCCCTAAACCTCAACGCAGTCCACCCATAAGGGTGCAATGGTACAGTATTCCTCTGAATCGGGTCAACCAAGTTATAATTCTTCGGATCCACCTTCGGGTCAAATTTACCCATTCCATACCCTAAAACCCAGAAATCATGCCCATGTAGATGCCACGGATGAGTCTCACTGTTGTTGGCGCTCAATGTATTCGCATTTTGTAGGATGACATCCACCGTCGAACCAAACTCCAACCTATAGATCGAATTGCTGGAAACTGTGTTAGGGTTGCTCGAAACAGCATGGATGTTATAGTTCTTAAAGTCGTAAGTCTCCGGAGCTGGTTTCTGGCTAAAGACATGGTGCAGTTGGTTCTTCATGGCTATCAAATAAGGGGTGGTTGGCAGCGTGAAGGAGATGTTGTTGAGTGCCCATTTCATATGGCCGTTGATCTTGTTTTGGGTGTTGAGGAGGATGATGCTGCGGTCGGAGGTGGGTGGTGGTGCTTCGATGAAGTTGGGGTGGGAGACGATGGACTTGCTTTGGTTGAATCTGTACATGGTGTCGTTCCAAGGTGGGCCGACAGGGGTGGCGGTCGGGGGCGGCTTAAGGGGATGATTGGGGTAGTAGTTCAGGATGGCAGTACCGGTCGGGGTGTTAGGTTTCCGGCTTACAACATTGAGCGCCACCCAGTAGTTTCTGGATTTATCTTTATCGGCTTTCAGTATGACTGAGTAAGTTTCGCCGGAATAAATATTGAGATTCTTCACGACAAGTGGCTTCACGTAATAGCCGTCCACTTCAACTATGGTCATATTATGTGCCTGAAAAAAACAAAATTTTTATGATAAGAAAATTTTTCTTAAAGTAATGTGATATCCATCGAGTCAATAATGCCTCCAACCTAACAATGTACCCGGTATGATGCTCTTCCAAAAAAAGCCCGGCCGCAAGTTGGTCCAATTTAGTTGTATTTTACAAAGAAATGCAATTTAATTGGATTTTTTTCCAAATGGTAACTTATCTCTATATTATATCATTTATTCTCTATCTTTACAATGTTATTTTAATAAAAAAATTAACATTAAAGTTAACTTAAAAATTGGATGAGTTTCCTATTTATTACATATCAAACACTTAAATTTTAATTATTTAAAGTTAAAATAACGGTGCTTGATGTAATATGAATTATTTGGAAGGTATAAATGTAAAAAAAAAGTAAAATATAGATTGTTAAATATGTAAAAAATATAAAATATTCGACAATTTTATACCTCAATTTCTAAATTAAATGCAGAGAGCGAAGCAACGCTTGCAATCCTCAAGCGATAAGTCCTTCCCTGAACCACCGTTAAGCTCGCCGGCGAACATTCAGGATTCGCCGTATTACATAAATCCCCACCACCGGCTAAGGAGCAGTTGAACCTCCCCCTCCCATTTATCAATAAAGACTGCAAATTTATAATAAAAATATCATCTTTATCAACTCTCAATAAAAAAATCAAAATTTTTATGTATATAATTAATAAATTTGCATATGTACCTGTGGCTCTCCGACCCATTCAAAGTTGGGAGAAGAAAGCCCAGCGGCCTGCTCGTATGTGCTCTTATGCCACCAATCGTTAAGAACAAGTTGCAGCTCACCATCATATTTGAATGGCTCAACGGTTCCTTGAGGAACTAGAACTCTTATTAGTCCATGTAATCCGGCTGATCTTTGCATCCCATAATGCGCATGGTACATGTAAGTTCCAGCCTGAAATGATTTTGTATTCATTAAAGGTCTGTTTGAAGCAAAGCAGACAGAAAACTGTCCCGAACAGATCCGTGAATGACATTTGAAGTAATCTTACTCTGTCAACGACAAATTTGTAGGTGAAGGTATCTCCGGGCATGATCGGGCACTGCGTTACGCCTTCGGTGCCATCGCTCCATGGCGTTCCAATCTACAAATTATATGAGTAAATAAATATTAAGTGCCGTATACACATGTACAGATTGATGATATTGAGCTGATATTTAGACGAAGATCACCATCAATCTGCAAGTAATATTTGTTACCATCCACTCAACCTACTAACCTGACGAATCCCGTGCCAATGAATGGCGACGTTCTCTGTGAGGAGCGTGTTTGTTACATCGATGACCAGAGTATCTCCCTGAGTAGCAGTGATCATCGGCCCCGGCGTGAGGCCATTGATCGTAATGGCGAGTTTTCGGAAGCAATCCGGTGATTTATACTCATACTTGATCTCCCATTTGAGATGATGAACCTTTGCTTCAGCGTTGAAGAAGAATAGAGAAGTATAGAGGAGGAAGAAGAGGGTGACCTGAGAGGCTTGGAGGCTGTGGTGGCTGAAAAAGGAGCTCATTTTGCCTCTCAGTTCTTCTGAGATTCCAATGAAGCATTTGGATTTTGGTGAGCACGTTTTATAGAGTATTTGGTATTGGTGGAGATGGGGAAACCGCGGTGAAATTTCGGTTTACTTTTATGAGTTGGTGAAGTCAGACACAGTCAACGGTTGGCGATAAAGGACCAAGGCATCTAACGCGTCTCAATCATCATGTAAAACGTTTGGATTCTAAGATTTTTGGTACTTTTTATGAACATTTACATAAATATCGCATTTCTATGTATTTATAAATTTAAAAATTAGATTTTAGGTGATATATATATATACCGATTCCCTTTTGCGCTCGGACACTTAAGATTAAGACTATAAAAAAAGATCCTTGTTTGCGAATAGTTCGAATTCGGCTCGCCATAGAGTTCGTATTCCATTTGTTCGATAAGCAAACGATACGAACACGAACAATTTTTTTGTTCATTCAGTTTATAAACGAAAACAAACACGAAGTCATGTGTTCGATCGTGTTTGAATCGTTATTGTTCGAAATATAAAATAATTTAAAATAAAAAATATATAAAAAATTTATCATATTTCAAAAATAATTATATACTCTAAAAATTTATCATATTTTAAAAAATTAAATCCAATAAATTTTATCTAAAAAATTATTATCATTTTAACAATTCAAACAATTCAAATTATACAAACAAATCTGAAAGATTTCAAACAATTCGAATAATTCGAACAATTCGAACAATTCAAACATTTCAAATTAATTTCAAACAAATCAAACCGAACACGAACAATTTCAAACACGAGCATATTTTAAACACACTTCTTTTCAAATGAACCGAACATGCACGACCTCTATTCATTCGTGTTCGGTTCGTTTACACCCCTACTTATTATGGGGTGTTTATGTCATGTGTCTAATACTTGATAACAGGAGATCAAATCCTTGACCTGAGGGGACTTACAGTGATCCCCCCCAACCAACAGGCCAAGGCTTGTGGCACTACATGTGTGTATCTATCTATAGGGGTCACGATATCTTGAAGTTTTTTTATGGGAGCACCGCCATGATTTAATATTTTATCTTCATGATTTGATAATTATTTGGGGTGTAAGTATAAATGTCTTGCTATTTATATATATTTTGGATAGAGGGATGAATTAATGAGACACATTAAAAAAAGACTTAAATCATGTTACTGTATACTTTAATATGAAATTGACATACTTTCCCCAATAAAACAATGTGCCAATTTGATATGCTTTGTCATTGTCATGGATGTTTATTTGATAAATTATGTTCAAATTATACTGTGAAGAATATTGGATCCCAAATTATTAGTGGTCTGAGATAGAATAGGAAAGGTTCAATATCAATTTCTCTTCTATCAGCCTTCCAAAAAAGATGCCCTACTATAGGCTGACCCCTCTAATTATTGGTTTGGGTAGGCCTTAGAGGTAGGGCTGTCAAAACGGTTCGTTGTTCGTGAACAGCTCGTGTTTGATTCGTTCTCCAAGCAGAATTCTTTTGCACTCGATATCTAAACGAGCCGAACACAAACTAAATTTTGTTCGTTCGTGCTCGGCTCGTTTTGGATATTATTTTTAAAGAATTTAATTGACTATAACACCACAAAGATTTATGATCAATTAAAATTATTAATTAAAAATAGAATAAAAATATAATAAATTCTATTAAAATAAATGTTTTAATTTAAATAACAAGATTTAAACCTTGCTCTAACCTTAACATTTTACGGCTTTGTGATTATGGTTATCAAAATAGCTCATTGTTCGTGAATAGCTCTTGTTCGGCTCGAAAAGCAAGCGAACCAAACACAAAAAAAAATAATAATAATAAATAGTTTTTTTAACAAACCGAGTCTGGACTGCTCAAGCTCGGCTCATTTACACTCCTAACGGCTGCATGCATGACTAGGGTTGTCAAAATGGATTTTTGTTCGCAAACAACTCGTGTTCGGCTTGCTAAGCAAACGAGCCGAACACGAACAATTTCTTTTATGTTTGAAACATAAATGAGCCAAACACGAACAATTTTATTTTTTAACTAGCCGAACACGAGCTGAGCCCAAATTCGCTCGGGTTTTACTCATTGACACCCCTAATTATATAAATGGCTAAAAGAAAATTGAAATAATAACAATGATACAATAAGGTGTATAGTACATTTTGAATAGAGTTGTTGGCGGATTATTTTGGTTAAGGAAGTTGAATTGAATAGACATATATTGTGTCATCCAAATGATTAGCTAAAATCGGGAGAGACAGTTTGTCAAGTTGGCTTGGAATTTTATGATCAAGTTGGGTGATTGATTATAGCTTGTACATTGAACTTAGTTGTGGAAATTTTCTTAGTTTCCCCAATTTTTTATATATATTTAATCTACAAAAATAGAGAAGAATGATAATAAAATATGTTCATCATAATCATTAATTTAATAATAATTTATCTTGTGATACATGCCTCATGTCTTTTTTATTATTCTTTATACTTATATTATAAAAAAGAGATCGCTTCATTATAGTGACATTATTTTCATCATCTTTATCACAACTTAAAGATTCATAAAATATGTCACGATAAATCAAATTAAGGGCCTATTTGCGGCATACGTTCGGGTCGCGGTTTTGTGTCGATTGGGGCGGCGGTTTGAGAGTGTCACGGAGCATTTTTAAGTAGAACGCGAGCCACTTGTTTGACCCTGCAGCCCGCATTTCTTATGTTATCTATTATCGCGGGTGCCCTCTGTGATCTCTCGCTTCGTCGTCTGCCCTAACCTAAGGTGCGATCTCTCGCGTCCTAACCTCTTGTTCCGACTCGGGTATTCTCTTTCCTATCCTTTCTCGTGTACAACATTTCAGTTTCTCATTTCTATTGGATTTATGTCTCTATTGAATTTTTTTTATGAGTCTTTTGGTTTTCGATGCTGGTGATGAAGACGGTGGTGTTAGTGTTTGCCCTTCAGTTTGTTGTGATGGAGGCGGTAGTGTTATTGTTGTGATGGAGGCGTGCATGCACCATTGCGTCATGATGGGATCAATTTTGCATAGTAGAAAATGGGGATCAATTTATGGAGTGTGAAGAGCGTTTCGCTTCAACCTGTTTTTATAATTTTTGTTGCCACGAAGTTTGGTGTTTTTTCAAACAGAGATTGATTGCTTCCTTCATTATGCTCATGCAAACCAAATTTCAAATATTATGATAAAAAAAAACTCTTTTCACATACAAAAACTTCATTGAGTGTAGCATTACATCACAGAGCATCACGAAGTTTCTTTGAGAGAAAATTATGCATTGATAGGCCTTAGGTTTACTTTGAAAAAATATATAAGAAATGCGTCAAAAGTACGTTTTGATTGATCATCATTATTATGATCATTATCATCACTGCTAGAAGATAAATACTTCTTATGCACAAAAATTTCTTTTCATGCAAACCCAATTTTAAAGATTATTGTAACAAGAAATTCTTTTCATGCACAAAAATTTCATGGAGTGAGGCAGTACATCATAGAGCATTACATGATTGGTTTTATGTTGGTTAAAGGTAACAAAGAACACTTTTTTTTATAAAGTTTTGTTGTCTTCTTGTAGTGATGGATTCGTAATGACATACTTGTTGGTTGATATACTGAGTTTTCTAAGTTCTCAAAATATGTAATTACTACTTCTTTTATTAATTTCTACTTGTTTATTTTGTACAATTCATATTTATTTTTGTTCCTTGTATATTTGAAATTGATTGTTTCGGGCATTTTACGCTATATGTAAGTGTATTTTCTTTCCATTTGCATTTCACTTATTTTTCTTTTAACGGGTTACAGTGACCAATGATGAGACATTTGACCTTTATGGGTTCTTCTGGATGGTTTGTTAGTCATTGTTGGTTAATGAATGCAACTAAGTTCCTCTCTTTTTTTTGCCGATATGTTTTATGAGGATTTTCTTGATGGCCTTCATTGGTGATATGCATATGTGACACACGTGACCTTGGTTTTACGTGGGTTAAAGGCAAGCAAGAATCTTTTTTTTTTACAATTTCTACTCTCATCTTGTAGTGAAAGATTCATTGATTGGTGTACTAAGTTCTCTGAGACCTCACGCCTGCAAACTGTAATTAATTATTTCTTTTAGCAATTTCAACTTCTACCATGACTAATGGATTATCTTTTATAGCATTCAAGAAAGATGAGTATCAGGATTTTAGGGATATCCCAGCGATTGCTCTACCACTGCAGACTTCAGACTTCCCTACTTACGTCACTTCAAAGACATAACTATGAGAGGCAGTTCTATAGGTGCCCACAGAGAATCACAGAGCAGTGTGGCTTCTTCCGGTGGGTAGACAATCCAACACAATCCACAACCAACAGTGATAGGGAATATATATCATCTCTAGAGAACGGTGTAGCTCGTCACATATAACTTCTGCATTTTAAAAACAATATTATTCTAATTATTAAATTTAATTTTAATAGTTTTTTTTTCCTTTTTTAGCTAGTTTGATACTCATCGTTAAGTGATGTGTATATCTGGATTTTTGTAATGTTTTGATGTGTGATTCTGCTTCTAAAGTATCAAATATATAACTAGAACAATTCTGTTACAAATATCATTACTACACATGGATAGAATGGTCATTTGTCACGAAACAGCCGCCAAACAACTGTTTTCAAACAATAGAAAACAAACAGCTAATCAGCTTATTTGCAGCAGCTTCCTGCAGCAAATAAGCTGCAGCTACCCCAAACAGACCCTAAGATTTCAAAAAGAAGATATGCACTTCTCTTTATGGTAAACATAAGAAAGATGGAGATTCTGAGAAAAAGAACAATAAATGGGTATAGTTTGAAATAAATCAAGAGAAAATCGTCAAGAAGGTATTTCTTCTTGCGCGTCTGTTGTAGAACCATCTATTAATATTGAAACTTTAGTTATTGAGGAATCACCAGTTGTAGTTGAGCCATGAGGAGCTATGAAGTCAAGGATACAACAAATTGAAAGTGTCCTACAATGTATTAGTTGAGATTATTGAACTTGAGAAGTTTATCACAACTCACATTCCAATAAAAGAGAATAAACTTATTAATATGATAATAAAATATAACAATCTTCATGACACTTCTTCTTAGGAGTTGCAAAAGCCATTAATAGAACCTTACAATGAGGTCAAGTATGTGGATCAAATTAATTTCTAGTTCAATCCAACATACAACTATCTCTTCGAAGGAGTAGTGATAGAAGGCAAAGACCAGCCTAATTCATGAAGATAAGAGTTGGCAAAATATATTATTATTGAAGGCAATTTTCATAAAGCCATATTAGAACATCAACCATAGCTATCTTGGACCAGAAAAATGAACTATTTATTAAAGAATACACTAAGACGAGTGTAGTTATCATTTAGATATGAAAACTTATACAATAAAAAATCTCAAGCAATAATATATAAGTCAATGATCAGAAATGTTATGATAATTTTGTTTGGATATGTAAAGGCTATCAACTTCGTGACAAGATGATTTGTTAGCTAAATAAACAATTTCTACCTATCACATTGCCTTGGTCATTCCTCATGTTGAGGATAAATATTATTGGTCATTCTTGATGTGAGAGACTTTGCTAAGTATATCTATTTATTTTGAATTAAAAAACTATTATCAACTTGCTAACATTCTAGAATGGCGAATTGTCATGAATTTATAACTAAAAATTTTTTTATCTAAACAAACTTGTATTATCATTCCTTTACCACCAAAACAACTCTTCATTGTCTGCAAATAGACATAAAAAAGTAAATGTAACTTTAACAACATAATAAACACATACAAAGCGTGATTAGCTGTGAAATCTCACAAATAATAAGTGGGAGAAGATTTATTTATATATTTTTCTCATGTTACCAAGATGGCAACTGTCAAATGGTTATACATTACATGCTCGCAAAAATTGATTTCTCAATCAACTCAACATTAATAATGACTTTCTTCAAGGTGACCTTCCTAAATATGTTTACATAGAGCTACTACAATGCAACAATATTCATGGTGAGGAAATCCATGGAGACAAGAAGTTGGTTTACAAATTACATAAATGCATTTATGGATGCAAACAATTGTTATGATAATGATATGCAAAATTTTTTGTAGTTCCGGATTTTCCCAATCAAAGTCTGATTATTTCTTTTTCAGAAAGGGATCATATTCTAATTTAATTGGGATGTTATTATATATTGATTATATAGTCATAATCAGATCTTCCATGAATATCATCAATTCACTTGAGTTTTTCCTCTGTAAGTAGTTCAAACTACAAGATTGGGTGAGCTCAAAAATTTCTCGTATTAAAATCATGCGTACAGATGCAAGAATCACCTTTGTTTAGTATCACTATAAATTACAACTCCTTGAAAATTTTAGATTTTTAGGTACCAAACTAGTTAGTGTTTCAATGGATCTCAAAAAACACATTAACACTAGTGGAGGTGAACCAAAGCCAATTCAAAGTCATTAACGCAAAATAATATAAAAAATGATTTATCTTACCAAATCACAAGCATATATATCTTTGTTGTTCAGAAATTAAGCCATCTTGGCACAATCACAAACACCACACAACTAAGTTGCTCATCTTTCATTAAGGAAAATATCACTTGTAGTGAGAATTGTTATTTCTCAACTAAATCATATTTACAACTCAAAGGCTTACGTCATGTGGACTTGGGATGAAGCCCAATCATAATGTAATTTGTCATAGGGTTTTGCATTATAATGGAAGGCTCTCCAATATAATGGACTATGGTGAAACAAATCACTATTTCAAGTTCCTTCGTTGAAGTAGAATATCTTGCTCTAGCTGCCACCACTTGTGAGTTTATTTTGAGTACCTAGTTTTTTAAAGGACTTCGATGCAGGGACATCAGAATTAGGTCTTATACTTTGCTACAATTTGTTTGTTTTTTACATTGCTACTAATCCCACCTTTCATAATTGTACATTTAAAGGGATTGTTATTTTGTCAAAGAAAAGTTGACAGTGAAACTATACAAGTGATGGTTATTCGATGTAGTTCCACCTGACCAAGATTTTGACAAAGTTGTCAATTTGGTCTATGTCTACAAAATATTCAAAGATGTGTTTTGATGATGTATATAACAAATCTTGAGTGATAATAATAAAAAGTGAAGTCTTTGATTATTTGATCGATCTCTACCGTCCATTCAAACTACATAAGGAGCTATTATCAAATCCAATATTGAGTTAGATGTAAATGAATAAATTTCTTCCTTTAAAGTATTTTCCTAAACCTATTTTCATGAAATCTCTCTCTCTCTCTCTCTCACTATATATATATATATATATATATATATATATATATATATATATATATATATATATATATATATATATATATATTATTTAAAGGAACGATATTTGAGTCCAACGGACCCCAAATATCGTTTCTCAATCGTAGCAGTAGCCGTAGTCACGTTGGTTGGCGGGATTCTTTTAAGTCCCCTCGGGTACGGGTTCGATCCCCGTGGCACGGGGTTCTCGAATATATAAGCGACATGGTGTCGGGCCCCTTCATGAGCGCTTAGCGCATAAGGAAATCGGTATTTGGGCCTCGTCAAATATCGATTTCTTTGAAAAAAATAAAAAAAATGTATATATATATATATATATATATATATATATATATATATATATATATATATATTTCAAATCACTCATAATATGTCTAACAATTCGAATACCGCCTCTTTAAGGCTAATTGTGTCAAAGAAGATTCGAAGCTTCGACCTGAGGGGTTTTATACTGAGGATGTCATCTAACAGGCCGAGGTACGCGACACCTCTCTCTCTCTCTCTCTCTCTCTCTCTCTCTCTCTCTCTCTCTCTCTCTATATATATATATATATATATATATATATATATATATATATATATATATAATTTATTTTCCTTCTCTCCGGCCATTTCATTTTCCACCTTGCAAACAATTGCCATGGTGAAAGCTTTCCCATGCAACTTGAATGCCATTTTTTCTGTTTACCACCAAATTATAATCCATAGATAAATTGTAAATTAATGTGTAACACATAGTTTTTCTTGACCCTCTCTTAATTCCTCGGACTTTGAACCTACTAATTCGCCGTTTTGGACATATTATCAATTATCACCCCTTACTTTTTAGGTATTTACATTCATACCGCCCAATTCTTATGCATTTACATATCCAAACACCTAAACTCCTATATTTACATCCATACCACTTAAATCAGTACCATCATATTAAAAATATTATCACCATTATCTTTCTAAAAATAAAATACGCACTTTCACACACCTTCATCCACAAATTTATAACACCAAATATTAAAAGTGTAAATATCAATTCTTGAGTGTCGGATATGTAAATACATAGATTTTGTGTGCTAGATATGTAAATTGTCCTTATTACTTTTTATTTGACTAGATCAATTCAAGCTATAACACGTTCTCTGCCAAAATGGACTCGTTTTTCAGCATTTTTTAAATGTTAATTGTGACAATGGTGTCGGTGATGTTAGGTCCGCATGAAATTGGAACTCATTTTACACGAGTAATAATTTATTTTTTAAGAATTTTTTTTTTATATTATTAAAAAGAAGGGGTATTTACATACACACCCCCCAATTCCTATTTATTTACACATATAACATTTAAATTTTTCTTTTTAATCTATATATCACACAAATCTTTTCTGTCACATCAAATAAGATGGTGTGTAGGGGTGTAAACGAGCCGAACACGAGCGAGCTGAGCCGGTCGCTCGTGTTCGGCTCGTTTATATTTTGAGCCCAGGAAATGTGTTCGTGTTCGGCTCATTTGTTTAGCGAGCCGACCACGAGTTGTTCACGAACAAAGAATCGTTTTGACAACCCTAATCACGTAACCATAAGATGTTAAGAGTTGAGGCAAGATTTAAGAATTATTGTTTACATTAAAACATCATTTGAATCTAATTTAATATTTTTTATTCTATTCACTTAATTAATAATTTTAATTGATTATAAATCTTTAAAATTTTTAAAAATACAGATCATCAATATATATATATATATATATATATATATAAAAGTGATGAATACTATTTTGAGTCAAAACGAACTGAACACAACGAACAAATCTTTGTTCGTGTTCAGATCTTTAAGGCTTGTTAACTTAGCGAACGAGCCGTTTTGACAGCTCTAATGGTATGTATGTGTTAAATATGTAAATACAAGAGAATGAAATAGTATATATATGTAAAGCACATTTTTTTGTTTTTATCGATATCGGAAATACTTTTTTTATATGGACCTAAATATAAATAAACATGGGGAAAAAGTTTAAAATTATTGGTCTAAATAAATATAGTTAATTTAATTTAAAAAATAGGAGTGGTTATCCATCATGTTGGGATCCTAACTAACCCATAATGACAGCAAGATATTTTTTTGTTCTACAATTTTATATTTTACGCTTTATATAGTGCTTATATTACATCCAGACTCTGGATACGTCCGGAGTCTAATGGTGGAGGGTCACGTGTCAAGTGGGTCCTATAAATTTTACTACTGACCAATGTCAGTGTATTACGATGGGACCCACTTGATGGGATCCACTTGACATGTGGCGCCCCACCATTGAACTCCGGATGCAATATTTTTTTTCCTAATAAAGACATGCATGCATATTATATATATAAGGTCTTGAATTCAAAGAACCTTTTAGTTGAAGTCAAACCTCTCTACTAGCAAGCTAAGATGGTTTGCATTTAACTAACACTTGTTCTCGGCAATACTTGTGATTTTGTATTTTTGTGGGCAGGTGATCAAATCTAATTATTTTATTTTCAATCGGTATGCTATGCAGTCAAATTAGTTAAGATAATTCATTTTCAGTCGAATGAACTAATAACTTATAAATAACTAATAGCCTTGAATGTAATAGAAAATATTATAACTTTCATGCATATATATTTAAAAACGATTTATAATTAATTCAATATGTGTGTGTGTGTGCGCGCGCGCCCGTGCGTGTGTGTGTGTGAGAGAGAGAGAGATTTTACTGCCAGTCTTGATCTGTTGATAGAGCAACCTCTTTGAAGGTCGTAAACTGCTTAGGTCACGGGTTTGAATCCTCCTCTGACCACTTGTTGGTAGTGAGTGCGGTCCTCGAATAGTGTTTGCCTTTAGTCGTCTTTCATTATAAAGTGATTTAGTTAATTTTATCAATAATCTCAAGAATGATAGAAGCATGAATAAATTTAATCCAAATAAATTTATTGATATTATTCTAATTTAATCTATGATTTTTACTTTTTACTTATATTTTTTTTATTTGTCTAGTTAGTTGACTTTTATTATCTAAATAAATTCTTAAAATTATTATTTATGTTGATGAGTGCTAAAAAATTTACGGCGGTAGAGTAACGGATTATCGTCTTAGCGTTGTACGAGACTTTAGCACACCCACAGATGAAAGTGAAACAAGCGGTGACAACTCCAGAAGTTTTTTACATGGAAAACTCGTAAAGGGAAAAACCACGGGGCATGTCTCAGTTGTGAAAATTCACTATTAATTGATGATTACAGAAATTTCTTGTCACAAAGACCAGAAATTGTAACTATACTTTTCAGATTACAGTGTCAACTGACGGTGTCTGGTTGGTGGTGATTGAGGATGGTTGTTAACAGTGGTCGATAACGGTTGGCAGAGGTCAATGAAGGTCGTCGGTGGTTGACGACGATTTGTGATAGTCGACGACGGTAGGCAGTAGTCGTCGGAGGTTGGCAGTGATCGACGACGGTAGGCACGGTCGACGATGGTCGGCTGTGGTTGACGTTAGTCGACGGTGGTGGGCGATGGTCGACGGAGGTCGGCGGGGGTCGATGACAGTTAACAGTAGTCGGCGGTGGTCGACGACGATAGGCAGTGATCGACGGAGGTCGGCGGTGGCCGACGGCGGTTGAAGGTTGTCGACGCGGTTGCAGTTGTTAATGGATATTGGGATTGATCGACGGCGATCGGCGGTAATGCTGAGTTGCAGCTCCTTCTCAAGGCTCTCTCTAAGCTTCAGCTCCCTCTCATGTGAGGGTGGAGATCTATTTATAGTGTTCTGGATATAATTAATGCAGGAATATAAACTATTTTGATCGGACGGTCCGAAGAGCTTCCTTCGATCAAACAGCATTTAATGGATATTTGAGTGCCTTAATGATGTCAAAATTAAGTGATCTTAGACTCGTTGGATTCTTCTTTTTGAGACGCTCGATTCGACTATGAACTTGCCGGATTCGACATTTGTTTGACCTTTCAAATGTGTCTGGGAATCTTCCAAAAGCGGTTAAATGATTTGATTCGAGTTTGATTTGATTTAGATTGGACTAACTTTGATGTCATTAGGTTCCTCTCATCGAGACGGTCAGTTTGATTATAAATTTGCTGAAATCGGAGTTCTAGATGACTTTTATCAAGATTTGAACATCTCTTGCTCAATATATTGTCTCAAGATTCGCGTCATACCTCAAGATTTGAGTCGGATGATAAAAATTTGTTGGCGGAGTATCGCATGTGATGAAATTTTATTTCTTTAGAATTTAATAATGATACTATCTTATGTGAGCTTAAGTTTCATATATATCTTTAAGTGTTTAGTTGTTATCATACTTCATTGTATCAATAAATTGATAGGGCTTAAGGTTATAAATACTTCATCTAAGACTATAAAAAAAACTAATGGAGAAAGAAAAACTAGTTTTTATTATATTACCATTTTGCATAATTGAAGAAAAAGTAGCAAATGTTCATCAAGTCAATATTCATCAATTTACACTATTTTCTTTTTTTGGAAGATTTACATGCATGTCACTTAATTCCTACGTATTTACCTATCTACCACGATAATTTCAAATTTTACACCTATGTCATATACCTTACATGTGCATGAAAATGTGTATCTCACTTCTTAAAAATTAAAATAAAGGTATTTGTTTGAAGTGATATGAAATATTTGAGCGGTATAAATATAAAAAAAGTAGATTTCAGGGGTTAGATATGAAAATACATATGACTTGGTAGTATATATGTATTTGCCTCTAATTTCCTTGTTAAATTCATTCATATTAAATCCCTTCGCGCTACAAAATAAAATTTTGATTGTATTTTTTTTTCTCTTATATAATTTGGAGACTAAATTGCAATTATAGGTAAAGTGATAACAATTTGGTAATCATAGTTCAATAATAGTCGATGGATAGCATCGCCTTGGCAAAGATAATTAAGTAGTGGTAACTAAACAATTATGTTCGAGCAACAATAATTAAACAATGACAATTAGGTGGAGAATGTTAGATAATGATAGCTAAATGATAGTTATTATTAATGATGATCATGGGTGAAAAAAATCATATAAAACACTAAAATTTTTATATATCTTGACCTTCTGGAAATTCAACTCGATGTTCAAGACCCTTTCATGAAAGAATAAGGCTATCTTTATAGTTTTCTTGAGTGATTTTTTTGTAACTTTAGCTAAAATGCTTAAAGCAATTTGAGGCTCCAATTTTTCCATTCATTTGGTTTCAATTATTCTAAGATTTTGTTCTAACTCATGTAAGAGATGATTGTTGATGCAATAACATATTTTAAAAGTGAGGATGAAAGGTTGATTACAACAAAAATCCCTCAAAATGTAACAAAAGAAGTATTGTTATTACTAACCATGTTCAAATCTAATTTAAGTACCATTGGGTCATCGAGTTAAAACTACATTTCCCTTCACTATGGGAAAAACAACTATAACCGGTGGAATAACTGATGGCTTTACGTGTGTTAGAAATATCGAGCTCATTGGTTGTCAACAATAAGCATCTATCGGTAAATCTACCACACGAGGCATTAGTTGAAGGTCCAGTACACCTACTTGGTTCACTAGCAAAAAATGCTCTATGGTAAAGAGAATAACAAACAAGATAAACACACACAACATATATTATGCAACAGAAAGAAATTAAACATGTGCACAATTAAACAAATATTAAATAGGATGTTTTGAATTTTAGTAAAAAAAATAATATAAATAGAGGGAACAAGAACAATACAATTTTCAAGCTGAAGGCCTACAAGTTCAAATCTTAAATCAAATTTATTGTTGTTGTCCTGCAAAGACGCCAAAAACATGACACGTACAAAGTACAGGCCACTCACACAAGTATATGTCGTGTATCAAAAGTACCGGGTTTGAGTCTAGTTGTCGATCCCACAGTGAGTGAGGAAAACTCATTGAAAGAAAAGTTTTAGCCTACTATCTTCAGCCTAAGCCAGAAATTTTCGTTTAATTAAATTTATGCACAATAATCCTAAGTTATTAGCAATGAAAATGAAAAGTTATTCAAGCATGAAAAAGATTCTCCCTTGAAAAGGTTTAATAAGAAAGTGTATGTGATAACTTCACGAAATAAACAGATGATAAATAGGAGCAATCCTCCTCCTTTCCCCCTTACAGTGGAATAAGAAGATTAGGTTAGGATGTAGATTAGTTCCCTAATTCTAATATTTAACCCAAGCATAACATACTCCCCAAAAGTATGCATCATCCTAAAGGATATATCCATATTACCTCAGGCTATTGTGATTAACTTTGTATGAAATGTATAAGCACTAAAATTTAGTCACCATCCACAATAATCACGTAAATAAACTCTCACATACATATATCATATATCCCCATCCCAAGAAAGAAAGAGAAATTACTCACAAAGCATGTTTGAGAACACAAACAAAATCATTTGATTTAAATAAAAATGAATGTATAGAAGTCCTACAAAGATAACTCCAAAAGCACAAAATAAGAATTCCAAAACTTCTCTCCCTTTCCTCACACATGAAAGGTTAAAGATACAAGCACATAATCTCATAAAGTCCCTTAATCCTCACTTCTATCTACTTAATTGAACTTCTCTTGACCTCTCCCTTCTAGTTCCTTCTTCAAGAATTTTCTCTGAAGAAAATAAGGAAAAACTCCTTAATTCATGATCAAGCATTTCTATACTTCTCCCTCTGAACTTAAGTTTTGAACCACCAAAACTATCAAATTCCAGGTTCTGACGCCTAGGCGACCTAGGCACCACTCACTTAGACATTTTTTATTGAAGAACCAGCACCATGGCGCCACAATCATGTCGGCTAGGCGTTGGTGGCAGCGCTTAGGCGCCCAAGGGGCAGCACCACCTTTATGTTCTCTCGGGAATTTGGTCCATTTGGGAAGGGCCTGGGCGCCAGTGGCCAGATTTGCTCTTTTTCTCCAATTCAATTCATTTTGATTCTCGTTCATCCCCTTTCTTGCTACAACCTGGATAAACAAAATTAACATTCCTCAAAATATAGTATTATCATATAAAATGCAAAAATATAAGTAATAATAAGTGCAAAATTATCAACATATCAAACTTTGATACTCAAAATATAGTTGAAACCGCTTATAAAGAAATAAAAATAATAGATTTATGCATTCCACTCAATCCAATCCATGAAGAGCTGAGTTTAGAGAATGCTAGTCGCAAACACGAAGAAATGAGTATCAATTAGTATGACTTTGATGATGTTTTGGAAGAATAAATTTTACCTTCATCATCCTTTAATGACTAATCATAAGAGGTTAACTAAGATTTGTAAATTAATCCAACTGCGTACTTTTTTTCAGCTTAGTTTATAGATTGCACTTTATAATTATTCTTTTTATTTGCTGCATGCTTTTTGTGTTTATCAGTTTTGGTAGCCTGCAGATTGCATACACTTTATAATTTTTTTTTTATGTTTTTTTGCATGTTTTTGTGTTTCAGCTTCAACAGTTGATTACATGCATTTTACATTTTATATTTTCCCTTTATACTTATTGCATATTTTTGTATTTTTTTAGCTTCAGTAATTTGTAAATTGCACTTTACTGTTTTGATTTATGTTTACTTACACTAGTTAAGTTTCTTTCCTTATTGAAGTTGCTTCTGAATGGAGGGGAGGTCCCCCTCCTATTGGAGAACGCGGCTCCTAATATCGTATAGGAATTAGAAGTCCGCTAGCCAACTAGGTCGTGGATGCGGTGTCGAGGATGCAAGCACTCTCACCACACCACTATTAATGATACTTTCATCATAGACCCCAGTTGACACACTCACTGGCACCACATCAGAACCACCCTCAGTTGTGTCTACCACACCGGCTCTGCCCTCAGCTGTGTCTATCACACCAGCACTACCCCCCCAGCTACGTCTACCACACCAACACTGCCACCAACTACTACTAACACACCAACACTACCACCAGCTATGACTAACACACCATCACTGCCACCAACTACTATGCGTCATCCAGTTTGAGCACCAGATTTAACAGTTTTTCAGCTTTGTGTTATAGGGCAACGTAAGTACTTTTTTAGATACTCATATTAGCGCTTTTTTTTTTAATATAATAGAGAACTAATGATATTTTGTTTTTAGTTTTTCTCCCCCTACACATGTCATCAATTCCATTCAATATATTATTCGGAGTAAGTTTGACTATCCATGCTTATCATAGAAGAAGGTCACAATACTAGTTTGGGATATGGGGATTCAAGAGTTCACGTTATACACTGAACATAGTTAACTTCAGTTATATATCTATGTTTATCAATCTAACATTTTTTATTTCATTTTTGTAGAAACTGTGATCTGGCTACCTGAGGAGGAGGCCCACATCGGAAGAAAGTTCGAGCGTAAGGTGAGCGATCGTCTTCATGATATGTTTGGTGACATACAAAAGATGCGTCAGTGCCCCACATGACTCGGTGAGCTTGTGCATGCCTCATTGCTTAGGTCCTAGGGATTCTCTCGAATATCAGAAAAAGAAAAAGTAGGCCAAACTGAATTGTTGCTTTAACTGCGCAAGTATGAGGGCCCCAAAAACACTAGTGGGGCGCTCCAACATATAGAGCATAAGAGGATATTGGTAAAACTTAATTTCTGCATTAAATTTTATTACACATTAAATATATTATAATTGTTTCATTACTCTCACAGTTTATAGAATTGGAACGGGACCCATCAGTTGTCGAATTACCCTGCACACTTATAAGAAACAGTCGGACTAGAGATAGGTGGACAATATATTTGAGGCAATCTAGGTAATTCACAATATTATTTACTATACAGTTCAAATAAATATTGAAGTTTTTCTAGCCTCTAACTTTAATTAATCATATTTTTTGTAGGAGATCTCTAAGAGAATGAAGGAGAGTCAATTCCAGCAGTCGGTTGGCATTACGATCATAGATCGTGACCTCTCCGACTACAACCTGTGGAGGGAGGCAGTAGGAATCAAGAAAAAGGGCCAGGTCTACAGATTAGGGTCTCAAACGTCAGCCTACGACGCTCATCTCTCTAGCTCAGCCGGTGCATAAATTTCTACTTCCTACGAGAAGGGGCTTCCTAGGTAGGTTGTCACATTTACTTTTGATATTAAGAACAAAGTTGCTTTCGAGGTTGCTACTCAGTCTCTACCTAGCTGATCCAAATGTGATCGGAGATGGAGTTGAAGATGAAGGTAGATTTAGATGCGATACTGTGTCATGCACTGCAGAGAGGAAAGCGAGGAAGATGATGAGAAGACGAATGACGAGTAGGGACTTATTTCTATCTTGTTTGTTTACAAGAACAATTAATTCGAAAGAATACTATTTTTTTAAGTATAATTGTTCGTTTTGGTTGGTCTAATGCAATGGTCTACTTTAATTTCTGTTTATGATTTTGCGTTAATTACTACTGTCATATTAGTTAAATAACCGTTTGGATTAGCACACTATGTTGTGTGGAAATTATTATGTTAGAATTGCATGTGTTAAAAATTATAGTGTCGAAGAGGCATATTAATTTTTTTATAATGCTCTAGATTTTCGACATCTTACCGACGTTATTTTGACAAACTATCATAATTTCCAACTATCTATAATCGTCGGTTAATCAAGGCGAAATCGACGGTATTTTAATGAACTACCATAATTTCCAACGACCATTTCGGATGGCTTAAAATTCGACGACACGACAATATTTTTTTCCTACTATAATTTTTAAATGAAACGGAACATCGGTCATTTGCCGAGCAACACGAATGACCGTCCTACACATTTCTAATGGTTGTGCTATACTTTTTTGACAGTTGTGCTACACTAATCTGATGGAGAAATCGTCGGCCATGATATCGACAAACCGATTGCTTACTACCGATATGATATTGAAGCCTATAGTGACGGGCGTCGAAAATCTTCAGCACATATAAATTTTAGGTAAGTCCGTTGGTAAAATAATTACCGATAAGCGTTTTAGTAACATCCTCAAAATAGTAGTTAAGCCGTCAAAAACTTATTAACCTAAGGTTTTAGGTAGTAACTGACAGTTTTATGGCCGTTGGAAATAGGCTCAATTCTTTTAATGAATGTTGAAACTTTCTTTGCGGCGAGTAAAGACCATCTAACATTGCTTTCGTAATCTTGATAAAAAATTAAAGATTACCATCATAAATGCAATTTAGTTTACCTCCTCGTCTTTAAACTCATTGCAAGGGGTAGGGGAAAAAAATAAATAATAAATAAATAAATAATTTTGGGCTGAAACTCGAGAAGACTATAATGTCGTATAGTGTTTCTAATGATGAAAAATAATCAGTCGGAATATTAGGGGCATCGCCAAACCTCTGGCAGACAGAATTAAAAATCTCATCAAAATTTATATTCTTTAAATTATAGTCATTCTTAAACTTATGATTAATTGCATTGAAATTTCTTTCATTAAGAAATAATTTGGATTTTATGGTGCTTTTGCCAATTAATTCAATAAAATTTGGTTGCTTTTGCAAAGATCCTATTAATTGTTCTTTTGCTTTTAACTTAACTCACACTCTCTATGTTAAGATTACATTTGTTCACATCCTTTCTAACAACAAGCTCCTTCAAAATTCAACTATCAAATACCTTAAAAAAAAATTCTTATGACAACAGCTATACCTTTGCTAATATTTACAAATCTTGTATCCTCTCCATTTGTCTATCATTAAAAAACCTTATACAGGCTAATGTTTTGACTGTGTAGATAACTGAACAAGTCATTCTCTTCAGGGAGGAATATTGCGGATAACATTCTTCTTACTCAAGAATTGATTTATTAACATCAAGCTTGACATATCTAAGACAACAGAGAACGAGTCTGATGTCGTGCAACTTAGGTTCAAATTGTCTTGAGCACTGTCACGAAATGGTTGGCATGGATACATTCAAAGTGTTAAAATTATAAAAGTGATGTTCTGCGAGAAGTTCGATCAAATACAGTGAAAATGATATGCTGTGGACGGGATGTCACACGAGTCACATTATAATTGCCTATACCACCATCAAAATGGTGCATCTGTCGTTTGATCGAAAAATGGACCATGTTAACGTGTTTGAAATGTCAAAATTATTAAGAATGACACTTAGGTTATGCGGTCCTAGCACATAAATGACTCACAAAATGTTACTATACGTAAGGTGATATGTTGCAAATGAAGGCACGTGCCAAATAAGAAATTGCACAAAAATATAAACAATATTTAATTTTTAATATATATAGAGCCGCACCCTTTTCTTCTTTTTATCCTGCACCTTTCCCCTCTCAATTTCACGAACGCTTATTCTGTCCAGACTCCGGAAGTAGAGGTACGTCAGGAGTCCAAATAAATCACGCCACGCGTAGCTCATCGTGAAATCGCGGAATAACACGGGAGAATATTTTTCCTGCGTTATTCATGGTTATTATGATTGAATAACACAAAATAACATGAGAGAAAATTCTCCCATGTTATTCTGTGATATTCTGGACGCATAATTGTGTTATAATAACATAATAACACATAAATAATACATAATAATACAGAAGGAATATTCATCTTGTATTATTCCGCGATTTGAGATGCAAGGCAACACAGCGTCATTTGATTAGACTTCTGACGTATCTCTACTTCCGGAGTCCGGACGTAATAATTTTCCTGATTTCATGAGTTTGGCATCTCTTCCACTCGATACGTCCGGAGTCCGAACATAATAATTTTTTTCAATTTCACGAATTTGACATCTCTTCCACTCTAAAAAATATTACATTCAGACTTCATACTTAAAATTTAAGTCTGGAGTCGAGCAGGGGCAAACGAGCCCCACGCTTCTAAAAATTCTAACTAATTTATTACCACATAGTGGGACCCACATGCCTCCGACGAGTTCTGCCTCTCCTTCACTTTCTCCCGCAAGTTCCACTCCCCTCCACTACACCTCGCTGGCTTCCCCTCCACTACACCTCGCTGGCTTCCCCTCCACTTTCAGATACCCTAACCCGAAGCCGACCTAATAAGCCCTCTCGCCTTCCTCCCCTGCAAAATCCAGCCCAAGCCGAATCCCTTGTTTGATACATTCCCTACCGCAGCATAAATCGGATCTCCATATCCTTGTTCGAACCCAATTCTTCCTCTCTATCACATCACGAGAGGCCCGATTATCCGAGTTCGGCTCCCTATACTTAAAAACTCATCCAGCTCTCACCGCAAGCAAACCAACCACTTCTAGCTCCAATTGCAAGCTCCCCACATTTCCGCGTCGCCTCTTCAATCACCAACTGTAACCTTCGGGTAAAGGAGTAAGAAAAGGGATTTAAGATTATGTGAGATTGATTATTGTTGTCATTTTATTTTATTATTTCTTTAATTCTACTTATTTCCCGCTATCAAATAGTTACCTCAGGATCAGGATTTAACATTCTCGTTTTGCCTGATTCTGTAGCGTTTTCAGTGTCATTTTGTTTGCTTTCGTTAAGGGAGCCGCAATAGATTAAAAATTCTATAGAATTTTTAATTATTTCATGTTCTGTGTGGTAGATTCAGGTTTATACACACACAAAGACAAAATGCCATGATCTTAATGAATAATATTAAAATTTAGCAAACAAATTATGAGCCACAAGTAAGATAGACTTTCAATATCAGAATAAAAACTTACAGAGCAGAGCGCACAAATTTAAGGGGCAATAGACACCCTATATTTACAGAGTCCCAAGTACTCTGAGAGAAGAACTTTATGCATACTTTCAACAAGCACAAATGACCCTTAAATAGTCAGATTTTACAAACGGACTTCAAACCAGACTTTAGGATAGCATGTAAAGTAAATAGTAGAAGGACTAATAATTGATTCTTTTTTAAAGATTAAAATTATTTGTACTAAAAGGTAGATTCAGAAAACACTGATTGGCACAGGGTTGTTTGAAAAAAATATATATATTTTTACCTTGGATTGTCACGAAATAATGATAATGGTGAGGGTCATTTGTTATCTTTTATACTTTGAATCTTCTTTTATAATTATTTGTTGTAACTCTTCCCAATTATCCACCATATTATGAATTGCTTCAGATGAGGAAATTTTTGTTAGAACCTCTTTAAATTTTCCAAATAGATTTTGATCGAATCAAAATCTATTAGGAATACACCACGAGAATCTTTCAATCCCGTTCATATTTATAAAAAAATCTGAATCGATACAATAATGGAAGCGTACTCGAATCCATTTGATCGATCGCAAGCAACGATCTTCCAATCTCGTGACTTTCCGGAGTTTTCCCTAGTCTCTCTCGTTGATGGGGTACAAGAGATTTCACACCCGCGTACCGGAGACCATTACCTCTTTATTTAATGTAACCAAAGCGTGGTTACAAAATTTGCTTAATTTCAATCTCGCCCCTCATCAAATCGAATTTGCCTTTACAGTATCCACACTTATAATTTCATGACAAATGTGTCTAAAGTCATAAATTTATACTTAATTAGACCACAATAGTTTTGACTTATTAAATGATGACCTAACACATTTATTAATTACATTATAGTTCCATAATTGATCCAACAATCTCCCACTCGACTATATACGTATAAGATAAATTTGTCAACCTTAATGCGCCCAAAATTTGTTGTCATCATTGTAAAGGCACATTACAATCTCGTCCATTAATCATATCAATACGAGATCAAAGCAGTCTTCGTTGTATTTTTCACAACTAAACTTATCAATGGTCACATATATTAATATAATCAAATGACATAGATCAATCATGAATGCGTGGAATGAAAATTACATGCAAAGTGGTATGTTCGTATCAATTTTCAACCTGGCCCTACTTTACTTAAGTGAGATCAAACTTTAACTATACAGAGTGTACTTAAACCGAATAAAATACCTTATTTCGATCGAAAATATCCAAATATGTTTTGTATACAAAATAAAACACGAGCCTAAAAACACAAGTTAACAAACTCCCACTGAATCTAAATTTCCTCAAGTTTTATAACACCCATATGAGCAGTATGCTCATGAAAGACCTTGGGTATCAGACTCTTTGTAAGAGAGTCCGCAATCATGGAGTTTGTTCCAATACGCTCTATGTGAATCTGGTCACTCTGTATTCTTTCCTTCACAACAAGAAATTTGATGTCAATATGTTTTTACTTATATGAACTTCGTTATATTGGAATACAATACATATCGATTTATCATCACAAAATAACTTTAGTGGTCTTTCAATTTCTTCCATAATGCGCAGTTTCAGATGATAAAATTTCTCACCGTATATGCCATGGTTGGATGCCTCATAACATGCTAAATACTCTGCTGCTATAATGGATGAAGTCTATTAGTGTTTGTTTTAGACTTCTCAAGGATATAGCTCCACCACTTAACAAAAATATGCAGCATGATGTGGATCTTCCATTGTCTTGGCATCCAAGAAAATCGAGTCGAATACCCAATGATCTCCAAATGATCCGATCTCCTATATGTAAGCATGTAATCTTTTGTTCTCCTCAAGTATCTCATAACTCTTTCGGTCGCTTTCCAATGATCCATTCCTGAGTTGCTTAAGTATCCGCCAAAACTCCAACAATGTACGCAATATCCGGCCGCGTACAAACTTCGAGCGTACATAAGACTCCCTATCGTCGAAGCATAAGGAATCTTTTGCATTTCCTGAATCTCGAGGTTCCTTTCGGCACTCGATTAAGACCGAATTTGTCTCCTTTAGCGACGAGGGTGTCAATTGGTTTACGATTCGCGTATCAAATCTTTTAAGCATCGTATCAATATAGCATCTTTGTGATAATCCAAGAATACATCGAGAACGATCTCGAGAATCCGAATCCTATGACAAATGAGGCATCACCAAGATCTTTCATCTCAAAATTAATTGATGAAATCTCTTAGTTCCTCGCAACATGCCTATATCATTTGTGTGCAGACGGTATGTCATCCACATACAAAATCGGAAAAATATTCTTTCTCTCATCTGAATTTATGATACACATAATCATCAATCGCATTCATTTCAAAACCAAATGATAGAATCACTTGATGAAATTTGTGATACCATTGACGGGATGCTTGTTTGAGCCCATAAATAGATTTTGTCGAGTTTGCAAACCATATTCTTTGGGTCTCTTAACACGATTTCTGATCTGTACCATATAGATCGTTTCATCAATGTCTCCATTGAGAAATGCGGTCTTAACATCCATTTGATGTAGCTCCATATCATAATGAACAACTAGTGCCATGATTATTCTAAAAGAGTCTTTTGTTGAAACCGGAGAAAATGTCTCTTTATAGTCAATCCCTTCCCTTTGAGTATAGCCTTTAGCTACAATGCGAGCTTTATGTCTCTCCACATTACCCTTTGAATCCCGTTTGGTTTTAAAAATCCATTTGCAATCAATGGGTTTCTTTCCTTCTGGTAATGGGACAAGTTCCCAAACTTTATTGTCTTGCATAAACTTATACTTTTCATTCATTGCTTTAATCCATTTTTCTGAATTGGAACTTTGTATAGCTTGATGAAAGTTGATAGGATCATCTTTCATCATACTAATATTTTCCTCATGTTCCTGAAGAAATACAATATAATCATCTGAAATAGTTTTTCTTCTTTCCCTAGTGGATCGTCGCAAAAACACTTGCTCTTGAACTTGTTATCGAGGTTGTTGAATTTGTTCCTCGAGGGTTGATTAACAATGTCTTGTTTCGATTTGCGACTCGATCAATGTCGGGAGTAAAATCATGATCATTATCGAAAGCGATTATAGGAATAGGAACCAATTCCTCTTCAACAAGAGTAGTATGGTCCGATTCCTCCTCGAAGACAAAGTCTCTAACTCCGATTTCTCCCCCAAATTCAATATCCTCAAAGAACAACTGCAGCTTCCATCTCAAAAATATCTTTAATTTGGGATCATAAAACTCGAAACCCCTAGATCGCTCCGAATAACCAACAAAATAGTCTCGCTCATCTGTTTTAGGGTATAACTTTTCTCGAAGTGGCTTGTAAGGCCTTGCTCATTAGGCAACCCCAAACATGAAAATGCTTTAAACGGGTTTTCGCCCGTCCAAAGCTCATAAGGTGTTTTTGAAATTGCTTTAGTTGATACTACTATTTAAAATGTAGGTTGCTGTCTTAAGTGCTTCTCCCTAGAGTGATTCTGATAAGGTAGAATGACTAATCATACTTCTTACCATGTCTTTAAGAGTGCGGTTTCGTCATTCAGCTACACCATTCATGCTAGGTGAACCTGACATTGTGTATTGAGAGACAATTCCACACTCCTCTAGGAATTTAGCAAATGGTCCCGGACGTTGTTTACTTGAACCGTCATATCTGCCGTAGTATTCACCACCACGATCAGATTTGATTTTCTTTATTCTTTTGCTTAGTTGGTTTTCAACTTCAGTCTTATAAGATTTGAACACGTCCAATACTTGGGATTTTTCATTAATAAGAAATAGGTATACATATCTTGAATAATCATCTATGAACGATACAAAATATTGTTGACCATTCCAAGAAGCTGTAGAAAATGGTCCACAAACATCCGTATGTATCAATTATAAGACTTCGTAGTTCTATATGCACCTAATTTCTTTCTTTTGGTCCGTTTTCTCTTAATGCATTCAATACGGACATTAAAGTCCGTAAAATCAATGGAACTTAGAATTCCATCCGACACTGAGTCTTTCAACTCTATTTCTAGAGATGTAACCTAAACGCTTGTGTCATAATGCTCTCCGAATTTTCATTATTAATTTTACGCTTAGTACCTCGTGATTCCACATTCGTAGTTTCATTATAAGAAGCAACAGTATCAAACAAATAAAGATTGTCATACTCCATAAGGAAACCAGTTCCAATAATATTGGAATTAATAGATAAACTGAAACATCTGTTTTGAAATGAACAATAAACCAATTTGTCCAAACAACAAATAGAAACCAAATTCCGTCTAAATGACGGTACAACAAAAGTATCTATCAAATCCAATGATTTTCCATCTCCCACATAAATGCATTTTTCAACATCATTTGGTTTTCGGTAGCTCAGGCAACCACCGCATTGAAACACTTATGTTAGTAATAAGACTGAGTCTAACCACCAAGTGTTTCTAGTATCGAAGCCAAATTTACCTCGAATCGGACCAAATTTAGAAATGTACATTTCTTTATACGCCAAGCGTGATATTTTGCACATTCCTTCTTCTGATGTCCTTCTTTATTGCAAAAGAAACAACTGATACTTTCAGGATTTTGAACTTTATTTTGTTTCTTTTGAGAATAACCCTTATTCTTAGCAGCCTCATTCTTTCTTTTAGTGTCTCTTTCTTTTAGTGCCTCTTTCTTTAGAGGTGTTGACCAAATAAGCACTATCAGTCTTTCATTGCTTCAACCTTTCTTCCTCTTGCACACAATGAGAAATAAGCTCATTAAGAGTCCATTTCTCCCTTTGCATATTATAGTCGACAAAAATTGGTCAAATCGTGGAGGAAGAGAAATAAGAACTAAATGCAAGAGTAAATCATCCGTCAACTCGAGCTTTAGCTTCTTTAACTTTGAAGCGATGTTAGACATCTCAACGATGTACTCCCTTATACTTTCTCGCTCTCGAACCTCATTGAAATCAGCTTCTTTAAAGAATACTGGGTTCATTCTTATCGCTTTTTGCAAAGCGTTTCTCATTTCAGTTAGAAACTCGCAGCATCGATGATCTCACTAGACACCGAACCTCTAAAGGCCTCAGGTATGTCGGGCTTTATGATCATAAGACTCAAGCGATTAGAACGATCCCACTTCTCATAGATTCTTCTTTCCTCGAAGGAACTAGCATCCGTAAGAGGAGCGGGTTTATCCATTCTTAATGCTAGATCTAGATCCATGCAGCCAAGAACAATGTGAATGATTTCTTTCCAATCCTTAAAGCTATCACCCTTAAGGATTGAAACCGAATTGAGATTAGCAGATACATTAAGCAATAATCGAAAAAGAACAAAAGATTACATAAATAAAATGCTTTAAATTCAATTAATGGTAAATTCCATCTCAAGACACCTAATACAACATTAATATTAAGTCTTTGAATGATAATATTAACTGCTAGTGGTAATTTTGTTAGTAATGATCAAACATTAACAATAACGTATATCAGTAATAAATCTATCTTTGGATCGATTTATTACTCATATAATATTCCTTATAATTGTTACATGTTTACTATCACAAGCATGTATATACGGTTGACTAAGTATTAATTTTCCTTTGAGCCAATTAATACACACATGAACCTACATATACACAACATCCAACATTCGTCACGAACTATCTACATAAGAGAAGTCACTTTGGCATCATGTTTCAATAAGTTCATTAAAAATGATGGACAATTTACAAAGTACCATTTATTCGAATTTAATTGAAACTTTAATTTAATTTTATAAAATCTTATATTTATAAATAATAGGCTAATTTATAAGCCATAAATTCCATGATTTACAAAACAAAATTATTGATTTTATAAAATTAATCAATCCCAAAATTGAGTTAATTAATTCACTCATTTTATTTTCGAAATTATAAAAGGAAATAAATTAAATACATTTTATTTCCTAACATGTAAAAGGATATAAATTAAATACATTTTATTTCCTAACATATAAAAGGAAATAAATTAAATACATTTGATTTCCTAACATAGAAGTAAATTAATTAAATAACTCATTTTAATTTCGAAATTAAAATGAATAATTCAATTAATTTAATTTATATATTTACACACACACACACACATATATATATATATATATATATATATAATTTTTTTTATTTTTTTTTGTAACTGTTCGTGCGAACAGGGAACTGTTCGCGCGCGAACAGTCGCGCTGTTCGCGAACAGAGGCGCCGCCCGGCGCCGCCACCATCCGGCGCCATCTCCCTCCGGCGCCGCGTTCCGGCGCCGTCCCTTTTCGCAGTAGCATTCCGCTGCGCCGGATTCTGTCGCCGTCGGAGGCCGCGCCACCGCAGCCACCTACGTCGCAGTCGCGCTGTCGCATTTTCGTCGCCGCAACCCCGCCGCCGCAGCCCTTTGTGGACGATTTCTACGCGGGTAAGGGCGAACGAAAATGGATAAAAAATAAGGAGAAGGAGAAAAGTCTCCGGTCATGACGCCAAAATTTTCCGTTCCTCAATTTTGTGTCGTCACCGCAAAAACTTTATCGACGACGATTTCAGAGGAAAAAAAAAGAGAGAAGCGGAATCTCAAAAAAAAATCGAACATGAACGGGAGGCTCTGATACCAATTGTTAGAACCTCTTTAAATTTTCCAAATAGATTTTGATCGAATCAAAATCTATTAGGAATACACCACGAGAATCTTTCAATCCCGTTCATATTTATAAAAAAATCTGAATCGATACAATAGCGGAAGCGTACTCGAATCCATTTGATCGATTAGTAAGCAACAATCTTCCAATCTGCGACTTTCCGGAGTTTTCCTTAGTCTCTCCGTTGATGGGGTACAAGAGATTTCACACCTCGTAAGACAGGACCATTACTTCTTTATTTAATGTAACCGAAGAGTGGTTAAAAATTTGCTTAATTCAATTCTGCCCCTCATCAAATTGGAATTTGCCCTTATGGTATCCACACTTATAATTTCATGAAAAATGTGTCTAAAGTCATAAATTTTATACTTAATTAGACCACAATAATTTTGACTTATTAAATGATGACCCAACACATTTATTAATTACATTATAGTCTCATAATTGATCCAACAATTATTTCATTTTATCTTCAAAAGGTCTGCTAACTACTTTTATAACCTTCTTTTTATTTATTTTTTATCTTATCTTCTATTTTAATGTTTGTTCATCATTTAATAAAAAGAAACTTAAATAAACATTCAATATTGAGAATCTTGCTGAATGTTAATGATAAAGGATCAAATCTATGGTATTTGGTATTTTATAAAAAAGAAAAATCCTCATTGTCCTTCAATAAAAGATTTTGATGTGGTTTTAACAATTTGTTTAGAAGATTCCACTCACTCTGATTACTTCTCCTTATTTGGAGAAGGAATGATTTTAGTAATTGCATCAAAATTATCTCAACATTTATGAAAGGAGTGAGGTATGACATGAGATATAACTTATGTTATTAAACATTCACGACTGATTTATTCTTGGTTTTAAGAAGTAGAATTCTTTGGATATTATCTCTATATATGTCCAATAATTAAAAGAAAGTATTCGCTAATGACATTGCTTCAATATAAGTGTAATAATTAAAAGAACTTATTTATTAATAGCTTGATTTAAGAGCTTTATAATCAATAATCTTGATTTGGAAGGCGTAAGGATCCATTTCATTAAATATGTGTTAGATTTCTACACATTTAATCTGAGAATGGCTTCGTATATATTTTTATCAAATATTGATTCATATGAAAATGAGCTGTTTTCGATATACATTTTTAAGATTATCCTTGGAAATGTGATATGATAATCATCTCCACTGATTTTTATGATGAGTTCAATGACAACTTTAGTGCGTATATTTGATTATGATTCAACTATTTCTTTGAGGGATTTTTGTTATGAGATTTCTTTTCAACTTTTAAATTTTGTAATGAATAAGTTTGTCCATTTTTTAATTAATTGGATCTGAAGAGATGACTTGTAAGATTGATCATGCATGAAGGTAAATCCTTTCGTCTTCCATGGCCGCAATGAGTAGACCCTGCAAGTACAGTAATTAGGAGGGGTCATTGACCTCTTCTTCTTGAGAGTTATCCCCTCTGGTCTGTCCTGCAGAAATTCTCGAGTTAAAAATCAGGAAAGAAGTTGATTTCTCCCTTTTAATATAATTCAATATCAAAATAAAAAAGTATATAATTTTGCTTGTAATGTGGCAAGATTTATTTTGCAACTATATTTTTTACACCATTTAAAATAATAAATTATGTCAACAATATAATCTATGCGTAATACAAATTTAGTAATTGATTTCACTATAGCAAATATTTCTTTTTTAACGGTAGAATATTTCAATTGGATGAGATTTTGTCCATAGAAGTAAATCAAACTAATTCTTCTTTACATGTAGGTGATTTTTTCTGCTTGAAGATTTCGTCATATTCTGGATTAGAATCGTTTGTTTCAATAATTTCAAAACAATGGGGGTTGGTGAAATTGACACATGGTAAATCTTTTTTCTTTATTTTAATTTTTTGAATGTCATTAATATGTATATCAGACTAAGGAGGCTGATTCTTTTTTAGTCCGTCAATGAGTGGAGCACCATCTTTGGCTAAATTTTTATAAAATTCTATTACAATAATGTTATAGTTTATTTTTATTGGTGATAATATTATTAAATTTGTCAACAAACTCAATAATTCTATTTATAGGCATAATGGAAGCATTGAAGATGATGTGTCCTAAAAATCATATTTTTATTTGAAATAATTTTATTTTGGGGTTTCTACATACCTAGCAATCAAAACATACCTATTTACTTATTTCGCACCCAAAACTTATAATACATGCTTCACACCCTTTTAAGCTCCGTTCAATACTCCGTCGGTGCCCTATTTCAAACACTTGCTCCCTTCAGCAGGAGAAATATTTGCATACGTAATACACGCAGAATTGTGTGCGTAAGGAGGTTAATCAAAGTTTATTGGAAGGTTATGTCCGTTCTATTGGGAGGTTATTTTCCAATAACCTCACAATAACCTCCCAATAACTTATAAGCGGTTCTGTGAGGTTATTGAAAAATAACCTCCCAATAACACAAACATAATCTCTCAATAGCCTTTGAATAAACTCCTTACACATGCAATTCTGTGCCTATTACATATGCAAATATTTCTCCTTCAGTAGACCTAGAACTGGGCGAATTATTCCATCCGGAGCACGTACGCAGCGTTGGGTGCGGATTTTTTGGGTACTGGATGGGTACTAGATAGGTATAGATGGGTATGGATGTGTATGGATGTGTATTGGATGTTGGGTATTGGCTATTAGGTGAGTATTGGTGGGTATTATAGGGTACTGGATGGGTATTAGGAGGAGATATGTGCGGATGCGTGCGTTCTCCGTATGGACGTGCTAAGAGGAGCATAATACTGATCCTGTCTCAGAAGGAACGTGCCATCATATCTATCAACAACCTAGTGCTTCTTCCTCCACCACTGCCTGAGGACATCAAGGGTAATGATAACGTTAACGAACGCACCTGCTGTAGGGCATCACAGTACTTCTGGTGGATAGGTGTATTATTCCTCGTCGCCATCAAAACAAAAGGATGAAAATAGAGAGGTAAGTTAAAACACCGAGAAAGGGGAAAGTTGATGAAGCTAGGCATGAAAATAAATAATCCATTTTTTGAGATCTTTGGAGAAATTCGATTATCTTTTGACTATGAGAGATTGAAAGACAACAATCTATATTATGAGATCTTTAATTACACTTACAGTGATTGAATTCTCCTTGATTCTTCGGATTAATCCAAAGGAAAATTTTGGTTCCAGAAAATTGGAAGGGAGGAAGAATCAAATAATAAAAGAACAATGGGAAAAGTGATCCTGCACGTGATGAAGGTACAATCTCTTTCACTTAATAATGTTTCCCTCGACAAATCTTTCTCCTTCTCCATGAACAACCAATGCAAATTTTATTATTATTATTATTATTTTTATATTTTCGCTCCATTTCGCACACTATGGGGATTAAGATTATCTTGGCGCTTTGCTTTTCTTTTGTCACAAATTTATCTTGTTGTTGAAGATCGCTTTTTGAAAGTCTAAAGTTGGAATTTTCTTGCTATTGAGTGTGATGAACCTGTGAATTCTATTATTTTCTTTTCTTGTTTGCATTTTGCAATTATCTGAATTCATGCAATTTTACTCCAAACTGATTGAGTTCTTGTTCAATTATTCTTTTGTTTTCTCGCGCTTGAGACTAAGGGTTTGTTTGGGGCAGTTTGTGCGTTTCAGGATAAGCAGCTTATCTTGAAATGCGGCCCGCGGGTCGACCGCGAGCCGACCGCGGGCGTCGACCCGCGGCCTTCGTTTAAGTGTAAAAAACCAAAACTCGGCAGGCAGTGTTTTAAAAAACGGGCAAACCAAACGGTTAGACAAGGTTTTCAAAAACGCCATCGCACTTATAAGCTGTCCCAAACGGGCCCTAAGCTGCCATTTTTTTAATCCAACGAGAGAAGATACCTTCTCCAGCTGCTTCACTAATGACATCAACGAAAACACGATGGAGCACGAACCTTCCTCAGAAAAACCCATTGTCGGCTCCATCACAGCCGTTGCTTTGACCGCAACTTCTGCATTTGTATTATTTATTAAGAAGGGAGAAAGGGGAGAAGAAGTTGATAGACACTAGAGATGGAGTATCCAATGGAGCTTAACAAGATGCAAAATACATAAATTAGAAACTTCGGAAGCGAAATAAGTAAATAGGTATATTTCAGTGTAGGTATGTAAAAACCCCTTTTATTTTTTATGCTCAAGTAACTAAATTATTCTTTTGTGCAATCATTTAAATTTATGAAGGTATTTAAAATATTTCTCAATTTATTTTGAAAAAAATTAAAGCATTTTCAATAAACAATGATATAAAAATATTGATTAAAAATATCATTCATGCTATTCTGAAATTTGGATTGGGCATTCTTAAGGCTGAATGATATAATATTTCATTTGTAATTTCAACAAGGAACAAGAACGTCATTTTATAAATTTTCTTCCCAAATTTGTATATGTCAATAGCCCGATTTAAGATCAACCTTTTAAAAAATGATTGCCATACAACCTATTTAATATTTTTTTTTGGTTAGGAATAGAATATTGTACCCGTTTTATAATTTTATTAATTGGTTTATAGTTTTTGACTAATCATAATTTATCACATTTCTTTTCAACGACATTCATGACTTAAAATACTGTACAACTCTAGAGAGAATAAAATTTTCTTATGATTCATTTTAATATAACTCAAGTTATTCTTTATTCATGTGACATTGTGCTGCTTGTGTAGAGATAGAATTCTCATTGAATACTTATTCATAAGGAAGAGAAACACAATGAGTTTCCTCCTAGGAGGCATGATTATCTTCACAAATTTTATTTTGAAAATCTTGACATAATAAAGTAAAATTTTTTGTACTTTATTATTCTCGTGTTGTTCCTGAATTCTTTTATCGCACTTTCTTCCTTTAAAAAAATTAATGTACAAAGGTATTTGTTTTAACTTATTAATTTTATTTATAATTATCTCTTTTAAGTTTAGTGATAAAATGAAAAACTAAAAATCTATTTAATTTTTTCTGATATTATACCATCGGTATTGGTTCTAATAGGCATGATTTCAAGCAAAAATAGGGTTCTTAGAATAACATCTTGTGAAAATATTTTAACAAGAAGAAAAGCATATGAATATGTTGTACTTTTTTGCAAATTGTTGTAGAAGATAATTTATAATTAAATTTTATATAGTTATACCTCGTTGAAGTAAGATTTTGGGTAGTTTTTAAAAAATATTTTGAAGGAATAATTTCTTCTTGAATATAATTCATATTTGCTTCGTTATTTACAAGAGCAATAAAATTATGAAGAAATATTTTTATTAATTATTAATTGGATGGTTATAAATCATTTTTTCATAATTATCTTTATGGGAAAATTTAACATTTTAGTATTTTGAATAAATTCTTCGGTTAAAGTGGTACTCTTGGGAGAAAAATCTTCCCCGGGCTTATCCCTTTGATTGTTTTATGTCTATGTTAGTGCTCCTACTATTCTTCTCATTTCGGGATATTTTAAGAGCAATGGTTTCGTCTTTAAGATGATTAACTTTTATTTTAAGATATGATGCAGTGATTCGTGAAAAGTTTTTTTTTATTATTTTTTTTTCCAGTCATACGATTATAAATGTCCTTTATGTTATAAATAGAAAATGATTCTATAGAGGTTGTAGGTTTTTTTATGAAGAAGGTCAATGATTTTATCATTAGTTCTAAAGTCGAAAACATTAGATAATATGTTAATTAGTTGATTTCATGT
This sequence comes from Papilionanthe hookeriana x Papilionanthe teres, assembly GCA_022702705.1. Classification (NCBI taxonomy): domain Eukaryota; kingdom Viridiplantae; phylum Streptophyta; class Magnoliopsida; order Asparagales; family Orchidaceae; genus Papilionanthe; species Papilionanthe hookeriana x Papilionanthe teres. The sequence continues at coordinate 24,224,402 of CM040436.1, read as the reverse complement.
TCATCATTGACCGTAAATAATTCAGATATCTCTAATACGAATCAATAATAATTGATGTCTTTATAATTATTACAACAAAGTTTAGATTTAGAATCAAAATTAGATGGAGTCTTTTCTAGTTCACTCTTCGGATCTTTGAAGTACTTAATAAAACATTCATTAAGTTTTGCCTTAAATCTTCATTTATATGAAGTTTAATTTTTTTTTCTCTAATGGGGTATTTATTTGAACGATGACAATGTCTTCTACACATATAGCATTTACTTTTTTTTTCCTTTTTTTTTCCTTATATTAGGAGGTAAAATGATAATATTTTTAATGTTGTTATGTCATTTTTTTGTGATAACATTTTTTAGGTAATTTTTTTTCTTTTTTAAGTTATTTTATACCTTTAATGATGATCTTTCATTATTAAAGGTGCAAAGTAAATTAAGAAATTGTTCACAAAAAGCTTCAAATTTTTATTCTTTCTAAGAAACATTCTTGGTTTAGTTATTTATTGATGTTCATATTTTTGTTGATTTTAATTTGAGTTTTGATTCAAGCCAAGCTTATCCAAGCTAACTCAAGCCCTAAGTTGAGCCAATGTCAACCTGATTTAACTAAGGGTCCGAAAGGTGTCTAAGTCACAAAGTCGAGTCTCTAGGGTCAATGGGTCGCTTAGAAGTTGTGTCAAAGATCTATGTGCACTCAACATTTACTTTTAATAACCTAGTCATGATCGGCTCAGCACCAATGTATGGACTAGGGATTAAAGCTAAGCATATTTCAAATCAAAGAGAGTAAGGATTTGGCTTGAGTTTTAATTTCGAGTTTGAACCATTACTAGTTCTCTAGGATAGCCTCTGAGGAAGTCTTAAGGCTAGTTCTTAGGCCCTAAAAGAGTGGGAAAGGAGAGAAGATAGTCCTCACCAAAAGTGATGTTAACAATAATATGTACATATATGATAATATGAGTTTCAAAATTTCTCAAATTCTTTTTGACTCTTTCAGCAAAAAGATTTGAGAGGCCTTCAGTAAATTTTTATTTTTGTGCTTAGCTTCGTGTAGTTCTATTAATCGTCCTAAATGATGTCTTTATACCATTTAAAATGAGTTAGAGTGGGATATGTAAGTTTTTTAAAGATAGATCTAGTTCGTTCTTCTCAATCTTTATATATTCTAGTAAAATTTTCTAAAATATTGATTATCAAATGATAAATTTCTCTTTATTAGGAAGGATGACTTCTTTTAAGTTAACTTCACTCAGAATATCAGTTTTTTGTTCTTCGTTCATGAAGTTATCCCATTAGCCCTTTAAAATTTTAGTGGAGCCACAATTCATCATTCTAACTACTTGATGGATTAGCTAAATTGAGCAATATTAGCATAAATTAATTTTATGTCTATACTTTCACAAATTTATAAGATTTCAGGATATTTTATTTTATTAATTTCCAACGACGTAGGTATAAAAAAAGATCCTAATTTATTAGAATTAAATGAAAATATGACATTCAATAGAACGCAATGGAGAAAAAAGATTCATGTAGCCGACCTCACTTAGTAGGATAAAGGCTTGTTGTTGTTATTGTTGAGTTTCCAACGAGGTAGGTTGAATATGAAGTGTTTTGAAATAATTCTAGATTTCTTCTATCTCTGGTTTAGATAGGGAAAATTTATTTTCAAGGGCTCTGGAAGATGGAATGAGATCTCATCTAGAGCAATAATATGTGATTACCTTTTTTTGTATTTAGTCATCAAAGGTTTTGTTTAGTTAGTATAAAATGTTGGTAGATATGTGATTAAATAGTACAAACTGCTTTGAGGTATCTAAAGCAAAATTTGAACAGAAGCACACAACGACAAAATTACAGAAAACATAAGATTTAAAGTGGAAAACCCCAATAATGGGAAAAAATCACATAGTCACAACACAACAAGAAATCCACTGTGATAAAAATGAGGAGAATTGTACAAATTATACTACACTCAAGCTTCTGTATACTTTTGGAATTCAAGAACACTTCTTTTCTCTCCTTTGCACAAGAGAAAATTGAAATCCACACATTCTTAATCGGAAAAACTGGAACTTTAAGTGAAAGACTGCTCAAATTCGGTTACTGGCATCAGAGAACCGAGATACTGGCGTCATGGTGCTCCAAAGGGGCGCCACATCGTTGCATCTGCGCGTGCAGTGTCGTGCTCTTCGGTTATGAATCTAGATTGGATGCGTCGGTGCCGTCTTCGGAGTGCTGGGCAAAAATAAAAAAGTAAAAGAAATGGGGGCAACGCCCCCGAACCCAATACAAGGGCTTGAAGCCCCTCCATACATACTCACCGTCAAATATGATATGTGAAATTGAAGTCTCTGAGTAAACAGTTGATTAACACAATCATGCTCCACATAAGAACAAGAAATTATATTGAAATGAAGGACTAGGTTGATAGTAGGATTCTTAATGACAAGTCTTAGTAGTAGGAATCTGGATTTTTTGCTTTAATCTTGGCTTCAGGAAGTGTATTTTTGTTAAGTTTGCTAATTTTTTAAAATATTTTATGCATTCTATGTTATTTTCAATTTTGAACAAATTATCTAAAATAATTTGCAACAAACTATTAGAAAAATTTAATTGTGTAATAATAGTAATAATATGTTCTTTAATTGTTTGGGCATCGATGATTGTTTTACCAAAATCAAATATTTTAAAATTTTCATAAATAATTATGAGATTAGATTTTAAAGGAGGATAAATAGATTTGATAATTAACATTAACCGATTTGTCATAGCCTTGAGATCATATTAATTTTTAAACATATTGTGTAATCTATGTTTAACCATAACAATAAAGAAATAATAGTTTTTATTTGTCTATATTTTCATCAATATTTTAAATTATTTGGTCAATCTCTTGTTTAACAATTCTCTTATAAAACCATACTAGAAAGCATGGTCTATGAGTTTGAAAGAGAGATTTAATTCCACTTAATGACTCTATTAGTTGATATATTTAAAATAAGAAGTTGATTTCAATTATATTAGTCTTATTTGTCTGTTGAACTACTTCTTAGTATTTGGACACAAGATATTAATGATTTTAAAATGGAATTGGTATACTAACACAGTAATTTTTTTATCCTGACAAGAAGTCATTATCATAAAGTTGAAGTTGTTGCCTGGCAACCTCAAGAGATTTATATTTGTTAACGATAAACTTAGATTAGGAAAATTGTTAAAGCAGAATATTTTGTGACATAAATTGCTTTCTATAACTCTCATGAATGATTGAGTCAAATTAAGACATATGTCGTCTTGAAGGCAAGCCAAAATAAACACGTTTAATATGTTAAGTGCTAGTTTTAAAAGCGATTAAAGTCAATCACATGTGAATATAATTATAAAATTATATATATATATATATATATATATATATATATATATATATATATATATATATATATATATATATATATATATATATATGCATATTCCCGTGATGAAGGCGGCGGGAGCTCTGGGGTTTCGCCATGGCGAAACCCTGTGATTTCTTCAACTTCGTGGACGATTTCTTGCACGGCGAGCTCGACGCTCTGATCTTCCGGCTGCGATTCTGGTGGACTGGAGGAAGTTCACGACGCCAGGCTTCGTCGTCTCGCACGACGACTGCACCGCGTTGGTTTCGCACGATCCGGCTGCGACTCTGATCGACTGGAGGCAGTTCACGTCGCTGAGCTTCGTCGTCCCACACGACAGCCGCACGCCGGTTTTCGCACGATCCGTGCGCGACTGCGGTGGACCCGGAGGCAGTTCACGACGCTGAGCTTCGTCGTCCCGCACGACGACTGCACCGCGCTGTTTCGCACGAGTCGGCTTCACGGGTACTCTCTTAGTCTCCTCGCAGCCCTCTGTTCGCAGATTTGAACCTGCGATCTACCTAGGCGTAGCCGAGTGTGCCTGCTGCAACAAGAAGTATTTCAGCGTTGTGTGAAGTGGGCTTCAGCGGCAACTTTACTGCAGGGGCTGCTCGCACTGCGACCTGTGTTCATGGCAGCTAAGTCATCCTATGCTGGAGCTGTGGGCAGCAATTCCCCTAAGAACTTGGATCATCTCTTCTTTCCACAAGAATTTCATGACATTGCGTGGCAAAAAAGACAAGATGCTTTATCGAGCCTATTGGTGTTGAAGATGGGAAACCTGCTGTTATCTTCACCACCCAAGAAATGAAGATTCTATCTGATGATGTTAAGTTCAATTTAGTTGGGAAATTTCAATTCGGTCACCCCAAAATAGATTTAGTGTCGGCGTTGTTTTGTGCCGGTGAAGTGCCCGTAAGAAGCTGTCGGTCGCCGGAATCGGAATCCCGTCGCCCGCTTCGGAAGGATCCTTCGACGAAAAGAAGGAAGTCAATCGGCCTCATATTTTTCATAGTTTGGATGAAAGAGCGTACATCTCAAGTCGTGCATTTATCCCGAAGGACAAACACGAGGACTTGAGGGTGAGGCTCGATCAAATAAACTAAGAAATATATGACGTCCGTTCGGTCTGCGAAACCATTAAATTCTGTCGACAAATTCCCTATTTAATACGAAGAATTAAATAGGGTTTATTTTAAGTCAGGTTCGGAAAATGCTCTCCTATAAGAGCAAACCTCATAGTTAATTACATCTTAAATGACCGAAATCATCTAAGAATACTTTCTGATAAAAATCAGGAAATATTATCTTCAAGGAGGTCGAAAGGATGGGACTTTTCAACGAAATAAGATGTGGAGGTGTGCAAAAGGAGTTGGCTCAAATTTGGAATGCGGAATCCAAAGGGAGAGGAAGCTAGGGGATGTCGGAGGTCCGAAAGCGAGCCTCGATAACTTCCCGAGCTATCCTATGGTTTTGCTGCGACGACGACAAGCTCCACCGTCGAAGACGACCGTGTCTGCCCACTATACTAGCTCCGAGCTCCTTTGTCGTGAAGAGGTCGAGTTTTCTAAGCGTGGCGGTCAAAATGTTCAATCGGGTGGCCCTATGGTCGAAGTTCTTCTAAACATCCTATGCAAATACGTTTAAGTCTTGTATGCGTTTATAACAGGGATATGTATATAAGCACGAGGAGTAACGATGAAGCATGCAACAAGTATATAATGTAACGTGCTCAAACGGGGATAACATGCAGTAAATGATGTATGAAAAGTGACGACTAAACAAGATATAGCATGCGAGTAAACGAGGTGACAGAAGGTAACACGCGCAAATGTAAACAAACTCCGTATACCCAGGAGGCCCGTTATTTTCTTTGTCTAGCCAGCAGAAGTGTGTCACATGAAAGTCAAGCAAGCAAAAGAAAAGGTCGTCGAAAAGCTCGAGAAAACAAAGTGACTGACTCACAACAGAAAAGCTCGAGGAAAAAAAAAAAAGTCGCTAAAAACTCCGAGGAAATCCTAAAAAGGACCACGAGTGCTCTATCAAAAATCAAATGAAAACCCGAAGAAAACCGCAAGCACTCGAGTCGGGGCTAGGCTCAGAACTGTGTAAGATCGCTCGAAGCGGTCGTCGAAGCGCTACTCGGTCACACGAGTGTATAGAGCCCGCCACTCAGCAAGAAGGGTGTCCAACTAAACCTGACTCAGGAGAGTGTTCCCCTACCCAAGACTGACAATCAACGAGTGGACAATATAGTTTTGAAATTTATATTTTAGCATGCACATGGATTTCAGACATGCAAAAGAAAGTTTATATATTTTGATTGTGGTAGGGATATATTTTTTTATTGCGAAATGTAGTATCATATTCTTATCAGATTTTGAAAGATATAATTGTCCACGAGTCGATCATTTCGTCGGGTAAGGGATCGCTAACAATCCTAAGAAGGTACGGGTGCCCCGCTTGCCTTGTAGCGGTGAATGATACCGTCATCCTACGGTTCACCGGGGCCCTGGAGCGAGTCCTGATGTCGTAGGATGGGATATCATTCTACTCTATCACTGGCGTGCCTTTTGCATCATCGCCGTCATCGCCCCAAAACAAAACGAAAACAAAACCTACTCCGAGTGAAGCGGGGAACACATGTAAATCAACAAGAAGGGGAAAATAGAGGGATTAACCCGCTCCGGACCCGAAAAAGACTAAAGACTAGAAGGCAAGTTAATCCACTCACCCCTAAAACATGTAACAACGAACGCCGAAAGCGAGCCCGAGATCCTCGAATCGGTCCCGGGGACGTCATTTTCTCCCCGGGCACAATTGGATTATCCCTGAGATGGACATCCCTGCATTCAGATGGGACTGAACATAAAGCAGTGACCCTCGAGAATCGTTTAAAAATCGATAAATCAAACGAGAAAAAGAAAAAAATGAAAAAGAAAGACTCCGAGAAAGCCAACTGAAACTCCGGACCTATACTAAACTCCAGACTTCCTGCTCCTCAACCAAACCTCTCTCTTTCTTTCTCTCCTTTTTTTTTTAATTTTTTTATTTGGAATAGAATCCCTTTCACATAAGCCCACTCTCACAACTCTGGATCAGACTCACAACGGTAGTAGGTGAATTGCCGGGACGCAAACACATAAGAAGGTGGATATGCACACCCTCACAACATCTCGAAGCCGGCTTCAAATTCATCGAACAAGTAAAGAACTCACCAAACATTCAAATTCAAATAAGGACCTTACCAAACACCACCATTTCCACCATCAAGCCAAGCCACCAAGTGAAATGAGTTTAAGGTAAGTGTGTAAGTAATGTCACAATTCTCATATGCTTAAAGTTAAGCCAAGCACAAATTGATCCACTCATCAAATAAAAAGGAGGAGGCCTTGATGGGGTTCGGCCAAGTCGGCACGGGGCCCCAAACCCGAGCCCAAAGGAGGCCACACATCAAATTCGAAGCTTAGCTTCAACATACCTCACCAAACTCCAACAACAAAGCCTTACACGAGTCACTACAATCCAACTCCAAAGCTCAATTAAACATCCCTCATAGAAACAGCCACCAGCTCGTGGAAAAGCCAAACCCAGGCCACCATGACTAGGAGAAACAGCCCATAGCTCAATCCAAAACAGCCTCAACACGAAAGAAAACAAGGTCCAACCCATGCAAACTGGACTCGAGCCACCTCGGCTAAAAAAGACAACCACAGCATTCAATCTAAGACGGCCCCAACACAAAACAAAGTCGAGGAGCCATCCATAAACGAAAAGCCGAGCCATAATAAAGTAGAAAACGAGCCCGATTATAAGCTACAGAGACCAAACATAAAACTGAAATCGGGAATGCTAAAACATCAAAACCGAGCCATAAGGAGGCTAAAAAAGAATAAGTTCAGCTCCGAGTTATAGCAATTCCAACACGAAGCTAAATCAAGAGCATCAAAAGAATCAAAACCGGGCTCGTCACAAAGGCTAAAACCGAGCCGAGCAAAGGCAGAACAAGTCCAAGCACAAACTTAGGATTTAATCCTAGTGTAGATTTAAGACAAAGGCTCATCACAAAATAAAAATCCAGCCGGCATCTAGCTCAAAAATCGAGAAAAGAACACCAATGGAACCATAAACCGAGCCTAAACAAGGATTGAAAACGACTCGGTCACATTTAGATTCAAGTTCCAGCATGAGGCCAAGACAAAGGCTTCTCAAAACTCTATCAAATAAAGCATGTGTATGTATACATATGTATTCCGAGCATAACTTCAACTTGATATTAGAAGAGAAAGCTAAACTTGCATTTACAATAACACTTCCAGGCTTTCATGCATCGATTCATGAAACTATGACATGCTTGCAAGCAAGAATAAACTTAGAAAACTGTCCATGTCCATTCAACATGCTTTTGTGGAGGGCAAAGATGCAAGGAGCCCAAGAATTAAACTCCCATACATTCAAAACATAGAGCCACCATATGCTTCATATAAGAACAAGTGTGAAACTTCTCAAATTAAACTAAGCTTCTTCCTAGCATGATATTTTGGTAAGGAAAAGCTAGAAGGAGCAAGAGATAAGCCCCACATACATATTGAAAAAGCTAAATGAATTCTTCCATTTCTTTCATCAAGCCAAAATATGCAAAGGACCTTGAGTCCTAACTAAATATATTCAATGTACTCCCTAATCATGCTTCAAGCTATAAGAAGAGCATTTCCAAGACTTACACAATGAAATAAGGCTTCCCTTAACACATGCTTGCCCAACCGAAAACACCAAAACAGGGAAGGCTAAATAAATAACAGGAATAACAACTTCCCTGGGGCCAAAACCGAGAATAAGCAAGGGGTAGAGGAGAGTTACCAGATTGTGTAAAACACACAGGAAGCAAACCGCGAGTACAGGAAACGTTCCAACAGCAACTCCCCTCTCTTCACAAAGGTTTCGGGCCAACCCCAATCCCACCCCAAATGGGGTTTAAATAGGCAGAGAAGGGGAAGCAGAAGTCAAGAGATCAACCTACAGGATCGGGCGCAAGTGGGACTGGCGGCAAATTGCCGCAGGAGAGGAGCGAGAGAGATCGGTAAGGGGCGTACGCAGAGGCAAGTTGCTCGCACAAGGATAAGGATAGGATCGCGAGCGGCTCGAGGAGCGAACGGCCGCCAAGGAGCACGCTCGAGCGCGGGAGGGACGAAGCTTCCATGGAGCTCGCGCGGGAGAGACGAAGCCGACCGGTCGAGCGTGAGGAGAGTTAGGGCAGATTTAGTTAATTAGGTTTTTATTTTATTTTTTATTCTTTTAAAAGAAGTTTTTTTTTTTTTTTAAATATATATATATTTTTTTTTATTTTAAAAAAAACTTAAATTACGAGTTTTGCCCCCGACAGGCTATCGTCGCAAGCTTAACGTCGATTTTAAGTGAAATCGACGTTCTGGACGCATCGGCGCGGTCCGTTTCGTCGTCCGAGGTCGTCTGGGCAACCTCGTCGACGAGCGCGTCAAAATTGCGTCGAAATTTGGTATCGTCGCAAAATTTTGACGCGAGCGCGATCGAAAGCGAGGTCAACAAAAGGACCCCCAATAGGTGTGGTGTGCTAATCGAGCACACCGCGCGTATTGGCGTTGACCGACAAGATCAACCAAACCAACACAGACATCCTGAGTCAACATACTCAGAACGGAACGAGGAAAGAGTGGCGAAGGTTTCCGCTGAGGAGCGACAGGCAAATCTCCAAAACTGAAGATTCCAGAACTCTCGCTGGGGAAACAGGGAAGCGGGTATCGGAAGCGGAATCAAAGACCAGGAACTCTCGCTGAGGATTGGAGAGTGGACTTTGAATCGCGAAATTTCAAAATATACGAGGGAGAACAGAAATCAGTATGTGGGTACTGACCTCAGGAAATTAGGACTAGAATATCGGTACTAGCCCCGAGAGGATGAGAATCGGAATTTGGGAATCGGAATATGAGAATCGGAATTTAGGTACCGATCTCTAAAAGGGTTGAGAATCAAAATTTGAGAATCGGAATTTGGGTATCGATCTCGAAAAGGAAGTGAGAATCAGAATTTGAGAATCGGAATTTAGGTACCGATCTCGAAAAGGAGTGGTGAGAATCAGAATTTAGGTACTGATCTCAGGGCGAGGACTAGAATATCGGTACTAGCCTCGAAGGGATGAGAATCGGAATATAGGTACCGATCTCGAAAAGGAGTGAGAATCAGAATTTAGGTACTGATCTCAAGGGTGAGGACTAGAATATCGGTACTAGCCTCGAAGGGATGAGAATCGGAATTTAGGTACCGATCTCAAAAGGAAGTGAGAATCAGAATTTAGGTACTGATCTCAAGGGTGAGAATCGGAATTTGGGTACCGATCTCGAAAAAGGTTGAGAATCAGAATTTGAGAATCAGAATTTGGGTATCGATCTCGAAAAGGAAGTGAGAATCAGAATTTAGGTACTGATCTCAAGGATGAGAATCGGAATTTGGGTACCGGAATATGAGAATCGGAATTTAGGTACCGATCTCGAAAAGGAGTGGTGAGAATCAGAATTTAGGTACTGATCTCAGGGCGAGGACTAGAATATCGGTACTAGCCTCGAAGGGATGAGAATCGGAATATAGGTACCGATCTCGAAAAGGAGTGAGAATCAGAATTTAGGTACTGATCTCAAGGGTGAGGACTAGAATATCGGTACTAGCCTCGAAGGGATGAGAATCGGAATTTAGGTACCGATCTCGAAAGGAGTGAGAATCAGAATTTAGGTACTGATCTCAGGGTGAGAATCGGAATTTGGGTACCGATCTCGAAAAGGTTGAGAATCGGAACTTGAGAATCGGAATTTGGGTATCGATCTCGAAAAGGAAGTGAGAATCAGAATTTAGGTACTGATCTCAAGGATGAGAATCGAATTTGGTACGGAATATGAGAATCGGAATTTAGGTACCGATCTCGAAAGGAGTGAGAATCGGGATTTAGGTGCGATCTCGGGGATGAGAATCGGAATTTGGGTACCGATCTCGAAAGGAAGTGAGAATCGAATTTAGATATCGATCTCAAGGAAGAGAATCGGAATTTAGGTACCGATCTCGAAAGGAAGTGAGAATCAGAATTTAGGTACTGATCTCAGGAGGGTAACAGGGAAAGTGCAAAAAAGATCATCACGTCAGAACGTGCAGGGAGTGTATAGTGACACTCTCGAAAGGACATGTCATAAGACAAGTACGATATCAGTGAGAAAGATGTGTGGGATCTCGTGCAGAATGTAAAAATTCCGAGAGAACGTGTAGAACATCGATGCAAGCCGGAATAGTCGCGCTATGCAAGCAGAGAGCGAGAAATCTCGAGATCGAGATAAACACACTCAACAAACTCATTTCATTTTGTTATATTATATATATCAAAACACATTTTTCAAAATTTGATTTTAGTTGGTTGATTTTCAAAAGAGTATTTTATTTGAATTTCATTTTTTTTATTACGTATATTTTTTGTTTCGTTCTTCGTTCGTCGTAGCTCGAAAACCAACGTATGGTTCGGTGGCTTTATCTATCGCACACAAGGGCAACAAGACAAACAGACAAGATTCTGAAAAAGATTTCATTAATCAGCTTCGAACAGAGGTTACAAACTGACTATATGCTGAAAACATCACAAGTACAGTATGCTGGACGCATCAAAAGTACAACTGGAAAACATCATAAGCTGAAGACACATCACAAACTGAGCATCTCTGGTATGAGCATCATCCATATCTGGCGTGTCAGAACGCAGTGCAAGGAGTATCCTCTGAAAATCTGTCTCTGGTAAGGCGAGCTTTTGGTCGAGGCGGCCTGCGCGAGCCATGCTCCAAGACAAGAGTCCCTTTGCATGAACTCGAAGGTCCGGCCCATCACGGCCGTAGGGTAGCGGTTCCTCCAACTGCGGGTACGGACGGAATCCATATGGCATCTTGGTGGTATCCATTCTTCGAAGGTCACGAAATTCTGCGGTGTCGCACTCCCGGAATGCGGTGCTTGGCAATATACGCTCCGTTGCCTTTGAGAACGAGTACGCGAGCCCGTCTGGTAGCGGAATCTCCACGGATCCTACGAACTCGCCGGGCCAACAATATCGATTTCTTTTCCGAACGAGTATATTGCTCCTGCTCGGAAAAGAGACCGTAGAAAAGGTCCGACGAAATCGTGGTGATCTATGTGAGGGGGATACGGTCGCCCTTCTCGTAAATGTTGATAATACGGTAGTTGGGAATGCGATCGGCTGGAAGTATGCTCCATCGAACCATTCTCTTTATCATCCACTTGATCGTAGGAGGTATCGGATCCACCTGATCATGTCTCAGAATCCCTGGGGGATTTCCTCGTCTGTCTGTAGTGAAGTTGTAGCAGCAGCCGCACTGGATAGTGATTCTGCCCTTTCCACGCATCCATCTTTCTGGTTCAGAATAAGTCCTCCTTCTCAAAAGACCTGCTCGACCTCTGAGTTGCAAATCCTTTATGCGATCAAGGATGCTTCTCTCGTCGCTTTCGAGAAGACTGCGGTATGCAGTTCCAGTCCTTCAAGTATGTTAATGCATCTTCCTTGAACTTCTTCATAAAATTCAAATTCCTGCTTCTTCACTTTAACCATCTCGTCAAGCTCCGCTAAAGTGATCATTGGCAACTGTCGAGGGTACTCCCTCATCTCAGTATCAGTGGGAACCCAGGCGATGTATACGTATCCGGTGGGGTATATGATTCCCCGTCGGGTACTCGGCGGTACGAAAGCTGTCATCCGTAGACATGTACTCCTCCGAGTGCTGTAATGCCTCAAGTGTAGGACGTTGCGGTCCGAGCATTCCACAAATGCCATTGCGAGCTCGAAGAACGTCGCTGGAATCTCTGCGTTGCACGTTGGGCAACCTGGACAAAGTTCATCTGGAATCTCTGGAATCCCTGGAACCTCCGGAACAAACTCGGACTCATCCTCCGTAGCAGGCAGGCTGGAAGAAGTCTCTCTCATCTCTGGATCGTAGATCCTCCCCTCTGGGATAGAGTTGAGTAATTCCTCTGTCTTTTGAAGATATCTCTTGTCTTCGCGTCGGAATGCTCGCGCTTTCGTCGATTGGCATTCCTGCGTATTGTGCTGCGTAATGCATCCGGTAGTACGGCATTGTCGGCAGCGACTAGGCCTCCAGCTGGTGCAGTTATCATGGATGGCAGGCGACTAGTCCCTTCCATCGGATCTTGTAACACTTTCTTCCCCTTCCGCGAGGTATCTTTTCTGTTGCTGATCTTTATTAACGACGGTAGTCCTTCGATTTCCCGGTGGCTAACGGCGTCCATCAGGGGACTCTCGTAATCTACATTGATCTGACTGAAGTCCATATCAAAGTTTATAATGCCACCTTGCGGTGCCCATTCTTCGCTAGGTGCGAGATTCAAGCCATCCTTAAAAGCCAAAATCAACCTCTGTCCTGACATTTTCTCTGCAGACAACAGGAGAAACATCAGTGGGCTGAAATCTGACAGGAACAAAGAACAAAACAAAACGCCTACGAGAGGCTTTAGTTTATGTTGTTAATTATGTGTATGTGTATTAAATTTGAAAGTGGAAAAGAAAAGAAAGCCAAAACATGCACTCTCAAAAATTTTCATTTTATTGATGTTAATTTTATTACAAAATTTTAAACCCGGTCACAGGCATTTGACCAAATACATAATCACAGAATAATCGAGATTTTGAAATTTCAACTCAAGCAGCGTCAAGTTGCGTAATATGTCTTCAAGTATCGTCCGTTGATCGGCAACAAAGGTTTCCCGCCTTGGGAATCCACAAGCTGGTAGGCTCCTCCGGAGTAGACTTTATCTATGACAAATGGTCCCTCCCAAGTTGGCTCAAATTTTCCGCCTATCTTGCGACGTGCAAGAATAGGTCTCTTGAGAACAAGAACAAGGTCACCAATTTTGAACGTCCTCGGGCGGACCAATTTGTCATGGGCTCGTACCATCTTCGCTTGGTAAAGCTCTAAATGTTGTTGCGCTTCCAGTCGTTTTCCTTCGAGACTTTCCAATTCTTCAAGTCTGAGTTTTGCATTTTCTTCCGCTGTAAGCTGATTGGCGACGGCAACTCTGAGAGACGGCGTCTGAACTTCTAACGGTAGCACGGCCTCTGATCCGTAGACGAGTGCGTACGGTGTACATCGGGTAGGAGTTCTGAATGTTGTCCGGTATGCCCACAAAGCTTCTAACAATTTATTATGCCAATCTCTTTTATTCTCATCGAGAGTTTTCTTCAAAATCTGTACCAGTGTTTTGTTGAAAGCCTCTGCTAAACCATTTGCCTTGGGGTAGTAGATCGTCGAGTACCTCCAATCTATCTCGTGTCGTCTGACGAAGTTATTGATCTTGGTGCTTTTAAAGGTTGTTCCATTGTCGGAGATTATTCTGCGCGGAATTCCAAAACGGTAGACTATCTGACTCTTGAAAAAGAGAAGAACGTGGTGTGTTGTAACATTTCGTAACGGCACTGCCTCTGCCCATTTGGAGAAGTAATCCGTAGCTGCAAGAATGAACCTGTGTCCCTTAGAGGATGGAGGGTCTATCGGACCTATTATGTCCGTGCCCCAACACTCGAATGGCCACGAAGCAACAGTTGGGTGTAGCACATTCGGAGGTTGGTGTAAGACCACCCCATGCACTTGACACTGGTGACATTTTCTGGCTGTATCCATGCAATCAGACATCATTGCTGGCCAATAATATCCGAGTCTCTTAATCTTCATTTTCATCTTCGGTCCTGACTGGTGAGCTCCACACAATCCGGCGTGTACTTCTTTGACAATATTCTGCGCTTCAGTTCTGCTTAGGCATCGCAACCACATCTGATCGAACGATCTCCTGTAGAGGACATCACCTACTAAAGCGTAGGACATAGCCCTCTTCGTAATATGATACGCTGCTGACTTGTCCTCTGGTAATTTTCCAGTTTGCAAATATTCTATCAATGGCTTACGCCAATCTTCGTTGATATCAGCCACAACAACTGTCGCTTCTTCTTCGAACTTCTGTAGATCTTCGAGGTTGATTCGGGACAAAACCTGCCTTCCTTGTACCGTAACGTCAATAGAATCCTGCGGGGAGCACGCCAATTCTTTTGCAAGTTTTGCCAAAGCATCAGCATGGGCGTTATCCAACCGAGGAATTCTATAGAGCGTTACACTAGGAATCTGCTCTAGCAACTTTATCGCGTATCTGTGATATTCTGCTAATCTTGGTTTCAAAATCTTATACTGTCCGGCAACTTGCTGAATTATAAGTTGAGAGTCACCGTAGACGACGATGTCTGTTATATCCATTGAAATTGCTAATTCCAGTCCGGTGATTAAGGCTTCGTATTCTGCTTCATTGTTTGTACACGGCTCTGTCAGGTGGTAGGAGAATCTGAGCATACCCTTATCTGGTGTGATGAAAATCAAACCAATTCCTGCTTTGCCTGGCATAACTGTTCCTGATCCTTTATCTTTTCTGGCTGAAGAAGCTCCGTCGAAGTACATCTCCCAGCGTTGTGCACTGGAGGATTCCATCTGTAATATCTGTTCATCTGGTAACTCGTCACTAAGAGATGACCCAGCTGGAAGTGGGTGCGCGGCGAGAAAGTCTGCCAAAATCTGTCCCTTGATAGCGCGGAGGGGAACAAAAGTTATATCAAATTGCAATAAAATCATCGACCACCTTGCTAAGCGTCCAGAAAGTGTTGGTCGGGTCATCAAATATTGCAACGGATTAACTTTCGAAATCAGGGTTACCCTATGAGAAAGCATGTAATGTCTGAGCTTTTGGGCGGCGAAAATTAAAGCTAGACAATGCTTCTCAATAGGCGGATACTTTACCTCCGTCGGGATTAGACGCCTACTCAAGTAGTATAGTGCATTCTCTTTACCCTCGTCATTGACTTGAGCTAGTAGTGCTCCGAGAGAGTCGTCTAAAGCCGCGGTATAAAGTATCAAAGGTCTTCCCGGGATAGGGGCTGCCAAAACAGGAGGTGTCATCAAGTATTTCTTAACGTCCTCGAAGGCCCGCTGGCATTTCTCTTCCCAAATAAATTTGGCGTCCTTTTTAATTAATGCCGAGAAGGGCTGACACCTACCTGAGAGATTAGAAATAAAGCGTCTCAGATATGCCAACTTCCCTTGGAAGGAACGTAGTTGTTTCAATGTTTTGGGAGGTGGCATTTCTAAGATAGCTTTAATCTTCTCCGGATCGATTTCGATTCCCCGATGACGGACAACGAATCCTAGAAATTTCCCGGAGGTAACGCCAAAGGCGCATTTTAAGGGATTCATCTTGAGATTATATCGTCGTAATCGTTCGAACACTATCCTCAAATCGTGCAAATGGTGCTATTTTCCGTTTACTTTTGATAACCAAGTCGTCCACGTAGCATTCCACTTGATTGTGAATGAGATTATCGAAAATCTTCGTCATTGCTCGTTGATAAGTTGCTCCGGCATTCTTCAATCCGAAAGGCATCACCGTATAGCGAGAAAATTCCAATAGGTGTTCGAAGGCCGTAAGGGCCGCATCTTCTGGAGCCATTCTGATCTGGTTGTATCCCGACGATCCATCCATGAAAGAGAAAACTTCATGTGTTGAGGCAATATCCACCATCATTTCTGGTATTGGTAACGGAAACTCGTCCTTTGGACATGCTTTGTTTAAATCTCTGAAGTCGACACATACACGGATCTGTCCATTCTTCTTCTTAACTGGCACAACATTAGCTAACCATGTAGGGTACTGCTCTTCTCTTACAAAGTTAGCGTTTATCAGTTTCTTTACCTCGGCAATCACCTGCTGCTCTATTTCGAGGCGCATTCTTCTTGGAGCTTGCTTTACCGGCGGTATATCTCTGTCGATTCCAAGTTTATGGACTGCAACCTCTGCTGACAGTCCTGGCATTTCGTCGTAACTCCATGCGAAGCAATCTTTAAACTCTGACAATAACTGTATTAGCTCTGTGGATTCTTCTTTATCGAGTAGAGAACTTATGAAGGTTGGGCGAGGCTGTTCCTCAGTCCCGAGGTTGATTTCCTTCAATTCATCGACTGTTGACTTAATTTCTTCTTCGAATTCTGGCGGAGCGTCTTCTAATAGCTGATCAGTAAAGTCATCCTCCACATCGAGGCAATCCTCTTTCGACTCACTGGTAACAACCATGCAAAATTCCGAATCATCCACTGGTCCAAGCCGTACCAAATCCGAGACCCTCTTTAGAGTTAGGATGTCGATTCCTAACATTCCATAATTCTTCAAAGAGTTGCAATTTATCTTTTGGCATATATTTTGGCAAATGTCCTCGTTGAATTAATTTTTGCACATAAGGCGAGAAATAACCAAAAGGCAATTCCATTAATTCATTAGCATCCTCATCCAAATTTACATGATTTTCAAGATCGGTAGAAGTAGAAGCACGGTAAAACTTGATCGGCTTATAACCAGAGACACGGGACGTCCTCGACCTTTAAGCTCTCGACCTTTGGGGGAGGACGAGGAGTAGGGTCATAGCGTTCACATAGTGGTTTATACGATCATACATTGTCTCGTATTCGCTTTTCTTCGTATCTTCCAACGGTATCTCGTATCGAGGTTTTTCTGCTTTATCATTATTATTTCTTCTTCAGAACTTTCTTCTTCGTCAATGTCGATCGTCGGCCTAGTCCGTCCAACAACCACATTGGCTCTTCTTCGTCCACGTCCCCGGCCTCGATCTCGGGTGCATGAACTAAAAGAACCTTTATCATTTCGTTGTGAGGAAATGACAGTAGATTGTCGAAGCGGAGTTGAATGACCCCCTTTTTGTAATCTTTCTGAATCTTTCACCGCGGTCGCAATCACTTCACGAGAGAAAACAGTCTTCTTCAGAGGCGAGTAGTAAGCTGCATCTTCATGAATGCCAACTTCATGAACCGAAAATGGTCAGTAGATCTCCTTTGATGCAATATTCTTGTCCTTCTTTATAGTATTTGATGCATCGATGTAGAGAAGACGGAACCATGTCATGTTCATGAATCCACGGTCGACCAAGTAGAGCATTGAAAGAGGTCTCGGCGTCGATAATATGGAATTTAGCGGTTGTTACCAGTCCTCCAACCTTCATCAACAAAGTAATTGATCCAAGGGCTCTCTCTCCCTTTTGGTTGAATCCTCTTAACATCATTTTATCAGGCACAAGTTTATGAGCTTCAATATCCAAATATGCCAATGTCCGTAGACTCATCAGGTTGAGGGATGCCCCAGGATCAACCATAACTCGGACAAGACAAATCTGCCAATACTGACGGAGATATAAAGCGGACGGTTGTGGTCGGCGGTACCGAGCAGCAAGTCTTCATTTGTAAAAGTAACCCCAGACTGTTCCTTCAACGAGCAAACTACATCCGAGGATGTGCTGGCTAACTGGGCTAAGCAAATATCTGGATCAAGTAGAGCTGAAACCAGAGATTCCCTTATTTCTTTTGACAAGATTAGAGCGTCGTAGATGCTCAGTTTAGCCGGCAGCTTCCTAAGATGAGCCAGCACGTTATAATCCACTTTGTTTGAATTTCCGATTTCCTCCTGGGCACGCGTTTCTTCCGTTGCTCGGGGTGGTTCTTCTTGTGTAACTGTTTGCTTTCCTTTATCAAGCGGAGTTGTCCCCGAGGGTATCACTTTTCCTCTTCTTAAGTAGACTTCCGTTATCTCTTCTGATACTGTAGTTGATTGTTCTGGTGCTGAATCTGAATCAGACAAATCCAAGTTGATGGCGATCGGTGTTCCTTTACATTCAAGGATCGGTTCATCACTTTCTGAATTATCGTAGGCGGTAGCGTCGATGGTTTCTTCGTTCTGATTGACGGGTTCATCGGACTTAAGCACAATTCGAGGATAGGTTCGGGAATCGAAATCGAAACTAGAGTGACCAGGATCGACCACACTATCGCGCGTAAACGGTGAAAACGTAGCCGAAATCATTATCATTACATTTAAAATACTCCAGAGGAGCAAAAAGATAATCATACAAGCTCAGAGGTTCGAGGATTTTCTCCCCCGAATCCGAGAAAACAAGTCTAACAGAGGCAGCCCCTATCCTACCCCCCGCGCTATCAGTCTTCGCGACGTCGCTCTTTCCTTTCTTTGAAGAAACTTCTATCTCCGGTCGAACGGATCGTGGACCCCGAACGTCTTCCCGAACCGGCAGCCTCGAATCCGATCCAACATCTTTCCGGATGACTTGTTCCAAACTCGTAGTCCATTCGTCTTCTTTTCGAGCACGAATCAATCGAGTAATCGGTTCGAATTGAAATCATATTTATAGATCCTCTTTCGGGCTCTTTCAACTATTCTTTCGGGATCGTTATATTTCCTTCTTTAAGATTCCTCTCGAGCCACTCCTTGAAGATGAAACAATCCTCTAGGGTGTGTCCGAGCATCCTGTGATATGGGCAATAATTAGGCTGATCCTTCTTATCGACCTCTTCTGGTTTCCTCGGATCTGGTAATTTGAACTCAGATTTCTTCATCAGACTCCTGAACATCTTGGGTACTGCTTCATCTTTAAAAGAGTACACCCTCCTTTTCCGTTCCTCAATAGACATCTGCCCGTTTCTGGGTTGGTATGATCCTGGTTGAGGTAGTTGTCGCTTAGGCTGAGCATACTGCTGTATCTGCTGCTGCTGGCTATGCTGCGACGGTGGTTGGAAATTCTGACGAGAATCCTCTGCATAAATCTTCATCGGTCGTTTTCCTTTGTCGACTATCGCTATCGTCCCGTACTTCTTCTCGAACACCCCGGTCGTCCCGGGTTTCTCGCTTCTCGTGAAAATCCATATGCTTGATTTCTTCTTGCAAATTGTTGGCTTTACTGAGTAGTTTCTCAAAAGACTTGATAGTGAGTCCCTTAAGCATGAAAGCTATCGGTCCATGGATGCTTTTGAGTAAGATCTCAATTGCATGATGTTCCTGTAGTTGAGGTTCACATTTCATGCTAAGGTTTCTCCACCTCAAGATATAATCCACTAGAGTCTCGTTAGGCTTCTGTCTTTCTATCACGAGATCTCCAATAGAGACATGGTGCTGCGCTCCGGCAAATCTTTTCACGAACAACTGCTCTAACTCGGAGAATATCTTCACCGATCCGTTAGTGCAATTCGGCATACCGACCAAACGCTATTCCCGACAAACCGCCGACAAACCGACGGCAAAGCAATGCTTCGTTACTCTCCGTGTTGCCACAACCAAATCTCGGAAATGTGCTATGTGTCGTCTCGGGGTTTCCGGCTCCGTTGAATATCTTGAAGTTCGGTGACACATAACCCTTAGTGGTAAGGTACGGCATCGAATTCCTCCGGTAAGGTCTACCTTTTAAAATCAATGCACCACTCTTAGACGGGCTATGGCCTCCCGAACTTGTTCGACCATTTGCTTGAACTCTTTTTCGGTATGATGCTTCGAGCAGAATCATTCTTTGGTTGATCATCTCTGTTAGCTGAGGTGACTTCTCTTCTTTCATCTATAATCTGTATAATCTCTGGTTGATCGACCTCGGAGAAGCTACTTGTCGAGACCGAGACAATCCCCGAGCCGCAACCAAGGCGGCCATGGTGGTAGCCATTTCTTCCATTCTTTTCTCCATTTGACTTATTTGCTCGTCCCTTATCGAGATGGTATTCCGCAGTTCGTCTACGGTGTTCCCTTCCGTAGAAGGTTGGGCTTCGCGCGCAGATGAAGCGGCTCTGGTTTCAATAACATTGATATCCATGCCATCCTCCTCGAGGTAATCTCCGAAGTCTTCGTTCTCATTATCAGTGGGAATTCCCCGTCCCTGAGCCAATTCTGAAATCTCGCTTTTGAGCCTTTCAATCTTATCTTCAATTATTGAACTTTGTATCACTTTAAGATCTGGAGATTGTCGCGGAACATTTTCTTCACTTACGAATGCTGTGGCCTTATCGGACATTTCAGCTCTTTGTTCTATCCCATAACTGTGTCTTGCAGGCTCGGTAGGTTGTATTGGTGCGACGACCTTAGGTATCCACACCCCTTTCTTTGACGGTGATGCTTTGAGACGAGGTGTCTCAACAAAAGCATCGAAATGTCGAAGAGAGGTATGCTCCCCGTGGTGAAGACCAGATACAGCACTAAGCAATCCTTTTATCCTTTTCTTTGAAGCTTTAGAATCATTTGTATGGTTGGTAACTGGCAGAACTCTAGGACCCGGCCGTGACCTAACCGGTCGACGGCCCATCGATCCGGTAGCAAGAAGATCAATAGTAGCGGTAGCAATGTCAACTTTATCTCCCAAACGGAACTCGACGGGATGCGAGCGGTGGAGTTTCAACATCCTTCAATATTTCTTTCTTCATGCGAGGGGATACCGCACATCCCATTCGCTCGAGCAATTCACCGACCGGACAACCTTCTTGGCGGCTAGTCTCCGGAACACTCGTATCGACTCGGGGGACAGGAGCAGACTTCTTCTCCTCCCTACCACATCCATGAGGTGTTGGCAAGGCAGCGGCAATCTTTCGGATACTTTCATGTCCCTCGGTGTCCGTTAAGGGATGGAATCTACTCTCTTGCAGAAGCGGAGAGATATCCATCGACCTTAATTCTTCAGGACAAAGAGTTTCATTAACATTCACTTCTTCGGAAATGCGAGCTTTAGTAGTACCGCGAACCCTTCGACCGCGATTCCTCCTTTGTGACCGGGTTAATGGCACAACTTTCGAACTTGATCCAATCTCAAATACTGACGGTGGGGCAACCAATCCTTCAGTCAAATCTTCAGCAATCATAACTTCCTTCCCTTTGGCAGAAACAGGTTCAGTAGACGCTATGGTAGCGGTAGTATTTTCCTTCTGGTAAGCGGGAAAATCCTGTAGGCAATTCAGGTTGAATTTGGTAGACGGTCCTTAAACTTCAGAAGCAACGACTTTCACTACAACGTACGGAGCTTTCCCAAGTAAAATCTCAATTTCATCGAATCCTGTTCCAAACTTGATAACAGGAGCAACATTGCGGGCATCGCGGCTCGTCGGCAGGTTGCAGGAAAAAGTGAGCGTCGGGAATGCCATCGCAGAAACTTCAAAAACGAAAAATTCTGGTATTAATTATTTGGCCAAAGCCTGTAGACCGGGTAAGTCTTTGATTAAAGATTTAAAAGTTTTTTTTTTTTTTTTTTTAGTGAAAATTGTGAAGATTTAATTATGTGTTTGTAAGCAAGCATAGCGCGACGCCACTTGATTTGATTCGCAACATAGCAAACCAAAATCAAAAAGACACAGATAGGAAAGTAAAGTCCAGGACCCGATATGGGACAAACTCTACAACAAGCACAACACCCAGGTGAAACTAGTCCACCAACACACCTATTGGGTCCGACCCCAAACGGAAATCGAAGAAAGTCCTAAGTGGTCTTCCGAACTCTCTCCGTTCCAAGGGCGGTCGAACAAGTGGTTCGAAGTCCAAGAAAAGTTGACTCGTGCTATCCCAAGGAGAAATGGGTAAAGTACGTCAACGGAGAGGTAACCCAGTCCAAAAGGAATATGGACACATCACCGATATACGAAGATAAGATTTATCGATTTGAATGAAGAGAGAAGCACTCCTCACGGAGTCGCCGAACAGTTCATCGGCGTTGTTTTGTGCTCGTGAAGTGCCGTAAGAAGTTCGTCGGTCGCCGGAATCGGAATCCCGTCGCCCGCTTCGGAAGGATCCTTCAACGAAAAGAAGTGAAGCAACCGACCTCATATTTTTCATAGTTTGGATGAAAGAGCGCTACACCTGCAAGTCATGCATTTATCCCGAAGGACAAACACTGAGACTTGAAGGTGAGGCTCGATCAAATAAACTAAGAAATATACGACGTCCGTTCGGCTCGCGAAACCATTATATTTGCCGAAAAATTCCCTATTTAATACGAAGAATTAAATAGGGTTTATTTTAAATTGGGTTCGGAAAATGCTTCCCTATAACGGCAAGTTCTCATAGTTAATTACATCTTAAATGACCGAAATCATCTAAGAATACTCTTGATAAAAATCGGAAATATTATCTTCAAGGAGTGCTAAAAGAATGGGACTTTTCAACGAAATAAGATGTGGAGGTGTGCAAAGAGTTGGCTCAAATTTGGAATGCGGAATCCAGCGAGAGAGAACTAGATGTCGAGGTCCGAAAGCGAGCCTCAATAACTTCCCGAGCTATCCTATGGTTTTGTTGACGACGACAAGCTCCATCGTCGAAGACGACCGCGTCGCCCACTATACTTAGCTCCGAGCTCCTTCTCGTGAAGAGGCTGAGTTTTCTAGGTGGCAGGTCAAAATGTTCAATCAGTGGCTCTATGGTCGAAGTTCTTCTAAACATCCTATGCAAATATGTTTAAGTCATGTACAGTTTATAATGAGGATATGTATATAAGCACGAGAGAATAATGATGAAGCATGCAACGATGATATAACGTAACGTGCTAAACGAGGATAATACGCAAGATAGCGATATTGAAAAGTGACTAGCTAACAAGATAAAGCATGCAAAGAAGCAGTACAAAGAAGGTAACACGCCGCAAATGTAAACAAACCCGTATACCGGGAGGCTCGTTATTTTCTTTGTCTAACCGATGTAAGTGTGCCACATGAAAGTCAAGCAAGCAAAAGAAAAGGTCGTCGAAAAGCTCGAGAAAACAAAGTGACTGACTCACAACAGAAAAGCTCGAGGAAAAAAAAAAAAAGTCGCTAAAAACTCCGAGGAAATCCTAAAAAGGACCACGAGTGCTCTATCAAAAATCAAATGAAAACCCGAAGAAAACCGCAAGCACTCGAGTCGGGGCTAGGCTCGAACCGCGAAGATCGCTCGAAGCGGTCGTCGAAGGCTACTCGGCCACACGAGCGTATAGAGCCCGCCACTCGCCAAAGAAGCGGTGTCCAACTAAACCCGACTCGGAGAGTGTTCCCCTACCCAAGACCGACAATCAACGAGTGGACAATATAGTTTTGAAATTTATATTTTAGCATGCACATGGATTTCGTACATGCAAAAGAAAGTTTATATATTTTGATTGTGGTAGGGATATATTTTTTTATTGCGAAACGTAGTATCATATTCTTATCGATTTTGAAAGATATAATTGTCCACGAGTCGATCATTTCGTCGGTAAGCGATCGCTAACAATCCGGAGAAGCGTACGGGTGCCCCGCTCGCCTGCAGAGGTGAACGATACCGTCATCCTACGGTTCACGCGGCCCCGGAGCGAGTCCCGATGTCGTAGGACGGGATATCATTCTACTCTATCACCGGCGTGCCTTTCGCATCATCGCCGTCATCGCCCCAAAACAAAACGAAAACAAAACCTACTCCGAGTGAAGCGGGGAACACATGTAAATAAACAAGAAGGGGAAAATAGAGGGATTAACCCGCCTCCGTACCCGAAAAGACTAAAGACTAGAGGCAAGTTAATCCACTCACCCCTAAAACATGTAACAACGTAACGCCGAAAGCAGAGCCCGAGATCCTCGAATCGGTCCCGGGGACGCTCATTTTCTCCCGGGCACAATTGGATTATCCCTGAGATGGACATCCCTGCATTCAGATGGGACTGAACATAAAGCAGTGACCCTCGAGAATCGTTTAAAAATCGATAAATCAAACGAGAAAAAGAAAAAAAATGAAAAAGAAAGACTCCGAGAAAGCCAACTGAAACTCCGGACCTATACTAAACTCCAGACTTCCTGCTCCTCAACCAAACCTCTCTCTTTCTTTCTCTCCTTTTTTTTTATTTTTTTTATTTGGAATAGAATCCCTTTCACATAAGCCCACTCTCACAACTCTGGATCAGACTCACAACAGTAGTAGGTGAATTGCCGGGACGCAAACACATAAGAAGGTGGATATGCACACCCTCACAACATCTCAAGCCAGCTTCAAATTCATCAGACAAGTAAAGAACTCACCAAACACTCAAATTCAAATAAGGACCTTACCAAACACCACCATTTCCACCATCAAGCCAAGCCACCAAGTGAAATGAGTTTAAGGTAAGTGTGTAAGTAATGTCACAATTCTCATATGCTTAAAGTTAAGCCAAGCACAAATTGATCCACTCATCAAATAAAAAGGAGGAGGCCTTGATGGGTTCGGCCAAGTCAAGCACAGGGCCCCAAACCCGAGCCCAAAGGAGGCCACACATCAAATTCGAAGCTTAGCTTCAACATATCTCACCAAACTCCAACAACAAAGCCTTACACGAGTCACTACAATCCAACTCCAAAGCTCAATTAAACATCCCTCATAGAAACAAACCACCAGCTCGTGGAAAAGCCAAACCCAGGCCACCATGACTAGGAGAAACAGCCCATAGCTCAATCCAAAACAGCCTCAACACGAAAGAAAACAAGGTCCAACCCATGCAAACCAGACCCGAGCCACCTTGGCTAAAAAAAGACAGCCCAGCATTCAATCTAAGACGGCCCCAACACAAAACAGGTCGAGGAGCCATCCATAAACGAAAAGCCGAGCCATAATAAAGTAGAAAACGAGCCCAATTATAAGCTACAGCAGCCCAAACATAAAACTGAAATCAGGAATGCTAAAACATCAAAACCGAGCCATAAGGAGGCTAAAAAAGAATAAGTTCAGCTCCAGGTTATAGCAATTCCAACATGAAGCTAAATCAAGAGCATCAAAAGAATCAAAACCGGGCCTGTACAAAGGCTAAAACCGAGCCAGAGCAAAGGCAGAACAAGTCCAGCACAAACTTAGGATTTAATCCTAGTGTAGATTTAAGACAAAGGCTCATCACAAAATAAAAATCCAGCCAGCATCTAGCTCAAAAATCAGAAAAGAACACCAATGGAACCATAAACCGAGCCTAAACAAAGATTGAAAACAGCTCCAGTCACATTTAGATTCAAGTTCCAGCATGAGGCCAAGACAAAGGCTTCTCAAAACTCTATCAAATAAAGCATGTGTATGTATACATATGTATTCCGAGCATAACTTCAACTTGATATTAGAAGAGAAAGCTAAACTTGCATTTACAATAACACTTCCAGGCTTTCATGCATCGATTCATGAAACTATGACATGCTTGCAAGCAAGAATAAACTTAGAAAACTGTCCATATCCATTCAACATGCTTTTATGGAGGGCAAAGATGCAAGGAGCCCAAGAATTAAACTCCCATACATTCAAAACATAGAGCCACCATATGCTTCATATAAGAACAAGTGTGAAACTTCTCAAATTAAACTAAGCTTCTTCCTAGCATGATATTTTGGTAAGGAAAAGCTAGAAGGAGCAAGAGATAAGCCCCACATACATATCGAAAAAGCTAAATGAATTCTTCCATTTCTTTCATCAAGCCAAAATATGCAAAGGACCTCGAGTCCTAACTAAATATATTCAATGTACTCCCTAATCATGCTTCAAGCTATAAGAAGAGCATTTCCAAGACTTACACAATGAAATAAGGCTTCCCTTAACACATGCTCGCCTCAACCGAAAACACCAAAACAAGGAAGGCTAAATAAATAACAGGAATAACAACTTCCCTGGGCCAAAACCGAGAATAAGCAAGGGTAGAGGAGAGTTACCGTATCATGTAAAACACACGAGAAGCAAACCGCGAGTATGCGAAACGTTCCAACAACGAACTCCCTCTCTTCACAAAGGTTTCGGCCAACCCCAATCCCACCCCAAATGGGGTTTAAATAGGCAGAGAAGGGGAAGCAGAAGTCAAGAGATCAACCTACAGGATCGGGCGCAAGTGGGACTGGCGGCAAATTGCCGCAGGAGAGGAGCAGAGAGATCGGTAAGGGGCGTACGCAGGGGCAAGTTGCTCGTAGGGATAAGGATAGGATCGCGAGCAGCTCGAGGAGCAAACGGCCGCCAAGGGAGCACGCTCGAGCGCGGGAGGGACGAAGCTTCCATGGAGCTCGCGCGGGAGAGACGAAGCCGACCTGGCCGAGCGTGAGGAGAGTTAGGCGCGATTTAGTTAATTAGGTTTTTTATTTTATTTTTTATTCTTTTAAAAGAAGTTTTTTTTTTTTAAATATATATATATTTTTTTATTTTAAAAAAAACTTAAATTACGAGTTTTGCCCCCGACATGTTATCGTCGCAAGCTTAACGTCGATTTTAAGTGAAATCGACGTTCCGGACGCATCGAGCGCAATCCGTTTCGTCGTCCGAGGTCGTCCAGGCAACCTCGTCGACGAGCGCGTCAAAATTGCGTCGAAATTTGGTATCGTCGCAAAATTTTGACGCGAGCGCGATCGAAAGCGAGGTCAACATTTAGTCAGGAAATTTTTTGAGAATCTGAAGCTCATTGGAGGTTGAAAGTTGGGAGTTTTGGATGACAGGCACTTACTTATCCGAATTCGAGGCGAAGAAGATTACGCCGTAATCTCGCTCAACAACTGCTTTTGGTTGCTCGGCACCCACACGAAGATTATTAAATGGACTCCGATTTTGACCCATCTAAGCGAACCTCCTATCGTTCCTATGTGGTTCAAAATTCCGGACTCCCATTTCATTTTCGTACAATCCACGCGCTTTGTACAACACTAGCCAAGCTCCTCGCACACCTCTCGAGCCGATTCACCTACCTTCGATAGGTGTCTCGCCAGTGCGATGACATTGCCTGCGTGGAGAGAGATTTCACTCTTCCAGATACGTGGATCGTTTTGGACATCGATGGTCGGGATTGGTTTCGGCAGGAGGCCGTGGTGGAGAACGGCCTCTCTTTTGTCAACATCGTAAAACGTTCGGCACATCGGTGACACTCACTATAAGTCGCATCCTCCCTCAGTAAAGGACTTCGGGCCTTCGTCAGTCGTCGGATTTCCCAACGAAGAGTCGATGTTACTTCGGCTCAAGAAATTGGGTTGCAGATCCGACGTCGATAACGCTTAAACTCACCGACAAGTCCGCAGAGGCGACTCCTCAACCGGCTGTCACCGCAGCAGCCTCTCTCCCACCGTGGTGCAAACCGCCCGTGTGGTTATGGAACCTCATCGGGATGCACCAATCGCCACCCCGTGGCTACCGTGGTTATCGAACAAGTGGAAAGGGTGGCCCTTCCTCCTGTAGTACAATCCGCCCAGGTGGTTCCCACTGTAGCTCAGACGACTCACACTTTGGAGGATCAATGGCAAGTGTATACCTCCAGGCGAAAGAAGACTGGGGGTACATTGCTACTTGGAAATCTTATGGATGACACCTTGTCTCTCCCGCGAATCGGGAATCTCTTCGTAGCTCGATTATCGAATACGCTTCAAGCACCACGGAAGAGGAAGGCGCTCGGCGACCTCGTCCACTCGAAAAAGTTTTTAGTTGCAAGCTTATTTTAGTCATCTCTTTTGTACTTTTATTTTAGCTTGTTTTTTGTTTCCTTTGAGTTGGGCTCCATCATGGGGCCTCTCTTACTACTTATTTTGTATCCCCTATTTTATCTTAATGAAATGGCCCTAGCGCTTTTTTTGTTAAAAAAAAAAATAATAATATATATATATATATATATATATATATATATATATATATATATATCTGTGTGTGTGTGTATATGTATATTTTTGTGTACTATTTATCTCCCTCCCATTTCTATTGCATTACAAATCCATATTATTGCCTTGAATTTTGTGTCAATGGCTCAGATGCAAGACCCGGGCAATGTGGGCGTCACTTTTGGATAAATTCGATGTTCTGGACGCATTGACATAGTATGTTTTGGATAAGTTCGATGTTCGAGCTACTTGTTGTCTGACTTGATTTTGGAAGTTCTCATTTGAGTTTGGAGCTCCACAAGTAATGACAGTTTGTTTCAGAAACAGTAGTCTTTTAGGTGACATTGACGATGCTTGAAGTAAGTAAATCATATTCAATAATCAGTGTCATGTCAAATTCGATTCTCACCATTTTCATCTTGTGACATCTCTTTAGGTAATTTTAGCATTTCGGACACTTTGGTGAAGCTCATATTGCGAATGATTGATATTTGAAATGACTTCAGACATGATCAAGGCGTTCTGACCTCGATTTAAGTGTCACTTTGACATTTTTCCCTCATTTGACTGTGTTTGATCTCAGTTAAAGCGAAATATTTATGGAGGTCAATCTTCATGGAACTAGCCAAAAGTTTAACGCTATTTTTCTCACTTGTCTGGGTTCTATGGATAATGATGATATCTCCTCATAGTTCATGAAATGGGTGTATTTTTACGAGAAATTCGTTAAGGTTCATATTTCTAGGATTTTATATTTTTATATTTGCTGGTGTATTTAGAAGGCGATAAATTTGACTTAGTACAACAATGTTAAATTTGATTGG
Source organism: Papilionanthe hookeriana x Papilionanthe teres (assembly GCA_022702705.1). NCBI lineage: Eukaryota > Viridiplantae > Streptophyta > Magnoliopsida > Asparagales > Orchidaceae > Papilionanthe > Papilionanthe hookeriana x Papilionanthe teres. The sequence continues at coordinate 24,195,672 of CM040436.1, read as the reverse complement.
TTTCCTATTTTTAATATCATCACATATTAATTTACTTATTTAACAACTCATTTAATTGTTGTTATTTTGTAGTTAGATTTTCATCCCTTTTATGATCTCTAATAATGAGCACCGCTTTGAGTTATTTGTTGATAAAACCTACAACACTAATAAGAATTTTGTGTAGGACTTAACTTTAGATTCTTCTAATATATTCAATATGATGTGTGGTATTATTCCATGTAATGGACAATTTAGGATTTACATATCTCAATTCACAATTTAATTCAATAACTTGTTTCCTTTAAATATAATACAGTACTAGAATTAAAACCAACTGACAGTGAAACAATCAAAATAATCTGAGAATTTCAGTAAAAATTAGATACATATAAAATCAATGAGCAAAGTGAATTGATTTTCACAATTTTGGATTTCGAATGTTTTAGTTTCTGATTAAAAGCAAAAGGATTAAAAAAATTAGTAAAAAATTATGTAGATGAAAATGATTAGAAATGAAAAATATATAAATAAGAAAAAGCAAGCCTCAAGCTAATACAAGTACATGAATTTCTCAAATTTTGGTTGTCGCACTTGCACAACACTTGAAGTGATGACCCATTTAATTTGTACTTGCAAGATTGGAATTGTAAAAGAGATATTTTATTTAAGCCAAATTTCTCAATTACTTGCCTCATAATTACTACTTACAAACTACTTATAACCTTGATCAGTAGATATGATTTGACAAGGTAAATTTAATTCAAGGTAACATTTAACTCCAATTGTATTTCAAATCTCATAGTCTTCTTATCCATTATTAGTCGAACATATGAAATCAGTCATGTGACTTTCTTAGTCTTCATTAACATTCCACCCATTCTCCATTAAATATGATCTTATTGAAGAAATGTTCTTTTTTATTTATTTATTTATTTATTTATTTATTTATTATTATTTTTTCTTTTTTTGAGGATGCATTGGAAGTAGAAGATGATTTGTAATTATAATATGAATCTATATTTTATCTTATTGATTTAAATAAGCACTTAAATCAGATGATATTTATTCTATAAAATGATCAAAAGTCAGAATTAGAATTTGAATGAAATTTGAGCATGAGATTATATCTAAATTTATTTTGTAATAATCTATTGAACATATACCTTAAATAGAAAATTGAACCCCTTATCTTATATATATTGTAGTGACGAACCAATTGAATGATATGAAGATGCAACTCTTGATGAATTATCTATGGATTTTTGTCCTGTAATGAATGTTCAGACTTAGTTGATTTTATTTTTGGTTCTTGGTTTCTTGAATTACTAATTTATAAAAAAATCTTATGAAATTGAGCTGCATCAATATTTGAAAAATTACTAATGACGATTTTGTTTTAAGAATCATGACAGTCAATGCTCCGTCCATGAATTCAATTCAAAAGATTAGTGTTTTATCATGACTCATATTAAATGATTTTTGTTGATTATTTTAATATTGTACACCCATATAAACATAATCATAGAAATGTGGTCTATCTTCTTTTTCTTTTGAGTTTTCTTCATCATTTCATTCTCTAATGAATTGTTATAGTATCTTTATTAAAATCTCTAATGTCAAAATTCCTTCTATCTATTCCCTCTATTTACCATTTTTTGTTCTCACTATACTATAGCCCATTATGCTCACTACTCTCTCCTCTCTCCGATCGTTTCTTTATTGCTGTTATGGTTCTGTCTTCCCACTATGAGTTGATATATTGTAGATTCTATGTTACAATTCTGAGCATTGCTTTTGATATTAATTTGCTAGATGTCACCTTCTATTTTCTTTATTTCACATGTTAGATCTAATCACCCTTTCACCACTTTGCTGCATGCTTTGGGCAGTGTAACTATTTATTATTATTTTTTTCTAAGTTTTTTATATGTAAATTCAATCCAATCATTGGATTTTATGAAAAGAACTGGAATTCATTTTAGATGTATTGAAACTTAAGGTTGTGCGTTGACCTTGTCAAATTTTGTGTAATTTTTTGTTGTGGTTTATTTCAAGGCTATGAATAGAACCGTTCTGATGTGTAAAAATTGATTGAATGGTGACTATTGAAATTTAATTTTGATTTTTCTCTTTTAATATATGCTTTTTGGATATTTGTTCTTCAAATGCTTCATTCACAGTTGTGGACAATTACTATTTAGGGAAAATTCTTTGTACTGGCGTGTGATTTGGTTCTTTCCTTTGGAATGATTTATATCCTTGTTTCAGATTAATTTACAGATGTTGAGATTTTGTCAAGATATATGTCAAATTTCTATTTTGAATTGAACTTGAATAGTTATTGATATTATTCAGTGTTGTTTCTTGTGGAATTTTAGATTTTATGCTATTATTAAATTATCTTTTAAATTGTTCAAAGCGTATTTGTTATCCTTATATTAAAGTGACAGGCATCATGTTACATTTGCATATCATGAATTTTTAATATTTTTATGCTATATTTAATCATAGGTTGAATTGAAAACCCTTCCCTTACCCACCCTTGATAATCTCTTAAGATTCTAATATTTTATTAATTTCATTGTTTGTCTTATTTAGCGTCAATCATTTATGTAATTTGCATATTTGCTTGATTTATATGAAGATATTTTAAGAAATTGGATATTAATTAAAACAGTGATAAGTTAACAGTTGATGTGAACAAACAGTTTAGGGAGTCTATATCAGGTGATAAGATTGGAATCTAGAAAGGTTATCTATATGAGTCGTTGATAAACTAAATGGGAGAAAGATAGGAATCATTTAAATTCATGCTGCACATTGGGACAAATGTCTGTACATTAGAAATTTTAAGGAATTACGTTTAATTTGACTCTACTATGAACCTGCAATCAATATATTTGGTTTTTTTTTTTCTTTCTTCATCTTCTCCTTGTTAATTTGCTCCCAACATGATGCTAGATAGATCTATATTTCTTGAACTTAAAGGGTTTATTGTACGGTGAAACTGGATTGAATTGTATTTGATAATTCTTTGGTTTCATTTCAGGAACAAACTTTGATATTTTGATCTTAGTTATAGATATTAAATGTTAAATTCTTTGGAGCCAAAAATAAATTGGATGGAAATATCCAAGTTTGAAGCGTCAAGTACATAAATGATCTTAGTGAGGTTAGTTTAGTTTCATCATTTGACAGTTATTTTATTTGGTAGCTTTTAGTTTTAGCTTATTTGAAATATGTCTTTGATGAAGTGATCTTTGTGAATATGTTCAGTATTGCATTTTTGGGGTTGACTCAATCTCTATGTTGGTCTAGTTCAATCTCTATGTTGGTCTAGTTCAATCTCTATGTTGGTTTGATTTGCTAGTTTTTACTATGGCTATTCAGTCGGGGTATTGCTCCTTCATGCTTAGTGGAACATTTATTTTCTAGGGGCATTTATATGCGCAGCACCCAATTCCTATGCGTTTACATATCCAACAGCTAAATTTTATTTTTTACATCTATACCTCCCAAATCTTTCATAGAGCATAAAAATACCTGTATTTTAACTTTTCAAATATGAAATACACCTTTTCATGCATAGGTAAAGTGATGTGTGTAAAAATTGATGTATGATAGAATTGAGTGCTATTTATGTAAATCTTTATTTGGGCCTTTACTCAAGAAAGTTGTTGGATCATTGTTTCTTTTCCTACTTTTTTTTTATTTCCTACTTTTTTTTTAAAGTAAAAGAGCACAACGGCTCTCATTTTATTCCATCAAAAGGAAAATACAAACCCGGGAAAGAGGTCCCACGCACACACCCTACATGAAAAGAAAATAAAAAGTGTCCTCCTTCCAAAAAAAAATAAAAAATACAACTCTACACACACAAGACACAACAAAACTAAACATCAAAGAAAACCAAACGCTTCAAATCCTCAGGTAAGCAATGAGAAGCAAAAGAAACATGTAAAAGAGACCCCAACTTAGCAGTCCAATCAGCAACACGATTCCCTTCTTTTCTAGTATGAGACCAAAGAATATTGAGTCCAGTAGCAAGACAATGAATCCTTCTAACCTGCAAATTAATGCTCCAATGACAAAGCTTATTAAACTTGCAAACATCCCAAAGACTAAGGGAATCAACTTCCATAATAATATTAAACCAACCCATCTTTCTAGCAGTTAACAAAGCAAAAACGACAGCATCAACTTCAGCAATAATAAAAGAACTCGACAAAGACGGAGCAACAAACCAGTAAAGAACAATATCATTCCAATCTCTATAAACACTCCCAATCCTAGCTGAATTCTGTTTCCAGCATCCATCCGAATTCAACTTAAATGAGCAGCCGGTTTAATCCACCTTATCTTATGACATAAATTGTGATAACTATTAAAAGTAATACCAAGATTAGTAGCAATAGAATGCATATAACTATTACCAGTAATCTTAATAGCAATGAAGGATAAACTCTTAGTGATAAAAGAACAAATTTTGCAAAAAATATGTTTGACATTAACAAGCTCGCCTTCTGCTTCCCAGCATTTCTAGAAATCCAAATAAACCAAGTTATAATAAAAGGCAGAATAGCTAAGAAAGCATGCCCCCTATTCCTCCAATTATCAAAAATAGCATTAATAGAAGTATAACCACAAAACAAGTCTTATCTACCACATAAATTAAAAATATTCCTCCAAATTTAGAAGTAAAAAGACGAGCTAAAAAGATGCATAATAGATTCTTTCTCATTGTGACACAGATAGCACTTGGAAGCCATTCTTAAACCCTTAAGCTTAAGAATATCATCAGTGGGGATACAATTATGAAAAATACGCCAAATAAAAAAAGAGAGGGCTTAACCCATTTGTTTCAATTCCAAGAAAGATCCAGCCCCTGACTGGTTTGCTCTCTAGAAGCAAAAGTCTTAGTAACAGACTCACCAATCTTACCTTTAATCTTAGGCACATCCTTCATATCGGCCATAATAGGGATATTAGAAATGAAGATAGCATCATTATAATTAACATAATTAAAAAGCTTAGGTAAATTCCATTTTGAATCTACCCAAAAATCTCTAACTTTAACATTAATATCCTGGGGACCACCATAATAATCCCCAAGAGAACCATTACCAAGCCAATCATCAAACCAGAAGGTAATATCACCTTTGCTCACCTCCCAGCAAAGCAAATCCTCAACATGGGAGGAAACTTAATCATTTCCTTCCAAATAAAAGAATCATACTTGGAAGAAGAAACATAAAAGGGATGAGAATTAGAACAGTACTTAGCATTTAGTAAAAAAGCCCAGATAGAAGAATTCTTACGAAAATGAAACCAAAGTTTCATATAATTAAATTTAATAGAATCAACAAGCTTACGAAAGCCCAACCACCCTTATTAACAGGCCTACAGAGTTTATCCCAGCTTTTCCAATGCAAACTCTTATTGCCACAACCATCTCATAGAAAATGATTAAATAAAAGCTTCAGTTTCTTAATGATACCAATATGCATATTCATCACTTGGAGAATATAAAGAGGAAGAGAAATAAGTATACTCTTTAGAAGAGTGACACGCCCCCCAAAAGAAAGAAATTTATTTTCTCAAGTCAAAAGCCTCACTCTAATCTTATCAAACAACTCAGCAAAGTGACAATTCCTTCTAGACTTCTTATCTAAAATGAAACCTAAATACTTAATAGACAGACTAGCTTTATTACAAAGAGTAAAATCAGCAATGCAATTTTTCTTAGCATTAGTAACATGCTTGGAACAATAAAAGGAACATTTAGAAGTGTTAAAAACCAAACCAGAGCCATTCTGCATATGTAAAAGAGCCCGCCAAATTCTCTTGATGGACCTCTTATTAGCATTCGTAAAGATAATAAGGTCATCAACAAAATAAAGGTGAGAAATGCTAATACCCCCCTTATGAATATAGTTAAGACTGGGGTAATGCTCAAACAGTTTATTTAGACATTTCAATAAATAATCAAAAGCTAGAATAAAAAGATAAGGAGAGAGAGGATCTCCCTGCTTAATACCTTTAGAAGCCTTAAAATGCCCATGAGCATTACCATTAGTAACAATAGAGTAATAATTATTATCAAGGATCATAAAAACAAGCTTACAAAAATCCACATTAAAACCAACAACACTTAAAACATCCATAAAAAATTCCCACCTGATAGAATCAAAGGCCTTCTTAATATCCATTTTAAAAATAACATTACCACAACGCTTTCTCTTATCCAGATCTAACAGTAACTCTTGCACAGTGAGTGCATTATCCCCAATGTACCTATCATTAATGAAGGCAGCTGGTTCAAAGAAATAATGTCCCATGAAAAAGGTTGAATTCTTTTAACAATAATCTTTGAAAGAATTTTAGAAATGACAGTATTAATGCTAATAGGCCTGAAAGCATCCTAAGAATTAGCACCATTCTCTTTAGGAATTAAAACAATGTTAGAAGTTTTAAAATACTTAGGTAACTCGATGTCACGAAAAAAACCTTTTATAGCCTCAACAAGTTCAAAATGAATAACATCCCAACTAGCTTTATAAAATTCCACATTAAAGCCATCAGGACCCACAGCTTTACCATCATCCATGCTATCAATAACAGTCTTAATCTCATCCGTAGAAGGAACATAACTGAAATCAAGACAATTTAAATTATTAGTCCTTTGATAAAGATCATAGTTAATCTTTTCCAAAGGGCTACCATCATTAATAATATCATTCAAGTTTACCAAGGTTCTATCATTCTTATCCTTAATACTATTAGTCATCTTAATCCTCCTTTTATTCTTAATACATGCATGGAAAAAGGCAGAAGTCCTTTCACCATCCAAAAAATTACTCTTAGCTGGCTTTTGAGCATAGAAAGATTCCTCCATATTAATAGCATTAGTAAGATCCTTTTGGCCTTGCATAAACATATCAAAATTAATATTATTATGATAGTAAATCAATTCTAACTCATTAGTCTTCTCCTCAGCATTAGCCACAACTTTACTAAGATTATCAAAGACTTGCCAATTCCAGTTTCTAAGAAACTTAGCTAAGTTCTTTTGAAGCAACTATAGTTTGATGCCCGGATTATAAGTCACATCAGTGAGCTTATCAATCCTCCAATTATCTTTAACACTCTGCAGAAAATTGTGATGGAGAAGCCACATATTAAGAAAATGAAAATGATAAATTCTCTTACCAGAATTCTCTATAACCTTAAGTAAAATAGGGGTATGGTCTGAAGCATTAAAAGTCAGATGATGAACCTCATGAAAGCTGAAAGAATTACTCCAAACAGAATTAGCAACAAATCTATCAAGTCTCTAAAAAACATGCCCACGATGTCAATTAGACGGTCTACCAATAAAACCCAAATAAAAAATACCAACATCAAAAAGTAAATTTTTAAAATCAGTAATCAGATGAAGATTCCTCTCTTCTCACTGACAGAAGAGATCATATTAAAGTCCCCTCCAACTAACCAAGGATCATTCAAGGGTCCAATGGAATTTAACTTGTTCTATAAAGCCCTCCTGTCCTGTTTGGTACAACCCACATAAATAAAAAAAAAAAAAATGAAAAGAAATATCCTGTAAACTAATATGAACATGTAACAATTGATCATGGTTAATAATGATATCCACTTTAACAAAATTTTTCTAAAGAAACCAAATCTTGTTATTAGAATTGACAAAATAATGAAAATTACCAATCCTTCTAACATAAGTGTCATTATTGCAAGAATTAACAAGAGGCTCAAGAATCTAAAAAAAAGAAAGGTGATAGATCCGAATTAAATTCCTCAGACGATTAGAGGCATTTGTCTTAGCAATACCTCTAATATTGTAAAATTAAATATTATATTGCATCATTAACAAGATTATCAAGAGAAGAATTAGAAAGGATATCTCGAGGAAGTTTTACCAAATTCTTCCTCATTGATGAAGAAAGATTAGCTTTAGGATTCACATAACTGAGCTCTCTACTTCCTCTAAATTTTCTTTTCTTTGATGACTTTTGAAACAACAATCCTTCTAATTCAAGACGAGTAAGGGCAGTAGATTCCCCAATTACAGGTCCTGAATGAATGACCAATTGTTTGTCTAAATTCAGGTCATCCTTAGGATGATAACTGTCGGCCAGCTTTTTTCTTCGAAAGAATATAAAATTTAGTGAATCAGTTTAATATAAAAAGGTATATGATTTTTTAAAATAGTTTTGAAAATAATGTATTTTAATTTTGAAAAATGAGACCGCCTGGATCTCATTTGTCCTGTAATTTGCATAATCATGCCTGATGTCACAAATGATACACTTACTCGAAAGATTAATGTATCCCGTGACGGTAGACCCAATCATACGAATTAAAGGACTCGTGACATCCGTTTGATGTGCGAACCTTTATGTGTGACCGACAAGTTCCCTACCTAATGAAAGCACTAGGTAGGGTTTATTTTACTCGGGTTCCAAGCTTCCCTATGTAGTGAGCCCTCATAGTTAATTACATCCCAAATGACTGGTGTCACTTGAGAAAACTCTCGATAATGATCGATGGTTCTGTCTTCAAGAATTCAAGAGTTTAGGTTTTCACGGTAGGACAGGGAAAGCAAGTGGGAGTGGCTCAAATGGGAACAGTTATTTTCAGGAGTCCAAAGGAAATAAAAGGTAGGGGATGTCACAGATCTGAGGCGAGCCCGAGTGACTTCCCAACTATCCTATGGTGTGGCTGCATTTTGGAGACGATGTTAATTAAGTGTTTGATCCTGCCACTTTTATTATTTGGGACTTCACTTGTATAATACTCGATTATGCAAATAGCCCGCAAAGATAAGAGGGTTTACGTCGTAACGTACGACAACCTCGGAACCTAAAGTGAGTTAGGACTTACGCCGCGCAACACGGTTGCACAGAAGCCTAAAGAGGAGAGTGAGGGTATACGACGCGATGGGCGAGCTACCTCGAAGTCCTATAAGTTGTTATTTAAACTAGGAAGAGTTTTGCTGAGAAAGCTCCTCTTGCTGCTCGATCCAAGCTCCTCGTTGTGCTGCCCACGGAGTCAGCTCCAAGCTTCTTGTTGAAGTAGCAGCCCTAATGTCTAAGGTTCAAATGGTTTTATCAAGTGTGTTTCAATGTCTCAGGTTGTGTTGTTGTTTTCAGTTTTGCATGCAGAGCAAAGTAAATTCATCGTAGAATAAAAAATGCTTGAAAGTAAAGTGCAAGATAAAGTAAACGTGGAAAATCACGAAGACTAAAATGTAAATGCGTATCCAGGCATCTGCTACCATCAGCATGATTACTATCACAAGACAGTATGACTTCAGCAATGGATTTAAATGAACTTGCCGGAAAAGTAAGCAGAGCGAGAAAACCGACACGTAAGTCAGAAAATAAATAAAACGAGTCGTAGAAATCGCAAGCAAAACTCGTAGTCACATATGGAAGACCGGAACTGTGTATAAGACATTAGTAGAGGTGGGGGCTCAGTGCTGGACTGTGTGTTTCCCGACCTTGGATAAGAGTTACCAACCTGACGATCTACGGAGGGCAGTCCTTAACCTCAATCCAAGTGACTAACCATGGACCTTTATAAGTTTTATAAAAGAATTCTTTGATTTTCTACGCAAAGTTGTTAAGTTTTTATGCGGAATTTATGTTAACGAACAAAGAGATTTTTTTATTTATTTTTGTGAAGATCTTTATAAAATAAGAGAAATCACGTGACTAGTCACTCTAATCGTGCTGTGGACTATCGACGACCTAAGATCGTCGGGGAAACGATCTAACCAAGAGTCGCGAATAAGATCATCTGGTCCTTTCCTCTCCTCTTATGGAGGGTCCTCGAGGTAGAAGATACTATTCTAATTATCCCTCGTATCCTTCATATCCCACGTATAGCACACATAAGCATTATTATCATCTCCCTCGCCACCTAGACCTCAGACTCGCACTGGTCCGATGATCCATATGTGTTAAAACAAATGTCCCCAATTGCCAGGAGGATTTAAGTGTAATGTTCAAGCTCAAATCCCGGTGCATTGAGTTTCAATATTGGTTAAGTCATTTTAGGGAATTCCACAGTTGATTTAATTAAAGAAGTGCGAACCACGTCTCGGTGCGTCCCCGTGTCTAGTGTCTTAATCAGCTTGTGAATTAGGGTCAGGTGCCTAGTTTCATTGTGCATTTGAAGGTTAGGTGGATGGGCTCTCACATAGGGTGTGCTTCTAAGGTCTAGGAAGCCTGCAGTGAAGGTTAAGTGGGTGAACTCTCACCTGGCGTGTGCTCCTGAGGCCTGAGGCTTCACATGCAAGACTAGGCGGTGACTTTCACCTGGGTGTGCTTCTAGCGTCTAGGAAGTCTATCGCTGTGGATTAGGTGGGTGACTCTCACCTGAGGTGTGCTTCAAGGTCTCAGGAAGCATATCGTCGTGGATCGAGTGGGTGACTCTCACCTAGGGTGTGCTCCTAAGGTCTAGGAAGCATATGCTGTGGATTAGGTAAAGGGGATTCACCTAAGGTGTGCACCTAAAGTTTAGGAGCATACACAGAAGACTAGGTGAATGAATTCTCGCTTAGAATGTGCACCTAAAATCTATGGAGCCTACACTCTAACTTGTGCTTGAAATGACTAAGAGTGATTTACCCTTCCTCGAGTTAAATCAGAAATTTCCCTTTTTTTGACTTAACCGTTTAACAAAAGAAAGAAAAAAAAAACAAATGAAAAGAGAAGGCTGACCCACTTTCAAAACTAACAAAGCCAAAGAGAGGAAACATGTGGGTCGACCGAGAAAGCGTTTTAAATTTTTTCAAAATTGTAACTATACCGGCCCCCAAGAAGATTGTTCAAATCTACTTCAGAACAGTGTTTTGATCGACCCAAGAGTTCTCCAATTCATCATAAACAAAAAGAAAGCACAAAAAACCACCAAATAGAATCGAAAAGTAAAGCCCAAGAGCCATGAAACGGTGCCCAAAAAGTGTAGCCCTCAAGTCACCAAACGGGCCCAAAAAGTGCAGCTCATAAGCCGCCAAAACAGGCCCTAGAGTGCGGCCCACAACAACACTTTCAAACAACTTCAATCAATAGACAATCAATCAAGAAATCAGCCCAAAATCTCTTCTAAACAGCGAATACAAAGATCCCAAATCAGACCAAAATCGTGCCCAAGTTGTTCCAAAAATCAGCCGCAAAATGATACTTAAAACAATCATAAATCAGTTATAAAACCGCATAAAAAAAAGTCATAAATCAGTCCCAAAAACGCCCCAAATCATCACTTAAATAGCTCAAAATCGACACCCGTAATGACTCCAAAATAGTTTGAATATTGGGTGGTATACTGGTCATGTGGCAGTTCAAGTACATATCAGAAAAAAAGGTATCGTGATGTTGTAATTACAATCTTCAGTGCAATTTCCAATCAAGGGCATTTCAAATACACAATATAAATAAAAAAATGCAATAAACAAGAACAACTGTTTATGCGAGTCGTTAGAACCAATTTTACAAATAAGGAACAACAAGTTGCAGATAATTGAAACAAATAAATAAAAATAATAGAATTCCATGTAAGAATTTGAGCATTTTAGCAATCAATAAAATACCCAAACAGTTTGGGCTTGCAGTGTAGTGCTATAGCATTACAATTCCAACAGGGAACTGTTTCTCAAACAGTCATTAAACCAGCCCCCCAAACAGCGTGTAAATCCTAATATGCAAAGACATCCTTCTCATTTAAAAAGGTGCTTCCTATGTAAAACTAAAGATTTGGATGGTATGCATGTAAAGATGTAAGTTCAGGTGTTAGATATCAAAACAAGTAGGAAATAAGTGATCTGTAAGTGAGAATTAAAGTTTAGGGGTCGGATATGTAAATACATATGAAGTGTGTAGCATGTATGTAAGTTTCTCAATATTTTAAGGAGAAATTATCACAGAAAATTATGATTCAATTTTAAACAACTTCTGCAAAATTAACTTAAACTCAAGAAGTTCAGCCTCATGTTCACCTAGTCGAACCTCTAATTCCTCCAAATGAACATCTGGTTGCATAGCCGAGCGAGCCAGAATTGCAAGGCTGGCCTTGTTTATCTAAGCACTTTTTATGCATGCAAATAATTTACAAAGTAAATCGAGATTATGAGCTGATCACAAGCATCTTAGAACAGTTATCATGAATCATAAAATTGATTAACGGTGTCGATGGAACAAAAAGAAGCAGGAGAAAATATTGAAACCTGTTTTGAGGTGGCTGTAAATGGTAAGCAGCTCTGTTTGCTCACGTTAGAGAAATGGCCTCCAGAATCCTGCGACTTGGACCACCGAAAAAGGAAGAAGGGCGGGGAAGACAGAGCTGGTTTCGGTCGGGAGAAAAGGAAGATGGGATCCAGCGGTCTGCTGAAAGGAGTCGAGCGGGAAGCGAGTGGTTTCTCTGTGCAGAAGAGCAATGCGGGCTTCGGTTCGGCGTCTGGGAGAGGCAAGCCGAGCTGAATTCGTTGCAGAGGGAAGAAGGTGAGCGGCTTCGTGCGATGCAGAGGAAACGCGAGCGGGAGCAGGCTTCGGTGCAGAGGAGACGCGAAAGGGAGATGCGAATGGGGAGTATTCGGTGCAGAGGCGGGCGGCTTGGGTACAGGCTTTCTGTAGGTAGAAAGGGGGAGGCGTGATTTTCAGCGGAGAAGAAGAGAGGGGTAGAGGCGAGGAGCAGGTGAGGAAGGAAGCCGAGCGGGAGACAGGGGCTTCTTCGGTTGAGCAGAGGAACAGCGAGCAGCGAGCAGGCTTCGGAGAGGGAGGCGAGCAGGTCGAAGGTGTGCGGGATCGAGCGGAGGAGTGAATAAGGGAGACGGGATCGAGCGGAGGAGTGAATAAGGGAGACGGGATCGAGGGCTAGCAGGCGAGCGAGGGGTCTGCGCAAGGAGGAAAGCCGAGCGTTGGACCTGTCGTGAGGAAGAGAGGAGAGCGGCTGTCGAGCGTGGTTTGTCGAGCGTGAGGGAGACGCGAGGAAGCGAGCCGAGCGGCTTCGGGCGAGCATAAGGAAGAAGGCGAGATCGGGAGCGGGGGAGGAAGATCTCGCGAGCAGGAACTAACGTCGAATGAATCACAGGGAGAAGCTGCCGCCTAATTCTACAGCCGAGTTTTGAAATTGTCCGTTACAGGATTAGGCGGGCTATTAAATGATTTCCTTGTGGGGGAGGAGGCTCAATTGGAAAAAAATTTAACCCTTAATTACAGCCAATTAATATGAGTTTAAATGATAAATTTGAATTTTGAATTTTAAAATTTAAAACAGCTAGGCTCGTGTTCAGCCCACATCAAGCTTGAATTGAACCCGGGCTGAACCCGAACTCGTGCTCCGCTAATTAAAAAAAAAAACATTGATTTTTGTGTCGTTTGCTCTCGTGCGGAACCATAGCAATATGGGTGTCCTTCCTAGCTAAAGTTGACGTCCCGGACGCATCCGTGTGGTCCGTTTCGTCATCTGGGGTCGTCCAGACAAGTTCGTCAGCGGTCGGGCCAAAAAAGATGTCAAATTGTGGTGTGCGAGAATTCGAGTTATGAATGGTTCACCTAAGGCCGTTTGATCCTATGAGAACTCATTTTCGGGCTCTCTACATGTTAGTCCTTAGCCCTTGTAACCAGGAGTCGAGTGCTTGGGACTACTCATGCGAGGTCTCGCAAAAATGGGTCTAGAAGTGGTTCGAAGCTCTGCGTGAGGTGGGCTCCATTACTAGTCCACTAGGATGGTCAATAAGGAACTCCTAAAGCTAGATTCTAGGGTCTAAGAGGAATAGCCTAAGACCTCACTAAAATTGAGGTCAACAATAACCTTTAGAAATTAAATCCTAGCAAGAATTAGCAGTTAAAGAAGTAAAAGAGTTAACAGGAAAATGTCTATTAACCATACTCAAATTAGTAACCAACGTATCTTTATCCATAGTTATCACATCCGAATATCAGTAGCACAAATAACAATTGGTTTCTCACTATCATTAACAATTTGTAAATGATCATGAGTATTAAATTTAGGATCAATTTGTTTTTCCATACGGCGTATAGAAAATTTTTAGATTGCCTTAATTCTGGATGTGCGTGAAAGATAGCATAAAGATGACCAAAAATTTTACAATGAGTACAATAGTGAGGAATAAATTTTGGAACAATTTTTTTGTCAATAACATTCATAATCATCTTCAAGCCAAACAGAATCAGATAAACTCAATTTGACATCTCTCTCTACCAAGATTCTAGCCGAATCAGGCTGAGAAAGATCTGTAGAACCAGCATCAATTTTTAAAGGTTTCTTTTCCTACTTCTTTCCTATTTAGAATTTGATATCACATGCTTTTGATATGAGAAATCGTGTTCGATTATGTTGCCCATTCTGTGAATATTGCCTATTTGCCTAGAGTTATTATATTACTGGATTGAGGGATCCTTTTGTGCCTTTATTCCGGAATTTTTGTGAGATTTATATCGAGAAAGAAAGGCTACCAACCTTGAGATGTTATTTTCATAAATGTAAAATTAAGGCATATGTTAGGGACTTTCGGCTTTGTAAAAATTTCAAATTCTCTTTTAATCTCGTACGTGTCTTTGGTTGGTTGTTGGATTCACTGAGATGATGTTGAAGTTTAATAATCCAATTTCAATGAAACTTATCTCTTTGCACCGGCGGCAGGCTTGGATTTCTCTACTTGCTGATTTTTTTTTTGCATCTTTTCTTCGATATAGTTTGATATTGTTTTTACTTGCTGTAGTTATTTGTCAAATTGTCTTATAACTATCTTTCAAGTCCTCCGCTGATTTCCTTTGATTTAATTAAACCATAAAGCATTATTTTGCCTGAATTTATCATATTCCTAATTTACATTAAAATATGGTGAGTCTTTGTTCTAATTGACAGCCTTTGGAATTCTGAATTTCAAGTCAAATTTGTGCAACTTTCATTCATCATATCTCTACTTATATTAGGAACCCTGAACCCCTTGTCTCAAAATCTCATGCAGATCCGTGGAAAATAAACCAATATCTATATATATATATGTAAAACGAAGAAAAGTTCACCGATGCTAAGGTAAATATGCTAATAGGCTCTCAGACTCTCACACAACTATATCCTATATCTCTTACTCCTATGACATAGACGCCATGAAAAGAAATATTCTACTTTTGATTTATTTTCCTTTCACATGATGGAGCAGGCATTGGGGTTATCATCACTGAATAAATTGGTGAGCCGTTCCTCATCTTTTACCGCAAGGCCTGTGGCTGTGATAGCCTCCACATTCCTCACATACCCAGACGGAGCCTTCTTGTCATAGGTCCCACTTACGTATGGGTGCATCACCACGTTATAAGGAACGTAAGGCCATATCTCTGCTTTCTTCCCTGTAGACTGAACCCTCTTCAGCACCCTGTTTGGCTCAACATAACCAGCCACTGTAACCTTATTTTGCTTCCTGTTTATCTCCACTGACTGGACTCCTGCAACAATAAGACATCTCTGCATTAGGAAAGATAAGAGAGATAGAGAGAGAGAGAGAGAGAGAGAGAGAGAGAGAGAGAGAGAGATGCCTTTCATGTAGGAGAGGCATTTCTTCACTTTGTATTCACAGCCATCACAGTCCATCCTCACTTTGAGTTCTACTGTCTGGAATGACTTCCTCTTCTTGTGGTTGTAGCCACATGGAAGAAGGCTTGATAGGTATCCCATGGCTGCAGAAAAGCTGAAGTCTTCAATAACTAAGGAAACAAGTTGATATTATTTTTGGTAATAGAAAAAGGCTAAGCTTTCAGTTTAAGTTATCGTGCTGATTACCTTTGAAAAAGAAGCCTTTGAGCTCTTGATGGAGAAAAGACGATCCAAGTATCTGTTGGGGATGACTATAAATTGTGAGGCGGAAAGGATAAAGAAGTTTCGGTCAGAACCGCTTAACCTCCCTTGGTTCTCTCTCTTTTCCTCTCTCAATGCAAGCCTGCAGACTTTGCTTGGCCTATAGTCCCTTTATATAGCCTTTCCTAAAGCACAAAGCCAGCACTACTGGTTTTTTAAAGTTCCAACTTTCAAAAAGTGGACGAGAGAGCATAGACAGAAAATTGTAGGTTTAGGGACATTTATATACATATACCACCCAATTCTTATGCATTTACATATCTGGCATCTAAATTTTTTTTTATATATTTATATTACACAATTTTTCATGTCAATCAAAACTACCATCATTTTAACTTTTAAGAAGTGAAAAACACTTTTCATGCATATGGAAAAATTGAAGTTTTGGTGTTATTTTTGTAAATACATAGGAATTGAGTGATATGTACTTAAATCTTCCAAAAAAAATTACGTAAAATTCAAATTTATGAAGTGTATTTCCTTGGTGACTGTAGTGGTAGAGACGAAAAGATTGCTAGCGATGTCGGTTTTAATATTTCAATTAATATTAAACTGAAAGCAGTATAGCTGTTAATGCGGAATTGCAGACATTCTTAAATCTCGCTTCTGAATCAGGCTTATTCAACTGGCACTCTATCTACAATTCTTATAGTGTTTAAACTGGAACAAGACTAAGCATTATTTAACTCAAGACCATGTAACTATTGAAATGGCAAACTATGTCAATATGTGACCCTTAACACGTGATTGGTCATTCCTGATTCCGGCTGCTCAGAAAATAATTATGCTTAAAAATAAGATGTAGCACTTAGAAATTTGATACTCTTCTTAATCTATGATAAGAATAAAATAAATGTCTATTTTTTGGGTTGAATCATCCTATTTTTAATGTGGAAGATGAGCGGTGCTGGTAATGAATTTGTTTATTTAAGAAAGATATCATGTCAAATCACCTGAAACCAATTTAAATATAGATAACTTTTTTTTCTAGGAAAGTTGAGCTGTAGTGACAATTGCGTTAGAACTTAATGTTCAGTTTACAAATTCCTCCATAAGTCTGAAACTAAATATAGATAACTTGAGCTCGCAAATGAAAAAAATTGGATTCATTGAAAAAACATTGTTTACATGAACTTTAAATTTATTTCCTCTGAATATTTCATCTTTGTGAGAACTTATGTAGAAAAACAGTCCAATAAAACTAAAAACTAAATGGTTTTTATGACATTTCTTCAGTAGTAAGCATATAAATTGGGTTGTGGATTTTAGAGTTTAGAGGGATTCATTCTTTCAGAAAATAATGGAACTTGTTTAACATCTGTAGTATCATTGTGGTTCTTCAAGATTAATAATTACGTAGTAAGGTTGATTTATTTCCAGGAGAAAGAACTTATTGTGTGCGTGGCTAGAGAACCCATATGCCTTCGGTGCTGTGATGGAGACATCACTGCTCTAAAAGCAGTGGGTCTTATGTGGTCCGGGAACATGGAACCTGTAGCCAGGTTTCATGAATGAAAACATGACACGTTATTTTTTAATTTTATGAGATTTCATAAGAAATTCTTTATAAAGATTCTTATTATAAATTCATGATCGGGAGGAATTCTAATCTGTGTAAAATGAATGATGATAAGGAATTTCTTATAGCAATTTCTACAAGAATCTACTGGCAGGATTCCTGTCCTGGATAATGATGAGTAATGTTGCCTTTGATCGGATTGTTATATATATATATATATATATTATTATGAAAGCGCAAAGCATAATGCTATGTGCAATGTTTATTTTTGCTTCAAAGCATGAAATACGGAGCAAATCGGCACTTTTATTAACTAAAACACTAATAGGTTATATAAAATTATTAATGTATAAATACATTCAGTAATAGTTATAAAATATAAAGTATGACTTAAAAGTGATATAAAAATAGAAAAAAAATGTGATACAATATAAAACTTGAAGGTAAATATTGAGGTTAAATTAAATTTTGAATAATGTTTAATAGTTTGTTGCAATAATTAAAATCATAAAAATTGCAAAATAAAAATATACAAATTAACCTTGAGTACTTCTAAATGTGCCTCAGTGAAGCAAAATTGGTGTCGCGCGTTTTACTTCATTTTGCTCGAACATGACTCCAAACTTGTCAATTTGTTTCCAACTAATGTGATGCGTGTTCGACCATTTGATTGTTAAATTGGAGCGCATAAAACTGTGAAACTTTACTTTAGATGAAGACATTTTATGCATCTTCTACCTCTATATTTGCATCAAAGTCGCATTCTAATTTCTTTCATCATAGAGAGGTAACGGCTCCCATTCAGTCTATAATTTTATAGTTAATTATGTATTTTATCTATCCATGCATAATATAGTACAAAATTATCTTTCATTTGGTGGTGCTTTGCTGCGTTCGGGACCTTTATTATATGATAAAATTGTTATTAAAGAGCATTGGCTTGAGTAACATGTTCCTTGGTTTTTAATCTAGAGGTCTTATGCTTCTATCTTATTGAATGCATTGTTGATTAATTTTGTTATGTTCATATTGATTTAATATTTGTAGTTACTTCTGTGCTCAAGTTATCTACATAACTTACCTTGTGCTCATACTATATTTATAATCAACCTTTTATATGTATGAACATGGAACCCATTTAGTCTTTGCTACCATTACTTTCAACTAACTGTATTTATTTATTGTCTTAATTTTTACTCATTTTATTTATTCTTCTGATTTGGTACATTTATTCCAATCATTTACATCTATCTTTTGAAAAGATGTCACTTTAACCACCTTATTCAGTATTCCTAATTCTTCATTTTAATTTTTTTTTTATTTTTCATTTTTTTTATCAATTTAGTTATGAGCAATCTTTATAGAGTGCCTAACATTTTGAATTATGTAATTTATATTATACAATTGATCTTGTTCAAATCATTTCCACTCATAGTAGGTATTAGAGCCTCTATTGATAGGTATAAATGTTTTTTGATCTAACGTTAGGTCACGTAGACACCAGCGAGTAAACATAAACGGGATGATTACACGTAGATCATCTGAAACATTGATATCTTCAAATTAATCGTTGTATTTACGCGTGTCACAATCCATTATTGGGGTTTTACCATGAAGAGAGTGGTTGATTTGTAAATAGGAAGTTTCTGGCAGTCTATATGTAATTGCCCCAACATAAAACAAGTAGCAATCATTGTGGATTATTATTTTATTTAAAATTAATGTCCTGCACATTTGAACACAAATCATTTAGCTTCATTTTGAGAAGAATCCTGATTTCATTTTGGTAACCCAATGCAATAAAAGATTGCACAATGGAACTTCCATTTGCACCAATTGGGTAAAGTTTGTTGCCAACATTCATGCTTTAGAACTTTCTAAAGATGTGATATGTTTATTAGAAGAAGATTCCAAGATTAAAAAGAAAGCATTCCCTTTTAATGGCTAGAGAACCTTTTGTCCACAACCCTTTTATTTTAATTCTGTTTTTCTATAACACTAAACGTTCCCATTTACTATTATCTTGAGAGTGTTGGTTTTGCCCTTTTTCTTATTATAATGATAATCTCAATGTGTGCGAACAGTTCGTGTTCGGTTCGCCAGGAAGTTCGTGTTCGATTCGTTTGATAAGTAAACGAGATGAACACGAATAATGTTTTTTCGTTCGGTTTATTAAACAAATCAAACACGAACAGTGATGTGTTCGAACATTTCGAACGGAAACACTAGCTTTGTTTGTTCGTGTTCGGTTCATTTACACCCCTATTAACTACAATGCAAAGGGGGTGCACCGTCTTCTCAAATGAAGTTTAATATAGAAGTACCTATTACATTATGGAAAATCAAGAGTTCTCATGAAAAATTTGTAAATTTATGCAAAATTCATTTATAATGATGCAATCTTGGTGTGTTTACAAGCTTGATAATCATTTATTAGCCTTTTATGATATAGTCCAACTCAAAACATACTTACATTGCCTATATAAAGTTTATAAAATATCAAAACCGATGAAGGATACAAAATTCTGATGTACTTCCTCGTCCACTCAAAGAAAGTAAACAAATTCTAGACGGGAGCTTGGCCCAAATGGAGCCGTATAAAGTATAGAGATCAAATATGCTTTGTTCCGCGAGTTATATCATGCACAAAAACAAAAGAAGAAAGGGACGGGACCTACTTCTTTTGTATAAAGAAAAAAGTGATAATATGCCTTTCTTAATGGTTTAGGGAAGGAGTTTAGGTCGGAGCCTACAAAGTTTTCTTGGTGGAGGCGGTCAGGGAAAGTACAAAGCCCTCGCTCTCTAAAAATCAAAATTCTAATCAGAATCTGTCACGTGTACAGTTATGTCATCTTTAATAATAATTAAAAAAAATTAATATATGGAATATCTACCTGTATATATGACAGACTTTGATTGGAGTCGTGATGTAAAGTTTTATTAGGACTCCTGAAGTAATTTTTTTTGCTGCAAAAAAAATATCTAGAATTTGTTTGTGCGTTTCAGATCGTATTCACAGTTCTGTTTGAGAAACTATTTTTCTTTTGAGAATATATACTTATGATCTTCCCGTAACTCTCTAAAAAGTTATTTTCTTCAACAGAGCTTTACAATTAACATTTAAAGAAGCTGCGGTCGATCGAAACAAACAGTTACGTACGTATAAAACAATTAATATGTATGTATATATTTAATATCTAAATGAGATGCTTACTACCCCTAAATTTTTACTACTCTTTTACATTCATTTAATGCACTAAAATTTCTGTCCCTTAAATTTAACTTCTTAATAAAAATTTAATATTAACTATATTATTATTTTAATGATTATATTTATAATAGTTATAATTTTTTTATGCATGGAGGTGAAAGTTAATATATGGAAATACATGCGTAGGACTTTGGTGTTATGTATATAAATGTCCCCCATCTGCAACTGAAATTTAGGGTTCTTGTGCTGTTTTATTTTATTTTATTCTTTTTTTTTTCTTTGACTATTTTTAACATTTAAAGGGTGAAAAATGATTTTTTTATGCATAGGTAAAGTGCTATAAATGTAAAAAATTAAAGTTTAAATGTTAGATATCTAAAAATAGATAGGAATTTGGTGGTATGCATGTAAATCTCTCTTAATTTACTTCACAAAAGTTACAACTGCAAATGTGAATGGTAACTACTACAAGATTAACATTAATAAGCAAATAAGATTAGTAAATGATTAGCATAACATTAATTGATTTACTTCAATATGATAACATACTAGCAAGTATTACACTAATATATACCAATTTAAAACAAACATTATAGTATATATGCATTTCAAATTTAACTTAAACTAGATGAATACATAAATGGAAATTTTATATACATACCACACAATCTTTTTGTATTTACACATGTAACCCTTAAAACTTTTATATTTATATTTATAGGACTTTGGTGACATCAACATAGGCATAAAAAGGTCTGAAAGATAATAGTATTTTTGATGTGATTATACATGTAAAGATGAAAGTACAGGTGTTAGATATCTAACATAACACACATTTCTTAATTATTTACACATGTAACATAACATTCATATTTACATTCATAACACTCAAATCTTTAATATCAAATCAAAATTTTCATTGTTATATCAACAACCCAATGACATCTAAAAAGCTACATTGGACAAAAGGTAGGAACTGCTTAATGATCTCAAATATACATATACTATAACTATGCACATATCAATATATATTAATGTTATAACATTCACACAACTAGAGATAAAAACAACTGAGACAGTAACAAGAAAAAGAGACAAAACCAGATGCGTCCCTGTGGTGGAGCAGCAGATGGGGTGGTGGGAGCCCTTCCGGCGATCGCCGGCGTCACCTCTCGGCCATTAGGGGAGCTTTGCTGCTGGTTTGTTGGCAGTGGAGCATTTGTCCTGCTGTGTGGTGGTGGTGAAGTAAGAGGAACCCTTGTGCTGTTGTCAAGATTATGACCTATATTCATTTCAATAGAAACAATAGATTTTGATAAGGGGATTTTCATATACATAAATTTAGGAAGATTTACATACATACAACTCAATTCCCATGCAATGACATATCTAACACCTAAACTTCATTTTTTATATACATAGCACCTTTTTTTGAAAATTAAACCTTAGGTATTGTTTATGGTTATATGAAAGATTTGGGTGGTATAAATGTAAAAAATAAAATTTAGATGTTAGATATGTAAATACATATGGGTGGTATGTATGTAAATACCCCATAAATTTAATATTCATTTGCTTTAAACTAAGTGGAAGATAACATTTTGATGTTTTTGGGGTTCCTGTTCAACTTGAAAGTTCAAGCACATCACTCCCTAGCCATCTTTTCTTAGTCAGTTATTAAGTATTAAAGTATCAGTTCAATTTGAGAAGTTCGGTTCAGATGTGACCTGAATTTACATGACATGAATTCAACCCATTTGTTAAAAGGGTCAGAAAACCTGACAAACTCAACTCATGCTTAACTCAGTCGACCCAAACTCAAGCAGAGAAACCCAATCATTCAAGTTCAGTTCGAATTTTGAGACAGATTTTGGGTTAAATTCAGGTTTCCGGATCAACCGAAATCCAATAAGAAAATTATAGGCAGGATTCTAGACCCAGATCAAACCTGAAAATTAATCAAATCAGCCCAAACCCAAATTCTTCATATTAGATTTGAGTAGAATTATGGTTCGGGCCATTTTTTCTTTTTTCGTCGCTAAAAAGTATTAAAAGGTTACACCACCATATTGCTATCAAATGACGGTAGAAAGGAAAAGACCAACGGTCTGTTTGGAGCAACTTGTGCGTTTCAGGATAAGCAGTTTATTCTGAAACGCGGCAAGCAGCGTTTTCAAAAACGCGCAAACCAAACGGTTAGGCGGCGTTTTCAAAAACACCACCGCACTTATAAACTGACCCAAACGGACCCTAAATTTCAATCCTAGATAACTGAATGTGTATAAACAGAAAGTAAAAAAAATAATAATAATAAATAAATAAGGAAAATAAAATAAAAAATTTTGAATCGGCATCTGGGATAACTTTCGTCTGGGATGGGGTTTCATTTGGGAGTCTATCTTCATTTCAAAAACTAAATGAAAAAAGTGAGAGTAAGAGAAGAATCGAAGAAGGAAGAAGGGAGGAAAGTTCGTTTCGAGTCCTAAAATCTCGAATTGCCTGTGAGAGAAGAAAGGAGGAATCCGAAGGAGAAAAATTCATGTAGTTTTTTCTTACCGTGCAATAATTACCACACCCGATCGCCTCATTTCTACTTTTTTGAGTGACGACGGAGAGCAAGGAAGATCGGCTTCGTACACTACTACCATGCGAAAGAGGAACAAGCATACGTCGTGCGTGAAAGAGAAGCAACACATGCGGTGGAAGAAGTCGACGAACAGGAAGAAGTCACAGGTGCGCGGTTTTGAACTACATTTTGCTGACAGATGGTGGAGAACCACAAAATTATGAAGAAATCTTGCAAGATGAAAATTTGAGCAAGTGGGAGCTGGCCATGAAGGAGGAGATGGATTCTCTGCTAGGGAATCAAACGTGAGAGCTTGCTAGATCTTCCACTAAGGAAGAATGCATTACACAACAAGTGGGTGTACAGGGTGAAGACTGAGAAGGATGACAGTCAAAGCGCCACATTTTTTGCTAGAAATCCAGCATTTCAGTCCAGGACCAAGCACATTCAGATCAAGTATCACTTCATTCGATCATTATTGGATGACAGACAGTTATTACTTAAGAAAATTTGTGGAAGCAAGAACTTTGCTGATATGTTGATTAAGGGTGTTATACTTGAGAAGTTGATGTTGTACGCAACTTCAGTTGGTCTTCTAGCTAGAATATAGTGTGGAAAGGTGGGGATATCAGTTTGAGGAATAAAACTTTGTAGATGTATCGGTCTTCAAATGAGAGATTTGTTAGATCTGGAGCACGGTTAAATTAAAAAAAAAGGAAATCAATACATGTTCCCGCTTGTCCCGCTTAACCAGTCTCCTGATTCGCAAATCGAAGCTTTGCCCTGCCGCCTCCAGTTCACGCCTCTCCATTTCGCGATTAAAAAAAGCAGCAAACCGTCGCGTGATGCTCCCTCTTGGTTTTCTCTTCTGCGTGTTGGCTTACAGAAGAAGCAAAAGGGATTCGCATGTTTCTGCTCTCCCTCGAAATTTCTTTGGCGTTAGCTCACGGGTGTAAGAGAAGGAGAAATAAGGTGTTGCTCTCTGTTTTATTGTTGATCTGTATGGCTCACAGGTAAAGAGGAGAGAGGAAGAGAGAGAGAAAGCAAGTGAGAGATCCTTCATGTAAGTCGATGTTATTGACGATATAAATTCCTCAAGTAATAAAATCCTATGCAACTCCGTGGAAATAGGCAAAAATTCCCAACTCACATAAATCTGTGTGCTCTGTTGTGTGTCTCTGTTTTCTGGTTTGTGAATTTTCTCGTTATATTTTTTTCCTTCGTCATCGATCGTTCTTTCTATATGCCACAACATTTTGGATCGAATCGAGGTCGAAGGGAGGAGAGAGTTTGTGCAGTCAAGCAGAGATCGAAGTAGGGAAAAACAAAGGAGCGAGCCTTCATTCATGAGTTAGGGCAGACGATAGAATGATTAAAGGTAAAGATAAAGATTTACTTTTAATTAAGCTAATTAATAACATATTAAATGGGGTGTGTGCGTGCGTGTGTTTGATGCAAGATTTTATTGAAGCAGGATTAAAACTATTAAAATATTGAGTTTCGAGGGAGGATAATATGAACTTCCTGTGCGAGGGAAAAGGAAGATTTTCGGGCAGCCAAAAGAGTTTTAAGGTACATTGAATTTTCATTAAATTAATTAATGAATTTATTGTGTAATTTATATAACATTAATATTATGATCTGAATTAAGAATTTAAGAAGTTAGAATCAAAAGACTAAGTATTTTGGATCGTGGATTTTGTAAGGAGCACAAAAGAGATAAATGGAGGCAATTTATGTTTTATTTGTACTCATATTTTAATAATATTAGGTGGATATTAATTGTTATGGGTAAAATTGCAAGAATATTTGATTCAACGATATATATTTTTAAATAAATTAGTCACATTTCAGTCATTTCTTTTAAAAATCAAATTCTTATCTAAAGGTATGCATATTCATTTAATATAGGTGGTTGTCCAAATAAGTAAACTGAAGAGTTGGCTATTTCAAAGGCCTCTTGAAATCAAATGTGAGTAATTAATTTCTTATATGTATTAAATTAATATTTATTTAATACAAATTTTTTGTAATGTTTTAAACAGTTATTTTATAATTCTATGCATTTTATGAGCTTGAAAGTTTAAGGAAATGAAATGGGAAGAGATAAAAATGAATATTTCATATTTCTTTTATAAAATGAGATAATTTAAAGGAAATTAAATGTAAAAGTCATATTAAATTACCCCAGATGCTACTAGCAGGAAATGTGATGTACTTGTGCATGTTAAAGAAAATTATAAAACTGTACCTTCAGTATATTTTTTAGAACATTTTCGGGTATATTTTTTATAGTACCTTCGGGTACATTTTGATATGAAGATAATCCTGTTATGACTCTTAAATATGTTAAAACGATACACTTAGAGTGAAACGGGAACCGATAAATTTAACATGAAAGTTTAAAATTTTATAAATAAATGAATTGTATTTTCTTTGGTCATTTATGCACAGCATTGGCATAGTAATTTAATGCATATAAATATTATAATTGCCCACTAAGTAAAACTTACTCTTGAAATTAATAGTTTCTTTAAGAAAAAGAAAAGAAACTTAGGACCCGTTTGGGGCAGCTTATAAGCGCGGAGGCATTTTTGAAAAAGCCGCGGTACCATTTGGATCGCTCGTTTTCCCGCTTATCCGAAAACGCGATTGGGCTTTTACACTAAACGCAGGCCGCGAGTCGAACCCCACGGTTGACCCGCGGGCCACGTTTCAGTATAAGCTGCTTATCCTGAAACGCACAAGCTGCCCCAAACGCATCCTTAGTTTACAGGAGGAAGACCACTGCTGCTAGGTATTTACGATGATAGTTTCTTTGTATTGTTTCCTTTAGATAATGTTATACTGTTTTATATTAGTTTGAGATGCCCTCAATTTATATTGTTTCTGGATGTTTTACTTTTATTGCATTATGAGGATATTAGTGAATTTAATATTTTGGAAGTTTTTGAAAAATATGTGGAAAGAAAAACTAGAATGTCAATACCGTCCGACCGCAGTTCGCGTCTTATTTAATTCTAAGCCCCGAGCCTGATCGTAACAGAATGTTCGGACCATAAAAAGTTTTGAAGCTTTAATTGTAATCTTACCTATCTCAATGCAATCAACAACGCTACTACAACATATTGTTTAAAATTACCCAAATGTCTCAAAACCCGAGTATGATGTGCATTGATGCGTGCGTATAATACAAGGAAAATTTACATACATACCACATATTTCTTATGTATTTACATATCTAACATCCAAAGTTTGATATTTACATTTATAACACATTGGTATTATAAACCAATGCATGAAAAGATGTATTTCAATATTTAAAAAGTAATAAAAGTGATACTTTTGAAATGATGTTAAAAAGTTGAGTGTTATGCAAGCAAATAGGGTATGTAAATACATAAGAATTCTGTGGTATATATGTAAATGCCCCTATATATAATACATAATGCGTATAACTTAACATAAAATATATGGTTGTAAACTTACTTGCTCTTAAGCCATGGAGACATCAATTGCCAAAGCCTCTATATGATCATTTTCTTTTTTTTTTCAGGATCTCTTCTGGGGTTTGTTGTAGTTATGTAGATGGCACAGTCGTAACTATTTGAATGTTGTTGTATTCTAAGACTACAGTTCATGTTAATAATAGAGATATAGTAAGAAGGTATAAAAGATTCCCTAGGTTAAATATTGCACTTATAACCTGAAATTAAGCAACAACGATACCTCAACTCAATTTAAAATACCTTAAATAGTTTGGCACAGTAGACCGCGCACTTATACCTAGGGTGTCAAGAAGATAAGCGAAAGATAACACTAATAATACTTCACGCTGGCCCCACACAACCACTGCTATTTCAAAGTTATAAGGGAAATAAAAGAAAAAACATGGCCATGGAAACAAACTTTTGGAAGATCCACATGCATACTAAATTCTTATGTATTTACATATCTAACACCTAAACTTCAATTTTTACATATATGCCACCTTACCTATGTAATGAAAATATGTATTTCGCTTTCTAGAAGTTCGAAATAGTGATGTTTTTCATGCGATATAAAAGATTTCAGTGGTGAATGTAAAAAAGAAAAAATTAAGTGTTAGATATGTAAATACATAAGAATTGGGTGGTGCATGTAAATGCCACAAAACTTTAATATGTGCGCCATCTACAAGGGATATTCTAAGTGGCTCCAGCAACTATTGTTGCAGCAGAGGTTTATAGGGCCAGTTTCAGAAAACTGGCTCCATACTGTATTCTGGTTTCAGAATTTTCAGAGAAATGCAATTAATCAACAAATATTCCCATAATGAGAAAATAAAACAAGAGGAGAATATCTTACAATCTGAACGTGACCATCCTAGCTTTAAATTTTCTCTGTCAAAGACCATATGATATCCAGTCATAAAATTTTCTGCACAGTTTTCGATAAGTTTAGTCAGTAAAACATAGGTGAGATAAAATTAAGTGCCAAAGGAGTTTGAAATAGGAGACTTCAATCAGAAATTGGTATTAATGACTAATAAGGATACTCACGGCCAATTGTTCCTATACTTTCTGCTGAAGATTGCAGAGCGATACAGAATCCAGCCAAATCATGCCCCTATAACAAGCATGATTTATATCATTGATCGGCACTTAAAAACTGGCCTTAGCAATTTTTTCAAGAAAAGATATGAATGCTTCAGAATACATAGACATACTTATAAATACATAAATAAGACAAGTTTTCATGTTCCAAGAGAAGTAGAACAGAGATTAAGAGAACTCGGGGAATTATTAATCATGTTTCAAGTAAGGCTGCTGCCTTCGCAATTAAAACATCTAGTTTTATGATAAATAAATATTTCAAATTTCCCATATGATATTTTATAGAAAAGTTAAATCATCATATAAGCAACAAACACACAAACATGGGCATTGAATTCGGGCCTTTTAAACCATTTAGTTTATGATAAATGCAGATTCAAAGTTTCGAACATAAACATACAAGCTATCTAGTCAGAGTGATGACTATAATTAATTGTTCGACGAATAACTAAACTATCAACGAAACTATATACATACCTCTTTGTCGTAAATTGAGAACATAGGATTGATAACTTCGAAACTCTCATTCACCGAAAGAGTTAATGAGATAGCTGGAATCTGAGGCACCTCAAGTGCACTGTTTTCATAGAAGCAAAAAACCAAAAAATAAAGAAAAAAATCACTATAATCAGCAGCAACTAAAACCATATCCTATAGATGCCTTCTTTTCATCAGTTATTATAAATTAGCGATGAAACTATAAAACAAAGGCTTATCAGCATGGGACTAACTTGGCAGTGTAGCAGTATTCCCAAGGTGAATCATCAAAATCTAACCTTGAAGCATTAATTTGCCTGTCAAACTGATTTCAGAACAGAAATTAACTTTCAGAGAAACAGAAATAGTGGAATGATTGCAGAAAATGCATACCTCCACAGTAACTTTCTTGTATACTTCTTCAGGTAGAAATGTGAAAGAGGAACCGCTGTCAACTAGTGCTTGCAAGTTAGTTTTCCTAAAACACCAAGCTCCAACACAAACCTTTTCCACTCCAATAATATAGGTAATACTGCGAAAAAAGGATTATTGTGAAACATTATAATACTTCATCATTGGAAATTTATATAGATAATTGTAGTTATTATACTGAAACTCTGAACGTACAAACAAATGACATTAATAACAACGAATTATTGCACAATGAACCAAGGTAATGTAGTTTGGATGACAAGGAAATTCAAAATAGAAATAAAGATGCGTTGAAAATCTGCAATTGAAAATTTTAATGAATACCCTACTATTTGCACTAGCACAAGTTATTAGGATAGAAGACCTTTTTTTTTTCTGTGAGAATAGTGCATTTGATACCGTTCTAGAGCTCCTAGAAGGTGTTTAAGAATACAAAAAAAATGTTAGACAGGTTCGACAAAGTGTGATGTGACCAGGAGGATGGATGGTGGCTGAACAATGCGAATGACAGCAGGACAGAGACTCGAAACAAAGATCACCAGTTTTCCTGCTGATAACAGCAGTTTGCTGCACAATGGACAATGAAGGAGGTCTTCAAACGTCCAAGAGAGATTACTACTTTAATCCTATCAGGCTTAAAACACACCACCTAAAAGAAATTCAAAGATGCAACACTCCGATAGAGAAAATCAGAAGAAAACATCTCCAGATAACATAACATTAATAAAAAATCTGCAACAAAATAGAAAATACAATATATATAAATAGTCCATTGTTATAAAGAAACCCTAATTCTAATAAAATAACATAAAAGGTTGGCCCAAAATGACCTAGCGCTGGCAGATTAGCGGGAGAATCCCGCTAGCTCAATTACGAGATAGAAATCCCGTCTCCCAAGAGTATCGGGGTTTGCGGGATCGCGGAAACCCAACTTCCAACTCGGGGGCCTATAGGGATCGCAGTATCTAGTTAT
Source organism: Papilionanthe hookeriana x Papilionanthe teres (assembly GCA_022702705.1). Taxonomy (NCBI): domain Eukaryota; kingdom Viridiplantae; phylum Streptophyta; class Magnoliopsida; order Asparagales; family Orchidaceae; genus Papilionanthe; species Papilionanthe hookeriana x Papilionanthe teres. Next base: position 24,166,020 of record CM040436.1, on the reverse strand, counting down.
TCTGCGATTGCAGAATTGATCGTGGTCTCGTGTTTCTATAGGGTTCCGCGATACCGCGAACAAGCTACTTGACATCAGCATCATTCTTCCCAAGTAGAAGGAGCTCATTTTCTCTAGAAGCTTCTAGAATAAAACAACCACCATCATAGCAAAGTCATTCTTTTGCTTTATCAGATACAGTCCCACTACAAAATCTATGTTCATATCAATTCCATGCAACTCTTAAATACATACGTCATTCCAAAGTATGTCTTGATAGAATAAATAGCCATCATTCTTTGGCATAATCAAATTTAGAGCTTCATCTGAGCTAATACTCTCACGAACTAAGCCTCTGACCGTCAAGTGTGTAACATGTTTTTGCAACTTCTCATACTAGGTTGGTTGCAACCCATAGACGAGTTGGTTTGGAAGGAAAAATCATGGAATGAGGTCTATGACATGTTGACTCGCTCTCGGTGGAAACCACTTAGGAGAAACTATCAGTCGAGGCATCTGATAACTCCCTCAACAAATGTTATATCTTTTCTGGTATCATATCCCCAGACAACCAATGTTTAATTCTATTTGAGTTTCTCTTAAGGGCTCAGCTAGAAACGCTAAGATCTCTTCCTCATCAACTAGAAGTTGAGATTTCTCTCTGACGTCTGCATCCTTTCCTGTGTCACTATCAATTTCTTCAATTGCTCCCTGCTTTGTGAAGAGAGCGCCAAAGAAATGTCACGTGGCCAAAGAAATCACACTTGAAGCATTTATTGGTTGAGATGAATTTGAAGGTGCTAGTGGAATCCACCTTTCTCCACTCTAGATTGATTTCTCTTCAGGTGAGGCCAACATAGATGCTCCACAGGGTGTACTATGGCTGCTCGATTTGATGTTGAACCATGTTTGAAGAGTGGTGTCGAGCAGATAATATGGTGTTATCTCTGCACCTTCAAGGCCAAGGTCTAAACATTTTGTATTGTCCAATAAGGTTGCAACTGTACCACAATACTAATGGACAATCGCAATCCCCTCGGATAACAAGCTATGATGTTCTCCTCAAACTCCAATAACTCACATTTTAACATAAACCGCTCGAACACAACTGTGTACTCCTCTACTAAGATATTTTATCTCTTTAAGTGGTGAATTCTCAAGAAAATGTCTTGTCTGTAATGAACTAGTAGGTACTTGTGCTGCAGCTCTCATTTTATCTTAAATCATATGGTGTTTTTACTTTTCCCTTCTTGTTATTGAAGAATCTTCAAGTTCACCCATGACAAGTGTTTTTCATGAGCTTGATGAATGCCAATTTAACTCTTTTATCTTGGGGAACATCTGTGTACTTAAAAATCTATTTCACTGCTTGAACCTCTTTTGATAAAATCGCCCGGATCCATGCAATCGTCAAAATCCGGTAAATCCACTTTCACTCCAAGATCTTAGTTTCTCCTCTAATATTTCATGTCAGATCATCGAGGTAGTAATTATTTGTAATAGAAAATGTCTGGTGGAAGGGATTCACTTCTTCCTCTTGATTTGACGAGTCACCATTGTGGCTATGGGCAAACTCACCTAATTGTCTCCTCTCAAAGGCGACAAGCATCTGCTGCAGTCAGATAATTTTTCATTGTATATACTCCACAATAAATTCCTAAAAACCTCACTAAGAGTTTCTACTTAGCGGCATAGCGTACTTTCCTCATAATCAGATTTACGATGGATGTAGGATTGCAAATCAAGGTTGGTCGGGGCTTAGGTTTTGATGTAGGCATTAGGGTGAAATTTTGGTTGCGATAGAAAGGTTGGATTTTAATTGTTGGTCTAGGGCTCACAATTGAAATAAAAATGATTTGGGTTCGGTGATTTCTTTTTTTTTTTTTTTTTGAATTTTTTATTTATGAGGAGAACAAATCTCCAAATTATTAGGGTTTGTCGGGCTCTCATACTAGAGGATACCGTTCTAAAGCTTCTAGAAGGTATTTAGGAATACAAAAATGAGTTAGGGAAGTTGGAGTAAGGGTAACGGGATAGGGAGAATGGATGACAACTAAAAATTTTGATGCGGCTGACAGTCGTACAGCGAATCGAACAAAAATTAGTAGTTTTCCCACTATGAACAGTAGTTTGCTGCACATTGGATGATGAATGTCTTCGAACATTCAGGAGAATCACTATTTTGATCCTATCAGACTAAAGGCACACCACCTAAAAGTAATAAAACGATGCAGCACTTCGATAGAAAAAATTAAAAGAAAATATATCCAAATAACAAAACAATAGATAAAAATCAAAATAGAAAATAAAAGATATAGATAATCCCCAACTATTAAAGAGACTCTAAGTTTAATAAAATAATAAAAAAAGGTGGGCCCAAAATGGCCTAGTGGTGGCAGATTAGCAGGAGAATCATGCTAGCTCATTTACGTGATAGAAATCATGTGTCCTAAGTGTATCAAATTTGTGGGATTGCGGAAACCCGATTTCCAGTTCGGGAGCATGTAGGGGTCGTGGTATCCAGTTATTCCATAATTGTAGAATTGATCATGGTCTCGCATTTCTGCGAGGTTCTTGATGCCGCGAAAAAGTTGCTTGACAGCTCCGCCAGCATAATCAGTGAATATACTATAAAAAATGATACAAATATTCCTGGGGTGATACTTGGACAGAAATTTCAAAGGCCAAAATTCATGCCCCATTATGAAGGAATAAAATCCATGAGCAATGACAAGTTCAAAATCCTAGGGTAGCAATTCCTTGAAATTTATAACACACCAAGAAAAGAAGTTAATGCATATATGACAAATTAATTTGAATTTCGTGGACCATTTTAAGTAACCTACTATTTTCCATCCAATGCGACAAATGAAGTGGAATGTTGAGTGGAGACCCCTTCATCGCCAAAAAATATTCTACCAGAATCATCACCTTTAAAGCACATGGAGAATGAATTTCGTACAATTCCAGCCTTAGCCAAGAGGCTAGGAACAGAAATTTCACCAAATCCCAATCCAAGAAGACCATCAGGAGCAATACCATCTAAATAACCACCGCTTTGCTTTCTTCCACACCTGAATTTTTGAGAAGAAAACAAACCAGTTGATTAGATATAGGACTAGGTAGTCATCATCAAAATAGTTCTGTGCAAATTAAATGAGTAAGTCGTCAAAATAGTCTCCTGACTATTACATGGGGTCATTTAGTCCCAGAGTTGACAGGAGTGCCAAATTAATTACCATGCTCTTTCAAGATAGGCTGAAATAGTCCCAAACAAAGGACTATTTTTGCCCCCATTTAAAAAGTATGGGGACTAAAATAACACTTTTATGTACTTTGCGACTAAGATAGCTCCCTATAAGGAGTCAGGAGGATCATTTTGACACTTTCTCCAAATTAGATCCTCAATGACAAAAACCCACCCAAAAATCACAGGCGCTTGTACTGATGCATGACCAATAGAATCTGTCAAATACATGGTATCCTCTACTAGTAAGCCAGATGTAGACGTATTTTCTGAATAGTAGTTAACAGTATAAGGACAAGGTTGCTTCGAGCTTCTGCAACTACTGCCCAATGCGCATAGCTCATGACTACATGAAAGATGTTTGCTCGTTTTTGATTCATCTGGATTATACATGCTAAGCTCTTTATCCTGCATAATAAATGCCCCAAATACCAGGGAGCACCTGCCAATCAATCATTGGAAATAAGTGCTGAAACAACAGTTAAATTTCAGTAGAACAGCCTCCTTATCTTTGTTTATAAAGGTAAGAAAACTGGAAATAAAGTAATTCATCCTGCCATATTTCATGCCAGTTACTAAATGTGTTTAAGGAAGATTTACACACATACCACTTAATTCCTATAAATTTACATATCTAACACTTAAACTTGAATTTTTACATATACGTCACCTTACCTATGCATTAAAAAATATATTTCATATTTCAAAAGTTAAAATAGTGATTTTTTTATGTGATATACATAAGATTGGCGGGTAACAAGTAAAAAAGTAAAAGTTAGGTGTTAGATATGTAAATGCACAAGAATTGTGTGGTATGTATGTAAATGCCCCAGATTTGAAAGAGATATCAACGCATTCCATAGTGTTCTTGACTTCTAACCAGGAGTTGCCTCATTTAACATTTTTAAAGGGCAGCAGACAAATGAATCAGTAAACTGTATGAAAATGTAATCTTACCAGTTGATGTATTTCCCAAACTGGCGAATTAAATCACACGTTATGTTCAACATCCAAAAACTTGAATAAGTGCAATTATATCCTATGGTAGAAAACTCATTGAATTAAGCCACCTTTAGAAACCACTGGAATCGAAATCAACCTGCAGATGCCTGCGTTGGATGCAAAGGTGGATCCCAATAAGGTGCATTAAAGAATAATGTGCTTTACTGGGAAAAGCCGGGCAAATACATGACCAAATTTCTGTTTGTTTCGGCTAAGAAGTTGATCCCATGGCTTCCAGATAGGAAATTCATTCTAGAAAAGGAAGGAATATTGATAGGACCCTCACAACCGACAAATTGCAGGAAGACCCTACAGCAGGGCAACTTCCAATGAATGATATGGATAAAGAACGGCAGAAGATTGCATGGAAAAGGCAACTGCCAATGATGCACAAGAACTTTCATGTGAATATTGAGTAGAGAGAGAAACATAGCAAGAAAAATAAGTAAGTTTCAGCAAAATTAGGGGTTTGTTTTGAATTGTACAGGACGCTTAGCTTGACAAGTTGATGGAGAAAAGGAGGTGAATAAGATTAATAAACTTAGTGTTGAAGTGAAATTTTCATATAATTTCTTTAATAAAAAGAATCTCTTTTCCTGTTCATATTCCCCTCTCTATCCTTCTTTTCTGAAGTTCCCGTCAAGCCCAACATTGCTTGGAAATTAGAAACCTAATGAAAATCATAATTACATTTTATTAAGTTGCAAGATGCTACAAGTTGCTAAATGAGTAATGTTTTCTGAAAGTATAATTGCATAAGCCTGCATACTGTATACTTGCAAAAATAAAAGATTAATTAAAATGTTGTGTTCTTATTATTTACTCTTTGCTTATATGCAACTAGAGACTAGAGCTAATTTCGCATTAAAAGCCTCTACTTCTACTGCAATGCAAATTGCTTGCCAGAACATGATTTTACAAAATATTTGTTCAAAGAAAGATGAGTTTATATAATCTGCAATTTGTTCCATGAGAAGGTCTTTTGCAGAATATACAAATCAAGGAATCAATTTCAACTTTTAAAGAAAAGGTTGAATCCAGTTAACAACTTAGAAAAGCTGCCATAAGCCTACCAGTACAAAATTGCTCGTGCAATTGGCAAATTCTTTTGTTATTCAATCGGAAAATATCATATAAGAAAGCATAAACCAAATCCTAAACAGTTAAGACAAAGCTAATGATGATAATTCAAAAAATTTTGAAGACCATTAGCAAACTTTGCAACATATTCAATTTGTAATGCCTGGTGATTGCTAAACACACTATGCATTTTTTTTTATATAATATTGAGCATGATTTAGTCTTCCCCTTATTTTCCATATTATTCAAAAAGAACGATCAACATTTGAAGATAAGATGATGACTTTTAGTACATAAAACTGCATTCAAGGAAATAAAAACTGAGTGAAGCAAAAAAAAAAAAAAAAAATCAAAATCAAAATGAAGACAAACATCAAAATATTAACTTCATATAACGAAACAAAATAAATTATATCTTAATCATAACACAAACATAAAGCCTACCAAACTACCATGATAGCCGGACAGGGGAGCACATTGTATGCAATCACAAGGAACCCAGAACAAATCACTCCCAGCATCCAATGCGACTAAAAATGAAACATTTGGAGTGCCAACATCAACCCATGTGTAATGTAACCTGTAATCAATTTGAATAATAGATCATGATTGACTTCAAGGTCATATGGGGCAGTTATGCAGCAGCTGATAGAGAAGTATTGAACTTAAAAACCATTTTGAAGTAACGTGCAAACAAGAAAAAATGTCGAAAGTATAGCTCAGCTAAACAATCAAGATCATGCTCCCGAAAAAAGCACTCAACAATAAGATGGATTATATTCCATACAAGACCCAAATTAAATAAAATATAACCAAAAAAAAAAAAAAAAACTTAAAAAGTATGAAGTGAATAATTTAGTTAATCCATCATGTGAACTGATTGTTTTTTAAAGTAGGAACTGGTATTCAAAAATATAATGTACCGATGGCTAATCTACAACTATGAAACCAGCTTCACTTTTAAAGGTGCGTAAAATTACCATATTTTAAAATTTTTCAAGTATTGGAAAAAAAAATAAATTGAGAGCAGGCAAAATTATTAAATTGCTTAAATTTATATAGAAAAAATAATAAATTTTCTATTATTTACAGAGAAACCTCAAATTTCAGGGTGGGTTAAGCTTAACCAAATTACCTAATTCCGCCACTGCTAGTCTAGCATTTATTTGGTTGATAGTTAGCATGAAAACTTGTAATTTTGTTTATGAACATGAGTAGAGACAAATGATTATTTGCTTGGTCTGCTTGGTCAAAAAATCTACATGTGATCAGTAACTCCAAAATAAAGGAAGCATGCCTGAAAAGAGAGGCCTCTTAAGGATGAAAAAGATCGGATAAACTATAGTACCTATTGAAGAAATTTTATTAAAAATATAATTAATAGAAATTGTGCTGTGCCTGATTAATTTTCAGATATCGCTTGGGTAGATTACAAGAGAATAATTGATGCCCTAAAGCATCAAAGTGACTTCAGATTGTCACCCCTAACTAAGACAACAATCTCTTTTACCTAAAATTTGCTAGCTGGATAACCATTACCTAGTGCAAAGAGAATAGGGGCTCCTTTCAAAAAATCTAATTGTACACACACAAAACAAAATCACAACAAATTAAATAAAAACCCTTCAAATATGTTATAAAGAACATGCTGCTAAACTCTGCAAATACCTGTTCATTAACCACAAGAAGGCTTTAATAATCTCTTAACAAGAACCACCTAAAGGCAACGCATTGTTGGTACCTACAACTATCAACTGTTGCATTAATAAAAGTATAAGCACAAATGCACGATAGAAAGGCGCCATCAAATCGAGTTTGAGTGTTAAAGGGTTGATTTGAAGTTGAATTTTTTTTTACTTCGGATTGACATGAAAAAAAAAAAAAAAACTAAATAGTCAAAATGCAATTTAGAAATAATATGATTATAAGCTGACTCAAAAGTTGATTGAATTGTTATGAAAATAACGATGAACACAACGCAATCCAGAAGAAGAACACAAAGATTTAACGAGGTTCGGCAAAGATTTGCCTACGTCCTCGGGAGCGAGCCGGCGAATTCACTATTTCAGAGGAGTTACATATCCAGAGGATTACACATCTATTTATAGAAAAAAAACCCATACAGATATAATTACCAACACGCCCTCGCTCCCCCCAACCCACTAACTTCCAAGAGACACTTCTTTTCACCAGGAGTCACACCTCTTCACCAAGAAACTCCAACTCCCTAGATATGAGTCATACCTAACATGAATTAGTTCAAACTTATTGATGCATAATTTAAATGATATTTTTTTATTCAAACTTCAAAAAATTTGAAATTAAACAACATATAAACTATACACCAAACTTTTATTTTAAAAATAATATTTAATCTAAAATAGAAGCAAATATTAAAAATTCTAAAAATTACAAAGAACTATTTGTGTGAAGGTGTTTCAATCTAAAAGTTTTTTGTACATAATAATACAAAACTCAAGGAGATTCAAATGATATTCAAGTGAGTAGATTTAGAATTGACTCAAGATTCAAAGTAGTTTTCAGCGAAAAATAAATTTCGAGTTTGGCTAAATAACTCCACCCTTAATAATACAGAATCATTAACGAAAGGACAGAGCTCACATATAAATATCTAAAGCCAAAAATACTTCTTTTCCATGTTACCATAAAAAACAGGAGATTCCCTCCAGACCTTCCCTCAAGGAAAACATCACTTCTTATTTCCACACCACATTGTAATGCTCATCACTGCCATTCTTCTAACAATAGCTAACATTAGAATTCAATCAAACTCAAACTTATCTGACATTAAATAGTACATAGAATATATAATCACATTTATTATTAAAAAAGAAAAACTTAAAATTTAACAATCACAAAAGGTTGCATTTACATGAATGTGTTTGTGTATGTATACTGTTCATATATGATACTATGTAATTCAAATTGATTCAAATCATAAATCCATTTTTTCCAACAAATTTGGCACATAAATTAACTCGAGATGACTCTAGTAAATTTAGAATCTACTGAAAATTCAAGCAAAATTTCAGTGACCTCAAGCTTTTGACTAATACTGCCACGATTAACAATCACATAGCAAAAACAAAACCAAAACAGCTTCAATTTCCAGAATGCAGAAGATTCTCTCCCAGTTACCCCTTCCAACCAAAATCTTACTTCTTATAAAAAAAAGGCCCCATCAACACCACATTATAATGCTCATCACTGCCTTCATGCCATCAAGATCCATCAATAAATTTCTTTCAGTTCTTTCCCTACCAGTAAAAAAACAATATTCAAACAGAGATCCAAATGACGACCCGAATGAACTCACCATCCAAAATCATTTCCTAAAGAGAAAGTCTCGCTCCCCTCTGCTGGATACAGCATCGAATACCTGGCCCCACCAAGCCGCCGCCTCTGTCGCAGACGGTCACTCCTCACCAACACCTCATAATACTCCGGGCTGCGCCTCGCCGGCCACCGGCCACCTTCCCTCCCCGGCACAGCCGTCCGCGCCTCCTCAGAGAATCGGTGTACCATTGGCGACGAGAAGATGATCGGTTCCGCTCCAGCGACAACAACAACACTAAGTAGGAGAAAGAGAAGCTGATAAGATGGCATTGTTCCTGACACGAACGGATCTAAGCCAAAAGCTCTTCAAACGCAAAAGTTTTGAGAATGTGAAGGCTGGAAACACTGAAACGAGTAAGGTGCCAACGAGTAAATGGTCTCAAGGAGCTAGGCTTCGCAGAAAACGGATCTAGGGTTGGGGAGAGAGAGAGGTGGATTTTTGGGTGTTTGTTGACAATGCGGAGCTCCTTTTAAGAGGAAACACAGTGCGAAGCTCGGGAGCTGAGATGGCCGTTCTCGGCCAACTTCTTGGCTCAAATGAGATACGAAGATAAAACGATGAGCTCGCGGCCGTCCGATCTAATTGTATGTTGATGGTTGGGTAAGATGACAATCTATTGACCGTACGATTGGATTCCTGCATAGGATTGGTAGCTTCCTGTCTTTTGGCATTTTTTTTTTAATTTACATACATACCATATAATTTTTATTATATTTACATCCAAAATTTAATATTTACATTTATAACACTTTTATATAATAAATTTATGAATGAAAATATATATTTCACTCAGCAATGATGATATATTTTAGTGTGATACTAAAGATATGAGGGTTATGCATGTAAATATGAATGTTTAGCTGCAAATAAAAGAATTGTGTGATATGTATGTAAATGCCTCTTTTTTTTGTTTGGATGGTGTGGAATAGGGGTGTAAACGAACCGAACACGAATGAACAGAGCTAGTGTTCGTGTTCAAAATGCTCGAACACATCACTATTCGTGTTTGATTCGTTTAACAAACCGAACGATAAAAAAATTATTCGTATTCATCTTGTTTGCTTATCGAACAAATCGAACATGAACTTCCTGACGAACCGTTTGCGAACAACTAGCTTTTTCGACAGCCATAGCTTTGATAGCATAGTTCTTTAAATTGAAGCAAATTGATCAGGTATTGTGTACACATTAGGTAATCCATACTTCCTCAAAATGAAGCAAACCGAATAAGATTTTTAGGATTTTGTTTAGGATTTCATTTTAATATATAGTATAGTATATTAATTATAATATTTATATTAATATAATTAATACTATAATACTATTATTATTATTATTAGTTTATCATATATTATAATCCATAAAAATTTAATTATTTAAAATATGATAAATTTTTATAATATATAATTATTTTAAAATATCATAAATTTTTTATATATAATTATTTTAAATTATTTTATATTTCGAAAATAACGAATCGAACACGAACGAACACATCACTGTTTGTGTTTGGTTCGTTTAACAAACCAAATGAAAAAAATTGTTTGTGTTCATCTCGTTTGCTTATCGAACGAATCGAACATGAACTTCTTGGGTAACACGAACTTCTTGGGGAACATGAACTGTTCGCGAACAACGAGCTTTTTTGACAGCGCTTGTTTATTTATATAATATTTTAGTATTTATGTATACTAAAAAAAAGTAGGAGTATTTAATTATATATCACATGTTTTTTATGTATGTATATCCAACACTTAAAAGTTAGATATTTAAATTCAGTTCACATGAGTCATTAATGTCACATCGAATTATATCTTTTTCCTAAATAATTTTATAATATTAAAATGTTATAAATATAGATATAAAAATTTAAATATTAGATATATATAATGCATAAGATTTATGTGGTAATTGATATGTATGTAAATTTCAAGAAAAATTATATATGAAAAAGATATATTTGACCCTAAATAAATAAACATTTATTTAAATAAATTTTCCTGTTCATTAATACCAATTTTTCAAAATAATTATATTAAGCATTTTTGCTTATTTTCATTAAAATAGTTTGAATTGAGTTTTAAAATGATTGAAATTAATTTTTAGTATGTTACTTATAATTTCCTAATTCAATTCAATTAAAAGTTGGAGCTCACCTGTCTTCTAATTGGGGCAAAGGTTTAAGCGAATCCAAGGCAATAATGAAGCTTTATTTCGTGGAACCCAAAAAAATTATCTCGTTCTCAAAACTTAATGTCAGATTCGAGCGCTCTTTCTGTTCAGAGAAAAAATAAATAAATAAAAACATCTCGTTGTAGTACGCTTCAGGAATTAAAAGTTATTACTTGGCACACCATGTTTTCTCCTGTTGACCGACTTTTTTCTCCCAATTTCTCATATTCCCTGAGATGATTGTCATCATACCCTTCGTAGAGCTTGTCGTCAGGAGGCAGGGAACCATCCTTAGTTCTTTTGTTTATTCTTAGTTGGAGGGCCGATTCGTAGAAAGCGAAGTCCCTCTGCTGGTCCGAAGTAGGTTTCTTTTTTATAATTGAACGATAATGTTCGTCGTTATCGAGTTATTTTTATCATCATTATTTTTTTTCTTCTTTTATTTTTTTAAAACGGATCACATGCTCTTGGCGTCGCTGTCGATTTTACCACCTGGGTTCTAGTTCCTCAAGTTTAGAGTGGTCTTCAGGGTGCTTGAGCGCCTCGGGTCCTGGTCTCTCATGATATAAGTTGGATCGTTGGGAAGAGAGTATCAAATGCATGTGGTATCAAGTCGAGTTGCAGAGAACAGAGGATAGCCAAGAGAAGATGCATTCAGGGTCGATGCCAATGAGCTGCTGCCCATTTAGGATACGACGATTTGTCAAAAGCCCTTATGGTCTTGACGTGCTTTGACATATTAGTATTTCCCGTCAAGATGATTACGTTTATTTTGTGGGCTCCATATGCCGATGAGTCGCTATTTGTTTAGGACATGAGAGACTTACTCTCTGCCCGATTGCTTAGAGAGAGCTTTAAAGCATCGTGACATTCCCACACATAATAACCTTCTTTTGATGATCTATTGCCCCATATTCATGATAATATAAGCGAAACTTCTTTTATCGAGAGTATTATTGGGTATCCTCCGAGATGTAATTAACTAATAGAAATATGTTCTTCTGAGAATGCTCTTGACCCCAGAACAAGTACATACACCCGACTCTTTGGTTATGAGTAGTTAACGTAAATACTTCTTTCACAGATATTGGTCCAATATGCTTCCGTCAGATCTTGTTTGGGCGGACTTGAACTATCCTTGTGAGGTTTATCACACGTAGACTCTTCATGTTTTTCTTTTCCCTTGTTTGTCACTTTTTCGTATGTATCTTCTCATTCGGTTCCTCTCCTATTTGAATCACTGATATAATTCAGGAGGGAGATTTATTCGAATAAAGGAAGTATATGACGATTGACAAGCTAGTGACTCCTTTTAAAATAAGAAAAAAAAAATGAACATAAACAGACTCATTGTTTATGTTTATTTTGTTTTTTTTTTGAAATAGTCAACTTGTTTATCGTCGTATTATTCCATTTTTAGACTATGTCTCTCTTTCAGGTCCTAAGAATGATTTGAAGAAGAAATGAATCAAAAAAGCAGGGACATACAATGTCAAAAACAAACAAAAAGAAAGAAAATATTGAGAGCCTATGTGCGATAATTCTCACAAGGATATGTCAAGTATGTCCGTCCAAACAATATCAGACGGAGGTTCCTTGAACCAATATCCGCAGAGGAATACCTATGTATACTACAATAACCAGAGATTCAAGTGTGTTTGCATGTTATAGGGTAATGGACTCATCGTCATACGGAGCCTGTGAAATAGTTGAATCATCCTGACGAGGATCTCGATACAACAAAGCACATCCAGGCCATAAGGGCAGAGGAAAATCGATGCATCTCAAACAGGTGACAACTTATAAGTAATCCGGTCGTTGAGATGATACCAACGAAGGCAAAAAAAAATATAGGGCTTAACAGGGGTAGTCAAAGGAGGGGAGGGTAATCCCTATCAGGTAGAGGTAGCTAGATCGGAGCACCATAGACTTATCATCCCAAACCACTAGGACTTAAGTCTACCTGGTCGTGAAGGTATTTGTCCCAAGCCGTTCGAAGATTCTCGGTTAGCAGTCCGTGAATTACATCGTCCGTGGGGGCCTCGGTAGCCCTAAGGTCAAAGGAAAGAAATCATATCCTATGACTATCAGGTGAAGATCTAAGAGATGGGGCATATACCCACCGAAGTGGCAAGGATACCACTGGAAATGGAATAGGAAGGGAGGTTCAGCTAAAAATCTAGAAACTCTATCTTATGACTATCAAGTGGAACTCTAAGAGATGTTGTGTCATCTCAAAACCCATGCTTGTACCTTAGTTTTATTACGGACTCTCCTAGGGACTCTAAAAAGTACATAAGCAAAGTAAGAAAATACTCAACATGCATGAAAATAGTGTTAGCAATAAAGCCAACAAACATGCAACGCATACAAGTTATGCGTAGTGAGAGGAGCTAACCAATGTTTGCAAGAAAGGTTTAGTATATAAATCATAACATTGCTCCCCCCTTATTACACGTGTGGTGTATATTTTATGGGACCAACCTGATATACTATAATGCATATCAAAACAGTAAGCATGCAAGCACACCAAAAACACAAAGACGATGTCTGGCTAGGGAAACTAAAAGTAGAGAACTATAGTCAGGACATAAAATAAGAATACCTAGCATCATAGTCATTAGCCTAGCACACCATCTAATGTAGTGTCCTAACACAACATCTAAGTTAGTGCAGGGTTATGTAAGAACGCAAGCATATGTTTTGATGGGTTACCATCATCAGCCTCATTCTATGAATCCAAGGATTTTAAGAGGTGCCACTAGATGTGGGTATTGAAAAGCTTTTGACAAATTAACCTCATGTACATTCTAAGCTAAATATGCAAGTAACTTCAAAATAGATTCTAAAAATTTGATGTGTATAAGTAATAAAAATATAGTTTTTTATATTTTCAAAATAGTTCTTAAGAAATAGAAGGCCTAAGTGGCACCTATTAGACCCATTAGAACCTTATCAAAACGTATGTGTGTTAATCATGGTGTGGTAGCTAGTATTGCCTCACCAAGGCATCACTGTGGGCAATACTCGCAACCCCATCATGTCAGCAATGGATCACTCAGCTAACGAGCAAAATTCTTCATCGACACAATCAGATAAATGCACATACAAATGCACAGTGATCAAAAGGACAAATATTCGCCACTAGCATATAGTGCGTATACTAGTGACGAATGCGTTGACAGTACCGAATGATGCATGCATAACATACAACACAAATGAAAATGGGTTTTTCATGGGGACAACAAACTGGAGGGTGGGTGTGTCATGGAGACAGTGACCCGAAGGGTGGTTGTGTAATGGAAGCAATGACTCTAAGGGTGGATGTGTCATGAAGGTAGTGACTCGGAGGCTAGGTGTGTTGTGGAGGTAGTGACCCGCAAGGGCGCCTACGACAGCCCGGAGCTATGTTGTAGGGAGTGAAAGGATGTGCCTCCCTTTGGAGGAAATTACACAATAGATTGGGTCAATGACGGGCCATCCATTCACGTGATGTGTGAGTGCGAGGAGTAAGTGTTTGAAAACACTAATTCAAATGCAAAGACTTTAAGCAAGCAAGTCATGAACATGCAAGGTGTTATGGAAACAAACACATGAGAGTGGAAAGTGCAAATGCAAACCACCTCTGACATGGTGCTAAGTGACATAAGGATTCCACGAAGTGGATATATAGAGTAACTTACCGCTTGAAGGCATGAATACTCATCATGAGCATATGAGGGGATATTCTCATGAGTGCACAATAGTGTGCAAGTGTGGAGGTGTTAAATCCATGCAATGTGAAGAAGCATGCAATAAATACAACATACCAAATGCAAAAGATTGACAGATCAATCGGGCCAGTGACAGCGTCGATCGACCATGTCTACAGAGAGTGGTCGATAGAACGATCAAGCCGGTGGAGGCGCAAATCAATCATATGAGCCGAAGAAGGCCAATCAGACTGATGTGTGGCCGATCGACAAAGGGTAGTCGATTGTTACGATGGGGTCGATGGCGGCCAACTAATTGAATGGATCGGAGATGGTTGATCGGGTTGGGGTGTGCGGCCGATCAACAAATAATGGCCAATCGATGTGAACGGGCCAATGAGCAGCTGAATGCTCGAATGGACCGAAATTCGTCGATCGATCCGATTGTTTTAGTACGCAGCCGATTGATCGAATGGATCGAAGATGATCGATTGGGTCGGTGTGCAGCCAATCGATGAAGGGCGACCAATTTATCGAGTAAATTAAAGATAATATATCGCAACCGATCGACAAAGGGCGATCGATCGATGTGATCGGGCCGGTAGCGACCGATTGAGCGAGTAGACCGATGAAAATCGATCGAACTGGAGGGTAAGGCTAATCAATGACACATGCAAAAATGGATAGATTTGATGTAATTTTTTTGAAAATAATCTATACGTTGCATACAATAAAAATGTGAAACACGTGCAGTATAAGATTCGATTAGATTCAAAGATGAATCGTACCCACCCTAGTGAACTCATAGGGTACCCTAGGGTAAACAACGAGACAAAGTGGGTGTCGCTATAAAGTGACAGGTGACTGCCTCCATTTGCCTGGTATAAAGGCATTCCTTGGGGAAAACCTTCGTGGAGAGGGAATCTCAAAATCTCAAGACTTTTTGTTCTATACATCAAAATGGTAGATTGCACTCCTCCAGTCATTGGGAAGAAATCACATAGCAAATGCGGGATTGCGATGATACCAACTTTCAGATTTTGGTCTAAAACAGAAAAGGATCAATTTTTCTCATGGATTTCCAGGGAAACACAAAGGCTACTAATCTTCTGGAGTTTCCTCTAGGAAATCAAAATCCTAACCTAATTTCTCTAATATCCACACCTAAGGGCCCTGATCAAACAAAAAACAAAAGTTTGAGAAGTCTCACTGTCACGATGGTTGATCGAAGTCCAACATTCATTTCAGAAGAAATTCTCTTGACCGAAGAGAGTTACGATGTCGTCAAAGTTTTCCTTCTCCATAGATGTGAAGAAACTTTCCTCGTCGGCTCGCCGGAAGGTCGCCAGAGATGAGGAAGATGATCGGATTCCTTGGCCCAAGTGTTGAGGAAGCTATCCTCGCAGAAGAGAATGAGGAATTTGCTGGAGTTTACCTTCCCCAAAGCATGTTAAGAAGCTTTCCTTGTTGACCCATCGGGATGTCGCTATAGACAAAGGAGACAACCAGAAGCATGGATGGAAAGGTGTAGATAATGGAGAAAACAACCTGTCTTGGCATCTCCTTAAGAAAGAAGATGAATCCCTTAAGAAATCTCCTTGGAATATTTTTTAAACAACCCCTTACTCAAAGCTCTCCTTCTCAGCAAATGACAACCGATTGATTGTAAAATGGCATCCTCCCCTTGTTTAAACAGCCATAAGAAGATTACCCAAGGGGTATAAATCACTTTCCCCGTGAAAAGTGGGTCTAAAATATCTCCCTTAACATTTCTTAGGTGAAAAATCAGGCAAAAAGAGATGGATTAGTGGTCCCAACCGCCTCGCCGACAAGAATCTAGGGAACGAAGGTCCAAAATTCACGAACTAGTCCTGACGGTTTGGCTACACCTCATTCGAGCGTGGTGACACCGCTATTCAAAGTATTTTAGATGAGGTCCAACGTGACCACCCCCGAAGCCCGAAATAGTTATACCGGACACTCTGTCTGGGCGGCGTAGCCACACAACTTCAAGGAGTGGTCACATCGTTCAACGAACTTAGGCACCTACTGAGATTTTGTCTTGGTCATGCCTATATTGTGGCATAATTATGTCGTAGTCTCTATTTGGCCAATGTGGACACACCACATTTGGGCGTGGTCACGCCCTTTTGTGTTCTTCAGGGACGTCTCGACATGGCCACACCCGACTTAGGTGTCACGCCACTACTCGACGAGGCCATGCGTGAATTAGGCATGGTTATTGCCAGACCCCATAAAGATATGGCTTTCAGAGAAGCGCACTAAAGCGGTCTTTGGATCTCGTGGGACATATGACAGATCAAATGTGAGCAAGTAATGGTCCCCAGACCTCCGTAGAAATTGTAGATGCGTTTCAGAAGAGTTTGAGAGGCTGAACTATCTATATATCGTCGAGCAGAGCAGTTTCAACATGAAACCTGCACGACACGTATGGAGCAGCTGTTAATGGTCTATCTCAGTAGAGCACCTATATTAACCAGATAGAGCCTCGTGCCACAAGAATGAATATCAACGCAGAGGATACTGGAAGAGTTGTGAGTTTGATAATGCTCAACTAGGAGCCCGACTATGATGGTGTAGAACTCAACTATAATGTCGTGTCACTCGACGAGGATATCATGTATCATCCAAAATAGATGCCAACACTCACTTTTAAAAGTTGGAACATACTAGAAAAAGTAGTGCTTTAAATAGGGGGATCCAAATCGCCAGCTCATCTCTCCGCCAAACATCCCTGCCTCTGGCGGTATTGATCTCGAGTCAGATGTTAGTATGCTTGGACTTCAATGTAAGTTTGACAAGGTTTCTAGATCTGAAAATGAAGACTATGCACATGTCTACAGGAGATAATTCATTGTTATGCAAGTTCCCCTTGTGTTTTTTATTAGGGGCGTCTCTCTGAAGAGTTCTTGCTCGGTACTGTCCATATTTTTGTTAATGATATGATCCATGCTCATTGCACCTTAAAGAATGTTGAATCCAAATATGTCTGATAGATCGTCCCCAAGGAATAAAGCATTGGGGATCAAGGAATGGAGATTGAGTGCGGGAGAGTTTGGAGAGAGAGAGAGATAAGGAGAAAAGGAAGACTTTCCCCCTCGAGGGGAATCAAAGTGTTCCCGGACTCGTGGACTCATTTTATTCCATCAAAAAGTAGAGGTTACAAGTAGGGATACAAAAGAAGCCCCCTTTACATAAAAGGACCCATCTATTTATAGATGATAGGATGACCAAATGCAAATTACAAAATTACCCTTACTTTAAAAAGGGTTAGAACAAAATATTTTAGTCTTTTGTATTGGTCTGTACTACTGGGTACCTCATCGACCGCTAGATCAATCATTCTAGAGTTTTTTGTCGAGAAGGGTCGTCGAGTTTTGGTGATCAGTCATAGGAAAAGTCCTCTGTTGGGAGAAAAGTCGTCAATTTAAGGAAAAGACACCCGCTAAGGAAAATTCAGACAAGGGTAGCCAATTTAACGGGGGCAAACTGTAGATTACCTCGAGCATCGTACAAACCATTTTTTAGTATATAATATGATGAAATATGTTTTGCACAGCGCGCGCGCGCGCGCGCGCGCGCGACGCGCACACACACACACACACACACACATATATATATATATATATATATATATATATATATATATATATCTTTCAATACTTTTGAATTGACTGGCTAGACATGACGAGCCCAATTGTACTAAAATTGGCATAATCTGAGTCAAATCAAGTTCAAATCAATCCATTAAACCACATTTGGAACCTTTCCGAGAATATTTTGAAGGTAAATCAGATGTCGAATACAATGAGTTCATAGTCAAATCGAGCGGTTTGACAAAATGAATCTAATGAGCCCAAGATCGCTCAATTCTAACATTGTTAAGACACTCAAATGTCCATCAAACGTCGTCTGATCGAGGGAAGTTCTTTGAACCTTCCGATCAAAACAGTTTATATTCCTGCATTAATTGCACCCAAAACTCTATAAATAGAGCCTCATCCATCTCATGGGAGGGAGTAAGCTTGAAGTTGGAAGGAAAGCTTGAAGCTTAGAGGAGCTAGAGCGCAGCATCACCTCATCGCCGACTGCCACCGACCGCCTCCAACCACCACCGACCACAAGTCGCTGATCGTCGCTGACCATCTCTTGTCGATTGTTGCCAATCTCCATTGGCCACCACTTCTTGCAAGTTCATTTGTGCACCGACGTTGTAACTTCGTAGAGTGTTCAACTTTTTCCCGTCGGCGAAACAAAGGGACAGTACATGCAATATCCATTTTATAATAGATTTCTTCAGCTGGGTCAGACTCAGTGGTTTTTTTCCCCTTTTAGGTTTTCAATGTCAATACTTCCGGTGTATCTACTGGTTATTTTTTTATCTGAATGTGTGTTAAATGCTCGTGCAATGCTAAGACGATAATCTATTACTCTACCCCCACAAATCTTCTAACAAGCATCAACATTCTTCATAAATAAATTTGAATACTTTTATATTGGAAATCAACATATATAAATTAATATTTAAAATATATTGTAAAATTTTGATAAACTTTGCCCTGATCAGCCAAAACCAGACAAATATAAAGTTCACTTGACTCAGTTCGATATCAACCCTAACTACTCTATTATTTATTTGTTGTTACTATCACTCCTAACATATAAAACCCTCTAATAGAAACAAGTAACTAATGCCATGTGAGATTCATGACAATAACTAAAATTTAATGTTACACCTAACATATATAAGAATTGAGGCATATTTTTTCAATCAAATATGATAGAGACTAATATCAGCGAAATCATTAATGAAAATTCTCAAATGGTGGTGAAACCTTACAATTCTATTAACATGTAAGTATTAAAGAAGATTTCAAAACACAAATTTTGATAAAAATAATATTTTTATACATTCACATGTCACTTGAATAACTTCTTTTATGAATGTCCTCAAAGAGGTGAAGAACATGCTGAAATGATGACTTAAGTTGAAGAAATTTGACCAAAAGAATCTCTAAAGCATCAATACAAGGTCATGTGAGCTCCTATGACCTACTAGGTTAGCTCTTATAATTAGGTTCTCTTGATATATATATATATATATATATATATATATATATATATATATATATATATATATATATATATATATATATATATATAATATAATGGGGAATGATTTTATCTATAGATATATTATGAGATCAGTGATTGTGCTCTTCAAAGCTATTTTTTGAGTTGTTGTATATTGCTTATTGTTGAATTTAGATTTGTCTTTTGGAACACACATCGAGGGATAAAACGTAAGGAAGAGGAGGGAAAAAAAAGAGATAGTGTATAGAATGCACGATGAACAATTTAGAGGTAGTGATTTGTCTTTTATTTATAAAATGATCTTTATTTTTGATCATAGAACGTGATTAATAGGGGTGTTACATGTTATTACTATTTTCTTTAATAAAAGTGTTACGGACCCTTATTGCCTCTCTAGCACCTCTTTGTAATCATAACTGCTATTAGTGCAATTTTTTATATGTAATTGATATGACCACCTTTCATATCAGTCTAACAAAAAAAAATGATAGTAGCACCTTTCTAATTTGCCTAAGCCTTCTTGCCAGTTAGATCTTCGGGTTAGTCAACTTAGCTGGTTTAGGCCGACTATTTTGCATGGATACCAGTTAGACTTAGAGGGGTTGATTGGCTTGTTTAACCCAGTGTTCCTTGGCGATTTCTAAGAATCTTTAGGGGAGTTGTTGAAAGAATTTCACTTTGATACTTGTGAGCTTGCATGGGGTTAGCTCTTTATACAGTCGTTAGCGTAGACATCAGTCTCATGTTGGCCTGGTGACGCTTCGATAGTCAGACGAGCTTTTAGTCAATTAGCAGTTCTTCGGTCAACCAACAGTATTCAGCCTGTCGGCTTTATAAGTACTTGTAGTTTTTCATCAGATTAACGATCGTCGTTTTTTCCCATCTATTTTAGACCGTCTGCTCTCCTCGAGATTTGTGCTACAATTTTCCTGTATACACTTAACAAAAAGTTATCATTTCTCCCAAATTTTGAGTAAAAGTTTTTTGAAAGGTTAAAATTTGATATGACGAGGCATTTATATGCAAATTTTATATTATGATTGGAGAAACTTACATATATATCAAATAATTTTTATATATTTGCATGTTAAACACAATAAATGGGCAAGAGTGAGGAGAGGTGCACCAGCAGTGAGCAGAAGCAGGATTATTAGATACAGAAGAAAAGCACAACCAAAATCACACGTGTAAGTTTCCTTGCATGTGGCTTGTCCATGATAACTTCTTCAAATTTGAGTGAACTAGCAGACATATCACTAAGTGGGATGCTCCCTCCAGCATGATCGAACCCCTTCGGAACTGATTAAGCATTGGTGCCACTATCCCAGCCCAGATCCAGCCAAGTTCTTTTGATCATGTCCCCGCCTAGAAAGTTTTTTTGTGCTAACCTGATGCACCCGAACTCCTGGGTATATGGAAAGACAGTGAAGACGTGGTGTTAGCCCTCTTTGACTTTGTGTTAAATTTGTAAATTGTAAAAATTACGAGGTATGTATGTAAAAACTCCTTTTTTTTTGGAAGAAAGATTAATAAAATAACATTATTTTGTCCCATAGTTTGGTGTATTTGTCAAAATAACGCAATCCGACAAGCTTACTTTCTTTTATTTTGTTAAATAGGCATTACCTTTATAAAAGCATTTTTGCTTTTGGGAAATTTATATATGTAGCACACAATTCTTATATATATACATATCTCCGCCTAAACTATTATGATGTGTATGATATGAAAGTTCAGGTTTGAGATGTATATAAATAAGAATTGTGAGCTATATATATAAATGCTCCAATTTTATACCAAGTATCCCCTTAATAACATTTATATTTCAAAACTAAACCATATTACTATATATATATATATATATATATATATATATATATATATATATATATATATATATATATATATATATATATCTCGACATATAAAAGTTCTCCTAATAATTTTATAAAAAATATTCTATTTTGAAATTCAAGAGAAGAAAAAAAGCTCTAAAATATAGTAATAATAATAAATAAATAAGGGCATTTACATACATATCACACAATTCTAATGTATTTTCATATCTCACACCTAAACTTTTATATTTACACAAATAACACTAAAATTACATATTTCATGCATGAGTTTAAAGGGTCAAAGAGATATGTGTGTAAATACAAAATCTTAGATTTCATATATATATATATATATATATATATATATATATATATATATATATATATATATATATATATATATAAAATACATCATAAATTTATCCCACTAAGTGGAGTCGGCAACATGAATCATTTTTCTCCATTATGTCATACTTTTATTTATTTTTAATAAATTAAGATTATTTTTGCATACAACATAACTAAGCCTTTTTTAGGTCGAGATCTATCTGTCCTAGCACAAGTAAAATCTAAAACAACTACTCTCCTATTGGGTCAACATATGATCGACGTCTAATGTGACCAAACCATCTAAAGTGACACTATCTAATCT
This sequence comes from Papilionanthe hookeriana x Papilionanthe teres, assembly GCA_022702705.1. Lineage (NCBI taxonomy): Eukaryota > Viridiplantae > Streptophyta > Magnoliopsida > Asparagales > Orchidaceae > Papilionanthe > Papilionanthe hookeriana x Papilionanthe teres. The sequence continues at coordinate 24,143,885 of CM040436.1, read as the reverse complement.
TATTTGCTAGTGGAGCTACTCTAACTCTTTCATGGATATATTTGTTTTACATTTTGTCTCTAAGCGTAAAGCCAATCATCCATGTGAGCATTCTCATGTCAACAACACTTAATATAATTTTATACTTATCTTTTACAAGTCAACATTCTGTGCTATAAAGCATTGCAAGTCCAATCACCATCTGATAATAGGCCTGATGCATTCCTCCACTCAACCATCCGAGTTGAATTCTACTAATAAAATCACCATCTAAACCATCATTACTTTGAACAATAGACTCGAGACATCTAAAACATCGACTCCTTTTAATGATTTGAGCACTCATTTTTATAACCCCGCCACTAGATCTAATACTACTAAAATTACATTTCATGTATACAATTTTAGATCTACTCAAACGAAACCCTTAGACTTTAAAGAACTCCTCCATAATTCAAGTTTTTATTGAACTCTTTCTCCCTCTAGTCTTGATATCATTCTCAAAAAGTAAACACCAAGATACATCCTCTTATAAATGCCTAGTTAAACATCCACAAATAAAGCAAAAAACTATGAGCTTAAAGTCGATCCCTAATGGCATTCAACTGAAATAAAAAATACTCGGTCAATCCTCGTGTTTGAACACAATTAGAAATTTTAGTATACATATCTCTAATGACTTGAATATAAACAATATCAACATCTGTCTGTTCTAGAACTCTCCAAAGTATTTTTCTTGGAATCTTATCATAAGAATTTTCTAAATCAACAAAAAAAAAGTAAAAATGATATATATATATATATATATATATATATATATATATATATATATATATATATATATATATATATATCATTTTTACTCTCTTTGTACCTTCAATCAAATCTCTTGATAAATATATCGCTTCCATAATAGATTTGTTTGGAATGAATCCAAATTGATTTTGAGAAATTTTTGTATCATATCCTAACATATGTTCATACGTTCAATTACTCTGTAACTTTAATGTATGACATTAATCTAATTCATCTAAAATATGCACATTCTCCTGCATTTCTTTTATTCTTAAAAATATAAATCAATATACTATTTCTCCACTGATAAAACATCATTTTAAATTTTAAAATAATATTTAAAAAGCTTAGAAAGCAAATAATTTTTTTCAGCTCCTTAAATATTTTCACACTTCTATTAAAATATCATCAGATCCTACTGTTTTTTTACAGTTTATTTTCTGTAATACCTCCTCAACTTTCATTTTAATAATGAGACGCGAAAAAGAAAAATCTTTATTATAATTTACGATATTAAGATCACTAAATCGATCATATTTTCATAATCTTCATTGAAAAATTTATCAAATTATCCCACCCATCTATGTTGAATACCCTCAACTAAAAAAAGTACTTTTGGATTTTCATCCAAAATACTTTACTTCAACTAGTATTTAATTGTATTGTCTCCTTATTTGACACCTTCATTAATATTTAATCTATTATAAAGATGATTTTTTTAGCATCACTAATTATTCTTAGATTCGTTATGGGCCACCTTAAATATTATTTTCTAATTCTACAAGTTTTTACATCTAGACAAATTTTTATAACAAAACTTTTTATTTTTTATCTTTTCTTGTACATTATTATTTTACCACCAGTTTTTTTATCTCCAAACACATCTGTTGCAACTTGCTTAACAGTACTTGTTACCTTATCACACATATTAATAGCTTCTTCATGAACATCCCAAATTTTAAGATCTTGAAATTTACTCATAAAAAAAATTTGTTTGTGTTTTTTAAGCGCCCCATCAAATTCTATGAAAATGTTTCATTGATATTTTCTATATTACAAACCTTCATCTTAAAATCTAAATAATAATCAGTATTGAGTACTTAAATTTTTTATTTGGAATGACCTTACAATCTTTATAATCTCAACAATCTATTTTTCTCTTTAAGAAAATAATCAAATTGTGTTTATAAGATCCACTCTATAAGTGATAATATTTTCATCTTTTTTCTTAAATGGAATATTTACAATAATAAAATCATAAATTTAAACAAAATTCAATATAACTACATCATCAATCACTCACAATAATAGCCATAATGAATACTTCTAAATCTTATATCATTCTACCAACATGTACATTTAAATCTCTTCCAATAAAAATTCATACTTCAAAAATTACCTTTATACTAATTACGTTAAATAATTATAAAATTTTCTTTTAAACATATATCCAAACCTATTTGAGGAATATAAATAATTATAACATGAAAAATCTGAGCATTAACAATAATCCTTAGAGCAACAATTTTCTCCAATTCTATTAATTTTTATAATATTATCATTTGAATTTTTATAATATTATATTTGAAATTCTTATGTGGAATTGCACCTGCACCATTTCTAGTTCGACTTCTACTTGCATATCAAAGTTTAAAAAATAAAGTATCAATCTCTTTTGTCTTTACTCCAACCTATTTAATCCTTGAATACATAAGATAAATTCTCCATATAACTCATATTAACTACTAATTCTATTAATTAGCTATAAAAGTACTTATATTTTAAGTTCCTATCTTAGTATTAATTTCATGAACTAACTTTTTTTGTCAGCGTTCGAAAAATATAAGGCCATTAAAATACATTAGCAATGAAAATATGATGAATTTGGGACCCATTCACCCCATACATGCTCATTACTCTCATCACCTAGGCACAGACAAGCATGGGTCCCACTCAATTAGGGACCCATGAAAATAAGGGCATTTACATAAATATCATCTCATGAATTTACATATATATAATAATATCTACTATATTTTATATTTATACCACTCAACTTTTTTTTTTTAATGGATTTAAAATATCACTATTAACTTTTAAAGCTAAAATACTCTTGAAGGGGACATTTACATACATACCACACAATTTTTATATATTTGCATATTTAAAATCAAAACTTTTCTATTTACACACATAACACTTAAATCTTTAACATCACATCAAAAATACAGCTCTTAATAAATGTATATACAAAAATACACATTTTCATACATAAGACTAGTGTTATAAATGTGAATATCAAACTTTAGGTGTTAAATATGTAAATAGATAATAATGATATGGTAAGCATGTAAATTTCCACTAAAAGAATAACGGCTTTACAGAATTTGACAATAGTGCTCATGTGCAGCATTATCCTAATGAACAGTGCAGTGCCAACTTGTTCCATGTGAATACAGATCAGTAGCTCAGCTTTGTTTATGATAGGGCTCTCCTTAGGTTGAGAAAATCCCAAAGAAACTCAAGGAAGATTTCCATATATATCACTCAATTCCTATGTATTTACATATCTAACACATCAAACTTTAAATTTTTTATATATTTCACCTTTCTTATGCAATGATAAAGTGTACGTCGCTTTTAAAAAGCTTAATATAGTGGTATGTATGATGTGATATGAAAGATTTGGATGGTATAAATGTCAAAAGCAAAGTTTAGGTGTTAGATTTGTAAATACATAAGAATTGGGTAAAATCATGAGAATAAGCGGCTCATGATTATGGGCAGTTGACATTGTAGAGTGGGGCTGTGAGGAGATGCAATAACTATAGAAAAAAACAGACAAACATGGGATAAAGTAGAAAAGTACTATTTCGCATATGCATGTCAGTCATAGTATACATCAGCCTACATTTATAGCGGTAGAGAGGGTTACTGAAGTGAATGCAAAAAGTACATCAGATGGCTGATATTAACGGTTGGAGTTTGTGTGGTTAAGGAGTTCATTAGTCCCGTTTGCCTGCTGCGGAGAGAATGGATGGATTGTTACTCCCATCAAGTTGGAGAGAATAGTAGGTGTAGAGTCTGCATGTACGTGGACTCTAGTACAATCATATTGTACACAGTTGTATTCATAAGTACAACAATAAATATAACCGTGCACAATATTGTTGTACTGGAGTCTGCATGCATGCATACTCCACACTTAATATACAGTTTAAGGATTGGAGTGTCAACTTGTCCGTGAGAAGCTGATGTCTGGCAGCAGAAAGGGGTTCTTGAGAAGATATTGGCAGTCTAATCCTGCCTCATGATGTGATGGACGAATATGGCTTCTGATTTGAGGTGGTCATGGTTGAAGTGATAATCAACTTCTACATGCTTGGTTCAAGCATAAAAAACTAGGTTGTTGCAATCATAATGACAGAGATGTTGTTGCAGTATATAATCGTAGGAAATGTGATGGGAACTTTCAATTCCTGCAGAAGTTGCCGTGTCCATACATAAATATCTGTAGTGGCTGAGGCGAGGGCCTGTTATTCTGCCCCTGTTGATGACCTAGTGACGGTCAGTTATTTTTTTGCAGGCTAGGAATGAGCGTGGAACTCAGAAAGATGCAGAAGCCGAAGATTGACTTTCGATCAAATGGATTGCTAACCCAGTTAAGCAGACAATGTTAGATTGATGGCTATGATTTGAGGAAGGAGATGGAGTTTGTTTTTGAGATAGAGGTGGACACGTTTGATCAGTTGATGATTATGTTGCAGAGGTTTACGAATGCATTGACTAAGCAGATTGACTGTGAAGAAGATAACTGAATGGGTGATGGTGACATACTGAAGGGAACCAATAAATTTGCGGCAGTGATGAGGATCTGAGACTCCTCTTGGGTTGGTGAGTAAGTGGCTTGGAAGCCTGGAAGGTAATTGTGTGAAGTGGATCAGTGAAGCATTAAACGAGATTTTGCTTGGCGGTAGAGGCCTTGTCTAGATGGACCGTGGATGAGAATTTGCTTGTAGTGAGGATCGTAGAGGGCTTGTGAAAGGTGTGGGAACCAAGGATCAGTGAAGCACTGTAGTGGGGACGAATGGAGCAGGTCATCCAATTTGCCATGAAGGAAGCCTTATATACATCAAGTTCCTGTACAGGCTGAGAGTAGAAAGCAGCGATTGTGAAAAGAAAGCGGATTGTTGGGTCTTCGTGACTGGACAAAAGGTTTCAATATAATCGATCCCTTGTTCGTGTTTAAATCCTTGGGCCACAAGTCTGTCCTTATGGAGGGCAACTGTTCCAGCAGTTTGGTGCTGGTTTGAACATCCATCTGCAGCTGTGATGTTCTGATAGGTTGGTGGAGGAACAAGGTCCCAAGTTCCCTGTTGTTGCACTTCTTGGAATTCAGAACATGACTGCTCTCCAGGGAGAAATTTTGATTGCTTAAGAGAAGAAAGTGGGGTATAGCAGTTAGTAGTTGTGGACAGGTGAGGAAGATAAGGATTGTTTTGGATTTGAGGTTTCCAATTTTAGAGCTGGTCACCATGGTGTGAGAGTGAGATGATGACATTGGGACTGGTGGGAGAGGTGTAGTTGTGATGTTCGAGGAAATTAGGATTGTAGGATTGGGGATTCTGGTGGTGAGATGGTACCTGGGATGGTGAGGTGGAGAGAGAATATAATGTGGATATGGGAAGTAATATGAAGGAGAGCTGGAAGGGATATGGATGGGGATAGGTGATGGAGGTGGTTGTTGTTGGTAGGGAAAGGTATGCCCATTGAATGTAACATGTTTGAGGATGATTATTTTGGCAGATTACATGTCAGGGCAGCGATAACCCTTGTGATTTGTGTTGTATCCAAGAATATGCAGGGCAAAGATTTGGCAGAGAATTTGTGAGTAGAGGTAGGTTGCTGCCAGGGAAAACAACAGCAGCCGAAAATGTGTTGGCGAGCATATGTGGGCTTCCAGTGATGTAGTGGCTGTTAGGGTGATTTTAAGAGAGTTGTAGAAGATGGTAACTTGTCGATGAGATAGGAGGCTGCGAGCAAGGAGTTTAGCCAAAAATGGAAGGGAAGATGAATTGTATTGAATAGTGTCCGAGTTGTTTCCACTAAATGTCTGTGCTTGTGCTTAGCTAGGCCATTTTCTTTTGGGATATAGGAGCAGCTGAACTGATGAGCTGTGCCATGAAAGTACATGTAATCGCTGAGGTGATGGGAGGTGTATTCTCCTCCTCCATTCAATATGAAGTACTTTATAAGTTTGTTAAATTGGATAAGTATTTTGTGAAAGTTAATGAAATATCATGTGGTTTCAAATTTGGTGTACATGAGATAGACCCAACTGTAACGATCATAAGAATCAACCAATAAAAAGTAGTATTGTAATCACATAGAGAAGAAGAGGAATGAGTTACGGAAACTACTCCAAAAGAGTCGCCTTCTAATTTCGTCGCAGAATAGGATCAAAAGATTTGAGAAAACCAGAATAAAAAATTTTAGAAAGCACAATCAAAGCAACCAGAAAAATAAACGAGAATTTATGTGGAAAAACCCGAGAACAAGAAAAGATCATGGAACCATACCACAAAAAATTTTCACTATGAAATTCAAAAGATTTTACAAAGAACTCGTACAAATTTTCTCTCCATAAAAAAAAAAAGTACAGGACTCGCTCCATAGTCTTTCCTCTCTGACCCGACGCAAAAAATAACGCCGAATCACCGGAATCCACCTCTTCGAAACTCCTCACCTTCATCGGGATGCTCGTCGAAAAATACCGAAAGAAGAAATAGCAAATCTACATTTTTCGTCGCTCGAATTCGGGATTAAAACTAAATCCCGCTTGTAAACCACCCCTGGCTATTAGGCGCCCAAGCTCTCGGGAAGCTGTGCCAAAATTGGGCGCATAGGCGCCTAATAGTTCGAGCCTAGGCACCAACATAACTGCGCATGCACCTATATGGGCGCATATGCACCCATCGCCAGGGCATAGGCGTCGGCTCCTCTGGAGCACGCCTAAGTGTGGGCGCATATGCGCTAGGTACCTTGTGCTTAGTCTCCAATACGCCAGCTCCTCTGGAGCATGCCCAAGTGTGGGAGCATGTGCGCAATGAGATCCCATATATCAGTGTGTATTAGTTCAAAAATTGTATACTTCCTACTACTAATTACAAACGGTTGTTCAGGGCATTTGTAGGATTGACAAGCTAACAGAGGGGTGAAGTGCAATGATAGTGATTGAAGCTGAGATTGGGTGGAGGCATTGTCTAGCTGGACCATGGATGAGAATTTTCTTGGCGGCTTGATCCTGAATACGATATCCAGAAGCATTAAAAGAGATTAGACAATGATTGTCTTCAGCTGAATTATAAACTAAGATGAGATTGTGAGAAGTGTGAGGACCCATAGAACAGAAGATAAATATTGCTTACGAGTGCGAGTGTGAAGGATTCCAGTATAAATTTTGAAGCTTGCACTTAAAAATTAATCATACAAAATAACAGACAACACATACATCTCAGTTAAACATCAAAGCAATCCAGAGTATATTTAAACAACGAATGTAATGACCAAAAACTACTAAAAAAGAAGTAAAACTAACCATGAAAACTGTTCAATGTTTCTGTGATCTCAAATCTTGAAGGTGAACAGTTTCCCACTGTGAACCTCTCACCCACATCTTTAACAGCAATCAAGCTATCCTCGGGTTCCTACTTCACCCAACTACCGCTCAACATATTCCATGCCATGCAACATTATCCAATCTCACATCTGAAGCACACAATTATGATACAAAGTAAAAGGAGAAGTTATTGTGGGTTGAAGCTCCAATAGAATCCTTGCCACCCTCTCTCCAACAGCAGGAGTTCCATGAAGCCAACAAGAAGGGAGTAAGCTTCCCCAAAGAACAGAATGATTTCTGAATGGAATCATGCTGGCATAGACTTCAGCCTCTTCAAATCTTGAAGCTCTAGAAAGAGATTAACTAGACAAGATAAATGCTCAATATTAGGAGGATTCTCATAAATTTATGGGGCATTTACATACATAACACACAATTCTTATGTATTTATATATCTCATACCTAAACTTTCCTATTTACACACATAACACTCAAATATTTAATATCATATCAAAATAGCACTATTAACTTCTTAAAAGTGAAATAAACCTTTTCATGCATAGGTTTTAAGCACCATAGTGCTGTGTGTAAGTATGAACGTTTTGGGGGTAAGATATGTAAATACATAAGACTTGTGTGCTATGTATGTAAATTTCCCTATATTTATTAGATGAAATAAAAATAAGTTTACCCTCATCCAACAAATGCCCATGACAGCAAACTGCAAGGAGCCAATGAGGCGACAAAATCTGGCTCAACTCCATTGGTAATCAACAGACCAGAGACTTGGATAGAAATCATTCCAAGACCATGTCAGGCTAGTGCAATAACAATCATGTTGCATGAGACCAAATTCCGCTTCAACAGGCAACAACATAAAAATATGGCTTGCATATTGAATGCAGCCAAACTAGGCATATAGTTATCCGTTATAGTAAAGCACCAGATTTCACCAATCTGGTCTTAGAGCATTACTGCAGGAGTGAGACACTTCTCTAGGATCATCGGTTGTCAGTCAGGTGAGCACATGCTACAGCAAATAGGAAACAAGCTCCATAAAAAAAAGAACCAGAACAAAATCCAAATGACATTTCTAATTTCCTTTCAGATAAAAAAGCAGATAGAAACTCAACAACCTTCAATTTCTACTATAACAGATAATCTATAAAATAAAATTTTGAACAAATTACTACGATAATTTCACGAAAAAAAGGATACATGAATGCATATATGCATAGGCACGGACAGAAGCATCGGATTGCGCTGCTCCGATCATGAACCATGGCAGGAGTATGCATGTTGACCTCATTTTAGTGAGGTCTTAGCTTTCTTCACGTTAGACCCTAGGATCTAGCCGTAGGAGTTCCTTACTGACCATCCTAGCGGACTAGTAATGGAGCCCACCTCCCATAGAGCTTCGAACCACTTCTGCACTCCATTTTCGTGAGACTCGCACGAGTAGGGTCCCAAGCACTCGACTCCCCAGGCTGCAAGGATCAGCAGACTAACATGTAGAGGGCCCGAAAATGAGTTCCCATAGGATCAGACGGCCTTAGGTGAACCCTTCATGACTCGAATTTGTGCACACCACAATTCGACACTTTTTTTAGCCCGACTGTCGGTGAACTCGTCCGGAAGACCCCTGATGACGAAACGGACCACACGGATGCGTCCGAGACGTCGACTTTAGCTAGGAAGGACACCCATATTGCTATGGTTCGGCGCTCGCGCGAACGACACAAAAATCGATGCACATCTTTTTTATTTGGGGGACACGGGTTCGGGCTCGACCCAGGTTCAATTTGGGTCTAAACCGGGCTGCACCCCAACTCGCATGATTTTAAAATTCAAATTTCAAATTTCAAATAAATCACTTAATTGATTTAAATTCAGAATTATTATTTACCAAATAAATGTCCCTGCATATGGAAATTATTTAATTTGACGCCCAATCACCTGTAACGGGCGAACACGGCAATAGGTTAGGCGGGATGGCTCCTTCTCCTTATTCGACGTTAGCTCCCGCTCGCAAGATCTGCTCCCTGCGATCGATCCCACCTGCTCCTCGTGCTCGATGCCGAAGCCGCTCGACCCCGCTCCTCATGCTCGACGCCTGCTCGATCCCGCCTCACCTTCCCGCTCGCCTCACCTCTCGACACCAAAATCCCGCACGCGCCTTCCACCTCAGTCGAACACCTGATCCGGCTCCCTTTTTCACCGAAATCCAACAGCGTCTCCAGGACCGAAAACCCTTGCCTCCCTGCACCGAACCGCCTCCACTCGCCCCAGCGTCTCTACACCGAAGTCGCTCGCCCCGCCATCCGCACCGAAACCACTCTTCTCTGCGAACCGAGAGCGACACCTCCCTCTCACACCTGAACCGAAGCCCTAGCCACACCATCCTTCTTCTCAGGCCTTCATTCCAGCTCGTCTCCCTCTTTTTCATAGGGATCGACTCCTGCTTCATGCGAGGCTGCTCCTGCACGCTCCTCAGCTCTGTCTTTCTCCTCTGTTGCGCCCGACGTCAATAGTACGTGAAGCCTCCAGGTACTTCCTTTACCGAACCTGCTAACCAGAGATCTACTAATCTAAATTGAGAAATGAATGGCAGCTTATTCTCATGGATTTGTTTTCTCTGTTCTTATGTGCATCTTTTATGTTTGCTGAGACAGATATGGTTTTAACAATCATACGTCGTTCTAATTTGAAGTGTGGTATCTAGGTTCAAAGCATCTTATTTAAATAGCAGAGAATTACATCTTCTCTTTTTGCTTGTTGAATGAGTGTTGTGGAATTGCTTGAGAGGAAACTACTATGCATGCTCCTAGGTTTGTGGAAGTAAGAAAAGAAATATTATATAACCTAGGAGAAAGCCATTCATTTCAAAAAAAATATGCTGCAAATAAAATTTACTTATGTTTCCACTGTTTTTTGTTTTCTTTTTTCCAAACTTCTTAAATCATTATGGATTGGAAATTAGCTGCAGCTCTCTTGAGATTCAGAAGGAAAGTTGACATACATGTCACTTAATTCTCTTGTATTTATCGTTAAACACTTAAAAAACTAATCTCTACATGCATGCCACCAATTTTACACATGAAGAAGTAGATTTCAGTTTTTTTTTTTAAAAGCTTAAATTATGGTATTTTTGATGTGATGTGAAATGTTTAGGTGTTGGAAATGCAAACGCATAAGAATTGAGTAGTATGTATGTGAATCTTCTTTCGCGTAAAATGTGGCTGTTTTTGGAATGGATTTACATGCAAATTTTTTGCTCAGATTTGTACTGAATTGGAGATTTAAATTTATATATTTTTATTGATTATTCACTGTCTGTTGGAAGGGATTTACATGCAGATTTTGAACCCTTTAAACACCGTTTTTGGGTCATTTTGGCACTGCTTTGGAATTTGAATAAATACAGATTTTTTTTGAGCCATTAGAAGTGTTGTTTGGTGATAAAAAAAATCTTTGTTTAGTGCTTAAAACTGCTTTTTGGTGATTATTAAACTGCTGTAAGTGTTGTGAGAGCTTGTGATGTTGCGAGAGCTTTGTATTATTTCGGAACATGAATGTGTTGTTCAGTGGCATCGTGTGAACCAATTTCGATACGATTTTAATACCGTTGTGCACGATTTTGGCATCGTTTCGGGCTGATTTTGAGAGTGTTGTCATCGTTTTGGGGTTGAAGCTCGATGATTATATTTATTGCTTTGGCCTGATTTCGAGAGCCTTATTTATCACTATGGGTTTCATCTCGATTACAATTTCAACGTTTTTCGGGCCGATTCACTTCCCGTTTTCCCCTTTCGGCTTTTACTCGCTGTGAGTGGTCGGCTCTTCTTTCTTTTTGTTTTGTTTATTTTTAAACGGTTAAGTAAAAAAGTGAATTTCGAATAACTCGAGCAAAGAAAAACACTCTAGCTCACTTCAAGACAAAGCTAACTGCAGCCCATGAATCTAGTGCAGACACCTTAAAGGATAAATTCCATCCACCTAATCTTCAGCAGAAGCTTAGATTTGTGGAAAGACATCCTGATGCGAGAGCCCATCTACCTAACCCACAACATGCTGTCCTAGACCCAGGAAGCACACCCTGTGCAGTGAGAGCCCATCCACCTAATCCTCAAGATGCTTCCTGCAGCTAGAGCACACCCTGTGCTGAGAGCCCATCCACCTAATCCTCAAGACATGCTTCCTGTGACCTAGTAACACACATTGTGTGAGTAGTTCACCCACTTAACCTTCACTACGTACTTCCTAGCACTCTAAGACATCCTGTGAGTAGAGCCCATCTACCTAATCTTCAAGCGCATAGCGAAACTGCACACCCGACTCCAATTCACTAACCGATTAAGACACTGGACACGGACGCACCAAGACGTTGCTCACACTTCCTTAATTAAATCAATCGCGAATTCCCGTAACGACTTAACCAATAACGAAACCAACGCACCGGATTCGATCAACATTACGCTCGCATCCTCCCGACACATCGTGACATTTGTTTGCACACATACTGGATCATCTGACGGCTGTAAGTCGATGTTCGAGCATGGAGGCAACGATAATAATGCTAACGTGTGCTAAACGAGTGATGCGAGAGATAATTGGAATAAGATTCCTACCTCAAGCAACCTTTAATCGATGAGTATGAAAGGACCGATGATACTATTCGCCGATTCTCGTCGAGATCGTTTCCCTACGATCTTAGGCCGTCAAGAATTCCCAAGACGATTAGGAGTGACTACTCGTGACTCTATTATTTTACAAAGATCTTCACAAAAAAAATATCTTTTCGCCCGTTAACAAAAATTCTCGCATAAAAACTTAAACAACTTTTCGTACGAAAACCAAGGACTTCTTCTTATAAAATTTATAAAGGTCCATTGCTAATACTTGGATTGCGTTAAGGATCGCCCTCCGTAGATCATCGAGCTCAGAACTCTTGTCCAAGGCCTGGATAACACATGACTCCACCTCCGAGCCCCCGCCTTTACTGACGTCTCACACCCAGTTTCGGTCTTTTATACTTGCGATTTCTATGACTCGTTTCTTTATTTTCTGACTTTCGTGTCAGGTTTCCTCGCTTCATTTACTTTTCTTGCATGCTTATTTAAATCAACCGCAAATCATGTTATGATTGCAATAATAATCATACAACATTAGCAAATGCCCAGGTACGCTTTTACAGTTTATTTACTGCAATTTACTTTTCAAGTACTTTTTATATACCTGCAATCTGTCTATTCTGCATGCAAAACCTGAACCAAAACTGAAAACAACAAAACAACCCGAGACATCGAAACACATTTGCAAAAACCGTTTCGAACTTTAGGACATTGTGATTGCATTTCAAAGAAAAGCCTCGAACTAACTCCTGCGAGCAACACATCAAAAAGCTGCAGCTAACTCAGCAGGCAACACAAGAAGTAGTTTCGAGCCTAACTCGCAGCAACACAACAGTTAGATTTCGGAGCTAACTCTCGTGCAACACAAAGAAAGAAAGATGGAGCAAACCACAAAGAGAAGGTGGTCGACATTCTACAACAACATAACGAGGAGCTTGGATCGAGCACCAAGAGGACCTTCTTCAACAATCTCATTCCTAGTTTAAATGACAACATATAGCACTTCGAGTCCTTTAGTTGCATGACGTGCCTACCGTCGTAGTGATACATTAATCTTTCGAGAAGCGCGTATAATTTGTGACATCGTACACGATTACGCAAATTACCTGACAAACGGATCCAGCGTGCCTCATTTTTCAAAAAAAAAAAACACTACTTTCAAAATTACTTTAAAAAATCTATATCTTTTATATTAAACTAAATCATTAATTTTATTATCTTTCGAAAAATGCGGCCGACAATGCACTTGATGAAGCATTGGATATGGAGGACAGTTGTATTAATTCCGATCCAATTATACTAAATCCAATAAGTATATGAGTAATCTATCCTATAGAATAATTATTTGAGTTTGATACTCATTCAATCAAACAAGATTTGGTATTAGCCAATCAATTATCCAGTAATTAAAATAGAAAAAGTATTGAGTGACTATGATGTCAGGATTTAAAATTTATTTAAGGTTGGAGATGACAATGTTGTTGGGTTTAATATTAGATTTACAACAATATTTTTTTGTTTCAATTTATCTAATATATAAAGATTGTTTTTTTTTGGAATTTTTATATTGTGGATAGCGCTGTTGAGAAGTGTGAATGGATAATCAATTTTTACTACCCAAGTTTGGATATGAATTTAAGTAATGCATAGTTAAGCAGATGCAGACCAAAACATACTTTGGAGAGGGTACGCTATCTATTTTCATCCCTAGATAGCATAAACATATGGATAATCTATCTTTGATTTAAAAAATAAGTTATTTTTCCTATAAAATTATAAGCTAAAAATATTAAATGTACATGTGGAAAATTTTTGAATTGGTAAACCTATACAGCCATTAGATTTAGAGAATGGACTTCAAGCAATAAATGAGTTGACTACATTATTATCTCTACGTCAAGATTTTGTATAATAAAATCTACATGTCACAAAAAACTATATGAAACAACCTAGGGAGCAGATGATGAGAGATCAAATCATCCATCATGCCGAGCTCAAGTTTCCCTTAGGTCGAGGTAGACTCAACTTGATCAAGCAAGCACTGCTTGTTGCTCTTCCGTCTTTTGCAATCAAAGCCATCAAAGCCTCATGATCTTTGTAACCAAGCACCACCGAGGAGAGGAACAGTTTAGAGTTCATCAATGGAGGAGCACAAGGATGATGGTGATTTAAGGATTGCATGAGGGAAACAAGAAGGAGATTAGGGTGAATGATGACTATTTTGATTAAATCCCTTATAAAAGTAATATTTGCATATCTTTCTAGGATCAATTTTAAATAAACCAAATCACATGATAATGAATTAAGACAACATCAATTTGAGCTCAGCCCTATCACTTGATAAGCTCAAACTAAATCTTTGAAAGAGCTAATTTATACTAGAATTGTATGTTTACTATTCCATAATGAGTTTGAAGCGTCCAACAACAGATATATCATTCATCAACAATAACAACAAGCCTTTATCCCACCATATGGGGTCGGCAACATGAATCCCTTTTCTCCATTGCGTCCTATTGAGTGTCATATCTTCATTTGATTCTAAAAAATTAAGATCATTTTTTATACAACCTGCCAAAGTCTTTTTAGGTCTACCTCTACCTTTCTTAACATAAATCAAATATAAACTATCTACTCTCATAATCGGATCATCAAATGATCGACATTTAATGTGACCAAACCATCAAAAATGACTCTCTAATTTTGTTCGCCATTGGAGCTACACCAACCCTTTCGCAGATATATTGCTTTCACATTTTATTGCTAAGAGTCAAGTCACTCATCCACCGAAGAATTCTCATCTATGCAATATTTAAACTAGTTTTATGCTTCTCTTTTATAGGCCAACAATCTGCGCCATAAAGCATTGCAAGTATCACCGCCATCTTATAAAAATTTCCTTTGAGCTAATTTTCTATCACACAATAGACCGATGCATTCCTCCCATTTCAACAATCCAACAAGAATTCTACTAATAGCATCCCCACCTATACCGCTATCACTTTGAACAATAGACCCGAGATATCTAAAGCATTCACTCCTTTTAATGATTTGATTACCCATTGTTACAAATCTGAACAAAAGCCTCCATACTCTAATGTAGACCTCCATAATTCAAGTTTGTCCTAAACTCTCTCTAGCCTTATTCACAAGAATAATATCATCAGCGAAAAGCATGCACCAAGATACATCCTCCTATATGTCCAGTAAGTGCATTCATAACTAAAACAAAAAGACTTGGGTTTAAAGCCGATCCTTGATGTAATCCAACTGAAATAGGAAAATACATGGTCAATCCTCCTACAGTTTAAACACAAATAACAACTCTAATATACATATCTTTCTTGACTTGAAGATAAGTCATATCAACACCTTTCTTTTCTAGAACACTCCAAAATACTTCTCTTAGAACCTTATCGTAAGCTTTTTCTAAATCAATAAAAATCAAATGTAGGTCCTCCTTACTCTCTCTGTACTTCTCCATCAAACCTCTCAATAAATGTATAGCTTCCATAGTAGACTTGCCCGACATAAATTCAAATTGATTATGAGAAATTTTTGTATAACGCCTTATCCTATGTTCAATTACTCACTCTCATAATTTTAATGTATAACACATAAACTTAATTCCTCTATAATTTGCAAACTCTTATGCATCTCCTTTCTTCTTAAAAATGGTGAACAAAATATTCTTACTCCACTCCTTAGGCATCCTTTTAGTTTTTAAAATTATATCAAAAAGTTTAGTAAGATAAGAAATTCTCAAATCTCCTAAATATTTTCACACTTCTATTAGGATATCATCGGTATCTACTGATTTTCTAACCTTGGTTTTCTTTAAAGTTTCCTCAACTTCCTTTTTACTATTGTGAAGGTAAAAATAAAAAGTTTTGTTATTATTAACTATATTAAAATCACTAAGGTAGATTGTATTTTTAAAAACTTCATTGAAATGATTATCAAAATATCTCACCCACCTATGTTGAATATCTTCATATAAAAAAATATTTTTTGATTTTCATCTTTAATACACTTCACTTGAATTTAAAAATTTTACTTGAATTTAAAAATTTACTTATTTTTCTCTTTGTATGACTAGTTTATACATATATCATTCACCTTCTTTAGTATCTAACCTATTATAAAAGCCATTAAAATCAGATACATCATTTGAATAAACATCAAAACAATCTGATATAAAATATAATTATAAATTTAATGACTAGAAAGCTTTGAAAAAGATGTGAATCTAACCTGCGGAAAAAACCTTTTTGCCTCCAGATTTAAATTTCTTAATGTTTCTAAGATCTCTTCAATTCTGGCATGTGAAGAGATTCCAACTGTGAACTTCTCAGGCAAATCATTTACAACAACCAAACTATAACCAGGCTCCTTCTTCAACCCACTACCTTTCAACAACTTCCATGTCATGGAGACACTATCCCATCTGGCATATGAAGCATACAAAGTTGATAACAAAACAAAAGGAGAGCTTGTGGTGGGTTGAAGCTCCAATAGCTCCCTTGCCACCCTCTCCCCAACAACAAGATTCCCATGAAGCCTGCAAGAAGAGAGTAAGCTTCCCCAAATAACACAGTCATTTCCAAATGGAAACATTCTTGCATAGGCTTCAGCTTCTTCTAATCTTGAAGCTCGGCCAAGCAGATCGATAATACAAGATAGATGCTCAATTTTAGGAGGGTTCCCATAAATTTCTTCCATGGAATCAAAATAAGTTTTCCCCTCATCCACCAAACCCGCATGATTACAGGCTGCTAGAAGTCCAGTGAATGTGGCAGAATCTGGCTTCACTCCATTGGTATTCATGTCCTCAAAAACTTTGATGGCAGTCCTTCCAAGTCCATGGTAGCCAAGTGATGTAATAATTGTGTTCCACGAAACCAAATTCCTATTTGACATGCAATGAAAAATATGATTCGCATATTTAATCCAGCCACATTTGGCATACATGTTCATGATTGCATTAAAAACTCCAACATCTAGTTCAACAATAGCTCTGATGAGATGGCCATGCATCTGAGCACCGTATCTAACAAAAGACAGTTCAGAACAAGCAGCAAGAGCACCTGCTAACGTAAAATTATCAGGATTCAATCCATAGGCCTCCTCCATCTTTCTGTATGTCATTAAGCCCTTGTCATGCTCTCCAAAATAAGAACATGCAGCAATATATGCGTTGCAAGTAATGACATCTTTCTGTTTTATAGAAATGAAAGTATTTTCAACATCATCAATTGTACCACATTTGGAATACATAGTCAAAATCACATTGCCAACAAAAGCTGTCCTGTTAAGTCCAACCTTAATTGTTTGACAATGAAGTTCTTGTCCAGTAAATAAATCCTCCTTCACAGTGCAAATCCCCAAAACAGCCACATAAGAGAACTGATCCGGATGCAAACCTTGTTGGTTCAATACTCTGAACAGCTCCCAGCCTTTTTCCAGTTGCAAGTTCTCTCCTAAGCCTGTAATCATAGTATTGTAAGAGACCAAATTTGGTTTGGAAATGTTGCTAAATATCAACACGGCATGCTCTATGCAGCCACATTTCATGTACATTGACAGAAGTGAGTTGTAAACGAAAGAGATGCCACCATAACCAGATTTCAGAGAATGTGCATGGGCCTGTTTTCCCTGAGGCAGGGCTAAAAGGCTTGCACAAGCACTGATTATACTGGCATATACATATTCATTGGGCTGCAAATTCATTTTAGTGAAGGTGTTCAAAGCCATTGAAGCATTTCCAGTCTGTTCATAGCCAGAAATGAGAGCTGACCACGAGACGAGGTTTTTGTTTGGCATACGGTCAAACACTTGCTGCGCATCTTTTAAATAATTGCACTTTGCATACATATTGATTACATGGTTGCATACGAAAACTTTGGATTCTGAACCAACCTTGGTGAGGAAAGCATGGAATGAAGCACCATATTTGGCTGCTCTGACCTTGGAGCACTGCTGCAGGAGTGTGCTCAGCTTCTCTTGGATCATGAGTGGTCACATAAGAATAAGCTACAGCAACAGTAAGTAAACTCCTGAAAAATGAAAGGGGACTTGGAATAAAAAACCAAATGACAATTCTACTTCCACAAAAATCGAGAGAAGAACTAGATTTGGCTGCTCCAATTCTGAAGAACTATGGAAAGACTGTGCTCTTTGATGAAGCATAGGCATATGGATGGTACTTATCTGTCTTATTTGATTTGACTAACTCGGATATGAGTCTAATTAATCGATTTAATAGGATAACCATTCAGTTTTACTTTTTAAAACATTAACATTAGGATTATCTCACAAGTTTTGTTATTAGCATGTCAATGACCCTATAATAAATCACATAAGGAGTGACTATGTTGCTGAGATTTAAAATTCAATTGTTGTATTGAGATTATAATGTTATTAGAATTTATGTTTATTTAGGATAATATTATTATTTCAATGTGTCAAATAAACTTCTTTGTTTTTTCAATTTTATACTGTTTGTAGTATCCATCATGAAGTGGGAATGGATGACCATTTTTTATACACATGAACACGGATACCAGTTTAAGCAGTGATTTAGTTGATCAGATATGTGTCCAAACATACATTATTGGAGGGGACACTCAGTTAGTTCTGATCCCTAGACGGCACAAGCATATGCTGGAACAATAGGTGGCAAAGCTCAAAAAAGGTGAAACATAAAGAGAATATAAAACAACTGATATTTTCCAATTTCTTTCTACAATTAAAGCACAAACTCAACAACCCCATTTCTAAACTAAAATTTATATAAACTATGAAATTGCATTTTAAACAAAATATTATGATGACAGGTACATATATCTCAAAATTTCTTGTTTGAATCCATCTTCGTCAGTGGAAAACCAATATTTTCACACATATATATCTTTGAAGTATAACAAGGTTGTAGATAATTATGAAGTTAGCACACCAATGATTGTCGACCTGAAATAACTAGAATAAAGTTAATGTCGATGATGAATACTTCAACAAAAAAAATGCCCATTCCATTTCATGACTATCATCTCGCACATGGAATCCACAGTTAGTTAACTCCGTCTTTATTGGATTATATAATAGACTAAGCCAATTAGATACTCGTCTTAAATCAAAATTGTATTAGGGTCATGTGATGAATAAATTCAGGTGCATGAGTAATCTATGACTTAGAAAATAAGTTATTTAGTTCCATCATCATTAATTTAAAATATAAAATGTGCATCAGGAAAAAATCTAATTGGTAATACCATACAAGCATGAAAGTTGGAGAATAGGTCTTGAGATAAATAGCACACAAAATTATCTGAAGGCGATGGTTTTGGATCATAATATCTATATATTATATAACAAGAATATATGCATCGACCTGGAGATTAGATGATTAGACCTCAAATTAACAATAAGATTGAAATCAACTTTCATCTAGGTTGAGGTCAACTCAATTCATTCAAGCAAATACTAAAACTTTAACAACATTGTTCTTCATCTTCACTAACCAAATCAATCACGACCATGATCTCCATGACTAAGCATCACTGGGAGGAGTGATTCAAAGTTCGTCAATAGATATATAGGATGATAAGGGTGAGTTAGCTATTGTAAAAGTGGAAATAGAAGCATGAAATTAGGGAGCATGTGACAATTTTCACTGAAACCATTGTAGGGCTATTTGGTTGGATGCATTTTGTTATGAAAAATTATAAATCTGAATCTTGAATAGTAGGAAGCTTTTATATTAGGAAACTTGCTATTAGGCAAACTAATTAGAGGAGATCTAATAACAAGGTGTTGACCTCATTTTTATGAGGTCATTTTCTTCCTCTCCTTGGACTCTAGGTTCTAGCCGTAGGATTTCCTTTATTGACTCTCCTAATGGACTAGTGCTGGGACCCACCCTTCTTAGAAATTCAAGTCACTTCCTGTTTCACTTGCAGGGTCTCGCATGGGTAGTCTCAAATCACCATTTGATTGAGTGGTTGTTTTCACGAACCATCATCATTTGGTCAAGTGGTTAAGGACCACCATGCGGAGACTCGAAGAGAATTCCTATAGAGTCGGGAAAGCCCTAAGAAAACTCTTAGATTTAGGAGATTCCATTTCATGGTGCACCCTAATTCTCACTCACATAAACACCAAAATTCACATTATTTACACCTATAAAGGTTTCACAATTAATCAAAACATAAATCAATTTTTGCAACGATCGATCACGGATCAAAATTTGAAAAAAAATTGACTTCAACGCATTTTCTACCTGATCGTCGACGAAGTTGTCCGGTCGACCCCGGATGATGAAACGGACTGCGCCGGTGCGTCCGAAAAGTCGACTTTAGCAAGAGAATACACCCTTATTGATTATGTTCATTGCACGGAAAAATACGCGAATTATTACATGAATTCGGTGCGCAAATAGATAAAATTATCCGGATGACCTCAAATGACCAAATGGACTGTGGCGGTGCGTGCGGGGCGTCGAACTTAGCTGTGGGAGACATCTGGTTTGCTATGATTTCATGCACGAGCAAATAGTGCACGAATCAGGAGATTATAATATTAAATATTATAAAATTAATATAAAAAAGAACATTTTCATTTCTACTTAAATCCCTAATCACCCTCGCCTCTCTCCCGCGCTCGGTCCAGCCACTCGAGGGCTCCCAGGCTTGCGTGGCATTCCTCCCTCTCGCTCGGCATTTCGATCGGGCTAGCTTGCAACCTATCTGTCGCGCGAGCACTAGTGGATTAAATTCTCAACATCAAAAGTTGATATTTAAATCCTATTTAAACCAACAAACTTAAATCACCAATAGAAATTAAATTCTTAACATCAGAAGTTGATATTTAAATCCTATTTAAACCAACAAACTTAAATCACGGAATAAGCTGTCAAACAATTGACAAGAATTTAACTGGATTTAGCCTCAACTATATCAAATAGTTTTCAAGATTTAACTGCCTCGGGAATTCATAAATCCGGATTTAAAGGATCTACTAAATCCTATTTAAGATAAATCCTACTAGCAGCCAAACAGCAGCTAATATTACTTACTATAAACCGAACACATATTCAAAGTATTATATCGAAGTTGGGAAGATGCTGGTCATTCATGACTTTGAAGCTGAATTTACAGATTGAACATTTAAATAGCAGATAAATTCTTCTTTTTCAATAAACATCAAAGAAACCCGATGTAAAGTACAACTACATCTGCAATGACCGTAAAACTTTGAAACAGAAGTAAATCTAACCTAGAAAGTAAATCGCAAGCATGGGTCCAGTCTCTACTTCGTCATACACAGGAGGCAGCAGAACATCCATGACGTTTCGGCGGCCGATTCGTCCAGCGTACGCTTGTCAACATCAACCGAATCGTGGCATGCGCCGCCCACGAGAGGCGGCATCGGCATGGCCGAGCTCGACTGCGTACTGGTCAGGTGCGGCGGTCGGCGGCGGCACGGGAGGCTGGGGAGGTGCAGCAGTGGACTGCTAAGGGAAAAAGGAATCGCTTGGAGATTTTGGGGATTTCGGCTCGAATAGAATTAGTGAGACTCAAGATCGCTCGTTATATCCGATTGCTGAGTCGAGTCGGCTGGGTGTAGGTGAGTCAAGCCATATTGAACTCAAGCTCGACAAGCGGCTCTTGAACCGAGCTGAATGAGCTAACAAGCGAATCCAATGCTAACCCTGTCTCGACTCGTTAGCTCTTAGCCGACTCATTTAAAAAATATTAATATAAAATATCCTCAAAATGTATTAAATTTTAAGACTTCATTTGTAAACTATTAAAAATATTGAAAAAAATATTATTTTGTATTTTATATTAAGTGATTTCTTATTATTTCTCTTCTAATTGGCTAATTGCTCATTATTTTAGTCATTTTATTATAACACTATCATAAATTAATATGATTTTCCTTTTTATTATAATAAACAAGAGGTTTTGTGAGTCGGCTCGAATTTATAGACTTATAGCTCGAGCTCTAGGTCAAACTCGAGAAAATATTAATCAAGCTCAAATTCAAGTCGAAGGTGACTTGCACTCAGTTCAACTCGTTTACCTCCAGCTCAAATCAAATTGAGTTGGTTTCAATTGAGTTATTTGCACCAGTTTCAACTTGGAATCGACTCGATTCAGCTTAAAATTAAAACTGAATAGCTCAAATTGAGTTATTTGGATCCATTCTAGCACAAAATCTGCTCATAATTGGCATGTGACTTGTTACATTCAATTTCACTTAACCTTATATATACAATTTTTATAAATAAAAAATATTGCGTGCCGACCTCGATCGAGTTCAAAACAATTCTTGTGTGGCTTGAAATCGGCTTGAAATCAACTCGATGAAAAAAAAAAAAATTGATTCAAAATTTGGCTCATAACACCGCTCATTTATTTTGATCTGATATCAATTTGAGCTTGACACATAAAAATGTATCAGCGTGAATCTCAAAGCTGATGGACGATTTAAGAAGAAGACATGGATGATTGAGCGTAGCTTCGACGATCATTCCAGATAAGTATTGGCGAAAGAAGCACCTTATCTAAACAATCGGCAGAAGTCATCAAGAGAAAATCTCATAGGGCAGTAATCAGCTTTCAGGACGATCGACGAGAGTACTCTTTCGGACTATATCGACCGAACCAAGTCTTGCTAGGCGATCGACAACTTTCATCGATAGAATCAGCCCCGGTTTTATTATATGTAAATAACTCTGTAATTATCAAAAAGCCTCACTTACAAAGTTAATAATGTAAGGGGATAATATGTACTTTTGTAATATTATAACCTAGGCCTATAAATAGGGGTTCGTATTATGAATAAGGGACATTTTTTTGTTTTTCTATTAGTACTCTCTCTCTCTCTCTCTTAAATCACTTCTTAATAGAACGTTCCATTCATTGGGTGTGTTTCTCATACATTTTTTTATTCAACATCCTTTTAAAGTGCGGTGAGCGTGGAAACATGTCGTCAAGAAGAAGAGAAGTCCGGCAACAACAATAGGGAGAGTCTAGTAAAGTAACGATGGAATAACAACATGAACCCAAGAGTTTATGGAAGAATTCATTCAACAACGCCTGCAAGATATGAGAACTCAGATCACCAATCAGATGTCAGAAAAATTCGTAGAAGTTCTTAGGGTGGTCGCTGGTGCTACTTTTTTAATGTGCCAAAATTTATGAACTCAGATATATATATATATATATATATATATATATATATATATATATATATATATATATATATTAATTTAGTTTTCTATTGAGTCACCCAATTAAACTCAAGTATATGTATCACTCAAGTAATATAGGGCTCTAGTTGAGTCATGGATATCGATCTCATATGGAGAAAAATTAATTTTATGGTGGAGCACAGAAATCACTTCTCGAATCACAACACAATTGCAGTAATTATAATTCTTAAAATAGAGACAAACAGTTGTAGTTACTAATTCGACCAAAATACATTCTAACATTCTAGCAAGTTAAATTAACACAATATTAAATTTATAACAAAGTGAAAAACCTACCTCGCACATAGACTAATCCTTGGTTGATTTCATGAGGATTTGCATAAAACTCCTCCACAACCGGGACAACTACGGCGGTAGTAGTATAACATAACATTGACCAATGTCTCTGAATAATGATTTCATCAATTCTAGTAGTAGGAGAATTCGCACCTTGATTCACAAAGCTTCACTCTTTAATCAACCTCATCTTTAAGATAATCTTGTTGAATAGACGTTGCGCTTCGAAACTGATGAACTTTCTATGGTTGAAAACATGAAATCTTGAAGTTTCTATCGAGTCGGAATCCATTTGGACAAGATTTGGGATCTTCCTTTTCATTCCTCTGGTAGTTCATGCGTCTAGGGGCAGTTTTTTGGAGTTTAAGTGTAAGAATTGCGGCATAGAACCACCAAAACTCGAATTTAAAGATGAAAAATTGTTTTCTGAACAGTGGCGCGGTCCGGCGCTAGTTCAAATTTTGCCAAACTTTGCTTTGTCTAAATTCTTTCCAAATTTCGATTCGATTCATTTCTTAAATGTTGTTCATGATATTTAAGGAAGGGTAGGACTTAATTAAGTAACAAACATACACAAATCACACATCAAAAAAGCAAACATTTAATAATTGTGGGTTGCCTCCCACAATGCGCTTGGTTTAACGTCGTCAACCTGACATAACTTCAAGTTATTCAGGTTGGTCCAACATTAAAACCTCCTTAAAATTAGATCTATTGCCTTCAAAATATGGTTTTAATCTTTTTCCATTAACTTTGAATATTCTTCCAGATTTAGGGTCTTCGATAATCACAACTCCAAATTGATAGATTTTTACGACAGTGAAAGGTCCTGCACATCTAGATTTCATTTTCTTAGGAAATAATTTCAATCTAGTATTGTACAGTAATACTTTTTGTCCTGGTTCAAATTCCTTTTTAGCAATCTTCCGATCATGCCATATTTTTCTTCTCTCATTGTATATCCTATCATTATCATATGATTCATTTCTGATTTCTTCCAATTCATTCAATTGCAACAGTCTTTTCTCGCCAGCGTCTTTCAAATTAAAGTTCAATTTCTTTATCGCCCAATATGCTTTATGTTCTAATTCAATTGGCAAGTGATAAGTCTTTCTAAAGAATAATCTGTAATGGGACATTTCTATAGGAGTTTTATAAGCAGTTTTGTATGCCCATAAAGCAGTGTCTAATTTAGCAGACCATTCTAATTTCTCAGGTTTAATAAATTTCTCCAAAATTCGTTTAATTTCACGATTAGATACCTCTGCTAAGCCATTAGTTTGTGGATGATAAGCTGTAGAGATTCAATGCATAATATTATATTTTTCCGCCAATCTCTGAATCGGATTATTCCTAAAATGGGATCCTCCATCAATGATGATTACTCTAGGCATTTCATATCTTGTGAAAATATTTTTCATTAAAACCTCGAAACACTTCTAGCATCACCCTTATGTAAAGCTATTGCATCAATCCATTTTGATATATAATCAACAACAATCAGTATATATATATATATATATTTCCAAATGAAGGTATAAATGGTCCCATAAAATCTAATCCTCAAGCATAAAAAATTTCAACTTTCAAATTAAAATTAAGAGACATTTCATTTCTTCTAGATATATTGTCTATTTTCTGACATCGATCACAAGTTTTGATAAATCTATAAACATCTATGAAAATAGTAGGCCAATAAAATCCAGATTGCAAAATCTTATATGTAGTTCTATCAATTCTGAAATGTCCTCCCAATTCAGAATCATGACATTCTCGAATAATTCTTTCAGTTTCTTCATAAGGCACACATCTCATAATAATAAGATCATTGCATTGCTTATACAAATAAGGATCTTCCCAAAAATAAAATTTAGCATCATGTTTAAATTTTTTTCGCTGTTTCAGGTGGTAAAATATTACTAACAATGTAGTTTATAATATCAGCATACCACAGTAAATTTCCTTCACTAATATTATATAGTTGCTCATCAGGAAATGTTTCTATTATTTCCCTTTCAAATTCATCCAAATTAGGTTGTTCAAGTTTTGATAAAAGATCAGCTATTTGATTATCGACCCATTTTCTATTAACAATCTCAAAATCGAATTTTTGCATTAAAAGTATCAATCGAATCAGTCTTGGTTTAGCATCCTTCTTTTTCATTAAACATTTAATAGCTGAATGATCAGTATGCACTATACATTTAGCTCCAATTAAGTAAGATCTAAAATTTTCAAAGGTATAAACGATAAATAATAACTCTCTTTCTGTAGAGATGTAATTAATTTGAGCATCAGTAAGAGTTTTACTAGTGTAGTATATAAATTTAAAGATTTTCTCATGCATTTGCCCTAAAACCACTCTAATAGCATAATCACTAGTATCACACATTAATTCAAATGGTCTCTCCCAATCAGGTGAAACTATTATAAGAGTGGCGATTAATTTTTCCTTTAATAGATCGAAAACTTTAAAGCATTCATCGTTAAAATCAAACTTTCTATCTTTTTCCAAAAGTTGGCATAGAGACTTAGTAATTTTTGAAAAGTCTTTAATGTATCACCTGTAGAATCCTACATATCCCAAAAAGCTTCTTACCCCTCTCACAGTTGTTGGAAGTGGTAATTATTTTATAACTTAAATCTTTACAGGATCTATTTCCATGTCATATTCAGATATTTTATGCCCAAGCACAATTCCTCCTGCAACCATAAATTGACATTTTTTCCAGTTTTTGACTAAATTTGTTCTTTCTCATACCTCTAAAAATTTTTCTAAGTTGTGTAAGCATGTATCAAATGAATCTCCAAATACTGAGAAATCATCCATAAACACTTCTATTCCATCATCTATTGAAATGTTGTAGGAGCATTAGATAATCCAAAGGACATTCTTCTAAAAGCAAAAGTTTCATAAGGGCTAGAAAATGTAGTCTTTCGATCCTCGGAGCACAGGTATTTGGTGATAACCTGTATGTCCATCCAAAAAGCAATAATACTTAGTGTCCGTCGACCTCATTTTCGATGAGGTCTTCTCTTCTTCTCTTTAAGATTTTAGGATCTGAGCTCTTAAGCTTTTCCTTCGACTATCTTAGAGGATTAGAATCGGGACCCACCACCTAGAATTTCAAACCACTTCTTAACTCCCCGCAAACTCCACAAACTCGACCGTAGACCCCTAATCACCTAGAGGGTTGAAATCAAGTGTGGAAGTTTAAAGGATGAGTTCCTATAGGACTCTTCGGCCTCAGATCGCCCCGGTGGCCTCGGTCTCGGTGAGGGGCTGACTTACACACACTTATACACTACACACTACACTTCCATATACCTCCTAAAACCACACCTATACCTAACTTGACCTCCTGACTCATGTAAGTGATTCACATGAATGGTCCTTAACCCCTAAGCCCTCGCTAAGAGTGTTGAGAACAACATAATGAATGCCTCAAATGAGTCCCTTCATGGCTCATATGGGCTTGATGTGGCTTCATGGCTCAACCAAAATGATTTTATTCCACTTATATTTACCCAATCTTCAATTTTCCAAATTTTCAATTTTTGACCCCCGGGACCTTACACCCGCCTAACCTACCAAATGTCCTTGAAACTGCCCAAATTTCTCAAAATTTCCAAATCACCCAAAATTCTCCAAAATCATTCCCAAACATTTCCTCCCCACTCAAATTGATCATCCATAGCCAAAAATACCAAAAATTCCAAAAATACCCCCCAATACCCTCCAAATACCCAAAATACCCCTCTTAGCCAAAAAATCCAAAAATTCCAAAAATTCCCAGAAAATTTCAGAAAATCCCAAATATTCCCAATTTCATTTTTTTCAACTACACCATGGGCCAATTTTGTCAATTTACCCCACTTTTATCAAAACCCCCAATTTGACCCATTTTAACCCAAAGTAAACCCAATGTCAAACCTAACCTACCCAATTGACCCAAATTCTGGTCCAATTCAATTCTAAACTTCAATTCAATATCCCCAACACCAATCTAGACCAAATCCAAGCCCAATTTGATTGGCATTGGGATCCAATTTCACTTTTGGCCTTAAAGCCCAATTTGGACCCATGACCCAAACCTAACCCAAACTCACCCAATTCAACTCCAATTAACCCCAAATCTTTTCTAAATCTTCCTTAACATCCCCATAAACAAAACACTAACATGATTTGCCCAAAATTTAGACCCAAACCCCACTCAAATTCAACCCAAAAATCAAAAAGCCCAATTTTGACCTAAACCTAAACCTAGCCCAAATGAGCCCAAATCCCAAAATCAAAACCTAACCAAAGCCAAAACCTCTTTGAAACACTCCCATAAACATTTCCCAACATTTATTTTACATCAATTTCAACTCTAACCCAACTTTGGCCCATGGTAGCCCATTCTCGCCCACCTTAGCCTCTTTACCAAAAAGGCCCATGTCCAACCCAATTCAAACCCAAATCACCTCAAATTTGTTTCAAACCACTCATGACACATCCCTAAACCAAACTCAACAATTATTTGGCCCAAGCCTTTACCAAAATTTCATCCCAAAATCCATTTTAAAAATTCAAAAGCCCACTTTCCTAAACCATTTTAAAAGCCCATCCTTTACCACATTCAAAGGCCCAAAATTGGTCCCAAAGCCCATATGACATTTCCCCTTATCATACTTTCAATTAAACTCAATACCTAAGTCCTAAATTCATCATCAAATCATTCCAAATCAAGTTCCATACAAATTTCCATCAAATTACCAAAAATTCCTATAATCCATTTTCATGAAATCGACCAAGCTTTCCCCAAGCCAAAGGTGAGCCATGAAGCCATGCATGAGCCACATGTGAGCCATGAGAGCCTTGGACACTCCACCATACCATATTAGGTAGGAAGGAGGGACCCTTTCCTTAATCCCTAAAGCTCATTAACCTTTAATCATGATTCACCTAAACCTAAATTTAATCCAAATATATTTGGATGGAGACTTCTCCATGCCAAACCAAACTGATCCCTTTGATCCCCCACAAGCACCCAAAGCCACCTCGAAGGGTGCACCAAGCCCAAATGGGTGGGTTGACCCATTTAGACCCAAAACTAGCCATGCCCCATTCTACTTTAGATCAAAGCCTTTACACTCGCCATTGCCAATCGTCTGCACAAACACCCAGCCCTCGACCCACTCGACCCCGAGGTGACCTCGCCTCGCCGGCCACCCACCGCCGCCGGAAAACGCCATGGCCGAGAGCTCACATGTGAGCCAACTTTGGAATTCTCACTCGCCGAGCCGCCCCATCCCCAGCGGCCATTATGGCCGTTCTTCACATGCCAGGAGCAACTCGATCCCAGCCTCAACACCCCCCGGAGAGCCTCCACCATGCCTATTTAAACCCCTCACCCTCTCGGCCATGAGAGGTGCCGAACCAAACCTTAAGGAAACTCGCCAAAATTGTTCCGTACTACTCCCCACACATGGAGGACTTGATCCCCACCGAAATCCCCCGCCATTTCCTCTCTCGCGAGCTCAATTTCGTAGTCGAAATTCAAGCCCAAAACCAGGACACTTCTTCACAGCGAGCCAATTCCCAAATCGATTGGTCCTACACCTTCACTCGGACCAAGAGGAGAAGTTCCCCACCGAAAGCCCCATCTCCAGAGCCACCCAGCCTGCTCCAGCCCTCCAAGCTTTGTGATCGGCCGTGGTCGAAGTCCAACCTGGACAATTCACTGCACCGAGAGACTTCATCCGGAGCTTACTAGATCCAATCGAAGGTGCAACAACTCTCGCATCGAAGCTTCACTTCTCCGAGCAAAGGTATGGACACCCTCTTCTTCCCGAGCTTCTAGAGATTCTCATTTTAATTCGAGTCAATTTAAATGCATGTTTACCGTATGGATGTGTTCGTCTCTTCAAGACGAATCCATAGAGCATAAGAACACAAAAATCCATCGAGAATCGAGTGAGAAATTAGGGTTAGAAGGTCGACGGTCACGGTGCACACCCGCCGTAGACGATGACCGGGAGCCGTCTGGATCGAGCGTGTATCGAGCGGACGGCCCAGATCGAGCCGGACCGCGCAATGGTGCATGAACCGCGGGCCCCGGAGCGTCGAGTCGGATGGCGGCGCCGAATCGGGGAGACGATGCGTGCGCCTTCGGAGTCGCCGAGGGTGGCGTGGCGCCGCGTGGATAAGTAGGAAATTAGGGTTATTTTCTATTTATTTAATTACCGTAACTTTGAAAATCCATAACTTTATGTAGGAAAATCACAAAAATAAAATAAAAATACCCTTCGCTCAGATGAACGAGGAGAATAATGTGGAAAATAAATCATTTAATTTCATCAAGTATTTTATTTTTTTATAATTTATTTACTCTCTTCATACATTTAATTCTCCATGCATGTATACAATTCACCATGGCATGAGACCATAGAGCTTTGAAGCCTCCGAGCTCGGGAACATTTCCCGAATTTTCCAAGGTCAGAGGCCATCTCGTGAAAAGTTATCGATTTTTCAAATTCATGTCATTGTTTTCGAGTATTTTAATTCCAATAAATAAGCATATTGTGAAATAAATTCTAGGAAAATTTGGTGATGTTCCTTATGACCAGAGAACCCTAGAAAAATAGACTCGAGTTAATTCACTCGCATTAACCCTAATCGCTTAAACACTCAAAATAGGTCTCTAATTAATTAGAGCTAACCATACATCAAATTGACTTGAAATCAATTCTCCACTGACCTTTAGGATCAGAGGAACCCACCATAAAAGTTTGAAGTCAATTGGACTTGGTTAGCTCTATTAATCGGTTGATTAAGCCACTTAGTCATTTCAAACTTTAAAAATTCATAACTTTCAAAATATCTTTCAAAAATTCACCAAATTGGTTTTGGAGCCTCTCTGATATCAGGGGAATTTAAGAAAATTAAAATTTCAATTTTCTAAAAAAGTTGATTTTTAATATTATTTTAATATTTTTAATAATTAAAAAATAATAAAAATCACAAAAATAATAAAATTCACCAAAATGTCACATTTTGAATTTTAATCACTTAGGAACAAACCCCATATTTTTCTTAGGCCTATTTGGTGAGATATTAATTTTTAAAGCTCTAGGGTAATTTTAAAATTAAAAAATGTATTTTCTAGCATTTTCACTAAAATAATTATAATAAATCAAAGAAAAATCAGAAAATTGTAAAATTTGGTTCTCTGGAATCCTTGATATCAGAGAGAATTTTAAAAATTATAAAATTCATTTTTCAACATTTATTTTATTTTTAAATTAATTAATACTCCAGAACTTAAAATAATTCTAATAAATAAAATATAATTCAAAAAATCACAAAAATTGGTCCAAGTGGTCCTCTGGTCATTAGGAATGTGCCATAATTTTCTTAAGGACAGAAACTTTCCCTTGGTCATATTATTAAATTTTCCTTGGAAATCCTTATTTTCCACCAAAAATAATTATATAAATAATTTAAATACAGAAAAATCACATTTTCTCCTCTGATGTCTTTATTGACATATGAGTGAAGTCACATAAAAATTTCAAGTTCATTTGAGTTCAATTTAGTGAGTTATAAAATTATTAAGCTTGAAGGGCAAAATGGTAATTAAAATCTTAACCCTTTAATTAAAACTTTAGGTTTAATAAAAAATTAATAGGTAAAATATTTGATCCTAATCTGATTTGGATGATTGAAATTTAATAACTAAAGGGTAGAAACCTACTAAACAATTTAAAATAATTGAAATAAACCTTAATTAAATAATTGATTAAATTTGGAAGAATAATGAAATTGGAATTATTAAAATAGGGATATTATTAGGAGGAGATTTGTTCTTCAATTTAAAAATCCCTAAATTAATCATCCCAATAATATTTAACTTCCTAATTAAAATGATAATCCAAATTTAAGATTTAAAATGCTAAAAGACTTAACCTTTAAATTAAATTAAAGTTAAATTATTTAAAACAAATTCCTTTAAAATTAAAAAAAAAATTAAATTAAAAATTAAGAATTAAATTAAATTAAACTAAATTAAATTAAATTAAATTAAATTAAATTAAATTAAATTATATTATATTATAATTAAATTAAATTAAATTAAATTAAATTAAATTAAATTAAATTAAATTAAATTAAATTAAATTAAATTATATTATATTATAATTAAATTAAATTAAATTAAATTAAATTAAATTAAATTAAATTAAATTAAATTAAAACTAAATTAAATTAAATTAAATTAAATTAAATTAAATCAAATTAAATCATATTACATTAAATTAACTTAAGTTAAATTAATTTAAATTAAACCACATTAAATTAAATTAAGTTAAATTAAATTAAATTCAATATATAAAGACATGAAGAATTCAAAAACAAATCTAAAATAACTTGAACACTATTCCAAACTTAAATCATTAATTTGAAATTAAAATTCAATCACAAATCATTAAATATCATTTCACTTCTCAGAGCTTTTACTATTATAACTCCTAAATGGAATATCAAGTGAAATGACACTTCACTCATAAGGATATTCAAACATCCTAATTCACCGAGCAAGAAATAAAAACTTAACTCAAACACCCTGGATGATTAATTCACTCAACAATGTAATTCATTCTGACTTCAGACAATCCCCGAAATATCGAAAAGATGTTTAAGATTCGTCTTAAACACTTCCTCAATATGATGGAATGTCCTTAAGAACAAATCGAGCTTAGTTGTTCTTTGGTGAAGAAAACCAACCTTAAAACCAAAATCGAAGACCTAGACGTCATAGAGATGACTAGCTATGGATTGGAACTCGGTAGAAAACCATAACCTTTCCCTAGCCTTTACCTAGGAACTTACTTTAAATGCTTAAATATTTTAACTATGTTTTAAGTGCAACTTGGGATGACGGGAAGACCCTCCAGTGTACACTTTTATTTTATTGCGATTTATTCTATCGCAACTTATTTAATCGCATCGCACTTACTTTTCGTACGATAAACAACAGATTGCATGAAAACCTACACCTTTAGGACGTAAACCAAAACCGAAACCCATAACTAAATTAAAAGACACTACAAGATAAAATTCACCTCCACAACATTTCAAAATATAAAGCAACTCAAAATTTAATCACAAACGTAACAACAAAACTACAACTATAACTAAATCAAAACGTCTTGTTGGATGATCGTGAATACCTCTGATGATGTAACCTACGTGTTGCTAACTGGATTTCCCACTGCCTAAATGAAAGTGTGGAACTCATTCAACTGAGTTTAGCAAATTCATCCGAACTAAGTGAATCCGATAAAAATAATGATGCCTAAGGATGGAACCGCGGATCTTAACCGTGTCGTTATAATCAACTTTAAGATTTGTTTTGATTAAAACACAAAAAACACTTGGAAATTAAGACTTCTCTAAACCAAAACACTTTTCTCATCCCTCGATTTATGATTTCTAAAACTAAACCTCTCGCAACAACAAGGAGCTCTGGAGCATGGTGGGCAACGACGGCCATCGTCGCCAAGAAACTCGAATCTACGTCAGCAAAACTTTCCTAGAACTAAACAACAAAGCCATAGGACTTCGAGGTAGTTTCGCTCTAGTGCAACATAAATCCTCAACTCTTCGTTATGCATTTGTATTGCAAATTAAGCCCTAACCGGTCTTAGGATTCCGAGGTAGTCGTCCGATACGACATAAACCCTCATATCTTTCAGTGCCATTTCGTATGATTCTATCATATAAATATAAGCCCTAATTAATTAAAATCGGCAAGATTAAAACATTAAATAAACATTAGGACTTTCCTAAATCCAAGCCAAACAATAGGATGACTGGAGATTATCGAAGTTCACTTCGAATCCGTAATTTCTCCTACTTTTCTTCCTTCGAATTCCCAAAATAAAATGTTCCAAACTCGATACATTCCCTATCGAAATTCAAAAATTCAATCCTTTCGAAAACTTAAACTTTCAAATTCTTGAGAGCGTAATTATTGATTATTATCGAGAGTTTTCTTAGGTGATTCCCGTCACTTAAGATGTAATTAACTATAGGGCTTCGCTCTTATAGGGAATTTTAAAGAACCTGTGTAATATAAACCCCGTTTAATGCTTTCATATTAAGCAGGGAATTTGTCTGCTTAAAAAAATTTGGTTCGCGTACCAAACGGATGTCACAAATCTTCTAGTTTATTTAATCGAGCACCACCATCAAGCAGATGTGTCTATCCTTAGGGATAGATATACGGTTCGTGGTGCGGTGCTCGTTTGTATAAACTATTCTGGGATGTGAGATCGGCTTAATCTCATATTTTAAAACCTTCAAATTTAAAATTATTTTCAAAATCAAATACTACTTTTCAAAATTATTTATTTAAACTAAATTTAAAATTCGCCGACAACTTCTGTTAGGCGACCCCCCTTTTCAAATAAAACACATAACCTAAAAATATGCCGACATATTTCTGGCGACTCCGCTGGGGATTTGTTCCTCTCTCCATTCTAATCAGACAATTCTGCTTTCAAAAATCGGTAGTGTATCCATGTCCCAAATGGATCAAACTACCCTTCTTTCCGTTGGAATACTATGTTCATTTCTAACTTGAACGAGTATAACCAACATTCTCTCGGATTTAGGAGCCACTTTTTAGACACCTCTAAACAGAGAGGTTCCGAGATCCTTTTACCTCATTTCGAGGTGGGGTGGACCCCAATAAGTGTTAGTTTAGGAGTGATCCTTCGAGTCGAGAAGTCTTGCTTAAGACTCTCTTTTCCTTTCCAACTCCGATTCAGATTCCTTACCTTCTCTACGCCTTTGAACACTCCGTTCTGAATAAACAAACCCTCTAATAAGTGATTCTTTTAATAAATAATTCCTTTTTATAAATACATGAACAAGAATGAGTTCGGACCTTTTTTCAATTCCTTTCTTTTCGTCCTAAAGAAAAGAAGCGTAACTTGGGACCGACAACCGTAATCTACCCCGCGAAATGGAAGCCCCGAAACCGATTTTCTCTTTTACCAATGGACCGGACTTCGCCGTCTATAAGGATGAGCCGCCCGACAATGGAATCATCCGATTCGGACAAGGATTTGAAAACACGAACGTCAAGATCACCGACGTCTCCCTCTTTGCACCGATGAACAAGGTATCCGAAGCCGAGGAGCCGCCGCTCGAGTTCAACCTTAGGTCGACCCAAGAATTCCCTCCTCCGCAAAGGATCCCGACTAAGAGGAATACCGCCGTCCGCAGGAGGACCGTTCTTACTACCCCCACCTGGTCTAGTTGCTTATGCACCTACCCCGACTTTCGCCAAATTAAAGGGGAAAGAAATCCAGATTATGATGGACCTCGTTACCGTGGAGGGTACGGATCTTCTCGTAAGACCTTCGTTTTCGAAATCGGGTCCAGGCTCAAAGATTCCGTCACCGACAAGGACCCAAAGAAGAAACAAGTAGAAGGATCGCTAAAGAAGCCGTAGCCGCCGAAATCGCTTTCCTGGAGGAAATTCCAGTAACCGCGAATATACACCGCCGCTCGAATACATACCACTCTTGGGAGGAAGCGTGTTTCATCCCCTCTCCGCCGCGAAGATGAAGAAAATATTCGCAAGATTGCCGCCACATTACCACGCCCCGCATATTACAACGATAGCTCGCAAGAAAAGAACTAGAACTACGCCGTTAGCTTCGACCGCAAACTTTGGTAGAAAAGTTAAGAAAGAAGGAAAACTCGCCCCGTATCGGAAATTCTACGAAGGATAGGGCGGGTGCCGGCCATATCCCGTCTTGGGCCCCGAGTAGAACCCGCCATCATGACGTAAAAGCCAAGTAAAAGAATGAAGGCCAGTCCGCCCGTTGTCGTCTCGGATTACAAATTAGGGAGGATACCACCTTCCAAAGATTCGGCCGACAGTACCATCCGTTCCTAGCACCTTCGCCGTTAGAAGGATGGTATGGCGTCCCACTACTGGCGACTGAGATCGAAACAAGCAACTCGAGAAAGAAAGTCTCGCCAGAGACTCGAATCGAAGAAAGTGCTACCGCGATGAAGGGGACTCGTGAAAAGGGGACCCGACAGCCTATCGCACGACAACCACGAAGACACACGTAAAGCCGCGCTAGAAGATGCCATGGAAAAATCGAGAACCGATATCCGACGATCGGCAAAAGAAAGAGAAGAAAAGTTCGGAGACGAGATTGATTCATCGGAATTCATGGACGACGAATACGCGAAATCAACGTGGTCGAGACACGAGCTTCATCGCCTTCGCAAGGTGCTCCCGCAACACGCAGAAGAGAGGAGCCGTAACCAATGAGAAGGCAGCTTCAGGAGAAAGACGACACGATCGCTCAAATGGCGAAAAGGATGGAAGAGATGGCCGTAGCTCCGGCCACTCTCCGCAGTCAAGTACAACCACATGCAGAGACACCCCCGGAGGTCATTCACATCGTAGACGGAGGAAAGGAGATTACGTCCGTCAATGGGGATGATCACTGAAAAGGATACAACACAAAGTATGATTCTCGAAAAGATATCAAGAACTTGGTGGAACAAGAAAGTGCAGAAGCCTTAAGCACAATCGAAGAGCGGACATCCATTCGAACGGGTAGACCTTACCCGTAAGAATTCGACGCCGTCCAATACCCGAAAGGCTTCGTACCACCTCTCGTTCAAGACCTTCGACGGAACCGGAACCCTCGACGAAGATGTGGCACACTTTAGTGCCGCTTGTTGCAATGCCGGCGGGAGCGATGCATTACTCTTCCGACAGCTCGTCGCCAGCTTGTCGTGAATCGCCTTCGACCGGTATGCAGAATTACCAATGGTTCGGTGAAGACGTTCTCAGAGCTAGAGAACCTCTTCATTAAGCGATTCGCCGGAGCTCAGCACCACATCACTATAGGTGATTTAGTGGTAGAGAAACAAAAGCCGAATGAAACTTTGGTGGACTACATACTTCGATGGAGGAACTTAAGCATGAAGTGTGAACCACAACTGCAAGAACAACACGCAGTTGGCATTTTACTTAAAAGCATTCACGGCCCGATAAGCACTTCTCCTCAAGGGATTCACTATTAAGACTTTTGAGAAGTTGTTAAGCAAGGCCGGAAGCTTGCAAGAAGAGGCGAAGCAATTAAGTTTCGTCGACAAGACGGACAAGCAGAAGCCGGTAAAGACTTTTGAAAAGAAATCTGGGATCGTTGCAGCAATTGACAAAGGCAAGCAACCGATGCAAATACCACCGTAACGGCCGCAACAACCACAACAGAATTACCAAGCAACCCCGCCCAGATATCGCTCATCTCCGCAAGATGAACAACCACCTCGTCCGCAACGTACATTAAGAGAGCTTTTGAGCGGAGAATATCCGTTCAAGAATGAAGCGGTGTCGAAAATGTTCCGTAGTCCGATGAAGACTCCGCATTTCCACCGCCGGAGCCTAAAAGACCGGAGGAAGTCAACAAGAAAGGTGATCCCAACTTTCGCCCTTACCACCTGATGCTTGGGCACAAAATAGAAGATTGCATTACCTTCAAAAGTTGGCTCAATGACAACCTTCGTAAAGGGAATATAACGATCCCGAAGGAGTACATGAAGGAACCCCGTAAAGGAGGTTCCGTCAATGTTGTCTCGATCGATCCCATCATTCCGATAAATCCCTATACGACCGACGATGGATGGACTACCGCTTGGACGAGGTCTTCGAAAAAGATTTTAGACAAGCATCCAAACCGCTTCGGTGCGAGCTTTAATTCGTAGTTTGAAACCCGTTAAGCCGTACTATCACTCGCGATAGAAGAACCACCTCAACAGGAGACGATCGAAGAGAAGAAGAAAATCGACGAAGAAGAGAGGACCGAGGCACCTAAGGCTGGACTAGGGGCCGCTTATCCTAGGATAGTTGTTTCGATTCGGGGAGAAATCCCTCGAACCCCCGACTCCGTATGATTATTTCGCTCACTTCGTGGGATCATATAATGATAAGGGTGATGGCGTTGGCTACGTTTTGACTGTTTCTAACGATTACGTAACTAACGGTAATCCGGATATCGATTTCGATACCAACGACAATTCTCAAATCATACACGATCTCGACGAGCAAAATAACGAAGATAACATCCATCAAGGAGGCTACGAGAGTTCAACAAGCAACAAATCTATCTGCGAGTTTCGAGGAGCTCCAGTCACGATAGAGTTAGAGCCTTCAGACTCTGAAGCTAATCCGGAAGAGCCTGTCATTCCGATTCAAGAAGAGACACCAACAAACTCAATGCTAAATTCAGAAGAAATCACGAAGTCAACTTAAGAAGTGGAAAAGTTCTACCTCCGAGAATGGGTCCAAAAGACAAAGGAAAGCGTGTGGTTGTTCGAGAAGAACCAACCCCGGCAGAAGAAATACCCATTCGAGAAGAAAACGAGGCACATGAAAACAAAGTGGATTACAACGTGCTAGCCCATCTTAGGAAACTACCGACCAAACCGAGCATCTACGACGCTCTCATCTTATCAAAGGAGATGAGAGAAGCTCGATCAAGGCCTTACTTGATCCGGAAATTTGCTTAGCTCAAATGGCCGGAGAGTCCTTAGATGAGGTTTGCTCGTTAAAGGAACAACGAGGTGTTACCTTCACGGACGACGACCTATTACTCGGACGACGCAGACCACAACCGACCGTTGTACATTTCGATTATAATCGGAAAATTTACACTCTCCAGCAGTATTGGTGGATCCAGGAGCATCAATCAATATAATGAATCTTCGAACGCTAAGCATACTTGGAAATTGATGCTCGTGAACTCGAAGCCGACAAAATGTTATTAAGAGGATTCAACCAGAAAGGAGAAAGAGCCCTCGGCTCAATAACACTGCTAATGAAGACCGGTGACTTAGCAAAGACAATCGCAAAATTTCACATAATTGATTCAGAAACATCGTTCAACGCTCTACTGGGTCGACCATGGATACATGAAAACAGGATGGTACCATCATCTCTACATCGAGTGCATCAAATACTACGATGGAGGGGAACAAGTGCATCAAAGGTGACTTACAACCATTCTCCGTACATGAAATTGGAATCCACGAGGATGCAGCCTTATTATGCACCACCGAAGAAAACGATCTTCTCCGGAGATACCATAACAAATGAAGCAAAAGAAATTTGGGACGACGAAGAACCCGAAGTTCTAGTCCAACAAGCCACTCACCACTCCCTTACGGCGAGATGGTGAAGGTTTCTCCACAACTCGCATCCGAGGACGAGGCCGGGGACGAGGTCGTGGTAGAGACATTAGGACGATTGGACAGAGGAAACCGACCATCAATGTCGATTGGGAAGATAGTTCTGAAGAAGAAAAAGAAATCAAACAAGAAGCAGCGACAATAAGTCGGAAGAAGCCGCAATTCAAAATCCCTATCAAGATGAAAGAAACGAAGAATATAAATCGATGTACGAGAAGATTAACCACTATGTACATACTATGACCCTGACCCCGATACATTCTAATAAGATCGAGGGTATGGAGGTCAAAAAGGTACGTAGCAGTGGTGTAAAGTCCATCAAATTCTACCGTGGTGCTCCTTCCTCCAAAACTGAAAATAATGTACAACTTGAAGATGCTACTTCATCAGAATTAATGGAATTGCCTTTTGAGTGGTACTCTCCCTGTGTTCAAAATTTAATTCAACGTGGTTTCTTACCTCGACAAGTGGACAAAAGGTCAATCACAACGTTTTGAAAATTTATGGAATAACTCCGTCGTCCACCCAATTCAAAACATGGTCTCGGATTCGGCACAGCAGGATCGCTTGATGATACCGAATTTTGCTTGGTTGTCACTTGCGAATCTAATGAAAACTGCATGGAAACTACGGACGAACTCGAAGATTTACAAATTGGAGATGCTCCACCAGAATTCGAAGAAGAAATCAAGTCTACGATAGATGAGTTAACGGAAGTTAACTTAGGTACTAGCAAAGAACCTAGACCTACCTTTGTTAGCTCCTTACTCAATAAAGAAGTCTCCGAAGAAATAATCAAGTTATTAATGGAATTCAAAGACCGTTTTGCTTGGAGCTACGATGAGATGCCGTGTTTAGCTCCGGAGGTCGCAATCCATAAGCTAGGGGTGGATCCCGCTTCGTT
Organism: Papilionanthe hookeriana x Papilionanthe teres; assembly: GCA_022702705.1. Taxonomy (NCBI): domain Eukaryota; kingdom Viridiplantae; phylum Streptophyta; class Magnoliopsida; order Asparagales; family Orchidaceae; genus Papilionanthe; species Papilionanthe hookeriana x Papilionanthe teres. The sequence continues at coordinate 24,104,135 of CM040436.1, read as the reverse complement.
CCGAGTCGACAAGGTCCCGAAGAATGCGTCTAGAAATCGAACAACAAGTCATAGCCGAAGTTAAAAAGCTAATAGACGCTAAATTTGTCCGTGAAGAGCAATACCCGACTTGGTTACCCAACGTGGTACCGCCGTGAAGAAGAATGGTCGGATCGTAATTTGTGTGGATTTCGCAGATTTAAACAAGGCATGTCCAAAAGATGAATTCCCTCTACCGATCCTGCAATTAATGATCGACATCGCTTCAACACATGAAATATTCTCATTTATGGATGGATCTTCGGGATACAACCAGATAAAAATGGCTCCGTAAGATGAAAAGCTTACAAGCATTCGAACACCGATCGGAGTATTTTGCTACACGGTGATGTCATTCGGATCGAAGAACGCGAGAGCAACCTACCAAAGAGCAATGACGAACATTTTTGACGACCTCAGCCATAATCAAGTCGAATGCTACGTAGACGATGTGGTCATCAAAAGCAAAGTAAAGGACAACCACTTGTATGATTCGAGAATTGTTTTCGAACGATTAAGACAATTTAACCTTAAGATGAATCCCTTAAAATGCGCCTTCGGCGTCACCTCCGGAAATTCTTAGATTCGTTGTCCGACATCGTGGAATTGAAATCGACCCGGAGAAGATTAGAGCTATCTTAGAAATGCCGCCTCCCAAAACCTTAAAACAACTACGATCTTTTCAAGGGAAGCTGGCATACCTTCGACGCTTTATATCAAACCTGTCAGGTAGGTGTCAGCCTTTCTCGGCACTAGTTAAGAAGGACGCCAAATTTATTTGGGAAGAGAAATGCCGAAGGCCTTCGAGGACATTAAACAATATTTAATGACACCTCCCGTCTTAGCAGCCACGGCCTCAGGTAGACCGCTAATACTTTATACCGCGGCTTTGAGACGACTCTCTCGAGCCTCGTTAGCCTGTGTCAATGATGAGGGTAAAGAAAATGCTCTTTATTACTTAAGCCGTCGTTTACTCGCCGACGGAAATAAGGTATCCCGCAATTGAAAAGCATTGTTTGGCCCCGATCTTCGCCGCTCAAAAGCTCGAGCATTACATGCTTTCTCATAAGGTCAACCTAATCTCGAAGTTTAATCCATCGCAATACTTGATGACTCATCCAACGCTCTCAGGCAGACTCGCCGATGGTCAATGATATTATCGCAATTCGATATAACTTTCGTGCCTCTTCGTGCCGTAAGGGACAAGTCTTACAGACTTCCTCGCAGAAGACACCCTTTCGCGGCAGAATCTCCTCTCAATGACGATCCGCCGGATGAACAAATAATGAACCTTGAAGACCTCGATGATCGACGTTGGGAATTATATTTCGACGGAGCATCTTCGCCGCACAAAGACGAAGAATCGCAAGTGATAGTGTCTCGGTAAGGCGAGAATCGGCTAATCTTTATAACACCGGAGCGGGGGATGTTAAGATATTCCTACCACTCGACGTAACCATGTACAAATAACGAGCGGAATACGAAGCCCTCATAACGGGATCGGAATTAACCATTCAAATGGGGATAACGTACATCAACATCTACGGGGATTCACAAGTTAATCATTCAACGGATCACGGACAATGACAAAATTTTAAAGCCGAGACTCGAACAATACTTCCAAGATGCCATACAAATTGTTGAATCGGATTCCAAATGTGACAATCTACAAAATTCCCGAAAAGAGAACGCTTTAGCGGATGCGTTAGCTCGTCTCGCAAAAGAATTTGCTCGTTTGCAAGATGAATCAGCTGGAAGTGTCGGTTCACGGACGTCAAGTCCTATCACAACTCGACATAGATACGATACACAAATCGAAAAAGAAAAAGGATCAATTGCAAGCAAGGATGTGAAAACATGGAAGATCGGCGACAACCATTAATAGATTACTCGCAAACAGAAAAACTACTGCGATGATAGGTCGTTAGCTCCATCGAATCAAGAAAAGAACTCTGTCCAACGCATTAATAAACAACACGTTATACAGAGGGTCTTTTGATCAAATGTGGCTAAGGTGCCTAAGCGGGTCCGAGGCCCGTGAAATTGTTAAAGAGGTGCATTTAGGACTCTGTGGCGCTCATCAGTCGGGTCCGAAGATGAAAATGAAAATTAAAAGACTAGGGTACTATCGGCCCTCGATGATGACCGACCGCATGAAAATCGCCAAGTGCCGTCATCGTTGCCAAGTGCACGGAGTGGTTCTACACCAACCTCCAAATGTGCTACATCCGACAATCGCATCGTGGCCATTTGAATGTTGGGGCACAGATATAGTGGGTCCAATAGAACCACCATCTTCAAAAGGACATCGCTTCATTCTTGCGGCTACAAATTACTTTTCCAAGTGGGCAGAGGCAGTTCCACTTAGAGAAGTGAAAGCACATCACGTACTACAATTTTTCAAGAACCAAGTTGTCTACCGTTTCGGGGTGCCGCGCATAATCATCTCGGATAATGGGTCAGCATTCAGAAGTACGCAAATCAACAATTTTGTCAGGAGACACGGAATCGACTGGCGATACTCAACGATTTACTACCCAAGAGCAAACGGCCTCGCTGAGGCTTTTAATAAAACTCTCGTTCAAATCTTAAAGAAAACCTTGGACGATAATAAGAGAAATTGGCACGAGAAGTTGTTAGAGCCTTATGGCCTACCGGACAACCTTCGTAACACCTACTCAAGCTACACCTTACGCTCTGGTGTATGGGTCTGAGGCAGTGTTACCCTTAGAAGTCCAGCTTCCTTCACTCAGGATTGAAGTTGCAAGTAAAATCACAACAGAAGAGAACGCCAAATTACGACTCGAAGAATTAGAGAGCCTGGAAGGGAAAAGACTTGCAGCGCAACAGAACTTAGAACTGTACCAAGCTAAGATGGTTCAAGCTCATGACAGACTGGTCCGCCCAAGAACCTTCAAAGTTGGTGATTTAGTTCTCGTCCTCAAAAGACCTATTCTCGCACACCGCAAGATAGGAGGAAAATTCGAACCCACTCGGAAGGACCGTTTGTGGTCGAAGCGAGATACTCAGGAGGTTCCTACCAGCTAGTAAACTGCCAAGGAGAACGACATATGCTTCCGATCAATGGACGATACTTGAAAAAGTACTACGCTACCTGATGTTTCGAAGGAATGAATTCTTCAATCCTAAGAAACACGGGCGAAGTAATTACTTATGATTGGGTCCGAACCCAAAAAATAATAAAATGTGCTAAAATAAATAAAATCCTGATAATAAAATTTTCCTTGCTTTCTTTTCCAAATCAAAATCTCTTACCTGATCTTATCCCACCTCATTCCTGTTAAGTTCAAAAATATAAGAATAATAATAATAAAAAAAATGTCTTTAATAAACATTTTCTTAATGTTCTTGTTCTTAAGATGCACCCGATCCTTTTCCTTGTCTTTTCGCAGGGAAATGTCGAACGGCGGTCTGGTCTTGAACTTTAAGAATGGCGTAAGCCTCGCACTCAGATGAAAAGAGGGTGAAAGATGGAGCGATAATCGAGATCGACTCGGATTTCGCACCACAGAGCCTACGAGACGAGGAAAGTGACCGGGTCCCGGCTGATCGAGAAGAACCGCCCTGGACGGACAAGTGATGAGAGTGGGTGGCCCAAGCCACCAATCCAAGAACAAGAGAAGAAAGACAAACATCGAAGAAGATAAGAAAATGAAGTCCGTAGTTGCTACAGACAGAAGCTGCAGCTCGTCGCCGCCGCGCCCACAGTAGATTCAAGAAGTTCGAAGAGCTACTCTCACAAGAACGCAACGAAGAAATAAGAATCGCCGTATCCGTAAGATGTTAACAAAACTAGTCGCGGACCGGCGCGACGAGACAAGTTGCTAATGTCGGTGCATACACTTCAAGGACACCGGTTCACCAGAACTCGAAGAAAGGAGGCCAGCTCCTAGGATAACGAAAAGAACCAAGGAAATCTCCGGAAGATCGAAGAAAGAAGGCTACCACGCCACCGGATAGAACCACCAATGATGCATGACCTTGTTGCGAAGCAACCCCGAGGATGTCCCGACGTGCATCATCCCCGAGGAGCCAAGGTATGCGAGAGAACGTGAAGGGATTGAACCGTATATTCCACAATATGTCACTGTGCCTCGTCATCTGCAGATCATTCCGAATACGAGCCGGAGAGAATGCGTAATGTTGAAAAGAAAACCTTTCGAATACTTCGAGAGAATTAAAGGCGTACGAATCAATATACTAGAGGGCCTCGAGCTACATACGGACGTATTCTCGTAGTATGAACAAGAAGAAATCGTGGATTGCATCCGGATTTGAAAAGAATGGGCCGAGCGAGCCGCCTAAGGGAAAACACATACTCGTAACCCCGAGATGGATGCCGTGGAAGGGAAGAATCACAATACAATGTGGATGCCGTTACAACTTTGCGGAGGACAGAAGGGAAACCCACCGGAATACTCCGTCACAGGCAAGTGGATCCGATGCCATTAGTCATCAAGAGAATGGTGAAGAGATTGATAACATGGAGGGTACCGCCAGCAGATTGCATACTCAATACCGCATTATCAACATCTACAAACAAGGTGACCGCATACCCCCACACATAGATCACCACGACTTCGTCGACCTTCTCGCACGCCTCTTTCCCGAGCGAGTGTAACATCATGTTCGGATCCGACCTCCGGATAGCAGCCCGAGTGAGTTCCGAGGGCCGCAAAGATACCATTACCGGTAGGTTCCGTCATGATACCGAAGGGCAACGGAGCGGATATCGCTAAGCATCGCATACCGTGAGTACCAGAGTGAAGCGGATCTCGCTACGTTCGAAGGATGGACGACAGGAAGACACCTTACCATTTCCAAATGCGTACCCGAGCTAGAGAGCCTCCGCCTACGAGCCGTGAGTTACATGGAAAATATCACACCTCCAATGTACATCCATACGACATCCTTGCCAAGGATGGCTTGGAAGGTGATGTTATCGACCATGTACCCCACTATTCGTACATGGATTTTTGACGGATGCTTCTTCGGATGGATCGACAAAGATCATACACGATCCGTTTTGAGTTTACATGGATTGTATGAAATATATTCCGCATCAAGATGTATGATGTATCTTCTACATGATTGGAATGAAAGTGACCATGTCACATTTTTGGCCTTCACCTCTTTTGTGCAAATTGATTGGGAAACGCCGTTAAAGTTAAATGAACTTCGAACAAAGAACGTAAAAAGAATAAAAAAAGAGAATAAAAGAAAACTTTCCTTAAAAAAAAAAAAAAAAATCTAAAAAGAAAAATGACAAACACCAAATTCACATGAACATTAAACAAACGATAAAATAAAATTTGAATCACAAAAAATAAACAAAATCAACATAAATGTTAAATCAAATTCTCAATCAAATTTCAAATGTGATCTTCCAAATTTCAAATCAAATCTTAAGTCAAATTTCAACCGAGTTCAAACTCATCCTTCCAAATTCAAGTTCAATCTTTCCGTACTCCAAATCTCAATCAAATTCAAGTTCAATCTTTCCGGATTCCAAATCTCTATCAAATCTCAAATTCGATCTTCCGGATCTTAAACCAAATCTCGATCGAAAATTCAAATTCAAACTTTTGGGTCGAGGATTTTACATCCAAGATCGCACCGTTTTAGGATTCTTTCCCTATCGCACCGAAATACATCAAATTCAAACTTTTGGGTCGAGGATTTTACATCCAAGACCGCACCGCTTTAGGATTCTTTCCCTATTGCACCGAAATACATCAAATTCAAACTTTTGGGTCGAGGATTTTACATCCGAGACTCGCACTCGCTTTAGGATTCTTTCCCTATCGCACTCGAAATACATCAAATTCAAACTTTTGGGTCGAGGATTTTACATTCAAGACCGCACCGCTTTAGGATTCTTTCCCTATCGCACCTGAAATACATCAAATTCAAACTTTTGAGTCGATGATTTTACATCCAAGACCGCACCGCTTTAGGATTCTTTCCCTATCGCACCGAAATACATCAAATTCAAACTTTTGGGTCGAGGATTTTACATCCAAGACCGCACCGCTTTAGGATTCTTTCCCTATTGCACCGAAATACATCAAATTCAAACTTTTGAGTCGAGGATTTTACATCCAAGACCGCACTCGCTTTAGGATTCTTTCCCTATCGCACCGAAATACATCAAATTCAAACTTTTGGGTCGAGGATTTTACATCCAAGATCGCACCGCTTTAGGATTCTTTCCCTATCGCACCGAAATACATCAAATTCAAACTTTTGGGTCGAGGATTTTACATCCAAGACCGCACCGCTTTAGGATTCTTTCCCTATCGCACCGAAATACATCAAATTCAAACTTTTGGGTCGAGGATTTTACATCCAAGACCGCATCGCTTTAGGATTCTTTCCCTATCGCACCGAAATACATCAAATTCAAACTTTTGGGTCGAGGATTTTACATCCAAGACCGCACCGCTTTAGGATTCTTTCCTATCGCACCGAAATACATCAAATTCAAACTTTTGGGTCGAGGATTTTACATCCAAGACCGCACTCGCTTTAGGATTCTTTCCCTATCAGCACCGAAATACATCAAATTCAAACTTTCGGGTCGAGGATTTTACATCCAAGACCGCACCGCTTTAGGATTCTTTCCCTATCGCACCGAAATACATCAAATTCAAAATTTTGGGTCGAGGATTTTACATCCAAGACTCGCACTCGCTTTAGGATTTTTTCCCTATCGCACCGAAATACATCAAATTCAAACTTTTGGGTCGAGGATTTTACATCCAAGATCGCACCGCTTTAGGATTCTTTCCCTATCGCACCGAAATACATCAAATTCAAACTTTTGGGTCGAGGATTTTACATCCAAGACCGTACCGCTTTAGGATTCTTTCCTATCGCACCGAAATACATCAAATTCAAACTTTTGGGTCGAGGATTTTACATCCAAGACCGCACTCGCTTTAGGATTCTTTCCCTATCGCACCGAAATACATCAAATTCAAACTTTTGGGTCGAGGATTTTACATCCAAGACCGCACCGCTTTAGGATTCTTTCCCTATCGCACCGAAATACATCAAATCAAATTCCCGGGGTTAAGGATTTTACATCCGAGATCGCATCGCTTTAGGATCATTTCCCTATCACAACGAAATACATCAAAATCAAACTCTCGAGGTTAAGGATTTTACATCCAATACCGCATTACTCGCGATCTTTCCTCATTGTAATGATCCAATCCAATCGATTCGATCTTCTTTTGGGGTTGAAGATGTGACATCTAAAACTTCAAAATTCCAATTTTCATTTCAAATCAAATCCCTTCAAATTAATCTCGACAAACTTCAATCTAAATCGAAACTCCAAATCGAAATCTAAACTCACACATCATGACTTGAACATGAAACAAAATAAAATCTAAATCGAAATTTCCCCGGATCTTGTGATTTGGAGTTCACCTCCTTTTCCTTTCCCCAGCGAGAGTTCAAGAATCTCCAGTTCCAGAGATATACTTGACACTCCCCAGCGGAAACTCTTCTACTTCGTCCTAAGTTTGTTACTTGAACATCCGTGTTGGTTTTGTTGATCGCTTCGGTCAACACCAATACGCGCGGTGTGCTCCGTCGACCACCACACCTATCGGAGTCCATTTGTTGACCTCATTTTCGATGAGGTCTTCTCTTCTTCTCTTTAGTACTTAGGATCTAGCCTTAGGCTTTTCCTTCGACTATCTTAGAGGATTAGAATTGGGACCCACCACCTAGAATTTCAAACCACTTCTTAACTCCCCGCAAACTCCACAAACTCGATCGTAGACCCCTAATCACCTAGAGGGTTGAAATCAAGTGTGGAAGTTTAAAGGATGAGTTCCTATAGACTCCTTCGGCCTTAGGACCGCCTCTGGCGGCCCTGGTCCAGTGAGGGGCCGACTTACACACACTTATACACTACACACTACACTTCCATATACCTCCTAAAACCACACCTATACCTAACTTGACCTCCCGACTCATGTAAGTGATTCACATGAATGGTCCTTAACCCCTAAGCCCTCGCTAAGAGGTTAGGAACAACATAAATGAATGCCTCAAATGAGTCCCTTCATGGCTCATATGGGCTTGATGTGGCTTCATGGCTCAACCAAAATGATTTTATTCCACTTATATTTACCCAATCTTCAATTTTCCAAATTTTCAATTTTTGACCCCCGGGACCCTACACCCGCCTAACCTACCAAATGTCCTTGAAACTGCCCAAATTTCTCAAAATTTCCAAATCACCCAAAATTCTCCAAAATCATTCCCAAACATTTCCTCCCCACTCAAATTGATCATCCATAGCCAAAAATACCAAAAATTCCAAAAATACCCCCCAATACCCTCCAAATACCCAAAATACCCCTCTTAGCCAAAAAATCCAAAAATTCCAAAAATTCCCAGAAAATTTCAGAAAATCCCAAATATTCCCAATTTCATTTTTTTCAACTACACCATGGGCCAATTTTGTCAATTTACCCCACTTTTATCAAAACCCCCAATTGACCCATTTTAACCCAAAGTAAACCCAATGTCAAACCTAACCTACCCAATTGACCCAAATTCTGGTCCAATTCAATTCTAAACTTCAATTCAATATCCCCAACACCAATCTAGACCCAATCCAAGCCCAATTTGATTGGCATCGGGATCCAATTTCACTTTTGGCCTTAAAGCCCAATTTGGACCCATGACCCAAACCTAACCCAAACTCACCCAATTCAACTCCAATTAACCCCAAATCTTTTCTAAATCTTCCTTAACATCCCCATAAACAAAACACTAACATGATTTGCCCAAAATTTAGACCCAAACCCCACTCAAATTCAACCCAAAAATCAAAAAGCCCAATTTTGACCTAAACCTAAACCTAGCCCAAATGAGCCCAAATCCCAAAATCAAAACCTAACCAAAGCCAAAACCTCTTTGAAACACTCCCATAAACATTTCCCAACATTTATTTTACATCAATTTCAACTCTAACCCAACTTTGGCCCATGGTAGCCCATTCTGGCCCACCTTAGCCTCTTTACCAAAAAGGCCCATGTCCAACCCAATTCAAACCCAAATCACCTCAAATTTGTTTCAAACCACTCATGACACATCCCTAAACCAAACTCAACAATTATTTGGCCCAAGCCTTTACCAAAATTTCATCCCAAAATCCATTTTAAAAATTCAAAAGCCCACTTTCCTAAACCATTTTAAAAGCCCATCCTTTACCACATTCAAAGGCCCAAAATTGGTCCCAAAGCCCATATGACATTTCCCCTTATCATACTTTCAATTAAACTCAATACCTAAGTCCTAAATTCATCATCAAATCATTCCAAATCAAGTTCCATACAAATTTCCATCAAATTACCAAAAAATCCTATAATCCATTTTCATGAAATCGACCAAGCTTTCCCCAAGCCAAAGGTGAGCCATGAAGCCATGCATGAGCCACATGTGAGCCATGAGAGCCTTGGACACTCCACCATACCATATTGGGTAGGAAGGAGGGACCCTTTCCTTAATCCCTAAAGCTCATTAAACTCTTAATCATGATTCACCTAAACCTAAATTTAATCCAAATATATTTGGACTGGAGACTTCTCCATGCCAAACCAAATCGATCCCTTTGATCCCCCACAAGACCCAAAGCCACCTCAAGGGTGCACCAAGCCCAAATGGGTGGGTTGACCCATTTAGACCCAAAACTAGCCATGCCCCATTCTACTTTGGATCAAAGCCTTTACACTCGGCCATTGCCAATCGCTTGCACAAACACCCGCCCTCGACCTACCCGACCCCGAGGGTGACCCTCGCTCGCCGGCCGCCCACCCCGCCGCCGGAAAACGCCATGGCCGAGAGCTCACATGTGAGCCAACTTTGGAATTCTCACTTCGCCGAGCCGCCCCATCCCGCGCGGCCATTGTGGTCGTTCTTCACATGCCGAGAGCAATGATCCCGCCCTCAACACCCCTCGGGAGAGCCTCCAGCCATGCCTATTTAAACCCCTCACCCTCTCGGCCATGAGAGGTGCCGAACCAAACCTTAAGGAAACTCGCCAAAATTGTTCCGTACTACTCCCCACACATGAGGACTTGATCCCCACCGAAATCCCCCTGCCATTTCCTCTCTGCGAGCTCAATTTCGTAGTCGAAATTCAAGCCCAAAACCAGGACACTTCTTCACAGCGAGCCAATTCCCAAATCGATCGGTCCTACACCTTCACCGGACCAAGAGGAGAAGTTCCCCACCGAAAGCCCCATCTCCAGAGCCACCCGCTTGCTCCAGTCCTCCAAGCTTTGTGATCGACCGTGGTCGAAGTCCAACCTAGCACAATTCACTGCACCAGGAGACTTCATCCGGAGCTTACTCAGATCCAATCGAAGGTGCAACAACTCTCAGATCGAAGCTTCACTTCTCTGAGCAAAGGTATGGACACCCTCTTCTTCCCGAGCTTCCAGAGATTCTCATTTTAATTTGGGTCAATTTAAATGCATGTTTACCGTATGGATGTGTTCGTCTCTTCAAGACGAATCCATAGAGCATAAGAACACAAAAATCCATTGAGAATCGAGTGAGAAATTAGGGTTAGAAGGTTGACGGCCACGGTGCACACCGGCCGTAGACGATGACCGGGAGCCGCTCGGATCGAGCGTGTATCGAGCGGACGGCCTAGATCGAGCCGACCGCGCAATGGTGCATGAACCGCGGGCCCCGTGAGCGCCGAGTCGGATGGCGGCGCCGAATCGTGAGACGACGCGCGGCCTTTCGGAGCCGCCGAGGATGGCGTGGCACCGCGTGGATAAGTAGGAAATTAGGGCTATTTTCTATTTATTTAATTACCAGAACTTTGAAAATCCATAACTTTATGTAGGAAAATCACAAAAATAAAATAAAAATACCCTCTTGCTCAGTGAACAGAGGAAAATAATGTGGAAAAGAAATCATTTAATTTCATCAAGTATTTTATTTTTTATAATTTATTTACTCTCTGCATACATTTAATTCTCCATGCATGTATACAATTCACCATGGCATGAGACCATGTGGCTTTAAGCCTCCGAGCTTGGGAACATTCCCCGAATTTTCCAAGGTCGAGGCCATCTCCGTGAAAAGTTATCGATTTTTCAAATTCATGTCATCTGTTTTGAGTATTTTAATTCCAATAAATAGCATATTGTGAAATAAATTCTAGGAAAATTTGGTGATGTTCCTTATGACCGGAGAACCCTAGGAAAAATAAGACTTGAGTTAATTCACTCGCATTAACCCTAATCGGCTTAAACACTCAAAATAGGTCTCTAATTAATTAGAGCTAACCATACATCAAATTGACTTGAAATCAATTCTCCACTGACCTTTAGGATCAGAGGAACCCACCATAAAAGTTTGAATTCAATTGGACTTGGTTAGCCCTATTAATTGGGTTGATTAAGCCACTTAGTCATTTCAAACTTTAAAAATTCATAACTTTCAAAATATCTTTCAAAAATTCACCAAATTGGTTTTGGAGCCTCTCTGATATCAGGGGAATTTAAGAAAATTAAAATTTCAATTTTCTAAAAAAGTTGATTTTTAATATTATTTTAATATTTTTAATAATTAAAAAATAATAAAAATCACAAAAATAATAAAATTCACCAAAATGTAACATTTTGAATTTTAATCACTTAGGAACAAACCCCATATTTTTCTTAGGCCTATTTGGTGAGATATTAATTTTTAAAGCTCTAGGGTAATTTTAAAATTAAAAAATGTATTTTCTAGCATTTTCACTAAAATAATTATAATAAATCAAAGAAAAATCAGAAAATTGTAAAATTTGGTTCTCTAGAATCCTTGATATCAGAGAGAATTTTAAAAATTATAAAATTCATTTTTCAACATTTATTTTATTTTTAAATTAATTAATACTCCAGAACTTAAAATAATTCTAATAAATAAAATATAATTCAAAAAATCACAAAAATTGGTCCAAGTGGTCCTCTGGTCATTAGAAATGTCCCATAATTTTCTTAAGGACAGAAACTTTCCCTTGGTCATATTATTAAATTTTCCTTGGAAATCCTTATTTTCCACTAAAAATAATTATATAAATAAATTAAATACAGAAAAATCACATTTTCTCCTCTGATGTCTTTATTGACATATGAGTGAAGTCACATAAAAATTTCAAGTTCATTTGAGTTCAATTTAGTGAGTTATGAAATTATTAAGCTTGAAGAGCAAAATGGTAATTAAAATCTTAACCCTTTAATTAAAACTTTAGGTTTAATAAAAAAATTAATAGGTAAAATATTTGATCCTAATCTGATTTGGATGATTGAAATTTAATAACTAAAGGGTAGAAACCTACTAAACAATTTAAAATAATTGAAATAAACCTTAATTAAATAATTGATTAAATTTGGAAGAATAATGAAATTGAAATTATTAAAATAGGGATATTATTAGGAGGAGATTTGTTCTTCAATTTAAAAATCCCTAAATTAATCATCCCAATAATATTTAACTTCCTAATTAAAATGATAATCCAAATTTAAGATTTAAAATGCTAAAAGACTTAACCTTTAAATTAAATTAAAGTTAAATTATTTAAAACAAATTCCTTTAAAATTAAAAAAAAAATTAAATTAAAAATTAAGAATTAAATTAAATTAAACTAAATTAAATTAAATTAAATTAAATTAAATTAAATTAAATTATATTATATTATAATTAAATTAAATTAAATTAAATTAAATTAAATTAAATTAAATTAAATTAAATTATAATTAAATTAAATTAAATTAAATTAAATTAAATTAAATTAAATTAAATTAAAACTAAATTAAATTAAATTAAATTAAATTAAATTAAATCAAATTAAATCATATTACATTAAATTAACTTAAGTTAAATTAATTTAAATTAAACCACATTAAATTAAATTAAGTTAAATTAAATTAAATTCAATATAAAGACATGAAGAATTCAAAAACAAATCTAAAATAACTTGAACACTATTCCAAACTTAAATCATTAATTTGAAATTAAATTTGAATCACAAATCATTAAATATCATTTTGCCCTTGGGAGCTTTTCACTATTATAACTCCTAAATGGAATATCAAGTGAAATGACACTTCACTCATAAGGATATTCAAACATCCTAATTCACCTGAGCAAGAAATAAAAACTTAACTCAAACACCTCGGATGATTAATTCACTTGAACAATGAATTCATTCGGACTTCGGACAATCCCCGAAATATCGAAAAGATGTTTAAGATTCGTCTTAAACACTTCCTCAATATGATGGAATGTTCTTAAGAACAAATTGAGCTTAGTTGTTCTTTGGTGAAGAAAACCATCCTTAAAACCAAAATTGAAGACCTAGACGTCATAGGAGATGACTAGCTATAGGATTAGGAACTTGGTAGAAAACAATAACCTTTCCCTTAGCTTTACCTAGGAACTTACTTTAAATGCTTAAATATTTTAACTATGTTTTAAGTGCAGCTTGGGATGACGGGAAGACCCTCCAGGTACACTTTTATTTTATTGCGATTTATTCTATTGCAACTTATTTAATCGCATCGCACTTACTTTTCTTGCATGATAAACAACAGTTGCATGAAAACCTACACCTTTAGGACGAAACTAAAACCGAAACCCATAACTAAATTAAAAGACACTACAAGATAAAATTCACCTCCACAACATTTCAAAATATAAAGCAACTCAAAATTTAATCACAAACGAACAACAAAACTACAACTATAACTAAATCAAAACGTCTTGTTGGATGATCGGGAATACCTCGGATGATGTAACCTACGTGTTGCTAACGGGATTTCCACGGTCTAAATGAAAGTGTGGAACTCATTCGGCTGAGTTTAGCAAATTCATCCGAACTAAGTGAATCCGATAAAAATAATGATGCCGAAGGATGGAACCGCGGGATCTTAACCGGTGTTGTTATAATCAACTTTAAGATTTGTTTTGATTAAAACACAAAAAACACTTGAAAATTAAGACTTCTCTAAACCAAAACACTTTTCTCATCCCTCGATTTATGATTTCTAAAACTAAACCTCTCGCAACAACAAGGAGCTCGGAGCATAGTGGGCAAGACGTGCCATCGTCGTCAGCGAAAACTCGAATCTACGTCACAAAAACTTTCCTAGAACTAAACAACAAAGCCATAGGACTTCGAGGTAGTTTGCACTAGTGCAACATAAATCCTCAACTCTTCGTTAGGCATTTGCATTGCAAATTAAGCCCTAACCGGTCTTAGGATTCCGAGGTAGTCGTCCGATACGACATAAACCCTCATATCTTTCGAGCCATTTGTATGATTCTATCATATAAATATAAGCCCTAATTAATTAAAATTGGCAAGATTAAAACATTAAATAAACATTAGGACTTTCCTAAATCCAAGCCAAACAATAGGATAGACGGGAGATTATCGAAGTTCACTTCGAATCCGTAATTTCTCCTACTTTTCTTCCTTTGAATTCCCAAAATAAAATGTTCCAAACTTGATACATTCCCTATTGAAATTCAAAAATTCAATCCTTTGAAAACTTAAACTTTGAAATTCTTGAGAGCGAGAATTATTGATTATTATCGAGAGTTTTCTTAGGTGATTCCCGTCACTTAAGATGTAATTAACTATAGGGCTCGCCCTTATAGGGAATTTTAAAGAACCTGAGTAATATAAACCCCGTTTAATGCTTTCATATTAAGCGTGGAATTTGTCGGCTTAAAAAATTTGGTTCACGTACCAAACGGATGTCACGAAATCTTCTAGTTTATTTAATCGAGCACCACCATCAAGCGATTGTGTCTATCCTTAGGGATAGATATACGGTTTGTGGTGCGGTGCTCGTTTGTATAAACTATTTGGGATGTGAGATCGGTTTAATCTCATATTTTAAAACCTTCAAATTTAAAATTATTTTCAAAATCAAATACTACTTTTCAAAATTATTTATTTAAACTAAATTTAAAATTCGCCGACAACTTCTGTTAGGCGACCCCCCTTTTCAAATAAAACACATAACCTAAAAATATGCCGACAGTGTCCAGCAAGTATGTCTAGCATTTGGTCTAAAAAATGTAAAGGGAATTGATCTTTTTTAGTGGCGGTGTTTAATTTTCTATAATCAATACATATTCGCCAACCAGTGTCTTGCCTTGTCGGTATAATTTCATTTCGTGCATTTATGTCAAGAGTCACTCCTCCTTTCTTAGTAACACAATGAATTAGGCTTACCCAAACACTATCAGAAATAGGATATATAATTCTAACATCTAACCACTTTAAAATATTTTTTTTAACCACTTCTTTCATTATTGGGTTCAGTCTCTTTTGTGGATCAACTTTAGGCTTATATTATTCATTCAACAAAATTTTGTGCATATAGAATGATGGACTGATTCCTTTAATATATGCTATGGACCAACCAAAAACCTTTTTGTATCTTTTAAGGTGTCCAGTAATTTTTGTTCTTGATATTCATTTAAATCTGAAGATACCATGACTGGTAAGGTAAATGATTCTCCTAAAAACATGTACTTCAAATGATTAGGGAGAATTTTCAGTTCAAGTTCAGAGGGTTTAATGATAGAATGAATTAAACTTTTATCTCCATTTTCTATAGTATCTAATCTTTCAAATCTTTTCTGAATAAATTCTAACTTTTCGTTCTTTATATCATCCAAATCATCTTCACTTTCTCTTTCATTTTCATCCTCACATTCCAAATTTTCTTCAAATACTTCTTTAAAATGATATTCTCTCAAATAATCACAGATTTCCATTCGAAAGCACTCATCATCTTTTTCAGTTGAAGGGTATTTCATAGATTTCAAAATATTGAAAGTTACCTCTTGATCATTAACTTTCATAGTTAATTCCCTTTTTTGAACATCGATCATAGCTCTTCCAGTAGCAAGTAATGATCTTCCCAAAATAATTGAAAGTTCTTTATCTTCCTCCGTATCTAATACAATGAAGTCCACAGGAAAGATAAATTTATCCACCTTTACTAATACATTCTCCACAACTCCTTTAGGATAAGTGATAGAACGATCACCCAATTGAAGAGTCACAGATGTAGATGAAATTTCTCCTATTCCCAATCTTTTGAAAGTTGATAAAGACATAAGATTAATATTAGCTCCTATATCACATAAAGCTCTTCTGAAAAATTTCTCACCTATAGTACATGGGATAGTGAAACTACCTGGGGTCTTTAAGTTTTTCAGGAAGCTTTTTGTGACTAATTGCACTACATTCACTGCTAAGTGCAACAGTCTCGTGGTCTTTGAAATTTCTTTTCTTTTTAAGAATATCCTTCATAAACTTTGCATAATCAGACATCTACTCTAATGCTTCAACAAAGGGAATATTAATCGTTAATTTTTTAAGAATTTCCAAAAAATTTGCAAATCTATTATTCCTGTTCTGTTTCTTTTGTCTTTGAGGAAAAGGAGGAGGTAGTTTTTCAACAGTTATCTTTATTGGTTCAATCAGATATTCGTCTGGATATATCCTATTAGACCTTTCTCAAATGTTCACTTCCTCTCTTTCAACTTCAACTTCTTTTTAAACTCTTGTTTCCAATTCTTTTTCACTCCTTAATTAACTAACCTTAATTAGCTCCTTGTTTGATCTTTTGGGTTGATCTCAACATTGCTAGGAAGATTTCCAGAAGGTCTATTATTAAGCGCAGTAAAAATATGTCCTAATTGATTCTCAATGTTCTTCATTACAACATTTTGAGCTTGTATTTGATTACCCATATTCATAATCATTTCTTCGGTAGACAACTTCTTTTCCTTAAATTGTGGGTTACTACTAAAACCAGGAGGATAAGAAGGTCTATAATTAGTATTTCCTTGGTTCTTCGGATTTCTAACTGGATTCATATAATTGTTTCCCCATTACGGGTTAACAACAACATTGGTATTGTTCCAGTTGAAGTTTGGGTGATTCTTCTAAATAGGATTGTAATAATTCGAATAAGGATTATTGACTTTGTTATTTATGACATTCATGGTTTCATAAGGTGTTTGAGAGTTTATCATATGTCATGATGAATTTTCTTCTAACACTGGGGTGTTGGAGAATAATTCATTCTATATTGATCTATTTTCTTAGAAAGTGCAGCTTTTTGAGAGACTATCATAGTTATCACATCGGAATCATGAATACTAGCTACTCTCTTAGAATTTACCCGCTCAGAGGGCTATTAAAAATTATTAGTAGTCTTCTCTTTAATTAACGAATATGCTTCATAAAAAGGTTTTGACATTAATGATCCACCAGCAGCAACATCGATAATCGATCTCAAAGATCCCACTAATCCATTATAAAATGTTTGAATTATTAACCAGTCTGGTAAAGCATGATGCGGACACTTTCTCGAAAGATCATTGAATCTTTCCCAAGCTTCATATATGGATTCTCCATCAAACTGACTAAAAAATGTAATATCATTCCTCAACTTAACAGTTTTTTAAGGAGGGAAATATTTTGATAGAAACTTTTGTGAAAGTTCTCCCCAAGTTCTGATAGATCTAGGTGTTAACGAATTTAACCACACCTTACCATTATCCCTTAATGAAAAAGGAAAAAGTCTAAGTCTAACAACATCGTTTGACACTCCATCGTATTTAAAGGTAGCACACAGTTCTAGAAAACTAGCGAGATGTAAATTAGGATCTTCATTAGGTGTTCCTCCAAATTGATTATTCTGTACCATTTGGATAATAGCAGGTTTAAGCTCAAATGAATTAACAACAACAACAGGATTTTGGATAGTTAAGTGAATTTCATCTGCTGTTGGATTAGCATAATCTCTTAAAGGTCTTGGTATATTTTCATTTTGATTGTTTAAGTTGTTCTCCATTTTATGAGGATTTTCAGATTGTTTTTTTTTATTTTTGAATTTTTCTAATAGTACGCTCTAATTCAGAATCGTAAGACACTAAACTTAAAGATCCGATACTACACATACAAACACAATAAGCACACTAACAATAAACAAACACACACAATTATGACTTGTAATTCAAATATAAGATTTCAAATACTACAAAATTAATTTTAGCGATTACCTTTCCTCCCGAGCTACGATGCTAAAAACTTGGTGCGACTTTTTAAATTTGTCAAAATTTATGAACTCGAATATATATATATATATATATATATATTAAACACAAGTATATGTATCACTCAAGTAATATAGGGCTTTAGTGGAGTCCTAGATATTGATCCCACAAGGAGGCAATTAATTTTATGCTGCAGCACATAAATCACTTCTCGAATCACATTACAATTGCAGTAATTATAATTCTTAAAATAGAGACAAACAGTTGTAGTTACTAATTCTACCAAAGTACGTTCTAACCTTCTAGCAAGTTAAACTAACACAAAACTAAATTTATAACAAAGTTCAGTTGTGAGAAAGAATCTTCCTCCTCTCCAATTATAATATGATGATTTTTGTGACATAGATCAGTGATGCAAATGTATTGTGCCAAATAGAAACATTCCTATTCTTTACCCTTTTCCAAGCGTATAAAGAATATTGGTTATTCCTAAGTTCAGTCCCCAAATCCGTGGTTAGGCTGGGAGGATACTGGCTCTCACTCCAAAGCTCCCACTTACCTTCCCCTGAATGCTAACTCTCGCTTTGGTTTCCAAACCTTATGACTAAATTGAGGATTTCAGCCTGTCACTCTAAAATCTCCAATTCTACGCCCATTAAAATTTTTTCTCTATTTATTTGCACTCAACCCCCATGAACTACGTCACTCATTCATGGACATTGAATGTAAACTTCACTTTTGTTGTGGAACTTACAATTCTTTTGGAACATAAGTTTCCCAATAAGTTTTAACAATTTAATTAGCCGGATCAAAAAGTAAATGAAGTACGAAGTGAAAATTTCATAAAAAATTCTTCATAATAAATCAACACATCATTTACATATCACAACATCAACACAACACATGAAAAGGAGGAATAAAAAGAAATCAACTCACGAATCATGAGGAAAAAATGACAAAACATGGATTATATATATAAAAGCAACGTCATATAAATAAAGTAAAGAAAAGACAACTTATCTCAAACTCTTCCCCAAGCGAATCTCAAGGAATTCCTTTGACTCCTCTTCTTTCTTCACAATAACACACTATTCTCTCTTTAGATAAGAAAGGAAGAAGAAATCTCTCACTTTCTCTCTCCTCTTACACTCCTTAGAAGAGAACACACAAACCATAGATTTTCTAAAAAATGAAAAGACACACTCACTCTTCACTCTCCAAACTCTAAACTCTCTCCCCTCTCTAAATTTAGCTCCAAAGTAGTTTAAATCCAGCCATAAATGATTTCCCAAGAGTTTCTTCAAGCATCCCTCCAAAATCCGGCCAAATACATTGAATCTAGTTTGAATTTGGGATAGGGCACGGTCCGACGCAGGATAGGGCGCCGTCCGGCGCTATTTTTTGCCTTTTAGTCCGAAGTCTCTGTAAATTGGCACGTTTCGGTGTTGGTGACAGCGTCGTTCAATGATAGTTTAATAAAATGCACTTTTGCCCCATTTTGATCCAAATTTGCTCCTTTTCGCTTCATTTTGCTCCAAATGCTTAAAATCATTGTACCTGCATTAAATCATGAAAATACCTTCATTTAAAGTTTAATATCATAAAAAATATGTATGAAATGGACAACTAAAAGCTATCAAAATTTCAGTGGATCGGACGCTGCCCTAACAGCGACCCTAGTTTCAAGAGAAGAGCCAGTACGACAAGGAACACTCAACCCCCTCAAGGGTAACTGCCAGCTAGCATTGGAAGGAGGGTGATTTACCTGCAGAAAAATCATGATGATATTTTATAACAAGACAACGTCGGATCCGTCCCTACAGAGAAGAGAAACTGACCAGTGTGGATCGAGGTACAGAGGCAACTGAAGAACTCTTTCTCCCTACAGGTCTTCGAAGAGTAACTACCAGAGAATTTCAAGATGCTTGTCTTAGAGAAGTATAAAGGACAGTCAAATCCTAACGACTACCTCACTTCATTTGAATTGTCCATTTACTTATTGAAAATCTAATGCCCTCATGTGTAAGATGTTTTTCACAGCGATGAGATAAACCGCATTAAAGTGGTTCAATGGATTGCTCGTGGGAGTAATCACCTGTTTTGCAGAGTTTATAAGACTTTATTTTATTGCAGTTAACTAGTGCCTTGAGACCTAAGAAGAGCGTTTGGTTTTTGTAACAGTTGAAGCAGGGGGCGAAACAAAGGTTAAGGTCGTTTATCGCACGCTTTTAGAGCGAAACAGTAGATGTCAAAGACTTGAATCCAGACATGGCCCAGGCTGTACTGACGCAAGGAGCGAGGTTGGAGAATTTTTGTGTTGACCTCAAACTCAAAGATCCATAAAGCTTGGTCTAACTGTTGGAGTAGGCCAACAAACATCATCATCTATGAGAACACCCCCGAGCCCACCAAATAGAGACACTATAAAAGAAAACCACAAGATAACGGAGGCAACCCAAGCAAAGCGCATGGCCGTCATATTTCCCCGCTATCAGAGTCACCTTGACAATCATTGCACCAGCACTAGAAGGATTAAAGAAGACAAGCCAAGGCCCAAAACCATCGATCTTCATACCAACGTGAACACCCCCGGTATAATCACTGAGTCCCCCGCAAAACCCCACTCGAGGTATCCATGAAAGAGATAACAAAAGCCATCCAAGATAAGGATTTTATTAGGAAAGCAGCACCGATAAGGGTCAAAACATTCCATTGGGATAGTAGAAAGTACTGTAAGTACCATGAATATCACAAACACGACATGGATGAGTACAAACACCTGCAAAGCCTGATTAAGGAGATGATAAAGGAAGGAAGTTGAAGAAATTTGTCGCCCTTAGAGCCACGACCCAAAGGCAAGGCAAGACTCCAACAGAGGGAGCGGTCAACGTACCCATCCGTACAAACGCCATTCATAACTCGGGGTACGCGCCCGCAATCTTTGGAGGAAACAAGCTACTCAGGAGGGTAGGCTGTAAGAGACAACAAACAGGGGAACTCTGCGTCGTAACCTTTGCTTTGAAACTTAAGGGTCACCCACCTATCTATTTCATTGATAAGGATTTTCCCAGAAAGAAAAACCATATGACGATGCCATTGTAATAACAACAATAATAAATAACAATCAAGTAAGGAGTATTCTCATTGATGCAGGGAGTTTTATGAATGTACTATTCAAATAGGTGTTCGACAAGCTGAGCCTCACTAACGATCAGATGACCGCGCCGACCGGTCCGTTGTATGGATTCTCAGGCAAAAGAAGGAAGCGATGGGATTGGTTGGGCTCCCGGTAAGTTGGGAAGAAAATGAAAAATAATTTACACTCATCGAAGAATTTCTCGTTATAGATTCATTCCTAAATTATAACGCTATATTCGACCAACCACTGACTAATTTCAGAGTGGTAGTCTCTACTTACCACGGTTGTCACGTTTCTTGGAGATGAAATTATCACGACCATGGCTAACCTGCATCAATCTTAAGTCTGCTACTTGTGGGCTATAAGCAATGTAGAGCATGATCCCCTGGACATCCAAAATGCGAGGGAAGGTGGCATCGAGACTAGCGAGGCCACTCGTGAGGTTCTGGCGGTCGAAGGAGAGCTAGGTAGATGTCTTTTGATAAGAAAATCTTTTGACATAGGTCACAGAGAGTTGTTGACCCAAACCCTCCAAGAAAACCAAGATTTTATTGCATTGACGACCGCTGAGATGTCTGACATGTCAATTGATGTCGCGTGGCAAAGGTTGAACGTTGATCCATCGGGTCAACCCATGAAGTAAATGATCAAGAGTTTGGCCATGACATTGGCCAAACCCATTTAAGAGGAAGTAAGAAAGCTGGAGGAGGCTGGGTACATTCGAGGAGTCCAATACCCCACCTAGGTCTCTAACGTAGTAATGGTCCAAAAGGCCAATAGAAAGTGGAGTATGTGTGTGGACATCACCAACTTGAACTCCGCTGGTTCAAAAAATTGTTATCTCCAGTTGAGGGTAGATGCTTTGGTGGATTTGGCGATCAGCCACTCAGTCCCAAGTTTTCTTGATTCATTTTTTGGGTGCATCAGATCATGATGCACCCAACTGACACAGAGAAAATTGTTTCTATTACTCGTAAGGGATTATTTTGTTATAATGTAATTCTCTTTGGGCTTAAAAATGTCTGGGCGACTTACCAACGCCTCATGAATGTAATCTTTGCTAATAAAAAATGATGAAAGATTGAGTTTTATGTCGATGATGTACTGGTTAAGATTCAGTCCTCTAAACAACACATTGAAGATTAAAAGAAACTTTTTTAACAATTAATAAAGTTCAACATGAAACTAAGCCCACTGACGTGCACCTTTGGGGCCACGACAGACAAATTCTCGGGGTATTTGCTAAACCCTGAAGGCATAAAGGCCAACCCAGAAAAAATCCAAGCACTCCTCGATATGCCCTCAAAAACACCAAGGAAATCCCAAAGCTTTGAGAAGGTTCATCTCCAATTTAGATTATGAGCACACCCCATTCTTTAAAGTACTCGGGAGATCTAAATGCTTCGAATGGACACTGGAATCCACATAGGTTTTCAAGAACCATAAGAAGTTCGTCACCTCTCTTCCCCTCTTTCAGAGTTCAAAGCCAAAAGAAATTATTTATCTTTACCTTGAGGTCAACTCTGATGTCCTCAGTTTGGTGTTAGCCAGAGAAGGGCTCGAAAACCAACATCCAGTGTACTACACCGATCGAGTTCTCAAAGGCGTAAAATGCTGATATCCCATAATGGAGAAATTGACCTTCGCCTTGGTCACTTCAGCAGGAAGTTTCCAACCATATTTTCAGGTACACCCCATACAAGTTATCACAGATCACCCACTAAAATCTGTTCTTACCATGCTAGAGAAATCCTATCAAATACTTAAATGGACTGCAAAACTCAACGAGTTTGATATCTTTTATATCCTCCAGATGACAATAAAGCACAAGTTGTTGTAGATTTGCTGGCTGATTTCATGTAGAATTTCTCTAAACCAGGAGGGGTGAACGAGGATCTAGAAATCGATGGATTGATCAAGATCCTATTTACTGATGGGATATCCAACCAATCAAGTGATGGACTTGGAGTTTTATTGTGAAGCCCTGCAGAAGGAAACATCTACCACTCAATCAAGGTAAATTTTCCATTAACTAAAAACCAAGCAAAATATGAGGCTTTGATTGTAGGACTTCGCCTAGCTACGGAGATGTGAGACCTCAACATAATGGTAAAGGCCGATTCACAACTCATAGTGAACCAGAGCAATGGATAATTTGAAACCATGCGTGAGACTATGGCGAAGTACCTTGGGATGGTGAAGACGAATTAGATCACTTTTCCAGCTTCAGAATCAAACATTTTTGAGGGAGGAAAATCAGTTCATCAACCTCCTATCCTGAAGCCTCCACTACGGAGAAGGGCTACCAAAAAGACTTGATCGACCTTTAATCGATGAACCACTAGTAATGGAGATATGACGTGTAGAAAAGCAAGCTTAATTTTATTTATATTTTGCACATTGTTATGGATTAAATTGCACTTTAAAGAATGATATTTTATGTTTTTCTTGCAGGTGCAACAGGTAGTGGAAGTGGAACAAAGTGAAGAAGAAATGGAGCGAAGAGGAGATGACATGAAGAGAAAAGAAACTTAAAGATCTAGCGATCAGGCGCCAACCATTGGGCGCCTAGGCGCTCCTACCAAGTGCCTTGTCACCACTTTCTTGGGCGCCCAGTATCAGCCGATTTTAAAGAGAGATTTAGATTTGGTTTTAGATTTATTTTATATATATATATATATATATATATATATATATATATATATATATATATATATATATATATATAATATACATTGTTTGGAAATTATCATTTTAATTTGAAAATATGAAATCAAATTGATCTCATATATGCAATAGTTTAGATAAATGAGTGTAATATCACAAGCAATGCATCTATCCCGAGGAATAGACACACTACTTGATGATATGACTTGATTAAATAAACTACAAAATTTGTGAGATATGTTTGATCTGCGAACCGTTTATATTGGTCAACAAGTTTCACTAATATTCTTGAGTTCTAAAGTTTCATATAGAGGCAAATCCCTATAGTTAATTACATCCTAAATGACCGAAGTCACTTAAGAAAACTCTCGATAAAGATTAGTGGTTTTGCTCTCAAGAATTTCAAGGTTTAAAGTATTCAAGGTTGGATATGGAAATATCAAATGAGATAGGATCAAATTGGAACAGTTATTTTGGAATTCAAAGAAGTGAGATGTAGGGGATGTCACATACCTGATGGACAACCTCTGGCGACTTTCCATACTATCCTATTGTTTGCTTTTGATTTGGGAAATTATTCATTGCTTCAATCCTACCAATTTTATTCTTTTATGAATTACGTTTGTATGATATAATTATACAAATAATCCGGAAGATAGGAGAGTTTATGTCGTCATAGAAGACAACCTCAAGATCCTAAAAAGAGTTAGGGCTTAAATTGCATAATATGATTGTGCAAAGGCCTAAAGATAAGGTGAGGACTTATGTTGCAGTAAGCAAAAAACCTCGAAGTCCTATGGTTTTTTATTCATTTCTAAGAAATATTTAGTTGATGTAGATTCATTTTGTTGTTTTGCTGTTGAAGAATGTCGTGTTGCTCATGATGTTTACCCCGAAGATATTTTTCCCATTTGTGGATGGATGTGAGTATGATTCATTTATTCATTGATTGTTGGTTAGGGTTTGGTGCCGATGTGTACTAACGACAAAAAATTATGCTATTTAGATTTATGGTAATACAATAATGCTATATTTTTTTTGTTTTTATTTCAATTTGATTCTTTAATAAGTATTCCTTTTCGTGGGTTGAAATGTTCTAATAGCTGCTTCATTTTTAGTTTCTCACATAAAACAATTTTCTTAGTTTGCTAAATTGAGTATAAGATGCTTAATGATTGTTTAAATCAGTGTTTAATATATCATCTCGCCCTAGCTACATAATTAGATTATGTTGGACATTTGAGTGATTTTACTATTTATTACTTAAATCATATAGTCTCCTTATTTATATTAATTTTATCTGAAGAATTAGAAATATTTCTTCCCTTATTATAAATTTCATGGTATCGAAAAAAAAAATGTATACAATTAATCCCAAAAGTCTAATAAAATTTTTTTGCATTTGAAGTATGAACATTTTGAGATAGTAAGAAAAGAATATAGTGTTGCATGAAAATTGAAATAAACTTATTTTCCTTTTATTGAAGAAGGCTGGTGAAAGTTTTAATATATATTCATATAGATGTTGTCAAGCTAATGGATTTGTCTCATTAAGATTTTTATTATTGTTAGCATTTGCATAAATTTTTTTTTAAAGTTTTTTTTTTAGAAATGGGAATACATATTTTTTTATGTGCTTAGCTATTTATGAATTTGACATGTGTTCTAATGTGAAGTTTAGGCAAATGCATGAATGTCATCTCATGTGATATTATATGATTCAAAAATTCTCTGATTACTGGTTAGAGTTTGGTACTTCGGAGTACCAACCACATAAAGTCATGACATTTAGGTTTATGATGATTTAATGATATTATATTTTTCTAAGTATTTATTTTAGTTTTGTTCTTTAGGAAGTGTGACTTTTATGGGTTGAAATGTTCTAATATATGCTTCATTTTTAACCCATAAAAGTAAAAAAAGTCACAAAAGTCACATTTCAAAAATTTCTTCCCTGAATTATAAAAATGTATTCCCTTATTATAAACTTCATGGTATTGGAAAAAAAAAGGATACAAGTAATTCCAAAAAATATAATAAAAAAACTATTAAAATGTTTTACATTTGAAGCATGGCTGTTTTGAGATAGTAGCAAAAGAATATTTATATTATGTGGAAATTAGAAAATCAAAATTTTCTTTTATTAAAGAAGAACGAGAAATTTTTAATATATATATATATATATATATATATATATATATATATATATATATATATATATATATATATATATATACATGTATATATATACATGTTGTCATGCTCATAGATTTATCTCATTGAGATATTTTATTATGGTTAGCCTTTGCATAATTTTTCTTAATTTTTTTTAAATGAGAAAACATATTTTTATTATGTATTTAACTATATGTGAACATGACATTGTGTAAGTTTATGTGTTCTAATGTGAAGATTAGGCACATGCATAAATGACATATCATGTTATATTTTATTTTTATGTTTAGTTATTTACAATGTCAATATTTAAACAATCTCAATTTGCATCAACTAGTGAGCAATTGTTAGCTGTCATGCAAGATGGAAATGATAACTCTCATAATGTTTTTCAATCTGTTAAAGTGGTTATTAGAAGTACTAGTACTGATATACAAGCTAAATATAAGAAGAGAAAATCAATTATGTATGATTATTTTGTGGATGTTAAATCTAATTCTATGAGGTTGAAGATTTATTTGTCCAATGCCTTTGTTGTGGGATAAAAATCCACAAACCAAAAACATATACAACTTCACAGCTCTTTAGACACATTAAGGAATGTGATAAGAGTCAACTTATTGACTTATCAGATAAAATATAGAAGAGACTGAACTTATTGCCTTCTGAAGCTGATATTGACTTAATGATTGCTATTTTCTATTATCTCAAAAATTATGACCAGAAACTCATAAGTGACGTAATTTCTAAGATGCTAATTATACATGAGTATTCATTCATGATAATTGAACATGCTCGGCTTAATATATTGTTAAAACGTTGAATCCTAACTTTGAGTATTTTAAAGAACACCATAAAAAAGATTGCATTGAAGTCCATAAATGTGAGAAAGAAAAGCTAAAATGTTGCATTAAAGATGCTTATAGGGTCTCACTTACTGCAGATTGTTGAACCTTTAATCAAGCTATAGGATAAATGTACTCAACTGTTTATTATACTGATGAAACATGAATTTTATTGAGTTAGAGCTAACACTTACATATGTGATGATATTTGTGAATGTTTGTTGAAGTGAATGCTCCAAGACAAAATCATTACTATTACTTTAGATAACGCAAGTAGTAATGATGTGTCAGCTAGTACATTAATAACAAAATTTCAATCATGGGAAAAGCTGCACTTTCATGGTATTTTTTTCATGCGAGATGTGCACATATTTTCAATATAATGGTAAAAAATGGACTAAAGGAGGTTCAACAAATCATTTAAAATATTAGATAATCAGTGAAGTATATGAAAAAATCCCCTGCAATATTACATAAGTTTGTAAAAGTGAATAAAAAATTAGGAGTTTCATCCACATGGTCTTTATCTATTGGTGTTTCTACCATATGTAACTCAATTTTTTACATGTTGAAGTCTGTATTTATTTTTTACAATGTGAGTTTGATTATCAGCTAACTCAGATTGGTTAAAATATGAGAAAATCAAAAAAGTTTCTTTTATTTTTCAATCTATTACAAAGAAAATCTCTGGTACGCTCTATCCTACTTTAAATATATTTTTACATTGAGTTATGTATGTTAAGAAGATTTCATAATGTTAGAAGATGATTATATGAGAAATTTGGCTTTGAGTATGCAAATTAAACAACAAATATTGAACGGAATGAATCATTTGATGTCTATTGCATCAATTTTAGACTCAAAATTGAAACTCAAGTTTATTAATTACACATTTCTGAATATAATTTCACATGATGAGGTTTTAATGCATTGATATTTGCATTTGGATTCGATCCATTTAAGAAAATATAAAGATGTATTTGATAATCATTTCATTAAATATACTTTTTATGGTTCTTTTTCTTTCTTCTTACAGCTGAACATTAAGATTTATGTTATTTAATTATTTTCAGCCAGTGATACTTGAAGAAAAAATTTAATATTCAACTATGATACATATGAAACCAACTCTACCTTACACAAGTCTTTTGATAGCTTTGAATTTATGTAATTATTGCAAGTTTGAAATGTGGACACTATTTTTTTTTTTTTGCTTATGTAGTTAAGTTATTTGTGTTGTTATTGGTTCGATATTATGTTGTATTTTGTGTATACTTTCACATATTTATTTATGTATTGCTGCTTTGTAGCTCTTCTATAATTGGTAGTACACAATCT
Source organism: Papilionanthe hookeriana x Papilionanthe teres (assembly GCA_022702705.1). Taxonomy (NCBI): domain Eukaryota; kingdom Viridiplantae; phylum Streptophyta; class Magnoliopsida; order Asparagales; family Orchidaceae; genus Papilionanthe; species Papilionanthe hookeriana x Papilionanthe teres. Next base: position 24,075,818 of record CM040436.1, on the reverse strand, counting down.
TGTGCAGTCATATAGAGAATGATTATAATAGAGGTTGTAATGATATCTAAGAAGATCATCTATCCTAAGGTTGACATGACTTAATTACATTATGCAACCCTTTATAAGAATTAGATGCATTTAAACTTTGTATGACATAATATAATGAAGCAATTCCTTAGACCCCGCTCAATGAATACTAAAAATTCTAAAGTTGGTATGTCAATTTCATTAAGCAACCCTTTAGATTAATATTGAAAAATCTAAAGATTTATGACATGATCACATTATGCAACCCATTAGATTGTATCATGATGTTTTACTTAAGCATTTAATTTTATAATAAATAATTAAATTTATTTATTTTAGCTTATTTCGAACTGACGAACTGAACACAAACAATTCGAACAACTTGAGCAATATTCAAACTCGAACCAAACACAAACAACTATTTCACAAATAATTTGGAACGCGAGTCTATTTCAAACAGATACAATTTCAAATGAACTGAACATGAACAAGATCTCTACTTATTCATGTTCGGCTCGTTTACACCCCTAAGTATAAGTTATTCGTTTGAAAATTTTTTTCTACTATGTAAATACACGTGTAAGTTGTAGACTTCAAAATTTTATTTGTGCAAATAATAACCACATGCCTCACATCATCATGACCCGAAAAAATCATCCGCTCCGCCTTGCTTCAGCCGCATTGCATCTCCCATTAATCCCACATCGTAAAATTCTTAAAACACATCTAACTTATGCTCTTTAAATAATGAATCCTCATTGTTCCTACATGCATTCCATGCTTGAGCTTGATTGGGTGTTTGGGCCAAGTGGCTGTGACTATGAAAAATTTTACATGAAAATAAAACTTGAATTTTATTAAATTATTATATCATTCTAAACCCGAGCTAAATTCGAACAAAAAAATTTAAATCGGGCTGAACACGAACCCCTGCCTACAATTTGTAGGAGGTTTGATAGAGTTCTCATCCATTTATATAACTCATGCCTAAATATTCATATTTATTTGCATAACCCTTAACATTATATTGGTAAAATGAAACATATATTTTCATAAAATTTTTATGGTAGATATGTAAATAGATAAGAATTTTGGGGTTTGTATGTAAATTTTTTTCATTTGACCCTGATGTCACGGACATTTAGTCCCACATCGAGTGGGTGTAGAGGCCGAAAAGCGATACGTAAAGATCACGGGCTGCACGCTCTCGAAGAGCTCTTTTGGGAGCGTGACGAGTGGTATCGGAGCGGAGTGCTGGCCTGCCGGTTGTGGGGACTCTCCGCGGTGTAGGAGCCCCGGTGGGCCGTCCGTGACGAGGGCGTCACGTGATTGGGTGGAGGAGAATGTCACTGGACGTTTAGTCCCATGTCAGTAGGTGTAGGGCGAAAAGCGATGCATAAAGATCACCAGGTGCCCAGCCTCCTGAAGAGCTCTTTTGGGAGCGTGACACTGAGCTCGCGTTTCAGATCACGATAAGTTTCGGACAAACGCTTAGGTTTGTATTAAGCATCAAAGCATTCCAAGTAAAGAAGAGACGTTAATTGGTGTGTGGGGCAAACTGCGAAGAGGGAGAAGCCGAGTACGTTCAGGAATCGCTCAGGAGCCCTACAACACTGCAAAAACCCTAGGGTTTGTTTCCCGCTTGCTTCTATAATCCCCGGGGTTTCTAGATCTTGACTTCAAAACACCGGCGGCAGTAGCAAGGTTTGGCGTCACATTTTCTTTGTGTTCTTCGGCTTTTCTTCTTGTGAGCTCCATTCTATTTTTGAATCACATGTTTCAAATTCCATGTTTGTTGGTTTCTAGGAGGTGATTTGCTGGAATTCGTTGCGTTCGGGTGTTTAAAGTTTGGATCTTGCCCGGCTTTAAATGGCTTTATGTAATGATTCATGTGATTTGCCTAGGGTGTCGATTGATTGTGGATAGTTGATTGGAGATTCTTTGTGGGTGTAAGAGGGCGGTTGGTCTTTTGACTGTGGGTTGGGATGAATAGCGTTTTCAGCGAGCAGATACTGGCGGACAAGCTTTCCAAGCTCAACAGCACACAGCAATGCATCGAGAGTATCCTTTCTCTCTGTAATATTATTTCTTCGCTTGTTTGGCATGAATTCTCGCTCTTTTGAGCTTAATTTATATTTCAATGTTACTTCTGTTCATGTGCCCCCTCTTGTTTGTTCAACTACAGTAGTTTTATCTCTTAGGAACCTTCTTGATTTGGAAATTTTTTGCTTCTTTGGTAGAATTGTCATCCCACTGGAGTATAATACTTGGTCTTTTGTTTCCTTGCTTGTTTTCTTTGTTGATTTGTATGCTTTTCGGAAGTTTCTTGCTAAATTTAGGAGCTTAACTTGGCTGACTCACCAAAATATCAAAATGAGATGTTTGCAACATTACATAACGCTCAAATCAAATGCCCAAGTATTGGAAGATTTACATACATACAATTCAATTCTTATGTATTACATACCTAACACCCAAACTTAAATTTTTACATACATTCCACCGTAGCTATTTCATGAAAAGGTGTATGTCACTTTTTTAACAGTTAAAATGGTGGTTTTTTTATTGTATTTGAAAGATTTGGATGCTATAAATGTAAGAATTGAAGTTTAGGTGTTAGATATGTAAATACATAGTTCTGATGAACAACAGCGACGGAAAATTGAGTATATGTTCTGTTTCATGCTATTTTAATGTTCATCCAGACATAGCATCAAGTGGCTTTTAAAGAAGTTAGTTGAAAGTGCTATTTTTGATTAAGGTATAACTTTCTCTCTTTGCCATGAAGAAAGCTTCCTTGACTTACTTTCGCTACTAGCTCTGTCCCATTGGTGTATTTTTCATCGTAAAAATGCAGAACAGGTGGTTCAGACATGGGAGAAGCAGTTTCACAGCTCCACCAAGGAACATAAGATTCCATTTCTATATCTTGCAAATGACATTCTTCAGAATAGTAGGCGTAATGGTATGGAATTTGTGGGTGAATTTTGGAAAGTGCTTCCATCAGCGCTTAAAGATGTTACTGAAAATGGCGAAGATCATGGAAAAAATGTGGTATCCAGATTGGTGAGTATCTTTCCAATTTGTGTTTTTTTGCAAGAAATGTGTTGTGCTTGCAGTTTCCTCTACTGTTTGCGCTGATTTTTTATTAAAGTACCAATGATGCAATGGCTAGCATTAATCATGTGCACATTTGATTGCGTTTACATTGTAAGATGACTGTCTTGCTTTGTGATGGTTCACGGAAAAGCTATGAATTGTTGTTCCCTCTCTCTTCCTCTCTCTTATATATATATAATTCCTAAGTTTTCTGCAATACTATAGTAACAATAAATGAATAAATCTTAGTTTTGAAGTGATAATTCACTGCAAGCCCATGCATTAATTTTATTTAACTTATGATAGACCGCTTCAAGTACCTTTTATTGGCCAAAAGTTTTTTAATTGTGAGCCAAATCCTTTGTATCAAATATGTTGTCTTATGTACGAATGAAATCAACTTATAGTGGCTAGCAATAATAGAGGCATTTCAACATGAAACTTACATCTTCCAAAAAAAAAAAAAAAAAAATTCAAGGAACATTGAAAATACATCAACACTAATTACTAGCTTTAGATTTATTGGTTATGTTGATTCCACAGTATTGGTTTTTTATTGAAATAGTACGAAAATGATAGGCTTATTTCGTATTGATATTTTAAGCTCAGTTTTTGCATTATAAAGATAAAGCTTCTATTATAATTGAATTGAATTGTAAGCAATGAGCATTTAAAGTTTGACAATACATTAATCAGTTACATTTGTTGTGGCTATTGTTGCATCCTAAAATTTTCACCATTTTACTCTTATTGAACTTTATACATCTTATCTTTTACAACTTTAGGTAGCAATATGGGAAGAGAGGCGAGTTTTTGGTTCACGTGCACGGGGACTCAAGGAGTTAATGCTAAGTTCTGAACCACCACCTCCGCTACAATTGAACAAAAAACGGTCTCGTTCCGTTAAAATTGTTAGAAGGGATTCTCGTTCCATAAAAATAGTAAGAGCCCCTGTCTTGTCTTTCATTCAGTGCTGCTTAATGATGATATTTTGTTGGAAGATTTACATACATGACACTCCATTCTTATGTATTTAACCTTCACCTTTTTACATGTCTCCTCATCTATGCATGAGAAGGTATATTTAACTTTTTAAGATTTAAAATAGTGATATTTTTTATGTGATGTGAAAGATTTGGTTGGTATAAATGTAAAAAAGTAGAGTTTAGGTGTTAAATATGCAATACATATTTATGTAAATGCCCCTGTTTTGTTTAGTCTAAACTGAGGGCCTCTTGAAACAGAAACTCTCTATTGGAGGAACAGCTGAAAAGATTGTGTCTGCATTCCACTCGGTGTTAGGTGAGCTTCCGAATGAAGATGCTGATCTCGATAAATGTAAGTCTATAGTTCGAAGAGTCGGGAAGATGGAGAAAGATGTTGATGCTGCCTGCGCTCGAGGTATTATTTTCCTTACAAATCAGTCTTCCCTTTTCGTAAAATTAATTTGATTAAATTTTTCCAGTAGCTTTTGCGTTTATTTTCTGAAATTTTGACCCGGTTTTAGTTGGGGATCCTCATCGCACGAAATTGGCTGAGGAATTGCAGGAAGAGGAGAATTCTTTGAAAGATTGTATTGAAAAACTCAAATCAGTCGAAGCAAACAGATTGATACTAGTGTTGCAGTTAAAACAAGCGCTCCAAGAACAGGTATGTATTAATAGCTTGCAATTTTGAGATTTTAGTTATGAATTTACATTTTCCTCCTCTGTTTCTAAGCTTGAATTTTTGTTCAGGAATCTGAACTGGAGAACATTCGCACGCAAATACAGGTTTGTCTTTGATTTCCATTTAAGGCCAGTAGGTGTACTTATGCAAAATTGTCTGAAGCAAAGTTTGTTTTTTGGTTCGTTTGCTTAACAAAATTATGATTTTTCCACAACTTTTATTATGCTTGTTCCAATTCTAATATTATTTATTGAGTAATGTATAAAAATAGTTCCCGACTGGTTACATGGGTCATTTTGAGTCCCAAAGTTTATAAAAGTGTCAAACTAGTCCCTGGACCCTTGGAGCTGAAATGGTCATCTGTGGAGACTATGTTAGCCCATATCAAAACAGTGTGGGGACTAAATTGGCACTTTATAGACTATGGGACTAAAATGACCTACTGTAAAGATTCAAGAGACTATTTTGACACTTTTCTCTATTTATATTTATGCTATGTTATGTTAATGGAAACTTTGAGAGTTGGATGAAGTTGCTTGAGCTCTGACCACTACCAGATTGGTTTTGTATTCAACTTTAGCTGTTGCTAATTAATTAGTTGAACGTAAGTATTACAATCAACAAAGGGAAATTCACCAAGCTGGACCTGTTTTTTTCTTTATTATTTGATTTCTTCTTTGATATGAAAAATGGTCATTTACATGGATACATCACAATATTTACATATCTAACACCTTAACGTTTTATTTACTTGCATACGTCTCAAATCTTTAACATCACATGAAAAATACCACCTTTACTATCTTTTTAAAATTGAAATACACTTTCTGATGCATAGGTTAATGATACTAAGGTGTTATAATTGTAAATATCATACTTTGGCTGTTAGATATGTAAATACATAAGAATTGCATGGGTTGAATGTAAATTTCCATATAAAAAATGAGTTTGAAAAGCTAAAGTCAATTCTATTATGAACAAAGATTTCGTTTTCTCCCCGTCACAGGTCGCACAAGCACAAATAGAACAGGCCGTCAACATGCGAAAACGTCTAAACAACGAGTCACCAAACGTTCCACCCAAACCCGATTCGAATGGTGTAGCATCCGAGCCTCCGAAGAAATCTGCAGCCGCCATTGCTGCCGAGGTTGCCGATAAGCTCGCGGCATCCACACATTCCCAACAAATCATGACTTCCGTCCTCTCCACCTTCGCCGCCGAGGCGGCTAAAAATGCAGTGTTGACTACGTCATCATCCTCTGCAGGCAACCCATCATCCGCTCCGAAGAATAATGCGAAGCATGAAAAATCAATGATATCTGGGCAGCCAACAACTCCTCTCCCTCAATATAATTTATATCCCGCTCCAACTCAACAATACATTCAGCCTTCCACTGGGGTGATGATTGGCGTACCATATACATATACGACAATACCTCCGCTGCCGCCACCGCCTCCTCAAATGATGAGTATGTCGAGACCGATAGTGCCGTTGCCCGTTCAGCAGCAACAGGCGATGCCGCCGCTGCAGCCGTCACCAATGACTTTAGTTCAGCAACCGGCGATGCCCATTGCCATACAACAGTTGCCGTTGCATATGAATCAACAACCAGGGCATTTCGGGCTTTTGCAACCAGCGCCTCCTAGTTACAGGCCGCTGCAACCACCAAATATGGGGTTCTACCATCATCAGACACAGTGAAGGTTGACAATGTAAAACTCATTTTTCTTAAATGTTTTCCTGATATGTTACATGAAGATGAAAAATTTTTTTTTTTCATTGGTGGGAAGATATGCTATTGTGCAGGTTGGTTTATTGATTTGTTGTGTAATGCAAGCTTAAAAAGCTCTGTGAGGACATCTGCCTCCATTAATGAGCCATCCAAGCCCTCATTATTAATATTATGATGTGCTTATCATCGAAAAACACGAAAATTTTGAGCTTTGAATGTTTCAGAACTCCGATTATAGGCGAAGGTATGAAATTATACATCACTTATTTTGAACTACATTTGGATGCAGTTGCAGTGCAAAGTTTGGTTTGTGATAATTGAAATTGTTAGTGTTATGTAAATCTGTTATTTATAGCTATTTGATTTGAATTATGAGAATTTGCTTAAGAAAATAGACATAAAGACTAACATTTCCTACAAATAGTTTGTTTAGGATTTGATTTTGCAGTTTTTGAAGATGATAATTGAGGAACAATTTCTTGTCATTGGTCAAGTTAGAGCTTGCATGAGTTGTGTATTGGGATGAATAATGAATATCATTGTTTGAGAGGTTTTAGGACTAAATATATATATTTTTTGGTTTTAATTTTATTTTATAGAATTTTCTGCATTTACATATCTAACATCTAAACTTTTATAATTACATTTATAGCATTTTGGTGCCATAAACCTATGTATGAAAAATGTGTATTTCACTTCAAAGTAATTGTGGTCTTTTTGTACCCATGTTAAAGTTTTGAATGCTATGGATGCTAAGTATGAAAGTTTAGGTGTAGATATGTAAATATATATGAATTGATTGGTATATATATAAATGCTCCCATTTTTTGGGGGTTGTTTGGGATCACTTTAAATATTTGTTTATTATTTTTCTATCTATAATTTATTTCATTTTTAAACAAAAGTGTTCCTATTTTTCAAAATGTTTAAATATGAAAAATTTATTTTTCGTGTTTTCATACAGCTCCTACCGTCGGGATGCCGAACCCGCTGCCTTCCTTGACGCCGAACCTGACGTTGATGCCTTCAATGACATCCATTTATCTGCATTGAGATTTGTGCAGCGGCCGATTAACACTTGTTAGATGATGATTTATGGTGCGTTTTGACTCTAAAAGCTGATGCATAATTTATGAGTTGCTATATTATAAAATTTCATTTGTCTCACTAAATTTTAATAATAGGGATTTATTATTTGTTAAGTAAGTTATGGATAAATTAAATAATGGATGAAGATCACATTTTGTGATAATTCAAAAAAATTGAAACATAAAAATAAAAGGCGGCAACAACAATAACAACAACAACAAAGCCTTTGTCTCACTACGTGGGTCGGCTACATGAATCTGTTTTTCCCATTGCGTCCTATTGAGTGTCATATTTTCATTTAGTTCTAATAAATTAAGATTATTTTTTATAGAAGGCCAAGTTTTCCTAGGCCTACATTTACCTTCTTAACATAAGTTGAATCTAAGACATCTACTCTCCTAATTGGATTATAAAATGGTCGGCGTTTAATGTGACCAATCCATCTAAGACGGCTCTCTCTAATTTTGTCTGTCACAGGAGCTACACCAACCCTTTCACGGATGTATTCATTTTGCATATTGTCTCTGAGTGTAAAGCCACTCATCCACCTAATCATTCTCATCTCAACAACACTTAACTTAGTATTATGCTTCTCTTTTAGAGGCCAACATTCAGTACCATAGAGCGTTGCAGATCTCACCACCATCTTATAAAATTTTCCTTTCAGCATAAGCAGTACCTTTCTGTCACACAAAAGGCCTGAAGCATTCCTCCACTTCAACCATCCAGCTTGAATTCTACTATTAACATCCTCATCTATATCACTATCGCTTTGAACAAAAGATCCAAGATATCTAAATCGTTCACATCTTTTAATAATTTGATCACTCAAAGTTACACTTCTGTCACTAGTGCTACTACCACTAAAATTACATTCAACGTATTCAGTTTTAGTTCTACTTAAATGAAGGCCTTTAGGCTCTAGTGTAGGCCTCCATAAATCAAGTTTTTCCTAAACTTTTTCTCTACTCTTATCCACGAGAAGGATATCATCAGCAAAAAGCATACATCAAGGTACATCCTCCTGTAAATGTCCGGTAAGACCATCCATAACTAAACATAAAAATAAAAGGGATCACCTAAAATTTAATTTTTATATTTATACTACCCAAAATTTTCATTTCATATAAAAAAAATATACTATTTTAGTTTTGAAAAGAATGCAATAAGCATCTTCATGCATGGATGATATATATGTAAATTTTGAAATTTTGGTGTTAGATATGTAAATACATAAAAATAGAGTGGTAAGAATGTTAATCTTTCCTAATAAAAAAAATTAAAAAAATAAAAATAATTGGGGAGACGACGATTAGGGGTGTAAACGAACCGAACACGAACAGAACACGAACTAGTGTTCGTGTTCTGTTCGTTCGAAAATTAAGTTGTTCGTGTTCAGTTCGTGTTTGAAATTGTTCGTGAATGTTATGTTCGTGTTTGGTTCGATTTGTTCGAAATTAGTTCGAATTGTTCGTATTGTTCGAGTTGTTCGTAATGTTCGAATCGTTCGAATTGTTCGAATCGTTCGAATTGTTCGATTGTTCGAAATTGTTCGAAATTGTTCGAATTGTTCGAAATTGTTCGAAATTGTTTTTCAGTTTGTAACCGATTCCACTAGCATTATTAATCATGATCTGAACTGCCCTGATTTGAATTTAGAATAATGCATGCAGTATCAATTATATACCAAGTTTCAGAAGCTCACGATTGAACAAACAGTTCATCACCATTTAGTTTCAAACCAAAGCAAATTGTTCATCAAATTATTTAAACAGCAGTTTTTAACTCTGGAAAGAGAGCTTAAAACACACTCAAAAGGTCTCTAAAAGGAAGAAAAGAAAAATCCAATAAAACAATTTGTCTTTCCATTAGAAAATGCCTCTGAGAAGACTAGCTGCAATAAAAAAATGCCTTGATATTTCCCCTCTGCAATTGTTTTCAGAATGGCTTCATGGATTCGATCAGCCTTCTCATCAAGCTTCAGGTGCCGCAACATCGCAACAGAGCTCAGCAATAAAGCTGTAGGATTTGCAAGGTTCTGCAACTCAAAAACCGTTAAGCTTATGTCAGGGGCGGAACCGTGCACAGCTTCAGCTACTAATTCAAAAATATTGAGCAAGCGAAAAAATAAAATTGATGAAACCTTTCCAGCAATGTCAGGGGCGAAACCGTGCACAGCTTCGGCTAGAGCTAGGCCTCCTTCGCCAATGTTGCAACTGTATATTATGTGATTTTGAGATGAAATATCATTAGATCCATTAAAAAAGCAAAATTTATGCCATGGATCTAAACAATGAATGAAAATTACAGTCGTGACTTCCTCATAAGTTATGTCTGGGTAGTTCTCGGCAACCTCGCGGCAACACTGCCAAGGAAATTTTTTTAAACACATGTTATTTCAGAAAAAATGCAGCACAAAAGAAAAATGCATGTGTTTTCCAACGTACCTTAAGGAAAATACCATCTGTTTTCCTCATGATATTGGTTTTATGTATAGCAGAAACTCTCTTTCTTCCATTTGTTCGAGCATAATGAAAAGCATATTCTGATACCCTCAAACTAGCCTGACGGGTGATAATCTTCAGACTTTCCACAACTCCCCTCACCACCTAGAAAACATGCATATAAATAACTCTTAAATAACTATATTATCAAATAATAATATTATGCGGAGAAAGATTAATGGACAACAACTTTAAATCAGTATACCTGATGTTCAAGCCCACTATATTCTCTTTCAGTGTTCTCACCGATGGTGACAAGATTAACATCATCATATCTAGTTTTATAGCCAGGTAGGCTGAAACAAGGTCTTACATTGGCATATAAGACCCTTGGAAATTGATTTAATACCTATGAAATACTCCCACACTGATGATTTTCTCTTCCTGCCTTTCTTATCTTGTATTTCAGTACTAGTGCTTCCAACAGTTAGATCAACAGGTTGAGAACTATCAATTCCCTCTTGGGTTGCAAGTGTCAATTGTTCTTCATTTGATACAGATTGAGAGTGTTCAACATTTGACATTATAAATATCTATACAAAATATATAATATAACATGAGATTTTCATGCATGGATGTGCAAGTAACAACAAACAAGCAAATATCTAAGAGTTAATGCCCTTTAAATGAAAAAGAAACTTAAAACTCAATAGCAAGAACAAGACTTTTTTTCCTTCATATATATATAATTTGCTTTAAAACATAATTATCACGTTCATCATAAAAATAAAAATAAAAATTTATAAAACTCGCTTAGAGAAGGATGCATCATGCATATATATCCCAATATGCAAAGCCAACCTAATCTTGAGACTTTGCTCAAGTTCCAATTCCAAGAGTACAAGCAGAACTCAAAGAGAGAGAGAGAGAGGGAGAGAGTCAATGCCCTTTAATTGCTACACCATTTCCTGCACCATTTCCTGCAATATCTGCATTTCCTACACCATTTCCTGCATTATCTGCATTTCCTACACCATTTCCTGCATTATCTGCATTTCCTACACAACTTCCTGCACCACATCAAAAGGATTCATATTGCCAAACCTACAAGGCTGCACCTGCACCAAATCTATTGCCAAATCTCAATGTCCACCTCATTTTCAGAATTTGTAAAATAACACCCATGCAAAGCTTCATATTTTACAATGGAAGTAGCGGTTGCTCACAACAGATGCACAAGCCATCCAAGCTACTCCATAAACATCATCAAAACACGAATAGGACTCCGAAACACGGCCCAAACATGCTAATATGAAGCTTATGCCACATTTAAATATATTCTAGCAAACTAAATGATAAAAGGGGAAAATAGACAGCAAAGATAACCCCAAAGAACCATTCCAAACATGCCAACATGAAGCTTAGGCCACATTTAAATATATTCCAACAAACTAAATGATAGAAGGGGCAAGTAGAGAGCAATGACAACCCCAAAGTACCATTCCAAACATGTCAACATGAAGCTTAGACCACATTTAAATATATTCCAGCAAAGTAAATGATAAAATGGGCAAGTAGAGAGCAAAGACAATCCCAAAGTATCATTCTAAACATGCAAACATGAAGCTTAGACCACATTTATATATGAATGTATAACAAGTGTGAAAACATTTTTCTTACAACTTTAACATAAACATCATCAAAACATAACAATTTAAAAGCCAACTTCAAAATATAACAAGGGGAGAAGCAAAGGGAGAATTTATATGCCCTTACATTTTTCACCACCTACAACTCCACCCTTTCATTCATGTCAACTCAAACCTCCTATACTTTCAAAGAGAGCACCTCCCCAAACCTCCACATTTTGTAAAAAGGAACCCTTGCACTTTCAGGTTTTCAAAATGACAACGCTCCCAAATATTTCAGATTTCAAAAATAAGCCCTCAAAAGAATCATCCAGCAATTATAATAAAGCAAAATAAAGCTAAAGGAATGTTCCATAACTGATATAGATCAAATAAAACCCAAGAGACTTTCATGAGCAGCTCTCAGAGAAAAAATTTCTGAAAATATTTCTTCCATTTATAATTCCTTCCAGATCGCAGATCTAATTTGTTTTCAATAAAAAACAGAAAAAAAAAACCCTAGGCTCTCAATCAGTGACAATGGAAGTAGCGGTTGTTCACAACAGATGCACAAGCCATCCAAGCTAATCCATTGTCACTACTCACTAGCAGAAACTTAAGCTAAGAGCCAACTCACAGAAACTTAAAAAACTAGGTTTCACTCAAAAAATTTAAATAAACCTAAAAAAATGTCCGAAAAATTTACGAAAAATTTTCGAAAATATTTAAGAGTCATACCTGAAGCATGAAGGTACTATGAAATATTACAGAAAATATGCTCAAATTAAATAGATCTAAAAAAAAAGTTATGAAAACCTGAGCTAATAGGAGAACGTGAAGTCAGATAAATGAATTATTAAAGAAAATATCCGCAAAGATGACGCCTCGGTAGCTTTAGAAGCAACCAAAGAAGAATATCGAACAACCGAGCACCGAAGCAAGAATACCGCCTACTCGATCCAACGCCGACTTCACAAATATACTTTAAAGAAGACAAATAGGAGTAGAGATTAGAGAACGAACACGAACGTACAACCCCAAGCTCTCGACGAGAGAAAAGGAGAGCTCGCGGAAACCTAGAGCTCTCGAGAGGGGAAAGGAGGCCGAAGTCGCGAACATCGCCGAACACGTTTACACGGGCTTAGGGTTTGATATTTTACTTTGTATATTTTAATATATATAAATAATATATTATATTAATTATATAATTTATATTATATAAGTATATAATATATATATTAGTATATTACTAATATATTATATTAACATACTATTACTATTATTATTAATTTATTATATATTATAATTTATAAAATTTAATTTTTTTAATATCATAAATTTTTTTATATATAATTATTTTAAATTATTTTATATTTCGAACAATAACGAACCGAACACGAACGAATGCATCACTGTTCGTGTTTGGTTCGTTAAACAATTCGAACGAAAAATATTGTTCTTGTTCGTCTCGTTTACTTATCGAACGAATCGAACATGAACTCCTTGACGAACCGAACACGAGCTGTTCGCGAACGACGAGCTTTTTTGACAGCCCTAACGACGACCACGGGTTTGACAACAAGAAAGACGCTCGAGCGATGGTGGGGGATGAAGAGGTGGAGGTTGAGGGGATAATTATATTTTCTTATTTTTATTTATTATATTTAAAACAACAAAATTATAAGATTTTTTTTTGGAAAAAAAATTCATGTCTTATTAAATATATATTTGTTTTATGTTAAAATAAATAAAAATAAAATAAATTAACAATATAGTTAGAGTGAATAAAAATGAAATGAAATAGTAACATAAAATATAAATATTAGTAAACATAAGAACAGTGACTACAAACCTAATAACATAATAGTTGGAGAGAACATAGTAACGCTACGTGCGGAGCCTGATCTCAGACGTACATTCACCGAATGATGTATAGTAGTGGATCTCGCTGTAAGTTTTTTTTTTTTTCTATAAAAATGATTGATGTGTGGTTGAGAGGGTGGATGTACAGCTGAGATCAGGCTCCGCACGTAGCTCTACTACGTGCGAGTCCTGATGTAATATTTTTTTCGTGCCATAGGGGGTGTTTCTTGAACCCGATAAATGCAGTTACATGGATGCATGATAGACTTATGTACTTGCTAAACTTTACAAATACATGTTTTAAGTTCCATATCGAATGCATGTCTACCATTGCTATAGTTAACATCAGCTCGATGTGGTGTAGATTACCTTACAAGAAACTTCTCTTTCATTGTGACTATGTTTCTAAAGTAGTTTTTTAGCATAGGGAACTAGTTCTCCTTCCCAAGCAGCCACATCTCTCTTCCTAACTCTTTGTTGCATAAGCATAGCTGCGATCATGTCGATCAAGGCGGCAACTGGCTTATTTCGAGCTTCTCCAATTTAAGAAATAAATGATTCAGACATTTTGTTTGCGTTAGAATGATTTTTTATCAATATTGAAACCACTTTTATACATGTATAAGACAGTGCAAGTAAGAGACACTACAAAGTTCAACCATTTTACTATCAAACTCAGACTAAGTGTATGCATTAGTTGCTAACCATACGAGACTTTTAACCATTTGACTATCGTTACGATAAAAGCATTTCTTCAAATTGTTCCAAATATGTCGCAAATAAATTAATTGCTCTGCATCTGAAAAAACGATCTTAATAGTCTCTCTTAAACCCTTCTCAATGTCGGACATAAAAGCCAGATGTTGCAAATCATACTCAATAGAAGTTAACAAACATTCTGAAAACTATTTTCAAGTGGTTTTTGACTACGAAAGCTAAAATGAATAAATGTTTTCACCATCTAATGTAATAACAGCTAATAAAACACTCAGATATTTTGACTTTAGCTCACACACATCTAGCCCAATCAGAGGTCTGTAACTTGCTAAAAAGGCATCAATGACAACTTTAAAACTTACAAAAATCTTTTGAAAGAATGAACAAGACAGCTGCAAGTAGATTTCTACAAATCAAATCGGTTTGTAAGGCAGATACTCATTTTTGTGATTATCATTCACTAATTCAAAAACACTGTTGTGTTTTTCCTCATGTGACAGTCATAACTTCGTGTTTGGTATCGATAAACAATACAAATACTCTATTGTATATTTGATGTTTTTTGGAGTGTTGTCAGGATTCTTCCAAACAATATCTTCAATTTGCTGCACCACCCAAGATGAAGTTGTCACTTTATTACCTGTCCTATTCACCCTGAGGCATAACTGAGTTCCATATGATTTTCTAATTTCCAAGGATTGCCCGTCTGTTGTAACTGAAGCCCACCCGCTCTATGGGCGTTCTCTATGTAAGCATATGACTATAAATTGACGTATGTTACAAGATTAAATTTTCACTCCAAAATTATTCTTAATGACATAGGATCGGAGAGAACTTTCGAAAGCAAGAGAATCCTTAAAAACAACACCAAACACAAAATCTTCAGAATCTCCAACATTGTCATTGTAAATGTCAGAAGTTGGAACTACATCTAATGCCCTGTTGACATCCCTTAGAATTACATCTCGTGAGTGCATAATCACTTTCAAGTAAGTTGTAATCATTTGGTATAACTCCAATAATATGATAATACAATTTGAGCTGGTGCCGCCTTAGCCAACCACATATCTTTTTAATCTTTTTTTCAAATGAATGAAGATTCAACGTATTTTCTTGAATCTTCATAGTCCTCTGCTTGCCTCTATTATGATTCTCCTTCTCTTAGTGTGTGAATTGGGTTCAATATCCACCAAATTTAAAAGTTATAAGCAAGTGCTTATGTACATCAGGTTGCATGTCCGAAATTTGAAATGACGACCACTGCATTGTAATAAATAAAATTTAGGTTAGATAAGCTAACGAACGAAACATTACAATGATCTATATGAGGGTACACAAATAATCTTGCAAGAAACTACCCCATTCTCTTCATGCCCACATCTATTTTCCGTGTCTAAATCCACGAGTTAAAATAGTGATGAAATGGCCTTAACAACCTCAGGAGACAAATTGATTGTAAAAGAGTTTACATATCATCATGAATTAAAAATAATATTAGTATTTTTTTTGTGATAATATATTTTTACAGTTTCACTAAAATTACTTCTATATAAGATTTTAATAGGATTTATTTATATATATAAAATATTTTTTTACACTAATGTTCATATGGTAGTTCAAGGTGATTTAGAGTCCGTTTGGGGCAGCTTATTTGGTGTAGTAGCGTTTTGAAAATGCACCTGGCCTATTTTTGGGTGAACTGTGTTTTGGCAGCTTAGGCGTTTTCAAAACGCTAAAAGCAGCGTTTTCACACCTGCGGTGGGAGCTTTCTGCCTGCGGTCTTGCTTTTCCAAAAAAATAAAAATTTGTAATAGCCACCACACCTAGCTTATCAACAGATTATTTTTAATCAGCTTATCAGCAGATTATTCAATAAGCTGCAGCTGCCCCAAACAGACCCTTAATATGTATGTAAATCAACAAATAAATTTTGTTGATTTGGATGCTTTTGCAATTTGGGAGGACCAGATTGTCACGAACTGCAGCCTACCAATCACGAAAAAGAAAAAAAAGTTACAAACATACCCCTTAATTCTTATATATTTACATAATGAACACCTAAACTTTAATTTTACGTAACATTTTATCTATATGTAAGAAAAGCTTTATTTCACCATTTTAAAGTTAAAATGGTGCTATTTTTATGTGGTATCAAAGATTTACGTGTTAGATATACAAGTACATAGAAATTGGGTGGTATGGGAAGATTTACATACATACCACTCAATATCAGTATATTTACATATCTAACACTTAAAATTTAATTTCTTACATAAATACCATTTTATCTATGCATGATAAAGTGTACTTCATTTTCTTAAAGTTCAAACGGTGATGAAAGCTTTGGCCGGCATGAATGTATAAAGTAAAGTTTAGGTGTTAGATATCTAAATACATAAAAATTGGGTGGTTTGTTTGTAAATACCCGAAAAGAAAAAAAAAGATTTACATGCATACCACTGATTGATATATATTTACATATCTAACACCCTAAACTTTATTTTTACATACAGACTACTTTATTTATGTGTGATGAGGTATATTTTACGATTTTGAAGTTAAAATGATGGTATTTTTAATATGATACAAAAGATTTGGGCGACTGAATGTATAAAATTTAGGTGCTAGATATGTAAGTACATGAGAATTAGGTGGTATGAATGTAAATGCCAAAAAAATTGTAGTAAAGAAGGGGTTATAATATATGAAATTTTTATGTATTTACATATCTATGCTTCTATATTTACATGCTTACCCCCATTACCTATGCACGAAACTATGCATTTCACTATTTAAAAGTTAAAATAATGATATTTTGGATGTGATATGAAAATTTTGGGTGGTATAACTGTGAAAGATAAAGTTCAAATGTTCGATATGTAAATATACGGGAATTGAGTGGTATGTACGTTAATACCCCATTTATTTTTCATGTGCCTTTTATTACACATTCGAATTATTTAGGTCTATTTTTAATAAATTCATATTTAATAAACACTAATTTTAATTTTTTTAACATAATCAATTATTAATGCATATTTTTTAATTTTTAATGGTAGTAAATATTAAAGTCTATCCAAAAGATAGCTTTATAGAGTTTATCTGATAATTGGTTTTTATGGCTGCTCTCCAATAAGCTTGAAGACCTATTCTTACCTTTCTATCAATCAAGACTAAGCTGATCTTCCATATATAATCCTTTTTTGAGAAGTAAAATTTCATACATACAACATAGTTCTTATGTATTTACATATGTAACACCAAAAGTTTGAAATTTATGTTTTTAAGAATTTAGGGCAAAGAAAAAGGAATCAACATATATTTAACGAGGTTCGGCAAAGATGCCTACGTCCTCGGGAGCAGAGTGGTGACTTTCTTTCAGTTACAGAAAAGACTATAAGACTCCCCTTAGGGTTATAATAGACATATACATGGCTATGAGTACAATATGTAATTATAAAATTACTCCTGTACCGTACCAACGTAACTCCCCCGATTGGACAGCCGCGCTGCTAACTTGCTTCGCTCTGCTGGCTCGCTCCATTCCGCTCCAGCATTTGTCTCTTATCTGATATATGAGTCATATCTAACATATATTTATAACATTTTTTTGGTCATAAACTATGCACAAAAATGTGCAGTTCCCTTTTAGAAAAGATAGTAATAATGATATTTTCTTATGTGATTTTAAGGGTTTGAGCAGTATCTGTGTAAGAAAGAATGTTTAGATTTCAGAAATGTAAATACATAGTAGTAGTATGGTCTGTAAGCAAATGCCACATTTTCTTAACATGAGATTTTAATAAATCGTTCTAAGTTTTTTTTTTTTAAAAAAATATTTTTCATTTTATTATTATTTTTTTTAATTTTTGCATTTGTTTTGTTTCTTTGCATCGCTTATAAGAGGTCAAAAGGTCTGATTAATTCTTTGTGATAACATCATAATAATTCACCAAATTTTAATATGTTTTATCTCCTATTTCTTAGAATGTCATGCTTGACCTAATTCATATGATCATTTCTTCAAAGACAAAAAATTTTTCTACTTTTCTAAGAAGCCAAAAATATATTAAGTGTCATTTAGAATTATATTATGTTTTCCATGTTTTATATCTTTATTTTATTTTATTTATAAATTAACATGAAATAAAATATATTTGATACATTTGATTTTAAATAAGATTTTTAAAACCATAAATTATTTTTATTAGGTATTCAATGATTCTAATAAAATAGAATATGTTAAAGATTACTTGGCCAACCTAAAGAGCCTAACCCTATTTATTTATAAGATGGGATCATTTTATGATGATATATAATTATTTTGAGCAATCCAACATTATAAAAATTATATCTAGAGCACTTTTTATAATAATGTACAATCAAAGATATCAACATCAAGCCCTATTGTGAAATGAAAAGGCAAACTATGGTGGATTAGGCTCCATCACATTTTGCTACCAAATTCATAATGCATTTGTGCTATGTGGGGTCAGCCCACCATCTTTCTTGTTGTGTGTGTGTGCGCGCGCAAAATCCTGGACTCATTGGTTGCGTCCTTTTGGTGTAAGTTCCTCGGGTCAGGGTTCAAATCCCACCCACTACGAGAGGATTTGAATAACACACTGGACTGGAAGGGGGGTCTGCTCCTCAGTCAGTTCAACTTATAGGGGTTGATCGGCGGTTTCCGACTGTCGATCAATCTTATATATATATATATATATATATATATATATATATATATATATATATATATATATATATATATATATATATATATATATATATACCCCATCTTTTGTGTGGCTCTAAAAATAGATATATTTATGATATTTTGGTGCAAAAAATTATGCATGAAAATCATGTATTTAACTTTTAAAAAGTTAATTTATATGGAAAGGTTCATGGCTTAGTGGTTGGAATGGTGATGAATTCTACCCACTCTTTTTATTTGTATTTTTATTTTTTATTTTTGCTTAGTTTTATTTTAATTTGAATGGTTATTTTTTAGTTATAAGATATTTAATTACTTATATAATCATGTTTTTTTAATTTATGATAATAGTTTGTTGATTTATGTAAATTAATTTTTTAAATATGAAATTTGAAAAAAAAAAGGATTTTAAAAGGTTTATCAGTTTTATTCTCATGAAGTTTGATACTTTAAAATATATTTTTAAAAATTTTTTAACAAATTTATATACAAAATTTAAAATAATATAGAAAAAATTACTTTAAAAAGAAAATAATTTAATAAAAATTAATACAGACTGTATTATTTCATAAATATAAAAATCCAAAAATAATTCTCATGAAGAACATATTATTTATGACTCGATTATGAATCTTTTGGCCATAGATGCGTAAATGAAGCATTGTTTATGCTCATGCATGTATATATATATATTCAACGAAATGTATGAATGCATTTGCTACGTTTGATTAAGAATATCTTCCCAAGTAAAATAGCCTATCAAATGAAATTTAAATTCATATATATGTATGCAGTATAAAACAAATTTGTGCGCGTTCTGTGGCCTGTTGGTAGAGCAGCCTCTTTGAAGGTCGTAAGTTCCTTCAGGTGACGTGTTTGAATCCCTTGGTGGCGCAATGTCGCCTTAAGCCAGATGGTACTCGAATTATTTGCATATCGTTTGAGGAAAACAAAAGAAAAGAAAAGAAAAATGTAACCTAAAATAAAGTTAAGTGTTAGTGAAATGAGAATACTCAAGTGAATGAGTGACTTTAAACTTAGAGACAAAATGCGAAATGAATATATTCAGGATAGGGTTGGTGTAGCGGCAGAGGATAAGAATAGAGAGTGGTCATAGATTATTTGGTAACATTAAATGTCGACCAGCTGATGATCAAGCTCCCACAGGCGAGAGTAGATATTTTAGATCAGATTGATGTTAAGAAAAAAAGGGCTGGATCTAAAAAGACTTGACATATTATATAAAAAAATGATCTTAATCTGATACAATTAAATGAAATATGACACTCAATAGGACTCAATAGAAAAAAAACATTCATGTAGCAAACAGATAAAGACTTGTTGTTGTTGTTGTTGTTGTAATATATATATATATATATATATATATATATATATATATATATATATATATATATATATATATATATATATATCTTACCTTTTTTGTTTTATTAAATATCAAGCATTTGTGCATACAAAGTTTGAATAAACACAAAAGAAAGATTAAAAGAATGTAACTTTTTATTTTGATATTACATAAAAAGCAGGTTAAAATGTTGAAATTGTGGCAAAAAATGGGTTATTTCTTTAAAATTGAAGCGTGTTAGAAAATTTGTGGAGGTAGACTAGCAGATAATCGTCTGAGCATGGTATGGAGGTTTAATATACACAGAGAAAAAGAAAATAACTAATAATTACACCAGTTGTTTTTATATGAAAATCTCAGAAAATTGAAAAACCTTGGTGTCTGACACAGCTGAAGATTTCCACTATAAAAAGATGATTAGAATTGCAACACTTGTCTCACTGGTGGGAAATGGTTACTAGGTTTATCAAGTTACAACGTCGATGGGCGGCAATCAATAGTGATTTGTGGGGTTTGATCGGTGGTGTTCGACAATACTTGACGACGATCGACGATAGTTGTCGATGGTCGACAGATATTGGTAGTGGTCGATGGTGGTCGGCGGTGGTTGACTATTACGGGAGTTCTCGACGGCGATCAGTGGTTGTCGATGGTGATCAGCGTTGGTCGGCGGAGGTTAGTAGTGATCGATGGTGGTCGATGGCGGTCGACGACGGTTGGTGATGGTCGACGGCGGTAGAAGTGGTGTTGGATTTATGTTTCTTTCAATGCTTTAAGTTTTTTTCTCAAGCATCAAGCGCTCCTTCCCCTCATGAGAGTGGCGAGGCTCTATTTATAGATTTTTGGGTGCAATTAATATAGGAATATAAATCACTTTGATCAGACGTCTTAGAGGGCTTCCTTCGATTAGACAGCTTTTGATGAGCATTTGAGTATCTTACGTTGTTGAAATTGAGTGATCTTTGGCTCGTTGGATTCATCTTGTCAAGAGACTCAACTTGACTATAAACTTGTCAGAATCAACATTTGTTTAACCTTTCAAATTTGTTTAGAAATCTTTCAAAAGCAATTTAATAGCTTGTTCTGAGTTTGATTTGGTTCGAATTGGACCAATTTGGTAACATTGGGTTCTTCTTGTCAAGTTAGTCAGTTTGACTGTAAGTTAACTGCAATCAGAGTCTCGATGACTTCTTATCGAGATTTGAATATTTCTTGTTCAATAAGTTACATCGAGATCCATATCATTCCTCAAAATTCATGTTAAATGATAGAGATTTATTGGAGGCGTATCAAAAATATTGAAAATAGTTGATTAGATTGCTTTAGTTATTTCAATTTCAATGTTCTTAAGCAACATCTGTTTCTTTAATTACAAGATTAGAAGTGAATATTATTTTACAAAATTTAAATCACATTATTCTATCTTAAAATTGGTCAAAGTGAATATTATAATCAACAATTTTATTTTAATATGAGTATAATCCAACTTCTAATTGATAATCATATTATATAACACTAATTTAAAAATAAGTTTAATAATTAAAATTTTATAATCAAATTTAGATTAGATTAGCATCACCAAAGTTTCACCTAAAATGTATCTGCCAAAATCACTGAATATTATGTGTAATATTAAAAATTTATCTATTAATAAGAACAATATTTATTTTATTTCAAATGTCAACTGTGAAGGGTTTTTTAATATGATGCCAATATTAGAATGTGATTAAGGTCACTTTCTAGGGGTAATTATGAGCATTAAATAGTTTGTTTTAGTTCGTTGACTTTTAATTGGGGCAATAATATAATTTAAAAATTTATACGAGCCTTAATCCCACTAAGTGGGGTCGGCTATATGAATCCTTTTTTCCATTATGTTCTATTTAGTGTCATATTTTCATTTAATTCAAATAAATTAAGATTGTTTCTTATACAATAAGCTCAAGTCTTGATAGGTCTGCCTCTGCTTTTCTTAACTTAAGTCGAATCTAAAATATCTAGTCACCTAATCGGGTCATCTGATGGTCGACGTTTAATGTCACCAAACCATCTTAGACGACACTCTCTAATTTTGTCCGTCATTGGAGCTACACCAACCCTATCACGAATATATTCATTTCACATTTTGTCTCTAATTGTAAAGCTCGACAACACTTAACTTAATATTATGCTTCTCTTTTAAAGGCCAACATTCATCGCCATAGAACATTACAAGTCTCACCACCATCTTCTTAAATTTTTCTTACAGTCTAAGCGATACTTTTCTATCACACAAAGCCCAAAGCACTCCTCCACTTCAACAAACCAGCTTGAATTCTACTATTAACATTCCCATCTATATCACCATCGCTTTGAATAACAGACCCAAATGGAACAAAAAAAAAAAAAAGATAAATTTGACAGGATAAATATACCTTATGAAAATTTTAGCCATGCTCCGACCAATAACCAAAGACGAGTAAAAAACTTTTGATGCATAATACTGGACCTCGTCCATATAAGTTAAACATCATCAACCCATGCCACGACTAAGAACTTAGAACATGTAAATAATTATTAGTGGATTACACTCAACCACTTCAATGCAGGTCAATGTCTTCGAATAACATTTCAACAAATAATCTTATAATAAATTCTCTAGTAAAATAATTTTGAAGAGGTCAATTTTCATTAATAAATTCTCTATGGAAATGTTTTATATGTGTCAATATTACTATGATAGTTTCAAAGCAAAGAAGAAACAAATTTTAGGTTATTCACCTTACCATTACCTATTCAAATCTCCAACTTCAATATATAGAAAAGAGATAGTGGATAAATATTTAACTATTTATAGAAGATTAATACATTATTGACAATCATATACAATGATACATATAATAATACATGAATAAATTTGCTAATATTAATTAGAAAATGAGATCATGAGAAGAGAAAAGATATTTCTTAGACATTAGATATATTCCTCATTCTCATCGTTATTGAAGGTTACTATCTTTCACTTACTTTCAACACCGTCACCATATGACGAGAAATGCAAGTCTTTAGATGCCTAGCTAGGCAATACGTCCTCAATGTCGGCCCTAGTCCACCGATGCATCGGACCAACCCCCTTCAAGAAGCCTAAGATGAATCACTCTTTCGCATACTACACACCAACTCCTCACTTTAACATCATAAATATAGTCATAAACTTTGTTAAGTAATTTAGGGTAAAGAAAATGAATCCAGAAGAAAGAATATAAAGATTTAACGAGATTCGGAAACAATCTCTACGTCCTCAGGAGCAGAGCAACGACTTTCTTTTTCACTTTCAGAAAAAAAGAGTACAGAATAAAACTAGGATTACAAACAACATATATATAACTCTGAAGTATAATATGTAATTATAAAATTACCCCTGTACAGTATCGCGAGGGGCGTTGCCCCCGCACCCCCAAACCACATAACAAAACTCTTCTGATGGACAGATACTTAAGCTCCACTCCGCTCGCGAGCTCCGCTCCGCTGGCTCGCTTCGTTCTGCTCTATCATCTATCTCTTATTTGGTATATGAGTCATACTTAACAAACTTCTTAGACATGATATTGAATGATGCTTTTAATAGACTCAGACTCCTTAAAATCCTTCACAACCTATGATATGAATCTAATATTATCAATTAATTTTTTTAATAATTGGTTCTATAACTATTTTTTTTCCTCTTCAAGAATCAACATCTTCGCCTTTAAAGCCTTCAAACCCTTCATATGATTGATAAGATCAAACCGAGCATCCACCAAATCATATAAAGCTTTATCAAACTATTGACATCATAGAGAAAGAGAAGTTGCCTTTTTCAACAATTGAAAAGATCATCATCAACCACTTACCGACCCCGAGGTATCACCTTCGACCATCAACTATTGTCGAACACCATCTTCAAATACTTCAGCCAATTAGAAATATTATATCCACAAAATACTACAACTTTTGTAGCAAGTTCTGATTGTTATAGCTATCAGCTATGATTTTCTATAGCCAACTAATGATATTGTAGCTATCGAAAAATTATACTGAGCTAAAACATTATATTTATCTGTCGTTGAATATTTTTTAGCGTGTAACGTATATTTTTCTTTTTTTAATCAAATTCTTAATATTTTGATCGCCACACATAAATAAATGTGCTCGACTATTTATATAAATTTTGGGTGATATATATATATATATATATATATATATATATATATATATATATATATATATATTATTTTTAATCAATAGGTTTAATTAAAATTAAGGAAAAAAATATTTGAAAATGAATTAAAATTTTAGAAATTATTTTAGAAGTTAATGTATATTGAAAATTTAATAAATTTTATTTTTCTAGTGCAATCTGACAACATAAATCCAACGAAATCCTAACGATAAGATTTAAAGGCAAATCCGAATAATAAGCTCGTTGAAATTACTCAATTACCCTCTCCTCTTCATTTTTATAGCCACATTGCACTTAGCTTTGTAGACATTATTCACATAAATAGCACTTAATTTTAAATGATTTATCTTTGTGTTATCTCATGATTTTTTTGTATTGTATTGGCTAAATCATATAGAAATGATGTTATGTTATATATAAATTAATATATTTCATTTACCTTATTCTCATGTGATAATGAAATAAAAAACTAGAAATAGCTGTATTTCAAATTTGTCAATATAAGAAATATATAAATATAAGAATTTAATATTTATATATATGGAAGGAATATGGAATATGTCATACACCTATATATGTATATAGATATATACACGAAAAGGGTGAATTTATAACTGTCAAAAAGACTTGTTGTTTGCGAACAACACAGCTTGTTTGATAGCTCGTGTTCGATTCATTCGTTAAGTAGACGAGTCGAATACAAACAACTTTTTTAAGGTGATTATAAACGAGCTGAAGACGAACAAATGTTAGTTCGTTCGTGATCGACTCATTTTGAGTCGAAATAATTAAGTAATAATACTTATTTATATTATTTAAGATCAATTTTCATATGTATTAAAAGTGCTAAATTTTTATATTTTTATAAATTATTTAGTTAATATAATTATAAATGAGTTTTACATATAGAGGATATCAAATATTATTTATTATATATAGAGATCTCAATACATATTATTTACCAATTAAACGCTTTCATTCTTGTCTCGTTGTTGCTGCGGTAAGAGACGATGTTTTTAATGGGTTTGGTGCTGTATTGAGTGTCGAATTAGGGAGAAATTATTTGGTGCAGACGCCGGACGACCAATAAAATACTTTTTTTTTGTTGAAAAGAAATATTTAAGTTGGGGCCCACTCCCATACACTTTTTGACAGGGAGGGGTTTTAATTGGTTCACCATACACAAATTTGCTTGCGGTGAACGTATGCAATAATTTTTCCGAATTAGAGGGTTTGCTACTTTATTAGATTTTGATTGATTTTTAAGGTATTGGGGAATATAGTTTTGAATAAAAGGCATTGGTGTGTATATAAGATTGGACTGTAGAGGTCTAATGGCTGAATCAGACCTCTTTGTTTGTTTTTTTTTATCCCCTTATTTTAGGTGGGGAAGATGAAGGTTGGGGCGAGAAGGAAGATGATGGTCGCCAACAAAACTCGGATCGGTCGAGATGAAATTTGGGCAGAGAAGAATGCGAGAGAAGGTATTTATAATCCTTCCGATCGAGTCAGAGAGATGGAGGCGTTACGGCTCCTCTTGTCCGTAAATATTATGTTTTTGAGACCTCTATATGTAATAAATGAGTTCTGATATCCTCCATATGTAAAAAACCCAATTATAAAAATATGTTTAGGTGTTAGACAATTAATAAATGGAATATAAATGGTATGTATGTAAATATTTTTAAAATTGAGCATGATTTATTTTTCTAACCATTGGTTTCTCTCATTGGGATTGATATAAATACATAGCATTAGGTGTTATGCATATAAATGCAAAATACCCTCATAATTCTCCTCCTCTTTTTCTTTTAGTCCCACGTCGCCTGGATGTAAATAGTTCCAATTAGAAATTCTATATAAATGTAAAACCGAAACATTTCTTCAAAATATTTACATAAAAGTTCCATTTCTCTTTAATTTATAAGTATACAATGCTGAGCTTAGTTTCGCACCTATAATTGTAAGGAGATAGTTTGCTTGTTATTTAATTTCTTAAAAACTGACCTCAGAGAAAGCAACGACTTCAATTCGAAAATCACACGAGTAATTTGGCTGAAATTAATTTAAAAGTTTTAGTGTTACTATTAGATATGTAGGAATTCTGCAGTATGAATGAAGTTGTCCCTATTTATTTATCTTATTATAATTGGGGCTATCAAAAATGCTCGTCGCTTGCGAATAGTTATTGTTAATAGCTCGTATTCTGCACTCAATACTGCACCCAACCCATAAAAACATCATCATTTACAGCGGAAACAACGAAGCGACAATGAAAGTGATGTGTGCTAGAAAATACATGGCGGTAGAGTAACTGATTATCATCTTAGCATTGTACGAAAATTCAACACACACACAGATGAAAGAGAATATAAACAGCGATGACTCCAAAATTTTTTACTTGGAAAACCTATAAAGGGAAAAACCACGGGGTCTGACCCAGTTTAAAAAATCTACTACTGATTTATGATTACAAAAATCTCTTCTCCCATAGACGAGAAAGAATAATTATATTCTTTAGATTACAGTATCGATTAACAGCGCCTAGTTGATGGTGATTGACGATGGTGTTTAGCGGTGGTCGACGCTGATTGACGAAGGTCAATGGAGGTCTACGGTGGTCGACGACGATAAGCACTGGTCCACGGTGGACGGCGGTGGTCGACGATGGTCGACAGTGATGCTGAGCTGCAGCTTCTCCTCAAGGCTTGAGGCTCTCTCTCTCTTGGCTTCCTCACCCCATGTGAGGGTTTGAAGTCTATTTATAGTATTTTGAGTACAATTAATGCAATAATTTTTATTGGACGGTCTAGAGAGCTTCCCTTGATCATACGGTATTTAGGGGGCATTTGATGGCCTTAACGATATCGGAATTAAGTGATCTTGGGCTCGTTGGATTTGTCTTATCGAGACGTTCGATCGAGTATAGACTTGCTAGTATCGGCATTCGTTTAACCTTCCAAATGTGTCCAAAAATCTTCCAAAAATGAATTATAACTAGATCTAAGCTTGGTTTGACTCAGATTGGACTAATTTTTATATCATTAGGTTTGTCTCATCGAGCCGGTTAGTTTGATTATAAGTTTGTTAAAATTTGAACTCCGAGTGTTTTTTTTATTAAGATTTAAATATTTCTTGTTAAAAATATTTTCTCGAGATCCGTGTCAGCTTCAAGATCAGTGACTTATCAGAAAGCGTTCACTTTGTGATGGATATAACCATAGACAAGGATGGGTTTTGTGATTCGGGCACGAAAGGGACAAAAAGAAAAAGGGAGAAAGGTGATGTTCCTGGTAAAATTAGGATAAGGTGAGATGAAATTCAGGCAGACAGTAATGCAAGAGAAAGTACGAGTCGACACACAGAGATGTTACGGAGCCTCTTGCGGGAGCCATTATTCCATACGGAGAACGTACGAAGTCCGCACGCAGCTCCCCAATACCCTCCCAATACCCATCCAATACCCACCTAAGAGCGAATACCCAATACTCAATACCCATCCAATACCCACCCAGTACCCTTAAAATCCCAATACCTATCCAATACCCACCCGATACCTTTAAAATCTGCACCCAGTGCTACGTACGTGCTCCAGATGGAATAATTCGCCCTCTTGCATAGTCCTTATTTTACAACTGTTTGAATTTAAATCCCAAGAACACCTTTTAACAAATGCAGATAATTTAAAAGTGTTCAATTATATTCCACATGTCAACACAATATAAAATCTAAAATTTATATCAACCATTTTTATGAATTAAAAGTTATTTTTCATAATCAAAATTTATTAGCCACAATTCCTTTTTTTTTTAAATATATTTATCTAACAAAAAATCTCATTCAAAATCTAAAATTTATCTTTTCTCATATCTGAATACGGCGCTTAAGCAGTTATCATCTGATTTTCAATAAAATAATATCTGTTACACCATAATGAAGATACATCATTACATCGTATTTGAGATACTTCGTTACATCATATTTGAGATACTTCGCTTGAAAATAGAGTTCATCAACGAAAATAAGAGATAGCCGGCAGTATTGAGCAATCGCCAACCGCCGATCAACAAATTTAAATATTCTTTTGTTACTAATCTTCAGGAAACAAATGGGACATAAGCCATAAATTCAGAATTTATCTTCAAATTTCAAAACTTCCCTTTAAAGAAAAAGAAAATAAAAATTGCTTTTTTTTTTTTTAGGCATCCACCTGGGGTTGGTTAGAACCGGCAACTCAGTCAGGTGCAGATCGAGTCAAATAAAGCGAAGCTAAAAAGATCGTCTGAGCGGGCGAGGGTGAGTTGGGAAATAGAGGAAAGACGGCATCTTTGGTTAGAGGCCTTCCTCAATCCACTGTCGGATTCCAAGAAGACTTGGAGAATTCTTATCTGGTTCTTCTTTTTTTTAATCAAGATCTGTTTTTTCTTACTGATTCAAGAGGAACACTATGGCGATTGCTGCTCTCAGATTGGTTTTTGAAGCAAGAGTTTGATCAGTTTCAGTAGATTTCAAGACAGTTTATCACGATTCTTGCTATTTTCCGGGGGATTCGATCTGTTTTGAGCTGACAGGAATTCTGCAGGGAAGATTCCATGTGTTTTTGCAACTTGGAATCTAGTTCTTCGGCGCTTTCTTTGGGGTCAGTGTGCTTTATGAGATTGTAAGGGAGGGATTTTGTTCTTCTTAGGGTTTGTTCAGATATGGCTGATGATGATTTGATTGAGCTGAAGTTTAGGTTGTTTGATGGTACTGATATTGGACCCAATAAGTACGATCCTTCGACTGCGGTTGGATCTCTCAAGGAGAGCATATTGGCTCGATGGCCATCCGGTGAGTCCATGGATTTGATTTCTTATCTTATTTTTGCAGAATTTGAACTGTGAATAGCTTGTGTTGAACTTGTAATTTGGATCGAACTTTGATTCTTTCTGAGAAATCAATCTTCATGAATTTCTGAGGGACGTTTTCATAGAAGTAGGGTTTTGTAAATCATGTGAATCCAGATTTAGAAGAACTTGACAGGATTGAAACCTGAAAACCTTTTAATTCTTGCTAAATCTGTAGAAGCTTTTTGAATATTTTGTTTCAGGATTTAGAGTTTGTGAGATCTGAAATCATTAAATCTATTAAATCATGTTAAAGGTGGGATTTAATGAATCCAGGATTTAATCATTATTGGAGCAAAATATTAGGATTTAAAGCCTCCAGAATTTTTTTTATCGGATTTAACCTAAATATTACTAAAGGATACTAAACATTTTCCTTGGAAGGAAATGGACTGCTTTTAAAATAGAAGGAAGTTTTCAGGATTTCAATCTTTATTTATTTGCATCTTTTATCTAATTATTTTTTGGAAGATTTACATATATACCACTCAATTCTTATGTATTTACATATCTAACACTTAATTTCAACTTTTTTTACATACATACCTCCTTACCTAGGCATGAAAAGGTGTATTTTAAATTTTTGAAAATTGAATGGTGATATTTTAGATGTGATATGAAAGATTTGGGTGGTATTAATGCACAAAAGCAAAGTTTAGGTGGTGGATATGTAAATAAATAGGAATTGGGTGGTATGTATGTAAATGGCCTGACGTTATTTAATTTGTGGTTTTGTTGTCAAGACAATTTGTAATGTAGCTATAGACTTGTTCTCTTGTCTATCTTTTATTCAGCTGTTTTTAATTCATGAATTTGATGAAATTTCTTCTGTAAGTTGCATGCTATTCATCCTTTAGGTAATCGGGATGAACTATTTTGATTTTGTTGTTTCTTTTCTAAATTCCTGCAAGAATAGCTGTTTGTCTCAATAGAAAAATAAAAGAGCTACCAGGTGCTTGAGGGTGTGGTTTGTAATTCGTATCTTTTACTTTCATTCTCATTCAGCATTTTCCTTTTTATTTCTTCCTGATACACATTTAATTGTACTATTTTTTTTTCCTATTTTAACTAGTTTTACTCTTATCTTTTTGATACGTCATCAACAAATTTTGCCATTTGGCACAAATTTTGAGGCATTTCTTGGGCAAAGAAAAGTTCAAACTAGAATAAAAAATCATCAAGAACTCCAATTTCAATAAACCCACAATCAAAATGACCGGCTCGACTAGACGAACCCAATGACACCGAAATTGATCCAATCCGAGTCAAATCAATCCATGATCAAGTCATTAAACCACTTTTGGAAGTTTTGAATGGTTACTTAGATGGTCAAATAGATTCTAAATCAGTTTATCGTCAAATTAAACGTTTTGATGAGGCGAATCCAACGTGCTCATGGTCACTCAATTCTGACATCATTAAGGGGCTTGAATGCCCATAGAACGTCATCCGATCATGAGAAATGACTAGGCCGTTTGATGGGGTGTTATGAATCCCTGCATTATTTTCGGAGATGTCACTCTCAATATTTATAAATATAACCATATTTCCTTCATGAGGGGGACCTGAAGACTCGAACCTGGATCTGGACCGAGACTGGAGGGGTAAAATTTGAGAGTTATTTTGCATTCGTAGACCCAACGATAACTTTTGCCCTCCGTATCCTCCGACCACTATCGACCATCACTCGTTGGTCGCTTTAAATAGCCGTCGGCCGCCCTCAATTCACCGCTATCGTTGAGGCCTATAGTGTATCGAACACCCCGAATAAAGTATAATAACATATCCTGAATATGGTGACGCACCCTAGTGTTATGATGCACCATGAATGCAGTGTAACAGTGCACCCCAAATGTGATGTAATGACCCACTCAGATACGGTATAACAACGCACCCTAAATATTGTGAAATAACACACCCCAATATGAGATAACGAGTAACATCATATCGAAGATCCAACGATAACTCTATGCAATAACTGGTTATAACCGTCGTATTTAGATTTTGATGACTTTCTCTAGACTCTTGAAGTTTTTTCCTTAGGCCTTATATCGACAAATGATGTCTTTACTGCAACCACCTACCGTAGCTCCAATTATGAACTACGCGTCCAAGTGATGCTATTGTAGCTCCCCAATATGACTTACGTGACTAACTATGACCTATGTGACTCACTGCTCATACAACTTTCAACTATGGTCTGGGTGACTAACTGACGCTACTGTAGCTCCCACTATGACCTATGTAGCCAACTGATGTCATTACAACCTCCCATTACAGCCTTTGTGACCAAATGAGGCTCCTGAAGCTATCAACTACAACCTATGTGACCAACTACTACTAGGACTTCCAACTACGGTCTTGGTGGCTAATTGATGCTGTTGCAGCTCCCCACTACGATCTACGTGGCCAACTACTGTCATTACAGTTGCCCACTACAGTCTTTGTCGCCAATTGACGCTCCTGATGCTATCACTTACAGTCTATGTGACTAACTACTACTATGACTTCCAACTACGGACTTGTGGCTAACCGAAGTTACTGCAGATCGCCAACATAGTCAACGTGGCCAACTACTGTCATTACAACCTTTCACTACGACCTTTGTGGCCAATTGATACTCCTTAAGTTATCAACTATGACCTATTTGGCCAACTACTACTACGACGACTTTCAAATAATGTATTAGTGGTTAATTGACCCTACTATAGCTCCTCACTACGGCCTACGTGGCCAACTGCTGTCTTTACAGTCTTCCACTATAACCTTTGTGGCCTATGTGGCCAACTACTATTACAACTTTTACTTCGACCTCTATTGCAAGTTTGTGTTATTACAACCACCGTCTATAACATTAGTGACAGATTACTGCCTTCGTAACAATCAACTTTAGCTTTTGCGGCCCGCTATCGCTATTATCGTCAAGAACTATGACCTGATTGATTATATATTTATGATCATCAATTTTGTTATTTC
Organism: Papilionanthe hookeriana x Papilionanthe teres; assembly: GCA_022702705.1. NCBI lineage: Eukaryota > Viridiplantae > Streptophyta > Magnoliopsida > Asparagales > Orchidaceae > Papilionanthe > Papilionanthe hookeriana x Papilionanthe teres. The sequence continues at coordinate 24,043,425 of CM040436.1, read as the reverse complement.
ATCTTCCCTACTTAAAGAGAAGAGTATACTTATGTACCTACAATCACATAGTGGACTATTTTAACCAAGCTATACCCCGTAGTTCTTTTCCTTATTAGAGTTCTCCACATAAAAAATTTGGCGTATTTTCCAGCTACTTCTCTATTATCAATGTGTGTGCTAGATCTTCGCTCAACGCTAATATATTAAATTATCGTTATATCGCCGCAAATCTTTCGACACACAACACCTTTGATGACATATTGTCATCTTCTTTGAAGGCCATATTTGAGTTATATTTGAAAAATTTATTTTTGAATTATCGTGATTAGAATCATTCCAAAATTGGGGAACCTTTACTTTAAGTATCCGTTGTCTGGATTCTTGCTTCACTTTAATGCTGTCTTTTGATTGAAGTGAAGGAAATGAAATCAAATTCTGATGAAATGGGTTGTTTATGAGTCTAAAACTATTATTAAGATTATTTTCATCCCCCATTTTTTTTAAAAAAATCTCCTTTCACTCAAATTTCCAGAATCCAAACTCATTGTAAATAGTTTTCTTTTTTAAGTTTGAGAAGCATTGGATAATGCTCAGCTTTTTTTGTTATTTTTTTTCTTATAAACTTGCTTGACACTTTTATTGCATATTTTAACATATTACTTCTTTCACAATTCTTTTAAAAATTTGTAAGTTCATTATCCACATTCGTTTACAATCAAAGAACAATTTGGCAACAAGAAACTCCTTCAGTCTATTTTGCTAAGTAGTTTTTCAATTTTGAACAAGCTCACCCCATTTTGTTAAAAAAATTGATTATATATAAATTCAATAGTATATATTATTGTAGAGTGGAGGGTTGTGTTAGGTAGTCAACTACCAACATAAAATTTATCGAAAATCATGACATGAATCCTTTTAATCATTGTGTAATGCTAGGGCTTCTCTGGAAGCGACACGCTGTATGACTTGAATACAAAAAAAAATGTGCAAGAGCTGCTACACCGAGGCCCAGGTGTAGAGTCAAATAAGCAAGGGTTGTCACATTATGGGCTGATGCGAGTAAAGAAGTTGGTCCATAAAACTAATATTATGATAAGATCTTAGAATATAGATACTCACTCTGTTAAATTAATGAAATTAATTAATATTATGATTCATAGAAAGATAAATATCTTATGTATTCAAGAAACTAAATGGGTTGGAGAAAAGACTAAGGAGATTGATAGCTTAGGTTTTAAACTTTGGTATTCATGTAAAAGTCGTACTACAAAATGATGTAGTTGTAATTATAAATGAGAGTTTGATGTGAAATTAATAGAATTAGAGATATAATTGTAGCCCTTAAAATTGTGGTTGATATTAAGCTTTTTAATATTATAAATGCTTAGCTCCTCAAGTAGATTTAGATATAGGTTTCAAAGAAACATTCTGGAATGATCTAGAAGAATTAATACAAATGATACCTCCTAAAGAAATAACACTTTTGTTGGAGGAGATTTAAATGAATATATCAGTAGAGTAGTAGAAGATTTTAGAAATATTCATGGTGGCCATGATTTTGGAGTGATTAATGAAGAATTTAGAGTCATATTAGATTTTGCCTTAGCGTATGATTTTATTATTGCTAGTACTTTATTCAAAAAAAGAGATGAATATATTATTACTTGTAAGAATGATCTAATAAAATACAAATTGATTATTTTCTTATGAGAAGAAAAGATCTGAGAATGTAAAGATTATAAGGTCATTCATAGTGAGAATTTAAATATCCAACATCGATTATTCGTTATAGATTTTAAGATAAAGAGTTGTAAAATAAAGAATACTAGAAACTATTGTCATAGAATTAGATGGGGGAACCTAAAAAACTCATAAAATTAATTTTATGAGTAAGCTTCAAGATTTCGAGATTTAGGATATTCATGAAGAAGCAAATTCTATGTGTGATAAATAAACACTATCAAACAAGTGACAAAAGATGTACTTGGAGAATCAAAAGGAAAAAAAATTATAAATAAAACTAGTTCGTGGTGGAATACAAATGTGTAAGAAGAGGTAAAATATAAGAAGTTATGTTATAAAAATTGGTTTAAATGTAAAATTTAGAGAAAGAAAAAATATAAAATAGCCTGTAGGGAGTCTAAGTGAACATTCTGTGATGCTAAAACTTCTACTTTTAGTGATCTTTATAATAGATTAGATACTAAAGATGGTGAAAAATATATTTATGAACTAGTTGAATACAGAATAAAGATTTAACTCAAGTATATTAACGATGAAAATCAAAATGTGTTTTTCTTAGAGAAAGATATTCGAAATAAGTGGGTGAGTTATTTTGATAAACTTTTCAATAAAGTTTTTGAAAATACGATCGACTTTAGTGATTTTAATATTGTTAATAATAATAAAATTTTTCATTTTTACAGTCTTATTAGTAAAAAAATAAGTTGAGGAGGCTTTTAAGAAAATTAAGGGTGGAAAGTCTGTAAGACTTGATGATTTCTCAATTGAAATGTGGAAATATTTAGGAGATTTGAGACTTTCTTGGCTTGCTAAACTCTTTAATATTATTTTAAAAACTAAAAAGATGCTTGAGGAGGGATGAAGAGTATTTTGGTCTTCATTTTTAAGAATAAAGGGGATACACAAGAGTGTGCAAATTATAGAGGAATTAAGTTAATATGTCATACTTTAAAATTATGGGAGTGGGTAATTGAACATAGGTTAAGATGTATTACAAAGGTTTCTCATAATCAGTTTGGATTTAGGCCGGGCATGTATACTATGGAAGCTATACATTTATTGAGAGGTTTGATGGAGAAGTACAAATAGAATAAGAAGGATATACATATAACTTTTATCGATTTAGAAAAAATTTACGATAAAGTTCCAAGAGATATTCTTATGAGAGTTCTAGAGAAGAAATGTGTTGATTTGACTTATATTCAAGTCATTAAAGATATGTATACTAGAGTTGTTACTTGTGTTCAAACAGAAGGAGGATTGACCGATTGTTTTCCTATTTTAGTCGGATTACATTAGGAATTGGCTTTAAGCCCGTATCTTTTTGCTTTATTTATGGATCTCTTACTGGACATTTAAAGGAGGATGTACCTTGGTTTATGCTTCGCTGATGATATCCTTCTTGTGGATAAGACTAGAGAAAGTGCTCAGGAAGAACTTGAATTATGGAGATCTACATTGGAGTTTAAAGGCCTTCACATGAGTAGAACTAAAATTGAATACATGGAATGTAATTTTAGTAGCAATAGCTCTAGTAACATAGTTGTACCTATGGGTGATCAAATTATTAAAAGGTGTGCAAGTCTTAGATATATCAGGTCTATTGTTCACAGTAATGGTGATATGGATGGGGATGTTATTAGTAGAATTCAAGTTAGTTGGTTGAAGTGGAGGAATTATGCAGGCCTATTGTGTGATAGAAAAGTGCCCCTCAGACTGAAAGGAAAATTTTATACGATGGTGGTGAGACCTGCAATGCTTTATGGCACAGAATGTTGGCCTTTAAAAGAGAAGCATAAAATTAAGTGTTGCCGAGATGAGAATGCTTAGGTGGATGTGTGGCTTTACACTTAAAGACAAAATGCGAAATGAATATATCTGTGATAGGGTTGGTGTAGCTCCTATGGCGGACAAAAGTAGAGAGAGTCGTCTTAGATGGTTTGGTCACATTAAATGTCGACCAACTGATGATCCAGGTATGAAAGTAGATGTTCTAGATTCAACTTATGTTAAGAAAGGCAGAGGTAGACCTAGAAAGACTTGGGCATATTGTATAAAATGTGATTTTACTTTTTTAAATGAAAGTATGACATTAATAGGAAGCAATGGAGAAAGAGAATTGATGTAGCCGACCCACTTAGTGGGATAAAACCTTGTTGTTGTTGTTGTTGTTCTTGTAGTAAATATTACTGAATAAGTAGGAGCTAGTAAATAGGCATGTATGAGAGACAAAAAAGGAAACATATATATGATTTAATAATGTGACAAAAAATTTATCTCCGAACATAATCACCTACTTATTGCGTCAAAAATCTCTATGTTTACTCTAGGCAGCATTCAGAAAGCATGAATAAATAATGAGGATTTATAATTTGGATAAGGCTAATGATGATGTTGACGAGGACTGGGCTTATTTTCTGAGAAAGAAGTTGCATTTTCATCATGGAATTGTTTGATTTAGTGTTAGTTTTACTTATAATGGAGTGTCTTTAAAAGATTATATTTGATCCAATGCTTCTCTATCTTTGCATAAAGAATGATATTTTTTGGTTTGGTTCTATTTGTGTTATAATTGTATTATTTTTTGTAATTGCTTTTGGTTTAATAATTTTATTATCGACAGGCAAACAGATTGTTCCGAAGACAATAAATGATTTGAAGCTTATTAATGCTGGAAGAATTTTAGAGAATAATAGAACCCTTGCAGAGTCCAGGGTACCTGTTGGCGAGCTTCCTGGTGGTGTAATTACAATGCATGTTGTTGTGCGGCCTCCTGCAATCGATAAAAGCAATGGTATTCTATCTATTCTAAATCATTGTCTTTAAATTATCTGAAACTCATTTTTGTTCTTTCTTTAGGTTTCATTACAGCATTTTTTTCATGGGGCATTTACATACATACCACCCAATTCCTATGTATTTATGTATCTAACACCTAAACTTTGTTTTTTACATTTCTACCACCTAATTTTTTTATATCACATAAAAATTACCACTATTTTAACTTTTAAAAGGTGTAAGACACCTTTTCATGCACGTGTAAAGTTATATGCATCTAAAAATTGAAGTTCAGGTGTTAGGATGTGTAAATACACAGGAATTGAGTGGTGTTAATATAAATCTTTCTTTTTTCATTAAGTATCAAATCATTCTTCTTTTCTATTCATTCATGTTCTTGATTTTCGCATTTATAAATTGTTTGGTGGCTTGAAGTTACAAAAAATGTTTGAGAAATTTGTGAATTTATTCTATCCATAATTATGAGCTATCATTTGCCTGGATTTAATTGGAAATTAATTTTAATTTTAATTTTAATTTTACCTTCAAACACACCTCCACAATCTCTTAAAGGCGGTGATTTCACATTTAAACATAAATGAGTAAAAATGATTACAGTGAAGCTCACTAATATACTCATTTTTAAAGGAATATCAATAATTATATATATTCCTAAGGATTATGTTGTGTTTGTGGAGCCCAAAAGCACCCAAATGTTGTTTTTTCAAGCCGAGAACCCGGCGCCTAAGCGCCCATTATTGTGCATTGCTTTTGAAGGTGGCGCTTTTGCGCCCCCTATGAACACTTTTGATCCCATGTTTGGGCGCCAACAGAGAAGGCGGCGCCTTTGCACCCCCTTTGGCGCCCAAGCGCTCTTTTTACTGGGTGTGATGCTTCCTTTCTCGAGAGCTAGGCACTTTTGTGCCAAGTCCGGGTGCTTTTGCGCCAGGTGCAGTTATCATGATTTATTGGTTTTTAAACCAGAATTTGAGTGACATAAAGGCTTGGGGGTGTAGTATTTCTTTTTGAACTTCATCGACAAGCATCCCGGTGAAGGTGAGAAGAGGATGTGGATTTTGGCAATTCAGCGTGATTCTTGCGTTGGATTGGAGAAGGAAGGTTTGGGGCGAGTCCTGTAAGTTTTCTTGTGTGTAGAGTGAGAACTGGAATGAGTTCTCTATAAAGACTTTGATTTTTATGATGAATTTTGGCGGTATAGCTCCTTTTGTTTTTTCCCGTTCTCGGGTTTTTTCAAAGTAAAATTCTCGTTGTTTTTCTGGTTGCTTTGATTGTTTATTCATTTAGATTTTTTGTTCCAATTTTTTCTCGAATCTTGTGCAATTCTGTTATTCCGTGGTGTGTTTTATTTTCTAATTGATCATTTGCCTCGATAAAGTTGAGAATTAGTCTCGTTATATTCCTATCAGAATATTGAGTAGAAATTTGACCCAAAATCACTTTAAAGAATGATCAGTACCCACCATTCGACATATAAGGGTGTACATTTGTTAGGGAGGGTGGCTAGATTGAACTTCGATATCATGTTGAGGAAATATATTCTTATTATTTATTATGTGAGACCTATAAAAAGGCATACAAAATCATATATAAGAAAACAATTAAGAGAGAATAACACTCTTTGTTGTGATCATATTAAATTCCATACAATCCACGTTCAATATCAGAAATACTACCTATTTTGCCTTTACTATCTAGTGAAATTTACATACGTAGCACTCAATTCTTATGTATTTACATATCCCACGCCAAAACTTTTATATTTAAATACTTTGGTGTTTTAAACTTAGAGGCATGAAAAGACGTATTTCACTTTTAAAAGTGATAACAATTCTCTTGTTGATGCGTTATTAAAGATTTGAGTTCTATGTATGTAAAAGCCCCTACTATCTAATACATCAACAATCTTCAAAAATCTCACAACTCATTTTTGATTCCAATCTCTTTTTATATATATAAATTTCATTGTTTCAGCTTTATCTCTTCATCCACACCCCCATTTTCTCTTTGCAGAAAAGCAGCTAGCCAATGCCTCAAAGATAAACAGATGTTCATGCTCAATCCTTTGACTAAACTGGATTCCTCCTCTCATTTCAAGCCTCTGAAGCTCCTCCCTCTGTGCAATGAACCAGAAATAACTGCAATGGTTCTCAATTACGATCTGCAGTGAGGAAGAAAGAAGAAGAAAGCCTTATTGGTATTGTTTGTGTTAAGAACTTGGAATGGTTTGATCATTTTTATACTTTGTTAAGGTGTGAAATGTAAAATGGAGAAATTGTTGAGATATAGTGATTTAAGCAGAGCCTTATATCTCAGCTTGCTTCATAAACATAGTGTGCTGCTTTTTTCTTGTTTAACATTTTTTTTTGTCAAAATAAACTGTTATTTATGCAAACAATGCATTACTCTGATGTATCTGTATATTTTATGGAGTAATCTGATTTGCAAATGTAACATGGGGGTTCATTTATTGAACTTTTTCTTGGTTTTAATGAGTTATAGTTGTGCTTAGATTTGAACCATTAGTATGTTATATCACAGGCTAGAATCTGTGATGGTAAATTTTGATTTATTGATAGAAGTGTCAAAGTGGGATCATGATTATTTAGAAGGGGCCATTTTAGTTTAGAGTTCATAAAAGTGTGAAATAAGAGCTCTTGCTTTTTCTATAAGGTTTGAAATAATGCTCCCTTTTAAGAGAGTTTCGACACTGTTTAAGCTCATATTAAGAGTCATGGAGATTAGTTTATCACCTCTATATATTTAAGGATCAAAATGACTTCTTGAGAGAAAGGGGATCATTTGAAGGGTTTCCGGAACTATTTTTTTAGTTTCAATTTTCAATTTCTTGGTATAGATTGCTCTTCATGCATTTAGGAGTAATCTCTTATGAAGAACTCATGTTATAAGTCTGTTTGGGGCAGCTGCGGCTTATTAAAAAGTAACTGTGATACTGTTGAAAAATAATCTAATGTTCAAAAAATTGTGATGACAATTACATTATTATTATTATTATTATTATTATTTTTTGAAAAAATCAGATCACAATTAGAAAGCTGCCAACGCACTTAGGTAGGACCAGTGAGAAACACAGATTTCAACGTCAGTTTTTTGAAAAACCTGTCAAAACTTAATTACCCAACAGATAAAAGTACGGTAAGTGTCATCGTCACTGCATCGCCGAGCCAAATGGACCTTAATGACGGGAACATTAAATTCTCAAAACCAATAGTTTTATTGGTTATAGGATTCAATTTTACTTGTTATTTTACTTTTTCATTACAAATATTTAAAAAATCTATTCAAGATGAAAACTAATGTCGATTATTTAATTGAAGTTTAAATCACTATAGATGAAGTTAAATAGTTTTTTTGGATAAATCTCTAATAGAAATTTGATGATTATTAAGGAGTTTTAAAGTATTGATCAAATTTTGTGTTTTGGAAAAGCTATTGAGTGTCGCCCTTTGCCTTCCTTTTCCCCTCAATTTATTACTTATAATTTCATTAAAACACCCATATTTAATTGAACCTAAAAGTGATGAGCAACAGAGGATCAATCAATTTTGGATTAAAGCATTAATGAAAGTTAATAATATAATAATGTAGTGATGCAAATTAATGAATAAATAATGGAGATATAATGGGGCTAATTCTATCCCACATCCCTATGCAAAGCAGACTCCCATTTGATGTTTTGATAATTTTACTTTTGTTGATATCGATGTTTTTGTATTGTAATTTTGAGGAAGGTTTTATATTATTTTTGTATGTCGTAGCAGGAAAGGGGACAAATGAAAATCGAAATAGATCGAATTAGAGATTGGAGCAAATTTGGCTATTGGGCGCCTACCCATCTCAAATGTAGCAAAAATCTAGCGAAGACAGAACGTTGGCGTTGCTCATTGGGCGCCTAAACGCTGCTATCGGTGGCGCCGCATCACAACGTCATCGCACCGTTCCTTTGTGAAAAAATTTTTAAGTGTGTGGCGCCTAGGCACTCGAATCCTAGTTTGACAGTAATGAGAGTTTAAAACTTGAGTTTGGGGAGAGATGTATAAAGCTTGATCACGATTTAAGGGAGGCTTTTTCTTTGTTTTTCCCTTTTGCCAAAAGTACTTGAGGGTTGAATGAGAAGGGAAAAAGGCCACAAGAAGATTAACTAAGAGGAGAGAAGTGAGATTTGAGCAAACTTGAGAGACTTATGCTTGTAAATTCATCTCCTTTCAATTGTGAAGAAATGAAGATAAGTTTTATGGAGTTTTACTTTGTGCATTGTATTATTTTACTGTTAAGACTTTTGTATTTTATTTCTCTTTCAATCAAATGAATTTATTGATGTATTCAAGCATGAGTAGTGAGTAATTCTCTAATTCTCCATTGTGATGGGGAAGTTAGATTGATGGAAGTGAAAGTTTTTTGTGTGATTTTGAGCATAAACGTTTCTGGTAATGATTAACTTTCTGAACTTCCTTTATTTTTATTTTGGTCTTTTGATTTGTTAAATTCTGTTGTGAATTATGAGCCTCGAAAGAGATCATAATAGAATCAACTAAGGTAACCACATTAGCCTAAGGGAATGAGGATATATTTTTTAGGGTAATGTAAACTTATTAGGAGAATGATATGATTGGGGTAGTAATTGGATTGATGGAAGTAAGTCTAATTTCTAGCTAAACTTCTTCATACTACTAGAAGGAGGTAAAGAAGAGTCGTGCTCTTGTTTGCCACCTTAAATTTCTTTAAATTTCTTTCACATTTAGGCTAGGATCAAGATCTATAGACTATAACTTTTCTTACTTAGATTCATCTCGTTCCCGATAGAATCGCAATCGGACTCTAATCTCGATACTACTGATACACGACGTATATTTACGTGAGCAGCCTGTGCTTCGTAGCACTTGGTAAATGTCACCACTCCACATTCCTGTATGATTGCTGCTCTACACCAACTTCAACATTTCTTCCACTTTTCCTATAAAACTTCATCAAAATAGTATCACATGATGACATATGAAGAAATCCTTCAAAGAAGAAAGTAAAGGAGGTTCTCTAAACTCAACTACTCTCCTCTTCCAGTTGAATTTCTCTTGCATTTACATTTTTATATAGGGGAATTTAAAAACACAACACCCAATTCTTATACATTTACCTATTTCACACCTAAACTCTCATTTTTACAAACCAAGCACCCAACTTAACTTTTTTCGCTACTCTCCAACATTGAAATCCACATTTTCATCCATAGGTAGGGTATTTATTTTTGTAAAAATTAGTTTGAGTGTAAGATAGGTAAATGCATATAAATTGGGTGTTGAGTATGACTTTGTGTATTTGTAATCTTCAAGAAAAAATATGTAATGGTCCCAAGCATAAGTTCATGCATTCATAAGAAAGTAGTAGAGCTAAGGCTGATTTTGGTCTATTATGTAGTTAGTATAACTCAAGATCTCTATGATGCAAATAGAATCAACATTCATTAGATGGGAAGATTATTATTATTTTGAAGTGTTATTATCTACATGGTGTATACATATTTCCTCAATATATCTCAGTTATGCACACCACTGACCTTGACATTTTTCACACTTTAAAAAAAAATCAATATTTTATTTTCGTTTTCTTCACCTAATTTGCAGCGTAAAAAAAAATTATGTCATCATTTTATAAGAAAACAAAGCTCTTTTATAAAAAATATAGGAATTTCATCAACACAATGATATTCAAATTTTAAACTTGCTAAACAACATAACATAAATGTTATCCAAACAAGTGCATTCATTTTTGAAGTTATACTTTGAAGAATAATACAAACTGATATCTTAGACAACCTGATGAAATAAAATGAATAAAAAATGTTGAAAAAAGGGCTTGAATTTGTTTTATAATAAATAAAACTCTAATAATGCAAATTGAAGGCATGAAAATATGTCATGATGAAACTCTCACAAGTAATCCCCAAGCAAGCTATCCAAATATAAGACAAAAGGCCAATTCAACACATTTGAATCAGCATCCACCTTAACTCAAATCAACCCAAAATCCAAAATAATTTTTTTGATTTCATAAAACTCTAAGATTTACCCTTTTAGTTCCCTTATATCAGGAATCCTCAATCCGGTGACTTGAGTTCAAGCTAAGTCACTGGGTCAATTAAGGAAAAAATCTTGTGTTTGTATTTTGGTGCAAAATAAAAACTTCAAATTCATTTTAATTTCCTAATCTCTTAAAAAAGCTTCATGTGATCTTCTATGTTCTTTAAAACTTTATAGCTAAAAAGCTATACAATTGTGCACAATATGAATAATATAAGCATTATTTTTACAACACAAAAATTATCAAATTGCCATTAGTGTGCCATTAGTGTAATTTTAAAAATTTTCCAAAATTTGAAAGGAGCCTTGACCATCAAATGGCTGAATAAGATAACAATAAAAATTATTAATTATCACTAAAGCATCTTATCTTCAATAACACGGCAAATAAAAAATATAATGTTGCTTAGATAACTACATATCATTGTAAATCCTCCCAAATCATTCCTAAATATACATTATTATAAATACCAACCAACAAAATACTTAAAAGATCATAATGAATACTTTTGTAATTTATCACAATAACATATGCAAACTCTAGCATGAACAATTCCATTCATAACTAGAAGTTTGTTAGTATTACTTTTCTTATAACAATACTTTCTTTTGGTTCATCACACAGTGGATGTAAGTCATAAGATCAAATCATTATATAATATAACATAGTTTCTCTGTTGTCTTTGCCGAACAGTCCAAGTAAAAATTTTTCTGAACATCTGAATCATCAAATCCTAGATTAACTAAATTTCCCTCATCTAAAATACAAGAAACTGTTTACTATTCATAATTAGATTTATGATAATTCTAATAAATGCAAGAAAATAAATTTTTTATGAAAGCTTTTTGTGCAAAACTCTACCCTTTTAAAAATTTTCACATAAAAAATTTATCATAATAATTTCATATCTTGAGATTTTTTAGTAAATTGTACAATTTTTAATATAAATTTAAGAAAAAAATTATGAAATATGTGAGTTTTCTCCCTTACATATATCTAACTATAATAAAATTTTCAAACTTATTGTCCACTACGCTGAAATTGAGATATTGTTAAAATTATCAAAATACCCCAATTCTTATTCTGACAAAGAGAATAAGAAAATAAAATTACAAATGCAAATTTCTATAGGACACTTGATGACATGAGAATTGTGCACATATTTTGCTCCCATTAAATATGCTAATTCTCAGCCCATTATCACGAGACTAATTCATCCCTTCAATGAGTCATAATTAATGATCTCATTGAAATAAAAATAAATTACCATGTGCCACAAAGATCCAAACTTATCGAATGTCCAACATAATCAACATTGCTCATTGTAAACAGATAAAAATAATAAATATAGCCATATTAATCTTTATTTCTCTAAGATACCATTAATTTATCACTTTAAAATAATACTAAACATCCTATTGAGATAAGAATAAACTATTAATCCACAATTAAAATGCTTTTGAACATTTTGCATCTTTAGGAATCATCTTAAATATGTTTAAAATGCATCTGTAAGATGAGGCTAACTTGAAACCTTTAAATATATCCCTTAGTTTTTGAATAAAGACGTAAACATAACTAATTATCTTCATAAACATATCACTGTTTTCATATGTGAAAATGTATAAATATATTCAATATTATAAGAATAAGATATAATTATGGACTAAAGTTGATCTTAAAATGCCTTATCCTTTTAATTATTATTCTTAATAGAGCCTACTCTGGTTTGGCCTAACTATGTCTACTTATAAAACTAAACATCTTAAGAAACTAACCAAAGACCAATGAATTAAAGAAAATGGTATTGCTGGAGTCATGATTGAGATGCAACCAAAGTTCTAATTAAAACTTATGGAAGAATACAAATATTGAGTCTTTTATCTTTTTGAAAGACTTAGAGAGAAGGAAAAATAAATAAAGATAATAGAAATAAGAAGAGAATGCAATATTTTCTAATGGTTTGGTTTTTTTACACTATCCATTGTAATGGAAAGAAGTGGGTTTCATTATATTTTGGGGACAACAAGTTAAGCAATTAAATATCACAACTTTGAGAAATATTTCTATTATAATATGTGTTCAGTTCTCTATGAACAATGACATTATTATTAAAGAAAGAATAGGAGTATTTATAGGAAACCTAGAAGTTATGGTTGAGCTTATGATAATACGGCACATTATGGTTGACATGTCTTAAAGGCATGAAGAGATCATATATCCACTCGTTAATGCATGGTAAGCATTTAATTTTAGTCTTCTGAAAGCATATACATTGCAAAGAGTATGGGGCACATGTCAAGTCTAAATAAAATTATGCACCAGGTGCCAGCTAATAGTTGCTCAAACGGAGGCCAACTATTGGGAAGGCTAATAAAAATATGGGTAAGCACGAGCAATATGGAACACCACTAATGAAGATGTAATATGAATGTTATGATGAGCCATGATATTTATAACATCATGGTTTCACCATATATGGAGTGGCCACGTGATACATTTTGATTGATAAAATTTGTTGGTGTTAGTAGTTACTGACAAGTTAGCTATGAGTTAAGGGTACAAGAAGAATTCTAATATAATCATAAATGATACGCCATCAAGAAGATCCCGTTGTTTGCCTGCTACGCATGACGTGGATGACTTTCCTCTTCACCACAACATAAAAGAAGTTCTTTTAAATTGTTTGTTACGCAGGATGTGGAAGACTTTCCTCTTCACCACAACAAGAAAGAAGATCATGTTACTTGCCTGCTACGCATGACAAATATGAATTTTCTCTTCACCGTAACTCTGCACCATAACTCAACACTACAACTCTTTGCCGCAACACTTCACGCAACTTGGCGTTGTAACTCTGCATCACAACTCGACGCCACGATTTGCACCATAACTCGGCACCACAAATCTTTGCTGCAACGCAACACATCGTATAGTCGCGACACGCCGCCGCCACAAGTCTCAGCAACGCCCCTCCGCAACGCTTGACCGTGATGCGCCACCGCAACGCATCACCTTGAAGTACCGCCGCAATGCGACGCTTCACCGCAACACGTCGCCCCGTTGCATCTCCGCGACGCTCCGCCGCAACGCACAACTACAAAATGTCGCTGCGTTGCATTGCCGCAACGCGCCTCTATGACGCTCCGTCGCAACGCGTCGTCGCGACGCTCGCAACATGTCGTCACGACTCTCCGTCTCAACGCATCGCCATGATGCCCCGCTGAGACGCTCTGTCACAAAGTCGCCACAACGCACCGTTGCAACGCATCGCCGCAATGCACCAATGCGACGCTTCACCCCAACACGTCGCCGCGTTGCATCACCACGACGCGCTGCCGCAACGCACCGCTACAACATCTCACTGCGTTACATCGCCGCAAGCGCCGCTACGACACTCCATCGCAACACGTCGTCACAAAGCTCCGCTGCAACACGTCACCACAATGCATCGCTGCAACGCATCGCCACAATGCACCACTATGACGCTTCACCACTTCACGTCGTCATGTTGCATCGCCGCGACGCGCCGCTACGACGCCCCGTCGCAACGCGTCACCACAACGCCCCGCCGCGACGCTCATTCGCGTCACCGTGAAGCACCGCCGCAATGCGACGCTTCATCGCAACACATCGCCGCGTTGCATCACCGCAATGCTCCACAGCAGCACGCCGCGGCGATGCTCTGCCACAACAAGCCGCGGTGACTCTACCCCTCTCCTTCATGCGTATTTATAGGCTCAAAATAGTTTTGGACGTTAAATGCCATTTATTTAAAAAAGAAGAAAAAAAAAATCGATTCCCATCTAGGCTTCACTTTCCGTTGTTTCAAGTTCCCAGATTCATTTGTGTAAGTTATATAAGGATGTAATTAAGAGGATTATTGACACTTTTTGGCTCAAAATACTACACATAAATTACAATATATATATATTGATAAGTAGTTTTTTTTAAAATTTTAATTAACTATAAGTCTATAAAGATTTATAATATCCTACGGCTGCATGATCAGGATTTTCAAAATGACCCTTTGTTCGCGAACAGCTCGTGTTCAGCTCGCTAAGCAAACGAGCCGAACACAAACACAATTTTTGTGTTCCAAATATAAACGAGCCGAACAAGAACTGTGATATTTTTTAAAGAGCTGAACACGACCTGACGCAGGGTTCGCTCGTGTTCAGCTCATTTACACGTTTATGAGCTGCAATGTATGTAATTATCTCTAAAATTATTGTATGTATCTGCTTTTGAATCAGTAACACAAACTCTGAATGAACAACAAAGTTGTCAAAGCCAATTTCATATAATAAATGGTTGACAATTGAAAAGCAACCATAAATGGTGAAGCAGCCTCAAATCCAAATAACAACGCGTCAAAACAGATCATTTCGGTCCGAGTGTCCAGAATTCGGACGCAGCTCTACGACCGGCCTCCCAATCACATTCAGCTGCCGGTAGGCGGCCGCTGAAAAACGAAATTTTTTTTTTTTTAAAATTTTCCGACGGTCCCACCTCCACCTCCCCCGCTGAATGTGATT
The DNA here is from genome assembly GCA_022702705.1 of Papilionanthe hookeriana x Papilionanthe teres. NCBI lineage: Eukaryota > Viridiplantae > Streptophyta > Magnoliopsida > Asparagales > Orchidaceae > Papilionanthe > Papilionanthe hookeriana x Papilionanthe teres. The sequence continues at coordinate 24,028,270 of CM040436.1, read as the reverse complement.
GGGAGTTTAGTTTCGTCTTCTGCCACGCAAAACAAATGCGTCACATATGACCTCAAAAAATCCGAACTTTGGCTAAACAACATATTCCCTTGCAGAAGAAGTATAAGTATTATATTCTGAATTAAATTATAGTAAAAATATGCTGGATATGGCTACCAACTTGGATTCGTCTTCTTGCTTTAGTTTTCTCCTCAAGTTTCCACCTTGACTTAGTTTTATAAATAGCCCATTGATCTCCATTATCGTAAACCTGAGAGCTAAAGTTTAGTTGGCGTTATTCTTCCATATCAAAGAAAATGGCCACCTTAGGTCCTGAGTTCATTATTAGCTACACTATGAAGAAGCAGTATAAGGAGAAGATGAAGGCCATGGAGGAGGAGATGGGAGCAGAGAAAAGAGAGTTTGGAGAAGAGAGATGCCCTAAAAAGAAGGCCTCTAAGCTTGGCTGGATGAAGAAGAAGGTTCATCCCACTAAGGGTTCTCCTCAGCACTGAAACACATCCCAAGAGTTCTTCAAAGTTTCTGTGCTACATATTATAATTAAAAACTTTTGAATATTATGATTTCCTAATCTCCTAAAAAAGTTTCATGTGAAAAAATTATAGCTAAAAAGCTATAGAAGTGTGTACAATATGAATAATATTAGCATTATATTCACAACTAAAAAATTATCACAGTGGATGTAAGTCATAGGATCAAATTATATATATATATATATATATATATATATATATATATATATATATATATATATATATATATATATATATATATATATATATATATATATGCGCGCGCGCAGCCTCGACTCATTGGTTGCGGCATTTGGCGTAAGTCCCTTGGGTCAGGGATTCGAATCCCACCCCTTACGAGAGAATTTGAATAACACATAAAACTAAAATGAGGGGTCCGCTCCTCGGTCATTTCAACCTATAGGGCTTGATCTGCGATCTCCGACTGTTGATCAATCTTAACTATATATATATTCATTCTATTAACTATATCATTTATGTACTGCCTTTGACCAAGGCCCGAATAAAAAAATTTCTCAACCTCTATATCATCAAATCCTTGATTAACTAGATTTGCCTCTTCTAAAATGAAAGCAAATTTTTACTATTCATAATTAGATTTATGATAATTCTAATAAATGTAAAAAAAAAAAATTTTATGAAAGCTTTTTGTCACAACTCTACTCTTTTAAAATTTTCACTCAAAATGTTATCATAATAATTTCTTATATTGATTTTATTTGGTAAATTTTAAAAATTTCAATATAAATTCATGAAAAAAATTATGAAATATGTGAGTTTCATCCTTAAATATCTCTAACTATAATAAAATTTTCAAACTTAATATCCACTTCACTAAATTTCAGATATTGTTAAAATTATCAAAAGATACCAATTCTTATTTTCACAAAGAGAATAAGAAAATCAAATTACAAATACAAATGTCTATAAGACACTTGATGTCATGAGAATTGTGCACATATTTTGCACCCCATTAAATATGTCAATCCCTCTGCCAATTTCCATGAGACTAAATCATACCTTCAATATGAGTCATAGTTAATGCTCTCATTGAAATAAAAACATATTACTATATGCCACAAAGATCCGAAGTTATCAAATGTCAAACATAATCATCATCGCTCTTTATAAACAAATAAAAATAAAAAAATAGCCATATTAATATTTATTTCTCCAAGGTAACATTAATTTGTCACTTTAATATAATATCAAACATCCTTTTGAAATAAGAATAAATTATTAATCCATAGTTAAAATACTTTTAAACTTTTTTCATCTTTATGATACAATTCAAAAATGTTTAAAATGCCTCCGTAAGATGAGGCTAACTTAACACCTTCAAATAGATCTCTTAGTTTATGAACAAAGTGGTGAACATAATTAATTATCCTCACAAATATATCATTGTTTTCATACGTGAAAATGTATAAATATATTAGATATTTTAAGAATAAGATACAATTATGCAGCAAAGATGATCTTAAAATGCCTTGTCACTTCAATTACTATTCTTAATAGAGCCTACTTCGAATTGGCCTAACTAAACCTGCTTATGAAATTAAACATCAGAAGAGCTAACCAAAGACCAAATGAATGAAAGAAAATGGTCTTGACTGAGTCATGATTGAGATGCAACCAAAGATCCAACTAAAACTTATGGAAAAATACAAAGGTGGAGACTTTTATCTTTTAAAAAGAATTAGAGAGATGGAAGAATAAACAAAGACAAGAGAAATAAGAAGAGCATGCAAATATTTTTAAATTGTTTGGTTTATTACACTATCCATTGTAATGGAAAAAAGTGGGGTTCATTATATTTTGGGAACAATGAGTTAAACAATAAAGTTTCACAATTTTGAGAAATATTTCTATTACAATATGTACTCGGCTCTCAATGAGCAACAATATGATTATTAAAGAAAGAATATGAGTATTTATAAATAACCTAGAAGTTATGGTAGATCTTATGATAATATGGCACATTATGGGTGGTGTATCTTAAAGGCATGAAGAGATCATATATCCACTCATTAATTCATGGTAAGCCTTTAATTCTTGTCTTTTGAAAGCATATGCATGGGAAAGAGTACGGGGATATTTCAAGTTTACATAAAATTATGCACCAGGTGACAATTAATAGATGCTCAAATGGAGGCTAAATATTGAGGAGGCTAACAAAAAATATGGGTAAGCACGGGCAACATGGAACACCACTCCTGAAGATGCGATATGAATGTTATGATGAGCCATGATATTTCTAACAATATGGTTTATCATATATGGAGTGGCCACGTGATACTTTTTGAATGATAGAATTGGTTGGTATTAGTAGTTACTGACAAGTTAGCTATGAGTTAAGGGAATGTTTAAGCGTATAAGAAGAATTCTAAATGTATCATGAAAAAGTCAATTCCAAACAAAAGTGATAAGGATGTGCCCACTGTTGAATTTGAGAATTTCGCATTAACTTAAGAATAACAGATTTTGATGTTAATGGTGTGATTATTGAGTCCAAATTTGGTTGATTAAAGAAGTCAATTTGGCTAAAATTTTCTAATGCATAGTCTTAGAATAAATGTTGATCCCTTATGAGAATAGTTTTTATCTTTGATTAGTTTGAGGTGATAATGAAACAAAATTGGAATTAAATTTTGATTTTGTACATGGAAAGTTTTGATACAAGGTGATAAATGAGGTGTTAGTCTCTTCTTTTCACTTTGAAGTTTTATTTATAGAGAGTGAAATCATACACTAACTTGAGTGAGACTTCAACTTCTTCTACTTCTCATGAGTTTTCATTTCCTATATTGATTTCCGAAGAAATAAGGGGATACTCTTATTTAAGATGATGTCAGAGGAAAAGAAAGCAAAAGTGAAAGGAAATTTGAATAATAGATACAATTTAAAAATGTTTTTAAACTTTTAAACTTTTTCATCTTTATGATACAATTCAAAAATGTTTAAAATGCCTCTGTAAGATGAGGCTAACTTAACACCTTCAAATAGATCTCTTATTTTATGAACAAAGAGGTGAACATAATTAATTATCCTCACAAATATATCTTTTTTTTCATATGTGAAAATTTATAAATATAGTAGATATTTTAAGAATAAGATGCAATTATGCAGCAAAGATGATCTTAAAATGCCTTATCACTTCAATTACTATTCTTAATAAAGCCTACTTCGGATTGGCCTAACTAAACCTGCTTATGAAATTAAACATCAGAAAAGCTAACCAATGACCAAATGAATGAAAGAAAACGAACTTGATCTAGTCATGATTGAGATGCAACCAAAGATCCAACTAAAACTTATGGAAGAATACAAAGGTGGAGACTTTTATCTTTTAAAAAGAATTAGAGAGATGGATGAATAAACAAAGACAAGAGAAATAAGAAGAGCATGCAAATATTTTTTAATTGTTTGGTTTTTTACACTATCCATTGTCATGGATAAAAGTGTGGTTATATTTTGGGAACAATGAGTTAAACAATAAAATTTCACAATTTTGAGAAATATTTCTATTACAATATGTACTAGGTTCTCAATGAGCAACAATATTATTATTAAAGAAAGAATATGAGTATTTATCAATAACCTAGAAGTTATGGTAGATCTTATGACAATATGGCACATTATGGGTGGCGTATTTTAAAGGCATGAAGAGATCATATATCCACTTATTAATGCATGGTAAGCCTTTAATTCTTGTCTTTTGAAAGCATATGCATGGCAAAGAGTATGGGGGACATTTCAAGTGTACATAAAATTATGCACCAAGTGACAATTAATAGATGCTCAAATGGAGGCTAACTATTGAGGAGGCTAACAAAAAATATGGGTAAGCACGAGCACATGGAACACCACTCCTGAAGATGCGATATGAATGTTATGATGAGCCATGATATTTCTAACAATATGGTTGGAGTGGCCACGTGATACTTTTTGAATGATAGAATTGGTTGGTATTAGTAGTTACTGACAAATTAGCTATGAGTTAAGGGAATGTTTAAGCGTACAAGAAGAATTCTAAATGTATCATGAAAAAGTCAATTCCAAGCAAAAGTGATAAGGATGTGCCCACTGCTGAATTTGAGAATATTGCATTGACTTAAGAAGAACAGATTTTGATGTTAATGGTGTGATTATTGAGTCCAAATTTAGTTGATTAAAGAAGTCAATTTGGCTAAAACTTTCTAATGCATAGTCTTAGAAGAAATGTCGATCCCTTCTGAGAATAGTTTTTATCTTTGATTAGTTTGAGGTGATATGAAACAGGATTGGAATTAAAATTTGATTTTGTACATGGAAAGTTTTGATGCAAGGTGAGAAATGAGGTGTTAGTATCTTCTTTTCACTTTGAAGCTTTATTTATAGAGAGTGAAATCATATACTATCTTGAGTGAGACTTCAACTTCTTCTACTTCTCATGAGCTTTCTTTTCCTGCATTGATTTACAAAGAAATGAAGGGATACTCTTATTTAAGATGATGTCAGAGGAAAAGAAAGCAAAAGTGAAAGGAAACCTATAAAAGAATACCTATAAACCATCACTCATAACAACTCAAATACCTCAAAGACTAAGGTGTTGTTTGAAGAGGTGGCATCAGGATGATGTGCTCTTCAAACACACCATCTGGCTGTTTGGGGCAAGCAACACGCTTGTGACAGAGAGAAAATTATGGTGTAGATTCGTGGCACGAGACCTTTTCCCACGCTTCATGGTGGGTTGCCTTCCGTAGTTTCGTTATTACTTATCTCTGATTTTACCCTTCCGCTAGTTTGAATATGACGTGATATATCCACGATAAACTTTCCTAGGGCATCATGGTTCCTATTTTGATGTCTTTTTTATATTTTACACTTAATATAAAATATTACTCATCAATTATATATATATACTTTTGATGATTAGTATTTTTAAAAAATTTAATTGACTACAAGGCTGCAATGATTTATAATCAATTAAAAGTATTAATTAAAAAAATAGAATAAAAATTATTAAATTAGATTCAAATGATATTTTAATATAAACAATAATTTTTAAATCTTGCCCCAATCATTAACATCTTATCGGTACGCGATTAGGATTGTCAAAATAACTCTTTGTTCATGAACGGCTCGTATTCGGCTCACTAAGCAAACGAGCCGAACACGAACACACTTTTTGAGCTCGAAATATAAACAAGCCGAACACGAGCTGAGCCTGGCTTGCTCGTGTTAGGCTCGTTTACACCCATACATCGAATTGACTAAATCTAATTTTAAAACATTAATCCCACTTTGAGAACCGATTTTATCTTCGGCTTATGTAAGGCGAAATTGAAGATTTAAACTTAATAATGAATAAATTTTTAATCATTTTGTAACTATATATATAGCCTCCAGTTCATTAAAATGTAAACCGAACATGATAAAATTATGGGCTGTTTAGGTCCCCATCGCCCAAAACATTGCTATTTACAAATCTAGCACTCTCTTTGGTCCTTTTTTTTAAATTCTCACTCAAATATCAAAATTCATGATAAAACACTAACCCATATTTTTCATTTTATATCAAATTCTCAATAATATAATCGTGGCATGCATAAATACATCGGTTCGGAAGTTCCAAAATAGCACATTGAGTGTTAGATTTTGTAAATAATAATGTTTGGGCAGCTAGGGCTGTCAAAAAGGCTCGTTGTTCGCAAACAACTTGTGTTTGGCTCGTTAAGAAGCTCATATTCGATTCGTTCGTTAAGTTAATGAGCCAAACATGAACACTTTTTTTGTACCCGATATGCAAACGAGCCGAACACTCGTTCGTGTTCGGCTCTTTTTGGCTCGAAATACTACTCATCAATTACAAATATATATATATATATATATATATATATATATATATATATATATATATATATATATGTAATTGATGAGTAGTATTTTTAAAAAATTAAAATTGAATAAAAGTCTACAAAGATTATAATCAATTAAAATTATTAATTAAAAATGGTATAATAAAAATATATTAAATTATAGTTGATGTTTTAATATAAACAATAAGATTTAAATCTTGTCCCAACCTTTCATATCTTACAGTTGCATGATTAAGATTTTTAAAATGACTTTTTGTTCGCGAACAGCTCGTTTTCGCCTCGCTAAGCAAACGAGCCGAACACGAACACACTTTTTGTGTTAGAAATATAAACGAGCCATACACGAACAATGATATTTTTTAAAGAGCAGAACACGACTTGAGCATGATTTCGCTCGTGTTCGGCTCATTTACACCCTTGTGGGCTGCAACGTATGTAACTATCTCTTAAATTATTGTATTTATCTGCTTTTGAATCGGTAACACAAACTCTGAATGAACAATAAAGTTGTCAAAACCAATTGAAAAATAGCAAAGCAACCATTAATGATGAAGCAGCCTCAAATCCAAATCACAACGCGTCTAAACAGACCAAACCGACAAACCAACCTCCATTCTTCTTAGTTTCTTCTTCCGCCACGCAAAACAAATGCGTCACAGATGACCTCAAAAAATCCGAACTTTGACTAAACAACATATTCCCTTGCAGAAGAAGCATAAGTCTTATATTTTGAATTAAATTATAGTAAAAAATATTCTGAATATGCATACCAACTTGGATTCCTCTTCTTGCTTTAGTTTTCTCCTCAAGTTTCCACCTTGACTTAACTTTATAAATAGCCCATTGATCTCCATTATCGTAAACCTGAGAGCTAGAGCTTAGTTGGCGTTATTCTTCCATATCAAAGAAAATGGCCACCTTAGGTCCTGAGTTCATTATTAGCTACGCTATGAAGAAGCAGTATAAGGAGAAGATGAAGGCCATGGAGGAGGAGATGGGAGCAGAGAAAAGAGAGTTTGGAGAAGAGAGGTGCCCTAGAAAGAAGGCCTATAAACTTGGCTGGATGAAGAAGAAGGTTCATCCCACTAAGGGTTCTCCTCAGCACTGAAACACATCCCAAGAGTTCTTCAAAGGTTCTGTGCTACATATTATAATTAAAATTTTTTGCTCCATTGTTTTATATTTATTTTGTATTATATTTAGCATAGAATTAAGGGGAATTAATACTTTTGTATAAAAATATGATGGATTACTGGAATTAAATTGTATTTATTTATTTTTTTCTTTTGTTTTGGACTGTATAAAGCATGCAATTTGCTTGTGACTTTATTCATTTTATATTTTATAAAGCATGCAATTTATGCAGATTTTGGAGCTAAAACAGAACTGAAACCAACACAGAAAACTTCTAACTATAAGCTGCTATGTGCAACTTGCAAAAAATTAGAAGCCAAGCAAAAACTGTTCTAGTGGGAACATAATTTGGTGAAAAGAAAATTTTAACTATATAAATATATGAATATTAAGGAAATATGCAACAGGAGACCACTTTTGTCGTCCCAGAAATTTAAAGTGCTCCACTTTAGCACTGGGCTATTAAATTGATCAAGATTAGTCCCTATGTTGAATTTCAGTGTTAAAGTTAACACCAACCGTTAAATTTGAGAGTATTACTCTATTTTTATATGTAATAAAGTGTTTTTCTATTATATAATAAAGTATTTTCTTATTGTTCTATTTATTTAAGTACTAAATTATTTCTGCTTTGGGTTTATATTCATTCTATAGATAAAGGGTCAGCTTGGGGCCGCTTTTTTCATGCGGCGCGGCGAACAACTGCAACACAAAATTGTTTGGCTCCCAGTTTCGCGGCCGCATGAAGCTATAGTCGGCAGAAAGCTGGCTGCCAGCTTTCATCTCGTTAATATTCCAATTTGCCCCAGATCCACCTCGAAGCTTTTAGTGGTATAAATGTAAAAAAAAATATATATATAAAAACGTTTAGTTGTTAGAAATGTAAGTATATTCGATTTAATTTTGTTGATTTATATTATTAATAATTAATGATTAATTCATATATTTTAAAATTAATCATAATTAGATAAAATTATATATTATTATTTAATGATTATTTAGTTATTTCATAAATATATTTTTAAATTTTCAATTATTTGATAAATATATAAGTTTTGTAAATTAATAAAATTTATTGATTATTAATTAATGTTAATTTATTGCTTCACAAAATTATTTGTTTAATATAAAAAATTATTTTATCTTCCGTTAGATATATAAATACTACACAGGGGCATGATAGTCATTTCTCCACAAACAACTACCTCATAATTGTTTTCGAGCAATTGCAATAAAATGATAGTTAACTTCCACGCATAAGCTTCCACATAATGAACTTTCAGAAACATACATTGCAGCTGAAAAGTTGAGAAGCTGTTGCTGCCCCAAACAGACCCAAAGTATTAATATTCTTTAAAGATGGATGACTATATATGATTATTTACTTCATGAAATAATAATTTACTTTCATTCATAAATTTAAATAATTAGTTACATATGAAAAAAAAATTAAAAGAGGAAAAGGATTATAACATGAGCATCTTAATGGGATTATTAAAGCTGTTGGAAAACTAATATGGATGAGCAAAGAAGAAATATAAATGAAAGAGGATTTGGAGTGGCTAGAGAGTTTTCACCTATGTCCACTTTGAGCTTATGACTATAAACTCTAAAAATGATTAAGAATCTTACAATCAAGAGGAAGAGAGGAAGGAGATGAATGATTTCTTCTGTGATGGAGTTCAATGAGGTATTCTATGAAGAATAGCAAGCGAGTTATCTTTCTAACCGTAGAGAGAGAGTGGGAGAGATTGGGAGAGTTCCATGGGTTATTATAGGCAAATCAAGGCATGCATGAACTTTAGTTAGATGTGAGTAGCCATAATGAGGGCATTGAATAAGGAATGGGCTTTGCCTTTTCATACCATCTTAACTCATCATGATGGAGGTGCCAGTATTAAGAGCAAAAGAATATGTACTCTTGAGTTTGGAAGAGAAAGTTTAAAAAATTATTATGATGAAATTGCTCTTTAAGGTGAGTCCAAGGTGAACCATCTCACCACAACAAATTAGATGAGATTAATAGTAAATTGATAGGAAATCTTATATACACCGTTAACTTACAAGATGGAAATATAATCACTATATAAAAATAGCCATGTACAAATTATGAGCCCTAGAACAAGAGACGGACTATTTGAGAATATCTAAAGGAAAAAAACATATACAATATAGAGTTTACTCCTAAGAATAAATTTACATATGCAGATGTTACAAAAAAAAAAGAGGCAAAAAGGAAATAATTGCATGAAATATTTGGTGAACCTTTTTTTGAAGATCAAAACTACTTCAAAAAAAGGATAGTTGGTAATATCAATACATAATAGTATTTGATCAAACATTATAAATTAGAACTTTAGGACATATTCTTTCGAATGAAGCATAATAATTGATGAAATGTGATGATTACCTAGAGTAATTTTGTAGGTTATTGATACGATGCGGGTGTATTATAAATAATGCTCTTTAAATGACCTTTGACAAGATGCGTGAGGTTTATTAAAGTTGTACTTTCTTGAGAGGAAGAAACATTTTTATGAGAGAGATTAACATTAAGATACACTAAAAAAGACGAGCAACAAAAAGACACCCCTGAATAGAAATTTCATAAAAATGATTTTCGAAAGTACAATTGAGTCAATAATGATCAATCTATCATAATACTTATAGCCTATGAGTGCACAATATGTCATAATGTTTCTTGAAATATCACAAGTGTTTTCTAATGGGTTGCCAATCCCCTCTACTAACTTAACATAACTAAAAAGATGAAAGGACAACTATTGAAGGGCGTGATAATGGCTTAAGAAAACGTTGAGATGGACACTTTAGAGAGGAATATTCGAAAATAAATGGTAGATATACTTGCCATATCATCTTGAAAAAGTTTAAGAGTTGTTAAGTTTTGTTTATAAACAGTTATCGATTGTTGAAAACTAGCTAAAATGGTATAAAAGATGACAATCCCATGGGTCCCAACCTTTCGACCTTTAATTAGGAGAAGCCAAAGTTTGGCTTTTATTTTGACCATGTTAACAAGAGAAGGATATTAGGATAAGTAATAATAGGTGTTAGTAGAAATTAGTATATATAAGGCTAATAAGTGACCTAGGAATTGTATTTTTAAGGAATAAATTCTTAAAGGATTGCCCCAATATAAAATCTTAAGGAGGTGAGGCAAGAACATTAGATCTTGATAGAAGGAGCTAATTAAGGCAAAATAAAAAGGCTGAGATGAAGCTAGCGAGATGTTTCTTCGAGGGTGAAGCTATGTAATAATGGTAATGTTCTAACGAGTGACAAGAAAATGAAATCAACCAATTTCTTATAGTGTAGGTTGATGAATATTGCTGGAGACCACTAAGAAAATTTCATCAAGTGATGTTTAATATCACACATACACAATAGATGACGTCAGATGATGAGAGAAATATTTGGGTAGTAATATAATGCCATCATGTAGTATGTGATAAGGTGTTCATGTGAGTAATAAGTTGGTCGTGTAGACAAGAAACATAATGCTCAACAGATGGTGTGAAGAAAGAGACATTATCAATGTGTATAACAAGATGATATTAGGGAAGAAGTCATTCACATTAAACTTGTGTAGTATGTTAATCCCCCTTATTTTGATGTTATGAGAGAAATTACAAACCATCCCTATCTTTAAAATCCAAATAACTTTGGCAATATAGATAACTCATTATCATTTCATTATTACATTTAAGGGGGTTTTCTAAAACTTAACCTTCTTATAAAAGAAAAAAAAAAGCAATTTTCTTATAGAAAGATTTTTTAAGCATTTAATGTATATAACATCTTTAAATTTTATCCAGAAATTATTGATTGGAAAGATTTACATATATACTGCACAATTCTTACATTATTACATATCTAATACTTAAAATCTTATAAGTAGGGGTGTAGACGAGATGAGCTTGAGCCAGCTCGAGCTCGGCTTGTATTTGGCTCATTAAAAAAAAAAAATTGTTTGCGTTCGCTCATTTGCTTAGCGAGTTGAATATGAGCTATTCACGATCAAGCTATTTTGATAGCCTTAGTCACTAAGTTGTGGGATTTTAAGATTAGACACATTTAAATCTTATTATTACATTAAAACATTGATTTAAATAGAATTTAATATATTTTTATTCTATTTTTTTAATTAATAACTTTAATTGACTATAAATATTTGTAGCCTTATTATCAACTAAATCATTTAAAAATAATACTAATCAATTATATATATATGAAATCGGTATTTGACAGAGGCTCAAATACTGATTCCTCAGCGCTACAGTCTTATGATGGAAGTTTGACGCCATGTTCCCATATATTCGAGAACCTCGCGCCACGGGGGAAGGAACTCGTGACACTGGGGACTTACAGAGAACCCCGCCAACCAACAGGCCGAGACTTGCAGTATATATATATATATATATATATATACATACACGAGCCCCCAACCACCCTCATGTGTCTCACTAGTGCATTACTGTCAAACTGGCCAGATGGGGATTCGAACCCATGACCTAAGGGGACTTACGACATTCAAAGAGGTTGCTCTACCAACGGTCATGGCTGGTGGCGCGCGCACACGCACACACATATAATTATTTCGTGCCAAAATAAGCTGAACACGAACAAACAAATCTTTTTTCGTGTTCTTCTTGCTTAAATATCAAGAAAAAAAATATTATTCGTGTTCGACCAGTTTACTTAGTGAGCGAATCAAATACGAGCTACTTAACCTGCTGAACACGAGCTATTCACAAACAACAAACTATTTTGATAGACCCAATCATACATATACTCAGAAAGATATATTTCACTATTAAAAAATTAGTTATAATAATATTTTTATAGTAATATTTTTAATTTGATATTAAGAATTTAAATATTTTTATTAAGTATGATATTTTAAATGTGGCCGTATGTATTTAAACAAATTTTTTAAAGACAAACTTCAACAAGTGAGGATAATTAGACGTCAGTAATTATTCTATTATCCAAAGTAAGAAGAGGGAAATTTAAGCACCCAATTCTTATGAATTTACATATCTCACATCCAAACTCTAAATTTTACAATTAAGACACCTTTTCCTCTATATATGAAAAGTTCAATTTCTACAATCCACATCTTCATACATAAGAAAAAAATAATGCTTAGAAGGGAAAAAATTAGAATTTGGGTGTGACATATCTAAGGGTTCGTTTGGGGCAGCTTATTAGCTGTGGTGGCGTTTTAAAAATGTCATCTTAGTATTTGGTAAGTGAATTTCAACAACTTATTGAGAAAATGAGTTTTAAGTTTCTCAAGAGATGGCGCCGTGGGATCGACCCCGCGGCGGGCGTCTTGGATTCTCGTTGGAAGGCTTATTCCTTCCCTGCCCTCGTCTATCTTGCCCTCGTCGATCACGGGATAGGAAGCTGGGTTCGGTCGAGAGGAAGGGAGGTCAAGCGTTGGCGCGACCAAGGCGGGCGAGTGCTTCTGTGCCGAGGAGATGAGGCGAGCGTGGCGGAGCCGAGCGGCTGTTCGGTCGAGAGAAATGGCGAGCTCAATGTGGAAGGAGGCACGATGGTAAGAAGAGGTCAAGGGGGAGCGAGCTGCTAGGGCTGTTCGGCATCAGGAAGGGACCTGGTCGAGGCTTCTCTCGAGTGAGGATGAGGGAGGTGGAAGCTTGCCGAGCATCTGAGAGAGGCGAAGCTAGCGAGCAGGATTTCCTCTGGCGAGCGTGAGAGGGCGAGCTGGGGGCTTGTTGAGCGAGAGAGGGGTCGAATCGAGAGGAGCAGACGGCTAGGGCTGCGACCCAAACAAAACAGATGATGGATAGAATTGTAATTTATGCAAAATCAACTGCAAATCAGTTGTTTTAGAAACACACAAACCAAACAGCCAGCTAATTTATCTGGATCAGCAACTTATCAGAATAAACTGCTTATCTGAAATAGACCCTAAATGCATAAAAATTGAGTGTTACATATGTAAATTTCTGAAAAAAATACCTCTAGATTTTTTCTAGAAACATTTACACACGTCACCAAATTTTTACGTATATATATCTAACATCTAAATATTTACTTTTATATTTCTATTAAATCATTCATATTGCATTAAAATAATATTTTCATTATGATTTTTAAAAAGTAAAATATACTTTCCACACATAAATATATATATATATATATATATATATATATATATATATATATATATATAAGTTACGATGCCGTCGTCGTCCCGCTCCGCTAGGGTTTTCGCCTGATGGCGAAACCCGCGGCGATTCTTCCCACTGTTTCGATCTCGTCAATCGTCGGTTTTCTGTGCGTCGCCCTCAGCTTCCTCGTCCCGCGAAGCTTGCGGGGTCTCGGGAGGTCGCGTCGTCTCCTGGAGCTCGTGTCTCTACGCGTCTTCGTCTGTCGTCCTCAGCAGGCGGGTCGGGGAGCGTCGCCGGAACGTCTGCAGTTGCGGGCTTTCGTTGCGGCCGGGGCTCTTCTTCGATCGACGCCGGCGGCCGGGTATCCTGCCGCCTCGCTGCGGCTGCGACGGCCGGTCCTCAGACGACTTCATGGCTACAAAATCGACTTTTGCGGGAGTGGTTGGCAGAAATATCTCCTCCCACAAGAAAGTTCCTGATCATCTGTTTTTTCCACAATCCTTTCACGATGCGGCGGCAGGTAAAATTGAACATCATTTCATTAGGCCGGTTGGGGTAAAGGATGGGAAGCCGGCGGTTATCTTCATTGCCTTGGAAATGAAGTTTCTTGCGAGAAGTAAAGTTCACGCTAATTGGGAAATTCCAATTTGGTCATCCCAAAATGGATTTGGTCAGAAAGTTCTTTGAGGACCTGAATTTCATTGGAGGTTGGAGATTGTGAGTTTTGGATGGTAGACATCTACTTATCAGAATTCAAAAGGAAGAAGATTATGCGAGATTTTTGCTCAACAATCGGTTACAGTTCTTTGGTACTATATGAAGATTATTAAATGGACTCCTGATTTTGACCCATCAAGGAACCTCCTGTTGTTCCCATGTGGTTCAAGCTTCGGGACTCCCTTTTCATTTGTGCCAACATAATGCTTTATATAACATTAGTCGAGCGCTTGGTACTCCTCTGAGAGTGGATTCAGACACCTATGATATGGTATCGCCGGATGGTGCGAGGGTTCAGGTTGAGAGGGATTTTACCCTCCCAGATGTGGACCAAATTTGGATCACGGACGGCAAAGATGGGTTTTGGCAGAAGGTAGTGGTAGAGGATAAACCTCTTTATTGCCAGCATTGCAAAATGTTAGGACACACTAGGGGCACTTGCTACTGGGCTACACCCCCTCGAGGAAAAGGGCCTCTAGGCGCTTCTTTAGCTGCTTGTTGAGATTATTCGACAAAGCGCCGATGCTACCACAGTTCGAAAGGGGATCACGGTACAATCCGAGCTCGACATGGTCGTCGGGGTGACCCTTCATCCTACTCTAGTTGCCTCTCCGGTGATTAGCACCGTGCTTGTCGAACAAGCTGGTATGGTGACCCCCTCTCTGCGGTGCATACGGTTCGGGAGGCTACCATCACTGTCGCTTCGGCCGACCCACCGGTATGTGTTCGCAGATTCGGACATCGAAGACGTAGCTTCGAAGAAGAAAAGATGATGAAGAAGAAGAGGCGGCGAATTGGCGGGTTTACACTTCTCGACGGAAGAAGAAGCGCGGCGATTCTCTTTTGTTGATGATACTTTGATCACTCATGACGATGGCACAATCGTTAAGAGTTTACTTTATGGATCCCCAGGTACGGAGCGAGAGCGAGCACGTTCTCGTTCGTAGACATGGCTATTTTGTAATTTTTGTTATGACCTTAAGCTTCATTTTTTTTAGCGCTGTATCGTTGAGTTGGGCTTCAGGTTTCGGGCCCATTCACGAGACCTTGTATCAGTTTTATCTTAATGAAATCGGCCCTTGAGGCCTTTTTAAAAAAATATATATATATATATATATATATATATATATATATATATATATATATATTGATGCGTGCTAGAAAATTCACGGTGGTAGAGTAGCAGATTATCGTCTTAGTATTGTATGAAAATTTAGCACACACAGATGAAAGAAAAATAAGTGGTGACGACTCCAGAAGTTTTTGCGTAGAAAATTTGTAAGGGAAAAAACCACAGGGCTTGGCCCTGTTGTGAAAATCCACTATTGTTTAATGATTACAGAAATCAATTATCCCACAGACGGGAAAGTGTAACTATATTTTTCAGATTACAGCGTTAACCGACGGTGTCTGGTTGGTGGTGCTCGGCGATGATTGGTAGTGATCGACGGTGACAGTCGATAGTAGCTGACGACGATTGGCAGCTGTCGACGACGGTCGGCGGTGGTTGATGGCGATCGACGGTGGTCGACAGAGGCCGACGGTGGTTAACGGCGGCTGACGTTGGTCGACGACGATTGGATGGTGCTGGACTTCAGCTTCTTACAGCTTCCACTCTGAAGTTTCAAGTCCCACTTTCATGTGAGGGGTATGACTCCACTTATAGTGTTTTGGGTACAATTAATACAGTCATTTTGATCGGACGGTCCAGAGGGCTTCCCTCAATTAGACAACGTTTAAGGGGCATTTGATGGTCTTAACGATGTCGAAATTGAGTGATTTTGGGCTCATTGAATTCGCCTTGTTGAGACGTTCGATTCGAGTATATGCTTGCTAGTGTCGACATCTGTTTGACTTTCCAAATTTGTCTGGAAATCTTTCAAAGGTGGTTTAATGACTTGATATGGGCTTGATTTGACTCAGATTAAACTAGTTTTATATCATTATGTTCGTCTCATCGAGCTAGTCAGTTTGACTATAAGTTTATGAAATCGGAGCTCTGGATGACTTTCTATCAAGATTTGAATGTTTCTTACTCAAATGATTTTATTGAGATACGTGTCATGCTTTGAGATTAGTGTTGAATAATGAAAATTTGTTATTATTGTATCATATATATATATATATAAAGAAATTTACATACACAACATCCAATTCTAACGTATGAACGTATCACATCAAAGTTCTTATTTTTACAATTAAGCAAGTCATATTTTTCAACGTTGCAGATTATAACAGTAAAATCCACATTTTCTTGAAATTCACTTTTTCACCCATAAATAAGATGCTTCATTTGTACAAATTAAAAATTTAATGAGAGAAACATAAATATATAAAAATTGAGTGCTACTTATGTAAATCAGCGGCTTATTTTTTACGGACGGTGGATCGAACATCACTCCGGTGTGATTAGCGGGCCTACCCGAACTGCCCGTGCTACCCGACTGCCCGCCCTTTCGGCCCCTCTTCCTCACTCTCTCTCCACCAGGTAAAAAAATGGGAAAAAAAGAAAAATCTCTGAAGCATCTCTTCTTCTCGAATCCGAGGACGAAGCATGAGATGTGCAGATCTCGAGGGTTTCATCTCCTCCCAACTCTGAAGAACCTCTAGATCTGCTCGCTTTCAGCTCCGATTCGCGGTCCGAGGTACTGCTTTGCCTTCTGTTCTTCAGATTTCCACCGATAACTCTCGATTTTCTCAAATTCATCTCAATTTCTTCTGTATGCCGTGAAATTTCCACTTGATTCAGTGTATTTTTTCTTGATTTTTAGGTTTTCTCTTTTCCTGTCTCCAACTTAATTTTTTGGGGCAATTACATATACACCACCCGAAACTTCTTATTTGCAAATCAACCGCTCTCTTTCGTCCATTTTTCAAATTATCGCTTAAATTGCAAAATTCATGGTAAAACCTCAACCCATATTTTTCATTTTTATCCAATTCTCAATAATTTGATCATAAACTCGCTTAAAAAATCACCTGGGTAGGTAATTTCTAAATATCGATGTTTCGAGGCGCCTGACTGTAATTAGCCCTAATTTTTATTTTCGCCTCTTTAGCCTGAACTAATTTTGGCTATTTTTTCGTTTTTTTTTATATGGAAATCCGACGGCGTTGGTTTTATCTTTTAGGTTGTTTCAGGATTCAGGATTAAATCCTGGCCGTCGATATGGAGACCGTATCGCTACCCATCGCCGCCGCACTGGGTTGCCTAACTAGCGCCGCCGAGGCGGTTGCTGCGAGGATGCTCATGGCTCATTTTCTGCTAACTGCGGTAAGCTTACCGGCCACCCACCGTTTATAGTATAACTCGCCGTTTAGGATATTCACGGCGGAACTCAAAAGGAGAAATCTGTTTCGATTTTGGGGCAGATTTGAGGTCCGGCGTGGGTCCCCCGATTCTTAAAGAGTTCGGGATTTTGGAATCTATATAGGATATCCGGTTTTTTGGTTTACATATAGGCGGCCGCTCCTTCGACCGGGATTTTTTCTTGTTTGGGTAGAAGTGGTGGGGCAATTGCGGACAGGGCCTCGGAAATATTGTTATTTGCAAATCAAGCAACCTCTTTTATCTATTTTACAAATTCTCACTCAAATGTAAAAATTTATGATGAAACCCAACTCATATTTTTCTTTTTTATCAAATTAGATGTTTGATTTGTAAATATCAATGTTTCAGATGTTTTGTATATAATTATATTTTATTTTGGTATTATATGGTATAAAAATAAAGGAGATAGCACATATGTTTTAGCTCACTAACGATCCAATTTTAAGCAGACTTGGGTTGTCTTAGCATCGGCTTGAAAAAAATTCAGTAGAAAATTTTGGCTCATAGCTCGACTTGTAGTACGGCTCGTTTATTTCGATCCGAGCTAAAATTCAAATTAAATTTGCGAAATTTATAGCTCTAAGATCATTAGTGCATTGACGATTCAATTTTAAGCCAAGCTAGGGTCGGCTTGATATTATCTGGAAAAGAATTTGATCCAAAATTTTGACTCGCAGTTCGGCTCGTTTATTTCGATCCGATCCCGATTTAGCCTAAATTCTTATCATTTTTCGACAAATTAACAGTCTTCGAGTTAAATTCACAGCCCTACACCTGAACTTTCATATTTACACGCATAACAGTCAAAATTTTAATATCATGTAAAAAATAGCATTTTTACCACTTTTCATGCGCGATAATTTTTTCATGCATAAGTGCTATTTATCTATATATTAAAGTTAGGTGTTAGCTATATAAATACATAAGAATTGTGTGCTAGGTATGTAAATTCCTTGAAAAAATTATAAAGGCAATTTCATGAGTAACACTAAAAAATAAATATTTGAGTATTTATATTCATAATTTTACCACTAACAACTTCCAGAGCAAAACTATGTCTAACTTGTACAATTATCCTTCTTGCTATCATTAATTTTTTAATGATTGAATAATTCGTGCAAAATATATAGTTATATATTCATGTATGAATGAATGTGTGTGCGCGCGCGTGTGTACGTGCAGATGTGTGTGCATTCGTGTGTTTGCACAGGCGTGCATGTGCTAACACGTGCATGCACACACGCGCGTGTGCGCGTGCAAGGGCATGTGTGTGCTTGCGGGCGATCGGGCTTATGCGCATGCGTGCAGGTGTGTGCGGGTGCACGCACGTGGGTGCATGTCTTTAAAGTGAAATCTACATTCATAGATCATTGATTTGGTGTTTCAACATCAACATTTTCTTCTCTCTCTCTCTCTCTCTCTCACACACACACACACACACACACACACACATATATATATATATATAAACACCTAAACTTTAATTCTTAATTTTACACGTGCCATTTAATCAATGTATGAATTGATGTGATACAAAAGATTTGGTGGTATAAATATAAAAAAAAAAGTAAAATTTAGGAGTTACATATGTAGAAACATAGTAATTAGGTGATATGTATGTAAATGCCCCGATTATCAAATATTAGACACCCCAGTATGCATCCTGCGATACTTAAGGAAAATGATTCAACAAGTTGAACCTGTCAACTTTCTTTGGACATTATTGTTTTGGATAATTTATATAGTGTTGAATACTAATTTTTTTGTGAATCACACCTAAGAAATAGAGCATAAGTACCGAGAGATAAAGAGAGAGAGACTTAAAAAGAGAATGAATGATAATTTATCGAAATTAGTCGTGTCTTATTGATAAATAATTCTCATATTTATTGAGGCGATCGTATAATATCATGATTTAATATTTTTTGGTCTTGCTTTGAAGGGGGCCATACTAGGGTTTTAGTATTTTACATGGGTAAGCCTATCGTTTGATTGCTTTCTAGCTTGGTTAGCTAAGCTTAATTAGCTTTAAGTTGATTGAGATCTGATCGGCCGGCTAAGCTTGATCGATATGATTGGCTGGTTGAGCTTAATTGATATGGTCGGCTGGCTGATATGGTTCAACTGTCGATCCTTGACCCCTGATGAGGAGTATCAGGCCTAAGAAGTCGAATCAATCTCGAGCCACCCTTGGCTTGAGCTTGAGCATGGTTGGTTTTATCGAGTTTGAGCTCGAGCTTGAGCTCAAGTCTACGTTTTCGAAAGTCTCACGAACTGATTTGTTTAATATGAAAGAGAAAAAATAATATTAATTTAAGATAATATTATAATAAAATGTCAAATAGAACCATCAATTATGTAGAAAAAAATAGATTAGTATAAAATATAAAATATATTTTAAGAACACCTTTAATACTTTAAATATATAATTTTTAAATATAATATATTTTGAGCATATTTTATATTAATATTTTTTTAAACGAGCCGACTCATGAGCTAATGAGTCGTCGGGGCTAGTTTGAGCTTGGCTTGTTAGCTCATCGAGCTCAATTTAAGAGCTGCTTATTGAGCCTAACTCGAGCTGACTCACTAGTTGGCTTGACTCAGTTACACTCCTACTTAGGCCGTTCCTGGGTTGGTTGGAGCTAGGGATCCGGATCTTCCTTTGGATCGATTCCCTTATTGTGGTTGGCTAGGATACCCTTTATCTCGTTTCTGTCTCGATGGCTCTTTCTTGTATGCTCCATTCGCCTTTGGTCGTTCACATGGCTCAATCGGTTTTGGCTCAAATAGTTTTACTTCGGATAAATAGGCCTGATGATCTTCTTTAAAGGGACCGACCTTCGCCATGCTCTTCCCTTCTGAATCATTTGATCTCCTTATGACCAGCACTCACACATTTTTTATATACACATAGATGCCTCAAACTTTTTACTTAAATAACTAAAACTGAAAATTTGATATTTACATTTACAACTCTTTGACATCATAAAATTATGGATGAAAAGGTATATTTCACTTAAAAAAAAAGTTACTGAAATGAGTGTCATGCATGGAAAGATGAAAATTTTGTAGTATATACAGAAATGGTCCTGTTGCTTTTCATGTTAAATACATTCTGAAAACATAATTCCTACTGCTTTAAAATAATTTATGTTCTCAGGACGCATTTAAGCGTATCAAAAAGCAAACTTTACAGAAGAATAACAAAGAAACCGAACCAGCTGATGCTGATGCGGATGATGAAGATGATGATGGAGAGGGGGACGACAGGGAGGGTGAAGATGAATTCTCAGAGGAAGATGAGGAGGGCAATGAATATCCTAAGGATAACAGCAATATCAACAAAGGCCCTGGTGATGGGGCAGCAGCAGGTGGTGATGAAAATGGGGAGGAGGAGGAGGAGGAGGACGAGGGTGATGAGGATGACGACGAAGAAGAAGAGGATGACGATGATGATGGGGGGGATGAGGAGCAAGAGGGCTTAGAGGATGAGGAGGAGGAAGAAGAAGAAGATGAGGAAGATGAAGAGCTTCATCCCACAAAGAGGAGGAAGCGGGGCTGAACAATTGGGCTGCTTTTTTTTTGCAAGTCTGTATCAGATCTCAATCCTCCCATAACATGGAGTTGTTATGCTTCTGGAGCTTTAGAATGGAGGTTCTACGTAGAACTTGTATTGGAAAGGTATTTATATCTCTGTTGGGTGTAATCTGATAACATGATCCCCTAAGCTTTAAATATAAGGCCTTTTCTGAAACCTTTTCTTTTCTTCAAATTCTGCATTCAAAGATGATTATTGGGTTTAAAAATATATGAAATACTTTAATCGAACAGAGCAATTCATAGAATATTCTTCTCATGCCATAGAACTATGTCAAGTTTGAATTGAGCAAATGAATTAAAAAACAGTATTGACATATTGTAATAGTTTTGTTACATTTTTTATGTTACATTGATAATTTATAGGAGCATTTATATACATACCATCCAAATCTTATGGATTTATATATCTAACACCTAGATTTTTCTTTTACATTTATATCACCCAAGTCTAATATAACATCAAAAGTACCACCATTTTAACTTTTTAAAAAAAATGAAACACATTTTCATAATTGGTAATGTGACGTGTGCATAAAAGTTAAAAAGTTTAGGTGTTAGATATGTAATACATAGGAATTGTGTGGTATGCATGTAAATCTTCCTAGTCTATATACTGCTTATTAATATTTGATTGTAATAAATTTTGCTTGGTGTTATTTAATAGTAACATTTTTTATAAACATATATATTATCCAAAATCCATTAGCTAAATCATCATACCCATTGTCTACATTAATGCTATTGTTTTAACTAGCAACAATGAGGAGAAATTAATTAGACCTTTGTTATTTCACTTCATTCTATTTTACTTCTCAATGATTTCCATCAAAAAGATAATTGATTCTATGTACAATTTTGTAATTAAAATTTTCTTCTCAAACCCCATTGACATACGCCCTTAGTCTCTTGACTTTAAATTGTACACCTTAGCTCCTTGAGTAGCACAACATATAATCAAATAGCATTATTCCAACATATATCATCATGCTTTACATTTGAACAAAACCATATCAAACATTTCAAATAAATTTTTTGATTCTCCGGACTGTAAAAATCAATTTCTTTTTTCAAATTTGCTAATAAACTGCAAGAACTCAGTAGCCGGCAGGCAATCCCCCTTTCCTTGGATCACTAACTGCAGTTAGGCTACCCAACTTGAGTTTTCCATGCGATATTGATTTCTGAAAGTTTTGAACAATGAACTGGCAGATAGTCCCACCGGCCAGAGGTTGTAGGACATGACCCTTCTTCTGTAAGGCCTGCCTTATAGCAGCAGGAACTTCGAAATGGTCTCCGCTGACTGTAGTCCAGTTCTCGTATTGAACAACATTAGGTATCAACTGTAATATTTACAAGAGAAGATGATTAGGAAACTGGCAAAAAACATGGGAGCATTGACATACATACCACACAATTCTTATATATTTACATATCTAACACCTAAACTTCCATATTTACATGCCTAGTACTCAAATCTTTAATATTATGTCAAAAAATACGAATGTTACTATTTTTTTACATACATACCACCCTATCTATCTAAGAAATGATGTATTTCATTTTTTTTTCAAGTTAAAATGATGGTATTGTTTATGTGATATGAAAGCTTTGAGTGATATAAATGTAGAAACCAAAGTTTGGGAGTTAGATATGTCAATACATAGGAATTGGGTGGTAGTTTGCAAATACGCCATTTTTTTTTCTTCTAATCAATCATTTTCTTTTTAAATGCACCTACCAACATTACAGAAAAATAAGTAATAATAATAACAATAAACCATCAATTCAGAAACAGGTAAAAAAAAAAAAAAAAAAACACAGTCAAGAAAACCTGTAAGAACATTAAATTATTACATGTTAGCATTGTAGGGAATTACAACAACAACAAGCCTTGGGGTCGGCTACATGAATTTTTTTTCTCTAGTGTCTTATTTAGTGTTAAATTTTCAATTAATTCTAATAGATTAAGATATCATTTTCTATACAATAGGCCCAAGTCTTTTTAGGTTTACCTATGCCTTTCTTTACATAAGTTGAATCTAAAGCATCCACTCTCCTAACCAGATCATCAGATGATCAACGTTTAATGTGACCAAACCATCTAAAGACGATAGATTCATTTTGCATTGGAGCTACACCAATCCTTTCACTGATAGATTCATTTTGCATTTTATCTCTAAATATCAAGTCATTGATCAACCTAAGCATTCTCATCTCGACAATTTTATGCTTCTCTTTTAAAGGCCAACATTCTATGCCATAAAGCACTGTAGATCTCACCACAATCTTATTAAATTTTCCTTTAAATCTAAGCGGTACTTTTCTATCACACAATAGGCCTGATGCATTCCTCCACTTCAACCAACAAACTTTAATTCTACTAACATCCCCATCTATCTCACCATCACTTTAAACAATAGACCCGAGATATCTAAAACGTTCATACCTTTTAATGATTTGATCACTCATAGTTACAACCCTGCCACTAGAGCTATTACTACTAAAATTATATTCCATGTATTTAGTTTTAGATCTACTCAAATGAAGGCCTTTACACTCCAATATAAACCTACATAATTCAACTGTACTTTTTATCTAATCTTATCCACATGTAGGGTACCATCATACACCAAGGTACATACTGATGTAACTTTTAATGCAAGAACAATTCTATCCTAAAAGTTAAAATGATTTACAGAGGAGAAAAACTGGTTGAGGTTTCAAAAAAGACCTGATGATATAACCTTGGAGCCATTACAGAGC
The DNA here is from genome assembly GCA_022702705.1 of Papilionanthe hookeriana x Papilionanthe teres. NCBI lineage: Eukaryota > Viridiplantae > Streptophyta > Magnoliopsida > Asparagales > Orchidaceae > Papilionanthe > Papilionanthe hookeriana x Papilionanthe teres. The sequence continues at coordinate 24,004,170 of CM040436.1, read as the reverse complement.
TGAGTGGATCCATTCTCTTTGCAAAATGATTCAAGAATACCTCTGTAGTCCCTGCAATAATCATACTTCCTCCACTTGCTCCCACTACAGCTTTTAGTTGCCCATCCTGTAACAAAAGAGAACTTCTGAGAACTAACACCAGAACAACCTTTCTTTTGCATGGATTTTTTTGTAAAAACTATAATGTTAACATGTTCTTTGATGTCAATTGAAATGGTTTTTCTTTACACCAACAAGAAACAAGTTCTAGATAAAGATTTGGGGCATTTACATACATTACCACTCAATTCTTATGAATATACACATCTAACATCTAAATTTTAACTTTTACATTTATACCGCCCGAATCTTTCATATCACATAATACACCCTTTCATGCATAGGCAAGTTGGTATGTATGTAAAAATTAAAGTTCAGATGTTCGTTATGTAAATACATAGAGATTGACTGGCATGTATGTAAATCTTCATAAAGATTGGTAAGAAAAGAAAAATGAAAAAAAAAACTACCTTGACAACAATTGTTGGTGACATAGATGATAATGGCCTCTTAAATGGTCTAATGAAGTTTGCAGGAGCTGGTGGAGGAACATTTGCACTAACATTCATGGGGATGGAAAAATCATCCATTTCATTGTTAAGCAAAATGCCCGTACTTGGTGAAAGAATATGTGCTCCAAAGTACGAATTAACAGTGCTCGTCATCGAAACGGCATTTCGTTCCCCATCAACAATGCATAAGTGACTAGTTCCGTGATCGCTGAGTACGTTCCACCTACATACCAAAGTCGACGCGTTACTACGGATTTGAAATCTAGGAACAAACTTTTGAAAATTAATATGTAATGAAATAAATACAAAAAAACAAAGGTTTTTGATGTTTAAGTAGAGATGCCCAAAATAAGCTTTTTATGTAATTCAGATTGAAAAATAATAAGCCAAATTGTTCCTATTAGTTTTCAGGTAAGGTTCATAATCTTGTGGGTATATGTTCGGCCACAAGGCTTTGAAAATAAGACGAAATATTGAACCTGGAGAAGGATATGTTCAAGTTTCAACAATTTAACTGGGTTGAAATGCAAACTTAATAGATATAAAAATTATTTTAATATAAATTAAATAATATAATAATAATGTAATAATGATGATATTTTCATTAATTTAATATACAATTTTCTTATTCAGACACCTCTTGAATATGATTCTAAATCAAAAATTTAAAAAGTATTTTAATTATTTTTTCTATCGAAATCTTTTATTTCTAATCATCTAATCAAAATCAAAAGCTAATGCTGGTCCGAGATCGGAAGAAATATTACATCAGGACTTCGCACGTAAAGCTATGTGCAGAGTCCAATAAAACGACTCAATGTGGCGTGGCAGAAAAAAAAAAAAAAAAACGGCGCAGTAACACGAGAGTAACACGGGAGAATATTCTCCCCGTGTTATTCCGCATTATTAAGTGTTATTGTGGTCGTTTTGATGTGTTATTGTGTTATGAGAATATTCTCGGTGTTATAATAACACAATAACACATCAATAACACCTGAATAACACATAATAACACCTGAATAATGCAGAATAACATGGGGAGAATATTTTCTGTGTTACTGGGCCGACAAGGGAATATTCCCCGTGTTATTCAGGTGTTATTGTGCGCTATTCATGTGTTATTGTATGTTATTATGTTATGAGAATATTCCCTGTGTTATAATAATACAATAAAACGTCAATAACACATCAAAATCACCACAATAACACTTAATAATGCGGAATAACACGGCAAGAATATTTCCTCGTGTTATTCCCGTGTTACCGCACCGTTTTTTTAATTTTTCTGTCACGCCACGTGGAGTCATTTTATTGGACTCCGCACGTAGCTCTACGTGCGGAGTCCTGATGTAATATTTCTTCCCGAGATCAAACTCATTGCGATTTTTAAAACAACATTTGGACACTATAAAACTTGGGGGATATATTGAAGATTCCACTAGCAAAGTCATGATTATGAAATTCATAGATGAGTGAGTGTGAAAGTTAATATATGACTCAAATGAGCTTTTATTTTAGCAACCACATAAAAACACACTCTGATAAGGTCAGCAGACCATAACAGTTAAAAGAAAAGCAATGCCAAATGTCAAAAGATAGAAAAATGGGAGAGCTATCAAAATAACAAGTAATCAAGCTATAACTACTTTAATTCAATCAATGAACAAATGCATATAATGAAGGTGAAAAATAAAACAATTTTTATAGCTTACTTTCCACCATAGTGGTCAGGAGTAAATGTCATATTATCTAATATGGTCTTCTTCAGCTCATGTGCAAACTTAGGGGATAGCATATCAGAAAGAACTTTTGTAACATTTACAAAGTCAGGATCCCCTAAATTCATTCTTACTGCAAACATGTGTTTCAGTGATTCTATCAATCGATGGAGCCCAACAGAACCAGAAACACCAGAAGGAATTCCATATTGAGAAAGGATGTTTAAAATCTGTTCCAAAAAAGTTTAGAAAAAAATTTAAAAAATAAGATAAATAAATAAGTGTTACGATAGCAAATCTTATAAAACCACTGAATAGTAATAAAATCAGAGAAAAGTATCAAAATAGTCCTTGACTTCTTGCAGGGGTCTCAGAGTCTATAAAGTGTCAATTTAGTCCTCAAACTCTTTTAATATGGGCTGAAATAATCTCTACGGAGAACTATTTTAGCCTCAATTTAAAGAGTTTAAGGGCTAAAGTGACACTTTTAAAAACTTTGCGACTAAAATGGCTCCATTTAAATAGTCAGGAGAATATTTTGGCAATTTACTAAAAGCTCAAATTATACAAACAGAAATGCCTAAATTTTTCAGGATTGGCAAGCATTAGTTGTTGACATTTTTTGCCTTCAGAAGAAACAGATAAAGATTTTTCAAAAGAAACAGATGGTTTCTTCCATTTGAGCTAGTAAATGTACTTCTGTTCTGCTCATGCATTTTCAAAGAATAACCCAGCTAACTGTGTTTAAATAGTTTAACGATCAAGCAAATATGTTTTACATAAAGCATCCTCTACAAACAAAATGATAAGTATTTTAGTTGGTTAGAACATTTTTCTTTCATTCATGACCCAGGTGGTGTTAAATCTATTTTGAAGGTTCCAATATTATTTTTCCTCCAGATGTGGTCAAACTTGTTTTGATTTGTTGTGATGAAAGTAAATATTCAAACATATTATATATATATATATATATATATATATATATATATATATATATATATAAAGAAATGGCCGGAGACTATTATAAGAGCCTTCAACCACCCCTAATGTGTCTAACAATTCGAATACCACCTCCTTAAGGCCAACCGTGCCAGAGGAGATTTGAACCCCCAACCTGAGGGGCCCTTATACCGTGGATGCCAACCAGCAGGCCGGGACACGCGACACTATATATATATATGCTCGTGTAAAAAAAAGAAGATAAACCTAATAAAATTGCCCCTTAAGGTTTAAGGGTATGTACCCATGGGGATAAATGGTAGGATCTAGGATTGGGCCGAGAGGTCCAATCCCTTCGCATGTATCACATATCCCCCAAAAAAACATGTTCAAAATTTCGTTTGCGCTACGTATGTCGCACTGTGAACTTTTCGATCCAAGCCCAAAAAAATTCGAGCCACGAATTCTAATACTATCTAATACATGCTCCCCTATTATATATCTATTTCAATAAGAGTCCATCAGGTTCCAATTCTAATTATATAATAGCTTACAAAATTCTTATTCTCCAAAACAGTTGAGTTTACTTCTAGTAAAATGAAGACGATAATAATGACAGTGAACAATATCGTAGCATTGCAATATACGAAGATTGGCACAAGAATGATAGCTTGAATAAGGAAAGGGAAATTTACATACATATCACACAATTCTGATGTATTCACATATCTAAAACCTAAATTTTTATATCCACATTTATAATAATATGGTCAGGGGCAAAACCAGCTTCCTTTTTTTGGAGGAGGCAAACTTAGTATATACAACAACAACAACAAAGCCTTTATCCCACTTAGTGGGGTCGACTAAATGAATCCTTTTTCTCCATTGCACCATATTTAGTGTAATATTTTCATTTAATTCTAATAAATTAAGATCATCTTTTATACAATATGCCCAAGCCTTCCTAGGTCTACCTCTACCTTTCTTAACATAAGTCGAATCTAAAACATTTACTCTCCTAATTGGATCATCAAATGGTTGACGTTAAATGTGATCAAACCATCTAAGACAACTCTATATAATTTTGTACGTCACTGGAGCTACACCAACTCTATCACGGATATATTCATTTCGCATTTTGTCTCTAAGTGTAAAGCCACTCATCCACCTAATCATTCTCATCTCGGCAACACTTAACTTAGTTTTATGCTTCTTTTTTAAATGGCAACATTCAACGCCATAGATCATTGCAGGTCTCACCATCATCATATAAAATTTTCCTTTCAGTCTAAGCGGAACTTTTCTATCACACAATAGGCCTGAAGCGTTCCTTCACTTCAACCAACCAACTTGAATTCTACTAATAACATCCCCATCTATATCACCATCACCATCACTTTCAATAATAGACCCGAGATATCTAACGGGTTCACACCTTTTAATAATTTGATCACCCATCGTTACATTTTTGTTTACACTATATATTTCATCTGTAGTTCTACTCAAAAGAAGGCCTTTAAACTGCAATGTAGATCTCCATAATTCAAAATTTTCCTGAGCTTTTTCTCTCGTCTTATCCACGAGAAGGGTATCATCAGCAAAAAGCATACACTAAGGTATATCCTCCTGTAAATGTCTAGTTATACGATCGATAACTAAAGCAAAAAGATACAGGCTTAATGTCGATCCCTGATGTAATCCAACAGAAATAAGAAAATATTAGGTTAATCCTCCTTCTGTTCGAACACAACAGTTTTAGTATACATATCTTTAATGACATGAATATAAGTCATATCAACACCTTTCTTCTCAAGAGCTCTCCAAATAATATCTCTTGGAACCTTATTGTAAGCTTTTTCTAAATCAATAAAATCATATGTAGATCCTCTTTATTATCTCTAAACTTCTTCATCAAACCTCTTAATAAATGTATAGCTTCCATAGTAGACCTGCCCAACATAAATCCAAATTGATAATTAGAAATCTTTCTAATGCATCTTAACCTTTGTTCAATGACCCTCTCTCATAATTTTAAAGTACGACACAACAACTTAATTCATCTATAATTTGCACACTCTTGTGCATCCCTTTTATTCTTAAAAATGGGGACCAAAATACTCTTCCTCCACTCCTCAGGCATCTTTTTAGTTTTTAAAATAATATTAAAGTGTTTAGTAAGCCAAGAAACTCTCAAATCTCCTAAATATTTCCACACTTCAATTGGGATATCATTAGGTCCTACAGACTTTCCAGCCTTGGTTTTCTTTAAAGCCTCATCAACTTCTTTTTTACTAATACGACATTAAAAATGAAACATTTTATTATTATTAACGATATTAAGATCACTAAGGTCGATCGTGTTTTCAGGAACTTGATTAAAAAGTTTATCAAAATAACTCACCCAACTATGTTGAATAACTTTTTCTAAGAAAGACACTTTTTGATTTTCATCTTTAATACACTTTATTTGAGTTAAATATTTACTTTTCTTTTATCTTTATTTGGCTAGTTTATACATATATTTTTCACCCTCCTTGATATCTAATGTATTATAAAGATCACTAAAAGCAGAATTTTAAACATCACAGATTGTTTTCTTAGACTCACTACGGGTCATTTCATATTTTTTTCAGTTCTCTAAGCTTTTACATCTCAACCAATTTTTATAACATAACTTCTTATCTTTTATCTTTTTTGCACATTATTATTCCACCACCAACTATTATTTTTATAGAAACTTTTTCTTTAGATTCTCCAAGTACATCTTTTGCAACTTGTTTAACAGTGTTTGTTACTTTATCCCACATAGAATTTGCTTCTTCACGAACATCCCAAATTTTGAAATCTTGAATTTTACTCATAAAAATAATTTTATTTGTGTCTTTTAGGTAGCCCCACCTAATTTTATGACGATGTTTCCTAGTATTATTTATTTTACAACTCTTCATCTTAAAATCTAGAACCAATAATCGATATTAAGTACTTAAATCCTCACTTAGAATGACCTCACAATCTTTACATTCTCGACGATCTCTTCTTCTCATAAAAAAATAATAAATGTATTTTATTAGATCCATTCTTATAAGTAATAATATGCTCATCTCTTTTCTTGAATAAAGTATTAGCAATAACAAAATTATATATTAAAGCAAAATCTAATACGATTCATCTTCTTCATTAATCACTCCAAAAGTGTAGCCACCATGAATATTTCTAAAAGCTTCTACTACTCTACCGACATGTTAATTTAAATTTCCTTCAATAAAAAATCTTTCTTCAAGAGATATTATTTGTATTAAGTCTTTTAAATCATTCCAGATTTTATCTCCAGAACCTATATTTAAACCTACTTAAGGAGCATAAGCATTAATATATAAAAAATATTAGTATCAACAATAATCTTAAAAGTTATAATTTTATCTCCTACTCTATTAATTTTTACAACATTATCTTTCAAATTCTTATATATAATTACACCTACACCATTTCTAGTGCGACCCTTACCTGAATACCAAAGTTTAAAACCTAAGTTATCAATGTCCTTAGCCTTTTCTCCAACCCATTTTGTTTCTTGAATACATAAGATAATTATCTTTCTATAAATCATAATATCAACTAGTTCCATTAATTTATCAGTGGGAGTACTTATATTCCAAGATGCTATCCTAATATTAGTTTCATGGACTAACTTTTTACCCGTGTCCGTCTATAATGTGAGAACCCTTGCTTATTTTACACTACATTTGCGCGCCGGTATAATGACCCTTACACACTTTTCACTGTATTCAGGTCATACAGCGTGTCGCTTCTAGCGGACGCCATAGCATTCACACAATGTTCAAAAGGATTCATGTCATGATTTCTCGACAAATTTTACACTGGTTGTCGACTAACTAACACAACCCTCCACTTCACATCTGAGTCCTAAGACCCGACAATGACAGTGTTAGACAAACTTATTATAAAAAAAATAAAATTTATAAATATTCTAAATCACTCATACTTTTCTCTTTAAATAACGATTCATTTATTAAAACTTAATATAAAAAATCATAGTATCAATATAAATATTTGAAATTGTCAATCAAATATTCATAACATGAAATATGTGTTAAATAAATAAATCATTCAAAATCTAATAATTTAACATCAAATAATAAGTAAATGTAAACAGAGACAAAAAGTTTAGGCACATTGTTGACCACTTTGAAGAATCAAAGCATATTGTCGGTCATTTTTAAATTTAAAGACATGCCATCAATCATTTTTTAAACAAATAAAAATCTAACTATTTTTAAGAATAAAGACATACTATCGACCAAGTTTTAAAATAAAAGCAAGCTGTCGACCTTTTTTAAAATAAAAGAGAGTAGAAGAGTGCATGCGATTGAAGAAATAGGGACTTCGAGTAGAGAACTAATAATCATGCTACATAATGCTTAATATACTACTTAAACAAAAGAAATAAAGTTGAACAAAAATAAATTATTTATTTGGTATCACAAATTCCGATTAGGAGAGTAAATGTTTTAGAGTCGACTTATGTTAAGAAAGACAGAGTTAGACCTAAAAAGACTTGGGCATATAGTACAAAAAATGATCTTGATCCCTTAGAATTAAACAAAAATATGACACACAATAGGACTCACTAGAGAAAAAGGATTCATATAGCCGACCCCACTTAGTGGGATAAAGGTTTATTGTTGTTGTTGTTGGTATTTCAAATAAAGATAAATAAAAATGACGACATAATAATCACTATCACAACCTAATTGATTTAGTTTTGTGGAAAGATAAATATTGTAAAACATGAATCATAGACAATTTATGTATTTCTTTATAATATTAATTTCTAGGAGCTCAAGAACCAACCAACCAAAATATTGACATTACAGATCACCCTCTTCCCTCTCTCTTTTCCCTTGGGGAAAATAAAAACAATAGACAATGATAAGAAAACAATTCGACTACAATCAGAATTTATTTAAGTAGGATTTGTAAATCCTTTAAATCTAAATTTATCAAATCTAGATGTTATTAAATTCATAATAATATTTGGTTCATTTATTATTAAATCCAATTAAATCCATTTAACATGTTTGGTGCGTCATTTCAGGATTTATCAATAATTTTTTTTAAAGAATTTATATATGACATATAAGGCAAACATCACAAAAGTTTTTAAAATACTAAAATTCAACGTGATATGATGTGTTCAAAAATAAAATATAACTTCTAAAAAAATTCTATAAAAATTAAAAATTAAATGTTGTAAGGACTTGTATAAAATTTACTTCAACTTTCTCCTACACCTCAACCACCTATACATTAGTTTCCTTGAGATTCCTATTGGCTTCTGTCTGCCACATTGTCATGTGATCTCAATTATACAATGCATGAAAAGGTGTATTTCACTATTAAAAAGTAAGTTTACATTGGTATATTGAGTGCTATGAATGTAGGTATTTTAGGCATTAGATATGTAAATATATAACAATTTTCTGGTATATGTGTAAATGCCCCATCTGTGTTTTGGTTGGGGGGGGGGGGGGGGTGAGGGGGGGTCCGCCACCTTTAAAAAGTAAGTTTAAGTGGTATACATTAAAGATTTGAGTGCTATGCATGTAAGTATTAAAGTTTAGGCATAAGATATGTAAATATATAAGAATTGTGTGGAATATATGTAAACGCTCTATTGGGAAAATAGATATAGTTATACTCCATAAATGACGCATGAGATGGAAAGCGGAAAACTTACGAGCGTCATTCCGGCACCACCAGATGAAGGCGGCGGCATTCCAAGAATGTTCACCCCCATCACATCAGCTGATATTGGCTCCTTAATGCTTACTCTATACTCTCGCAAGTCTCTCATCGTAATTATTCCTCCCAACTTTCTTATATCTTTCACCAACGCGATTCCAATAGAACCATCATAAAAAACCTGCGGTCCATGCTTTGCAATAGCTTCCAATGTATGTGCAAGTCGAATATTGCGACAAAGATCACCAATTTGCAAAAGGGACCCATTTATTGTGAATATTTGGCTCAAGCCCTCATCCGCCAAAATCTCGTTTTCAGTTTTACTCATTTGCATGTGTAAATAAGGGGAAATTCTGAATGCTCGAGCGAGACTTGCAGCCGGCCGTACGAGCCTTGACCAAGGAAGCTTTCCGTGTTGTTTCCATGCTTCATGAAGGCCTGCAAGTTCCCCTGGTACTCCAATGGAAAGGGCACCGCTTGCTTTTAGTGAAGTATTGCCACCATACATATTCTGTAAAATCATTAAAATTTTATAAACATTTTAACAATGAATTTGTTTCAATGCAGAGCCAAATAAAAACTATTAGAAGTTTAAAGTATATATGGCTAAACTGTTATTAATGGTGATTACTACTTGGTTATATCAATAAGCCAAAGGAATTCTTGCAAATTTACTTAGGATTTGGTTATGAATGGTTTCATCGTTTCAAACTCGCGATCGACAATCTAATAATTGCAGCATAACCTAACCAATTTCATTGGTTTGCTCACAATTTAAATCTGAAAAGAGAAAGGAGTAAACAGAATTAATATTATGTAGAATTCATCTCTAAGACCAGTAATCATATAGAGTGAATAAAGAGTCACTTTTGGAGCCCAAACACTAATAATCCAATAACCCCTTCATTAATTCGGTTTTAGTAAAAGTTATAATCAACCAAATGAGTTCAGCCAAACAATGCACACCCCTAACTTTGAACCACATGAACTCTCATAGGAAAGATCACATTTTTAGTGCTCCCTCCACATCAAGATAATATCACCTAAGTTGCCAGGTCAAAAGAATAAAAGTTGTTGGTCAAGACAAGGCCACCTCTACTCTGAACCACATGAAAAACATGAACCCCAAAAAAAGAAAACTCTTTAAATGTCAAACTTACATCAAGCCTTTACAAGAAACTATGAATCTATTGAATCAATTAAAGTTTATCTGACAATTCAATAACTCAGCCACAAAGGACGACCTCTAAATTTCAACCATGATTAAAGAATCAGCAAATATTATGATAAAGCATTTTGCTAACACATGAAAAGCAAACATTCAGATAAATTTAAAGATTTCCCTATATCATCAAAGTGGGAAATGTAAATACATACCACACAATTTTTATGTATTCACATATCTAAAACCCACTTATCAAGCTTTAATGTCATAAACTTACGCATGAAAAAGGTGTATTTCACTTTTAAAAAGATAGTGATGCTGGTATTTCTGATGTGATGTTAAATATTCAAGCGATATACACATAAATATGAATGTTTAGGTTTTAGATATGTAAATACATAGAAATTATGTGGTGTTTTAGTGAATGTCCCAATCAAAACGGACAATATACATATGTACCACACAATTTTTAGGTATTTACATATCTAACACACAAGATTTGATATTTACATTTATAACATCCTGGTGTCATAAACTTATGCATTAAAACATGTCTCTCACTTTTAAAAATATAATAATGGTGGTATTTTTGATATGATTTTAAAGATTCAAGTGCTATACATGTTAATATGAATGCTTAGGTGTCAGATTTGAATACATAAGAATTGTGTGGTATGTATGTAAATTTCCAAATCAAAATTCAAACAAGAAATAAGATCAATTACCTCTGAAGCAAGTAGCGGAGCCGTTTCCCGGCTATCAAAGGCCTGTGCTTTTCCATCTGCCAACCTCAGAAGCATGAAAGCACCGCCTCCAATACCGCTTGATGCGGAGCTAACCACACCCAAACAAAGGACAGACGCCACAGTTGCATCCACCGCATGACCTCCCTCCTTAAGGACCTCTCGCCCAATCCGAGAGCACCGCCGATCATCGGTGGCAACAGCACCATGACTCGATTTGATCACCTCAAGTCGGTGTTTGGCAAATTTATTTCCAAAAGCTGGGCTCAGTGATAGTAGAACCACCATGATAATGAGCGAAATCTGAAACATAGCTGCAAAAGGCCATGAAAACTATCTCAGATATCAAATCTTGTTTCTTCTATTAAATGTTCTTTGAGTTGGTTAATGGTGCCAAAGATTAAAAATTAAAATTCAAAGTGAACTGGTTTCCATGTATGCATTTCATATTCTGATACCTCTTCCAACTCGCAGTTTTAGGCGCAAAAAATATGACAAAAATAATAAGGAATTCACAGTATGAAACAGGACTGTAATACTAACAAAGAGCAGGGCAAGGCTTCACCATATTGTTTCTAAGGTGGACAGGTATCGAGGATGGTAGTATGAAAAAAAATTTCTTCCTTAATTTCTGTTTTTATTAAATCAGAGCAGATGGGCTCCCTACTTTGTTTCCTTTCCAAAGAATCTGAAACAAATCAATAGTTCTTTCTCTCCCTGAGGTTTTCAGTTAATGGAACATATCAAAGTTTGCTTTAGCGCCCAAAACCAATCGAGAAATTTACATGCAGAGCTAGTTAGATCAAAAGCATAAGTACTCGTGAGAACATAAAAAAACAGTGTATTTAGGGGCTTTTAATTATAACCATAAATAGCACACTTGAACAATCTGTCAAACATCTATAGTTCACTACATAAATCAGTTGCAGAAAGCTATTTTCCGGGCATTAAATACACCAAATTTAAATTGTGCAAACTTTCAACAACCAACAAAGCAACTTTTACGAACTGATTGCTACAGAGGATATACGAACTGGACATGGTGGGAGCGTTCTGGGTCCCAATCCAAGTGAGCAAAACTCAAACTTTTTTACCAAAAATATAAACTTGAGAAGGAGAGAAGCGAGAAAGATAAGGGAGATGATACCGCTCATGGCGCTGAAGGCAAGAGGCTACAGGTTTGGGAGAAGAACACCGTTTCTTCCGCCTCACCTCGTGATCCCTTTTTGTACTGCTTGCATTGAAGCCGAAGCCATGGACGAGTCGCATAGTTTCATAATATTTAATAGTAACCGCGAGAAAAAAACATGAACAAACCGTGACGGCTTCCCAGAAAAGTACAAAAGCTTCTCCGCGTTGAGCCATTTTTTCTCTGCTGAGATCCTTCCCCTTTACCTCAAACAAGCAAACTATTTTCACTTTGTCTAACTTGAAACAATTCCAATTATTGTCACCTTGCCTAACTCTTGTCAAAAATCTTATATGAGAAGATATATTTCATCAAGTTGTTCATATTGATATTTTTATATGATGTCAATTTTTATCATTATCATACAAGTAAAAATTAAAATTTGTGTTAAATGCATAAAAACATATGAATTGTGTGGTGTATGTAATGACTTATGTAATGACTGTAATATAAATATACTTATTGCATCAGAGGATCTCCTGGCAGCAAGTCTCTGTGGTCATGATCAAACCACTTGCTAGTTAAAAGGCCATCCAATTTTGGCATTTGATTGTTTTTAAACCAACCATGTGGAACCACTTTTTAAATGCCAAACACAACCACCCACAACCTTCACAATACTATTCACCTCATAATCATCTTAAGCCCATAGGCTACTTAAAAAAATACACCTCTTTTACCCTCTTTGAAGGATCTTTTGAACACGACCTCATCTTTTTAAGTCAAATTGTAGCCCGTGATAATCAAAACCTGAAATATTAAGGGATTACTATCCTTTTCATTTAAGAATATAAATATGTTTCCCCACTTCACCTATAATGAATGTAGACTATAGAGCCCTAATATCCATATTATCTAGAATTACAAGCGCTTGATTGCACAATCACCTCTATTGTGTGAATGAAATGCCTTGCACATAGCACTAGACCTCTTATAAAAGAGAAGCATCAAATTCAATACTACATGATGGGAAATATGAGAGTAAAATTGTACTGAGCAACCTATGTTGACAATTAGTCATGAGCACATCCATAATGAGGGTAGTAGGGGCGCATTCTCCTATTAGCCCATCCCATACTACTAAATTATTAATCATACATCCAAAAGTAGATTTCCTAAGCTATCGGGGAAACCTGATCCATGAAAAAAATACCTATTTTTATGCATTGATTTTTATCAAATTTTTAAGGATATTATGCTTTAATGAAAGGTATTTTTGTGTTTTGGATGTAGGTGATGCAAAAATGTCCAATAAGGAAAAAAAGATGAAAAAGGAGAAAAAAGGAGCAAAAAGGAGAAAAAATGGAGCTAAAATGCAAAATTGTCAAAATAATTGGCCTGGCTAGGCGCCAGAATCCGGCGCCTAAGCGCCAGTTCGATACAGAATTCCATAAGATTTTTGATGACTTTTGGATGGTTATTTTGACGGTGTTAGCGGTTATTGGACCATCTAGAAGATTGACAGTTATTCTTGGATTATAGGACATGTGATACATTGTATTTGGATGCTTAAAAACCGTTAGGATCGCGAAGATGTGCGGTCCAAAGTGAAGAGGTGAGAAGAACTGGACGCAGAGTCCGGCGCCTAGGCGCCCGACACACCTTCTAGAAGATTCATTGAACATGAACACATTTTGAAGAGATGCCTCAAGGCAACCTTTGAAGCCTATAAATAGGAGGCTACTCTTTCAGAGAAAAATGCCCACAACCCAACCAAAAACCACCAACGCCCAACCTAGCCCCATAGTTCCATTTAGAGAGAGAAATTAGAGAAATATTTTAAGGGCCATATTTATAGTTTCTTTTATTATTTAGTGAGTTTATTTTAGAGTTTGTATTAAGAGTAGTTGAAGAGTCGATGCTTTTGAAGTTTATTTACTTTGGAGTTAGAAGGATTCAGAGGTTCAGTTGGAGAAACACTTGAGATAAGTATTTGTATTTTGATTCAAAGGTTTATTTATATGTTTTGTTGTTTAAATTCAATGTGTTCTGAGTAGTTACTTTACTTTCTTCTTTCAATTATGAAAAGATAAATAAGACAATATAAAATTCGTTGGAGAATTAATATATATATATATATATATATATTAAACATTGTGATGATATTAATACGGGATCTTAATTTACTATTTAAATTGGTCATTTAAATTGTTAAAATCATTGAAGAGTTTTGAGACCTAGAAGGAGATGAATTCTTAACTAGTAGATATCACATGAATCCTTGGGTAGTCGAAGGCCTTGCGCGAGTTATTCAAGGTGAAGTGCAAATAAATAGGAAGATATTATTTAATGGGCGTAGAATTGATAAGTTTTTAGAGTGACAGTCTAAATTCTTGTAATTTGGTTTATAGAGAAGGAATGGGTCACTAGTAGGGCTGACCATAGCCACCCTTGGACATCTAGTAGTGTGAGTCTAGATTAACCCATTCTACTAACAATACATCCAGACCTGATCTATAGATTAGCCAATGTTCTTTATACTATCGAGCGAAGGTAAAGAATATGAATGCTTCTATTTGGCACAATACCATAAATTTACATTCTCCACGAATATTACATTATCTAAAAAAATCTTGGATTAATTGAAAAGAAGAAAGTTGTTTACTTATTTTTATTTATATCAATCATTACTTTATCACTGCTTAATTTTTGCGTCTAGTAAATTAAATATCAACTTTTTAACTTTAAAAGAAATACATAAAAATAAAATCAAAATATTTTAAAAAAATCTATAATCCTCCTAGTGGGATCGATACTGGGGTCGTTATTTAAAGCCATATATTACTTGAAGCGATACGTATACTTGCGTAGTACCTATAGTGTGTAAAATATTTTCCATAAAATTATATTTATATACACTAGCCGCTATTATTATTTGAGTCAAAATATTAGCTATAATGTATTTTTTATAGCATAAATTACTGCATTGTTTGGCGATTGCAAACTAAGTTTTTGGTGCATTGCTGCGGATCAAGGGTCAAGTTTTTGGCGCCGTTGCTGGGGAGGCAAAATTTATAGATTTTAAATATTTTATTTTATTTATTTCTTTTATTGTCAAAAATATAAAATACAAAAACATTTAAAAATTAAAAAAAATAAAAAAAAATAATAATTGTATTTCTTGCTATTTTACTTTTTATTTACTTTTTATGCGTAGTTCTGGATCTGAAAGATTATTACCTTTAGATTCTGAATTAGAAAGAACTGTTAGAAGAATTAAAAAGGAAAACAAATTCAAAAATATCAAGAGATGGCTAATTTACATAATAATTTACAAAATCCAATTGAAATTAATGAACAAAATGTTTACAAACCATCGAGGGATTATGCTAACCCTACAGTCGATGAACTTCATAGTAGTATTCAAATACCTACCGTAGATGCTAATTCTTTTGAGCTTAAACCGTCTATTATTCAAATGGTTCAAAATAATCAATTTGGGGGAACACCAAATGAGGATTCAAATTTACACCTTGCTAGTTTTTTAGAACTTTGTGCAACCTTTAAATATAACAATGTTTCTGATGATGCTATTAGACTTAGACTCTTTCCTTTTTCTTTAAGAGATAAAGCAAAGATGTGGTTGAACTCATTAACAACAGATTCTATTAAAACATGGGCTGAAATGACACAAAAATTTCTTGCTAAATATTTTCCTCCTTCTAAAACTGCTAAATTGAGAAATGATATTACTTCATTTAGTCAATTTGACGTGTAGATAATTTATGAAACTTGAAAAAGATTTAAAGAACTATTAAGAAAATGTCCTCATCATGCTTTAACTGATAGGTTAATTATTCAAACATTTTATAACAGACTAATTGGATCACTTAAATAAATTATTGATGCTGCGCTGGAGGTTCTTTAATGGCTAAATCATTTGAAGAAGCTTATACTTTAATTGAAGAAATGACTAACAATAATTTTCAATGGCCTTCTAAAAGGATTAATCCTAAAAGAATGGCAAGTATTCATGATAACAAAGCCTTTTCTATCTTAGCTTCACAAGTAGCTGCTATATCTAAGAAATTAGATAATTTTGCTATCAATATATCACATAACAATTCTGCTAATATTGAAGATTCTCAAACTATTGAAACTTTACAAGCTATTACTAGTAAAAATAACCCTTATTCCAATTATTATAATCCCGGATGGAAAAATCACCCTAATTTTAACTCGGAATAATTCACAACAACAATGGGGTAATAATCAATCCCATCCAACCGGAAATTGGAACAATCAAGTAAATTCAAACTATAAACCACATGGATTTAATAATCAACAGAAAAAGTTATCTATAGAAGAATTAATTTTACAACTAAGTAATCAATTACAAAATCAAAACACTGTTATTCGTAATATTAAGAATAAAATGGGCAAATTGCTAATTTAATTAATTACAGACCTCCAGGAACACTTCCTAGTAATGTTGAAGTCAATCAAAAAGAAACTGGAAAAGAACATGAACATGTTAAAGCTGTGCAACTTAGAAGTGAAAAGAAATTAAAAGAAAGAATACAGAATGAAATTGAAAATGAGATTGAGGTTAAAGAGATTAAAAAATCTAAAGAAACTCCTTCTCCTAGTAAAGATCAGACTGTTATTCCTATTAAAGTGGAAGTTGAAAAACCACCACTCCCCTTTTCCTCAAAGACTAAAACAACAGAAGCTTGATCATCAATTTTCTAAGTTCTTTGAAATTTTTAAGAAACTTACCATTAACATACCTTTTGTTGAAGCTTTGGAACAAATGCCAACTTATGCAAAATTTATGAAGGATATTTTAAGTAAGAAACGAAAATTTGAAGCTTTTGAAACTGTTGCATTAAGTGAAGAATGTAGTGCAACAATTCAAAAGAAATTACCTCAGAAACTTAAAGATCCTGGAAGTTTTACTATACCTTGTGCTATTGGAGAAAATTTTTTTGGAAAAGCTTTATGTGATTTAGGAGCAAGTATTAATCTCATGCCATTTTCTATTTTTCGAATGTTGAATTTAGGAGAGATTACTCCCACCATCGTAACCCTTCGATTAGCCGATAGATCTATCACCTACCCTAAAGGAGTTATAGAGGATGTTCTTGTTAAAGTGGATAAATTTATTTTCCCTGTGGATTTCATTGTACTTGATATGGAAGAAGATAAAGAAATACCAATTATTTTAGGGAGAATTTTTCTAGCTACTGGACGAGCTATGATTGATGTGTAAAAAGGAGAATTAACCATGAGAGTTAATGATCAAGAGATTAAATTCAATGTTTTTAAATCAATGAAGTACCCTGATAAAGAAAAATGCTATCGAATGGATATTATTGATTATATAATTGAAAAACATTATCAAGAAAGATGTAAAGTCATTTCTAAAGAAAAAATTGAATTATTAACTGATGAAAATGAAAAACTAAAAGAAGAAGAATTATCTAAAGAAACTCATTATATTAAAGATAATTGGAAAATTTTGGACATAACACAAAATGATATACTTTTACCCTCAATTAAAAGCCCCTGAACTGGAATTAAAAATGTTACCTACACATTTAAAGTATACTTTTTTTTAGAAATTCATTAACTTTACCTGTTATTATTTCTTCTAAACTAAGTTTAGATCAAGAAGAAAAACTCATAGGAGTGTTAAAGAATTATAAGAAAGCTTTTGGTTGGCCTATTGCTGATATAAGAGGAATAAACCCTTCCATCTGTATGCATAAAATTTTAATGGAAGAAGTTTTTAAACCTACCATTGAACCTCAAAGAAGATTAAATCCTATCATGAAAGAGGTTGTTAAAAAAAAATTAAAATGGTTAGATGCTGGAATTATTTATCCTATTTCGGATAGCCAATGGGTAAGTCCTATTCATTGTGTTCCGAAGAAAGGAGGAGTAATTGTCATTGTCAATGATAAAAAAATGAACTAATTCCTACAAGACAAGTTATTGGATGGTGAATTTGTATTGATTATCGGAAATTAAATGACGCCACTAGAAAGGATCATTTGCCTTTACCTTTCTTGGATCAAATGCTTGATAAATTAGCTGGACACTCATATTTCTGTTTTCTGGATGGATATTCGCGTTATCATCAATTACCTGTCGCTCCTGAGGACCAAGAGAAAACAACATTTACAAGTCCTTATGGAACATTTGCGTTTAGAAGAATGCATTTCGGTTTATGTAATTGATCACTGAAAAATTTATTAAGAAATTCATACCTATTTTTGATGAAATTGCACTTTAAAGAAATGTATTTTCTTTATTTTGTTGCAGGAATGAAGAATTTAGGTGATAAAAGCAAAAATCATAAAAAGGAGCGGATTTGGAGCAAAAAGGAAGAAAATAATGCAATTTGTGCTGAGACGCCGACGGCGAGATCAAGCCCGCCGACGGCGAGGGTACGAGGAAGAAATTCGAAGGATTTATAATCGTCTCGCCGACGGCGAGCCCGAGCCCGCCGACAGCGAGATAGCGCGGTTCGAAGACCTTCTAGAAGCCTCGCCGACAGCGAGGTAGTTCGTCGCCTACGCCGAGCTAGTTCAAATGGCTCAGATACATTGAACCTGGACACTTTTTGAAGGGATGCTTACACACCTCTTGGTCCTTTGCTCACCTCTATATATAGAGGCCGAAATGTATGTTATAAGGGTATGTTATAAGGGTATGTTATAAGGGTATGTTATAAGTGTGTGTCAATTTGTGTCTTATGAGTCTTTTATTTATGTGTGTGAGCAGTCTTTAGAGTCTTAATTAGTGTAATTAGTGAGTCTTTAGTGAGTTAGTGAGTTTTTAGCGAGTCTTCATTGTATCGGAAGGAAGAGTCAAAGGAACTGCTGAGGAGTCACGTCAGGGATAAATCGAGATAAGTATTTATATTTATTGTTTTTAACTTTAAATGAAATCCATGCTTAGTTTAGTTCCCATGCATTCTGAGTAGTTTATTAGTCTTTCTCCCTGTTATGAAATTAAGTGACTTGATGAACTTAAAACATAAGTACTTTTATATATATTAATAAATTGTGATAATTTTTACTTAAAACTTAATTTACTTTCAACCTGGCCATTTGATTTGTTAAAATATGTTGAATATCAACTATAGTAAAAATTACATCGGATATTCGAGAATTCAAAAGCCTTGGAAGGAAGGTGCAAATAAATAGGAAATAATATCACTGGGCGTAGAATAGAGCATTTTAGTGTGACGGACTAAAATATTCAATTCGGTCCTATTGTTTGAGAGCTGAAGTGTAGATGTTAGCCCTCGGCGAGGGGAACGTGGGAGCTCCGAAGTGGCGATCGGTATCCTCCCAGCTCTAGCCGCATATTCGATAATCAAACATAGGATTAGTCAATATTCTTTACACTGGACCAAAGGGTAAAGAATAGGAATGCTCCTATTTGTCACAATACCTTAAAATTATCTATTTAAATTCATCAATCACTTAAATTTCTAAACAAGGGAAATATACTTTTTCCGAATAGTTAAGACTTATTTAGCAATTAGTTTAATTTCCCGCACTTTCAATACGTATTAATTTTCTACTTAGTTAAGTTACCTAATTAAAATACTTAGTTTACTTTATTGCGCTTAAATTTAGAATTCCAAATTTTCGTATACTATTTTAAAATTATTATTATTATTATTTTAAAATTAGTTGTTATTTAATTTTCTATTTCCCGTGGGATCGATAACCGAGGACTCTACTAGAGCCTCGTATTACTTCGATACGATACGTATACTTGCGTAGCATCCACAACATAAACAATTACAATTCTGTAGATATAATATATCGGGGTCAAGTTTTTGGCGTCGTTGCAATTAAATTAAAAATATCATAATATAAAATTGTGGGTCAAGTTTTTGGCGCCGTTGCCGAGGAAAGTAAGAAAAATTTACTAGAGTAACGGACTATTTTAAAATAATCATAATAAATAAATTAATATCTATTCTAAAATTGTATGCGCAAATTTGGAAACGAAAATTTAATACCTTATGATTCTGAATTAGAGCATACAATTAAAAGAATTAGAAAACAAAAGAAACAAATTATAAATTTAACACAAATGGCGAATATTCCCGAAATTCAAAATATGAACCAACAAAGACCATTAAGAGATTATGCTAACCCTACATCAGATGAAATTCATTTAACTATTCAAAACCCCGATGTAGACTGCTAATTCATTTGAACTTAAACCCGCAATTATACAAATGGTACAAAACAATCAATTTAGTGGTTCACCTACTCGAAGATCCTAACTTACATCTTGCTAGTTTTCTAAAACTTTGTGCTACTTTTAAATATCAAGGAGTATCCGACGATGCTTATAAGACTTAGACTTTTTCCTTTTTCATTAAGGGATACGGCTAAAATGTGGTTGAATTCGTTAAGCACTCGGATCTATTAAAACTTGGGGGAATTATCACAAAAATTTCTATCCAAATATTTTCCACCATCTAAAACTGCTAAGTTTAGAAATGATATAACTTCTTTTTGTCGATTAGATGGAGAATCAATATATGAAGCTTGGGAGAGATTTAAGGAACTTCTTAGGAAATGCCCACATCATGCGCTACCAAATTGGTCGATTATTCAAACATTTTATAATGGATTAGTAGGATCTTTAAGATCAATCATCGATGCTTCTTCTTGGAGGTTCATTAATGTCTAAACCATTTGATGAAGCCTATGCACTAATCGAAGAAATGGCAACAAATAATTTCCAATGGCCTCGCTTATAGAGTAAATCCAAAAAAGATAGCCGGCATTCATGAAAACGATGCAATATCTATGTTAGCTTCTCAAATTGTCGCTATATCTAAGAAATTAGATCATTTTGGAATGAACTACTCTCCTACTTTAGAAGAAAACTCATCTCGGACAAATCATAGAATCTCAATCTAATTATGAAACTTTAAATGCTATTAATAATAGAACTAATAACCCTTATTCAAACTATTATAATCATGGTTGGAAAACTCATCCAAATTTTAATTGGAATAACACATCTAATCAACAATGGATGAATCAACCTAATCAAGCAAATCCAAACTATAAACCTAATTACCCACTTGGATTTAATAACAATAACCCTCAATTCAAAGATAAGAAATTATCTATGGATGAATTAATATTGAATATGGGTCATCAACTACAAAAACAAGGAAATCAACTACAAATTCAAGGAAATCAATTACAAATTCAAGGAACATCTATTAAAAATATCGAAACTCAACTTGGACATATTACTATCTTGTGCTAAATAATAGAATACCCGGAACTTTTCCTAGTAATGTGGAAATAAATCCTAAAGATCAAGGAAAAGAACAAATTAAAGCAATACAACTAAGGAGTGGAAAAGAATTAGAACCTCAAATTCAAAAAGAACTTGAAAGCCAAAAAGAGGAAGTGGAAATTGAAAAGGAAACACTTCAACAAGATTCAAACTTAGAACATCCTTTAATACCTATGAAAATTTCGGTTGAAAAACCTCCACCACCATTTCCTCAACGACTAGCTCAACATAAAAAAGATAAACAGGTTTGCTAAATTCCTTGAAATATTAAAGAAATTAACAATCAATATACCTTTTGTCGAAGCTTTAGATCGGATGCCAAATTATGTAAAATTTATGAAAGATATTCTAAATAAGAAAAGAAAATTCACTCGATAATGAAACGAGTCGCACTTAGTGAAGAGTGTAGTGCTATTATTCGAAGAAGCTTCTCGAAAAAATGAAAGATCCCGGTAGTTTCACTATACCTCGCGCTATAGGAGAAAAATTTTATGGAAAAGCTTTGTGTGACTTAGGAGCAAGCATCAATCTAATGCCTCTATCGATTTTTAAGAGATTAGGATTAGGAAAAATTACACCTACTTCGATAACCCTTCAATTAGCCGATCGTTCGGTTACCTATCCTAAGAGAGTTATTGAAGATGTGTTAGTAAAAGTGGATAAATTTATCTTCCCAATAGATTTTATTGTTTTAGATATGGAGGAAGATAAAGAAATTCCTATCATTTTAGGAAGACCATTTTTAGCTACTGGAAAAGCTATGATTGATGTTCAGAAAGGAGAATTAACTATGAGAGTAAATAACCAAAAAGTTACATTTAATATTGCAAAATCAATGAAATATCCTGCGCTAGAAAAAGATGATGAATATTTTCGGATGGAAATACTTGAACATTTACAACAAGAACATTTTAAGGAATATTACGAAGATAAATTAGAAAAAGAAAACACTGAATTAATTGAAGATAATAATAAAGAACTAGATTATATTCAAGAAAGATTTGAATTTTGGATAATACCGAAAACACCGACAAGAATATAGTTCCATCAATTATTAAACCTCCCGAACTTGAGCTAAAAATATTACCCGATCATTTGAAATATGCTTATTTACGTAATTCTTCAACTTTACCGGTTATTATTTCATCCGCATTAAACGAATCTCAAGAACAAAAACTTTTAGAAACTTTAAAAAAATATAAGAAAACTTTTAGTTGGACTTTAGCAGATTTTAAAGGAATTAGTCCTTCAATCTGTATGCATAGAATTATTTTAGATGATGAACATAAACCTAAAGCAGATCCCCAAAGGAGATTAAACCCGATAATGAAAGAAGTAGTTAAGAAAGAAAATTTAAAATGGTTAGATAATGGTATTATATATCCTATTTCCGACGGTGCTTCGGTAAGCCCAATTCACCGTGTTCCTAAGAAGGGAGGAGTGACCGTCACTTGCCAATGAAAATAACGATCTTATTCCTATAAGACAAGTTACTTGGTTGGCGTATATGTATTGATTATAGGAAATTAAATACCGCCACCGGGAAAGATCACTTCCCTTTACCATTTCTAGACCGGATATTAGATAGATTAGCTGGACATAAGTATTTTTGTTTTCTAGATGGATACACCGGTTATCATCGAAATACAAATTGCTCACGAGGATCAAGAGAAAACTACATTTACTAGTCCTTATGGAACTTTCGCTTTTCGAAGAATGCCTTTTGGATTATGTAATGCACCAAGCAACATTCCGGAGATGTATGATGTCTATATTTAGTAAGTTAATTGACAATGGAATAGAAGTATTTATGGATGATTTCTCCGTATTTGGAACATCATTTGACACATGCTTAACTCATCTTGAAAAAGTATTAGAAATATGTGAGAAAACAAATTTAGTTCTAAATTGGGAGAAATGTCAATTTATGGTTGCGGGCGGCATTGTATTAGGGCATAAAATTTCGGAAAAAGGCATGGAAGTGGACCCTGCAAAAATTCAAGTTATAGCTAAATTACCACCTCCAACTACGGTAAAAGGGGTAAGAAGTTTTCTTGGACATTTTGGATTCTACGAACGCTATATAAAAGATTTTTCAAAAATTACTAAACCTCTATGCCAACTTCTCGAAAAGGACAAGAAATTTGAATTTACAATCGAATGCTCGAATGCTTTTGAACTCTTAAAAGAAAAATTAATTACGATATTCTATAATAGTTTCACCTAATCGGGAGAAACCATTTGAGCTTATGTGTGATGCTAGTGATTATCTTGTAGGAGCGAGTTCTTAGGCAAAGATATGAAAAGATTTTTAAAGTTATATACTTATGCTTAGTAAAAATCTAAATGATCGTTGAAATAAATTATACGATTACTGAAAGAGAATTATTAGCGGTAGTATATGGTTTTAATAAATTTAGACCTTATACGATTGGAACAAAATGTATCATGCATACTGATCATTCTGCTTATCAAATATTTAATGCAAAAGAAAGATTCCAAACCAAGATTAATTAGATGGATGCTATTAATGCAAGAATTCGATTTTGAGATCGTTAATAAGAAAGGAATTGATAATCAAATTGCGGATCATTTATCAAGATTAGAAAATCATGAATTATCCGATATTGAAAATGAAATTATAAACAGTTTTTCGATGAACAACTATATAATATCAATGAGTGGAAAATACCATGGTATCTTGATATAGTAAACTATATAGTTAGTAATATTTTACCACCTATGCTTAACTTTGCAAAAACAGAAAAAATTCATCCATGATACGAAAACCTATTTTGGGATGAACCATATTTATATAAGCGATGTAAGGATTTAATTATTAGAAGATGTGTAACTTATGAAGAAAGCGAACCAATTATTCAAAAATGTCATGATTCGATTTTGGAGGACATTCAGGATCGATAAAACTTCTTATAAGATTCTACGATACTGGATTTTACCTGGCTACTCTATTTAGAGATGTATACGGATATATTAAAACTTGCGATAAACGTCAAAGAGTAGGAAATATATCTAGAAAAAATGAAATGCCACTGAATTTTATATTAGAAGTTCAAATTTTTGATGTTTGGGGATTAGATTTTATGGGACCTTTTATTCCTTCATTTGGAAACTCATATATATTAATAGCTGTTGATTATGTTTCCAAATGGATTGAGGCACAAGCTTTACCTAGGTGTGATGCTAAGAGTGTTTCAAAATTTCTGATGAAAAATATTTTTACTAGATTTGGAATGCCGAGAGTGATTATCACTGACGGAGGAACTCATTTTAGAAATAAATACATTCACAAACTAGTAGAAAAATACATTATTACTCATAAGATATCCACTGCTTATCATCCACAGACTAGCGGATTAGTCGAAGTATCTAATCATGAGATTAAACGTATTTTAGAAAAATCGTAAACCCAAATAGGTTAGATTGGTCTATTAGATTAGACAATCGCATTATGGGCTTATAGGATCTGCTTATAAAACTCCGATTGGAATGACTCCTTACGAGCTTATATATGGAAAAACATGCCACTTACCAGGTTGAATTAGAACATAAAGCATATTGGGCGATTAAAGAATTTAATTATAATATGAAGGAAAGTCTGGTGAGAAAAGATTGCTGCAATTAAATGAATTGGAAGAATTTAGAAATGAATCATATGATAATGATCAGATTTATAAAGAAAAGATGAAATTATGGCATGATCGGAAGATTAGTCAGAGAAATTTTGAACAAGGACAGGAAGTTTTGCTATATAATACTAGATTGAAATTATTTCCTGGAAAATTGAAGTCTCGATGGTTAGGACCTTTCACCATAACTCAAATATTTTCATACGGAACTATAGAAATCGAAGATCCAAAAGCTGGACATAAATTTAAAGTTAATGGACATAGATTAAAACCATATTTCGAAGGTATAAGACCTAACTATAAAGAGTTTTTAATGCTTAGTCGACTCGATTAATAATTGAAATTAGGTCGGGCCGACGACGTTAAACCAAGCGCTTTATGGGAGGCAACCCATATTAGTTATCTATTTTTATTGTATCTTAATAGTTAATCTATATTATTGAAACTTTACTACTCAATTATTATTAAGAATCATCACATATTCGAACCATTATGATGAGAAAAGAAATTATTCGATTTAGAGCGAAATTGGACATTATTTTGGAATCTCGCCGATGGCGAGGTCGATACTCGCCGACAGCGAGGTTCGCGCCTAAATTAAATTCAGTTTTTATAACTGAGTCGCCGACAGCGAGAAACTTCTCGCCGACAGCGAGGAAGTTATAAAGATGAGTTATTTATAATTTGAATGCCGATTTGGACGGTTTCAACACAAATTCCTTTGTGAAAACCCATTCTTAAATCATTCTAGATCTGCCTTCTTCACTAGAATTCATTCCATTCACCATAATGGCCTCCAATTTCTTAGATTCCTCCAATCTCGAGGTGTTTAACCGGAGGAAATTTGTGAGTGCGGAAGCGCGACGGATCTTCGATAAGGTTTTGGTAAAGAAAAGTGTTATCAAGGAACGAGGATTTGTCAATCGAGGATTAGAGAATTCCACTACGAAGATAGAAGAAACGATCGCGCAGCATGCTGTGGGAGGTATTTTGTTACACTACGTCCGTCTGTTGTTATTCCGGTTGTGAAAGAGTTCTACTCTAACTTACATGCGATCAACAATGGGAATGTCTACGTCCGAGGAAGATGGGTGACGTTTACTCCATCAAGAGTAAATGAATTATTCTCTATAGAAAACACCCCGGTATGTCACTATTCAAATTTTGTGCCGTCTCGATATAATATGAATGAGATATTTCGATATCTGATTGATGAACCGGAAGATTGGGAAATGCGTGAAGACGGGTATGTTAGTTTCTCTGCATCACTTTTGAATCCTGTCTCAAAGCACTAGCACTTTTTCATCTCATCTAAATTGTTACCTACTATGAGGGTAAACAAGGTTTCAAAGGAATGCGTTATATTGAATTATTGTATTCAAAATGGATTGCCTATTGATGTTGGATCAATAATTGTTAAGTACGTATTGGGTTTAATTGTGCATGGGTCGGTTCACGGACTAGGACACCCATCTACTATTTTTGCATTATGCGATCGATACTGGGTTTCTTATGAAGCTTGGGAAAAGGTTACATTACCTTGAAAGCCACTTGATCCTACGGATATGTTCCCTACTTTGGACAATAATGATGAAATTACATTTATCTCCGATAGAGCTTCACGAGAATAATCCTATAGCAAGGCCTATTTCGGATAAAACGGAGTTACTTATGAAGAAAATTAAAGGAATGGAGAAAGAACTGCAGAAAGTGAGAGATTCAATCGACAATATATCCGATTTATTTGATCACATTGATTGGAGGATGAAGGAACACTTTGATCATTCCGGACACTCGAAGCTAGCTTTCTTCATTTACCGAGACGAAGGGTTGGATCACTGAAGAATCTGCTTCGGAGTTTCCCTTCAGGCCTTTCTATAACTTATTTGTGCATCATCGTCATATTGGAAATATCAGAGAAGATGAAGATTCTGACATTGAAGAGTAGTAGTAAAGATTTCCATAGTATGTTTGTATTTATGTTATTTGATTTGATTTAGATTTTATTATGTGTGGAGTGATGATTTGAATATCTCAAACTTAATTGAGATATACATCATAGTTTTGTATCAGCATTTAGTGTGTCGTGGATTGGTTTGCGATGCTGATTAGTAGTAAGGATTGGAGAATTGAAGTTTGATTATAGAGTTTAAAATTATGTTAGTTTGTACATCTCATGGATTTCAACATTAAAGTTAATTTGTTGTGTTGTGTGAATTTGTTTGTGTATAAGTAGCTAATCTTCATATTAAATTAATAAATGATGTGATCAAAAATATAATATAAGGCAAATCAAGGACGAAAATGAGTGACGAATTTCGGAAATTAAATTTTTTTTAGAATCTCACCGACGGCGAGAAAAATCCTGCCGACAGCGAGATCGATCTCGCTGACAGCGAAGGTTAGAGCAAAAATTTCTCGCCGACAGCGGATTTTTCCGAGAGTTTTTGGTTCCGAAAAATATTAGCTCGCCGACGGCGAGAAAATCTCGCCGACAGCGAGGTCGCAAAAACACTTTAATTGACCGGTCAAAAACACTATTCATCATCCCCAACCTCTCATTTTTGCAAAAACTACCCTAGGGCTCACGAAATTTCAGATTTAGAGGCGATTTCATCACTAAAAAACACCGGATTTCATCTTCTCTTGGTAAGTGCTTCACTCCTATGCAAAAATTTTTATTTTCACCATGTATTTTCTCCACATTGAAAAATTTTAAAAAATCCTAAATGTGGAAGAATTACTCGGTAGAAATCCATAAAATTTGTTTTAATTTGATCTTAGATGTTGTAGGAAGCCTCCTTAGTAATATTAGGAAGTTTAGTGACGATTTTTGTGAATTTCATAGATCGATCGAAAAATGGCTCCGCGATAGAAAAGACGAGTAGATTACGATGTCGACCGATTTGTCGATGCACGAGCACAAAATCGGTATTTTCAAAACATTCAAGCAAGAAAGTGCATTGCGAATCGAGTTTTTAAGAATCCGGGAGGCGAAGTTGAGCGGATCATTAAAGAACGAGGTTGGGAGAATCTCTGCTACATCACCAATGCTAGCTGTGGAAGTAGTAAAGGAATTTTATTCTAACTTGATCGTTGTAGAGGACGCACCGATAAAGGTACGTGGATTTATGGTTGACTTCGCTGCTGCTAGAATTAACGCCTTCTATGAAGTTCGGGACGGTCCAAATGAGTACGAAACATTTGGAACTATGCGGAACCTCTAGAAGATGTGATAAATTTTCTTACTTGACGGAGTTGGAGTTTGGAAGATAAAGCGACGGGAAAGAGTGAATTTTCCTCTTTCTAAGTTAAATGCAAATTCTAAAGCATGGCACTATTTTATTTGTTCTACTTTGTTACCTACATACCATCACAGTGAGGTAACAAGGGATAGAACGATTCGGAATTTACGTATTCGAACAATAGAAGTATAAACATTGGAAGTGTCATCTATAGAAATATCTTAGCACTGCTTGAAATGAAAGTGGAGGGGGATTGGGACATCCCAGGTTGATTTATGCAATCCGCAACTCTCCGGAGTTGAGGCGGCGGATGATGAGGAGTGGATAGAACCCATGAACCCACTCGCGGCGGCCAATATTAACAAATATGAGTCTCATGAAGGGTGGAGATCAGGAGTGAGAAGTTATTTCACTCAGTCAAGTAGAGATATCCCCTCTACTAGCTATGAACCTCCTGAGCCTACCACCCCTACCCTACAAGATCTGATGAATGAGCTGCCACTGCATAGGAGGAGTTTTGAGCAATTTGGAGAGACAATGGGGAGAAGATTTGATCATTTTGATCAAAGGATTGATAATCTGGAGAGGAGACATGATTATGATAGTGAGTACCTGCGGAGACATTCGGAGTACGAGATAGCATATCATGAAGGCTGAACGTCGCTACAGGAGTGGAGATTTAGATGTCATCTTTCCAAAATGCCCTAGGTATACTCGGTATCATCCCGCTCGGTCTTCTCGGCTGCGGATCGAGGAGGGGATGACAATATAGTTTGGGACTTTGATCGCTGAAGATTAGGACTTTATTTGTTTTGTTTGTTTGATGTTAAGTTATTTTGGAAACTTTTTATATGTTTGTAATATTCAAGTACTTTATGTTGTGAGACATTGGATGTTTGTTAGATTATTTGCTTGAATTGTTATAGTAGTTTAGTTTTTGTTTTTGTGTTAGTTAATTGCATTTGTTTTTATGTTAAATATGATGTTAGTTTTCTTTAGTATGTTTTTATTTTATTATGTATTGTTTTAAGTTGTAAAATTGTTAATGTGTTAGTTAAATTGTTTTAATATGTTAGTAATTCATATGTGTAGTGTAGAGTTAATTTTAATTGTTGTATTTAATACTTATCTCAGATTTTATCCCTGCATTTTCTTTAAATTGTTATATATATATGGAGAATACTAACGAGTACGAGGTTCAATGAAAAATGAAAAAGCTCGCAAAAATTTCAAAGAAAAAAGAAATACCTAAACTTCAAAGGTATGATTTATTTACTTTCCCTTTTTCATTATTTAGAGTAGATATAAAAATTTAAGTTTGGGGGGGGGAGTAAAATACAAATTTAGTTATTAACTTGTTCTCAATTTCTATTTTCAAATTATTATAAAATGATTTTTATAGCAAATTTTTCAATTTAATTAATATGAATTATTTTATTTAATTATTATAAAAGGTTAAATGAAATATTTCTAGTGCTTTAATTAATTAAATAGAATAAAATATTTGGTTAAAGGGAATAAGAATATAGTAAACTATTTTTAGTAAGGAAAACTATATTATAAAATTAAAATTCTTAAGTATTCAAGTGAAAAAGAAAAGATTGAAAATCAATGAAGTATATATAAGCTAAGAAATATTTCTAATTTTCAAATTTAGGAAGATGAAAATGAAGTTCAAAATTATTAACAGACTCTCCAGATACAGTAATCCTCATTAAAAAAAAGGAAAGGAAAAAGAAAAAGAAAAAGAAAAAGAAAAAGAAAAATGAGGAGAAGCTTGAGGAGATGCCTTATCAAAAATTGGCTTCATTTGAATTAACCTACAAGGGAAAAACTTAGATATTTCCAAACTTATGTTTATGGATTAGAATTTTACCTAATAGTGTTTTCTTGAATTTCTTATCATATGAATATCTTAAGTAGTTATTCTTTTAAATATAGTCATTCCTGAAATGAATAGTAAGCTAGAAATCTTAGACCTGATAACTAAATAATTTATTTCTATAAGATTAATTAAATTACATGAATTATTTTTATTTAACTTTATTATGATATTAATTAATCTAATTCATAGTTTATTTAAATTGAAAAATCTTATTATAGAACTCATTATTTTTATGTAGTACTAAAATTACTTGAGGACAAGTAATAAGTAAGTTTAGGGGATTTTGATCATCGAAAAATTTATTAAGAAATTCATACCTATTTTTGATGAAATTGCACTTTAAAGAAAGATATTTTCTTTATTTTGTTGCGGGAATGAAGAATTTAGGTGATAAAAGCAAAAATCATAAAAAGGAGCGGATTTGGAGCAAAAAGGAAGAAAATAATGCAATTTGTGCTTGAGTCGCCGACGGGAGATCGAGCCGCGACGGCGAGGTACGAGGAAGAAATTCCGAAGGATTTATAACCGTCTCGCCGACAACGAGCCCGAGCCCGCCGACAGCGAGATAGTGCGGTTCGAAGACCTTCTAGAAGCCTCGCCGACAGCGAGGTAGTTCGTCCCGACGCCGAGCTAGTTCAAATGGCGCAGATACATTGAACCTGGACACTTTTTGAAGGGATGCTTACACACCTCTTGGTCCTTTGCTCACCTCTATATATAGAGGCCGAAATGTATGTTATAAGGGTATGTTATAAGGGTATGTTATAAGTGTGTGTCAATTTGTGTCTTAAGAGTCTTTTATTTATGTGTGTGAGCAGTCTTTAGAGTCTTAATTAGTGTAATTAGTGAGTCTTTAGTGAGTTAGTGAGTTTTTAGCGAGTCTTCTTGTATCTTGGAAGGAAGAGTCGAAGGAATTGCGAGGAGTACGCAGGGGATAAATCGAGATAAGTATTTATATTTATTGTTTTTAACTTTAAATGAAATCCATGCTTAGTTTAGTTCCCATGCATTACGAGTAGTTTATTAGTCTTTCTCCTCGTTATGAAATTAAGTGACTTGATGAACTTAAAACATAAGTACTTTTATATATATTAATAAATTGTGATAATTTTTACTTAAAACTTAATTTACTTTCAAGCTGGCCATTTGATTTGTTAAAATATGTTGAATATCAACTATAGTAAAAATTACATCGGATATTCGAGGAATTAAGCCTTGGAAGGAAGGTGCAAATAAATAGGGAAATAATATCACTTGGGCGTAGAATGAGAGCATTTTAGTGTGACGGACTAAAATATTCGATTCGGTCCTATTGTTTGAAAGCTGAAGTGTAGATGTTAGCCCTCGGGCGAGGGGAACGTGGGAGCTACGAAGTGGCGGTCGGTATCCTCCTGACTAGCCGCATATTCGATAGTCAAACATAGGATTAGTCGATATTCTTTACACTGGACCAAAGGGTAAAGAATAGGAATGCTCCTATTTGTCACAATACCTTAAAATTATCTATTTAAATTCATCAATCACTTAAATTTCTAAACAAGGGGAAATATACTTTTTACGAATAGTTAAGACTTATTTAGCGATTAGTTTAATTTCCTGCACTTTCAATACGTATTAATTTTCTACTTAGTTAAGTTACCTAATTAAAATACTTAGTTTACTTTATTGCGCTTAAATTTAGAATTCCAAATTTTCGTATACTTATTTTAAAATTATTATTATTATTATTTTAAAATTAGTTGTTATTTAATTTTCTATTTCCTCGTGGGATCGATAACCAGGACTCCATTAGAGCCCTGTATTACTTGATACGATACGTATACTTGCGTAGCATCCACAACATAAACAATTACAATTCTATACATATAATATAGCGGGGTCAAGTTTTTGGCGTCGTTGCAATTAAATTAAAAATATCATAATATAAAATTGTGGGTCAGTAATGCACCTGCAACTTTTCAAAGATGTATGATGCCAATATTTTGTGATTTGATTGACAAAGGAATTGAAATATTTATGGACGATTTTTCAGTCTTTGGAACTTCTTTTGAATCTTGTTTGGAAAATATTTCCAAAGTTACGAAAAGATGTGAAGAAACAAATTTAGTTACGAAGCTGGGAAAAATGTCGATTTATAGTCGCGGAAGGCATTGTACTTGGTCACAAAATTTCACAAAAAGGGATCGAAGTTGATCAAGTAAAAGTGAAAATTATTACTGAACTGCAACCACCTACTACTGTTACTGATGTGAGAAGTTTTCTGGGTCATGTTGGATTTTATAGAAGATATACAAAGGATTTTTCTAAAATTGTTAAACCTCTTAGTAATTTATTGGAAAAAGAAATTAAATTTGAATTTAATGAAGACTGTATTAATGCTTTCAATATTTTAAAAGAAAAATTAATAACTTCAACTATAATTATTGTAACTAATTGGAATAAACCCTTTGAATTAATGTGTGATGCAAGTGATTTTGCAATTGGAGCTGTATTGGGACAAAAATATGAGAAAATTTTCAAAGTTATATATTATGCTAGTAAAAATCTTTTTGAAACTCAAAGAAATTACACTACTACTGAGAAAGAGCATTTAGCTATAGTCTATGCCTTTGATAAATTTAGACCTTATCTTCTTGGTACCAAAGGCATAGTTCATACTGATCATTCCGCTATTAAACATTTAATGACAAAAAAAGATGCTAAGCCTAGACTGATAAGATGGGTTTTACTTCTACAAGAATTTGATTTTCAAATAAGGGATAAAAAGAGCCGATAACCAAATTGTCGATCATTTATCTAGAATTAAGAATGATGTTATTACTGAGGAAAATATAAATGAGAAATTTCACGATGAACATTTATATGTTATTTGAGGATGCGAAACACCTTGGTATGCAGATATAGTTAACTATTTAGTTAGCAATATTCTACCTTATGGATTGAATAACAAATATATTAAGAAATTTAAAAATGATGTTAAATCTTATATTTGGGAAGATCCGCATTTATTTAAATTAGGAAGAGATTTTGTAATTCGAAGATGTGTACCTTATGAAGAAACTTTTGCTATTATTCAAAAATGTCATGATTCCGATTTTGGAGGACACTTTGGAGTAGATAAAACTGCATTTAAAATTTTAAATTCAGGATTTTATTGGCCTACCTTGTTCAAAGATGTAAGACATTATGTGAAAACATGTGATCGATGTCAAAGAATGAGAAATATATCTAGAAAAGATGAAATGCCTTTAAACTATATATTGGAAGTTGAAATTTTTGATATAAGGGGTTTAAACTTTATGGGACTATTTGTACCATCATCTGGAAAGATTTATATTTTATTAGTAGTTGATTATGTTTCAAAGTGGATTGAAGCTGTATCTTTACCTAACTGTGATTCCAAAAGTGTTTCAAAATTTTTAAAGAAAATGATTTTTTCAAGATTTGGAATGCCTAAGGCAATTATCACAGATGGTGGAAGTCATTTTATAAATATAAGAATTCAATTATTACTGAACAAATTTGGAATCAAACACAGAATTGTAACTGCGTATCACCCTCAAACAAGTGGAATGGCTGAAGTATCAAATAGAGAAAATATAAGAATTTTAGAGAAGACTGTAAATCCTAAAAGAACTGATTGGGTTGATAAACTTGATTCTGCATTATGGGCTTATAGAACAGCTTATAAGACATCAATCGGAATGTCACCTTACCGGTTAATTTTTGGTAAACATTGTCACTTACCTGTTGAACTTGAACATAAAGCTTATTGGGCGATAAAGGAGTTTAATTTTGATTTGAATACTGCAGGAGAAAAACTATTATTACAATTAAATGAGATGGATGAAATAAGAAATGAATCATATGAAAATGCAAAAATTTATAAAGAGAAAATAAAGATGTTAAATGATAAAAATATTTCAGGAAAAATATTCAAGCCTGGACAAGAAGTATTATTATTTAATACTTGTTTAAGACTTTTTCCTGGAAAATTAAGATCTAAATGGATGGGATCATATATAATTGAGAAAGTATACCATTATGGAGCTGTGTATATTAAAGATCCCAAAACAGGAAAAATATTTAAAGTTAACGGATTAAGATTGAAGCCTTATTTGGGAGACATTAAAATGATTTATAAAGGGGCTTACGAGTTGAGTCTACCTGATTAAAGACTTAATTAGGTCGGGCTGACGACGTTAAACCAAGCGCTTTGTGGGAGGCAGCCCATAATTATTTTTGTGTGTTTTTACATTTTTAATGTAAGGTTATGCCTCGGTCTTGACTCATTTTGTATAACTTTAGAAAATTGGACGCTAACAAGTCTTCATTGACTTTAGCTAAAAATTATCTCGAAGTATATAAAGTTTGGACTTTGGATCACTCCATTTCATGTGTGAGTAAAAAGGAGATCAAGTTAACCTTCATTATGATTTTTTATAATTTGTGTTACTAAGTCTATATTGATCTTACCATTCTAATTTACTTATTTTGGAAAACGAAACTTTGAAATTTGACGATAGGCGAAACGGAGTCGAACATGGTTCCAGCGCCTAGGCGCCGAAATTTGGCGCCTAAGCGCCAGAGTAAAACTGTGTATCGATGTGTCTGGTGCCTAGGCGCCAGATTTGGCGTCTAAGCGCCACAGTTACTGGATCATGTAAAAACAAAAAAAATTTCAGTTTTTCACACGATTTTCTTCTTTAAATTACCCCATCTTTGTCCCCAATCCCTAAGCAATCAAAATTACGATCTAGACACTTCATTCTTGAGAGATTAGAGAGGATTTTTGAAGAAATGGATAGAAGAAATCTTGGAGAAGAGGCTAGAGACAAATGTTTAAAGGATCCTCAACCCTACTTCAATGGTTTTATCGCTGTAAGTTTGGAGAAAAATTCAAATCGTCTAGATAAATTTGAAGCAGAATTCAAAAGTATTGGAGATCGCCTCCATGAGATGTATCATCAAATTGAACATCTGGAATGGCAGGCAAAGCTTCAATTTGATCATCTAACAGCTTATCAAGATGCTCAAGTGGAGATGTATGTGAAGAACAAATGGATCGACGAGAAAATGACTACGGATTTTTCGTGGGCGTTTGTATTCTTCATAAGTAGGCCTAGTAATCTTCCTTATGAAGAGAATGAAAATTTCTAATTTGAAGATTATATAGCTATTGTGGTGTGATCTAGACTTTTATTAGTGTGTTGTTGTATCGATTTAGTAAATCAAATGTATTATTTGTGTGTTTGATTTATTGTTCAATGTGTGTTGTATTTGCTTTGAAATTCTATAGTTTGATTGTTTGTTAGGACTTGAATCATATTACTATACTTATTTGTATTGTATTGAGCCAAAATTGAAGATTATGAATGAAATTAGAAGAGTTTGATTTAAACATTGTGTTTAATTGGTGGATTTTATTTTTTATTTTTAAAAAATTTGGGAAATATTTTGGAAGTTGGAAACTGAAGCACTACTCTAATATGAGTAATTGGAAGTTGAATTTATGAGTTTTGGTGGAAAATAAAATTTTTAAAGTGATTTTTGTGAAAGGCGAGTCTGGCGCCTAGGCACCAGAATTCGGCGCCTAGGCGCCGGTTCAGCCTGCTTACCGAAAATTAGCATTTAAACCCCATTAGCCATGGTTGACGCCTAAGCTTCATCCCCTTCCTCTTTTTCGCGAAAATACACCCCCTAGATCCATCTTGAGTTCAATACATCAAGTTTTTGAGCTCGAAATCACTTGATTTCTTCATCTCGAGGCCAGATCTACCTTCTAATCCATTTATTTTTTATTCTTACCATAGTTTTTCCTTTTTTTTTTGCTAAAAAACAGAAATTTTGAGAAAAATTTTAATTTTTAGAGTTTCTCCATGGATTTTTAAACTCATTCTAAGTTTCTCAAGCTTAAAAAGAGTTTAAATATTTGATTCCTAAATTTATTTGTGTTTTCTTTGACGTTTAGATGACACCAATATCTAAGCGAGGAAAGGCACGAGAAAATTTCGACAACAGCAAATTTTCGACTGCGACAGCGCATTTTCGTTATCACAAATTTGCGACGTCAAGAAAGTTTATCTCGGAGCGCAGTTTTTACAATCCTGGTGAAATGATCGAGAACACGATCGTTGCACACAACTGGCAACGATTATGTTATTTCACTGCTGTTGTCGTTATTCCTATTGTACGCGATTTTTATGCCAACTTTTTTGATGCGGAAGACTACAAAGTCTTCATTAGAGGTGTCGGAGTAGGTTTACTCCGGAACAGATCAATATTTTTTATGGCCTGCCACCTACCATCGAGTGCTACTATTCTGGTTTATCTCAATCCGAGGGAGATCTTGAGATGATTATTGCATATCTGACTGATGGCTCTGGAACTTGGAAGATCCGGAACGACAAACGGGTAAACCTCAAATCTTCTAAGCTAAATGGTATTTCAAAGGCATGGCATTATTTTATTTCTGCAAGACTTCTACCTTCCAACCACCTGAGTGAAGTTACCAGAGATCGAGCTATCTTGAACTACTACATTCAGGAGAGGAGGCCGATAGATGTTGGCAGTATTATTTATGATTCAGTGGAATCGATTGCTAGATCCAACACTTCTGTGGGATTAGGATTCCCATCCTTGATTCATTCTTTATGCATGAGCAATGGATTTTCTGCTGATATATCAGAGGAGAAGCTGAAGACTACAAAGCCTATTGGACAGGAGAGTGTTAGTATTTATAATCTTCTTCGAGAGAAGAGATCTACTGGTCCTTCTACTTTTGTACCTACTCCAGGTAGAGCTTCTACTTCTACTGCTGAGCCACCATCTAGTTTCTCGGAATCGATGCATGATCAATTTCTGGAGCAGCATAATGAGTTATTTCTAACTCACTGCAGAGTAGATACTATAGACAAGAAGATTGATCATTTATCTAAGTTTACCCAAAGGAAAAATGAGTATGATGCTGAGTATTCAGAGTCTTTAGTGAGATTCCTGAAGGGTGAGCATGATGTTTAGTTTCTTACCTGTCCTAAATTTCACCGTATGTTGATCCAAAGGATATGGAGTTTTATTTTGGTGATGACGATGACGAGGCTACAGATAGTGATTAGTAGCTTAATTTACCTCTGAAATGAGCTGATTCTGTTGTTAGTTTATTTCTTGTTTGCTAGTGTTGTTTGTTGTTTGATGTTTGTTAGTGTAGATTTGTTTATGAAACTTTGTGTGGATTGTTTGATGTTGAGACTGTTTTAAATATTTAGTGTATTATGTTGAAGACTGAAATTTGGATGAATTAATGTTTATTTTCGTTTCGACCTACTTGTTTAGTATTCTTAAATAGTTAGTAATGTTGTTACGTTTACATTACTTATTAGTAGTATAGTCATTTAATTCAATTCATCGATATATATTAAAAAAAATGATGAGCATCACTTACTTTTATATATGCTTCGTTATTTCAGTAATATTCATAAAAAACATGTGTTGAAGTAAATGTTTCTTTTTAGACTGTTTTTACATACTTATAAAAATTCCTTTTTAAATTATACCTTTCTTTTTCTCATACTTTAAATTTTTTTAATGATATACCAAAACTTAAGTTTGGGAGAAGGGAAAATATATGCAAATTTAAATTTTATTTGTCCTTAATGAACTAATATTTTCTAAAAAAATATTAACATAACATAAGGAATGAAGAATCTATTTAAGATCATTTAAATTTTTGAAATTATAAATAATTTAGCAGACTTAACCATAACTTTAATAACTTTGATTGATTTTAAGAATAGAATTATTCAACTTAAAAAGAGTAAGATTAAGAAATTTTTCTATTCATAGTAGAAATAATTGAATTTTAGAAGTTTTAAGAAAAAAGAAATTATAACTTGAAAAAGAAAAGATTGAAATTCTTTTTTAAATCTATTCATGTTATAGTAATTAAGTGAAAATGTATAAGTTTGAAAATATAAGTTAAGGATAGCGAAGTTCAAAACCATTAACAGGCTATCCAGATATAGTAATCCTCTCTTTAAAAAAAAAAATAAAAAAAGAAAGAGAGATGAGAAGCTTGAGGAGATGCCTAATAAAAAATTGGCTTCACTTGAATTAGCTTATAAAAAAAACTGATTACATATTTTACTTAATTTTTATGCATGTATCTTTATTAGAAAAGATTTTCATGAAGATCTTTTTCTTATAAATAATTTATGTGATCTTAATATAATAAACTACAATTATTTTCGAAGTGAATGAAAATTTTTTGAAATCTTATGATTTGGTAGTTAAATATTCTTTAAATTCTTAAAATTAAACTTAGTTAGTTAAATTTGGTTAATGATTTACTAAAGCCTTTATAAAATAAAAAATAATAAGAAATCTTAAATATTTACCTTTTATTCCAAATGTTATACATTTTATATAGTAAAAAGAGTTACTTGAGGACGAGTAACGTTTAAGTTTGGGGATTTTGATCCATGAAAAAATACCTATTTTTATGCCTTGATTTTTAACAAATTTTTAAGGATATTATGCTTTAATGAAAGGTATTTTTGTGTTTTGGATGTAGGTGATGCAAAAATGTCCAAGAAGGAAAAAAAGATGAAAAAGGAGCAAAAAGGAGCGAAAATGGAGCCAAAATGCAAAATTGTCAAAATAATTGGCCTGGCGCCTAGGCGCCAGAATCCGGCGCCTAAGCGCCAGTTCGATACAGAATTCTGTAAGATTTTTGATGACTTTTAGACGGTTATTTTGACGGTGTTAACGGTTATTGGATCATCTAGAAGATTGACAGTTATTCCTGGATTATAGGACATGTGATACATTGTATTTGGACGCTTGAAAACGATTAGGATCGCGAAGAGGTGTGATCTAAAGTGAAGAGGTGTGAAGAACTGGACGCAGAGTCAGGCGCTTAGGCGCCAAATTCTGGTGCCTAGGTGCCAGACACACCTTCTAGAAGATTCATTGAACATAGACACATTTTGAAGAGATGCCTCAAGGCAACCCTTGAAGCCTATAAATAGAAGGCTACTCCTTCAGAGAAAACGCCCACAACCTGACCAAAAACCACCAACGCCCAACCTAGCCCCATAGTTCCATTTAGAGAGAGAAATTAGAGAAATATTTTAAGGGTCATATTTATAGTTTCTTTTATTACTTAGTGAGTTTATTTTAGAGTTTGTATTAAGAGTAGTTGAAGAGTCGGTGCTTTTAAAGTCTATTTACTTTGGAGTCAGAAGGATTCAGAGATTCAGTTGGAGAAACACTTGAGATAAGTATTTTTATTTTGATTCAAAGTTTTATTTATATGTTTTGTTGTTTAAATTCAATGTGTTCTGAATAGTTACTTTACTTTCTTCTTTCAATTATGAAAAGATAAATAAGATAATATAAAATTCGTTGGAGAATTAAAAATCTATATATATTTTTTAAACATTGTGATGATATTAATACCGAATCTTAATTTACTATTTAAATTGGCCATTTAAATTGTTAAAATCTGTTGAAGAGTTTTGAGACCTAGAAGGAGATGAATTCTTAACTAGTAGATATCACATGAATCCTTGGGTAGTCGAAGGCGCTTCACGCGGGTTATTCGAGGTGAAGTGCGAATAAATAGGAAGATATTATTTAATGGGCGTAGAATTGATAAGTTTTTAGAGTGACGGGCTAAATTCTTGTAATTTGGTTTATAGAGAAGGAATGGGTCACTAGTAGGGCCGACCATAGCCACCCTTGGACATCTAGTAGTGTGAGCCTAGATTAACCCATTCTATTAATAATACATCCAGACCTGATCTATAGATTAACCAATGTTCTTTATACTATCGAGAGAAGGTAAAGAATAGAAATGCTACTATTTGGCACAATACCATAAATTTACATTCTCCACGAATATTACATTATCTAAAAAAATCTTGGATTAATTGAAAGGAAGAAAGTTGTTTGCTTATTTTTATTTACATCAATCATTACTTTATTACTGCTTAATTTCCGCATCTAGTAAATTAAATATCAACTTTTTAACTTTAAAAGAAATACATAAAAATAAAATCAAAATATTTAAAAAAATCTATAATCCTCCTCGTGGGATCGATATCGGGAGTCTTTATTTAAAGCCCTATATTACTTAAGTGATACGTATACTTGTGTAGTACTCTTAGTGTGTAAAATATTTCCATAAAATTATATTTATATACACTAGCTGCTATTATTATTTGAGTCAAAGTATTGGCTATAACATATTTTTGATAGCATAAATTACTGCATTGTTTGGCGATTGCAAACCAAGTTTTTGGTGCATTGCTGCGGATCGAGGGTCAAAACCCAAACATTAGATTGGCCTTATGGGCCTAATGAATTGGGCCCAATTGTCACACGGCTAAAGTCTAGCTATAAGCAGATTGTACTCGCCAACCACATTCATTGAATTCACAACTATAGGACTTGCCTCTCAAAAGGATTTGGAGAGCTCCTTTACTGAACTCATTAGTATTCATGCGAGCTCCTCTGCCCAAGTTTGCTAATACTTATCGAGTTCCTCCACTGAACTTGTATGTAGTTGTTGAGTTGCACTACCATGTTCATTGAGCGATCCTTTAAAGTTGCCTCCAAGGCAGAAGGAAGTAAACTCCAACCCATCACTATTCATTCTCATTTATAAGATGCCTACAACTCATGTTGATATCTAATCAACATCAAAATCTTAACAAGCCCCATACAATACATCGTGTAATTTATTATCTATATATTTTGTGTTTTTTGGTAGCCCTACAAGGGAAAGAACATTGGGAGCTAGATAAAGTTGAAGAAGGAGAAAAGAGGGGGATCCATCGGAGGGTAACTGATCACTTAAAATTTTATTAAGAAATTCATACCTATTTTTGATGAAATTGCACTTTAAAGAAAGGTATTTTCTTTATTTTGTTGCAGGAATGTAGAATTTAGGTGATAAAAGCAAAAATCATAAAAAGGAGCGGATTTGGAGCAAAAAGGAAGAAAATAATGCAATTTGTCTTGAGTCGCCGACGGCGAGATCGAGCCGCCGACGGCGAGAGTACGAGGAAGAAGTTCGAAGGATTTATAACCGTCTCGGCGACAGCGAGACCGAGCCCGCCGACGGCGAGATAGGCGCGGTTCGAAGACCTTCTAGAAGCCTCACCGAGCAGCCGAGGTAGTTCGTCGCCGACGACGAGCTAGTTCGAATGGCGCGAGATACATTGAACACGGACACTTTTTGAAGGGATGCTTACACACCTCTTGGTCCTTCGCTCACCTCATATATAGAGGCCGAAATTCAGCTTCTAAGTGTGTGTTATAAGGGTGTGTTATTTTGTGTTATGTGTGCAGTTTTGAGTCTTTAAGTGTCAATTTTAGTCTTTAGAGTCTTAATTAGTGAGTTAGTAAGTTTTTAGTGAGTCTTGCATCGTCTGGAAGGAAGAGTCGAAGGAATGCTGAGGAGTACGCTTAGGGATAAATCGAGATAAGTATTTATATTTATTGTTTTTAACTTTAAATGAAATCCATGCTTAGTTTAGTTCACATGCATTCCGAGTAGTTAATTTAGTCTTTCTCCTCGTTTATGAAATTAAGTGACTAGATGAACTAAAAATAGAAGTACTTTTAAATATTAATAAATTGTGATAATTTTTACTTAAAACTTAATTTACTTTCAAGCTGGCCATTTGATTTGTTAAAATGTGTTGATTATCAACTATAGTAAAAATTACATCCGAAATTCGGGAATTAAAAGCCTTGGAAGGAGGGTGCGAATAAATAAGGAAATAATATCACCTGGGCGTAGAATAGAGCATTTTAGTGTGACGGACTAAAATATTCAATTCGGTCCTATTGTTTGAGAGTCGAAGTGTAGATGTTAGCCCTCGGGAGAGGGGAACGTGGGAGCTACGAAGTGGCGGTCGGTATCCTCCCAGCTAGCTAGCAGATTGAGTAATCAAACATAGGATTAGTCGATATTCTTTACACTGGACCAAAGGGTAAAGAATAAGAATGCTCCTATTTGTCACGATACCTTAAAATTATCTATTTAAATTCATCAATCACTTAAATTTCTAAACAAGGGAA
Source organism: Papilionanthe hookeriana x Papilionanthe teres (assembly GCA_022702705.1). Lineage (NCBI taxonomy): Eukaryota > Viridiplantae > Streptophyta > Magnoliopsida > Asparagales > Orchidaceae > Papilionanthe > Papilionanthe hookeriana x Papilionanthe teres. The sequence goes on along the minus strand of CM040436.1, from coordinate 23,961,944 downwards.
AAATACTTTTTTCGAATAGTTAAGACTTATTTAGCAATTAGTTTAATTTCCGCACTTTCAATACGTATTAATTTTCTACTTAGTTAAGTTACCTAATTAAAATACTTAGTTTACTTTATTGCGCTTAAATTTAGAATTCCAAATTTTCGTATACTATTTTAAAATTATTATTATTATTATTTTAAAATTAGTTTTTATTTAATTTTCTATTTCCCTGTGGGATCGATAACCGGGACTCCACTAGAGCCTCGTATTACTTGATACGATACGTATACTTGCGTAGTATCCACAACATAAACAATTACGATTACTATACATATAATATAGCGGGGTCGAGTTTTTGGCGTCGTTGCGATTAAATTAAAAATATCATAATATAAAATTGTGGGTCGAGTTTTTGGCGTCGTTGCGGGAAAGTAAGAAAAATTTACTTAGAGTAACGGACTATTTTAAAATAATCATAATAAATAAATTAATATCTATTCTAAAATTGTATGCGCAAATTTGGAAACGAAAATTTAATATCTTATGATTCGAATTAGAGCGTACAATTAAAAGAATTAGAAAACAAAAGAAACAAATTATAAATTTAACACGAAATGGCGAATATTCACGAAATTCAAAATATGAACCAACAAAGACCATTAAGAGATTATGCCAACCCTACATCGGATGAAATTCATTTAACTATTCAAAACCACGATGTAGGCTCGCTAATTCATTTGAACTTAAACCTACAGATTATCCAAATGGTACAAAACAATCGATTTAGTGGTTCACCTACTTGAAGATCCTAACTTACATCTTGCTAGTTTTTAGAACTTTGTGCTTACTTTTAAATATCGAGGAGTATGCGACGATCTTTATAAGACTTAGACTTTTTCCTTTTTCTTTAAGGGATAAAGGCTAAAATGTGGTTGAATTCGTTAGACTTTGGATCTATTAAAACTTGGGGAGAATTATCACAAAAATGTCTATCCGAATATTTTCCACCATCTAAAAGCTGCTAAGTTTAGAAATGATATAACTTCTTTTTGTCGGTTAGATGGAGAATCAATATATGAAGCTTGGGAGAGATTTAAGGAACTTCTTAGGAAATGCCCACATCATGCTGCTGCAGATTAAGTCGATTATTCAAACCTTTTATAATGGATTAGTAGGATCTTTAAGATCAATCATCGATCTTCTTCTTGGAGGCTCATTAATGTCTAAACCATTTGATGAAGCTTATGCACTAATCGAAGAAATGACAACAAATAATTTCCGATGGCACTGTTGATAGAGTAAATCCGAAAAAGATAGCCAACATTCATGAAAACGATGCAATATCTATGTTAGCTTCTCGAATTCGTCTGCTATATCTAAGAAATTAGATCATTTTGGAATGAACTACTCTCCTACTTTGAAGAAAACTCATCTGGACAAATCATAGAATCTCAATCTAATTATGAAACTTTAAATGCTTATTAATAATAGAACTAATAACCCTTATTCAAACTATTATAATCCTGGTTGGAAAACTCATCCAAATTTTAATTGGAATAACACATCTAATCAACGATGGATGAATCGACCTAATCGAAGCAAATCCAAACTATAAACCTAATTACCCACTGGATTTAATAACAATAACCTCGATTCAAAGATAAGAAATTATCTATGGATGAATTAATTTTGAATATGGGTCATTAACTACAAAATAAAGGAAATCAACTACAAATTCAAGGAAATCGATTACAAATTCAAGGAACATCTATTAAAAATATCGAAACTCAACTTGGACATATTACTTCTTCATGCTAAATAATAGAATACCGGAACTTTTCCTAGTAATGTGGAAATAAATCCTAAAGATCAAGAAAAAGAACAAATTAAAGCAATACTGACTAAGGAGTGGAAAAGAATTAGAACCTCAAATTCAAAAAGAACTTGAAAGCGAAAAGAGGAAGTGGAAATTGAAAAGGAAACACTTAACAAGATTCAAACTTAGAACATCCTTTAATACTTATGAAAATTTACGTTGAAAAACTTCACCACCATTTCCTCAACGACTAGCTCAACATAAAAAAGATAAACAATTTGCTAAATTCCTTGAAATATTAAAGAAATTAACAATAAATATACCTTTTGTCGAAGCTTTAGATCGGATGCCAAATTATGTAAAATTTATGAAAGATATTCTAAATAAGAAAAGAAAATTCAACGATAATGAAACGAGTCGCACTTAGTGAAGAGTGTAGTGCTTATTATTCGAAGAAGCTTCTGAAAAATTGAAAGATCCTGGTAGTTTCACTATACCTGCGATCTATAGGAGAAAAATTTTATGGAAAAGCTTTGTGTGACTTAGGAGCAAGCATCAATCTAATGCCTCTATCGATTTTTAAGAGATTAGGATTAGGAAAAATTACACCTACTTGGTAACCCTTCGATTAGCTGATCGTTCGGTTACTATCCTAAGGGAGTTATTGAAGATGTGTTAGTAAAAGTGGATAAATTTATCTTCCCAAGTAGATTTTATTGTTTTAGATATGGAGGAAGATAAAGAAATTCCTATCATTTTAGGAAGACCATTTTTAGCTACTTGGAAAAGCTATGATTGATGTTCGGAAAGGAGAATTAAATATGAGAGTAAATGACCAAAAAGTTACATTTAATATTGCAAAATCAATGAAATATCCTGCGCTTAGAAAAAGATGATGAATGTTTTCGGATGGAAATACTTGAACATTTACAACAAGAACATTTTAAGGAATATTACGAAGATAAATTAGAAAAAGAAAACACTGAATTAATTGAAGATAATAATAAAGAACTAGATTATATTCGGGAAAGATTTGAATTTTCGGATAATACGAAAACAACGACAAGAATATAGTTCCATCAATTATTAAACCTCCCGAACTTGAGCTAAAAATATTACTCGATCATTTGAAATATGCTTATTTAGGTAATTCTTCAACTTTACCAGTTATTATTTCATCTGCATTAAACGAATCTCAAGAACAAAAACTTTTAGAAACTTTAAAAAAATATAAGAAAACTTTTGGTTGGACTTTAGTAGATATTAAAGGAATTAGTCCTTCGATACGTATGCATAGAATTATTTTAGATGATGAACATAAACCTAAAGCGAGATCCCGAAAGGAGATTAAACCCGATAATGAAAGAAGTAGTTAAGAAAGAAATTTTAAAATGGTTAGATAATGGTATTATATATCCTATTTCGACGAGTGCTTGGGTAAGCCCAATTCATCTGTGTTCCTAAGAAGGGAGGAGTGACGAGTCACTGCCAATGAAAATAACGATCTTATTCCTATAAGACGAGTTGCTGGTTGGCGTATATGTATTGATTATAGGAAATTAAATACCGCCACGAGGAAAGATCACTTCCCTTTACCATTTCTAGACCGAGATGTTAGATAGATTAGCTGAAAATAAGTATTTTTGTTTTCTAGATGGATACACCGGTTATCATCGAATACAAATTGCTCCGAGGATCAAGAGAAACTACATTTACTAGTCCTTATGGAACTTTCGCTTTCGAAGAATGTCTTTTGGATTATGTAATGCACCAGCAACATTCCAGAGATGTATGATGTCTATATTTAGTAAGTTAATTGACAATGGAATAGAAGTATTTATGGATGATTTCTCCGTATTTGGAACATCATTTGACACATGCTTAACTCATCTTGAAAAAGTATTAGAAATATGTGAGAAAACAAATTTAGTTCTAAATTGGGAGAAATGCCGATTTATGGTTGCGGGCGGCATTGTATTAGGGCATAAAATTTCGGAAAAAGGCATGGAAGTGGACCACTGCAAAAATTCAAGTTATAGCTAAATTACCACCTCCAACTACGGTAAAAGGGGTAAGAAGTTTTCTTGGTCATCTTTGGATTCTACGAGTACGCTATATAAAAGATTTTTCAAAAATTACTAAACCTCTATGCCAACTTCTCGAAAAGGACAAGAAATTTGAATTTACAATCGAATGCCTGAATGCTTTTGAACTCTTAAAAGAAAAATTAATTACAGCACCTATAATAGTTTCACCTAGCCTGGGAGAAACCATTTGAGCTTATGTGTGATGCTTAGTGATTATCTTGTAGGAGCAGTTCTTGGGCAAAGATATGAAAAGATTTTTAAAGTTATATACTTATGCTTAGTAAAACTCTAAATGATGCTTGAAATAAATTATACGATTCTGAGAAGAGAATTATTAGCGGTAGTATATGGTTTTAATAAATTTAGACCTTATCTGATTGGAACAAAATGTATCGTGCATGCTGATCATTCTACTATCAAATATTTAATGCAAAAGAAAGATTCCAAACCAAGATTAATTAGATGGATGCTATTAATGCAAGAATTCGATTTTGAGATCGTTAATAAGAAAGGAACTGATAATCGAATTGTGGATCATTTATCGAGATTAGAAAATCATGAATTATCGATATTGAAAATTAAATTATAGACGAGTTTTCCGATGAACAACTATATAATATCAATGAGTGGAAAATATCATGGTATGCTGATATAGTAAACTATATAGTTAGTAATATTTTACCACCTATGCTAACTTTGCAAAAACAGAAAAAATTCATCCATGATAGGAAAACCTATTTTTGGGATGAACCATATTTATATAAACGATGTAAGGATTTAATTATTAGAAGATGTGTACCTTATGAAGAAAGCTGAACCAATTATTCAAAAATGTCATGATTCGATTTTGGAGGACATTTTGGGACCGATAAAGCTGCTTATAAGATTCTACAATCTGGATTTTCTCGGCTACTCTATTTAGAGATGTATACGGATATATTAAAACTTGCGATAAATGTCAAAGAGTAGGAAATATATCTAGAAGAAACGAAATGCCTTTGAATTTTATATTAGAAGTTGAAATTTTTTATGTTTGGGGATTAGATTTTATGGGACCTTTTATTCCTTCATTTGGAAACTCATATATATTAGTAGCTGTTGATTATGTTTCCAAATGGATTGAGGCACAAGCTTTACCTAGGTGTGATGCTAAGAGTGTTTCAAAATTTATGATGAAAAATATTTTTACTAGATTTGGAATGCCGAGAGTGATTATCATCGACGGAGGAACTCATTTTAGAAATAAATACATTCACAAACTAGTAGAAAAATACAATATTACTCATAAGATATCCACTCGCTTATCATCCACGAGACTCAGCGGATTAATTGAAGTATCTAATCGTGAGATTAAACGTATTTTAGAAAAATCCGTAAACCCGAATAGGTTAGATTGGTCTATTAGATTAGACAACTGCATTATGGGCTTATAGGATTCGCTTATAAAACTCCGATTGGAATGACTCCTTACGAGCTTATATATGGAAAAACATGCCACTTACCAGGTTGAATTAGAACATAAAGCATATTGGGCGATTAAAGAATTTAATTATAATATGAAGGAAGCTGGTGAGAAAAGATTGCTGCAATTAAATGAATTGGAAGAATTAAGAAATGAATCATATGATAATGATCGGATTTATAAAGAAAAGATGAAATTATGACATGATCGGAAGATTAATCAGAGAAATTTTGAACCAGGACAGGAAGTTTTGCTATATAAAACTAGATTGAAATTATTTCCTAGAAAATTGAAGTCTCGATGGTTAGGACCTTTCACCATAACTCGAAATATTTTCATACGGAACTATAGAAATCGAAGATCCAAAAGCTCGGACATAAATTTAAAGTTAATGGACATAGATTAAAACCATATTTCGAAGGTATAAGACCTAACTATAAAGAGGTTTTAATGCTTAGTCGACCCGATTAATAATTGAAATTAGGTCGGGTCGACGACGTTAAACCAAGCGCTTTATGGGAGGCAACCCATATTAGTTATCTATTTTTATTGTATCTTAATAGTTAATCTATATTATTGAAACTTTACTACTCGATTATTATTAAGAATCATCACATATTCGAACCATTATGATGAGAAAAGAAATTATTCGATTTAGAGCGAAATTGGACATTATTTTGGAATCTCGCCGACGGCGAGGTCGATACTCGTCGACGGCGAGGTTCGCGCCTAAATTAAATTCGGTTTTATAACTGAGTCGCCGACGGCGAGAAACTTCTCGCCGACAGCGAGGAAGTTATAAAGATGAGTTATTTATAATTTGAATGCCGATTTGGACGGTTTCAACACCAATTCCTTTGTGGAAACCCATTCTTAAATCATTCTAGATGCGCCTTCTTCACTAGAATTCATTCCATTCACCATAATGGCCTCCAAATTCTTAGATTCCTCTAATTGCGGAATGTTTAACCGGAGGAAATTTGTGAATGCGGAAGCGCGGGGATCTTCAACAAGGTTTTGGTAAAGAAAAGAGTTATCAAGAACGGGGATTTGTCGATCGAGGATTAGAGAATTCCACTACGAAGATAGAAGAAAAAATCGCGCGGCGGCACGGGAGGTATTTTGTTACACTACGTCCGTTGTTGTTATTCCAGTTGTGAAAGAGTTCTACTCTAACTTACATGCGATCAACAATGGGAATGTCTACGTCCGAGGAAGATGGGTGACGTTTACTCCATCAAGAGTAAATGAATTATTCTCTATAGAAAACACCCTGGTATGTCACTATTCAAATTTTGTGCCTTCTCGATATAATATGAATGAGATATTTTGATATCTGACCGATGAACCGGAAGATTGGGAAATGCATGAAGACGGGTATGTTAGTTTCTCTGCATCACTTTTGAATCTCGTCTCAAAGCACTCGGCACTTTTTCATCTCATCTAAATTGTTACCTACTATGAGGGTAAACAAGGTTTCGAAGGAATGCGCTATATTGAATTATTGTATTCAAAATGGATTGCTTATTGATGTTGGATCAATAATTGTTAAGTCCGCATTGGGTTTAATTGTGCATGGGTCGGTTCACGGACTAGGACACCCATCTACTATTTTTGCATTATGCGATCGGTACTCGAGTTTCTTATGAAGCTTGGGAAAATGTTACATTACCTTGGAAGCCGCTTGATCCTACGGATATGTTCCCTACTTTGGACAATAATGATGAAATTACATTTATCTCCGATAGAGCTTCGCGAGAATAATCCTATAGCAAGGCCTATTTCGGATAAAACGGAGTTACTTATGAAGAAAATTAAAGGAATGGAGAAAGAACTGCAGAAAGTGAGAGATTCGATCGACAATATATCCGATTTATTTGATCACATTGATTCGGAGGATGAAGGAACACTTTGATCATTCCGGACACACTGGAAGCTAGCTTTCTTCATTTGCCGAGACGAAGGGTTGGATCATCGAAGAATGCTGCCGGAGTTTCCCTTCGGGCCTTTCTATAACTTATTTGTGCATCATCGTCATATCGGAAATATCAGAGAAGATGAAGATTCTGACATTAAAGAGTAGTAGTAAAGATTTCCATAGAATGTTTGTATTTACGTTATTTGATTTGATTTAGATTTTATTATGTGTGGAGTGATGATTTGAATATCTCAAACTTAATTGAGATATGCGTCATAGTTTTGTAACAGCATTTAGTGTCGTGGATTGGTTTGCGATGCTGATTAGTAGTAAGGATTGGAGAATTGAAGTTTGATTATAGAGTTTAAAATTATGTTAGTTTGTACATCTCATGGATTTCAACATTAAAGTTAATTTGTTGTGTTGTGTGAATTTGTTTGTGTATAAGTAGCTAATCTTCATATTAAATTAATAAATGATGTGATCGAAAATATAATATAAGGCAAATCAAGGACGAAAATGAGTGACAAATTTCGGAAATTAAACTTTTTTTTAATCTCGCCGACGGCGAAAAAAATCCCGCCGACAGCGAGATCGATCTCGCTGACAGCGAAGGTTAGAGCAAAAATTTCTCGCCGACAGCGGATTTTTCCCGAGAGTTTTTGGTTCCGAAAAATATTAGCTCGCCGACGGCGAGAAAAATCTCGCTGACAGCGAGGTCGCGAAAAACACTTTAATTGACCGGTCAAAAACACTATTCATCATCCCCAACCTCTCATTTTTGCAAAAACTACCCTAGGGCTCACGAAATTTCGGATTTAGAGGCGATTTCATCACTCAAAAACACCGGATTTCATCTTCTCTTGGTAAGTGCTTCACTCCTATGCAAAAATTTTTTATTTTCACCATGTATTTTCTCCACATTGAAAAATTTTGAAAAATCCTAAATGTGGAAGAATTACTCGGTAGAAATCCATAAAATTTGTTTTAATTTGATCTTAGATGTTGTAGGAAGCCTCCTTAGTAATATTAGGAAGTTTAGTGACGATTTTTGTGAATTTCATAGATCGATCGAAAAATGGCTCCGCGACAGAAAAGACGAGTAGATTACGATATCGACCGATTATTCGATGCACGAGCACAAAATCGGTATTTTCAAAACATTCAAGCAAGAAAGTGCATTGCGAATCGAGTTTTTAAGAATCCGGGAGGCGAAGTTGAGCGGATCATTAAAGAACGAGGTTGGGAGAATCTCTGCTACATCACCAATAGAGCTGCTGTGGAAGTAGTAAAGGAATTTTATTCTAACCTCGATCGTCTGTAGAGGACGCACCGGTAAAGGTACGTGGATTTATGGTTGACTTCGCTATTGCTAGAATTAACGCCTTCTATGAAGTTCGGGACGGTCCAAATGAGTACGAAACATTTGGAACTATGCCGGAACCTCTAGAAGATGTGATAAATTTTCTTACTGACGGGACTGGAGTTTGGAAGATAAAGCAGCGGGAAAGAGTGAATTTTCCTCTTTCTAAGTTAAATACAAATTATAAAGCATGGCACTATTTTATTTGTTCTACTTTGTTACCTACATATCACCACGAGTGAGGTAACAAGGATAGAACGAGTTCGAATTTACGTATTCGTAACAATAGAAGTATAAACATTGGAAGTGTCATCTATAGAAATATCTTAGCCATCTCTGAAATGAAAGTGGAGGGGATTGGGACATCTCGGGTTGATTTATGCAATGCGCAACTCTCGAAGTTGAGGCGGCGGATGATGAGGAGTGGATAGAACCCATGAACCCACTCGCGGCGGCCGATATTAAGAAATATGAGTCTCATGAAGGGTGGAGATCAGGAGTGAGAAGTTATTTCACTCAGTCAAGTAGAGATATACCCTCTACTGGCTATGAACCTCCTAAGCCTACCACCCCTACCCTACAAGATCTGATGAATGAGCTAACACTGCATAGGAGGAGTTTTGAGCAGTTTGGTGAGACAATGGGGAGAAGATTTGATCATTTTGATCAAAGGATTGATAATCTGGAGAGGAGACATGATTATGATAGTGAGTACCTGCAGAGACATTCAGAGTACGAGATAGCATATCATGAAGGCCGAACGTCGCTACGGGAGTGGAGATTTAGATGTCATCTTTCCGGAATGCCCTGGGTATACTCGGTATCATCCTCGCTCGGTCTTCTCGACTGCGGATCGAGGAGGGGATGACAATATAGTTTGGGACTTCAATATAGAAGATTAGGAATTTATTTGTTTTGTTTGTTTGATGTTAAGTTATTTTGGAAACTTTTATATGTTTGTAATATTCAGTACTTTATGTTGTGAGACATTGGATGTTAGTTAGATTAATTTGCTTAAATTGTTATAATAGTTTAGTTATTGTTTTTTGTGTTAGTTAATTGCATTTGTTTTTATGTTAAATAGGATGTTAGTTTTCTTTAGTATGTTTTTATTTTATTCTGTATTGTTTTAAGTTGTAAAATTGTTAATGTGTTAGTTAAATTGTTTTAATATGTTAGTAATTCATATGTGTAGTGTAGAGTTAATTTTAATTGTTGTATTTAATACTTATCTCAGATTTTATCCTTGCATTTTCTTTAAATTGTTATATATATATATGGAGAATACTAACGATACGAGTTCAATGAAAAATGAAAAAGCCTGCAAAAATTTCAAAGAAAAAAGAAATACTGATCACTGAAAAATTTATTAAGAAATTCATACCTATTTTTGATGAAATTGCACTTCAAAGAAGGGTATTTTCTTTATTTTATTGCAGGAATGGAGAATTTAGGTGATAAAAACAAAAATCATAAAAAGGAGCGGATTTGGAGCAAAAAGGAAGAAAATAATGCAATTTGTGTTGAGTCGCCGACAGCGAGATCGAGCCCGCCGACGGCGAGGTTACGAGGAGACATTTCTGAAGGATTTATAACTGTCTCGCTGACAGCGAGCCCGAGCCCGCCGACAGCGAGATAGCGTGGTTTGAAGATCTTCTAGAAGCCTCGCCGACAGCGAGGTAGTTCATCGCCGACGGCGAGCTAGTTCAAATGGCACAGATACATTGAACCTGGACACTTTTTGAAGAGATGCTTACACACCTCTTGGACCTTTACTTACCTCTATATATAGAGGCCGAAATTCAGTCTCTAGTGTGTTAATTTTTGTGCAGTTGTGTGTCTTGTGTGTGTTCTAAGGGTGTTTAGTGAGTTTAGTGAGTAATTAGTGAGTCGTGCTGTACTGGAAGGAAGAGTCAAAGGAACTACGAGGAGTCTGTTTGGGGATAAATCAAGATAAGTATTTGTATTTATTGTTTTTAACTTTAAATGAAATCCATGCTTAGTTTAGTTCCCATGCATTACGAGTAGTTTATTTAGTCTTTCTCCCTGTTTATGAAATTAAGTGACTTGATGAAATTAAAATAGAGATATTTTTATATATTAATAAATTGTGATAATTTTTACTTAAAACTTAATTTACTTTTCAAACTGGCCATTTGATTTGTTAAAATGTGTTGATTTACAACTATAATAAAAATTACATCTGATATTTGGGGAATTCAAAAGCCTTGGAAGGAAGGTGCAAATAAATAGGGAAATAATATCACTGGGCGTAGAATTGAGCATTTTAGTGTGACAGACTAAAATATTCAATTCGGTCCTATTGTTTGAGAGCTGAAGTGTAGATGTTAGCTCTCGGGCGAGGGGAACGTGGGAGCTACGAAGTGGCGATCGGTATCCTCCCGACTGGCCATGCATTCGGTAATCAAACATAGGATTAGTCAATATTCTTTACACTGGACTAAAGGGTAAAGAATAGGAATGCTCTATTTGTCACAATACCTTAAAATTATATATTTAAATTCATCAATCACTTAAATTTCTAAACAAGGGAAAGATACTTTCTCTAAATAGTTAAGACTTATTAGTTTAATTTCCGCACTTTTAAGTACGTATTAATTCTCTACTTAGTTAAGTTACTCGATTAGAATACTTAGTTTACTTTATTGCGCTTAAATTTAGAACTCCAAATTTTCGTATACTAGTTTTATTATTATTATTATTATTATTATTTTAAAATTTGTTGTTATTTAATTTTCTCTTTCCTCGTGGGATCGATAACCGGGACTCCACTAGAGCCCTGTATTACTTGATACGATACGTATACTTGCGTAACATCCACAACATAAATAATTACAATTCTATACATATAATATAGCGGGGTCAAGTTTTTGGCGTCGTTGCAATTAAATTAAAAATATCATAATACAAAAATTGTGGGTCAAATACCTAAACTTCAAAGGTATGATTTATTTACTTTCCCTTTTTCATTATTTAGAGTAGATATAAAAATTTAAGTTGGGGGGGGAGTAAAATACAAATTTAGTTATTAACTTTTTCTCAATTTCTATTTTCAAATTATTATAAAATGATTTTTATAGCAAATTTTTCAATTTAATTAATATGAATTATTTTATTTAATTATTATAAAAGGTTAAATGAAATATTTCTAGTGCTTTAATTAATTAAATAGAATAAAATATTTGGTTAAAGGGAATAAGAATATAGTAAACTATTTTTAGTAAGGAAAACTATATTCTAAAATTAAAATTCTTAAGTATTCGAGTGAAAAAGAAAAGATTGAAAATCAATGAAGTAAAAACTATGAAGTATATATAAGCTAAGAAATATTTCTAAGTTTCAAATCTAGGAAGATGAAAATGAAGTTCAAAATTATTAACGAGCTCTCCAGGATACGATAATCCTCATTAAAAAAAAAGAAAAGAAAAAGAAAAAGAAACGAGAAAAAGAAAAATGAGGAGAAGCTTGAGGAGATGCCTTATCAAAATTGGCTTCATTTGAATTAACCTAAAGGAAAAACTTAGATATTTCCAAACTTATGTTTATGGATTAGAATTTTACCTAATAGTGTTTTCTTGAATTTCTTATCATATGAATATCTTAAGTAGTTATTCTTTTAAATATAGTCATTCACGAAATGAATAGTAAGTTTAGAAATTATAGACCTAATAACTAAATAATTTATTTCTATAAGATTAATTAAATTACATGAATTATTTTTATTTAACTTTATTATGATATTAATTAATCTAATTCATAGTTTATTTAAATTGAAAAATCTTATTATAGAACTCATTATTTTTATGTAGTACTTAAAAATTACTTGAGGACAAGTAATAAGTAAGTTTGAGGATTTTGATCATCGAAAATTTTATTAAGAAATTCATACCTATTTTTGATGAAATTGCACTTTAAAGAAATGTATTTTCTTTATTTTGTTGCAGGAATGTAGAATTTAGGTGATAAAAACAAAAATCATAAAAAGGAGCAGATTTGGAGCAAAAAGGAAGAAAATAATGCAATTTGTGTTGAGTCGCCGACGACGAGATCGAGCCCGCCGACGATGAGGGTACGAGGAAGAAATTCTGAAGGATTTATAAATGTCTCGCTGACAGTGAGACCGAGCCCGCCGACAGCGAGATAGCGCGGTTCGAAGACCTTTTAGAAGCCTCGCCGACAGCGAGGTAGTTCGTCGCCGACGGCGAGGTAGTTCAAATGGCGCGGATAAATTGAACTCGGACACTTTTCGAAGGGATGCTTACACACCTCTTGGTCCTTTGCTCACCTCTATATATAGAGGCCGAAATTCAGCTTCTAAGTGTGTGTTATAAGGGTGTGTTATTTTGTGTTATGTGTGCAGTTTTGAGTCTTTAAGTGTCAACTTTAGTCTTTAGAGTCTTAATTAGTGAGTTAGTGAGTTTTTAGTGAGTCTTGCTGTACTGGAAGGAAGAGTCAAAGGAACTGCGAGGAGTCTGCTTGGGGATAAATCGAGATAAGTATTTATATTTATTGTTTTTAACTTTAAATGAAATCCATGCTTAGTTTAGTTCCCATGCATTATGAGTAGTTAATTTAGTCTTTCTCCCTGTTTATGAAATTAAGTGACTAGATGAACTAAAAATAGAAGTACTTTTAAATATTAATAAATTGTGATAATTTTTACTTAAAACTTAATTTACTTTCAAACTGGCCATTTGATTTGTTAAAATGTGTTAATTATCAACTATAGTAAAAATTACATCTGATATTCGGGGATTCAAAAGCCTTGGAAGGAGGGTGCAAATAAATAGGAAATAATATCACTTGGGCGTAGAATAGAGCATTTTAGTGTGACGGACTAAAATATTCAATTCGGTCCTATTGTTTGAAGCCGAAGTGTAGATGTTAGCCCTCGGGAGAGGGAACGTGGGAGCTACGAAGTGGCGGTCGGTATCCTCCCGGCCCTAGCCGCGGATTCGGTAATCAAACATAGGATTAGTCGATATTCTTTACACCTGGACCAAAGGGTAAAGAATAGGAATGCTCCTATTTGTCACAATACCTTAAAATTATCTATTTAAATTCATCGATCACTTAAATTTCTAAACAAGGGGAAAGATACTTTTTCGAATAGTTAAGACTTATTTAGCAATTAGTTTAATTTCTGCACTTTCAATACGTATTAATTTTCTACTTAGTTAAGTTACCTAATTAAAATACTTAGTTTATTTTATTGCGCTTAAATTTAGAATTCCAAATTTTCGTATATTATTTTAAAATTATTATTATTATTATTTTAAAATTAGTTGTTATTTAATTTTCTATTTCCCTGTGGGATCGATAACCGGGACTCCACTAGAGCCTCGTATTACTTGATACGATACGTATACTTGCGTAGCATCCACAACATAAACAATTACAATTCTATAAATATAATATAGCGGGGTCAAGTTTTTGGCGTCGTTGCAATTAAATTAAAAATATCATAATATAAAATTGTGGGTTAGTAACACACATTTACTAAAATTTGATACTCATTTCCACCTCCTCCACACACCTCAGAAGGTCTCTCTTATATTGTATGGATTCAAAAACTATACAGGACCCTATTGTTGACCTCATTTTTGATGAGGTCTAGTCTTCTTCACTTAGGATCCTAGGATCAAGCCATAATAATTTCTTATTGACAATCCTACAGGACTAGTGATGAAATCCACCTTCCATAGAACTTCAAATCCACTTCCTTGCTCTCTCTAGAGTTTCACATGCCTGGTTTTAACCTCCAGCACTTAGAATGTTGGAACCAGTGCGAGGAAGCTCAAAGAGAGTTACCCATAGGATCTACAAGCCTTAGGGTAACCCTGGGTGGCTTGGTCTTGGTCACACACACACCCTTAAGCTCATCACAATTCTCATAACCCGACTCACAATTACACAGTTATTTAAGTTCCCAAAATATGGAAAAAAACTTGACCCAAGTTATATATAGCAATTAGTCTGAGAAATAGATATGTTATAGAATTTGATTTATATTCACACACTAGGGGTTCTACGTTAGTGCACGTATCATTTCAAGAATATAGGGCTTTATTTAAAAACCCCAGTATCGATCCCACAGAGAAGCGAGCTAAGAAATCTCTTAGACAAATTCTAGTATACTATTATCAGATCTTAGTTTTGAATTTTAGATAAGTTTAATTTTTTAAAATTCACTAATTACTATAAAATTAAAGTTAACTAAATTAAATAAAACCTAATCTAATGAGGCTGGTTAAATTTTGGAAAGTTTTTATAGAAGCAAAATCCTTCCCCCTTGTGATGAGATCATTAACAGCGTAGGAATCGAATGTAGAGATTTAAATGTAGTTTGTCAAAAATAGGAGCATACATATTCTTTAACTCTCCCGAGCATAAAGAACAGTAGTAATCTAAAGTTACTTCCCGATAATATAGAAGTGTTGAGTAGATTCTAGCCTTTCACTTTTAGATCACCAACTATGTTCTCTCTATAGGACCAACCAGGGACTTCAAGCTCCAACTCTAGACCAAATTGGTAAATGATCTAGTCTGTCACCCACGAAACACAAACTCTATACCCATCAAAACTTATCTCCCTATCTATTTTCACCAACCAGTGGACTGAGTCCCCTCCCATCCTAAAGGTTAATGTGGTATTCACTAGTTAAGTGAAATCATAGCCCCCATGTCACTATGTTTCTCAACAATTTTAACCATTACAAGTGATCAATTTGCAAAGTAAATTAAAGCTGGTGAAAATACCATCACAATTTTGGAATAAAAGTAATCTTCAAACGATTCTAATCCCACACATAGTTAATTTTCATCACAAAGATAAAGAGTAAGGAAAACTACTCACTAAGCATGGAGAAAACACAACAGAAAACTTCGTTTAAATCAAAGCAAATTCACTAGAAAAGTTTTTACAATAATTATAAAATAATGAAGTACAAAATACTTAGTTTTTTTTCCTCTGAAAGAAAAATGAAAATCCCTCCAACATTTTCTCCTGCTGATACACCCAATGCTCATAAAGTTCCTTATAGATATCCTCAAAATCCCTCACCAATCTCTCCAAAAATGGTAAAAATTTAAATATCCTACTCACACACACATATCCACCCATGCCTCTTTTAAGAGGCACGTCAAACTTTCCCAAAACTCACTAAAAACTCCTCTTAACTATATCTCTAATGAGAGATGTGAACCCCTTTTTTAAAGAGAAAACAAACATCTAAACACACATCTTTAATCCAAGAGACACATCTCTTCACTTCAAGAGACATGCCTCTTCACTCCATAAACCTTTACAAGTGTCAAGATTCATTGCATAACTCTTAGGGAGTGCAAAGGTGCTTGGAATCTTCTAGAACCACCTGGAATAGCCCGAAATCCCCCAAAACCATCCTGGACAGTTTCTGGCACCTAGGTGCCAATCTGTGGTGCCTAAGACACTGTTTCGCTCCGTTTTGACACTGTTTCGCCCTATTTCAACTTTAATCTGCTCTAAGCATTATATATATAATATAACCATGAATAACCTTTCTTTAAAGTGCAATTTTATTCAAAAACATGTGATAAATGTAAAGGAGATTAAGCATATAAAAACATATCAAAATGTGTTAGATCAAAATTTTCTTCATTGCTCGATTTGGCTCCAAATTGCATCGTTTTGGCTTCATTTTCTCCAAAATTCCATTTCTGTACGTGAAGCAAAAAACATGCAAAATATCTTCATTTAAAGTGCAATATGATTAAATGTATATAAAAAGTAGGTAATTTTTATGCGTACCACCCACACCTCCTAAAGCCCTAAAAATCACTTGCACTTGACCCATTTTCGAGCCTCTTTTGGAAACTCATATGGGAGGTTCCAAAGGTTATCCCAAGCCCTTAACATTTGGCTATGATGGCTAGGATCAATATGTGGAGGATCCAAAATGAGGTCTCCCATGGGTCTTATAGCCTTAAGGGGGGTTTGTATGGTTTTCATGGTCACCATGTCCAACCAATTCCAATTCCACCAAAACACCCAACCTTGTTCTTCTACCCCCAAATCTCCTTAAAATTACCAAAATGTCCCTAAAACTCTAAAATTCTCAAAATTGCCCAAACTCTCAATTCTTCACCAAAAATCATGTTCAAGCCTAATTTAAACAAAATTCAAACCCACTTACACTCAATTCCAAATCCAAATTCCAAGCCCCAGTCAATTACCCCAAAAGCTGAACCCAACTATGAATTTCAACAAATTGAGCCACATGATCATTTCAATTCCACAAAATTTGTTTCCAAAATTGATCATGAAATTTTCTTAGACCAATTTGAGCTTTCAATTGGTTTAGATCCAAGATCAAACCTAGCTAAAACCCAATTTCAAGCCTAAACCCTAATTTTAAGCCTAATCTAAAATCCAACTCAAATTCTTTTGATTAAACTAAAGCTTAACCATCTCAACCATACTTAAACCCCTGAGATGCTAATCACATCACTCGAGCAACCCAAATATTGTGCCATGGATCGATGGTCTCTCAAAATGTGGACAACCCCCTTAATTGGTTAAGTGACCTATTCCTCCTATCACTTGATTAAACCTTAAAGCTAATCACATTTAAACCTTATCCTAGCCTCCCTGAGCCAGTTAGTCACCACCCTTGGCCTAGCCGCCGCCCTAGTGGCCGAAAAAACCAAAACTGAGAAGGTCGCCCATGGCTCAAACCCAAATTCTCACCCATCCAATGTGGCAATCCCCAATTGGTCACTTGCGCCAAATTGCCATTCACTTAAGCTTACTTGCATCGGCCAATGGCAGCCCGTGGTACTCCCTTGGTCGAGCCTATAACTGTCCCCCTCCACGACCAAAGTGGGAAAGGTGCATGAACTAAAGAGAAACTCTGTCAAATCATTCTGAGAGCTCCCTGCATCGATCCTAAGTGCAATTCAAACATTTTCGAGCCCTCATTTCTACCACTCGAGCCCAATTTAGCTAATGAAATCCAGAGCATCTCACGGCCTTGGAATCAAACTCCTTGAAACCTAAAATTGAACATCCCATAAGCTTCACCAGACCTCAAAACCACCTCCTCAATCAAAAGCTCCCTCTCCCAAACCTTTTGTCATAGCTCAAGACCAAACTAGTGCCACCCTCCGATCAAAATCATACTTAGGCCCATCCTCAGCTTGGGTAGACACTTGGAGGAGCTTTTTGGACTCAAGGCAAATGTCTCTAACCAACCAAATTGAGGCCTAACCTGTTGGGCTAAGGTATAACCTGAAATCCCTAAATTTTGCTTCAATTTGAACCTTTGTGAAGAGAATTTTCATTTCATACATATTTAACCGTATATATAGGTTGGTCTCACTTAGATGAAGATGTAGGAACAAACGTGAGTGATTTGGTTGAGTATCGAGTGAAATATTAAGGTTAGAACATAGATGGTTCTCAAGTTAGGGTGATCAGGGAAAATAAACAGATGTTGTCCATTCCCGCGTGTATCTAAAGGACGAACCAGACCGTGTTAGACTAGAGCGTGGAGCGGATATCGTGAGCCGCATGGCAAGTTGAGGTGTAAAGTACAGCCAATCAAATGTCTCACATATGCATTCGGAGATGCTGAGGATGATGTGGATAAGTAGAAAATTAGGATATTTTGGAATTAAATAAATACATAAATTTTAAAAATTCATAACCTGGTGTAAAATCATAAATATAAAGGAAAAATACCATTGTGCTTGGCGAACAGAGAATAATTTATTGAACTAAAAATCTAAGATATTTGTTAAGTATTTTAATTTAAGTAAATTAAATACTACATAAGATAATTAAATCATAACTAATTAAATATTTACTTAAATTAAATGGAATCTTGAGAGATTGTTCTTTATGAACTTAAGAGTTTTCTCTAATTTTTTTAAGGTTAGAAGCACTTCTATGATTGAAAGCCGTAATTTTTTAAATATTGGGTATTATTTTAAACTAAAGAAATTATAAAAAAAAAATAGTATAAAATCTTGTGTTATAGTTCGAATGTGATCAGAGAACTATAAGAAAAATAAAAATGAGATTTAAAAAGTTTAAAATGTATATTCTTATTTTAATATTAATAAAAATTATTAAAAATTAAAATAATATGAAACAATTCTAATAATCATCAAAATGGACCAAGATGAGGGAAATCACCTTAGGAGACTCCTGTTAAACTTTAAAATCGATAAAATTAATTTTAATATAAAAATGTATTTTCTACATAAATAATAAATTTGCTTTAAAATAATTATATAAAATAAAATAAAAATCAGAAACTTACAAAAATTAGGTTAGAGTGTTCCTTGAGTCGCTAAGAAAAATAAAATTGAAGTTAAAATAAAAACTTTATTTTTTAAAGCTAATTTTAAAATTTAAAATAATTAAAAAATACCAAAAAATATAAAAAATTATGAAAATACTCCAAATTATCCTGAATCTCATCCTAACCACAGGGAATAATTTAAAGATGTGTTTATAAAATTCTAAAGGCATGAAAAAGTATTTTTAGTGTTTAAATGTATTTTTCTTTATTTTCAAATAAAATAATTATAAAAATATAAAATAAATTTCTCTGAATTCTCTGAAAACAGAAAGACTTATGAAAAATATAAAAATGCATTTTTGAAATGAAAATGTATTTTCTATTTATTTACTTACTAAAATCAACTGAAAATTATAAAAATTAAAATATAATTCAAAAATTCACAAAAATGGTTCCTAGTAGTCCTCTAACCTAGGTAAACCTACAAAAAAATTTTTAGGATGGAAAGTTTATTTTACTAATTTAAATTAATTATCTTTAAAAATTTCTATTTTTAAGCTAAAATAATAATTAAAAATTAAATAAAAATAAAAAATTGTAAATTCTACTATGTTATTTTAATTAACCCATGAGAAGAGCGACAATAAAATTTCAAATTCATTTGAGTTAAATTTAAAGAATGATGAAGTGGAAAGCTGCAGTGGCAAAATGATAATTATGAAATTTTGAACCCTAATTAAGATTTAGGTCAACAGAGAGGGTAAATGGATAAGATTGATCATAATTAACATTCTGAAATGATTGAAACACAAAGGGTTGATGGGTAGAAACCAACTCACATCATTTGTTACAAAAGGATAAAAATGTAATTTCCTAAATTATTGAGGTTTGAAAGATAATTAAGTTAGAAGATTCTAATGTGAAGGGCTTGAGCTAGAAGGACAATAAACCAATAATTTAAAGCCCTAAATCAAGGGTTAAATGATAACATGATCGTTTAATGAGAATTAAATTCATCTCATTTAAACTTTTTCAAAAAGATTACAAATTTACCCATGAAGATATTAAAAGCTTAGTAGTGAACTAGGTTGGATCTAAAGTCATCTAATAAGGTTTAGAAAAGAGATAAGATCAATTATAAAATATCCTTAAAACACTATAAGCTCAACTCCAATTAAAAAGGGTAAGGATTTCCCTAGTAAACTAATTTCCCTTAACGGTGTCCGCCCACATAATTATTTAATAAAACATTATTTAATAAAGAAATAAATGAATGTCTAGTTACATCGCTCATGGGATAATTAAAACATCAAAATTGACTGAACATAAGTTAAAATATTCGAATTAAATCTTAAATCAAATAAGGATGATTAATTCAAAAAGGTAATAAGTTCAAGCGAACTCGAAACGATTCAAAGTTTTTTTAAGAAGATGTTCAGACACCATTGAGCTATTGAGGAACAACGGGAGATTGGACCTCATAGATTTCAACTCCCATTCTCAACCCTTGAACAATATGAGTCTGAAGCTTCCTTTGTAACAACAAGAAATTCTTCATTGTAACTCTGTTCCATGCCTCATTTCATAGGGAACCTCAATATGACTATTTCATTATATTCCATCTATATCTCAATTCCATTTATTTTATACTCTGAGTAGTTTTGCAATCTCTTCGAACATTTTGGAGGAACATTTGAACTTATTATCCTTTGTTGAATAAAATCATCCTCAAAACCTTAATAACCACGAAGATATGACTCGGGTTCTGTTAATCCACCAATTCCAATAAAATACCCTAGCACTACTTATCCTACATTTATAACCCAATGCTCAAGGATTTGAGTCTTGAATAAGGCATTTAAATCTTGTGAGCAACCGAGGATATTTTTTAATGCAAAATATGGATCATCAGACTTGTATAAGTCATAAGTCTAGGTGGCGAGGGCAGTGATGACATCACTCATGTGTGCTAAACGAGAGATAGGAGGTGAGATTTTGATAAGAGTTGCCCCTACATACTTAGGTTGTCGATTGTCCTTGTCTAATTAGAGTAGTTATCCTGTGGATTATACTACTTTAAAAAATACTTATAATATAAGATAAAAAAAGTCCTTTTTGAAACACGATTACTTTTGCTTGCTAAAATGAATCCTATAATATTTTATTAAAAAAACTTATAAAAAGTTCATGGTTAATCACTTGGATCGACATTAGGGATTGCCCTCCTTAGACTATTAGCTTGGTGTCTTTTATCAGAAGTTTGAATTATAAAACACACAGTACAGATTCGAGCCCCAACCTTTACCCAATCATTACACTTAGTCCTGGTCTTTCATATGACTCCGAGTTTTGTTCTACTCACTCGTATTTTCCTACAACTTATTTTTAGACTTTTTCGTAGTGGGTCTTCTTGCTTTTATTTGCAATTAACTTAAATTTCATGCAACTATATTATGCTTTATGAAACTATCCATGTAGCAGTAGAAGAAGCCCAGGTACATATTTACATTTTATTTACTACAGTCTTTACTACTTTGCTCTACTATCTCTTTACTTTACTAGGCATACTTTACTTACAAAACAACAAAAATACACTTTCAAATATTAAAAACACTTTTAAATATATTGAACACACTTAATCCACTCCTTTTGAGTTTATGTTGGATTTCTCGAATGACGTAACCTACGATTGCTAACTAGAAATCTCTAGTTTAAATTAGCTTAATATCTTATTTAGGCTAAGTAAACTCAAAAGATAATAGTGATGTCAGGATAATGGAACCGTGGGATCTTAACCGGTGTAGCTCAACTTAAATAAAATTTCCCCCAAAACATTTGAACAACAATAAAAAACAAAACCAAAACATGATACATAAACTACAAAATAATAAAACCTTAAACCAAGAGTCATCTTGATGTGGAGCTCGGAACAAACTCCGTAGGCAGCACGATGAAGAGATACAGAAGAGCATCTTTGAGGGAGCGAATGATCGTCATCAACAGATCTCTTCTTTGCTTAAACAACAACACATAGAATCTCAAGGTGTTTCATCCAACATGACGTAAATCCTCACTATATCTTTAGGCTTTTGCATGATTATGTTGTGCAATATAAGTCTTAAATCTCTGTATGGTTTTGAGGTTGTCGTTCAGTACGACATAAACCTTATCTTTCTAAGCAATTTGCATGATCAAGACCATGAAATTGTAAGCCCTAATTATAAAATCGGCAGGATGAAGCATTAAATAATATCTCATTCGAAATTGAAGACAAACAATATGATAGTTTGGGAAGTCTCCGAGGTTCTCCTTATAATCTATGACGTTTCACCTTTCTTCTTTTGGATTTCAAAAAAATTATTCCTATTTGGTCTTTTCCCACATGAATTTTCCACATCCAACCTTGAGAACCCTAAAGTGGTTGTCAAATGGGTATTGTAGCAGGAAAAATTTGGGAGGATGACAAAATAACACCGGATGGACTTAAAAACCCAAGAGGCTAAGTGGGAGGCAACAACTTTTGCTCAAACTGCTAAGAAGAAAGTCTGAGTGACTAGTCGTGTAAAGCATCCCGCCCAAGGCTGCTATGCTGATGGCAAAGAGGTGTCAGTGGTGGTCCATGTTGGAAAAAATATTGAAGGTGCGAACCATACTTATTTATATCCAAGCCTTTCACTGTAACCAAAAGAAGTCCTTCGATGAATTAATTCTTCTCAAGAAGAAAGCTTCATTAGTTGGCTGAGAATGAGTGTCACAGAGGGGGAAGCTTTAGAAGAAGGAAAAATATTAGATCAGGACTCTGGATGACTTCGGAGTCTAATGGTGGGTCATCGCGTGTCAGGTGGACCTCACCGCCATACACTATGACCAATCAAATTTTATGGTGGTAGGGCCCACTTGACACGTCTTGATTTAATACGAGTTCATTAGAAGAATGACTAGAAATGGGTTCAGTTACACCTCCATTAGCTACTCTAAAGTTTGTTGAGTTGTCAACAAGGGGTAAAATCTGCCAACCCTCTCTTGTTGCCTTATCTATATTCTATTCTGAGCCGGCTACCCAAGATGAAGTGGTGCACCATAAGAAGGAAAAGAATAAGCTTTTAGTTTGAGTTTCTCACCTCATCCCCTCTTTAAAAAAAGTAGAAGGGAACCCCACTCACGTGGGTTCCTATGCAAGTAGAGAGGCGAATGTGAGTACATGCTTGCATGGTCAGTTTCTCTGATCGACCCTAAAAAGGATTGGTATTCTAAATTTTTTTGTGAGCCTGACTGTACTTTGACAAATGTTGAGATCTTTTAGTCCTGCGCTTATGAGAAGGCCCTCAGGGCACTCATCTTCCAAGACTTATAATTGATGGCCAATCAAAATCAACTAATAGCCTGTAAGGTTTCTCACCTCCAATCAATCACCCTTTAGCAAGAACATGAATATTTCTTGGAAGTTTAGGAAAATTGGGATGCAATCGAGAAGAGAGTAGAAGACGTGGAGGCACAGGCTATGGTGGCGGAAGAGAGGGCAACAACAATCAAAGAGTGGGTGAAGGAGGTCGTAGCCTAAGTGCTTAGACAATTAGAATACTTTTATATTGCTCATGGAGAAAGCTAAGCCTTGAAGAGTTCATTATTGAGCTGCCTTACCACACTTCCAAGGTGATCGGGTGAATGATAAAGGCAGAACTTATCCCCCTAGTGGTTGTTGGCATCCATTTTTAATGTCATCCACACTAGACATTTTTCTGAGTCATAAGGATTCATATTACGTTTATATGTAATATATCGTCACTCAAGAAATCTGTCGAGCCTTTAGAAGGCCCATCTTAAACCAAATTAAAAAGTCAGTCCCAGTATGGTCATGCTCAAAAGTGTCTACCATTATTCGACATTGGTTTCCTGATATAAGGTGAGCCTGACAACCATTCTGATGTCTAGAGGTCACAATTTAGTCATTTGGGTTTTCTGTGGCTTGAACGAGCCACAAACTCTCTTTGATAGAACTCTGAACGTTGTCCTTAAGTACCCGGTGTGACCATGCCCAGAATGGGCGTGGCCATGTTTAACCCTTGGTGTGACCACACCCAAAAATGGATGTAACTACGCTCGAACTGCAGAAGACGCTCACCAGTCTGTGAAATTCTGTAACAACAGTGACCATGCCCACCCTAGGCGAAGTTGTGGCGGATAGACAGAGCGCCCGACATAACTATATTGGGGTGTGGGTGTGTCCATTCCAGTTTAGCTATTTTATGACCTTTATATATGCGGTCCTAAAAAATCTACTAGCAGTACCATTGAACCACAGGATAACGCATTTTTGCCTGTTCTTAACACAAAAATGGAAATGAGGAAGGGAGTAAACCATTTATCATGAGGCAAATAATCAAATGTGGTTGTGAGATAAGGGACATATGGTGTGGGATAGAAGAATTGAGGAGGCTCTTGCTTTCAAGATCCTAAACATTTTACACAGTAGTCCTCAAAAATCCACCAGCAGCACCGTTTAACCACTAGATAACCCATTTTTTCCCTGTTCTTAAAATAAAAATGGAAATGAGGAGAGGAATATCCCATTCCTCATGAGTAAAATGATTAAATCAAGCCTTGATCTAGGGGATATCGGATGTGGGACAGAATAACCTATGAGGCTTTGACATTCAAGATCCTAACTTTGGAGATCAGTTGGTATCTTGGAGAGGAAAGCGATCATTCCAGCAGAGAGCATTCAGGAAGCTTGGGAGGGAGAGTTCTTCACCTTTCTCAGTGAGAAGAACACCAAGGAGGCCTATTCCTCCAACTTCTTCTCCTCTTTCTTCATGTTTCTGCTCATCTCCTTCTTCTTCTTATGACATTTCATGGGTTTGAGTGCAATAAAATTTTCTTTGATGAAAAATGCTTCTTTTTAACTTTACAGAAGAAAAGCGTTTGTGGCTTCATCATCCTCTCCGACAAAGGAGCTTCTTCACCGCTTCGAAGAAGGAGGAGAGCTACATCACTTACAAGCTAGGTGAGCTTCTTCCCAACAAGGTAGGGCCTTAGACAAGCTGAGAGAATGCTTCACCAAACACCTTGTCTGTGAGATTTCTCATTGCTTTCATTCTTCATATCTGGAAAGCCTCCAGGTTTGTGTTAGAGAAGAAAAGATAGGTTTTGTATTAATGGAAGCCCCATAGGTTAGGAGCATTTGCATTAACGGTTCTATTTTAGTGATCGGAAGAAATAAACCCACTCCTTGGGCCTAAAGAACGAAACATATCATGTTTTTAATGTTCCCTTGGCCGTGAAAATTTTCTTCTATGAAAATCTTTCTTGTTAGGCAAAAGGAGGTGGGACGTCTGTCGCTCCGTGCGAGGACCAGCTGGTACACTTCATTACCATCTTACCAAATATCACCATGAGATCATTAGGATGAGTCTAATTCTTAATCGGATTTGATCGAAATTTCATTTCTTGCATGTAGTTGCCTTCATGTAATTTGCTTTGCATAAAACCGTGCATTAAAACATCCCTTTTCGCATGTGTCATTAATCAGCTGCGTGTCTTAGCCAGTTCGATTAACTATCCCTCAGTCAATTCAATCCATCTGCCGGCACTAACCTGATCATCTCGTTGGACCACTTCCGTCAACTCAATCGATCGGTCACCACACGCTTGATCATATCAATCAACCAATTCTGTCAATATTTTCTTCTTTCAGCATGAATTTCTTCTACATTTCAAATATACCAAAAATATAAAAAAAAAATTGAGTAAAAATCCATGGTGGGAAGTTTGTTTGCTTGGAATATGCTTGTAGGAGACTTTAGAACTTATCTTTAGTATTTATTTAGATTTTTGTTAGATTTGTGATGCCACCTAAGATAAAGAGAGGAAAAAGGAAAGATGTATTCAATCAAAAAAAAATTGGTAATCTTAAAGCACAATAATGATATAATGATTTGTTGTTATCAAAGAAGTTATTTATAGAAAGGAGCTTTTCTCGACCGGGAAGTTCAATAAAAATATGATTACTACACGAAACTGGAAAATTTTTTGCCACTTCACGGTCGTAGCAGTCATATTAATTGTTCAAGAGTTCTACGTGAATCTCTCAGAGCTGTCGGACAACAAGGTATTTGTTAGGGAGAGGAGAGTTGACCCCGGAGCAGATTAATGCCTTACGTGAGCTGCCTAGCGTGCTTAATTGCTTTTATTCTGAATTTGATCATATGGATGAAGGGGTGGATGAGATCATTGGATTTTTACTAATGGACGTGGAGCATGGAAAATTAAGAACGACCACAAGGTAAACTTTTCTTCTTCTAAGTCAATGCTCCATCTAACGCATGTCATTATTTTATCTCTACTCGACTGTTTCCTACAAATCATTTAAGTGAAGTGAGCTGGGAGAGAGCCACCTTGAAATATTATATTCATAACATGAAACCCATTGATATTGGCTCTCTCATCGACAAGTCCATTATCAGTTCTTCTACAAGTGGAACCTAGAGGTTTTAGTTACTGATACACCTAAAATATATAATATTTTCATGTACATTTTTATACCTATTTTTGATGATATTACAATTTAATGGAAGATATTTTGTGTATTTTTCTTGCAGATATGATTAAGTGGATGAATGTGATGAAAGAAGTTAAAACAGATCAAATATGGAGCAAAATGTAGAAAGGTGCAAAATTGATCTGTGGTGGCTAAGTGCCCAGACTTGGAGCTTACACGCCAAAAGCCTTGCGGCTAAGCGTCGAGACCACATACTTAATCATGGCAGTTACTTTAGAGAAGTTAATTAATTTTTGTCGCCATTTTGAAGGGGTTATTGATGCACCAAAAATATATACGGTTTTTGCTAAATGATTTTACTCATTTTTGGTGATATTTGATGCGGTGGACTTATATTTTTGCAAGAATTTATGAACTCAAATTTATATATTTATAATGATTTTTGTAAAGTCCAAGCACTCAACGCAAGTATATGTATCGTATCAAGTAATACAGGGCTCTAATGGAGTCCTGGTTATTGATCCCACAGGGAAGTACGTAGTATAAGAAAGTGTTTCACAATATATATAATATAGCACTGAAATCCGATACTCAAATTGCACTTAAAGTTTAATACTTACTTCTACTACCACTATGAAGAAAACAGTAATAATTAATTAAACTACAATTACTTCTACCAACTTTAAAGACAGAATTAACTAACAGATACACTAAACTATGTATTTGAAAGGTTTTTAATATATGAGAAAAGTTTCTTTCCTCTTGCAATGAGAATATGATGTGTGGATTGATATGGAAAAATTATCTATGTTATTGTGCCAAATAGGAGCATAGATGTTTCTTTACCCTTAAAAGAGTACCCCCTCCTCTAAGCATGTAAAAAACATTGACATATCCTAAGTTTAGTCACTAAATCTAAGGCTAAGCTGGGAGGATACCGGCTCTCACTATGGAGCTCCCACTCACCCTTCACCTGAAGGCTAAGCTTCGAGTTCAGTCACTAATCTTGGGACCAATTTGGGGATCTCAGCCTGTCACCCTGAAATCTCCACATTGAAGTCCATCAAAACACATTTCCCTATTTATTTGCACTCAATTCCCATGAACTACGCAATTCATCCACGAAAATTGAATGAATTTTTCATTATTGTTGTAGGACATTAAATCCTTTCAGAATTAATGTTCAACAACATAATTTAACATTTCAATTGCCAAATCGAAAAGTAAATTAAGTTCGAAATGAAAAACCATCACAATTTCTTCAATACATTAAAGCGCATCAAATCCACATCAATCCATCATCACATCTCTATGCAAGAAGAAAGACAAGGGAGACTACTCAGAATTCATGGAGAAGATATAATAAAACATGGATTTTATATATATAAGAAAAGTCATACTAACCACAAAAGAAAATACAACTTATCTCTTTCTCTTCCACAATGCAATTGCTTTAAAGTTCCTTTGAATCCTTTTATCTCTTCTTTACAACACCTAATTCCCTCTTTATAATGGAAAGGAAGAAGCAATCTCTCACTTTACTTCTTCTCCTTCACTTCTTAGAGAAGAATTCCTCTCAAATCCTCACTTCTACACACTCTTCTCCTAAACCCTAACACTTAACACGCACCAAAACCACTAAGAGAGAGCAAGAGCAAGCAAGCCCCCCTATTTTCGTCCAAAAATAGTTACTTATAAGTTAGGGACGAAATCCCAAGAGTTTCCATAGGCATCCCTTCAAAAAGTCGCCAAAACTCTTCAAATTTGAATTTCACCGACTTTGGGTGTTGTTATCATGTCAATAAATGCTGAAGTCTCTAGAAAATGGCGTTGGCGGCGCCAGAACATATTTTCCTTTTTTTTGCTCATTTTTGCTCCTTTTTGCTTCAAATTTGTTCATTTTTGCTTCTTTTCGCTCAAATCACCTAAAATCATCATACATGCAATAAATCATGAAAAATACCTTTCTTTAAAGTGCAATATCACCAAAAATAGGTAAAATTATATAGTAAAAACCGTATATATTTTTTGGTGCATCAATATTACCCTTTAAAGGAAGGCATTTTGTATTTTTTTGGTTTTAGGTACAAGAAATGGTAATTGGAGCAAAAAGAAGCAAAAACGGTGCAATTTAGAGCAAAAACGAGCAAGAAAACAAATTTTGGCTTGACACCTTTTGATAAGTCTTTCTATGCTTAATCTCTTTTACAATTCTTGCATAACTTTGAAGAAAGGTTGTTTTTATGCTTATTTTGTAGGGCTATCTGTTAGGAACGCAACGCAACTGAAACAGGTCGAATCGGAGCTGAAACGGAGTCAAACGGAGCCAAACGGTAGAGCTGCACAGTCAGCTCGCCGAAAGCTCACTCGAGCTCGCCGATGGCGAGATTTTCCTGAGAAGACCGAAAAATGACAGAAAAGCTCGCGGACATAGCCCTCGAGCCCGTCGACGGCGCCCGGGACGACTATGAGCCGACTTTTGGCGATTATGGGCCAAAATTCAATATATTTGGACGCTTTTTGAAAGGGTTCTTGTGGCAACTCTTCAAACTTCATCCCTACACTTTAAAAGAATGAATTTAGGTCAGAAAAGAGAGGAGGACTGTTAGGAAAAACTTGGAGAATGTTTAGGGTTCTTAGATTAGGAGTAGAAATATAGATTTATACCATTTTGGAGAGATTGGAGAGGAGATTTTGAGAGAATTTGTAAAGGATTGCATTAGCATTGCATGGATCGACGGGAGACTTTGTGGGAGAGATCTTCATCGTTCTTTCAAAGGGAAAAATCTAAGTATTGTTCTTCATATTTTATGATTTTGTAAACATTTACCTAGTGGATTTGCTTTGGTTAAATGAAGTTTTCGTTGTGTTTTCTTCGTGCTTTGTGACGTATCCCTCTTACTCTTTCTTCTTCTTTCAAAATAGTGACATGAGAAGATTATGCCATTCTTTTCCTTTTACTTTTCTTTTGTAATGAGTAGAATTCATGTGTAGGATGTTGAGATACATGCTAGAAGAAGTTTTATATATAAATGTGATGGTTTTTACTTGCACTTCATTTACATTGCAATTAAGGTCTGTTGTAATGTTAAAATTTGTTATGAAAACATACTATCTGAGAGGGTTATGCTTTCTACAGCTAAGTACAAACCACATTCAAATTCCATGGATGGTGAAGTTTATGGGAAATGAATGCAAATAAATAGTGAAATATAATTATTAGACGTAGAATTGGAGATTTTAGAGTGACAGACTAAAATTTCCAATTCAGTCCTATTGTTTGAGTACTGAAGCAGAGATGTTAGCCCTCAGGCGAGGGGAACGTGGGAGCTCTGAAGTGAGAGCCGGTATCCTCCCAGCCTAGCCACGAATTCAGTAAACAAACATAGGATTAGTAAATGTTCTTTATGCCTGGACGAAAGGGTAAAGAATAGGATTGCTCCTATTTGGCACATACAATATTTAATTCATCTCATTTCTATACATTATCCATTTCATTACATAAGAATAGTAGTTTTTAGTATCTCAAAATTCTCCAAACCAATTCATCCAAAAAGGGTTATCTTTAGAATCAATATTTGTATTTAGTTATAGTTACTATCTTTACATTTAACACTTACATTTAGGAGTAGTTGCTAGATAAAACATCATTTTAATCGACATTCAAAACTAAGGAGTTATTGTAGTAGACTAGAATTTAACTAAGGACATTTTATGTAGCTTCCTTGTGGGATTGATAACCAAGACTCCACTAGAGCCCTGTATTACTTGAGCGATACGTATACTTGCGTTGATATAAGTGACTTTATTATTAATCAATTACACTCATTTTTATCACCTCAAAAAGTCACGGCCAGTTATTGAGGCATCTCTTAGTAAAAACGCGGGTAACTTCCTATTGGCGCCAAAATTAATTTAAATTACTCTTGAATGGATGCATCTCTTAAAGAATTCGTTGAATCTGGACATAATTTGAAGAGGCACAAAGACATATGTTGGAAAATTATATAGAGAAGACTTGGAGATAAAAAATTGGTTGTTGTTGGAGGGTGTGTGGTTTATGTTTATTGTGTAGGAGAGTTCTTTTAGTAACACACCACTGCACTTCACCATTTCTACTTACTTTAATATATTTTGTATTAGGATTAGAAGAGAGAATTGGAGTCCTTTGAGTTAAGCACCACCTTCTAGGGAATATTGTAAGGAAAAGCAAAGATTTCAAAGGAACTTCAAGAGTTTAGTGGAGAAGATTTACAGATAAGTCTTTATCTTTGTAATTAGATTTGGTTTTTAATTAAGACTTCTTGTGTTTTATTATGATTTCTAATTTTAAACTAAGTTGTGATTGTATTTTCTCCATGAATTTTGAGTAGCTTTCTTTATCTTTTTTCTTAAAATGATGAAGTAATTAATATATGGATGGATGTTGTGTGAAGTTGTGATTGGAAGAATTTGTGATAATTCAAAACCTTGCACTTCATTTACTTCTTGGTTTGGCCAATTAAGATTTTAATATATGTTGTGAGAACATGTAAGAACTGGTATGGTATTGTCTCAGCCAACAATTGGTAAGAATCACACGAGATTATATGGGTGAGAATGTAGTCCAAATAAATAGAGAGATATACTTTGATGGGTGTAGAATTAAAGGAATTTAGAGTGACAAACTAAAGCCCCCAATTTGATTTATTGGTTTATGTTATGATACGTAATGTTAGCCCCCAGGTGGAGGGAGAAGAGGAAACTCTAGAGTGAGAGCTAGTATGTTTCCTGCCTAGTCCGTCTTCAAGATTACTAAAACATTAGATTAACATTTGTTCTTTATAACATCTCTAGTAAAGGTAAATAATATACTCCTATTTAACACAAAATATTTTAGATACTTCCACAACAGAATTCTATAACTTGATACTGATTCATAATAAGGAAAAAGATATGTTATTTTCATTTGCTTTAATCTTACAAAAATAGTTAAAGTAATTGTTTACTTTTATTTCAAATTATATAAATTATCAAAAATAATCAAATTTTCTTTCCTAGAATATTATCTTTAGTTTAGGTAAGATCTTTCTTAAAAAGTAAAAAGTTATTTTTTTTTCTTTAATTTTTTTAACATTTTTCCCTGTGGGTTCGATATCTCGGGGCTTAATCAGAAAGTCCTATATTACTTGAGAATGATACGTATACTTGCGTAGATTCTCATTTTAAAATAATAACAATTAAAACTCTTATTTTCATTGGCATCAAGTTTTTGGCATCATTGTAAAGAAAGAGATATCATTAAAAAGAAGTATAAATTCATATATAAAACGTAAGCATAAATATCAGGGATCAAGTTTTTGGCGCCGTTGTCGGGGAAAAATAGTCAAAACAATATTTGAAGAAAATTTTCATAAAAACTAATTTTTACTTTTAAAGTTTTATTTATACTTATTAGATTTATTTTAGGAAATTGTTGTGTTGTTTTAATATAAGTTCTTGTTTGAGTGATTTTATTTTATTTTGATTTATAATAGTGTATACGTAGTTCAAGTTCTGAAGGACTTGTACCATACGATTCTGAATTAGAAAGAACAATTAGAAACATCAGAAAAATTAAAAATAAAGAAAAAGACAAAAAATATTTAAGAAATGGTAAATCAAAATAATCAAAATGTTGAAATCCATCAAGAATTTAGACCTTTAAGAGATTATGATAACTATACAATAGATGAACTTTATAGTAGTATTTAAAATCATGTTGTAGCGGCTAATTTATTTGAACTTAAACCTGCTATTATCCAAATGATATCTAGTAATCAGTTTAGGGGAGCACTAACTGAGAATCCAAATTTACCGCTTGCCAATTTTCTAGAATTGTGTGCTACATTTAAATATAATGGTGTTTCAGATGATACTATTAGACTTATACTTTTTCTTTCTCATTAAAGGATAAAACTAAGATGTGGTTAAATTCGTTAGCACCTAGACCTATCAGAACTTGGGGTGATTTAGTGCAAAAGTTTCTTGTTAAATATTTTCCACCGTCAATGAATGCAAAGCTTAGAAATGATATTACATCTTTTTGTCAGTTTGAAGGGGAATCTATTTATGACGCATGGGAATGTTTAATATCTCCTGTGAAAGTGTCCACATCATTTGATACCATATTAGTTAATAATTCAAACTTTTTATAATGGATTAGCAGAATCTCTTAGATCTATTATCAATGTTGTCGTTGGTGGTTCATTGATGTTTAAACAATTTAATGACACTTATGCTTTAATTGAAGAAATGGCTGCAAATAATTTTCAATGAACCGCTGAGAGGGTAAATCCTAATAAGGTAGCCAATATTCATGAATCTGATGTTTTTGCAATGTTAGCAAATCAAGTTGATGTAATTTCAAGGAAGATAGACTAATTTGGAATGAATTTTTCTAAACCAATTTCAATGATTGAAGAGAATTCATTAGGCCAAATGGTAGATTCTCAAACATCATTTGAAACTTTGAATTCCATAAACAAGTCTAATAACCCATATTCCAATTATTATAACCCAGGTTGTAAGAACCATCCAAACTTTAACTGGAATAACAATAATCTGAGTGTTAGTAATCAACAATGGGGGAACAATCAAGTAAACCATTGGAGAACGGGAGCAACCAAGGTAATAATAATTATAGATCTACTTATCCTCAAGGTTTTAACAGTACTTCACAATTTAAGGAGAAGAAGTTGTGTATAGAAGAAGTGGTGTTACAAATGGGAAATCAATTACAAAATCAAGGAGCTACAATTAGAAATATTGAGAATCAATTGAGACAAATAGCCAATTCATTAAGTAATAGATCCTAAGGAACACTTCCAAGTAATATAGAGTTAAATCCAAGAGACAAAAATAAATAGAAAGTAAAAGCTGTTCAACTGAGAAGTGAAAGAGAGTTGGAAGGAGAGTTCAAAAAGAAATTGAAATATAGAAAGAAGAGATTACAGAATCAAAAGAGAACGCTCCGAAAGGTTTGGAAAGACCTATTTCTCCATTAAAAAATGATTTAGAAAAGCCAACACTAAAATTTTCTCAAAGACTTCGACACAAAAGTTAGATAAGAAATTTTCAAAATTCTTAGAAATTTTAAGAAACTTACAATTAATATTCCATTTGCTGAAGCCTTAGAATAAATGTCAAGCTATGTGAAGTTTATTAAAGATATCCTCAACATAAAAAAGGAAGTTTGAAGATAATGAGACTGTTGTACTTAGTGAAGAGTGTAATGCAATAATTCAGAAGAAGCTTACTGAAAAGCTTAAAGATCTTGTAGCTTCACAATTCCATGTGCAATCAGAGATAGATTTTATGGAAAAGCTTTATGTGATTTAGGTGCAAGCATTAACCTTATGTCATTATCTATATTTATTGGGATTAGGAGAAATAACCCTAACTACTGTAACTCTGTAGTTAGCAGATCGTTTGAGAACATATCTTAAAGAAGTTATAAAATATGTTTTAGTAAAATTAGATCAATTTATCTTTCATGTTGATTTTATTATGCTAGATACGGAGGAAGATAAAGAGATATCTATCATTTTGGAGAGACATTTCCTAGCTATAGGAAGAACAATGATAGATGTATAGAAAGGGGAATTAACTATGTGTGTCAATGATCAAACTATTACATTTAATATTTCAAAATTAATGAAATATCCTACAAAAGGTAATGTTGATGAATGTTTCAGGATGGATGTAATGAGATATTTGAGTGAATGCCATTTTAAAGCAACTTATGAAGAGAAATCTAAAAGTGAAAAATTGGAACACGAGCAAGAAGAGTAAGTACAATATTCTGATGATTTTAATGAAGAAGGTTTAAATTATATTCAAGAAAGTTTTGAAGTTTTAGACATAACAAAGAAAGATAAATCTTTTTTCCATCAATAGAAAAATCTCCTGAACTTGAATTAAAGTTACTTCTTGTACATTGGAAATATGTCTTTTTAGGTGATTTCTCAACTTTACCAATTATAATCTCCTCAAAATTAACTACAGAAGAAGAAGAGAGTTTACTTGAAATTTTAAAGAAATATAAGAAAGCCTTTGGATGGACCATAGATGATATTAAATGAATTAGTCCTTCAGTTTGTATGCACAAAATCCTTATGGATGAAAACTGCAAACCCAATGTTAATCCTAAAAAGAGATTAAAGCCTATTATGAAAGAAGTTGTTAAGAAAGAAATTTTAAAATGGTTAGATGCTGGAATTATCCATCTTTATTTCAGATAGTGCATGGGTTAGTCTTATTCACTGTGTTCCTAACAAAGAAGGAGAAACTGTAACTATTAATGAAAATAATGAACTAATACCAATATGACAAGTTATAAAAAAATATGCATTGATTATAGAAAATTAAATCTTGCCACCATGAAAGATCATTTTCCACTACCCTTTCTAGATCAATTATTGGACAAACTAGCTGGGCATATATACTTTTGTTTTCTAGATGGATATTCTTGTTATCACCAAATACAAATTGCTCTCAAGGATCAAGAGAAAAAATGTTTACTGGTCCTTACGGTTCATTCGCTTTTAGAAGAATGCCCTTTGGTTTATGTAATGCCTCTGCAACATGTCAAAGATGTATGATGGAAATTTTCTGTGATTTAATTGAAAAAGGAATTGAAGTGTTTATGGATGATTTTTTAATGTTTGGAATTTCATTTGAATCTTGTTTAGAACACTTATTTAAAGTTCATAAATGTTGTGAAGAAACAAACTTAGTTCTTAATTGGGAAAAATGCCAAATGATGATAACAGAAGGAATTGTTTTAGGACATCACATTTCTAAAAAAGGTATGGAAGTAGACCCTGCAAAAATTCAGACGATCGCTAATTTACCTTGCTCAATAAATGTAAGGGAGATTAGGAGTTTTTTAGGACATGTTGGATTCTACATGTGTTATATTAAAGACTTTTCAAAAATTGCTATGCCTCTATGCCAGTTATTAATAAAAGATGCAATTTTTCATTTTGATGAAGAATGCCTAAAAGCTTTTACGAGTTATTCTTTCACCAGATTGGGAAAAACCTTTTGAATTATTGTGTGATGCAAGTGAATATGCTATTGGAGTTGTTTTAGGACAAAAACATGATAAAAGTTTCAAAGTAATCTACTATGCTAGGAGAACTCTTAATGAAGCTCAAATTAATTATACCACAACTGAAAAAGATTTATTATCTAGAGTGAAATTAAAAGAATTTTGGAAAAATCTACTAATCCAAACAAAAACGATTAGTCAATTAAACTGGATTTTGCTTTGTGGTCCTATAAGTCTGTATATAAAACTCTTATAGGAATGTCCCCATATAGGCTAATTTTTTAGAATGCTTCTCATTTAATAGTTGAACTTGAGCATAAAGCTTATTGGGCTATTAAAGAGTTCCATTATAATTTGAAGGATGCTGGTTAGAAAAGATTATTGCAATTAAATGAGATTGAAGAGATAAGGAATGATTCATATGAAAGTACAAAGATATAAAAAGAAAAGATGAAGATGTGTCATGATCATAGGATTCTGACTAAAATTATTGAGCCATGACAACAAGTTCTACTATATAATGCCAGATTAAGATTATTTGCTGGAAAACTTAAGTCCAGATGGATGGGCCCAATTATTGTAATAAAAGTTTACTCCTATGGAGCTGTGGGTATTAAAAATCCTAAAGCTGAGAAAATATTTAAAGTGACTGGTCATAGACTGAAACCATTTTTCTCAGTAAATAAACATAAACTTGATGAGAAATTAATGTTGGTTCACCCATAATAAGCACTGGGCAAGTCGGGCTAACAACGTAAAAACAAGCGCTTTGTGGGAGGCAATCCATAGTTATCAGTGTGCTTTATTTTGAGTTTATTTTATGTGCATGTTGTGTGGTTTGAAGTAAGAATTATATGGTAGTATTTTGATTATACTATGTTAGTGGGGATTAATGAGACCTTAATTGAAAAATTCGATGAGTTAAAATAATTTTTTGGATGTTGGCAGACATATGCTAAAATGAGCACTTGCGGCTAAGCACCAGCAATTGGCGCTCAGGCGCCAGAGTTATGAAAAATGTGAAAAATGAAGTTCTAGGAGTCCTATTTTATGGTTTATGAATACTGGAGGACGGTTCTAAAGCTTCTAAAGTCTATAAATAGGAAATTGATTAAGAGATATTCACCTCATTCCAAATTTTCATCCTAAAAGCGTAAAAGAAGAGTTTAAGTTACAAAAATTTCCTCTTGGGAGAGTAAAATTAAGAAGAAAGAGGACGCAAACAAGAAGAAATTCATTTGCGAGAGTGCGTAAGAGTTATATAATGGATTTCTAGCCATTAGCATTCAAGGAATAGTAGAGAATTACAAAGATCAAGGCT
Organism: Papilionanthe hookeriana x Papilionanthe teres; assembly: GCA_022702705.1. Taxonomy (NCBI): domain Eukaryota; kingdom Viridiplantae; phylum Streptophyta; class Magnoliopsida; order Asparagales; family Orchidaceae; genus Papilionanthe; species Papilionanthe hookeriana x Papilionanthe teres. The sequence goes on along the minus strand of CM040436.1, from coordinate 23,925,114 downwards.
GATGTGGCTTCAATCAAAGCAAATGTAAATGAAACTAACGCACATTTAGTGCATATTGGATGGCATGCAATTTAGTCATACTAGTCATATTGATGAGGCAGATAAAGAGATATTTTTGAAGAACAAGTAGATTGAAGAAAACTTGGTAAGAATTTTCAACCATCAAACGTTCCATCAAATTTATATACTAAATGGTTCAGAAGGAACTAATGGAGGTTATGGATATGTTCTACCTAAAGAAAAATGGATTTAAGTTCTTAAGTTGTATTAAGTTGTTAGTTAGTCATGTTTAATTGTTAGTGTTTAGTGTCTTATGCATTGTTTGTGTTATAAGTTTATTTTATTTTAAGTATTTGTTTTGTGGTTTGTTTAATGTGTTAAAGTGTGAGTAAAGATGAGATCTTATCCAAGGATCTTGGATTAAAGATTTGTAGTTTGTACTTATTAGTTCTGTAGGAAAGAATTTTATGTTTGTGTGAAACTTGTATTGAATCTATTTTAGTATTAATGTGTGATTCTAGAGATAAGAAGAATACAAGGAGAAGATATACTTATTAAGACCAGTTAGGATTAATCAAATGAGCTTAAAAGTGCATTTAACAAAAAATCAAAATTAGTGAATTCGCGGGTAAGCACCGAGACCCCGCGCTTAAACGTTAGAGCCTCGCGGCTAAGCACCGAACTTTCGCGCTTTAGCGCTGATTCACGAAAATCGGTTCACAGGTGTTAAAAACCCAAAAAGTTCATTTTTCTTCTCCTCATCATCTTCTTCATTTGGATTTCACGACCAAGAGAGTTAGGGCATCTCTAAATTTGTGATTCTTGAGTCGTTTCAAGCCAAATTTGCTAGAGTTGATCTTCTTAAGGTAAGATCACTACTCCTATGTAAAAAAAATTTATTTTGACCATGCATTTAAGGAACATAGTGGAGAAATCTGAGATCTACTATTCATGGTGAAAATTTGAGAAAAATCTTTAGAATTTACTTAGATTTAGTAGTTTAAGCCTTTAGAAGTCGAGTTTTGTGATTTTAAATTAATTTTGGAATTTATGGTAATTTTTATGCAAGTTTTAGAAATGGCACCAAAAAGAAGCAAGGGGAGAACCACTTTTGATTCAGACAAGTTTGTAAGTATGAAGGCTCGGGATCTTTACGTGCAAACACTACAGTCACGTAAATTGATTCAGGAGCAAGGCTTTGACAAGCTCGATGGAGTGATAGATGATATGATCGTTATAAGACTTTCAGACAGATTTTATTATTTCTTGGTTGTAGCTATTATTTCTGTTGAGTGGGAGTTTAATGCAAATCTCTCTGAGGCAGAAGAAATTTTTGTGATGGTTCGAGGGTAGTTGGTTCATTTTACGCCCGAGGTATAAAACGAGTTTTACCTGTTGCCGCCTACTGCATTTCTTTTTATTCTAATTATAATCCTACGGAGGAGGAATTTGATGAAATTAGTTCTGCTTTGATTGATGGAAGAGGACTATGGAAAATAAAAAATGAAAGAAGAGTTAACTTCCCTGCCTCAAAGCTAAATGCCACCTCTAAGGCATGACATTACTTTATATCATCCAAACTGATTCCTACCAATCATATGAGTGAAGTCACGAGGGAAAGAGACACATTAAACTATTGTATTCAGCATGGGAATGCAATTGATATCAGAAAGATTATTTATGATTGTATTTGGAGTTCTGCCAGAGCTGCTACTACTGCAGGGGATTTGCTTCCCTTATACATTCATTATGTTAGCAGGCTGGTATAAGATCAGATAATTGGGAAGAAGTCCTTCAGCCTCTTAAGCCTATTTCAAGCGTGAATGTGAAGACATATGCTGAGCATTCTCTTTTTGGTTGGAGAGGAGGATTCTCTAGAGCTTCGGGTTCTTCTACTTCTGCTGCTTCCACATCTCGTGCTTCAACTTCTCATGCATCATCAAGTCAGTTTACTGATTCGCAAATAGAACTTTTGAATAGAATGAAAAATAATATTACTTATACTACGGGTCAAGTACATGATATTGAAGGAAAGATAGATCATATATGGGAGTATCTGCAGAAACATAATGAATATGAGGAGAATTATCACAGTTATATGGATAGACTTATTAGGGGAGATTATAGTGTTGTGTTACCTCCACATCCACACTATACCCTATATGAGCCTACACATGCTTGGAATGAAGGAGATAATGATGAGGAAGAAGATGAGGATTAGGATTTATATTTTGTATGTGTCGTGATTTTTTATGTTATGTTGTCTGTTTGGACTTTTTATTTTTTATGAGATGTTAACTTTTTATTTCTAGTTGTTATTTGGATTTTATTTGTTGATTTTGTTGTAATCATGATTAAAAAAATTGTTCTACTAGTTGGTGAACTACTTTAATTTTTTTATGTTATTTGTGGATGTTTTTTGTTTGTGTTATGTGATATAAATGTTTAGAGCTTTTTGTGGTAGTAAATGTGTTAATAAATTCGTAGTGTATTGATGCACCAAAAATATATACAGTTTTTGCTATATAATTTTACTCATTTTTGGTGATATTACACTTTAAAGGAATGTATTTTTCATGATTTGTTGCAGAAATGATGATTTTAGGTGATTGGAGAAAAAAGAAGCAAATATGGTGCAAAAACGAGCAAGAAAACAAATTTTGACTTGACACCTTTGGATAAGTCTTTCTATGCTTAATCACTTTTACACTTCTTGCATATTTTTGAATGAGATTATACTTTAAATAAATGTTATTTTTATGCTTATCTTGTAGAGCTATCTGTTAGGAACGCAACGCAACTAAAATGGGGCAAATCAGAACTGAAACAAAGCCAAACGGAGCACAATGATGGAGCTGCGCAGAATGGGCACGGGGCGCCCAAACCGGTGCCGGTGGCTCCAGAAACTGGAGACCACAAAAAATAGGGTGCCGACAGCTCCCAATTCAGCGCCGGCAGTGGCAAGACGTTTTGGATGTGAAATTGAGCAGTTATTGGCCATATACATCGAATCTGGACACTTTTTGGAAGGTTTCTTCATGCACCTCTTGAGAAATTTGTCCATACACTATTTTAAACCAAATTTGAAGCAAAAAAATGGGTGAAATGATATGAAAAACAAGGATAATGTTGAGAGATCTTAGAATAGGAGTATAAATGTAGATTTCTACCTTTTTGGAGAGATTGGTGAGAGGATTTTGAGAGAATCTAAAATGGAATGTTCTAGCATTGCATGGATCAGCGGGAGACTTTGTGGGAGAGATTTTCATCTTTCTTTCAAGGGGAAACAACTAAGTATTGTGTTCTTCATTATCTTATGATTTTTTAAACACTTATTTTATGGATTTTCTTTGAAATGAAGTTTTCTGTTGTGTTTTATTCGTGCTTTGCGATGTCTTTCTCTTACTCTTTCTTCTTATTTGGAAATAGTGTCATAAGAAGATTATGTCATTGTTTTCACTCTACTTTTCTTTTGTAATGAGTAGGATTCATGTTTAGGATATTGGGATGCTTGCTAAAAGATGTTTTACTTATAAATGTGATAATTTTTACTTGCACTTCATTTACATTACAAAAAGGGCCTGTTTTTTTATTAAAATTCGTTGTAATTGCATTTTCTCAAAAGGGCGGTGTAATTCTCAACAAAGTGGAACCACTTTCAATGTCCATGAATGAGTTACGTAGTTCATAGGGATTGAGTGCAAATAAATAGGAAAATATGGTTTCATGGGTGTCGAATTGGAGGTTTCAGGGTGACAGGCTGAGATCCCCAATTTAGTCTTAAAGTTTGGTAACTAAAGCTAGGGTAAGTGAGAGCTCTGAAGTGGCAGCCAGTATCCTCCCAGCCAAACCTTAGATTTAGGGACTAAGCCTAAGATTTATCAATGTTCTTTATAGCACTCTGAAGAGGGGGTACTCAGAAGAGGGTAAAGAGTAGGATTGCTCTATTTGGCACATACAATATTTAATGCATCTCATTCCTATACAATATCCAATTCATTACATGATAATGATAGCATTTATCATCTCAAAATTCACCAAACCAATTCCTCCAAAAAAGGGTTATCTTTAGAAGTAATATTTGCATTTAGGAGTAGTTATTATCCTTACATATAATTATCTGCATTTAGGAGTAGTTGTTAGAAACACCACTTATATTATCATTTCAAACTAAGGCTGTTAGTAGTAGACTAGAATTTGTCTAAGGACCACTTACCTTGCTTCTCTGTGGGATCGATAAACGGGACTCCATTAGAGCCCTATATTACTTGATATGATACATATACTTGTGTTGGATCATTGTAACTTTATAAAAATTATTATATATCTATTGTTCATAAATTCTTGCATATAAAAAAAGTCGCATCAAGTTTTTGGCGCCGTTGCCAGAGAAGCTTCGATAAGAATTTTTGGAGAATTTTAGTTGAAGTAACTAGGCTTAGAATTGGAAAATTTTAGTGTCTTAAAATTATTTTTGTGTGAAAAGTGTTTTGTTGTATGAAAAAGTGTTGTGAAAAAGCTGTTTGTGTGAAAAATAATGTGTTTGTGAAAATGTTTTGTTGTGTTGAATATATTTTTCATTTTATTTATTTTATTGTTAATGTATTGTTTATTGTGTTACGTATGCAAAACAAAGGATCTGTAGGACTTGTGTCTTATGATCCCGAATTAGAAAAATGGAAAAAAATAAAAAGAAAACAGAAAGGACTTGAAAAACTAGAAATGGAAATGGAAAATATTCAAAATAATAACTTGAAAATCATCATAAATCATTGAGGGATTATGTAAATCCTATGACAGATAAAATTCACTCAAGTATACAAAACCCTATCGTAGAAGCTGACTCGTTTGAACTAAATCCAGCGATTATCCAACATGTGCAGAACAACTAATTTGGGGGAACTCTTTTGGAGGATCCCTATTTACACTTATCTAGTTTTCTAGCACTTTGTGCTACATTTCGTTAGAAGGCATGTCAGATGATACTGTTAGGTTAAGGCTTTTTCCTTTTTAACTAAGGGATAAGGCTAAAATGTGGTTATACTCATTAGCACCTAGTTCTATTAAAAATTGGGAGGAGTTAACTCAGAAATTCCTAGCTAAGTATTTTTCACCTTCAAGGACTACTCAACTTAGAAACGATATTATCTCATTTTGTCAGTATGAAGGGGAATCAATATACGAAGCTTGGAAAAGATTTAAGGAACTCCTAAGAAAGTGTCCACATCATGCTCTGTCAGATTGGTTAATCATTCAAATCTTTTATAATGGGTTAGTAGGATCCATTAGGTCAATTATTGATGCTGTTGTTGGTGGTTCAGTAATGTCAAAAACATTTGATGAAGCGTATGCATTAATTGAAGAAATGGCTACAAATGAATTTCAATGACCCTCTGCAAGGGTAAATCATAAATATGTAGCCAATGTTCATGATACTGATGCGATTATAATTCTTGCATCTCAGGTTGCTGCAATATCAAGGAAGTTGGAACAATTTAGAATGAACCAACCTCAATTTACTCCTATAAGTGAAGAAAGTTCATTAGGGCGTACGATTAATTCCTACTTATTATATGAGACTTTAAATACCATAAACAACCCATATTCTAACTTCTACAACCCATGTTGGAAGAACCATCCTAATTTTAACTGGAATCATACAACTGAGGGTGAAAACCAACAATGGGAAAACAATCATGCAAATCCTTATGGAAGTTGGAATAGGCAGAGTAACACGAGATATAGGCCTTCACATCCGCTGGACTCTAATATTGATCAACAATTTGAGGATAAGAAGATGTCTATAGACAAAGTAGTATTGCAAATGGGAAACCAGTTGAAAAGTTAAAATGCTGCGATTAGAAACATAGAGAATCAACTGGGAGAAATTGCTAATTCACTTAGCAATAGACCCAAAGGAACACTTTTTAGCAACATTGAGATCAAACCTAAAGAGAACACTAACGAACAACTATTCCTTGTTACTGGACAAACTATGATAGATGTGCAAAAAGGAGAGTTGATTATGAATATTAATGACCAGGAAGTCACTTTTGATGTGTTGAAGACTATGAAATTTCCAGTTGAGAAAAAAAATGATGAATGTTTTTGGATGGATGAAATTGATTATCTAAGTAAAGACCATTTCCAAGAAAGTTTTGAGAGTAAGATAACAGATGAGGTCCAAATGGATTTTCATGATGAGTTGAAAACGTTATCTAAAGAAGACTGTATATATGTTCAAGAGAGGTGTGAAATGATGGAAGCTGTCAAAAATAGTGAACTTTTAGTTCCATCTATTGAAAAATCTCATGAACTTAAGATGGATGTACCCCATACAATTTTAAAGCCTACCTATTTAAGGAATTCATCTACACTACCAGTCTTTATATCTTCATATTCAACTCAATTACAAGAAAATCCTGAATTGAATGATGAACAAGAAAAAATTATTAAACTAGGACTTGAAAGAGAATTATAGGATAAATTTTGAAAGAACTTTGAGTTGAGAAAAGAGGATAAGGATATTGAAAGACCATTGGAAGAAATTTCTAAGGAATTAGAAAAACATATTTCCCCAACTAAGATAGATCCTCCATCATTTAATAATTATAAAGGGGAAGAACTGGATGATAACTTGAAACAGAAGAGTGACATAGAAGAATTTGATCCTGAATCTGAATTATCTAGAGAAAATCTGATCCAAAATTTGGGAGATCTTGAATTATCTTATAGAGATCCATTTCTTATAGATTTCAAGGATTATATTAATATGCAAATTCAAAAACAAATAGAAGAATATTGGATCTAGAAAGAAAAATGAGGAACAATGATATAAATCCATCTGAAAAGGAAGAGCTGAATAAAAAATTATAATTTGAGGATTTTGTAGGAATTCCTGGATCTGAAAAGGATTGGGTGATTGATCGAAGATTACTTAATTGGAATTTTGATCCAGGAGGAGTCATTTGTCGGGCCCGCGACGTTAAAACTAAGCGCTTTAAGGGAGGCAACCCATAGTTATCAGTGTGCTTTGATTTAATATGCTTGAGAGTCATGATTGTTAGTGTTGTATTGTGTTTGCTTTAGTGTGGATTGATCAGTTTGATTGTTGATTCGTAGATGTTTGGATTATTAGTTATTTGATTTGATCTTTGTGTGTCATGAGGGGGGTGATTCCTTAACTTCTTATTATGGTTAGACTTGTATGTTCACTTGTAGTAGTTGGATTGATGAATCCACTATGACTTGGGTCTCAATCGGACTTGAATTTTACATGAGACATCATGAATTTTAACAGTGTTAGATCCATCTTAATTTTGTTACTTCTTTTCTCTAACTTTTTTTTCATTTGGAAGGAATCGCGAACCTATTTGATGAATAACATTAGGATGATCTTACACTACAATATGTAACTGTTAGAGGTGCTTAATTATAGTGATTAGATGATGCCTGAGATTGGTGTCCGAAAACAAATTTATTAGGATAATCTAATCTTTGGGATTATAATCTATAAAATCATTTAAAAGTACCTAATTTATTAGTATAGTGATTGCATTAGAAATTAGAAGTAAATTAGTGAGATGTGATGAGTTAATGGCAGAATTGACCCCATTTGTCTTATGTGTGTTTATGTTTGTGTTACAATTTTATATAATAATTGAAGAACATTTTTATATTCTCTTGCTGATACCTGCTATGCTAATTAAACTTTTATTTAGTGAATTTCATTCTGGCAGATTAGTTTAGATTTACTTTCTGCTGCATATTGTTATGACCTAATGAATACTTGGGTAGATGATTTTGATAGCCATTTGTGGTCGATAGAATTTCTGAAATATTTTTTTTCTTGCTTATATTTTCTGTACTGAATTCTATATATGTTAAAAGTAAAGTTTTGGGGTAGAAAGAAAAATAAAATTTTAAAGTGAAAATACTTCCTTTTAGTGTAATTTTATTGCAAGCATGTTTTAGGTTAGATTTACTTTCTCCTAAAGTCATTCTATCCTGATTATGCATGTATATGAATTTGATAGGATGGTGTAGTAGTAAGTAGATTCAACCTTTACTTTTTCTTCCTGCTACATTTTATGGAATTAATTGCAAAATATTTTAAAATTTAAGTTTTGGGGAAGAAAAATTTTTAAAATGTAACTTTATTTGTCCTCAGTAGCCTGTATGTAATTTGATATCACTTTTAAAATAACTTGTGGTATGTGGTGTTACCTTTAGGTTACTATAATTTTGATTTTAGGAATGTTAGAAAAATAACTTAGTTGAAATCCTATGTGAAGAAACTATTCTAGAGTTAAGATATTTTGTAGGAAACATTGGGAAAATGATTTTTCTATTTATGGTACAAAGGAATTGAATATTTGAAAAGCTAAAATTCTTAGATTTATAATTAATGAGAATTGAGCCTTTATTGAAAACCTTTTTCGAACTAATACTTACACTCATAAAAAGTGAGGGAAAGTTTTGAGTTTTGGATTTTAGAGAGAGGATAGTAAAATTCAAAACTATTAAAGGCCTATCCATATATAGTAATCCTCACATAAAAAAAGAGTGAAAAAAAGGGATTAAAAATGATCCCGAAAGAAAAAAAAAGTGAAAAAAGTGAAAAAAAATGGATTGAAAATGATCCCGAAAGAAAAGAAAAAAAAGAAAAAAAGTGAAGAGAAGCTTGAGGAAAAGCCTAATCAAAAATTAGTTTCACTTGAATTTTTTAAATGAAAATGCTTAAAAACAATCCTAAGCTTATTCATATTTCAAAAGTAATTGGTTAAATTGGTATAGATAAGGTTCTTAAATTCTATTTTTATACGTTCTTTGAATCTTTAGTTTGACAAGTTTCAATAACTTTTGAAGTAAATAGAAAATTAGGATTCCTAAATTGAATATGAGATATTCTTACGCTCTAGTCCTCGGTTGATTTGCTAGAATTTATCCTATGTTATACTATAATATTTCTGAGTTGAAATTATAGGAAACTCTATTGAAACCCACAAGCACAAGTCAACATATTTGGTTTTTAAAGTTATAGTGTTACTTGATGACAAGTAATAGTTAAGTTTGGGGGATTTTGATGCACAAAAAATATATACTGTTTTTAGTATATAATTTTACTCATTTTTTGTGATATTATACTTTAAAAGAAGGTATTTTTCATAATTTATTGCATGTATGATGATTTTAGGTGATTCAATCAAAAAGAAGCAAAAACGGTGCAATTTGGAGCAAAAACGAGCAAGAAAACAAATTTTGGGTTGACACATTTTGATAAATCTTTCTATGCTTAATCTCTTTTACACTTCTTGTATATTTTTGAATGAGATTACTCTTTAAATAAATGTTGTTTTTATGATTATTTTGTAGGGCTATCTGTTAGGAACGCAACGCAACTGAAATAAGGCAAATCAGAGCTGAAACGGAGTCAAATGGAGCAAAATGGTGGAGCTGCGCAAAATGGGAGCTGGGGGCGCCCAAATCGGCGCCGACTGCACCAGAAACCCAAGAACACAAAAAAGAGGGCTTTGGCAGCGCTCTATTCAGTGTCGATGGCGGCCAAGACGATCTGGATGAGAAATTGAGCGTTTATTAGCCATATACATCGAATCTGGAGTCTTTTTGGAAGGTTTCTTCATGCACCTCTTGTGAAATTCGTCCATACACTATATTAAACCGAATTTGAATCCAAAAAATGGGGAGATGATAGGAAAAATGTGGATAATGTTGATGATCTTAGAATAGGAGTATAAATGTAGATTTCTACCTTTTTGGAGAGATTGGTGAGGGGATTTTGAGAGAATCTGTAAGAGAATGTTCTAGCATTGCATGGATCGGCGGGAGACTTTGTGGGAGAGATTTTCATCTTTCTTTCAAGGGGAAAAAGCTAAGTATTGTGTTCTTCATTATCTTATGATTTTGTAAACACTTATTTTGTGGATTTGCTTTAAAATGAAGTTTACCGTTGTGTTTTCGTCGTGCTTTGCGATGTCTTTCTGTTACTCTTTCTTCTTATTTGGAAATAGTGGCATAAGAAGATTATGTCATTATTTTCACTCTACTTTTCTTTTGCAATGATTAGGATTCATGTTTAGGATATTGGGATGCTTGCTAAAAGATGTTTTAATTATAAATGTGATGGTTTTTACTTGCACTTCATTTACATTACAAAAATGACCCGTTTTATTGTTAAAATTTGTTGTAATTGCATTTTCTCAAAAGGGCTGTGTAATTCTCAACAAAGTTGAACCGCGTTCAATGTCCATGAATGAGTTACGTAGTTCATGGTGATTGAGTATAAATAAATAGGGAAATATGGTTTCATGAGCGTCAAATTGGAGGTTTTAGGGTGACAATCTGAGACCCCCAATTTGGTCCTAAAGTTTGGTAACTAAAGCTAGGGTTAGCCTTCAGGTGAAAGAAAGTGGGAGCTCTGAAGTGGCAGTCATTATCCTCCCAGCCTAACCTTGGATTTAGGGACTAAACCTAGAATTTGTCAATGTTTTTATAGCACTCTGAAGAGGGGGTACTCGGAAGAGGGTAAAGAATAGGATTATTCCTATTTGGCACATACAATATTTAATGCATCTCATTCCTATACATTATCCAATTCGTTACATGAGAAAAGTAGTTTTTATTATCTCAAAATTCACCAAACTAATTCCTCCAAAAAGGGTTATCTTTAGGAGTAATATTTGCATTTAGGAGTAGTTATTATCCTTACATATAATTATCTGCATTTAGGAGTAGTTGTTAGAAATACCACTTATATCATCATTCCAAACTAAGGTTGTTAGTAGTAGACTAGAATTTAACTAAGGGCCACTTACCTCGCTTCCTTGTGGGATCGATAAATGAGACTCTATTAAAGCCCTGTATTACTTGATACGATACGTATACTTGCGTTGGATCATTATGACTTTATAAAAATTATTACATATCTATTGTTCATAAATCCTTGCATATCAAAAAAAGTTGCATCATGTATTTTGTTTGTTAGTGTAGAACTTATTCCAAAAACTATTAAAAAGGTTTAAAACACTATTAAAATCCACTATTTAATTTCATGCTTAACTTTTTAATTTACTACCATATATTTTAGTTGTGAATTTCTATTTAAGTATGTGTGAATTTGCTTTTATTGCCTCCGCTACTTTAGAAGTCTTTTGAATTTATTTTATATAAAATGTGAAGTTAAAATTTGATCTAGTTGTTTTTACTCCTATTTTTAATTGTTATACTTACATATTTAAGATATACAAATTTTTGCAAGCATGATACTTATGGTTTTTAATTCCTACCTATGCTTAAATGTTTTATCATAACAAACACTTTAAAGTTTGGGGGGAGATGAAAGATAATTTTCAAAAACTTAAATTTTATTTGTTCTCAAATATACTAAAAATAAATTGGATTTTGATTGAAAAATGGTTGTGTATAAAGTTATATTATGGAAGTAAAATTTTGAATATAGAAATGAGTAAGAGAATTCAGTTAAACTCTATACTAACGATGAAAATTTAAAGTTAAAAATTTCTTAGTGAAGAAATGATAAATATTTTGTAACTATCTTTAGTAGGAAAAATTGTATTTTTAGAAAAATAGAAGGATTAGACTTTTATTTTTAATACTTAAAATTATTTTATTAAAAATAATTTTTAAAACTATTACTATATTTCTAAATAAAAGATATATATCTACCATATGCTTTAGGAAGGGAAGGGTGGAATTCAAAATTATCAAAGACCTATCCAGATAGAGTAATTTTTGCGTACAAAAAAAAGAAAAGAAAAGTAAAAAAATAGTATGTGAAAAAGGAAGAAGAGGCTTGAGGATTTAAGTGTTTAATTAAAAGTTAGTTCCACACTTCATCTTTCTAGAGCATAAGATTTGAGAAAATCTTAAAGTTTATAAATATAATATAGTTTGTATCATTGTTTTTAATAAAGAATTTTAAATAAAGAAAATAAAATGCCTAAATCCTATATTTTGAAAAATCTACAAGTATTTCTAAATAAGATAGGAACTCATATTTTTTATAAACCTTCACCTAAGAGATTTATAAACTTTAAATTGGTCTCATTTACTAAAGTTTTTTTCTAAATTGAACTACTACATTTCTAGAACAAAATTTTAGAAACTCCTAAAGAAACTCATCCATATAATTTGCTTGTATGATTTTATATGATTATAGTGTCACTTGAAGACAAGTAACATTTTAAGTTTGGAGGATTTTGATACACCTAAAATATATAGTATTTTATACATATTTTTATACCTAATTTTGATGACATTGCACTTTAATGGAAGGTATTTTGTGTATTTTTCTTGCAAATATGATTAAATGGATGAATGTGATGAAATGAGTGAAAAATGATCAAATTTAGAGCAAAATGAAGAAAGGTGCAAAATTGATCTGTGGCGGCTAAGCGCCCAGTTGGCTCTTACGCTCCAGAGCCTCACGACTAAGTGCCCAGACCTGGAGCTTACACGCTAGAAGCCTTGTGGCTAAGCGCCGAGACACCGCGCTTACATGCGGAAGTCACTTTAGAGAAGTTAGTTAATTTTTTACACCATTTTGAAGTGTGTTTGAGGCATCTCTTGATATAAACGTGGGTAACTTCCTATTGGCACCAAAATTAATTTAAATTACTCTTGAATGGATGCATATCTTGGAGGATTCATTGAATCTGGACATAATATGAAGAGACATGAAGGAATATATTGGAAAAATTATATAAAGAAGACTTGAAGATCAAAAATTGGTTGTTGTTGGAGGGTGTGTGGTTTATGTTTATTGTGTAGGAGAGTTCTTTATCTTTGTTATTACATTTGGTTTTAAATTAAGACTTCTCGTGTTTTCACTATGATTGTATTTTCTTCATGAATTTTGAGTAGTTTTCATTATCCTTTTTCTTAAAATGGTGAAGTAATTAAGATATGGATGAATGTTGTATGAAGTATAGGAAATTAATGTCGATAAGTTGTGATGATTCAAAACCTTGTACTTCATTTACTTCTTGATTTTGCCAATTAAGATGTTAATATAAGTTGTGAGAACATGTAAGAACCGGTATGGTATTGTCTTAGTCAATAATTAGTAAGAATCACATGAGATTATATGGGTGAGAATGTAGTCCATATGATTGAGTACAAATAAATAAGGAGATATACTTTGATGGGTGTAGAAATAGAGGACTTTAGAGTGACAGACTAAAGCCCCCAATTTAATTTATTGTTTTATGTCATGATACTTGATGTTAGCTCCCAGGTGGAGGGAGAAGAGGAAACTCTAGAGTGAGAGCTATTATCTTTTCTGCCTAGCCCATCTTCAAGATTATTAAAACATTAGATTAACATATATTCTTTATAGCATCTCTAGTAAGGGTAAAGAATATAATTGCTCTTATTTGACACAATAATCCACTTTAAAAATACTCATTTTTATGCCTTATTTATGATTCAATTTTTAAGGATATTATGCTTTAACGAAAGGTATTTTTATGTTTTTGGATGTAGGTGATAAAAAAAGAGTTCAAGAAGGAAAAATGAGCAAATATGGAGTTAAAAGAATAAAGTTGTCTAAATTGTAGGCCTGGCGCCAAAATCTGGCACTTAAGCGCCAGTTCGATACAGACGCAGACAAGATTTTTAATGACTTTGGGCAGTTATTTTGACGGTGTTAAGTGGTTATTAGAGCTTCTAGAAGACTGTAAGTTACTCCTAATATATAGAACATGTGATACAATGCATCTTGACGCAGGGAAACTGTTTTAATCGCTAAGAGGTGCGACCCAAAGTGAAGAGGTGTGAAGACCTGATCAAGGAGTCCGGCGCCTAGGCGCGACAGTTACCTTCTAGAAGATACATTGTATTTGGACAAATTTTGAAGAGGTGACTTAAGCAACCCCTAGTCAAATTCAGAGCTCTATAAATAGGAGCCCATTCTACAGAGAAAATCGCACCCTATAGTCTCTTTCACCCCTTCTAGCATCTTTAGTCCCCAAGCACTATATAGCCATCCAATTATTTTAGGGAGCCACCTTCTTTATTATTTAGTGAGTTTATTTGAGTGTTAAGTGTGAGATTATTAGTGTTGTTGTTGTTGAAATCTTTCATCATTTCATCAGAGTTAGTAGGAGTTAGCGGATCACTTGAAGGAACATTCCAGATAAGTATTTGTAACTTGGTTCAAAGTTTTATAAATATATTTTGTAGTGTGAATTTAATGTTTCTGAGTAGTTAGATTTCTTTCTCCTTTCAACTATGAGAAGATAATAAAATAATTAAACTTTGATGGAGAATTTAACTTAAAATATTTTTCAAAATTGTGATGATATTAATATCTCATCTTAGTTTACTTTTTAAACTGGTCATTTAAATTGTTAAAACTTATTGAAGAATTTTGAGATCTATCCGGAGATGAGTTCTTAACTAGTACACATGAATACTTAGGTAATCGCAGGCTATACGCGAGTTATTTAAGGTGAAGTGCAAATAAATAGGAAGATATGATTTATTGGGCGTAGAATTCATTAGTTTTTAGAGTGACAGACTAAATTCTAATAATTTGGTTTATAGAAAGAGAACGAGTCACTGGTAGGGCCGACCATAGCCACCCTTGGACATCTAGTAGTGCGAGCCTAAATTAACTCATTCTACTAATAAAACATCCTGAAATGATCTATAGATTTGTCAATGTTCTTTATGCCTGAACCAAAGGGTAAAGAATAAGAATGTTTCTATTTGGCACAATACCATAATCTAAATTCTCCATAAATGGTAATTATTCTAAAAATCTTGGATTAGTTGAAAAGGAGAAAGTTGTTGTATTTATACCTGCATTAATATTTATTTTAGTGTTACTTACTTACATTTAGTATAAATTTCATTAAATCTAAAATCAAAACTTTTAAAAGAAATAAAAATAAAAATTATTTTTAATTTGAAAAATCTAAAAATATTACTTTTATTCTAAAAATCTTCCCTGTGGGATCGATAATCAGGACTCCACTAGAGTCTTGTATTACTTGATACGATACGTATACTTGCGTTTGAAATTGTGACTTTTACAAATTATAATAATATAAGTATAAATTCATAAAATCTTTCATAAGTAAAATCACATCAAGTGTTTGACGCCACTGTGAGTGATTAAATCTTCTAACAGAGGTATCAAATTCTTGCATTTAAAAGTATATATAAGCCACTTTAGGCTAAGTTACGCATCCTGGTATTCACACAACACATTTTAGATACTTCCAGAATATGATTACATAACTTGATACCGATTCATAATAAGGAAAAAGATATTGTTTACTTTCATTTCAAATTATAAAAATTATAAAAAAGATTCAAGCTTCATTACTAGAATATTATCTTTAGTTTGGGTAAGATCTTTCTTAAAAAGTAAAAATTTATTTTTTTGTTTTCTTTCTTTTAATTTTTTAAACATTTTTCTCTATGGGTTCGATATCTCGGGGCTTAATCAGAAAGTCCTATATTACTTAATAATTATACGTATACTTGCGTTGAATCCCATTTTATAATAATAATAATTAAAACTCTTATTTACATTGACATCAAGTTTTTGGCGTCGTTGTAAAGAAAGAGATATCATTAAAAAGAAGTATAAAGTCATATATAAAACGTAAGCATAAATATCAGGGATCAGTTACCCTTCTCTTATTTTTACATTATGAAAGAAATCCAAAGTAAAATTTGAAGCTTGGGAGGAGCTATTACAGCCACTGAAGCCTATCGATAAGGTTAATTTGGATGTATATTGAAAGCACGCTACACTTGGATCTAAAGGTCGATCTTCAGATATTCCTTCTACTTCTACCTTTAGTGTTGCTGCTCACCTCCTTCTATTTTGGAAGAACTTTGTGATCGCTTTATGGAGCATCAATTTGTTATCTTTTTGATGCAGTGTCATCTGTAAGAGAATGAAGATCACTGGGATCATTTAGAACAATATCTGAAATGGTAGAGTGATTATGAGGCTAGTTTTAATACTTCCCTAGTGAGCTTTCTGAAGGAACATTAGATTGTAGAGTTTCCTACGTATCCTCGTTATCCTATGTTTGAACACCATAAGGCTATGGATGAGGCTATGAATGAGGATGATGATGATGAGAATGACGAGTTATTTTGATTATGTTTGTATTTTCTATCCCTAGTTGTTACTGACTTTTAGTTATGTTATTGTATTGGACATTATGTTATTCATGCTAAGTGCTGATGTAGATTCTAGACTTTTTAATTGCTATTGCACTACTGTTTACTTTTACTCCTAATCATATAAATGTTTCCTGTGTGTTAGAGTAGTCCTTTTACTTTGAAATTATCATGCTATACATGTTAATTTGAGATTTACTTACTGCTACACACACCAGCTTTCACTACTTGTACATGTACTATTTTTATGTTTTAAACCCTGTGATAGATAACAATTCTTGTAAAATTTTCTCTCTTCATACTTATTTTGTACTAACATTTTTAAAACTGTTTAAAAACATAAGTTTGGGGAGGTAGAAAACCTTTTAAAAATTATGCTTTATTTCTCTTCAATAAACTATATTTAAAAATTATAACCTAGGGTATCGGGTGATATCTTTATATAACTATATTTTTTATTCTATGAATGTTATAGCAGACTTAAGTTAAAATTTTTATTAATAAGGGATAATTATATATTTAAGATATTTGGTACGAAAGAATAAGGATATGATTTTACTATTTATAGTGGAAAAAGTATATTTTTGAAATACCAGAAATTTTAGATTTACACTCCAAAAAAAATTGATACTCTATGAAAAAACTTTTTTTACACTAACACATACTATTTAGTAATGAAATGTGATAAGTTTTTAACTTTCGGATGAGAATATTGAAGTTTAAAATCATTAAAGACTATCAAGATATAGTAATCTTCACATATATAAAAAAAAGTAGGGTTAAAGATCCTGAAAAAAAATTAAAATAAAGAAAAAAAGAAAAGTAGAAAGTAAAGCAAAAAAGAAAATATGTGAGGATAAGCTTAAGGAAATGCCTCATTAAAAATTAGCTTCACTTGAATCATCTTAAAGGAAGAAACTTAATTATACTTCTAAGCTTATAATCAATTTCAAAAGTATCAATCAAATCTTTACTAATAGAGTTCTCATATAATTCTATGTTTTAATTCCTCTTGGATTCCTAAGTATGAAAAATTATAATTATTTTTGAAATGAATAGAAAATCAGAATTCCTAACTTAATTATTAGATACTCTTATACCCTAGTTCTGTCTTGAGTTATTAAAAAAAAAATCTTAAGTTTCACTATCACATTTATGAGTAAAAACTATAAGAATATTTAATAAAACCCACTACCATATGTTAAATCATTTGATTTATAAAATAAATTAGTTACTTGAGGACAAGTAACATTTAAGTTTAGGGGAATTGAAGCACCTAAAAATAAGCTAATTTTTATATACATTTTAAGCTCATTTTTAATGATATTGCACTTTAATGGAAGGTATTTTTCATGTTTTTGATTTCAGGTAAAAGAGATGAAATTTTGGAGAAAAAAGAGTGAAAAATGAGAAAAAATGGAGCAAAAATGGAGCGAAATGGAGCAATGAGCTGAATTCTCAACCGACGCCTAGGTTTCAGCTTCTGGAGCGTAAGCGCCAGTCAGTTATGGTGTGCTTCTAGAAGGGTGGCCCATAGTTAGGCGCCTAAGCCAGAATATCTTTTTTTCCCAAAATTCATTGAATTTAAATGAATTTTGAAGGGGCATCTAAAGTGACCCTCGGGGATTTCGAGAGTTATATTAAAGGAAACATTTTAAGATGTAAAGAGGCGCGGTTGTGAGGAGGGCAGTTGAATTATGTGAGAGTGTGTGTTTGTGTGGAGTTTGATCTTGGTTGGTGTGGAGAGTCTTTACAAGTCTTGTGTGTGTCAAGGTGTGTCCATTGGATTTAGAATTTTCTACAAGGAACTTGATCCACTTTAAAATGTGTTACTTTTATATATACATTTTATACTCAATTTTTAGGATATTGTGCTTTAATGAAAGGTATTTTGTATGTTTTTTAATATAGGTGCAAGAAAAGGAGTTTAAGTGCAAAAGGTGCAAACGGTGCAAAAAGATGTCAAATGGAGCAAACTGCGACCTCACACCTAGGTGCTAGATCTGGCACTTACGTGCCAGGTAGTTACACTACTCTTCTAGAAGGCTGGTGTGCGGCTTATTTTTATAGGTTATGTGTTGTATTTTGAAAAGGGGTCGCCAACAGAAGTTTTCGGCGGATTTTAGATTTTAAATTTAATTTATATATATATATATATATATATATATATATATATATATATATATATAATTTGGAAAGTAGCATTTTGATTTTTGAAAGTGATTTTAAGTTTGAAAATTTTAAAATATGAAATCAAACTGATCTCACACCTCAAAAGGTTTATATAAACAAGCACCACATCACAAACTATGTATCTATCCCGAGGAATAGGCACGATGTTCGATAATGGGGCTCGATTAAATAAACTAATAGATTTGTGATATTTGTTTGGTCTGCGAACCGATTTTATAAGTCGAAAAGTTCCCCTACTTGATATAAAGGAAAGCAGGGTTTATATTATACGGGTTCTTAAAGTTCCATATAAGGGCAAGCCTTTATAGTTAATTACATCTTAAATGACGGGAGTCATTTAAGAAAACTCTCGATAAAGATCAGTGGTTTCGCTTTCAAGAATTTTAAAGTTTAAGCGTTCAAAGGAATTGATTTTTGAAATTTCAAAAGGGATTGGATCAAATGTAGAACAGTTATTTTGAGAGTCCAAAGGAAGAGAAGTAGGGGATGTCAAGGACCCGAAGTGAACTTCAGTGACTTCCCGACTATCCTATTGTTTGGTTTCAATTTGAGAGTTTATTTAATTTTTCAATCCTGCCAATTTTAATTAATTAGAACTTATACTTGTATGATATAACCAAACAAATAGCCTCGAAAATGTGAGGGTTTATGTCGTACCAAACGACTACCTCGTAGTCCTAAGACCAGTTAGGGCTTAAATTGCATAACATGATTATGCAAATGCCTAAAGACAAGTTGAGGATTTATGTTGCACTAGGAAAACTACCTCGAAATCCTATGGCTTGGTTATTTAATTCTAAGGAAAGGTTAAGCTGATGAAGACTTGTTTTGCTGTTGAAGATGGTCGTGCTGCCCATTGTGCTTGCACCAAGCTCCTTGTTGTTGCAGAAGGTTTAGTTTTAGTAGTGAAAATCAGGGGGTGAGAAAAGTGTTTTGGTTTGGAGAGGTTGAAAATTAAGATGGCTTAATGTTTTAATTAAACAAATCTTAATGTTGATTAAGCAGAACCGGTTAAGATCTCACGGTTCCATCATCCCAGCACCACTATTTTCATCGGATTCACTTAGTCCAAATGAATTTGTTAAACTCAACTGAATAAGTTCCACACTTTCATTTAAACTGTGGGAAATCTCGTTAGCAACATGTGGGTTACATCATTCGAGGGATTCCCGATCATCCAACGAGACGTTTTAATTTTAGTTATAATTGCAGTTTTGTTTTGTTGGTGATTAAATTTTGAGTTGTTTAAACATGCTGGGTTCGATCATTTTCTTGAATTTATAAATGCGGGAAAGTAAGACATTTAATAAATTGCAGAATGTAAAACGCAATAAACTTAAATACGTACCTGGTGGGCACTTCCATCATTTTCATTTGCACTTAAAATACATGTTAGGGCATTTATATATTTTCAACAAATACCTAGGTAAAGCTAAGGGAAGGTTCTGGTTATCTACCAAGCCCTATGATGTCTAGGTTGAAGTCCTAGTCGACAACCAAGTCCTATGACATCTAAGCTAGAATCTTGGTTGTCTATCGAGACCTATGATGTCTAGATTTTTGTGTTTTGGTTAAAGATGATTTTCTTCATTAAAGAACAATGAAGCATCATTGTTCTTTTAAAACATTCCATCAAGTTAGGGAAGTTCTTAGAACTTAACTCTGAACATCTTCCTAAAAATTTTAAGGATTATTTTGAGTTCAGTTAGTTTCATTGTGGTAATGAATCAATCACCCAGGTTACTCAGAGCTCTAGTCTTGTTTGACTCTTGCTCAGTGAATTTGGATGTTTGATTATCCTATGAGTAAGGTGACATTTCATTTGAGGCTTCATTTAAAAGTTACAATAATAAAAGGCATTTAGGGACAAGTTAGTTCATTAAAGAACCTATTCATCCTTGGTTTGAAGTTTGAGTTAATAGTTTATAGTGATTTAATTTAGCTATAAGGTTTTGGTTGATCTTTTTCAAATGTTTTAAATTATTTTAAGTTGGGAAAGTGTTCAAGTTGTTCAATTCAGTTAAATTTTAATATTTTAAGTGGTCTTTAACATTTTAGATTAATTTTAAATATTTTAAACTGATTTAATTTAATTATAATATTTTAATTATAAATTGTTCCAAATTAACCGTAATGTTTCAAATTTGTCTTAATTCAAGTTTTAAACAATTTCAGATTAGTTTTGATATCTTAATTTTTTTTTAATTTGATTTTCTTACTTCTAATTGATTTTAATGTTTTAAGTTTTAGTTTGATTATAAATTTTTAAGATTATCTCCTTTTTTTATTAGTTTTAATTATCATTTTTTTAGGGTTTCATTAATTGATGTTTAAATAATGTTTGAATCAATCCATTTATTATGATTTCAATTTAAAGAATTAGAATCTTCCTATACTACATCCCTTAATCTTAATAATTCATGCCTTAAGTAATCTTTCAAGGCTTAATTTCAAATTTGGCTATGTTATTTAAATTCATTTAATGGGTTAAACCATTTCCAATTAACTTCAAAATTTTTATGGGGGTTCCTATTATCCTATGGAACAGTGGATGATTGATTTTGAGTTATTTCCATTTTTAATTTGTTCTAATTAATTCAAAATTAGTTTGAGGTCAAGTGAGCAATTAGAGTTATTTTTAATGTTTTAGCTTATGAAATAATTTTCCTAAGTTCCTCTGGTCATAGGGAACCTATCCTAATTTTCCTAGAATTTTGCAAGCAATATGCTAATTATTGGAACTAAAATATCAAAACAGGCATAAAAACTTTAAAAAATAGATATCTTGTCATATGGACCTTCTCTGACTTTGAATAAATCAGGGAATGTTCCTAATGACAGAGGGAACAAAAGCCCCATAGTCCCAAGTCATGCTGAATTGTGTGTGTGAGTGGAGAATTGTTTTAAGGTTTACTGTATTTAGTTAATTTAAAAATAAATACTAAGTAAATAATTTTGAATTTCTTCCACATCATTCTCCTCTGTTCACTGAGCAAGAGGGTATTTTTAAATTATTTTTATGATTTTTCTATGTAAAGTTATGAGTTTTTGAAGTTTCTAGTATTTAAATAATTCAGAAAATAAGATTTTCATACTTAAACCAGTCAGCACCACCTCAACCTACGGCGGCTTCGAAAGCACACGCGGCTTCTCCTGGTTGGGTGTCGCCTTCTAAGTCAGCGCCACGCGTCTCAGCGGTTCAGTCTCATCTCCTCATCTGGTGTGATTCTGGCCGTCCATTCGTTGCACGCGCGATCCAACGGTTGTTGGTCATCGTCTCCGTCAAGTTCAACTCGAGAGTCGTCCACACAAAAACCCTAAGATCTCCCTCATTTCTCAAACAAATCACACGAGGTTTGTTTCTACATGCTCTTCTAAGCTAAACGAACACATCCATATGGCTAACCCATATCAAAATTAAGCCAAATAAAATGGAGAATTGTTGGAAGCTCAGGAGAAAGAAGAGTTCAATATCTTGGCTCTGAGAAGTGAGGCTTCGATCAGAGTTGCTCCACACCTTCGTGGTAGTCCAAGGAAGCTAGGGATGAAGCCTCGAGCGATGAAGAATTGTCTAGATTTGAAAGTGACCATACCCGATTTGGTGTTCTAGCCGATTGAGCAAATGGGTGGCCTGGTGAGGGGGTTTTCACCGGGGAAGTTCTTCTCTTCCTCTGGTGAAGGTGTGGGAAGAGTTAATTTGGTTTTTGTTGAGTTTCAGTGGGTGTCCTGTTTTCTAGCCTAAAATTCAGCTCTGAAATTAAGCTCAATTAATGGGGATTAGGGCAGAAATGCAGTGGGGCTAAGCTTCTCTATGTTGTGGGAAGGATTGGGAGCAATTTGGGAGGGTTTCTTGGAGAAAAATTTTAGCACCCTTCTTTGGCCGAGAGAGGATGCTTATATGGCCAGGGCCATTGGGCTGAACTGGGGGTCAATTGCAGGGTGAATTCAGTTGCTTAAGTGGAGGGAAGAAGGGCTCCAGTGGCAATTTTGGCTGAGGTGGCCAATTGGTGGAGTTTGGGTGAGTTTAGCTTGGAGGTGGCTCTCGGTTTTGGTTCCCTCCGGCGACTAGGCCGGCCGGCAAGGACAAGGGAGCTGGCTCGTGAGGTCAGGTGAGCCAGAAGGAGGTTTTAATGGTGATTAATCAGATGTGGGGAGATTTGGGGTAATGCAAAAGGGATTTAGCCACTTAAGGGAAGAAATCCCCTAAAATGGAGACCCTTGGTCCATGGTTCACCTAGCTTGGGTTAGGTGGATCTGGGGTGGTTCCTAGGGTTCACTTGGTGGCTGTGGAAGGGTTGGTTTAGTCACATTTGGTTTAATTTGGCTAGGTTTGGTCATAGGTTCAATTTAGTTCATTTGGGTCAAGGTTGGGCTAACTTGGGTTTGAGCTTGAGTAGAGTCTAAATGTCTTGAGCAACATTGTGCACATGATTGTAATGAAGATTTTTTATGAAGACATGGATGGTTTTGAGTTGAATTGAGGGGTCAATTTGGTGGATTTTCATATTTTGGTTAATTTGGGTAATGTTGGATCAACTTGGGTCCAAGTTGGGCTAAGGTGGTGTTTAGACCCAATCGAATGTTTCAAATGGTCTAGGGGAATGTGGTGAAGAGTTCCCAACATCAATTGGGAGGAAATTTTAGGGTTAGGCCAATTAATTTGGTAGATTTTGGGCATGTGTTCAATTTGGGTTAAAATTGGGTATTTAGGGATTTCAAGTGGATTTAGGTTAGGCTTGGGCTTAAATTGGGACAATTGAATGTTGCATGTGTTTCATAGGAGTGTTATGGAGGATTTAGGATTGAAATTTTGTGGGAATGGGTTGACATTAAGTTAATTAGGGGATTTTGGATCATTTAAGTAAAATTGGGGATTTTGGATTTCAAGTGGAATTGAACTAAAATGTGGGCCAATTTGGGCTTGGATTTGGTTTAGATTGGTATTGGGGATATTGAATTGAAGTTTAGAATTGAATTTGATCAGCATGGGTTGATTTGGTTTGACATTGGGTCCATTTGGGCTAAAATGAGCCAAGTTGGGATTTTGGGTTGCAAGTGGGTTAATTTGGCAAAATTGGGTTATGGTGTAGTTGAAGAAAATGAAATTGGGAATTTTTAGGATTTTTTGGAATTTTTTGAGAATTTTTGGGATTTTGGGCTAAAAAGGGTATTTAGGGTATATGGATGTTATTTGGAGTGCATTGGGGTATTTGGTATATTTAAGAGGTGGGAATTGTTTTGAAATGGTTTTTAGGAATTTTGAGAATTTTGGGAATTTTGGGTATTTTTTGAGAAATTTTGAAGAGTTTTGGATGATTTGGTGGCTATGGGGGTAATTTAGGTAATTTTGGGTAAGTTTAGCGACCCGGGGTTAAATTTTGGAATTTTGGGAAAATGGAATTTGGTTATGGTTGAGTGGAGTGGAATAGTCTAGATTGAGCCATGGACCAAGAAAGTGCTCATTTTGAACATCTAATATGTTGTTCCTAACCCTCTTAGCCAAGGGGCTAGGGGTTTGGATCCAGCCATATGAGTGCTCTAATGAACCAGGAGTCAAGATTAGGTAAAGATGGTTTAGGGTTTAGGATGTGTGTAGGAGTGTAGTGTGTGCAAGCTTGACCTCACCAAGACCAGGCCACGCAGGGTTGTCGTAAGGCTTGAGCATCCTATAGGGACTCATCCTTGTCTTCCTGCATATTAGTCCTAACCTTCCAAGTGGTTTGGAGGTTGATGACCATCCATGTAGGATTCCAAAGAGAGTTAAGATTTGGTTTGAATTTTTAAATGGTGGGTTCCATCTCTAGTCTTCGAGGATAGTCAAGGAGAAGTTCTATGGCTAGATCCTAAGCACTAAGAGGAAAGAAAGACCTCACCAAAAATGAGGTCAATAGCTGGCACCTAGGCACTAGAATTAGTTATGACTTTTTTACATTGAATTTGGATGAATTTTGAAGAGGTATCTGAAGTAACTGATTCCTTCGATATTTATGCTTACGTTTTTGTATATAAACTGATTCTTCTCTTAATGATATTATAAAGTGATATACTACGCAAGTAATATTGTTATCAAGTAATATTATACGTATTGTTATCAAGTAATATTGGACTTTCTAATTAAGCCTCGAGATATCGAACCCATAGAGAACGTGTTAAATATAAATTTATTGTTATATTTCCTTTGGTATTGTTATATTTCCTTCCTTTTAATTCTGCTCGAGCTAATCCTTGAAACTGCAGCAGCTTTCTATGGTGTGTCTAAGCATCCTGTGGTAAGGGCAAAAGTTTGGCTGATCCTTCTTGTCTATTTCTTCCGACTTCTTTGGCTCGGGCAATCTAAACTCGGGCTTCTTCATTAAATTCTTGAACATCTTTGCTATGGCATGGTCTTTGAAGGAGTAGTTTTTACGCAGCCATTCTGACATTGTTGGAACATGCCATCCATCTGTCCTGTATGACCTCGATGCCGACTGGACGGCCGCTCTCTTGCTGCATGAGGTCGACCATACTGCTGAGGCTGGCTGTACTGAGGCGACTTGCGTGCTCTTCGTGCACTCTGCTGTCTGAATCCCCATTCGTGCGTTTTCCTTTGTCGACCATTGCCACTACGTCAGATCTCTTCTCGTATGCTTTTGCAGGCTTTGTCTTCTCTGTCTTTTATGTAGACTCCATGTCCTTGACCTCTTCTTGTAGGTTGTTGGCTTTGCTAAGTAGCTTCTCGAAGGACTTGATGGTGAGACCCTTAAGCATGAAGGCTACCGGACCATGGATACTCTTGAGTAGTTTCTCGATCGCGTGTTGTTCTTGTAGTTGAGGTTCACGTTTCATGCTTAAGTTTCTCCACCTCAGAATGTAGTCAACCAAGGTCTCGTCGGGCTTCTGCCGCTCCACCACGAGATCTTCTATAGTAACATGATGTCAGTCACCGGCAAATCTTTTCACGAACATGTTTTCCATTTCTTCAAAAGTTTTTATTGATCCACTGAGAAGTTCGACATACAAATCAAACGCTATACCTGACAGGCTACTGACAAAATAACGGAACAACAGAGCCTCACTTCCTCCTGTGTTGCAACAACTAGCTCTGAAATGTGCTATGTGCTGGCAAGGATTCCCTGTTCCGTCGAATGTCTTGAAAGTCGGGGGCACAAAGCCTTTGGGGTAAGGTACGGCATCGAACTCCTCTGAGTAGGGTCTAAGCTTTGAAACTGATGTTCCACCTTTGGACTGAGCCAAGGCCTCCCGAACTTACTGTTTGACCATCTGTTTGATGCCTTTTTCTAATGAATTCGGAGTTGGATCTCTTCTTAGTGGTTCGTCTTCATTGGCTGAAGCGACTTCTCTTCTTTCATCGGTGATGTGTATAATCTCAAGCTGATTAACCTCTGGAGATGTTGTTGGTCATGGCTGTGACTGTCCGTAGAGTGTAGCCATGGCAATCATGGTGGTGGTCATCTCCTCCATTCTCTTCTCCAGACGGCTAGTCTGTTCATCTCTTGCAGGATGGTCCTCCACAGCTCATCTGTGGTGTTCTCCTCACTATGAGCATCGCACGCAGATGACGTGGACCGAGGTTTGACCATATTAATTTCCATAAATTCTTCGTCCATGTAATCTGACAGGAAGTAATCCTCATCATCAATATCTAGCCCTCGTTGTTTGGCTAAATTAGAAATTTCTGCTCAAAGCTTTCGAACTTTATCATCAACCGTTTTCTTCTTGGTCAGTTTTAGATCTGTAGGCTTCCCTGCGCTGTCACTCTTCTCTGCAACTGATTCAGAAGCACAGCGGCAGTGGCAACGGGAATATCATACTCACAACCCATTTTTTGGTCAGCAGACCTTTCAAAATTTACTGGTACAACACCTCTTGGTAACCACACTTTCTTCTTAAAATTCGACGCCTTAAGCCGAGGTGCCTTGGCGGGGACATCGGGGTAACGAGGGGAAGTGTGCTCCCTAGTGTGTAGACCATGTACAGAGGAGAATAATCCTCTCTCATTCTTTATCTTTCGGGATTCCTTATGATCATCGGCAGCTGGTACTCTCAGACCCAGCCGGGATTTGACTGACTTGCTTATAACAGTATCATATGTAGTAGTTGTATCAACACGTTTTCCCAAATAGTGTTTGGCGGAAACTCGGATAGATCTTTCCATTTTCAGAATTTTATCCTTAATTTTAGGGGATATTGCACATCCCATCCTCTTAAGAAGCTTGGCGATATAACATCCTTCTATTTCAGACAATCTTCGTAGAAGGGTGTGAGCTCGGGTGATAAGTGTAGGCCTCTCCTTCACCTTATCACAACTGTATGACGTTGGAAGTGTAGCGGCAATCCTATGGAAGCTTTCATCTCCAGTAGTGTCAGCTAACAGATGGAACCTGCTACCTCGAAGAAGTGGAGAGGTATCCGGTAAATCGAGTTCCTCCTATTGAGGAATCTCATCAATTACTAGCAGATTTGCAACTTGTGTTCTGGCAGCCCTGCGAATCCTGCGATTGCAGTTTCTTCTTTGAGATTTGGTTGCAAAAGGAGGTCTAGAACTTGAGCTAATCTCGAAGACTGACGGCAGGGCAAGAAAGGTATCTTCAAAATCATCTTCATGCATAATTTCTTTCCCTATGGCAGATGGGAAAGTAGGTGCAGTAACGGCGAAGCCGGTGGCAGTAGAGGTAACAACTCTCCTCGGCATCGAGACGATTAACTTGACGGGGGCAGTGGTTACTTTCACCTTCTTAACAGAAGGGAAGTCTTCGTGGGATTTCATATCGAACTCAGCAGACGGCTCTTGAATTTTAGGAGTGGCAACTTTCACGACCACGAACGGGGCTTTTCCGAGTACAACTTCAAACTCATTGAAGTCGGTCCCGAACTGAATAGTTGGTGATGCAAGACGAGCCTCGCGAGAGGAGGGCAAGTTGCAAGAGAAAGTTAGCGTAGGGGTTGACATCTTTAACTGTCAAGAGAAGAATTCTGAAGGTTAGTGAGGGCTAAAAACCTTGTCATCAAAGTGCAAACCCTACGAAAAAGGTTGTTCTGTGGACTGGGGAAAATTTTGTTTCATTTTGCTATTTTATTATCTTTTTATTTCATTTTTTAGGTTTTCATATGTTTGTTAAAAGGATTTTTAAGATTTAAAGAAGAGTGGGTTAATCTGTCGAAGACAGGATTGAACTCGAGAGGTACAAAAAAGGAGATGAAGTATGAGACCCTGTTGGAGACCCCCTTTACAACATAGATTACCCTAGAGAAATTTACTCGCTGACACGCCTATTGGGGATTTGACCCCACAAAATCAAAAGGAAAACCTAGGGACTCCTGAACCCTTCTGTTTAAGAGTGACCAAACAGACGGTCCTGAAATCCAGAGGAGTTGATCACACTTTCCCAAGAAAGAAATAGGTGAAGTGTGACAACGGAAGAATTGTAATCTAGCTCATGATGGACATGAGCACATTACAGATATATGAATATAGTATGTCTTGATCTTAATAAAGAGAGAAACTAGTCCCCAGCGGAGTAGCCAGAAAACTGTCTGCCGTTTAAATCTTCTTCTTTGAAAATATGTTTTTTGGTGTTTTGTTTTGAAAAGGGTTTAATTTTATAAAATAGAAATTTTATTTAATTTAATATATATATAAATATATATATATGGATTTTGAAAGTAATATTTTAGTTTTGAAGAATATGAAATCAAACTGATCTCATATAAGTAATAGTTTAAATAATCAAGCATTTCATCACAAGACATGTATTTATCCCAAAGAATAAGTACATGGCTTGAGGTGAAGCTTGAGCAAATAAACTAAAGAATTTATGACATCTGTTTGATCTGCGAACCATTTTGACCGACAATTTGCCCTACCTAATATGAATGAATTAGATAGGTTTATATTAATTTGGGGTCTTTAAGTTTCCTATAAGGGCAAGCCCCTATAGTTAATTACATCTTAGATAACCGAAGTCACCTAAGAAAACTCTTGATATAAATCAGAAAATATTTATATTCATGACTTCCACATGTAAGGTTTTCAAAGAAAATGTGATAGTCAGAAATTCAATAGGTGAATGGCTCAAGTTTTGAAACATTTCATTTTGTTAAAATTCAAAGGAGAGAAGGCTAGGGGAAGAGCTTAGGTTCAAGAAAAATCGTGATGTCTTCCCAAACTATCCTATGGTTTGGCTTTGATTTAGGACATTTATTTGGTGTTGTATCCTGTCAATTTTACTATTTAGGACTTACATTTACTTGATACCGATCATGTGAATGGCCTGGAAGATAGGAGGATTACGTCATAATCGATGACAACCTCAGAATCCTAAAACAAGTTAGGGCTTATGTTGCACAACATGTTTGTACAAGGGCCTAAAGAAAAGGCGAGGATTTATGATGCACTAGACAAGCTACCTTGAAGTTCTATGGCTTGTTATTTTAATTTCAAAGGAATTATTTTGCTGATGTAGACAAGTTTTGTTGTTGAAGATGGCCGTGCTGCCCACTATACATGCTCCAAGCTCCTCGTCGTATCCGGTTTAGTTTAAAGAAGTTTCAATTGAAGAGAGAAGAGAAGTGTTACGTTTTGGAAATATTTAAATTAAGATGTCTTAATATTTTATTACGGGAACATTAATGTTGATTATAGCAACACCGGCTAAGATCCCACGGTTCCATCATCCCGGCATCGCTATTTTCATCGGATTCACTTAGTTCAAAAGAATTAACTAAACTTAACTTAATGAGTTTCATACTTTCATTTAGACCGGGGAAAATCCCGTTAGCAACACTTAGGTCACCTCCTCTGAGAGATTCCCGACCATCCAACAAGACGTTTTAATTTAGTTGCAATTATGATTTTTGTTTTGTTTATGATTAAATTTTGAGTTATTTTATATTTTGAATGTTGTGACGGTGAATTTTATCTTATTTTGATTTTTAATTTTAATTTTGGTCTCAGTTTTGTGGCTATCCTAAAGGTTTCAGTTTTCATGCAGGGTTACAATGTCGTTTAGCATGCAAATTTGCAAGAAGAGAAAGTACAGTAGAGTGCAGGTTAAGTAAATTGCATTAAAATAAAAGCATACCTGGTAGGTCTTCCGGTCATCTCCACATGAAACTTTAGTATTCTTGCAATAAACATTTATATTTTTGCGGAGAAGTAAAGCCCTGTGGATATATTCATCAAAGGCCTACCGAGCTCTATGTCGTAACCCAGTGATCTCTTATTCATTTTTTAGAGATACTTTCATTTAATAAATATAATGGGTGCAATAGTCCTACAAGGTGTTCAAAAGATTTGTGAATCGATCCAGGAGAAACCCGGATATTTCACATTACTTTTGAACTTCCTTGAGGTCCTTTTGGACTTATTATAGTTATTAAATGATTTATCCTTTTCATACCCTTACGCTAGAGTTGTTACATGTGTTCGAACTGAAGGAGGATTAACCAATTATTTTACTATTTCTATTGGTTTACATCAAGGATCGGCTTTAAGCCCATATCTTTTTGCTTTATTTATGGATGGTCTTACTGGGCATTTACATGAGGATGTACCTTGGTGTATGCTTTTTGCTGATGATGTCCTCCTTGTGGATAACACAAAAGAAAAAGTCCAGGAAAAACTTGAATTATGGAGGTTTACATTGGAGTATAAAGGTCTTCGTTTGAGTAGAACTAAAACTGAATACATGGAATGTAATTTTAGTAATAGTAGGTCTAGTGACAGAAGTGTAACTTTGGGTGATCAAATTATTAAAAAGTGTGAACGATTTAAATACCTCGGGTCCATTGTTCAAAGCAATGGTGATATAGATGGGGATGTTAATAGTAGAATTCATGTTGGTTGGTTGATGTGGAGGAATGCGCCCGGCCTATTGTGTGATAGAAAAGTACTGCTTAGACTGAAAGGAAAATTTTATAAGATGGTGGTGAGACCTTCAATGCTCTATGGTGCAGAATGTTGGCCTTTGAAAGAGAAGCATAATGTTAAGTTAAGTGTTGCCGAGATAAGAATGATTAGGTGGATGAGTGACTTTACACTTAGAGACAAAATGCGTAATGAATATATCTGTAATAGGGTTGGTGTTGCACCAGTGACGGTTAAAATAAGAGAGAGTCGCCTTATATGGTTTGGTCACATTAAACGTCGACCACCTGATGATCCGATTAGGAGAGTAGATGTTTTAAATACAACTTATTTTATGAAAGGCAGAGGTTCACCTAGGAAAACTTGGGCTTATTACATAAAAAAATGATCTTAATTTATTAGAATTAAACAAAAATTTGACACTAAATAGGACGCAATGGAGAAAAAGGATTCATGTAGCCGACCCTACTTAGTGGGATTAAGGCTTTGTTGTTGTTGTTGTATACCCTTATGCTCAGTGAACCCATGTTTTAGTTATCCCGAAAGGCGGGGTAGTCATCATTTGGCGCTTTACTTTGGAATTATGTGAGTGGGCCCTTAAAGGCAAAACTAACTTATGAAAAAAAATTATCAAATTTTGATGTGCTTGTATTTTTTCTAAAGGTAGTTTAAGATTCATCATCTTTTCTTTTTGAACTCTTGTTAGTTAATTCTTTTGATTAAGCCTAGCTCATTACTAAGCCCTTAAGATTTAGTGGGTATTTTTATGTCTTTAGAAAAAGTCATTTTATGACTTTCATGATTATGATCCTTATCAAAATATTGATTGATCATTTGAACATCAAATAAAGGGGAATTGAATTAGTGGAATATTAACTTCTAAAGTCAACCCCTAACTTTAAGACTCTTTTAATTTGACTTTTCTTCCAAATTATAATAATTAAGGAAATTTAAATATTTAATTTTGATGTGAAAAAATTGTAATGGGTTGCTACCATTTGTCCCTTAATGTCTCAATCATTCAACATAATAATTAAGATCATTTATTGCCCTTTTTCGATTTTAATTAAGTCTAAGTATTAATTAAGGCTAAATTTTCCAAAATTACAATTTTACCCTAAAAGGCCATTATCACTTCATAATAAATTAAATTTAGCTCCAATGACTTTGAAATTTTTATGTGACCCCACTTATGTGTTAATTAAAACATCAGAGGAGAAAATGTGATTTTTCAACTTTTAATTTAATTTCTATATTTATTTTCATGCAAAAAATAGGGGTTTTTAATGAAAATTCAATAACTTGTTCAAAACTAAACATATGACTTTGAAATTTTTATGGGAGGTAGATCTAGACTAGATGGCTACTTAGACCAAATTTCATATTTTTTTGAGTTTTAACCTAGTTATTAAAATTATATTAAGTTCTGGAGTTTTAATTAATTATAAAATATATTAAAGGTTGAAAATTCAATTTTATATTTTTCTTAAGTCCCTCTAAGGTCAAGGAACCCAGAGAAAAAAACTTTATATTTTTTATTTTTATTTTAATTATTATAATTATTTTAGTGAAAAATTAAGAAAATTCATTTTTAGCCTTTTAAAAATTGATATTATAATTTTGAAGCTTAAAAAAATTATGAGGATAGTTCCTAAGTGATTAGGAGACCAAAAGTAACAATTTGGTGATTTTTAATATTTTTTTATTATTATTATTATTTAATTATTTAAATATTAAAAATATGATTAAAATGAAAATTTTGTAAAAATCCTAATTTTATTTTTAAAAGAATCCTCTGATCAGAGAGAACTCCCAAAACTAATTTTTATAATTTTTTGAGTTATATTTTAATTATTAAAAGTAGTTTAATGTTCAAAATTATCATTTCACTTAGAAAATTCATTTAGGTAACCAAATGAATTCCAAATGCCATGAAAGTTTTATGGGGAGTTCTCTGACCTTTAAAATACAATGGAGAATTATTTTTAAGTGATTTTCATATTTAATGAACTCAAATTAATTTACATTCTATTTTAAGCCAAGTTGATAATTAGGTTATTTTTTAATGAGTTAACCCATGAAAATTTTATCCTAGGGTCCTCTGGTCATAAGGAAACTACCATAATTTTTTTGAATTTTTATAATCACCATGCTAATTATTAGAATTAGTTTACGAAAACAGATGTCTAAACTTGGAAAATATAGAACTCTTCATAGAGGTCTCCTCTAACTTTGAAAAAAAAATCAGGGAAGATCCCCCATGATAGAGGCTACATCATGCTAAAATGGCAAGCCACGGTAAAATATCCTAATGCATAGAGAATTAAAAAACTCGGAGAGTATTAAATTAATTAAAAATCATACATGTATCAAATAAATTTCAAACCATTTCCACATTATTCTCTTCTATTCACTGAGCAAGTGAGTATTTTTATTTTAATTTTATGATTTTTCTACACTAAGTCATGGATTTTTGAAGTTCGGGTGATTTAAATAATTTAGAAAATTCATATTTTCCTACTTAACCACGTCGGCGCCACGTAAACCTACGGCGGGTTGAAGGCACACGCGTATCCTTCTGTTTAGGCACTGCCTTCTGAGTCAACACGCGCTTTATGCATCAAGAGATCGTCCGACGCAATCCTGACCATTTGTTCATCACACGCGCGCTCCGACGGCTCCTGTTCATCGTCCCCAACTGACCTAGCCCGTAAACCGTCCACCTTTTAAACCTAAGATCTCAAGCTAGACTCAACTAAATCGCATGGAGTTTGTTCCTAGAGCTTCATCTAGCCTAGACGAACCTATCCATACGGTTTATACGGTACGAAATACAGTGTACATTTATGGAGGATGAAGGAAAGCTTGGGAGGAAGAGTGAGTCCAATACCTTTGTCTGAGAGGGAATGCCTCAATCAGATGGTTGTGGCAGCTTCTATTGGTCCCAACAAACCTCCATATGGAGCCTTTTTCCCTGGTAAATTTTTTAGACCCAAACTCGACCAGGCCCGACTTCAGGTGTTGGTGGAAGTCTGGTGCAGAGGCCTTCTGTGATGGGGCTTTGATGGGGATCCTCTTCTTTCACTGTTTTGAAGGTGTGGGTGTAATTAATTGATGTTTGGTGCATTCTGGAGTTGTGGTGAAATATGAACTGGTTTCCGGCCAAATTTGAGCTCTAAAATTGAGCTCCGGCAGTGGGAATCAGTGGCTGAAGACAGTTGGATCACTCTTAGGACCTCTCAGGGAAGCTCTGGAAGTAATTTGGTGGATTTTCCATGAGAAAAGTTCATCACCTAGTTTTGACCGAGGAGAGCTCTATTTATGGCCATGGTCATTGGGCTGAGCTCAGGGGCTGGTGATGGGTGGATTCAATTGCCTAAGTGGAGGGCAGATGAGCTCCAATGGCCAATCAGAGCTGGACAGCTTGGGAGGTGAGTTTGGATTCAATTTAAGAGGGGTTGGCTCTCGGTTTTAACATTTTCCGACCATTAGGGTGCTCGGCAGGGCCAGGGCTGGTGGCCAGGGGGTTAAGGTGAGCCAGGGGAGGATTAATGATGTTTTACCCTCAATGGCAAGTGATGATGGTGGAGATATTCTGATTAAGGCCAAATATGGGGTGAAATCCCCTAAGTTAAAGGACCTTTGGTCCATGGCTCCATTAGAGTGGCTAGGTGGGTCTAGGGTGTTTCTTAGGGGTCACATGGTGGCTGTGGTGGACCTAGGGTGTTCACATTTGGGATGATTTGGTCACATTGGGCCATAGGTTCAATTTAGGTTATTTGGGTTCAAGTTGGGCAAGCTTGGGTTTGAGTTTGGGTTAGAACCAAATGATTATTCAAAATGATGTGTATGATTGTCATGAAGTTTTAGAAAAGGTTTGAAGTGGTGTTGAATTGATTTCGTAGTTCAATTTGGCTTGGTTTGGGATTTTGGTTAATGTGGGGCAAGTTGGGTTAACTTGGGTTTAGGTTGGTCTAGGGTTGGTTTCAAGGCCAATTTAAGGTTCCAAATGGTCTATAGGATGTCATAAAGAGTTCCCAACATCAATTAAGTGGAATTTTGGGAGTAGGGCAATCAATTTGGAAGATTTTGGGCATATGGTATGTTTGGGTCAAATTTGGAGTTTTTGGACTTTAAGTGGATTAGGGTGAGCCTTGGGCCCAAATTGGGTGCAATTGATGGTTCAATTCAATTTAGGGGAGTGTTATGAAGGGTTTAGAACTGAAATTGGGGAGAAATTAATTGGTGCTAGGTCAATTTGGGATATTTGGGTCACTTAGGTAAAATTGGGGATTTTTTATTTTAACTGAAATTGAACTCAAGTGTGGGTTAAATTGAGCTTAGATTTGGTTTATATTAGTATTGGAGATGTTGAATTAAAGTTTGGAAATGAAATTGGGTAAGATTGGGGTCAATTAGATAGGCATTGGGTTTAAATTTGGGCACTTTTGGGTTAAATGGGTCAAATTTGTGCTTTTAGTTAAATTAGGCTATATTGGCCAAATTGGGTCATGTGGTAGTTGAGAGAAATCAAATTGGAGATATTTGGGAGGTTTTGGAAATTTATGAAAATTTTTGGAATTTTTTGAATTTTGGGCTGGAGGGGTATTTTGGTCATTTTGGGAATTTTTTGGGAAATTTGGCAATTTTGGGTAATTTTGGATAATCTGAGTGGTAGGAAGTATTTTGGAATAATTTTTTGAGAATTATGGGTAATTTGGGTAATTTTGGAGGATTTTAGGGTTTCGGGGGTATTTTGGGTATTTTGGAGCAAAGGGATTAGAAATTTGAAATCTTTAGGAAAATCGGGATTGGTTAAAAGTGAGTAATATGGCATTGTTTAGGTTGAGCCATGGACCAAGGGTCACCCTCATTTGGTCCTATATGTGTTGATACTAGCCAAACCCTAGCCTGAGGCTAAGAGCTTGGGAAAACCACTTACATGAGTTTCTAAAGAGTTAGGGGATCAAAGTGGGATGTGTTTTGTTTAGAGTTGTGAGGGTGTAGTGTAAGTGTGGTGTAAGCTCCAGATCTCCTAGGGTAGATCCTAAGGTCTGACCACCTATAGGAGACTTCCCTGTGCTTCCTTATGCTTGGTCTCTTCCTCCCAAAACTGGAGGTTAGGCCTTAAGCATATGAAAACTCCCAGTGAAGTGAGAAAAGTTTGAATTTCTATGGGGAGGGTTCCATGACTAGTCTTCTAAGAAAGTCACCAAAAGAGTCCTATGGCTAGCCCTAGGCTATTTTAAAGAAAGACTGGACCTCAACCAAAAGTGAGGTCAACATATTCTTAACAGAAAAAGGAAGTTTGAAGATAACAAGACCGTTGCACTTGGTGAGGAGTGCAGTGTTATAATTCAGAAAGAACTTCCTAAAAATCTTAAACATCCTGGTAGCTTCACAATTCCATGTGCCATATGACAGATTTTATGGGAAAGCTTTATGTGATTTAGGTGCAAGCATTAACCTTATGTCATTATCTATATTTAAAAGATTGGGATTAGAAGAAATAACCCCTACTACTATAACCAAAGGGAGTTATATGATCTTTGATATTTATTCTTACGTTTTATATATGAATTGACACTTCTCTTTAATGATGTCTCTTCCTTTACAATAACGCAAAAAACTTGATGCCAATGTAAATAAGAGTTCTAATTGATAATATGAAATGTTAAATATTTTTAACAAAGAAAACAGAAAAATAACTTTTTACTTTTTAGAAAAGTTCTTACCCAAACTAAAGACAATATTCTAGGAAAGAAAGTTTGATTCTTTTTGGTAATTTTTATAATTTGAATGAAAGTAAACAACTACTTTAACTAGATTTTTGTATGATGAAAGCAAATGCAAATAAAATATTTTTTCCTTATTATAAATTAGTAACAAGATATAGACTGTTGTTGTGGAATTATCTAAAGTGTGTTGTGTCAAATAGAAGCAATTATATTATTTACCCTTACTATAGATACTATAAATAACATAGGTTAATCCAGTGTTTTAATAAGCTTGAAGACAGGCTAGACAGGAATGATACTAACTCTCACTCTAGAGTTTCCTCTTCTCCCTTCACATGGGGACTAACATCATGTATCAAGACATAAAACAATAAATCAAATTGAGAGCTTTAGCTTGTCACTCTAAAGTCCTCTAAATATACACCCATCAAAGTATATCTCCTTATTATTTGCACTCAACCATATGGACTACATTCTCACCCATATAATCTCATGTGGTTCTTACCAATTGTTGACTGAGACAATATCAAACCTGTTCTTACATGTTCTCACAACATATATTAACATCTTAATTGTCAAAATCACAACATATATTAACAAGATTTTGAATCATCACAACTTCTTCCAATATTGATTTCCTATACTTCACACAATATCCATTTATAACTTAATTTCTTCATCATTTTAAGGAAAAGATAAAGTAAACTACTCAGAATTCATGGAGAAAACAAAATCAAAACTTGGTTTAAAAGTAGAAATCGTAGTGAAAACACAATAAGTCTTGATTAAAAACTAAATCTAATAACAATGATAAAGACATACCTGAAAATCCTCTCTACCAAACTCTTGAAGTTCCTTTGAAAACTTTTCATTTCCTTACAAGACTCCTTAGAGGTTAGCGCCCAACTCTAAGGACTTCAATTCTCTCTTCTAATCCTAATAAAAACTATATTTAAGTAAGTAGAAATGGTGAAGTGGAGTGGTGTGTTACTAAAGAACTCTCTTACACAATAAACATAAACCACACACCCTCCAACAACAACCAATTTTTTATCTTCAAGTCTTCTTTTTATCATTTTCCAATAGGTGTCTTCATATCTCTTCAAATTGTGTCCAGATTCAATGAATTCTCTAAGAGATGCATCCATTCAAGAGTAATTTAATTTAGTTTGGATCCAATAGGAAGTTACCCACATTTAAACCAAGAGATGCCTCAAACACCCCTTCAAAATGGCGCCTAAAATTAAATAACTCCTCTAAGGTAACTATCACACGTAAGCGCGAGGTCTCGGTGCTTACCCGCAAGTCTGCTGGCCTGTAACCTCCAGGTCTAGGTGCATAGCCGGGAGACTCTGGCACGTAAGCGCAATCTAAGTGCTTAGCCGCCATAAATCAATTTTGCACCTTTCTTCATTTTTGCTCCAAATTTGATCATTTTTCACTTCTTTCATCACATTCATCCATTTAATCATACATGCAAGAAAAATACACAAAATACTTTCCATTAAAGTGCAATATCATCAAAATAGGTATAAAAATGTGTATAAAAATACTATATATTTTAGGTATATTAAAATCCCCCAAACATAAAATGTTACTTGTCCTTAAGTAACAATATTATCTCATAAAACTCAAATAAGCAAATTATGTGGATGAGTTTCTTTAGGAGTTTCTAAAATTTTGTTCTAGAAATATAGTAGTCCAATTTAGAAAATTTTTTAGTAAATGAAATCATTTTAAAGTTTAGAAATCTCTTAAGTAAACATGAATGACAAATATTAGTTTCTATCTTATTCAGAAATACTTGTAGATTTTTCAAAATATAGGGCTTAGGAATTTTATTTTCTTTACTTAAAATCTTTATTAAAAACAATCATTTTAACTATAATATATTCATAAGCTTCAAGTTTTTCTCAAGTCTTACACTCTTAGAAAGATCAGGTGTTGAACCAATTTTTAATTAGGTCATTTAATCCTCAAGCTTCTCCTTCCTTTTTCACATACTATTTTTCACTTTACTTTTCTTTTTCTTTCATTTTTTTTCTTCTTTTATTCTTCTTTTTTTTAAGCAAGAATTATTATATTTGGATAAGCCTTTAATAATTTTGAAATCCACCATTCCTTTTCTTAAAGCATAAGGTAGATATATATCTTTAATTTATAAATATAATAAAAGTTTTGAAAATTATTTTCAGTAAAAGAAATTTAAATATCAAAAATAAAAGTCTAATCCTTATATTTTTCCAAAAATACAACTTTTTCTACTAAAGTTAGTTACAAAATATTTATCACTTCTTCACTAAAAAATTTTTCGTTTTAAATTTTTCATCATTATTATAGATTTTAACTAAATTTGTTTACTCATTTCTATATTCAAAATTTTACTTCCCTAATATAACTTCATATACATAATTATTTTTCAATCAAAATCAAATTTTATTTATATAACGTTTTGAGAACAAATAAAATCTAAGTTTTTGAAAATTATTTTTCATCCCCCTCCCTAAACATTATTTTTTTATCTAAAGGTAAAACTTATTTTTGGGATGACCCATTTTTATATAAACAAAAAAAAGATCTAATTATTCGAAGATGTGTGCCTTTAGAAGAAACTTATGAAATTATCCAAAAATGTAATGATTCTAATTTTGGGGACATTTTGGTCTTGATAAAACAACATACAAAAATTTTCAATCTGGATTTTACTGGTTTACTATCTTTAGAGATGTTAATGCTTATATTAAAAATTATGATTGTTGTCAACGTATAGGCAATATTTTTAAAAGAAATGAAATGCCCCTCAATTATATTTTGGAATTTGAGATATTTAATGTTTGGGGATTTGATTTCATGGGACCATTTAAACTATCTTTCAAAAATTTATATATATTGTTAGCAATAGACTATGTATCTAAATATATATAATCTGTTGCTTTACCTCGATGTGATGCTCAAAGTG
Source organism: Papilionanthe hookeriana x Papilionanthe teres (assembly GCA_022702705.1). Taxonomy (NCBI): domain Eukaryota; kingdom Viridiplantae; phylum Streptophyta; class Magnoliopsida; order Asparagales; family Orchidaceae; genus Papilionanthe; species Papilionanthe hookeriana x Papilionanthe teres. The sequence goes on along the minus strand of CM040436.1, from coordinate 23,886,173 downwards.
TTGCAAAATTTTTAAGAACAAACATATTTTGTAGATTTGGAATGCCGAGAGTGATCATAACTGATGGGGGAAGTCATTTCAAAAATGCAATAATAGAGAAATAAGTAAAGAAATATCATATCAACCATCAAATTTCTACTGCTTATCATCCTCAGACAAGTGTCTTGGTTGAATTATCCAATCATGAAATTAAAATAATTTTTAAAAAATTTGTAAATTCAACAAACATGGATTAGTCAGTCAAGCTTGATTATGCTTTTTGGGCTTATAAGACTGCATATAGAACTCATATAAGAATGTCACCATACAGGTTAACTTATGGAAAAGCTTGTCATTTACCAGTTAAAATTGAACATAAAAAATATTGGACTATTAAGGAATTTAATTATAATTTAAAAGATACTGGTGAAAAAAGATTATTGCAATTAAATTAGCTTGGAGAGATAAGGAATGAATCTTATGAGAGCGCTAAGATTAATAAGAAAAAGATGAAGAAGTGGCATGATCAGAGGATTCTTACTAAAAAATTTGAGCCAGGACAATAAGTTTTGCTATATAATGCAATGTTAAGATTATTTTCATGAAAACTAAAGTCCAGGTAGATGGGCCTATTTATTATGATAAAAGCTTATCCCTATGGAGCTGTTGATATCAAAGATCCTAAAACTAAGAAAATATTCAAAGTGAATGGTAATAGACTGAAACCCTATTTTTTAGGGGATCAAACTAAACTGAATGGTCTTATGATGTTGGGTTACCCAGAATAAGCATTAGATACGTCGGGCTGACGACGTAAAACTAAGTGCTTTGTGGGAGGCAACTCATAGTTATCAATTTGTTTTTGTTTTTATTGTTATGTTATTGTATTTTAAAAATGAGGTAGTCATTTGAATATGTTATGATAATTCAAGACCTTAATTGATGACCTAAACGTGTTAGAATGTGTATTTGGACATTAAGCAGACTTGTACTTAAATGAGCATCGGCGCTTAAGCGCCAACGTTCGGCACTAAAGCACAGTAGTTAAAAAAATGTTCATAAATAATGTTATAGAAGAATTAAACGTGAGGAAATTATCTTGAACGTTATTTGATGGTTTGTGAATGTGGGTACTGGGTATAGGCTCCTCTAAAGTCTATAAATAGCATGAAAGTGAAGAGATTATTTCCCTCCTCCAAATTCTCATCCTAAAGTCTAAGTGAAGACATTTTTGAGTTGATAAAGGATTGATAGAGTTAGCAAGAATGTCTTCTTGGGAGAATGAATTGAAGAAGAAAGATGAGGCCATCAAGAAGAAGTTTGTAATTCAAAGTGAACAAGAGTTATAAAATGGATTTCTAGCCGTTAGTATGGAAGGAATAGAAGAGAAGACTGCAAAAATTGAGGTTGATGTGGCTTCAATTGAAGCAAGTGAATGAAACTAACGCTCACTTGGCATATATTGGATGGAAACTCAAAATGCAATTTAGTCATACAATTTATATTGAAGAATCGGACAAGGCGATGTATCTAAAAAATAAGTGGATTGAAGAAGACTTAATAAGAGTTATTCATCATCGTCCATTCTATCAAATCTATATTCCAAATGCCTTAGAAGAAACATATGAAGGACAGGGACATGTTCCACCTAATGGAGAATGGAATTAAGTTCGAGAGCCTAGTTAGTTAGTTTGTTGTTAGTGTTCGTTTGTTTTAAGTGTGTTTGATGTTCAGTTTGACTTTTGTCATGATGTATTTTAAGTTATCTCATCCAAAAATTTTTGGAGTGGAGATAATTTGTGTGAATTGTGTTTGTATTTGTTTTGACATGTGAATGAAGTTCTTGTTTGTGTGAAAATTATGTGTTAATTATGATCGAATCAAAATTATGGAAAGTTGTGAATTTTGAGAAATAGGAGAATAGAAGGAGGAAAAATAGTTACTAAGATTTATAAAAACCATTTAGGGGTGGATGGCTTAAGTAAGAAGTGCATTTAACTCAAAAATTGAAAATTTCCAAATTGGTGCATGGGCGCTTCAGCGCCATAAAACCGCGCTTAAGCTTAGGATTACCCAAGAGGTAGGCGCTTAAGCGCTGAACCAATTGTGCTTAAGCGCCGGTTTACGAAAACCGATTCGTGGATAGTTATAAGTGAAAATTTAAGCTGAAAAACTCCATTTTCCCCCAAAAGTCACCTTCTTCCTTGGTCATTCACGATTTTGGTCTTGGGGCTTCTTCGAATTTGAAGATTACTTGGTGAAATTAGGCAAAATTTGCTAGATTTCATTTTCTCAAGGTGAGAGCTTCACTTCTATGTAAAAGTTTTTTATTTTCACCATAAATTTGTAGAACATTACGAAAAATCCAATAATTACTGTTTATGGAGAAAATTGAAGGAAAATTGATGGATATTACATGGGAATGTTAGTTTAAGCTTTTGGAAGTTAGGTTTAGTGATTAAGGTTTGAGTTTAGAATTTATTTTGAATATTATGTGATTTTTAGAAATGGCACCAAGAATGAAGAGGAGCAAGGGGAAGGCAACTTTTGATTCGAGCAAGTTTGTGAGTGTGAAAGCTCAGGATAGATATGCAGATGCGATGCAGTCCAAAAAATTGATTCCTGAGCAGTGTTTCAAAAATCTGAGCGGAGCAGTGGAAGATTTAATTGTCCTCCGACAGTGGAAACGTTTCTGTTGTTTTTCTTATGTTGCTGTGATTTCTGTAGTCTGGGATTTTTATGTTAATCTCTCTGAAGCTGAGGAGGATCAACAGATGGTAAAAAGAAAATCAGTAGCGTTTTCCCCTGAGGTAATTAATTCATTTTACCAGCTGCCTTTGGATTCAATGTGTTTTTATGCAAATTATAATCCTACAGAGGAAGAGTTAGACAAGATTATATCTTCATTGACTGTGAGAAGAGGATTATGGAAAATTACAAATGGAAGAAGAGTATATTTTCCCACATCAAAGTTGGATGCCACGAGGAAAGCGTGGCACTATTTCATTTATGCTCGTCTACTCCCTACGAATCAGCTTAGTGAAGTAAATAGAGAAAAAGCCACTTTGAACTTTTGCATTCAGCAATTAAAGCCTATTGATATTGGATCTCTTATTTATTAGGCCATCACCAGTTCTACTAGAGCTTCCACTACTGCAGGTTTGGGATTTGCATCCTTAATCTTTTCTTTATATGAGCAAGCTGGTGAGTTGGGAGGAAATTTTATAACCTCTAAAGCCTATAATCAGTGTGAATGTAAAGTCTTATTCTGAGCATTGTATTTTTAGTTGGATAGGAGGATTTTCTAGAAGTTATGGTGCTTCTACATCTCATGCTTCTACATCTTGTGCATCTACATCCCATGGTCAATCTACTAGTCCTGATTCGCAAACACAGTTAATGCAAATGATGATGGACAACATCAACTATACTGCGGACAAGGTACTAAATTTAGAAAATTTGTAGATCATATTGACACTTATATGAAAAGTCATAGTGATTATGAAAAAATATCACACATCTTTAGAGAAACTTATCTGAGATGATCAAAGTGTAGTATTTCCTTCATATCCACATTACCCTCACTAAGAGCATACAAATTTTTGGGATGATGATGAGGAGGAGGAAGAGGATTGATTTGAGTATGTTATGGTTAACTTTTATTTTTCATTGTTTTTTGGACCACTGTTGTTTTATTTGTTGTTATGTTAGACATTGTTGTATGTGTTTATGTTGTGGTGAGTAGTTATGTTTTGTTTATGTGGTAGTAAATGTGTTAATATAGTTATTTGAGTGTATTTTGTTGGGATGTGATGAACTTGTTCCTAATATATTAGGGAATTTTAGAATAGAGCTAACTTTCACTTAAAAAAAATTATGTTTTAATTTTTAATCTACTACCATGTATTTTCTTTCTGTTGTGGTTGTGAAGTTATGTTAGTTTGTGTTGATTTTCTTTTATGTTATCCTCCACTACATAGAAGACTTTTGAATCTCATATATGTTAAAATTAAAATAAAATTTGATGAACTTATTTTCACTCTTGTATTTAATTTTTGTACTTGTATATTTAGGATATAAAAATGCCTTTAAGCATGATATTTTTATTTTTCATTCCCGCCTACATATATGTAATGCTATAATGTTTTATTTTATTAAAAATTTAAGTTTGGGGGGGAGGGAGGGGGGATGAAAAACAATTTTCAAAACTTGAAATTTATTTGTTCTCAAATATGCTACAAATAAATTTGATTTTGATTAAAAAATGATTGTGTATGAAGTTATATTAGGGAAGTAAAATTTTGAATATATAATTGAGTAAGAGAATTTAGTTAAAAGCTATAGTGATGATGAAAAATTTTAAGTTAAAAATTTCTTGGTGAAGAGATGTTAAATATTGTGTAACTATCTTTTGTAGGAGATGTTGTATTTTTGAAACACATAGAAGGATTAGACTTTTATTTTCAATACTTAAATTTCTTTTATTAAATATAGTTTTCAAAATTATTATTATATTTTTAGGTAAAGGATATATATCAAACATTTGCTTTAGGAAAGGATGAGTGGAATTCAAAACTATTAAAGACCTATCCAAATATAGTAATCCTCGCCAGAAAAAAAAGTAAAGTATAATATGAAAAAAGGGAGAAGCATGAGGATTAGTGTCTAATCAAAAATTGGTTTCACATCTGATCTTTTTAAAATGTAAGACTTGAGAAAATCTTAAGCTTAAGGATATAATATAGTAAGTAAAATTATTCTTAATAAAAGTTTTAAAGTAAAGGAGATAAAAAAAAGTAAAGTATAGCAAAAAGCAAACAGAGAAGACCGCGCCTAAGCGCCGAAGACCCCGCTCTTAATCGCAATGTAGTTATTATGGAAGTCTAAAGAATTTTTGGCAAATTTCGAAGGAGTGTTTAAGGCAGCCCTTGGTGAAAATGTGAATAACTCATAATGTGCGCGAAAATGCATTTAAATAGCTCTTGAAAGGAGGCAACCCTTGGAAGATTCATTGAATGTGAACACATTTTGAAGAGACACCAAAGCACCTTTTGGAAACTATAAAGAGAAAGACTTAGAGAATTCTAGAAGAGAAAATTTGAAGAGTAGTTTTATAGAGTAGAAAGTAAGGAATTGTAAGATTTTTATTTAGAGTTCTTTTCATCTTTCTCATTCCTAGTGAAGTACAAAGTGATTAGATAGTTCTAAGTAAGAATCTATTGTATTTTGTTAGTGAATTAGAGAGATTTAAACCCTTCAAGGTTGGGAGATCAGTTCTAGGGAGCATTGTAAGAGAATGGAAGAGATTCAAAGGAACTTCAAGAGTTTGGTTGAGAGGAATTTGAGATAAGTTTTTATTTTTGTAACTACATTTGATTTTAATTTAGACTTCTTGTGTTTCTACATGATTTCTACTTTCAAAATTAATTGTTGTTGTGTTTCCTCCATGAGTTATGAGTAGTTTCCTTTACCGTTTTCCTTAAAATGAAAAGTAATTAAAGGTCAGTTTGGGATAACTAGCCATCTTGTCAGCAACTACTGTATAGAGCACTTACTCGATAATCTCACTGATACACACTGATCCGGATATGCTCGTCCGATCATGTTAGTTATACGTATGTAGAACCAAGCGATCCGGTGATACGTACGCTAGCACTCGTTTTTGATAAGTCTGTTACTATTCGATTTGTGAGTTTTGAAAATAACTGATTTACTGTTTTGGATTAGCTGTCACCAATTCTTCTGCATTTACATGTCACACCAATATGATATATTCATTTGGATAACAAAACATTTACATATCTGAATTAAATTCATTCATTTATGACCACAAGATTAAAAGAATTCCAATTTGTTAAAAAACCCCGAGATAAAAAAGCTACCTCTTACATTGAACCAAGAACTGAAAGGTATACGAAGGATTCTAATGGAAGCACACGAAAGAAAACAAATTAAAAAACAAACAGGGCAATGGGAAAAAGAAAGAATTAATTCTCAAATATAAAAAATCTACTCGAGACAAAATCTAAGCTTTATTCCACCTTGCATTTGGCAACAATAATAAACAAAAGAACTCCAAATGCATTCACATCAATTTTCAGTTTTTATATCCAAGCTTCCCTCTTCTAACAGCATACAACCTTTGAATCATGCTTTACATCCACAGCCACATCTCCCTAACAGCAAAAATCGTACATCAAACAGGAACCGACATCTTTCCGACAGCCACCGTAGATTGCCTTCATCACGGGAGAGAAGGATCGCGAGAGAAGGATCCTTCAGTTGTGGGAGAGTTCGTCGCGGGAGAGGAGGCCTTCGTCGCGGGAGAGAAGGATCGCGAGAGGCAGTTCTTCGTCGTGTGAGAGTTTCGCGGGAGAGGAGGCCTTCGTCGCGGGAGAGAAGGATCGCGAGAGGCAGTCCTTCCTCGCGGGAGAGTTCGTCGTGGGAGAGGAGGCCTTCGTCGCGGGAGAGAAGGATCGCGAGAGGCAGTCCTTCGTCGCGGGAGAGGAGCCTTCGTCGTGGGAGAGTTTCGATCGGGTTTGCAGGAGGCAGAGGAGCGAGCGACGAGAGGCACGGAAGAGATTTGGTCAAAAACGCGAAGGAAAAAAGCAGCCCGCGGGTGTCCCTCCGCGGGTCGCGTGTAATAGAAATTGGAAACGCAGTTTCAAAATAATCTATGGATAAGTGTTAACCAAACAGTGTAGCGGTGTTTTTAAAAATGCCGCCGCACTTTTAAGCTGCCCCAAACGGGTCCTAAGTGTTGGATGAAAGTTGTGGAAGTATTGATCTTTAATGCTGGAATAAGTTGAGATGATTTAATCCTCGTACCTTATTTACTTTTTGATTTTGTCAATTAAGATGTTAACATTTGTTATGAGAACAAGTAAGATCCGTGATCGTTGTCTCAGTCAACTAATGGTAAAAATCACATGAGATTGTATAGATGAGAATGTAATTCATAAATTAAGCGCAAATAAGTAGTAAAATTTAATTTAAATTGTGTAAAATTAGAGGACTTTAGGGTGACAAACTAAAACCCCCAATTTAGTTTATTTTTATAGGTTTTGATAAGAGAAGTTAGCCCCCATGTGGAGGGAGAGGAGAAAACTCTATAGTGAGAGCTGCATATCTTCACTACCTAACTCGTCTTCGAGATTATTCAAACTTTAAACTAGCCAATTTTCATTATAGCATCTCTAGTAAGGGTAAAGAATAATATTGCTCTTATATGGCACAACACATTTGGAATGCTTCCGCAACACAACTCTTATATTTATTATGCATTCATGACAAGGAAAAAGATATTTTATTTATACTTCTTTTATCTTACAAAAATTTCGTTAAAATTAGTTAATTTTTTACTTTATTTTAAAATATCAAAAATTACCCAAAAAAAATCAAACTTTCATTCCTACAATAATATCTATAGTTTAAGTATATTTTTCTAAATAGATTTTGTGTTCCAACTCTTTATTAAAAAATTACAAGTTTCCCTGTGGGTTCGATATTTCGGGGCTTAATCAGAAAGTCTTATATTACTTGATAACGATACGTATACTTGCGTAAAATCCCAAAATCTAAATCACAATTGAACTCTTATATGCATCGGAGTCAAGTTTTTGGCATCGTTGTAAAGAAAGAAATATAATTGAAGAAAAATAGAAAATTAAACCATATATATAAATCATAATATTCATGTATCATAAATATGTAGGGATCAATGGGCAACAGTGATTTGACAATGATGGGCAAGTAGTGATAATATAATGGCTATGGTGGTTTGATGGTAAGGCCCAATGGTGATGGTAGGGTGGTGGTGATCTTACTCTAGTGGATGAGGAATGACCATCCAATAGTGGTGGATGTACCTTAGTGACCTAGACGCTGAAAGAGCAAAAAAGAGATACACAAAACGAGTGGAGGCAATCCAACAATAACAGATATACAACAATAGTCCAAAGGCAGTGATGGGTATCGATGGTTTGATTATGAAAAATTGCGGTGACGATCTGATGGTGTTGTCGATATGGTTGCAGAGGCCAAACGATATTGGTCTAGCATAAGTTGTTGGTAGCAGGGGATGAACGGCGACGATTAGACGCTGTCAACAATTCGACCATAGTGGCCAAGTTGAGGTGAAAATTTCTAATCTTTCAGCTCTCTCCAAACTTAAGTCCTTAAGTCCAAGTCCTCCCTCATGTGAAGAGTGTAAATCTAATCATAGATTTTGGGAATGACATTCTTGTATATACTGCAAAAATCTATAACATTTTATGGGACGGCCCAAGTGATCCTTTGATCACATGCTTTGAGTACTTCGGCACTTCCTTGATGTCCACATTAAGCGATTATGATCATGCTCAATTTGATTATAAATATACAAAACTTATATATATATGTATATATATATATATATATATATATATATATATATATATATATATATATATATATATATATATATATATATATATATATATATATATATATATATATATATATATATATATATATATATATATATATATATATATATATAGCCGAGGTTAACATCAACATGACATGCAGCCAAGTTGCCTTAGCCATTATTGGTAATTTCCACGCTGCAGAATAGAAAAAATAATAATAATAATTGTTGTGGCAAATACTGCATGTCTCATTCTTTGGCAATTTTATGAAATGTAAAAATTTCAATTAAATTATTTATTTGATAAAATCTATGAAAATTAAATTTTGGAGGCATTTAATTCGCCAAAGAAAGTGCAGCATAATCGAAATATTTTGAAATTATTCGGTTTGATGCTAGAGTTTATTTTTTTGCATTTTACTTGGAAATAAAATAGAAAAAAGGAATAACTCGATCACTGGAATGTGAGCCCATAAAATACTACATAATATTAGTCATTCAATCCGTTGATGACCACTAAATGACGGACGATTTAGACCTGATGAACACATCTTAATATAATATCATGACAATGTTGTTTGGATTCTATTTCGATGATTTATTGGTAAATATATGCACTGGTTTGAATCATGTTGCTTGCTTAAATAAGAACTGGATAGAGATGTGATTGAACATTAATGTTTAAACAAGCTAATATAATTTATTATATTCATTCAACAATGTATCCCAAAGTGACTCCACAATATAAATTAGAAGTAGAGATAACAATTGGATCAATATTTAACTTAGAATACACACAACCCTTTGTTGGTTTTGAAAGACAAGGTTATCCATTATAGATGAGTATGTTGCTTGACATGTTTATTTTATTTATATTCAATCAACAATGCATCACAAAGAACTAGGGAAGATATCCACCTAGTTAAAGATCTAGATATATGAACTAAATATTATTTTCAAAATCATTCTATGATGCAATAATTGTTATTTTGCACTCTCTATAACTATATATTTAATTAGTATGGTCGTTAACCTCATTAGAATACTAATAAATAGATGGCACATCACCACAATGCATTAAATCCTATTAATTAACATTCCCCCACCTCTATAGGAGAGCGCCCCCACTGCACAACTTGGGGAACTCGAGTAGCAAAAAGTACATGCGTTCGATTGGTGGAAAATCTATCAACTACCATCAACAATCTACTTATAAGATAAATGCACCAATACTTACTCATCCGGTCATCTCTTAGTCATTATCGACAATCCGGTTATCATAAATTATTAAACGGATATGATCAACTATTCGGTTGACTCTCGATTGACATACTCATGCGGCTGTCCACGGTTGACTATTCGGTTGACTCTCAATTGATTATTATATTGACTTCCTAAATCTTAGTATCATTGAACGCTAATAAGTTTTATGTTCTTATTGTGGTTGTAATTTCAAGAAGCAGAAAAATTCGATAAACTAATATGTAGACACTACAATTGTCAACACATATCTCAAAGCATTATAACGACCTAGACGACGGCCAGACAACCAAGGTATCCTATCGCCCTACTGCCAACCACGTTGTGAAGAATCGACTGACACACCATGGCGAGAGATTCGAACAACACAGTCCAGACTGGCCAGGGTGCAGACGAGAATCATTGATCTAATCAGTTGAACCGCCTTTGCCACGGCAGACGAGATCGACACTCAACTACGTGCCCCGGTTGACCAGTCCATGGTGTGGTCGCCACTCAGCCGCTCACCTCAGTTGGCTGAATTCAAGCAAGTCGACCAGCCAATTACTGTCAATTTAAAATTCAAATTGTAATACAGATATACTATGAAATCCATATGATTAATTAGGGCATCAATTGTATTAAGAACGGTTTTCAATAAAAACTCTCTCCTTTCTGTAATCGTACAAAATACGCCTCTAGAAGGCAAAAATATGAATAAAATGACCTTTACCGACTCTCTCTACAGAAAATTCATGATTTGGTATATCCTCTTTCTCTCTTCCTTCCTTCATTCAATCATATACTCTCAGGATGTGTTCAAAAAAGATAATTGAGGATCCAACAGTACATTTGTGACTTACTTTCATTGTCTTAAATAATTTGAGAAATTTCAGCTTGTCAACATGGCTTAATAAGTTAGTATTCTTTTATCTTTTTTGACTTGGTTGATGAGTTGATTCCAATGAATTTCTATACTAAAATTTTTAATGTTATAATATTGTCAATTTGGTCTAGAAACCTTAGATCTAATGTAATCTTAAGTTTTAGATATATTTGCTCAAGCCTGTGTACTCACCCAATCATGAAATTTTCATAGTCAAAGTACTTTAGTTTTACAGATTTCCCACAAATTAATGATAAAGCATCCACAACTTATGCTAGATCGATGCAGTTTCTCTATGATACAAACCTCCATGATTGATTGTTTCAAGAAAATTTAGATACATAACACTCAATTCCTATGTATTTATATATCTAACATCTAAAAAGTTCAATGTTTACATATATATCATCTTGCCTGTGCATGAAAATGTGCATTTCGCATTTTAATAGTCAAAATGATGGTATTTTTTTCTGTGATATAATAACATTTGGCAGTCTAAACACACCAAAAAAAAAAGTAAAGTTTATGTGTTAGATGTGTAAATGGATAAAATTGGGTGGTCTGAATGTTAATGCTTCTTATTTCAAAAGTGGGAACCTTGGAAGATTATTCTCTAAAGCCATCAATTTGTGGGTTGATTTAAAATAAGACATACTTGATGAGTTGAAAATAAATCAGCCTATTTTTAAAAATACACAAAATAATTTTTAACTATTATAAGTATTTTAAAAAAAATAATTTATTTTTAATAATAAGAAACAATTAAATGAAAAAATTGCACTGAATAAATATATTTTAAAAACAAAAAAAAAAAGACATCAAAGGGACCCTAGTTTTTGCAAGGAGAATATGAATGAAGACAAGTTATACAATCGAGCAAAATCATATTGTTAATGACCTCTCATATTGGAACCTAAGAACACCATCAATTAAAGCCAACAATGTGCATTAAATTGGTGAAAAAAGTTGGATTCATGCATGAAAATTATGTAAAAAGATATAAAATAAACTTAATCAAGATCTCATGATTTGAACAAGTTATTGTCAAACCCAATCTGCTAGAAACTTATCGATAGTTCAAAGGAGCATGACCATTGGATTTGTGGCGCGCTAATTTTAATAGATTGGCTCAAAGGCACGAAGCGTCGCCAAAACCAATTCTAAGTAATTTTTATGCAAACATTTGTACTAACTTAACCCAAAAAGAATGATGGTAAATACAACCCTACATTTAGTGAAATGGTAACACAAGACTTGAGTTTTGTAATCATATTTGAAGAACATTCAATATAGTGTTATGCCAATGAGTTTAGAAATCTGACATGTGTGTCATGCCCGGAATAATTACAAGTAGCAGCATATACAATTTATAAAAAATTTAAAAACATTTGACCATTCATCATATGCATAAAAAATTTCACAATGAATGAGTACTTTCATGACTAAGAAATTGTGATTTTGAAGTTTAGTGAGTTGCAATTGTTGACGAAAAATAAATGGGTTCTTGATGATTACTTGGAAATATTAGACAGTTTTGATTGAAAAAAATATATGGGTGAAACTAAATTAAGAAACATAAAAATTCTACACATTGTCTGACATCGCTGATGAATGTCTAAACTATTTATTGAAATTAATGAAATTCAATCCTCAAAATCTTATGTTGTATAGCATAAAAAAACAATGTGATCTTCAATTTAATCATATATAGAATTAGTAGATGCAAACAAAGTGAAAAATTGGGAGGATGATGGTCGTCCCTTCAATCTATTTTGCATCTACAACTTCATATAATCTTCAAACTCAAAATTACATTTTTTATTGTGATATATAACAAATGAATTTATATGTGAATCAAATTTCATCAACTTCAATAGTTTAAACAAGATTCGAGAAAGAAAAATAAAAGGCAACATATACGGGACTCATTAAAACTCTAGTTTTACCCATATTCTTATCCAAGTTATATAGTATATGCAATATATCATTAATAATGCATGTATATTTCTCCAAATCATATTAAGATCTCTATACATTCAAATCGCAATTGTAATACTTTAAAATCATAGTCTTCTTAAATTTTTCTATTCAACTAATTAATGCTAAAAAAATCTTAAAAACTATAGTTGGCATGCATGCCAATGGTGTTAATGATTCTAACACTAACGGATAATTTTGATCCTCAACTTGAAGCTAATAAAATCAATTTTAATTAGATGGATAGTGATCATTCTCATAATAAGGGGACAGAAGTCGCATGCATATGGACTTCTCTCAATTTAGGAGTAGAATTACCATTCTCCACCCAATTATAGGAGTAGAATTCCCAATTATATTTCAATTTTAATTAGATGGATAGTGATCATTCTCATAATAAGGGGACAGAAGTCGCATGCATATGGACTTCTCTCAATTTAGGAGTAGAATTACCATTCTCCACCCAATTATATTTTAATTTTATTACCAGATGCATGATAATCTTACTTGATAATCTTACTACATTCTCTCACAATATTCAAAAAAATTTAAGTTATTTGACTATCAATACGTATCACAATTAATGAGTTCTAATAATTGTAATTTCAAAATATTGAGACTTTAAAATGATGAAATTTTGCATATATTATATGTGAAATATCTGAGCAAAACTAGAATTTTGAAATAATTGTTATAGGTATTATAATCATTCTTATAATTTACATATGCTTTATGAATAATGACTAAATCATCATAGAAATTGATGAAACAAGATCCACAAAAATTCTTATGTTGTAGGTCAAAGTCAATACAGTGGTGTTAAGTTTAAGACTATCTCAAGTTATAGATGTAAAAGTAAAATTACAAGTAAAACAATCATTTTCAACATAGGAGAAGAATTATTCAACTCTATGAAGGATTATGTGAGGGTCAAAGGAGGAGATTGTACCCCCATAGGGTTTGGAATATATATATGTATGCAAATGCAACCGTCGTTGTAATTCACATATGCATGATCAATGGAAACATCATGAACATTGATAAAACATGATCCAATTTTTTATATTGTAGATTCCATGCAGTACTATGATCATCAATTTGAAGATTATATGATATTAAGAATACATAATAAAGGTTCACCTCTTACACACTTTTGGTGGAATTAGGGGATGATGAGTGGCACTGCCCCCTAAGATTTGAACTCTTACTTGGCACAAGCTTTTATCGCCCAAATACCCAAACTTATTAAAGAGCTCGCAAAACATTATAAACTCAAATTACAACACATCATCATATCAAGTTACTTTCTACTTCATATCATCAAAAAAATATGACTAAAGATCTTAATTATAACAAAATCAAATATAATTCTGTTAATAAATATATTTAAGGTGCATGTAAACACAAACGCCTGAATCAAAACCACGTGTAATGAGTGCATATAGTATCCTAAGGACCAAACAATGTACATAAATTTAAAAAAAAAAAATTAATGCCAATAAACACATCAAAACAAAGCATAATGGAAGTACACAAACATCTAATGTTTCAATCAGTTATAATAGATAGAAACGATATGTAAGAGGATCATCTCATCATTAGCTTCATTGTGTTTCTAAGGAGATTCTAATCACAACTTGAAGATAACATGACAATTTTACATTTGTCATCTTTACTTCAGCTATGATTTTATAATTTAACATACATGCTAGGGTTGCAGAAATAATTAATGTAAAATTTTGAAAAAAAAATCAATAAGTCAAGTCTAAATATTAAAAAATTGGTCCAACATAAGTATAATGTTATCATCAAGGCAAATAGAAATATGATGATAATTTTAAGTGAGCCAGTGGTGATAACCATGTAAGAAAACTCAAGGTGTGACAAAGGCGGGTGATGATGCAATCCACGATGTCTCTTGTTGAACCCGAATGTCTCCCAAGCACAACCTAGACTGGAACTGCAGGCATGGGGAGGATTACTGATAGAATTAGTGTTCCAGAGGATCATGGGTGCGATTTATCACACAAATTTGGATTTGATCATTCTTGCTATCATTGGAAACAACATGAAGAGAGGGTCATTTTCATTTTAAGTTTGCTAAAATTAAAATTCATTTGACATAAGTATTTCTTATTTAATTTTGAGCGCTTTGAGATCCATCATTTCCACTGAAAATTGTGTTAAAATTGTAGGAATTTTTCAACAATATCAATCAATATTAAACAATCAAGTAAAAAAAATAAAAAATAAAAATAAAAAACTGGAAGTGCAACATTCAAACACAAACGAAAACACTGACTTGAATTCGCAGAAAGCAATCAAGAAAAGATTCACTGGTGAAAGGATTTGTAATCCAGTAGTTAAAAGAGAATGTTATTTCTTCAGTATTATCAAGTTAAGTCAAATATTTTATGATTTATCTCTCCTCATTCAAACAAAAAACAAAAAAAAAAAAAACTGTGTAATCCTTGTTCCATTAATAATTATAAGGATATTTCTACTAATCTCACATAAAAGTCGCACATTGCTTTCGGATCTGATAAATTTACAACTTTTACATCAAATAAATTTCTAAATAGACAAGAAGAAGACATTAAAAGCATAATTGAAGAAAGAAAGATCACACTTTTACCTCAAGCAATTACAACGGATGAGAAGTCCAGCTGCGCTGCAATCTCATCGAGCTGCTTCTTAACACTCATATCAATCAGCTTCGACCCCGAGTTCCCATACCTAATCGTGAACCCAGCAACCAACGAAGGATCAATAACCGTCTTGATCCGGACATTCTTCGCCCCTGTCAGCCTCTGCACCGTCTTCGCAATCTGCGCGAGTTGCTGCGACTCAAGCTTCACCACTGAGGAAACCACCGCGACCTCCGTCCCCGTTATCACATTGTAGGAATTTTCGAACTCCTTCACAATCTCTTTAATTAAATCGATCCGCTTCATGTCAACGAGAATGTTGAGAAAGTTGGCAGTGTGGGGCTGCAACTCATACGAAGTGGCGATTTCGCTGATGACATCGAGCTTCTTCTCGTCGGAGAAAGTAGGGTTGGCGAAGAAAGACTGGATAGAGGAGTAGGAGAAGAGGGTTTCGATGTTCTCCAAGTCGGCCATGGTGGCGTCGAGAGTGTTGTTGGATTTGGCGACTTCGGCGAGGGCTGACGCGTAGCTGGATGCGGGGCTGTCGGCCATGGTGGCCGCAGCAGCCGAACCTCCGCCGGCGAGGCGGCGGCGGGGAATGGAAATTTTGAGAGAGGAAAGGGGGCGGCGGAGGGGGCAGGGGGAGAGGCGGAGGGAGGAGGAGATGGATGGGATTTGGGTGGTGGGGGAGGAAGGAGAGCGATGAATAGCCGCCGGAGATAGCCGGAGAGTGGCCATTTACTTCGATTAGGGTTTTGCGCTTTCGTAGGCGTTGGGGATTTTGGGGCAGGGGAGAAAGATAAGGGGAATGAGTGAGCTTGAGCTATTGGAGGGAGATGAGCTTCGATAAAATTGCGGTGAAGGATGAAATGCCACGTCGAGAGCAGGTGCATTATTGGAGGGAGATGAGCTTCGATAGGCCCTGTAGTGCTCCTGAGACTCCGCACGTAGCTCTACTTCAGATCGCTGCCGCACATCACAGTAGAGCATAATTTTTTAAAAAAAATAAAATCAAAAAGGAACCGGCTCCCATACGCTGATCGCGGATGAGTGATGAGGATCCGACTCTGCATGTAGAGCTACGTGCGGAGTCGTGAGAGGTACGTGCGGAGTCGTGATGGAAAAATTTTTCACTCTCTGGACAAACAGACATAATATTTTCACTCATTCTTTATTAATTTGTCGTTAAGCTAAATTGTCATATTTTATTTTTTTTTCCTTATTTTTTTTAACAATTTATATACAACTCGCGCAATTCTTATATATTTACGTGTGTAATATCAAAATTCTGAAATTTATATTTATAACAACTTAATATTATAAATCTATACATTAAAAAGTGCATTTTACTTTTAAAAATATAATGATTGTGATTGATGTGTGTTAGAAAATTCATTACGGTGGTAGAGTAATGAATTATCGTTTTAACATTACACGAGAATTCAACACACACTCTGGTAAAAGAAAACAACAAGGACACCGGCAGTTTTTCACTTGGAAAAACAATAAATGAAAAAAAAAATTACGAGGTCTAACCCAATTATAAAAATTCACTGTAGATTAAAAATTACAGTAACCCCTTATCTCACACACGGAAAAGAGTTACTAGTTTTTCCAAGAATAACATCGATCGATGGCTTACTGTCAGTGGTAATGACAATGATTGGTGATGATCGTCAAGATGGTCGACGCCTGTTCAGCAGTGATTGATAATGGTCGGGAGTGGTTGACGACATTCGGCGGTGGTTATTGGTAGCGAGGTGACGTCTTGGATTTCGAGCTTTCTCACGCTCAAGTTCTTTCTCGTTCTCAAGAACTACCACACAAGAGAGGTGGGGTTATATTTATAGTGTTCTTAGTGCAATTAATGCAGGAATATGAATCACTTTGGTCATATGATCTGGAGAGCTTCCTTCAATCAAACGGCATTTGATGACATTTGAGCGTCTTAACGATATCGAAATTGAGTAATCTTGGGCTCATCGGATTCATCTTGTAAACACAATCGATTCGACTATAGGCTTCCAAGATTCGACATTTGTTTAACCTTCTAAATATGTCCAGAAAGCTTCTAACTGTATTTTAATGAAAAAATTTGAGCTTGATTTGACTCAGATCAGACTAATTTTGGTTAACATTGAGTTCTTCTTGTCAAGCCAGTTAGTTTGACTGTAAGTTTATTGAAATCAGAGTTCCGGATGAGTTTTTATTGATATTTGAATTTTTCGTGCTCAGAAAGTCGTCTCGAGATCTATGTAATTTTTTCGAGATTCGTGTCGGATGATGAAAATTTACTAGAGATGTATCAGTTGCCTTAATATTATCGAGTGAGATCACTTGTTAGACAAAAAAAATATTATGATCTAAAGTTTTTTCCTTATATATATATATATATGTGACAATTTGGATAAGAATAATATAAAACTCTATATGTTGAAGTAAATAAGTGCAGCTCAGTTGGTTGAGGCTTCCACCTTTGGGTGGTGAGTGGCGAGTTTGATCCCTGTGCAGCACAAAAAACTAACATTATTTACTACAAGTTCGAAGTTGAAGAGACAAGCATAGGAGCCTTTAACAGCGAGATTTATGAATCTGAACTACTGAATTTGATCAGATTTAGCATAAAAAGATTAATTTGAGCATATTTTGAGAGTCCAAATAATGAAATTTGGCTATTTTTTATTTATTCAGTTGCTGCCCATTTTCCTTTCTTTTTTTTTTTTTTTGTTTTTTGAGCTACTGCTTTTATTTAATAAACTGCACTTTTTTTTTTAGGTGAGGGAATATGAAATGTTAAAATGTGGAAATATATAAAGATTTTCAATCTTTTTTTTTTTGACATGAGGAAATCGGAAGGTCATAACGCGAAAGCCTGAAGACCAAAAGCTTGTAGATGGAAGGCCAAACGACAAAGATATTAAGTCGATTTTTTTTTTTAAAATTTGAAATGAGGAAGTCGGAAAGCTAGAAGATGGAAGACCAAATTACAAATGATTTAATGTAGAATTTAGTTTTTTTAAGTCAATGTGTTTAATGTAGATTTCTTCTCAAACCTATAAATAAAGGTCATGGATGAGGGAAAGAAGCAAAAGTGAGGAGAAGAGAAGGAGAAAAGGAGGAAAAGAGTGGAGAGTGGAGCCTTCTACTACCGAGATATTCCTGAAAAAGAAAGTCCACCGCATCCTGCGAACAGGAGAGCAATGGGACTTTCTTTCGTGTAGCGACGAAGAGAAAAATTGTCCCTGTCCTGCGAAGCAGGTGAGCATCAGAGTTTTTTTTTCTTGTTGCGGCAAAGAAGAAAGTCATCCCCTTCCTGCATAGCAGGCAAGTAATGAGACATTCTTTCTCGTTGCGGCGAAGAGAAAATTCGTCCCCTTCCTACGTAGTAGGCGAGCAATGGGATCTTCTTTCATGTTGTGATAAAAAGGAAAGTCGTTCCATACTGCGTAGCAGGCAAGAAACAAAATCTTCTTTCAGTTGTGACGAAGAAGAAAGTTGCCCCCGTTCTTCACAGCAGGCGAGTAACGGGATCTTCTTTCTTATTATGTCGAAGAGGAAAGTCGTACTCGTCCTCGTAGTTGGCGAGCAACAAAATCTTCTTTCGTGTTGCGGCGAAGAGGAAAGTCTTCTTTATACTGCGTAGCAGACGAGCAACGGGATATTACGAGATATTTTTTCATGTTGCGACCAAGAGGAAAGTCACCTCCCATCCTGCGTAGCAACAAGCAACTGAATCTTCTCATGTGTTGCTGCCAAGAGGAAAGTCATCTCGTCCTGTATAGCAAAGAAGCAACAATATCTTCTTTCACGTCAGTGAGATGAAGAAAGTTATCTCCATCCCTGCATAATAAATGACTCGGGATTTTCTTGATTATTTTTTCTGCGCATTTCGGTGGAGATGAAGAAATGCTAGTTTTCTCGATGCTCTTTGATGGAGAGATTTTCATATTTCTGCAACGGTGATATCTTTTGTAGTTGTTGTACTGGCTCTTATTAGTCTTTATAGTCTTTTTAATCATTTGATGTGACATTTTAATATACGATTATGTATTTATTTGTACATCTTTGACGTTGCTTCTGAATTTTTTGTGGCTTCTCAATGTTACAAAATTCAGCAATTAAAGTTAACACACATACTTTATAAAATGAAGAATTGTGTGCCATTAGAGGCTCGTGCCACCCGTGGTTGTGCCCTCCTGGACTTATGCCTTATAGGATCTTGAAATAAACTGATTTCTTCTAATGCTTGTAGCCTTCTGAAGTTTTTATGTACAGATGTCTTTTGAGACACGTAGCCTTCTAAGGTCTTTTATGTACCTATTTATTCTCAGAATTTTAACCTTGTGATGTATCTATGCCTTCTGAGACTTGTAGCCTTCTGAGACTTGTAGCCTTCTAATATTTTTGAGTGGAAAACCTGTCAATCACTTGCTATTGTGGATTCTTTCTAGTGAGAACCACATCCACTACTAACTTCCCATCAAGACTTGCCTCTTGGGCTCGCCTTTCAGGGGTATGGTAGCTTCTCATTGAGTCTTGCCTCTTCAGCCTGATTTCTAGAAGTATCGTATCTTCTCATCGAGTCTTGCCTCTTGGGCTCGACTTCCAGAGGCACGGTAGCATCTCATTGAGTCTTGTCTCATGAGCTTGACTTTTAAGAGTATCGTACCATCCCGTCGAGTCTTGCCTTTTGGGCTCGACTTCCAGAGGCATGGTAGCTTCTCATCGAGTCTTGCCCCTTGGGTTCGACTTCCAAGAGTATCGTATCTTCCCATCGAGCCTTATCTCTTGGGCTCGATTTCCAGCGGCATTGTAGCCTCACATCCAATCTAACCACTTGGGCTTGACTTTCAGGAGTACTATATCTTCCCATCGAGTCTTGCTCCTTGGGCTCGACTTCCAGGGGCATGGACGAGGACCTTGTCTAAAGTTTGCCCTCAATATGACTTTCTACACGAAAATATTTCAGGAGAAAATAAGAACATGCCATTACAATAACAGTTTAAAACAACATGAAAATAAAATTAGGAGTTTAGAAGCCAGCCTTTTACTCAAAAAAGATAATTTGGAGTTGTAATTCTCATTCGATAACTCTGATGATTCTCTTCCGGTTAGCCACCCAGGTGACGTTGGTGTATCAGACGTTCAATTTCTTCTTTTAATTGAAAGCAACTTTTTGTTGAAGATCCTTTTGCACGGTGGAAATTACAATACTGAGATTAGTCTCCACTATCTGGATTTTTTAACGGCCTTGGCCACATGACGGTCACTTCATCCTTGATGACCATTAAGATGTTGACACGTGATGTGTTGAGTGGCAGGTATTATTTTTCTGATCATGGATCATAATGCCCCTGTGGTCCAAACTTTTTTCGCTGTGAGATTTAATTGGTATCCACGACGTTATTCTTGCGCTTTTCCCTCAATCGCTCAAATTTTTTCTTGTGTGTAATGATGGCCTCATCTATGGAGATTGAGCTTCGACGCAATGGATGAAATCAGAGTAAAAGCGCATCGTCTCCCGCATCAGAGATGAATAAAAAGTTCATAAGCGGAGCCGTCCAAGAAAGACTCCTCTCAGTAACTCCGGACCCACTATAAGCATCTAACAGGCTTCAGTGGAGAACCTGCAGAATATTCCTTATGGGTTTTCCCTCCCGATAAATGAGATGAATCTTTAATGATCCTTTTATTTGTTATGAACTGCTCTATGAATAACCTAACAAGCTCATTGAAAGTGTTGAAGGTGCCCCTCACGAGAGAATAGAATCATGTTTGAGCTTAACCCTTAAGAGTCACCGAGAACACTTGACAGAGAAGCGCATCAAAGTACAATGAATGTGCATGATGGTTCAATAGTGTTCGTGCTCGTATAGGTCAATTACCCCTTCATAGGCATTAATATTTAGGAGTTTGAAATTTAATGGGACAGGTTATTGGAGAACAACATCTGCCAAAGCAGAGAATTCTAGGAAGTTGCAGCAAGCAGAGAAACGATCCATTTTATCCAGAGGGAACTCTTCCCAAACTAGGCTTCTTAGCTCATCTCGAATGATAACAGCAGAAGTGACAATTAGGTGGGGCAGCGTCAGGTGAGTTACATGAGATATATGAGTGGAACTTGTAATGCGGAGAAGATCGGCTTCTCGTCTCGGTGGAGGAGTGGTTGCATCATATTAGGAAAGAACCCAGTGAGTAAGGTATTTCTTGTTGAATGATGAAGTGGTGGTAAGTAAGTTCATTTGGGTTGCGATTGTCACTCCCCACGTAGGAGATGAAGGTCTTATGTTGAGACTCCTCCATTTAGCACATTTGTTCTTCTGTAGAAGAAACTGAAACTCCTTCGTCAGCGGGATAACATCTTCCAAGGCGAGAAGATGAAGAAGCATGCCGCCCTTGGCTTCGTGACTGCTCCCTAAAACAATGGGTGTTGGAGCAGGATTCTCCATTGTCAAGAATATTGTGTCGGGTGGCCATGTAGTAAGCAGCATAAGTACTTCAGTGTTTGGATTGAAATGTTCCATCAGACGACGCTAAACTAATGCATGATAGAAAATTCACGACATTAAAGTAATGGATTATTGTCTTGACATTGCACAATAATTCAACTCACACTCAGGTAAAAGAAAACAACCAGTAATGACACCATAAGTTTTTATGTGGAAACCCTATAATGGGAAAAAAATCACGAAGCCTGACCCAATTGACCCAGTTGTAAAAATCCACTATATATTGATGATTACAGAGACCCATTATCCCACAAACAGAAAAGAGTTCTTAGTTTTTCCAAGTTACAACGTCGATTGACGGCTTCCGGTCGATGATGGTCGACGATGATTGGTGGTAATCAACGATGGTGGGCAATGGTCGCCAGTATAATTGATGACAGTCAGAGGTGGTCGACGACATTCGGCGGCGGTCATCGGTGGCAAGAATGATGTTGGAATTCAGCTCTTTCTCAAATCTTGAAGTTCATTCTCAAGCCTCAAGCTCCCCCACATGAGAGGGATGGAACTCTATTTATTGTATTATGAGTGCAATTAATGCAAGAATACGAATCACTTTGATCGGACAATCTGAAGAGCTTCCATCGATCAGGCGATGCTTGATGGACATTTGAGTGCCTTATAGATATCAGAATTGAGCAATTTTTGGCTGGTTGGATTCATCTTGTCGAAACACTCGATTCGACTATAGGTTTGTTAGATTTGACATTCGCTTAACATTCTATATGTCCAAAAAACTTCTAAGAATGTTTTAATGACTTGGTCTGAGCGTGATTTAACTCAGATTGGACTAATTTTAATAACATTGGGTTCTACTCGTCGAGCCAATCAGCTTGACTGTAAATTTGCTGAAATCAAAATCTGTATGAGTTTTCATCGAGGTTTGAATATTTATTGCTAAAAACCCACCTCAAGATCTTTGTCATTCCTTGTAATTTTAGTTGGATGACGGAAATTTGCTGGAATCCTTGAGATTTATGTATCTGTGATATTTTTAATGTTATGTTACGAGAATTGAGTGATATGATGTTAAATATGAATGTTCAGATGTTAAATATAAAAATACAAAAGAATATGTATCTAAATGCCCTCCCTTACTTTTTTCAAGATTTACATAAATATCACCCACTTCCTATTAATATATTTATCACCTAAACTTCAATTTTTACAAACATACCATCTTATCCATGCATGAAATAGTACATTTTGCTTTTTAAAAATAAAATTAGTGACAATTTTTACATGGTAAGAAATATTTGGATGCATTATATATTAGATCTTTGGTGGATATTTATTACAAGATAATAAATATCGCCAATAAGCTGTAATGAAATAACATACATCACGTTGATCTCTTCAATAAGCTAAAAGCATAGTTTAATAGGACCAGTTTGACTCCATCGGTTCAAAAGTACTCTCGTTTAAAAACATTAATATAAAAAATACTTTAAAGCTGCATCAAATCCCTATTTAGTTCAAACATATTTTTTTTAAAAAAATTCAGTTAAGCTAACAATTATTAAAGAGGCGTTCACAAAGATACCACTAACATATCTAACACCTAAATTTTACTATTTACATTTATACCACCCAAAACTTTCATATCACATCAAAAATAACACCTTCACTTAACATGAAATGCACCCTTACATGCATAAATAAGCTGGTATGTATGTAAAAATTGAAGTTTAGGTGTTAGATATGTAAATACATAAGAATCGAGTGGTATCTGCGTAAATCTTTCTTGCATAAATACAAACTAAATCCCGGCCACACGCTCCTCAAAAATATGAATCTGCTGAAGAAAAATGCATAGCAAGCTGCAAATACCATAAATATGGGAAGATGACGAAATAAACAATACAAATTTCTAGCTTAATACAATTACTGCAGCACATAATTAATACAAACAAAATTTTTTTTTAATAAGGAAAAGCTTAAATGTCATTCTGCTTCTTCTGCTTCTGCTTTCTCTGCTGCTTATATTCTTCATATAACCTCAAAGCCGAAGATACTCTACCGAGCTCCAACCTCAACTTCTCATTCTCTCCAATGTCTCTAAGCACCATAAAATGCTCTTCAAACTTGCTCTCAATAACATCATAGTCCTCTTCCTTCTCCAAGCTCCGAACTTTCTCTGCGTCGATGGCAACAAACTCCTCACTCCCCATTTTTTTACGCTTCGGCTTGAAAGAAGATTTTCTGTTTAGAGCTTTGAGAAGCTCGCGGTCGATCTGTAAGTCGTCGAAGGCCTTTACAGGAGAGAGAGTGGAGAGGTAAGCTTGAGTCTGCGAGGGATTCATCGTCGTCATGGCCGATATACCTGAAGCCATTCCAGATATGGAGGCATTGTGGTGCTTGGAAAGGAGGCTGAGCTCCCAGAGAACGGAGGCGAGAGCACCGCTTAGATGTGGATCTGAAGCATCTGGTTTGTATTTCTGGATGTTGAGAGTAAGATTAGTCGGTCAGAGCAAAGAATAAATAAGAAAAGGAGGATTTACATATACACCACTCAATTCAATTCCTGTATATTTACATATCTAGCATCTAAATTTTAATTTTAGGTACATATCACCTTACTTATGCATGAAAAGATATATTTTAGTCTTTGAAAGTTTAAAATGGTGGTATTTTTATGTGACGTATAAATGCACAGGAAATGATTCTTGGCTCTTTTCAAGAGAATTGTTTTAGTTGCAGACTATATAAAAATGTTCCATTTAATCCCTTAAATGTACAAACATGATACAAAATAAGACTCATAGTAATAAGAATATTAAAAAAATAGGCCTTTACATATATAGCGCAAAATTCTAATGCATTTACATATCTAACTTCTAAACTTCACTTTTTACATTTATACCATCCAAATGTTTCAAATCACATCAAACATACCACTATTTAACTTTTACAAAGTGAAATGCACCTTTTCATGCATATGCAAGGTGGCATGTATGTAAAAATTGAAGTTTAGGTGTTAGATATGTAAATATATGTAATCCTTTTTAAAATAAATACATCTTGATTTACATGTAATATAATCATTCCTTGCTAAAAATTTATTAACTTAAATAGCAATTCTACTAGTAGGACTACCTTGGATCATTTTTGAGTAGTTGGACTAATTGTCTGCATTTTATTGGAATTAAAATGGCTCCCACAAATAGTCTAGAGAGCATTTTTATTATTTTCCGAAAAAATGAATAATAATAATTATGCAAGAAAAGATAAACTCACCACAACTAAACCAGAGAGAGAGCCGCCGCCAGGGTCATTCTCCAGCAGACTGCGGCACTTGCTATTTCTCAGGAGAAGATGCTTCAGTGTTACCAAGGCTGCAGCACAGATACATTTAGCAAAGACTAAACGGGGCATTTGCATATCTAGCACCTAAACTTTACTTTTTACATTTATGCCACCAAAATATTTCACATCACACCAAGACTAACACTACTTTGACATTAAAAAAATGAAATGCACATTTTCATGCATGGGAAGGTGGCGTTTTAATAGACTATAGAAATAGTTGAAAAGCAAAACAGTCAAACTTGAAGCTAGGCATTGTTTTGAATTGAGAAAGTCAAAATGGTCCCCAACCTTTTGTTGGGGATCATTTTAGTCCTAGAGTCCATAAAAAGTGTCAAATTAGTATCTATATTAAAAAGGTCTGAGGACTAATTTGACAGTTTAATAGACTACGGGACTAAAATGACCGTGTAAATAATCAGGGACTATTTTGGGATTTTACTCGTTTTGAATTGAAGTCGGGGAATGAAATGAAATTCAATTATTTTGTGAGCTGATTTAGAATTTGCCATTTATTTGAGCCTTTCAACACTACATTTCATTTATTATAACTCAAATTTCATGTATTCAAACACAGCCCAAAAAACTACCTGCCATTGCCTCAGACGAACCAAAACTCAAAGCAAATGTAGCTAGACGTTTTATAAAAGCAGCTGCTCTGTGCATATCATGTTGCTTTCCTTCCCAAAGCATGGTCATCAGAGCTTCAGCCAGAACATCACCCCGGTCTCTACGTAATCAAAATAAACAACATGACAAACCAAGCATATAATAAAAAGCTCAAGCATTTTGATATTTTTCAACTTTTGAGTCAAATACCTAAATAGTCTTCTAATTATTTCCATGGGATCATTTTAGTCCCAGAGTCTATAAAAAAGTATTAAACTAGTCACCACTCTTTTAATATGGTCTAAATTAGTCCCCATGCAGACTATTTTAGCCCCCGCTAAAAGAGTTCAAGGACTAGATTGACACTTTTATAGACTTCAGAATTAATATGGCCCCCTGAAAACAATCAAGGGACCATTTTGACATTTTTTTCTACTTGTTATTATGATCAAGTACCACTAGCAATAGGGAAAACAAAATAAGTATATGAACATTATAGCTTCCAATTACATACCACACAATTCTCGTCTATTTACCTAATACCTAAACATTCATATTTACATGCATATCACTCACATCTTTTACATCACATCAAAAATACTATCATCACTACCTCATTAAAAGTGAAATACACCTT
The DNA here is from genome assembly GCA_022702705.1 of Papilionanthe hookeriana x Papilionanthe teres. Lineage (NCBI taxonomy): Eukaryota > Viridiplantae > Streptophyta > Magnoliopsida > Asparagales > Orchidaceae > Papilionanthe > Papilionanthe hookeriana x Papilionanthe teres. The sequence goes on along the minus strand of CM040436.1, from coordinate 23,859,979 downwards.
TTCATGCATAGGTCTATATCACAAAAAAATTATAAGTGTATAAATCAAACTTTGGGTGTTAAATATGTAAATACATAAGAATAATGTGGTATGATGTAAATTTCCCTAAAACAAAATGATCCAAAATCATCATAATTTACTACAAAATGATAACTTTCAATTTATAATGGCAATAATCAGGCTTATTACATAATGAGTAGTGGTGTGAACATACCTGAAAGGCCTGTATTCCAGTAGTAGATTATAGAGCTGAACATAGAACTCCTGAAGATCTACATTCAGTGCATCTAAATTGTTCCTCATCACCCTGAATGCCACAATGCAGCATTGGAGTTTCTCGGAGACTGACAAACTACATAAGGGATTATCATTGAAAGATTCATTATATCCAGCAAGCTTTTTCAGGCAACCCATTAAATCACCTATAAAATCCAAATCGATCAAATGTGCGAACTTCCCCAAGCCCATCAGACACGGACCAAGAAGAGGACGATGTCCAAGACCAGTGGGTGAAGAGTTATCATTCAGCATAGACCTGGAAGCATCAAAATATAATTATTCCAATTAGCAGGAAAAAAAAAGAACAATTCTGAAAATTAAATTTTGTACAGTCAAAAACAAAGTTTTTATTATACTAATGCTCGGATGACTAATATGAAGTTAAATGGTCCGAATCTTTGGCTAAATTCCATGTCCCTCTTCCTCTATGGCGCAACCAATAGATCACCAGTAATGACTTTTTTCTAACAAGAAAGATTGTTAGAGTGACAGTGTTTTCCTTCCTGCTATTTCCCTCCCTAGTTGCAAGGACAACAGAATTTGATGGAAATGTCATTAATTACAAACATAATTAAAGCCAGAATTAAAATTAATAAGTAAGAGTGAAAATAGTCTCACGACTATTTACATGGGGTCAATTTAGTTCCTGGGTCTATACAACAACAACAACAACAACAACAAAGCCTTAATCCCACTAAGTGGGGTCGGCTACATGAATCATTTTTCTCCATTGCGTCCTATTTAGTGTCAAATTTTTGTTTAATTCTAATAAATTAAGATCATTTTTATGCAATAAGCCCAAGTTTTCCTAGGTCTAGCTCTGCCTTTCTTAACATAAGTTGTATCTAAAACATCTACTCTCCTAATCAGATCATCAGGTGGTCGACGTTTAATGTGACCAAACCATCCAAGGCAACTCTCTCTAATTTTATCCGTCGCTGGTGCAACACCAACCCTATTACGGATGTATTCATTTCGCATTTTGTCTCTAAGTGTAAAGCCACTCATCCACCTAATCATTCTCATCTCGGCAACACTTAACTTAACATTATGCTTCTCTTTTAAAGGCCAACATTCAGCATCATAGAGCATTGCAGGTCTCACCACCATCTTATAAAATTTTCCTTTCAGTCTAAGCGGTACTTTTCTATCACACAATAGGCCGGACGCATTCCTCCACTCCAACCAACCAACTTGAATTATATTCATTTCACTGTCCTGTAAAAAGTTATGTTAGGTTCCTCTATTTACAATTCCCCTGTAATATACAAGGGCATCCCTACAAAATAAGATACAGAAATTTCTTTCCCTCAACAGAAACAATACGAATCTCCTGCATAAATCACCTTTGCAAAGAAGGATCCAAAGAATGCTTTAGAATTCGAAAGTATGTCCCAAAAACTGCAGATAGTATTTCAGACTGTGTCCTCCTTCGTTCAGCACTATCAGGAACAAACGATACAGACTTCAAATCTGCACTTAACTAAATTTAGAGAAAAAATAAGCCCTTAATCAACCCGCTCACCCAAGTCAAGAAAAATAGCCAAATGTGGAGAAAAAGTACCTCTTCTCTTGTCTTGGTCATTAATTCATGTTTCCTCCTCTTACCTTCACTCATTGGAAGCTGATTTGATTGCTCAAGAAGTTGCTTCCGCTTTTTCTTCTTTGGTAGTTTTTCCCTTTTCTCTTCCTTAGGCTCAGATTTACCAAAATCTTCATCAAAAACCAAGGACAAAAATACCTACTAAAACCAAAAAGAGAAAATCCCAGATCATCTTAATTTGAAAGCTTCATCAAAAACAAAGGACAAAAATACCTACCAAAAAGTAAAAGAGCAAATGAGTAAAGTGTCAAAATAGTTCTCTAATTATTTACAGGGGGTCACTGTAGTCCCAGAGTGTAAAAAAATGTCAAATTAGTCACCAGAATCTTTAAATTGGGACTGAAATAATCCTCAGCTAGCACTATTTCAGCATAATATTAAATAAGTATTGAAGGATTAAATTAATAACTTTATAGACTCTGATACTAAAATGACCCTCTCCAAAAAGTCAAGGGGACTATTTCAACACATTTCGAGAGCAAATTCATTTTGAAAAGCAAAGCAAGAAGTTCAGATATTTTTCACCATTTAGTCTTATTCGAAATAATTTTTTTCCCAAAGGCAAAATTTCAATGATGCGATATAGTAGTGGGGGTAAAGTATGAACCTATATCATTGAGTTCAACCATCTGCAACAAAAAATAGGACAGAAGAATTAGAAACCCATGCTTACTTCTATGCTGTCTGGATGGAGCTGGCAATCGTGGGCCTTTACAAGATCTGAAATCAACCGAACGGCTTCTAAGGTAATTTGGCCGCCATGCTTTCCCTCATTGGTAAACACTGATTTTATAGTTTCACAGCATAATTTCCTAAGAAATAAAGACAACAACAAATTGACAACATATTATGGAAGAGTTGAGACTAGCTCGCAAAAATTGTATGTTTCGGGGCATTTGTTTACAATAAAGAATTGATACAAAGAATAAACGCAGATAAAATCGCATCACCAAGTTCTCAAGCCAAGAAAATGGAATACATGGCTTAAAATAACAATAGAAATACAACTAATCTAATATATTATGGTCACATCAACGGCGAATTATTCCATCCGGAGCACGTACGCAGCGTTGGGTGCGGATTTTAAAGGTACTGGGCGGGTATTGGATGGGTATTGGGGGAGGGGTATCGGGTATTGGCTATTAGGTGGGTATTGGGAGGGTATTGGATGGGTATTGGGGGAGATGCGTGCGGACTGCGTACATTCTCCGTATGGAATAATGGATGCACATCAAGAGATTACGAAATCGGCAAATATTTAGTTCAAATGAACATGAGTTTGCTAAACAATAGCCAAACACACACACACACACACACACACACACACACACACACACACACACATATATATAAGAGAGAGAGAGAGGGAGAGAGAGAGAGAGAGAGAGAGAGAGAGAGAGAGAGAGAGAGAGAGAGAGAATAATGATTATAAGAAAAAACAACAAAAAATGCTTGAAATTCAATAAGAGTTCAGCAGAATCCAAAATTAATTCTCTTCCAATGTTTCTCAGTACCATATTATGCCAAATAAAAACTTGGGTATAACAATATTAACCAGAATCATTTTTATAGAAGAGATGTAAAAAAAGTAATCCAACCCTTTAATATATAAAAAATGTGAACAAAATTCAACACAAAATAAAATCCTTCAGTGCTGTTTGGCAACCTTTAGGATTTAACTCATTTAGGACTTAGTAAATCCTGTAAATTTGGATTTAATAAATTCTAAGGCCTGATAAATTAACAGTTAAATTAACCTAATTTTATCAAGCCTTTCATTAAATTAGATTGAATATCTTCATAATCATTCGTCATTAAATAAAATCCTTCAGTGCTGTTTGGCAACCTTTAGGATTTAACTCATTTAGGGCTTAGTAAATCCTGTAAATTTGGATTTAATAAATTCTAAGGCCTGATAAATTAACCTAATTTTATCAAGCCTTTCATTAAATTAGATTGAATATCTTCATAATCATTCGTCATTAAATAACAAAATTAACAAAAATTAAAAATGTTTAGTTATCCTAATTCAAAAACAAAGATGATAATTTAAATAAAATAATATTTTTAAATAAAAAATTATTAAATAACTACTACCTTCCCCTCCTCCCTCCAATTTGAAATCCTCCTGCTACTTTCCACCCCCTCATATCCAAAATCACGTATTTCTCCCCTTCGTTCTTAACTGAAACCCCCAATCAAAAGAAGCAAGATATGTTGCAATGGGCGCTTGCAAATGAGGAGAGATCGTGACAAGCACTTGCAGACTACACAATGACCCGGGTTACCTTACTTCCACTTTGGGTGTTTCTTTCAAATAAATCTTTTGAATCCACCAAAAAGATGGAATTACTAAACAGGGATTTACGCCAAAAATTGGTGAAATCTTAATTTAGCAAATATAAGGATTTAAATTGAACTTTTTCATCGTTAACAAACAGGCCCTTAACATAATAATCCAAACTTCAAAAAATAAAACCCAATGTAAAATTCCCTGCATGACCATGTCACAATATTTCGGCATAAGAAGATATCAAGCAAGATAGTTTACCAACCAAAAAACAAAATCATAGGCGCCTAGCTTCAGTAATATACAACTATACAAGTACAAAAAGAGTAAATAAAATATAACACAATTTTATAAGAACCTTACGACATCATCTGCGGAGCTTATATTCCTGACAACCACAGCCACTAAATTCTCGCGGAAGTTGAAGTGAGGCACAGCATCTAGTAAAATACACATGCACCGCACTGCAAGGCAGTGGAAAGAGGGATCCTTCTCGAAGGCTATCAACTTTTGAAGGTAAGCCTGAAATGAAATTAGATATTAATAAAAATAATAGTAGCTTCCTACTACCATAAAATACTAATGATTATTTATTTCTACGGTATATTTGCAAAAGTGTTGCTACTTCAACGTTCAAAACCGAAGTGAGAAACCAAGCCAGCAACTTAAGATAAGAACTGCACAAATCATTCACAATTTAAGTATTTCTACAAGGTATGCATAAGAATAAAGAGAGTTTCAGAGACATAAAAATTTCTATATCACTAAAACTAAATTAAGAGCACAAGAATCGCAATCTCTAATACTAAACCAAACAAACTAACGAAAAATACTAATAATAAAGCATGGAAATTAAATTTTGCACAATAAGATAAACCCATGTGATGCATGCGAGAAACAAAATTAATATAATTTTATTTTGAATAATTCAATATATTAAGAATAATATAATTATTTTAAAAATTAATATATTTATTTCTTCAAGTTCATTACTAAGGCAATAAGCTACTTGTGGCATGATTTTTTCACATGTAATGCTGGAAGAAGTATTTAAAAAATTACAATGGCAATTATACAAAAAGATTTCAAGCATAAGAGATCAAGGACCAAACCTTGTATGAGTTTAGAAGGGTAGATTCATAAAAACGTGTTTGTAGCACATCTTTTGACACTTTCATCTCCAACTCTTTTTCAGTCGGCAACCGAATTCGGTAGCTGCAGTGAATCAACTAGTTAACTATGAAGAAAATAGTATAGTAAAAATCACAGAATTCGCGGAGTAATTGAGGAAATTGCGGTGAATACCCGGGAATAATGTCCTTGAAAACAGCTACTAGAGACATAATCCCAAGTTTAGCGATATTTTGATCCTCGTCGCTACAAATATGCAGCAAATCTTTTAAGGATTTAATATTCAACTCAGGATTCTCGAGCAATGCCATTCCTACTTCTGCAAGCTTAATCTTCTTTCGAACAAATAGATCTTGAGCTGAAAGGTCCTCCTCCACCTTAGCCTGTAGATGACATCGAGTTCAATTGCACACACAAAACAGTCAAAAGAAGCTCGATGCGTGACTCTGATAACAGCGAAGAACAGCATAAAAGGATAAAAAAAACAGAATCATTGTTGTCGGACCTAAAGAAATAATTCTCACATTTGAAAGTATGAAATTAATAAGCTTCTACTATTTTCTTAATTGAACATCCTGATCTCAAATTAAAACTATGAAATTAATAAACTTCTACTATTTTCTTAATTGAACATCCTGATCTAAAATTAAACTGGAGAAATAGAACAAACTGAAACCCAATTCAATCAAACACTGTAGGAATCATATTGATGGATGACATTCGTCAACTACCGATCTATTTTTGTCTCATTTCGTGAGAAAAAGACATTTATGAGGCACCAAACTGGGAAGATTGTTGAATGAAAGCCATATCATGTCATGTCATAATATAGGGGTTGGGAGAAGAAACCAGCCCAGTTCAAAGAAAAAAATTCATTTTTCACTTTCTATTGGCACAAAATTTGCAAGTGACATCTTCTAAACAAAGTTGCTTGGAAATAAACCCAAACAACTTGGAAGAAAAAAATACCTTGACAAATGGAAAGAATTATAACCGTTCAATCTAAAACTGTACGAATCATATTGATGGAAGAAATATGTCAACTGGTCTGCTTTTTGTCTTAAATCGTGAGAAAAGAAATTACAACTATGAGACCTCTAGATGGAAATTGTTGAAGGAAAACCAAATAATGTCATGTCATGATATAGGCTGGAGAGAAGACCTACTCAACAGCAACAACAACAACAACAAAGCCTTAATCCCACTAAGTGGGGTCGGCTACATGAATCCTTTTTCTCCATTGCGTCCTATTTTTAGTGTCAAATTTTTGTTTAATTCTAATAAATTAAGATCATTTTTTATGCAATAAGCCCAAGTTTTCCTAGGTCTAGCTCTGCCTTTCTTAACATAAGTTGTATCTAAAACATCTACTCTCCTAATCGGATCATCAGGTGGTCGACGTTTAATGTGACCAAACCATCTAAGGTGAGTCACTCTAATTTTATCCTTCATTGGTGCAACACCAACCCTATTACGGATATATTCATTTCACATTTTGTCTCTAAGTGTAAAGCCACTCATCCACCTAATCATTCTCATCTCAGCAACACTTAACATTATGCTTCTCTTTTAAAGGCCAACATTCAGCACCATAGAGCATTGCAGGTCTCAACACCATCTTATAAAATTTTCCTTTCAGTCTAAGCGGTACTTTTCTATCACACAATAGGCCGGACGCATTCCTCCACTTCAACCAACCAACCTAAATTATACTATTAACATCCCCATCTATATCACCATCGCTTTGAACAATAGACCCGAGATATCTAAATCGTTCACACCTTTTAATAATTTGGTCACCCAAAGTTACACTTCTGTTACTAGACCTACTATTACTAAAATTACATTCCATGTATTCAGTTTTAGTTCTACTCAAACGAAGACCTTTAGACTCCAATGTAGACCTCCATAATTCAAGTTTTTCCTGGGCTTTTTCCCTTGTCTTATCCACAAGGAGGATATCATCAGCAAAAAATATACACCAAGGTACATCCTCTTGTAAATGCCCAGTAAGACCATCCATAAATAAAGCAAAAAGATATGGGCTTAAAGCCGATCCTTGATGTAAACCAACAGAAATAGTAAAATATTTGGTCAATCCTCCTTCAGTTCGAACACAACTTGGTCAATCCTCCTTCAATTCGAACACAACTTGGTCAATCCTCCTTCAGTTCAACCCTCCACTTTTCACATCCGGGCTTGGGACCGGCAAAGAGAAGACCTACTCAGTTACATGAAAATCATCAACATATTGTTTTCTCTTGACACAACTTACAAGTGACTGCATTTAAACAAAGTTCTTAGAATAAAGCAAAAGATTTGCAATAATATAAATTTCAATAGCTTTCATGACACAAATGAGATATGAAACCATGGATTTCAGCACCTCTTAAACAAAGATATCACCTGCAGAGACATTTACCATTGAAAAGTTGTAAGAAGCATTCACGTGTTATGATCATTTGCCCCTTTTTCAGAAACAAACAATTTACAGCAGAAGGACACAACAAAATAAATTCAAGTGGCCAACATTAGTGCCACCGCACACATGAATCCTGCGACATTCTAAAACATATTTGATTTGTTAAAAAATCATGACCGAATCAAAGACCTAAGAGTATAAAATATTCAATACCAATGTTAAAAATGCACAATCAATAACAAAGAAATAAATAAAAACATGTTGCGCTGAAAACAATGCCTTCCATAAAAAATGAATGGTTCATAACAATATTAATATTTTCTTTCAACAGAAGAGAAAGTAAATTAATGCAATATCAAATCTTTCCTTGAACTGTATAATGGTATTTATAATTAATTACAAATCATCACCATCATCATCATAACCATCATACCTATATGTATAAATACTAGATCCAATATAAAGAAAGATAAATCAAAGCCAAACAATTCAGAAAATGTGATCCGGAAATAAAAAAGTCCATCAAAGACGAGTAGCCCGCGATTCGATTAAAAGTTTCACCTAAAAAGAGATTAAACAGTAAATGCAATATCAAGTCTTCCCTAGAGTAGCTAAATAATCAATTACAAGACAACATCTTCATTAACACATTTTCATAACTATATCGTCATCATCACAATTCCATCAATCAGTGGTTTGCTTCACGAATCCTCACTGCCCAACCATTTTGCATTAGATGTTAACTTTGTTTTGTGCAAATCAAACTTCTAGGCATGAGACATTTCATTTTCATTGCTTCTTTCCCAATTTCATTAGATCTAATGTGCTCATCTTCCTGGCACGTCTTCTACCCTGCATAATTATTAGGGAAAATTATTTACGTAGCACATAATTCCTATGTATTTACATATCTTACACCTAACTTTCATATTTACATATATAGCACCTCGGTGATTTAAGCCTGTGCATGAAATGTAATAGTGCTATTTTTTGTGTGATATTAAAAATTTGAGTGATGTCTGTGTAAATATGAAAGTTTAGGTGTAAGATGTGTAAATACATAAGAATGGTGAGCTACAATGTAAATGTTGCTAATTATTATATGTGCCAAAAACCAAAATTTATTTTCAAGAACAACTTTCTATTCCACGAGCAATTAGATTACCAATGACTGTCCTTTTTAATTACTTCGCTTTACCAAAAAAAGCTATACCCTCAATTACAACTCCACTCTTTCAGTCTTTTGGATAGAATATTCAAAATACTTGTATCTATCCAAAAAAAAAAGTAACAATTGATTGTTTACCTCAGTTGTAGTCAACATCTTCCTCTTAACAAGTCCTTCCATCCTAGATCCCTAGGTAGCTGAGTTGGTCCTGGCATGGTTAAGTTGACTCGTGTTAGGTCTAGCATACCCTAGCTTGGCCGGGTTGATCTAGGTCTCACTGGGTTGACCATGGATCGGCTTGGTGTGCTTGGTTTGGCTTAGATGAGCTTGGGTTTGGTCCAAATTGAAATTAAAACTAAAATCAATCCAATTTGAACTATGTTTAATTTAATATAAAATGGACTCAAAACTGATATTAAAACAAGATTAAATATAAATTTTAAACTAAATTTAATTCAACCTAAACTTTAACTTAAAATTAGAACTTAAGTTAATTCAAAATTAAGCTAAATTTTGAATCTAAATCTTAAGTTAAAATCAACCAAACTTAAACATATAATCTTAATTTTAAACTTGAATTTAAGTGAATCAACTAAAATTTAATCAAACTTACCGCACCGTTGGAGCATTTGGAGAAATAGCTTTCTGTCAACTTTCTCAAGTTGTGATGCAGATGCTGTATTTTACAACCTGACCTAACTAAGTGCGGTGATTACCAGAAAGCTACAGTCTGACTTTTTGAAATAAAAAAATTTGTAATAGACACTGCAGCTTCTTAAAGAGCGACCTCTTCTACAACAACTTTACAATTGCTTCTTTAAACAACTCCTTAATGACTATTATACACCTTCACTCCACCATCAGGTCTTGTTACCTACGTACTATTTATTACAAAATCCTTCCTAAAATGATTATGATTACCTGCTTAATGCAAATAGCAATATTAAAATACATAAATATTTAACTTTGATTCAAATATAAAATTTTAGTTATTGATCTTAACAACTTAAATCAAAAGTCTACAAACTTTTCACACTTTAAGTCATATGACCTTAACAGGCGGTCAACTTTTCTGTTAGAAACATTTATTTATGTTACTATGATAAACATCCAAATTCCATAACTACCAATGTATGTTAAACGAACAAATGATATTCTAAAACCACCTTAATCTCTTTTCAAAAAAAAAATCAATAAATACAAAAAAGTATTATTTGTGATTTCATCTCTCTCACTTTTTGAGTAAATAAATGTTCTTCTGCTTTCTAGAAAGCATGCATCTGTTATTTGCAAATTCCAACACTAATATGAAATCAAGTATATAGTCATCTAACACATATTCAAAATGCATCATAAATCCTTAATAGTCCATCTTACCAACACTTAGATGCTCATTACACTAACAAAAATATATAACATATCATCCACAAGCATATTAGGGTATTGAATCCATCTCTTTCAATCAATGATTTTTCAAATTACTATTCAAGATGACATAGGATAAAAAATGCCCTAAAAAAATGTTAAATGGTCAAAAAGAGTTGTGTGAGAAAAATTTTGAAGCACAAATATATTTTTGAGGAGCACAATAGGCAAAATAGTGATAGACTGAAAGTTTTGAAATAATAGCCAAATAAAAGTTGAAGATAGACACTTTAAAATTAGATATAGCATACGAAAAGTAATATTATATGTGAACTGAAAGTGTAAGAGATGAGTACCAAGACATCTAAGTGTGGACCTTCAACAAGAGTCGCTTTGACTTCCTCTTTTGCTTGCCTTTTAGCCTCCTTTTTACTTTTCTTCAATTTTTGCCTTCGTTCTGCTTTTGTAAGTTTCACCAAACTTTTATCACTATCATGCTCTTTGACCTCGGATGCAGGCCTATTATCCTTATGTACAATATTCGATTCTTCCACTGTAGTTAAATCCAAAAAGTTGAAACATAATAAATTCTCAGATGTCACAAAATGAGATTATAGTGTTTGACTAATGCATCAGTAACATCAACACAATAATCGAGTTTTGAAACCGACAAACAGAAGAACATAAGAGTTTACTTTCCAGATGCACAAAAACATATATATATATATATATACGTTACTTTATGTCGACCGTGCAAAATAAAAGAATATTTGTATACCTCTAAGGAGATATAAGACATGGTGATCATCAAAATCACAAGCCTTTTCCCAAATATTTGAAATTGTCGATGCTTAAAATAAGGTTTATGAATCCCCAACCCCCATTATTCCATGTTTATTGGTATGGGAATGTTAAACCAAATATGCGTCAGTCTATTTAGAAAACTTCTATGTAATTTACTTTTATTCTACCCTTTTTTTCCCTATAATCTTTCAACATTAATTATATATATTATCCATCTTATTAGTGCATCATCTACCGTTCGTTGTGAAGGCCAACAACAACAACAACAACAACAACAACAAAGCCTTAATCCCACTAAGTGGGGTCGGCTACATGAATCCTTTTTCTCCATTGCGTCCTTTTTAGTGTCATATTTTCATTTAATTCTAATAAATTAAGATCATTTTTATACAATAAGCCCAAGTCTTTCTAGTTCTACCTCTGCCTTTCTAAACATAAGTCGAATCTAAAACAACTACTCTCCTAATCGGATCATCAGATGGTCGACATTTAATGTGACCAAACCATTTAAGACGACTCACTCTAATTTTGTCTGTAAATGGAGCTACACTTAACTTAGTCTTTTTAAAGGCCAACATTCACCATATAGCATTGTAGATGTCATCGCCATCTTATAAAATTTTCCTTTGAGTCTAAGCGGTACTTTTTTATCACACAATAGGCCTGAAGCATTCATCCACTTCAACCAACCAACTTGAATTATACTATTAACATCCCCATCTATATCACCATTGCTTTAAACAATAGACTCGAGATATCTAAATCGTTCACACCTTTAAACAATTTGATCACCCAAAGTTATACTTTTACCACTAGAGTTACTATTACTAAAATTACATTCCATGTAGTCAGTTTTAGTTCTACTCAAATGAAGGCCTTTAGAGTCCAATGTAGACCTCCATAATTCAAGTTTTTCCTGGGCTTTTTCTCTCGTCTTATCCACGAGAAGGATATCATCAACAAAAAGCATACACCAAGGTACATCCTCTTGTAAATGTCCAGTAAGATCATCCATAACAAAAGCAAAAATATATGGGCTTAAAGCCGATCCCTGATGTAAAACAACAGAAATAGAAAAATAATTGGTCAATCCTCTTTCAGTTTGAACACAAGTAATAGCTCTAGTATAAATATCTTTAATGAATTTAATATAAATCATATCAATGCCTTTCTTCTCAAGGACTCTCCAAAGGATATCTCTTGGAAACTTGTAATCTTTTTCTAAATCAATGAAAATCAAATGTAGATCCTCCTTATTATCTCTGTACTTCTCCATCAAACCTCTCAATAAATATATAACTTCCATGGTAGACTTGCCCGACATAAATCTGAATTGATTATGAGAAATTGTTAATACGTCTTAACCAATGCTCAATTACCCTCTCCCATAATTTTAAAGTATGCCACATCAATTTAATTCCTCTATAATTTGCACACTCTTATGCATCCACTTTATTCTTTAAAATGGAGACTAAAATACTCTTCCTTCACTTATCAGGCATCTTTTAGTTTCTAAAATAATATTAAAAAGTTTAGTAAGCCAAGAAACTCTCAAATCTCCTAAACATTTGCACACTTCAATTGGGATATCATCAGGTCATACAAACTTTCCAACCCTTGATTTTCTTTAAAGCCTCCTCAACTTCTATTATACTAATGTGACGGTAAAAATAAAACGTTTTATTCTTATTAACGATATTAATATCACTAAGGTCGATCGTATTTTCAGAAACTTCATTAAAAATTTTATCAAAATAAGTCATCCACCTAAGTTGAATATCTTTTTCTAAGAAAAGCACTTTTTGATTTTCATCTTAAATACATTTTACTTGAGTAAAATCTTTATTTTTCTTTTCTCTTTGTTTGGCTAGTTTATACATATATTTTTCACTCTCCTTAGTATCTAAAATGTTATAAAGATCACTATAAGCGGGTATTTAAGCATCCCAGATTGTTTTTTTAGACTCCCATTAGATATTTTATAGTTTTCCCAGTTCTCTAAGCTTTTACATTTAAACCAGTTTTTATAACATAACTTTTTATATTTTATCTTTTCTTGCACATTATTATTCCACCACCAACCATTTTTATTTACAAAAACTTTATTTTTTGATTCTCAAAATATATCTTTTAGCACTTGTTTAATAGTATTTGTTATTTTTTCCTACATAGCATTTGCTTCTTCAAGAACATCTCAAATTTTTAAATCTTGAATTTTACTCATAAAAATAATTTTATTTGTATCTTTTAGATACCCTCATTTAATTCTACGATGATAAATCCTAGTATACTTTATTTTATAATTCATCTTAAAATCTAGAACTCATAATCGATGTTGGGTATATAAATTCTCACTTGGAATGACATTACAATCCTTACAATCTCGTCGATCTTCTTCTCATAATAAAATAATCAATTTGTGTTTTATTAGATCCATTCTTATAAGTACTAACTCAATCATAGGCTAAAGCAAAAGCTAATATGACTCTATCTTATTCATTAATCACTCCATAACTGTAACCACCATTAATATTTCTGAAATCTTCTACCACTCTGCCGATATGTCCATTTAAATCTCCAATAAAAATTCTTTCTTCAAGAAGTATCAAGTTTATTAAGTCTTCTAAGTCATTCCATAAATTATCTTTAGAGTCTATATCAAAACTACTTGAGGAGTATAAGCAATTATAATATTAAAAATCTTAGTAACAATAATAATCTTACTTGCTATAATTCTATCTCCAACATTATTAATTTTTACAACATTATCTTTCAAACTCCAAATCATCTAAATTTTATCTTTCATTACTTTATTGCAATGAATATCTCTCATTACCCTTTTTCATAATCATGCCTTAATATACCATTAGTACTTTGTTGGCATTCTCATTTGCCACACTTGAGTGATCACTAAAATGACTTAATGTAGATTAGATTTAACACTCCATTATATTCTCTTTTTACATATTACTCTAAGGCACTTACCTATTTTAAATACATAGCCAAAACTCTAAAAGTTACTTCGAAATTTATATCATTATTCTTCTATGCAAAAATCCTAACATGCCTAAATTTTTAAAACAAAAGTATCACTTTATTTTTCGGTAATATCTTTTGATAAATAACTACCATCACGAACTAAAATTGTATATTAAATATTTTCTTCATAAGTTTCACTAATTTCAACAAAAGTCCTGCCAATTAGAATTGTGTTATATGCCAATAAAAGAAAACATAAACCCAAAGTATCTCATTTAAAATATTCATTACAAGCATCCTTATAACAAATAACAAAACATGAACATAATGTTGATATCGTGCTTCGGAACCCTTTGGTCATCCACAAATACATTGAATAACTCAATGCTCCATTATAAGCACATATAATAACTTTAACAAACATTTGCCACATAAGTTTATCGTTAAAGCATCAAATCAATTATTTCAATACTCAAATCATGTGTTTTCTCAAGATAAATATAAGATGACAAATTGGTTGAACAACCTATGTTAAAAAAAGCTTTTCAAACAAAAATTGTTAAGTTCTTTGATGTATTTAACAATAAAATAAAATAAGAGGGAACATTATCGCATGTAGCGAAAGAATATGAAACATGTGAAAAATAAATAGTGCAATGTTACTTTATTACAAGTTATGAGAACATGAACTTGTAAAACCTCTATCAGTATTTTAGAAGTAGAAGTTGGTGAAACCAATTTTGCTTAAGCAAAAAAAGGCTAGTTAATAGTTTGACAACTATTATGTGTGCATCCCAATGATAAGGTGAAAGGATGAAGTGAAAAAAAAAACAGTTTGTTCACCACACAAGGTTTGTGTGTTATGACACCTGAGAAAGTTATTTGTTGAGTCGCATGAGAGTAGAAATCAAGCCAACAAGTTCTAACAAAAAATCAGCATTAAACTATCAAGCAGTTATCTCTCACCCATAACCTTAAGTTTTGGGGTTAAAAATAACCCTGATCATCGTCGTATCAAACCTAATTTTGGTCTCCATTAATTCATACTTCATAAAATTTTGTGCATGTAACAAGTGAATGTGTTATCTGTATTAAGCAAAAATAGTTCAATGCTACTTTTTTTTTTGAAGTTTACAAGAGCTTGTAACTATAAAAGCTTTATAAACCTTTTAGAAGCATGGTTTGGTGGATTAAAATTTATTTTTCTTAGGTAAAGAAAACTAGTTAGCAATTTGACAACTATTAGATGATAAGAATCTAAAGAGACAACAAGATAAAAAAAATCACTTTGCATTTGTGTGTTAAGGCATATGAGAGTACTATGTTTCATTTCAAATTGAACAGTTAATGGTTCAACAGGGAGAAAATTGCTCATGTGATTTATGGCTCCTGTGGTTCTTGGCTGCCTACCGTAGTTAAGCAAAAATCAAAAGTGTGCAACTCCCGTAGCAGATCCACATGAACGAATGAATTTTTGGTACATGGTACTCAAGAATGTCAAAAAGACATCAATATAAAGGAAGCGATGGTCGCTGTAAAAGTTTCTCTGAGAGGAGATTATTCTGAGGCATGAGAGGATTGGACTTGGTACCACATCAAATAATTAAAAAATATGTAGCATTAAAAATACAAAGTATTTAGCCCTGGCTCAAAAGATTAAACTTTTGGATTGAAGCTAACTTTGAGTACATTTGTATCAACCCCACTTTTGATACCCATTTGTTTAGGGTTCCTCAATACTGTTTGGGCGTCATTGTAGAGCTTCTTTTTCCCACTCATTTTTTTCATGGACAGACGAGGTATCAAGCATGAGCTAAGACTGAAACTTTATTTACAACAACTTTCTTGTAAGAACTTTAAGATACATGCGTTTGGTTAATATCGAATTTTTTGTGAGCAATTTAAGAGAAGACTGACATTTTTAAAAACACTAGTTTAATACCTGTTCGGTAACACAACTCTCCTTCTAAAGTCTTAATGGGCAGAGCATCCACACGGTCTACTTGAAGGCCCTCCTCCTCCTTAGCTTTCTTCAAATCAGCTTTCTTTTTCTTCCTCTCATATAGTGCTTCTAGCTCGTCTTCCTTGTAATCAGCAACTCGAGATACATGCCTAATAAATAAAATTCATAACCTTTATTTTGCGTAGAAGTTCTTGAAAAATAATAAGAATAACAAGTTCGTCACCGATTGCCAAAAAAATTCCGCAGCAAATTGTTTTGGCAGAAGTCATACAGAAACAAACCTATCGTGATAATATCTTCTCACCTGTTGATCAAATTAGCGTCAAGTTTTGTAAGGAAGCCAGCGTATTCAATATTTTTTTTCACAAAATCCAAATCCTCATCAGAAACCTCAATTTCTTCATCTGGGATATCCGGCGGAAGTTGCGGTGGAAGGTTTACCTTCTTCTTCTTCCCCATTCAGATTTCAAAATCAAGTAATGGTGAAATAGTCCAAGAGAAGAGTAGTGAGAGAGACGGAAGGAGGGATTCTGAAGGGTTGTTGTTGGTCTGTAAAAGTATTGTCTTTGGATGGGTCGGGACAGGAATTATATTCTGCGGCTATGATGGAGATGACTGTCGGGCTGTTTGGTAGCCGGTTTAAGCAGGACTTAAGCAGGATTTAAGCTGAATCCTGCCAAAACGGCAATAAAAGTCTCCGCAAATCCTGAGCTCCCGTAAATCCCAAAAGACGCCGACTCGAGTGAAGAGGAATAATGGTTTCGGTGGTCGCTGTAAGCCAAAATCCCGTCGTTGCCTTCCTAGCTAACTATGATGGCGACTGTATCGCGATGGTTCGTTCACGAAGGCGATGGTCTTGGGCGAAACCAGGAGAGGAGGGACATAAACGAGGGTTTTGGGCAGAAATGGGAAGCTTGGGTGAAAGCGGTAGGGGGGAAGGATGGAGGCGAGGGTTTCGGTAGGGTAAAGAGGAGATAGGTCTGTGGTTTTAATTTATTTTTGTTCAAGTTAATTTTATTAATTTAACTGATTAATAATTAATAATTAATTATAATTTATATGTAATTATTTAATATTTAATTAATGAGTAAAGCTTTATTTTAAATTTTAAATTATCTAATTAAATTTTAAGCAATTCTTAATTTATATAATTAATAACTAATTAATAATTTATTAATATTAAACTATTATTTAATAAGTGATTCATTTATACAAACATTATTGATTATTAATTTGTATGCTTAATTATTAATTAATAAAAATGCACATTTTTTTTATATTTATATTAATTTGTATGTTTTATTTAAGATTTTTTTTGGAAGTTTCTTAATTAATCATATTAAATTCTTTTAAAATTGTTGAACAATTTTTGAGAATTTTCAACAGTTTTTGAGAATTTATCAAAATTTACGTATGATATTAAACAGTTTTTAAGTTTTAATCACATCGTGATTTGATAAATTCAGATTTACAGAATTTATTAAATTCAATTTAAAGTCAGGCTGGGTCGCACATTTCATTTTCTAATTTTCGTCGCCTTCCCACGATAAAATATTGCATCTGGACTCCACATGCATTCGAAGGCAAATGGCGGGGCGTCACGTGACAAGTGGGCCCTGCCACCCTATACACTGGGCAATTACTGTGTATGGTAGCGGGGCGCACTTGCCACGTGGTGCCCCGTCATTCGCCTCTGCCCCTACGGACTCTGGATGCAATATTTCATCGCCTTCCAACATTCTTTTCCTGCACTACCCCTTCCTTCATCGCATTATTCCAGATGATTGTGAAGAGGCATGCGAGGGAGGCGATTCTGTCCGATTTTTGTTCCACTTCCAATTGCACTTAACGTTATTCTTCTTCCCTAAAGCTGCAACGCACATTTGTTAATGAAGGTTTCATCTCCATTACATATTTTCAGCAATCATTATTTGCTCTTTAATTTTGCTTTATTAAAAAAAAAAGGTTTCATCTTTCAACTTGAACACTATTAAAGTCTTGAATGGTTCATAATCATAGGAAGTTACTTGCAGCCTACTAATTTTATGATGCTACTTATTATGATTTAATAAAGAGTCATTTGTTATTATTTTTTCACTTAAGTGTCATGTCAGAAGTTGTGTTATAAAATTTGGCTTAAATAAATGCTTAGAGAACTGGGGAAAATATAAGGTGACCCGTAAAGAGTCTAAGAGATTAATCTGTGATGCTAAAAATTTTGTTTCTACTGATCTTTATATTAAATAAGAAACTAAAGTAAGCGAAAAATATAAATATAAATTAGCCACACAAAGAGAAAAGAGAAGTAAAGATTTAATTCAAGTAAAAGTTATTTTCTTAAACGAAGATATTCAACATAGCTATTTTGATAAACTTTTCAATGAAATTTTTGAAAATACAATTGATTTTATTGATATTGATATTCTTAGCAAAAATAAAATATTTTATTTTTACTGTCACAATAGTTAAAAAGAAGTTGATAAGGCTTTAAAAAAAATAAAAGATGAAATATCAGTATGACTTGATGATATCTTAATTGAAGTGCAAATATATTTAGAAGATTTTAGAGTTGTTTAGCTTATTAAATTCTTTAATATTATTTTTAAAACTAAAAACATGCATGGGCAGTGGAGGAATAGTATTTTGGTCCCAACTTTTAAGAATATTTAATATGGATATATATGTATATATATATATATATATATATATATATATATATATATATATCTGTGTGTGTCGCGTTCATGGTCTGTTGTTGGCGGGGCTACTGTTAGACCCCTCAGGTCAGGGGTTCGATCTCCAGTCATGGCGCTGGGGGGATCGGTCTGTTTAGGCACATGGCGCGGGCTCTTATCATGGGCCTAGCGCCAAATATCGGTTTCCCCTGATATATATATATATATATATATATATATATTAAGAGAAAGATTTTGTACATTAAGCTTTGTTGGGAAATAAAGAAGAAGATTTTCATGCATACCACTCGATTGTAATGTATTTATAAATCTTACACAAAACTTATTTTTACATACATACATACATACATACATACATATATATATATATATATATATATAAATATATATATATATATGTATGTATGTATGTATGTATGTATGTATATGTATGTATGTATGTATGTATGCATGTAAAGTTTATTTGTAAGATTTATAAATACATTACAATTGAGTGGTATGCATGAAATTCTTCTTTATTTCCCAACAAAGCTTAATGTACAAAATCTCTCTCTTAATTGATTGATGGGAAATAGGCACTTAGAGCCAAAGCATTCATAGAAAAGTGTTGGTGCACCACCTAGCATGAATAAGCAGAAAGAAGTGATAAAAATATTGTGTGGGATGAGAGGTATGTGATTGCATGATTTAAGTTTTTTTTTTTTTGATGAATGCAGACATGATACCAAACCTATTTCTTCATCATTATTGAATCGAGGGTTTAGAATAGAAGCCGCCCACAAAGATTTGCCAGTTGAACCTAAAGGATCATCCCCTCAGAATAATGATCATGGATAACACTATTGTGTTGCAGGAGTGAATTCTTCACCAATAAGCATGGATGATTCATCTTTTGGTGAATTGGATTCCGATGGCTTCACCCCTGGTGATAAATACATCATATTAACCATGTGGCCAGCCATGGAATAGCATCACTCATCCTATATCACCTGTTTTAAGATTTGTGATTGACTTATCCTCTAAGTTGAATATGTAGAGTTTTAGCTTTTTGTTATACTAAACACAAGTCTATGTGAGATTATGAATTGAATTTAATTTATATCTTTGATATGGTCAACTTGATAAAGACACCATATTAACTTGCTTCTTGCAATCAGGATTTTGGATCCTTGATGATTGTTTGTAAGGATCTTACTTGTCATCATTAACAACGAGTAGTAGGTAACTAATCATGAAGCTATGATCATCGAAAAACTCTTATTATTTTGGATCCTTGATGATTGGTTGTAAGGATCTTAGTGGTCATCATTAACACTGAGTAGTAGGTAACTGATCATGAAGATATGATCAACGAAAAGCTCTTATTAGTATGGTCACAAAGAGGAAGATTTTGAAGATTTAAAGTGTTAAAGCAACTTTCAACAAATTCTTTAAAGATCAGTGGGCTTCAAAATATTGTCATGGAAATCCAAATGATCTTGAGTTCATCAACCAGACTACATTAATTTGAAAGAGTTTGAAGAATTGATGATGGCTTTCGTGACCATAACATATATACATATCTTATTATGTTGTACATGTTATTGGATCTTATATAATGAACTTGGAATTTTGAGTGTTCTGTACAATGCTTGATAATCAAAATAGTTGCTGAGTGACTCTTAGATAATGTTGAATGATGTCATATATAACTTCAAGTTGACATGTCAGACATGTGAATTCTTATGAATTGGGTGTTTGGATTAAATGACTATCCTTAACCTTGAAGAGCCAACTTGTTCCTACATATGTCAATATGTACGCGCTTCCAAAAATATATCGTAAATCTAAAAGTACGGTGTACCACTAGATGCACATTCTTGCTATTTCAATATTTATATGGCAATTGATTATACCAAAAAATTTTTAGTGCACTTTGATTTAAAGAGATATATCGAGCCTGATTATGTTATGTGGATCTAATAAAAAATATATATCTATAAAGGATAATTGGCAGTATTGTGATTAAAAATCGTAACAATTGTTGCAACGACTTAAATATTTTTATGTTATTGTGTTGAGTTTTACTTGCTCAATTTCAACACGGATACCTCTAATTGAATTTATTACAGAAATCAAATCAAGTCACTAGATTTCGTACGCATCTCATTAATATCATCTTCTACTCACCATTTGGTTTTACTTCTTCCTTTTTCTTGGTCTATACACATGTTATTTAATGTGATCCTAAAATATTCATTCCACCTTCAACATTATTAGCATAGCCACAATTTATTCTTACTATCCACAACTTATGATAAGTATCACTACTTAGTATTACTTCTACCATCTTATAGGTGAGAAATGAGAAGAATTCAAACCTATAATAAAACACATTTGCCATAAACTTTTTTGTGACGTATTTGAATTTCATACCAAATTACATTCACTATTTCTCATATTGTTGTGGAAAAGTTTTGATAGCACAAAGAAGTTGGTGCTTCAGGTTATGAAAATATCGGAATGAAAACAGGAATCGACACAAATCAAAAGAGCACAAAGAGATTTAACGAGGTTCGGCAAAGAATTGCCTACGTCCTCGAGAGCGAGCCGACGAATGCACTATTTCAGAGGAGTTACATACCCATAGGTTTTCACATCTATTTATAAAAAAAACCCATGAATAAATTACAAACATGCCCTCGCTCCCCCCAACCCACTAACTTCCAAGAGACTGTCCTTTTTCACCAGGAGTCACACATTTTCACCAAGAAACACCAACTCCCTAGATATGAGCCATACCTAACAATGCTCCACCTTGGAGAAAATCCAGCACCTTAGGAGAAATGCTTCACCCGGTATATGTGCCTACCAAACGAATCTCCACCTTAGCAAATATTCTGCCCCTAAGGAGAAAATACATCTAACAATCTCCACCTTGTGAATATCCAGCCCCTTAAGAGAAAATCTCCACCTTGTGAATATCCAGCCCCTTAGGAGAAATAGATCATGAAGTTTCTTACACCAAAGTGGGTTGGGCAACCAAACCATCTAACCTGGCTTGATCAAAGTTCCTACTGCATTTCCATCATATGTTCCAACAGAGTGAGCTCCACCTATAATTGTACTCCCCAACAGTATATAGATGTTACCTGCAGTGATCTTCCCTTTCATCACAGTCAGTGCACCCTTAACAATTCTAATGGTTTTCCTATCCTCATTTGCCTTAGGAATGAAACCATTTCTGTGTAGAGTGCCCAAGGAAATCAAAATTTTCTTCAACTCTGGAACATGTCTGACATCACATAATGTTCTAACAATTCCACCATACATCTTAATTCAGACTTTACCAATACCAGCATTATTGTAACGTCTATTATCACCCAAATAGACTGAATGAGAATCAGATAACCTGTATGAAGTAAACCACTCACTGTTAGGTGTTATGTGATAAGAACATCCTGAATCAAGAATCCATCCATCCTTTAACTGAGTTGTTGTAACTGAAAGCGCATCACTATCACTGTAATCTGTATCACTCTGCACCATATTTACAGCCTTGGAAGATACATCACGAGTCTTCTTCTTGAGCATTGGACAATCTCTCCTCATATGTCCCTGTTCCTTGCACTTAAAGCAACAAATCTTCTTGCCTTTAGGCTTTGGCCTGAAATTTTGCCTTCCAGAATTCTCCTTCTCCTCCTTACTTTCACGATCCTGATTACCCTTAGCATATAAACAATTACCTTAGAGCTTTCTTCTGCATTCTGCTTCAGCGGGTTGTGAGCCAACAATGCTGCACTAATCTCATCAATTTTAATTGTTTCTTTCCCATATGTAAGTGTATTCACCAGATGTTCATAAGAAGTAGGCAATGAACACAAAAGAATCATTGCTCGGTCTTCATCCTCAATATTCACATCAAGCCGTGTCAGATCCGTGATTATTTGATTGAAGACATTCAAGTGCTGAGCCAAATCAGTGCCTGCCTGCATCTTCAACCCATATAGTCTTTGCTTCAGATACAGTTTATTCGTCAAAGATTTGGATATAAACTAAGATTCTAATTTCTTTCATACTTCTCCTAGAGATTTCAGATTCATAACATGATACATAATCTCATATGCCAGACATAAATGTATGGTATCTGCCGCTCGAAGTTGTAACTCTTCCCAATTTTCATTTTCCATATTATCAGGTTTTGTAGCCCGCAAAGCCTTCAAAATTCTCTGTTGTGCCAACAAATCTTTTACCCTTGTTTGCCACAATCCGAAGTTCCTGGTTCCATCGAACTTCACTATCTCGAATTTTGCACCAGACATTGCCATCCAAATTTAATCATGCACCGTATTTTCCTGTCATGCTTCGAAAAAACAAAAGAAAATACTCCTCAAATAAATTCAAAGAAATATGAAATTTTCCCTATCAAATGCAGCAACTATCCAGCGATTCTCCTGTGATTCGTGAATCAAATTTTCCACACGAAGCACACTTCCTGTTCGTACCAGTACCTCGGCCAATTACTGTTTCCGCGAGCCATGAATCCCTTCGCACCTATTCGAGGAAAACATTCACGAAACTCCTGTTCACGAAATAATCGTGCCTGCTCGCCACCTGCACCCTGCCGAACTCCACCTGTCGCAAAATCTCCTGCGACAAACTGGTGAATTTAACTGGTTGAACACCTCAATTTCACGCAAAACGAGGGTCCTGTTCGTAGTGGACAGCCTCTGTTTCCCGCGGATTTTTGAACAGGCCGAACTCCTCCCTCCACACCGCACAGTTTTTACAATTGACAGTTCTCCTGCAGCAGAAAAATTTCTCTATAAGATCAAAGATTCCTCAGTTAATCTCTCCCTCCTCAACTCTCAGGCAAGCCTAAGATTAGCCTGATTAAACTTTAAGCCTGGGATTAAGGATTAACAGCCCAGGTAACGCCAAAAAATTTGAGGGAACTGGAGGGAATGTTCCTATAGTAGAAATCAAAGATTCCCTTATTCCTCCTCTTTTCTCACTGCGACCTCCCGCTGCAGCCTCCTGCAGCTGCCGCAACCGAACACTGAGCAAAATGGCGCTGAACCGTCCGCCTGGAACCGCCGCGAACTGCCTGGAACTTCTCGTCGCCCAGCGCCGACCTGCACCCGCAAACTGCCGCCTGTCAGAAAAACTGCCTCGTGTGTCTGGAACCTCCCGCAGCGATGTGTTCGCGAATCCTCTCTGCTTGCGAACGAGAACCGCCCGCGCCTGTTCGCTTCAGTCGTGAACTCCCGGAGCCGAACGCCCCCTGTCGCACGCTTCTCTCGCAGCAGTCCCGGAATCCTTGTACCCGCGAACCTGCTCCCTCGCGATCTTTCTGCTTCGCCTCCGAAGACCGCCTGCTTGCCTATCCGCAAACCTCCTTGTTCATGAAACCGCAGAGCCTCGACGCCTTGCTGAAAAAAAAAACTTTTGTCGCGAACAAACAATCTCGCACGAATCCCTGAGAGAACACTGCAATTTCTTTAATTTCGAAGTTAAATTTTCTTTTCTTCTTCGATCTCCCGTGTTGATCTCCTCCTATTCCCTTGAACGAGGCTCTGATACCAATTGTTATGAAAATATCGGAATGAAAACAGGAATCAACACAAATCAAAAGAACACAGAGATTTAACGAGTTTCGGCAAAGAATTGCCTACGTCCCCGTGAGCGAGCCGGCGAATGCACTATTTCAGAGGAGTTACATACCCATAGGTTTACACATCTATTTATAGAAAAAACCCACGAATAAATTACAAACACGCCCTCGCTCCCCCCAACCCACTAACTTCCAAGAGACGCTCCTTTTCACCAGGAGTCACACCTCTTCACCAAGAAACTCCAACTCCCTAGATATGAACCATACCTAACACTTCAAACTTATAAGTAGACAAATTTGTTAAAGAATGAAGAATTAATGCAACCCTCTCAGAAAGTAGTATATAATGATCAATACAATTCCACCTCACATATTTTATAAATTTTAAGATTTGCAGTATTGATATTGATTTTCAAAAGCATCAAATATTAAGAAAGGAAGATTTACAAACATAATACTCAATTCATATGCATTAACATATTTAACAGTTGAACTTCAATTTTTACATGCATATATTACCTATAGATAGAAATGTGTATTTCACTTTTTTTTAAATTTAAAGTGGTGTTATTTCTGATCTGATATGAAAGATTTAGATGATATAAATATAAGAAAATCATTTTTTAGGAGTTAGATTTGTAAATACAAAGGAATTAATTGATATGCGCATCCCATTTCTTTGTATTATACGAAAACTTATTAGCTTACATTACTAACCCTCAATCAGTAGTATTCGTGATAAAACCAATATACTGATGAAAAAAATTCAAGATACCAACCAATATGATAGTAGAGTCATATTTACAACACCTAGATAATGAAAAATTTGACATCTTTCTATATTTTATATCTACAAATACATTGACGACTAGATGGACACAAACTAAATGAAGCCTGCAACAATGATTCTGTCAAAACCGTCAAATGAAATACGATTACATCGAGTTTCTCTCTATCCATTTGATTAAGATCACAAAGCTAATACAAACTACCATGCATTGTTGATTCATGTTCGATTACTCATTTGAAGAACCTATAATCATCCTTTGTATGATTTTGGTGTAATCGATAAAATTTCTTGCTATTGTTTTCACATGCATGAACAATGTATTTAATGTATTTTAATTTGCAACCGCATTACACTTCACTGTTTCGAATTGCATTCGTAGCTGTCGATGACTGGCTTGAAACCATCATTATTTGATACCAAAATTAAAAATATGAATCATTAGCTTTTCATTTACAAAACTAATGACAAGTTGACAATTTTTGTATAAATCCTCTTTTATTATTAACAATTTCCAATTTACTAATTTGAACTTGAGTGGTATAAATGTGAAAAGGTAAAAATTTAGGTGTTAGATATGTCAATACATAGGAATTAGGTAGTACGCTTCTACGTACATAAAAATTGGGTGTTATTAGAAATATTTGATCTCAATAGTACAAATTATGTTTTTATGCTATATTTAAATTTAAAATTGACAAATTTTATTAGATATCATATCAAGCATAGAACATTTGAATTCATAACATTATTGTGCATGTGTTATAAATTTTTTCATAAATTATCCTCGTCAACATGATATTTACGAGTATTACAATAACTCGATGTATCCTACAATGACAATGACTCATTGATACCGAAGGTAACCCAAACCACAACAAAAACACAAAATTATTTATGAATTCCAAACATATTACTAGTACAATACGGGTAAAAATAGGAAATAGACGACAGACAAACATGACAACGAAAACAATAAAAGGGGTATGTGGGAAACGATGAGGACGAAGGCTGTTGGACGGTTGTTGGTGGCTGAGGAAAGAGGGTTGCAGTTGCGGGGTGTGGCGGATAGGATGGGCAGCCCCGGGAACAACAGAACATGGGGGCGACAATCAAAAAATCAGCAGGTTGTGTTTGGGCCTACTGGACAGAAAGAGAACATCAAAGAGAAGTCATTACGTGTTGTGATAGCGAAGGTGGAGGATTGGGACAGTAAGGCAACGAGGACGAGAAAGGCTAAAGCAATCGGGGCGGCTGAATTTGTATAAAACAGTGGATCTTTTGTTCTAAGTGTGGCAGCAAGGGTGGAGGCTTGAAACTGCTAAAATACAACAATCTCTTGTTGTTTTGGACGACGGCGACAAGATAGGGTGATGGGGAGCGATGCTTGAAGCATGTGGAAGAGTAGAGGAAGAATAATCATAATCTCGGGAGAGAGATACAGTCGGAGTACCACTCAATCCCTCAGATACAATTCCTAAAGGGAAAAACTCTAGGATAAACTTGAATTCAGATATCAGCCCCTTGCTCTAAGCACGTCATCCCTTATTTATAAATAGGCTAAACTTATTTTAGGTAATAAAAATAAGAAAAGAGAATAAATTATAATCAAATTTTAGGAAAATATTTAAAATAAGAGGGTTTAAAATAAAAAAAGAGAACAAAATACAATCATGATTTCAGATTTTTAGAAAAGGATTTAAAATAAGAAAGAAAAATAAAATATAATAATTTCATATATTAGGAAATGATTTAAAATAGGAAAGTGCTAGGAAGGAAAGAAAGGAAAGAGATGAAAGGAGAGGAAATGGATGGAAAGGAAAGGAGGGAATAGGAATGAGGAAAAAGGAAGGGGAACCATGGGCGACAACACCCATCGAGTACCGACCCCGATAGCCCTGCGTCACTCATATTACAACAAATCATGATGAATCTCATATGCATCAATATTTTTAAAATAAAGTTATCATCAGTACCATTAAAA
This sequence comes from Papilionanthe hookeriana x Papilionanthe teres, assembly GCA_022702705.1. Classification (NCBI taxonomy): domain Eukaryota; kingdom Viridiplantae; phylum Streptophyta; class Magnoliopsida; order Asparagales; family Orchidaceae; genus Papilionanthe; species Papilionanthe hookeriana x Papilionanthe teres. The sequence goes on along the minus strand of CM040436.1, from coordinate 23,832,915 downwards.
AACTTCTCCTAAAACATCTACGAATAATAAATTAAATTAAAAGAACCAACAATTTCTAGTTGTTCTAGCATTTTGAGTTGCAACACAACGGTTAGAAAATATACAATCAAAAGCTTCTCACAAAACATCTATCAAGGTAAAATTTAAATACAAAGTCATATTAAGGACCAAGAGAAATTCTTTGCACAAAACAAACAAAAAAGGGTTTTCATTTAGCAAAAGCAGGAACCACAAAAAAAAAAAGGTTTTCACTTGGTAAAAAACTAGAACATGGAATGTGAGCGATCTACCAAAAGCTCGAGTAAAAAATAGCTACAAAAATAACATTTTGCTATTACAAACCCTATATAGCACACCATGAAGAAATCAAGGATCAATGAACGAGATCTACCCACTGGCAATGGTGATATGGAGAATCAAGGCAATGTTGAAAAAAAACATCAAATATTAAAGTGAAGCAAACGCAAGTGAGAGAACCGACCATAAATACAAGAAAGTCTTACAATGACGTGGATGGAAGAAGTTGCCTAAATAAGGGGATAAAGAGAATGAGACTGCAGAGCTACACTACGTATAAGAGGATCGACAAGATGTGAGATGATGAGTCATGGAGGGAGACAGAGCCGATGCCAAAATTTACGGAGGGAGACTAGGTGGGAGCAGCATGAGATGAAGTGGTTGAAATAAAGGGGGTGAATGTTTAGGGTACTTGGAATGAAATATTAGGAGTTTGAGTAATTAGTTTCTCATTTTTATGGTTTTTTTGTGGTTGTCAACTAAAAAACCCCTATTTTTAAATATAGGTAATCAAATTTATAAAAGCATTTAACTTGAACATAAACGTTAAATGAGGAGATAAATTTTGCTTTGAAATTTTTTCTGCAATAATGCGTTGAGAATAAAAAAGCATAGCAGCTTAAAACTTATATGATAGTACAAAGTCATTTAAAATTTAGACATTATTTGTTGTGAATTAAACATTTCAATATATTCGTTAATTTTTAATATTATGTTGACATGCAGGGTCTAGCAATATGATAGTACAAAGTCATTTAAAACTCCAGTCATGCAGCCGAGCAGATACGACATTCGACGTAAGGGGGTCGTTTGGTGGCAAGTAGGATTTAGGTTCTGTTTAGGATAGTTGCAATATTTTAAAAAGCTACTACATAGCAGCTATGTCAGGAAACTATTGCAGAGAAGTTTTGTCTGTTTTTTTTTTCTTTTTGGTGCAACTGTACAGCAGTTGTGCTGCATTTATCCATGATAAAAAGACATCTGCTCTTTTATTATTGTGTTGTTTATAACAAAATCAGTTCAAGTTCCACATTTTATATATGAAAACAGAAATTCTGTTCGGATATTATATGCTAAAAACTAATATCTTTATAATTTGCGAGTAAGACAATAAGTAAACAACTACAAAAACAACAAAGCCTTAATCCCACTAAGTGGGGTCGGCTACATGAATTCTTTTTCTCCATTGTGTCCTATTTAGTGTCAAAAAGACTATAAGTAAAATTAAAAATACAAATATTAAAACAATAACTAACATTATCATGAAATTGAATTTGAAATGCAGATGACTAATTTCATGTGATAATCTCTTTTCCAAAGAAACTCTCCATGACTGATAACTATCTGAGGCAGTATCATCAAACTAATCCGCTCACTTGATGTTACATTCATCCAATATATTCCTTGGACATAAAATTTTCTCCCATAACTATATTCCTAATGTTAAGTCAACAGAGAGCACTACAACCCACAATAACAGTTCAAAACTCTTGAGGCACCAAAAGACATCAAACTCATTTTTTCTGAAGGTTTAAACCATCACTCCACACCATAATGAGAAAGAGAGCAGAAAAAAAATATACTTAATACAGAGAAAGCAAACAATTACTTTTTTTTAGTATATCCAAACTTATATTCATCCCTTGAGTATTTGTTCAAAATTTATAAGAGTAAAAAGGTGATCGCCATCCTCCAAAATTGAATCACGAATTACATTAGCCAAGACAAACTCAAATTCAAGTAACATGTATCGTTAACATTGACAACATCATTCTAAACCAACCTAAACACCTCTCCCGTCCAAATTGTAATTCATCTCAAATGGACACAACCCAAATGACCCAACCCGAGCATGTATGACATCCAAACTCCTCGTCCATTGAAAAGAAATTGAAAATTTATCTTTAAAATAACCACAAACTACAATCCACAAAGAGCAAAGAAACCCATAACCACAAAACAAAAAAGGCAAAGAAACCCCTAACCAAACTATACAACTCAACTCCAAATCCCTTTCCACCAACCACAAAATCACAAAGAGCAAAGAAACCACAAAAAAAAAGTTCTCGAAAGTTCACAAAATAAATGAATGCAAATCAAAGTTGCCTAAGATGTAACTAACTATATGAGCTTGCCTTTATAGGGAACATAGAACCCAGGTAAAATAGTCTCTATCTAATCTTCAATATTAGATAGGAGAACTTGTTGATCACACATAAAAGGTTCACAAACTAAATAAATGTCATAAATTATGCAGCTTATATAATCGGGCCCATTATCAAATAGTATTGTTGACCTCACTTTTGTTAATGTCTAGTCTCTCTTCCTTAGGAGCCTAGGATCTAGCCATAAGACTTTCCTGTTGAATATCCTGGAGGACTAGTGATGGAACCCTACCCATTAGAAATTCTAAACACTTCTTTACTTTTCTTGGAGTTCCATATGTTTGGTTCTTACATCCAGCACTTAGTAGGATGGAGTCAAACATGGGGGAGCTCAAGAGGATTGTCATAGGAGTGCCCAGCCTTAAAGTTAGCATTGGGTGGTGTTGTCTTGGTCAGTCTTGCACACACACACAACTCCTTGCCTTCACTTACAACCCTAAACCAACCACCCTTAGCATGGTTCCCACTCTTTTGAAAATTCATGTGAGTGATTCCTCAAACCCTTAGCCCTAGGCTAGAGTTTGAGTAGGACCAACACATAGAAGATCTAAAATGAGATTTTCCTTGGTCTCATGGCTTAATAGGGGTAATTCTATGATTAACATTCTCAACTAATCCCAATTTCACCAATACCCTCAACTTTGGCCTCCAAGCCCCAAACTTCACCAAATTACCAAAATGCCCTTGAACCCTAATTTTCCCAAAATTTTCCAAAATTGCTCAAATTCTCAAATACTATTCAAAAATCATTTCAAACCAACCCAAAACACTCAAATTGACTAAAACACACTAAAATTCTCAAAATTCCTAAAATACACCAAAATTTATCAAAATTACCAAGATAGTCCCTATGTCTTAAAAATTCCTAAAATCTCTAAATTCACTCTAAATGTCCCCAAAATCAATTTGAACTACTCCATATCCTCAATTTTGACGAAATCGACCAAAATTAGCCAAAATTGGTCAAAATCCCCAAATTGCCCCTAAGTGCCCAAAATTCTCCAAATTACCTCCAAAATTCTTCAAGGGTATTTTTGATTTATTTAAATACTTAAACTTTAAAAATTCATAAATTGGTGTAAAAATCATAAAAATAAAATAAAAATATCAAGTTGCTCAGTGAATAGAGGAGAAAATTATAGCTAAAATAAAAATTATTTGTCATGAAATTTATTTTTAATTAATTAAATACTTCATACAGTATTTTAATTATATTTTGTTAAATATTAATCATCCTTGCTTGGAATTTAGAGGGCTTATTTTGTATATGCATAGAGATGTTCTTTGATTTTTTCAAAGTCAGTGAACATCTCTAACCCTAAAATCTCTAATTTTCAACTCTAGTTGCAAATTTTTGCTTAAAATAATTATATCAATTAAAATAAAGATAAGAAAAATATTAGATCTATTTTGGTAGGTTCCCTGTGGTCAGAGAACTCAAGGAAAAATTTAAAATGAGTTTGAGTAATATGTACAATATTATACCTAATTAAGTTATTAAAATTCATAAAAATTTAAATAAATGTTATATGATCCAAAAATTGTAAAAATTTGTTCCACGCTATAAATATGACAATTTAACGCTCTATAAAAATTTGAACCCATTTGAAATATACTTCACATTAATGTCTATTTTTGAAGTAAAATGAAATTTGTTGCATTAAAATAATTATAATAAATAAAATATCATTAGGAAAATTAGGAAAAGCACTATTAAGTGTTCCTTGTGATCAGGGGAACCTAAGAAATTCAAGATCGATATTAAAATAAATAGTTTATTTTTGAGCTACTTTTTAAATTTAAAATAAATTAAAATAATTAAAAACTGTAAAAATATAAAAATGCACTAAAGTGTTCCTAATTATTCTCTGATCATTTGAGACCCTTTAGAACATTTTTTCCTAATTTTTCTAATGTAGTTAGGTATTTTAAATGATAAAGAAAAAAGAAATAGTTTTCTTAAATTTTCATTAAAATAATTGTAATAATTAAAATAAAGATCATAAAAATTAAAAGTTTGTTTCTATTAGTTCTTTGGACTTAGAGGGATTTAATAAAAATATAAAAAGTAGTTTTTGAAAGTAATTTATATTTTCTATTTAATTGACCCCTAAAATGAATAAATAGTTATAATAATTAAAATACACTTAAAAAAACATGGAATTTGGTCCAAGTGGTCCTCTAACCTAGGTTAACTTCCAATAATTTTCCTATAAACAAATTCTTTAATAATTAAATGAATTAATGTTAAAAATATTTATTTTTTAAATAAAATAATTATTGAAAATAAAATAAAAGTTAGAAGTCATAATTTCTCCTCTGATATTTTTATTGACTCATGAGTATGGTACTATAAAATTTCAAAGTCATTTGAGTTGTATTTGATGAATTATGAAGTGGAGAGCCTCAGAGGCAAAATGATAATTTTGGAATTTTGATACCCTAATTAAAATCTATGTTAAGCATAAGGGTAAATGGGTAATTTTGATAATAATAAACTCTTTTAAATGTTTGAAACATAATGAGTTAAGTGGTAGAAACTAACTTGTCATCATTTTCACAATAAGGGTAAAGATGTAATTTTATAAAATTTTGAAGGTTTGGAAGTTAGTTTGATTGGATGACACTAATATAGTGGGCTTATGCTAGGAAGATAATAAATTACTTATTTGAAGCCCACTAATTGGTGATTAGATGATAAGTGTGATCCTTTAATGAGAAATAAATCTCATTTAACTTAACATTTAGATTATTGCAAATCTACCCCGAAGATTGGATCTAAGGGCTTAGTAGTGAGTAGATCTGATTTAAATTTGTTTAATGAGGATTAAAAAAGAGAAACATGATCAATTAATGAATACCTTTAAACACTACGAGGCCAATTTTAACCTTGGGTATAAAATTCTTAATGGCTTGAGCTCACCCTTAAGGCCATCAATCCACATAATTCTTAAATAAAACATTAAGTGAATACTTAGGTACCTTGCTCATGGGTTAATCAAAACATCACAGTTCTTTGAGTATAAGTTAAAACATTATTACTAAACCTTAATTGTAGATGAATGATTTATCAACCTAATATGTTTAAAAGAACTCGAAATAATCCTAAAGATTTTAAAAGTTGTTTAAGGTTATTCCCCGAGCACATTTATGATCTTTTGGGTGTTTTAAAAGACAATTGAACCTATTATGCTTTGATGAAGAAAATTGTCCATGAAATCTTTAAGGACACACCAAGTTATGCCCCGAGACTCGTTAATTCACCTAAATCAATATAAATACCCTAAACTACTTATCCTACATTCATAACCCAATGCTCAAGGACTTAAGTATTTTCTAAGGTATTTAAGTCTTTGTGAGCAACTGGGGACATTTCTTTTTGCCACATATGGATCATCAAACTGGTATAAGTCCAAGGTCTAGGTGGCTAGGGCAATAACGATAATGCTAATGTATGCTAAAACGAGGGATACGATACAATGTGAGAATTTTAGAATGGTATCTCGTACCTCAAGGACCTTCAATAAGGGAGAAGCAAAAGACTGACGATACTATTCACCGACTCTTGTTAGTAGTCCTAGGTTGATTAGAGTGACTAACCCGTGGATTACATTGCTTTATAAAATTTTAAAAAAAAATTTTTGCCTGTTGAAACAAACTCAGCATGAAATGTTTCAAATGAAAATAAAAGAATTTTTTATGAAAAATTATAAGGGTACATGGTTAGTCACTTGGACCGAGGTTAGGACTGCCCTCTATTGGTTGTCGGGTTGGTAACTCTTACCCAAGGTCGGGAAACACACAGTCCAGCTCTTAGCCCCCACCTTTACTGATTTCTTATAGATAGACTTGGTTTTCCATATGTGACTACGGGTTTTCTTGTTTGTGTTTCTTGCAACTTACTTTTCTACTTTTTCTTTCTTGTACTGGATTTTCTTGCTTCGCTTACTTTATTTTCCTGCAATTTATTTAAATTTTCTGCAAATCATATTATGTTTTATGGACTAACCATGCAGCGACAGCAGAAGCCCAGATACACTTATACAGTCTATTTACAACATTATACTTTACTACATTTTACTTTTCATTACATTTTCATTTATTTCAATTTACTTTAATGTGCATTCCTGTAGGACAAAACAAAAGGAACAAAAATATGTTTTCAAAATTAAAAATACACTTTAAACCTAGTGAAAGCCCTTAAATCACTCTTTTTGGATTACAAGAATCTCTCGGATGAGGTAACCTACGGTTGCTAACGAGATTTACCTTGTTTAAATGAGTGTACCAACTTATTTAGACTAAATAAATCCGAAAGGAAATAGTGGTGCCAAAATGAGAGAACCATGAGATTCTAACCGGTGTCGCTTTAATTAAATTAAAATTTCCCCAAATAAAACCAAAACTAAAAAAATAAAACCATAACAACAACGACAATCAAAACTATAATATTGAAACACACATGGTAAAACCATTTGAACCTTAAAATTTTGGACTGCTACTTTAACGTGTAGTTTGAAGCATGCATCGTGAGCAACACGACGAGGCCTTACAGAAGGACATTTTCAAAAGAACAAGAAGAACTACAACAATAATTCTTTCCTTATAAATAAAAGACACATAGAACTTCGAGGTTGTCTGCCTAGTGCAACATAAAACCTCAATTCATCTTTAGACTCCTACACAGCCATGGTGAGCAGTATAAGACCTAACCCGTCTTAGGATTATGAGGTCGTCGTTCAATATGACATAAATCCTCATATCTTACATGTTATTTGTATGATCGGTATCATACTAATGTAAGCCCTGATTAATAAAAATGGTAGGATGAAACATTAAATAAGTTCTCTTCAAAATTAAAACCAAACTATAAGATAGTTTGGGAAATCACCAGAGGTTCTCCTCAGGATCCGTGACATCCTATACATTTCTTACTTTGGAGTCCACAATAAATGTTACAATTTAATCATTTCTCATTTAAATCTCCTATGTTCGACTTTGAAAACATGAACTTTGAAATTCATGAAGACAATATCTATGATCTAAATCGAGAGTTTGCTTCGGTGACTTCGTTCTTCTAAGATGTAATTAATTATAGGGGCTTGCCCTTATAGGAAACTTGAAGGAACCAGCTTAATATAAATCATATCTATTCTTTTATATTAGATAAGAGAACTTGTCGGACAATAAAAAAGGTTTTCACAGACTAAAACGAATGCCATAACTTCCATAATTTATTTAATCGAGCCTCGTTATCAAGCAATGTGTCTATTCTTCGAGATAGATGCATGACTTATAATGTAGTGCTCGTTTATTTATACTATCGAATGTATGGGGTCGGTTCGATCTTGTATTTTTTAAAATTAAAGTACTACTTTTCGGGCGACGAGATTCCTATTCCGGCGAGTGATAAATTCTAATTTGGCGACAGACAAGTATGCCTATCTCTCGGGATAGTGAATTACTTGTAGTGTTTTGCTCGATTGTTCAAACCATTAAATGCATGTGATATTTTTGATTTCATATTTTTCAAAACTAAAACAATATTTTCAGAAATCAAAATTATATAAAAATTACATTAAAACATTTAAAAAAAAAAGCGACTGACACGGCTTTCCAATAGTCTAATGCACGTCATTTATTATATGACAAGTATAAACATTAGTTAATATAAAATAATTGATGATTATTAACATACAATAGATGACATTTATTTTCAGACATCTAGCGGTCATCAGTATATAATTTGTTATGAACCGATGATTTAGACCATTTGTTGGTACTTATCGCCCATCAGTAACGTGATTTACTAAAAAAGTTAAGGTTTGATCCGTAGGAAATCCGTAAGTTAAATTTTTCATTGATAAGCAGTAAGTTGGATTTTTCATTGATAAGCTGTAAGTTCCTCTGATAAATTAGCTATCAATTTTTTTTCGGTTTCAACAAATTTTTTTGTAGTGATATATCCATCAAAATATTAATTTAATTATATTAATGTGTTGTGTTAGTTAGTCGACAGCCAGCGTAAAACTTGTCAAAAAAATCATTACATGAATTCTTTTGATCATTGTGTAAGTGTTATTCTCAGAAAAAATATTCAAAATATGTAGGAGAATTATTTTGATAAACTTTTTAATGAAATTTCAGAAAATATGATCAAAATTTGTGATCTAAATATCATTAATAATAATAAAATGTTTCATTTTTACCGTCGCATTAGTAAAAGAGAAGTTGGGGAGCCTTTAAAGAAAAACAATGGTGGAAAGTCTGTAGGACCTGATGATATCCCAATTGAAGTGTTGAGATATTTATGAGATTTGAGAGTTTCTTGGCTTTCTAAACTCTTTATTATTATTTTAAGAGCTAAAAAGTTGTCTGAGGAATGGAGGAAGAGTATTTTCGTCCCCATTTTTAAGTATAAAAAGGGATGCACAAGATTGTGCGAATTATAGAGGAATTAAGTTGATGTGGCATACTTTAAAATTATGGGAGAGGATAATTGAAGATAGGTTTAGACGTATTACAAAGATTACTCATAATCAAATTGGATTTATGTCGGGAATGTCTACTATGGAAGCTATAAATTTACTGAGAGGTTTGATGGAGAAGTTCTGAGATAATAAGGAGGTTCTAAATACGATTTTTAATGATTTAGAAAAAGCTTACGAAAATGTTCCTAGAGATATCCTTTGGAGAGTTCTTAAAAAAAAGGGTGTTGATATGACTTATATTTATGTCATTAAAGATATGTATAGAAGAGTTGTTACTTGTGTTCGAACAGAAGGAGGATTGACCAAATATTTTCCTATTTCTGTTGGTTTACATTAGAGATCGACTTTAAGCCTATATATTTTTGCTTTAGTTATGGATGGTCTTACCACACACATACAAGAATATGTATCTTGGTGTATGCTTTTTGCTGATGATATCCTTCTCGTGGATAAGGCGAGAGAAAAAGCTCAGAAAAAACTTGAACTATGGAGGTCTACCTTTGAGTCTAAAGGCCTTTGGTTGAGTAGAACTAAAACCGAATACATGGAATGTAATTTTAGTAGTAGAAGCTCTGTTGACAAAGATATAGCTGTGGGTGATCAAATTATTAAAGTATGAACGCTTTAAATATCTCCGGTCTATTGTTCAAAGTGACGGTGATATTGGTGGGGATGTTATTAGTAGAATTCAAGTTGGTTGGTTGAAGTGGAGGAATGCTTTGGGCCTATTGTGTAATATAAGAATACCTCTTAGACTGAAAGAAAATTTTTATAAGATGGTGGTGAGACCTGTTATGCTCTATGACGATGAATGTTTGACTTTAAAAGAGAAGCATCAAACTAAGTTTAGTGTTTTCGGGATGAGAATGATTAAGTGGATGAGTGGATTTACACTTAGAGATAATTGTGAATGAATATATCCGTGATAGGGTTGGTGTAGCTCCCGTGAGGGACAAAATTATAGAGAGTTGTCTGAGATGATTTGGCCACATTAAATATCGACCATCTGATGATCTGATTAGAAGAGTAGATGTTTTAGAATTGACTTATGTTAACAAACGTAGAGGTAGACCTAGGAAGACTTGGAGTATTATATAAAAAATGATCATAATTTATTAGAATTAAATCAATATATGACACAAAATAAGACATAATAGAGAAAAAAGATTCATGTAGCTGACCTAACTTAATGGGATAATGGTTTTGTTGTTATTGTTGTTGTTATTGTAATGTGTTGAAAAAAACTGTATTGAAGATATTTATTGATTGACATATTATTTATAAATTTTATATATGTGAATATATTGTGATGCATAGGGACCTGAGTTAAATATGTATTTACTAGGAGACATAAGGGCATGGTTAAAGAATTTACTTATAAAGAGATATGAGGGATTGAATAAATAGGTTGAGTTACACACATGGAGGTATACAAGCCTTATAATATATACAATTGTGGAGGAAAGAGGTATAGGGCCTGAAAATAAGTGAAGTATTTGGGAGGTATGTGCATGATAATTTATGTGAAGTGATTGTGAGATATTATGGCATGAGGGTAAAATTAATATGAAGTATTTTAATATTTTATTTATTTAAAATGTATTATTTTGATGCATCCTTGGTATTTAAATGTGAATTATATATTGTAACTCATAATAGACTTTTAACATTAGATTTTAATCTGACATAATAAACTATTAGGCCATTGTATTTAGCCTCTTAATGCTATTAAAAATGCTCATTTAATTTTAATCTATTTTATTAGACATAATGTGATAGTAAATTAACACACATTGTTCTTTTGTCACACCTTAAAAATTTAGGATTTGTTAGTGCAATTTATTAAACTGTTAAAACTCACTGAAACTTTATTTGTATACATTACTTTCAGGGAAGGGAAAAATGAAACAAGCATGTTGATTAGGGATATATGTGACATTTTTTGTTTATAATTATATTTGTTATTATGTTCTTATATTCTTAATGTTGATATGAACTAAGACATGTTTATTAGGACTGCTATACGTATAGATCATTTGATTGTATACTTTGTGATATTATGTGAATGAATATTGACTATTTATGAATCGTAATATTCTGATGATATATTATGTGCAATTTATATCACATATTCAATATGATGTGGCCCACTATGATCTAAGGTATCGGGTTGTGTCAGTTACTCCTATAACCAGCCAACACTCATAATAAACTGTTAATTAATTGAATAAAATTTATAATGTTTATTAATGAGTGGATTGCACAGCTTTAAAATGAGACTTCAATCGAATGAGTTATTAAACAATGAATTGTAATGAGAAAGAATTAGTATGTTTATGAATAAAAATAATATATTATAGAAAACAACAAAATTCTCATGTGGTGATATATCAAATAAAGTTTTAATTCGGTTTTATATACACATATTACTGAGTTTTAATAAACCTATTTGCAAATTTCAAATGATATTTTTCATAATCATAATTAAAAATAATGCAAGGCTGTTTAAACTTATTCATTTCATAACAAAATATTTATAAAAGAACTCAAAACTATTTGATCAACTAATTCAATTATTATAGACAAAGTTTAGCTAAGTAGAAACACGAGTAGGTTATCAAGCTTATTGAATCATTTGTAGCTCTAATAAAAATGAAAAAGAATAAGAGACAAATTTTAAGAAAATATACATAGAGTTGTAAACCATACGATTTCATTACCTTATGGAAAGTGCACTTGAATGTTGATATGGGCCAATTGATTATTTATGGATCTTGATGTGATCTTTAAATTGAATAACTTTTAAAATTAATTTAAGACTATTAAACTAGGATTTCAAAAATTAAATATTTTAACGGGATAATCTTATCAATGCAAAATGATTTAATCTGACTTCAACAACAACAACAACAACAACAACAACAACAACAACAACAATAATAATAATAATAAAATAAATAAAAACATGAATTTAAAGTGTAGCTAAAACTCTATGATATTAATTAGATGATCAAATGATCATCAAATTTTGCACTTACAATAAAATAAACCATTTAAATAAAATGAATTTATAAGATTGTTTTATTTTGATATCATTATAGAACCAATATATTAAAAAAACATCTCAACATTAAGGAGGATCACCTGGGCCACACTCTTGAATGTTGCAAGATTTTAGCAATAATATTTGAAAAACCAATGTAGTTTCTCATTCTCAATATAGATGAAGGAGGAAAGAATAAGGAGAGTTTATAAATTTGAAGGATGATTGGCTTCTAAGCACTTCTATCAAGTCAACACCTACTTATTGCCCTCAACCACTGCTCAACCAACATCATTTAATCGTCATCACCAAACCTATGCACTCAGATCCTTACCGCTCAATCGCCAATATTAAATTATTGTCATATGTCTGCATTATCAAACTATGATTACCATATCCCAATTGTCAAACTATAGTCGTCGACCAATTCATTCGATTTTTCATTAAATATTATGTATTGACAATCATTGCTTTACCATCATCACCCAATACAAGTTTATTTACTATGATCATTCGACCATCATTAGAAAATTATGATCACTAGACTACCATCTCCCCCGTATGTCTCCAAACTATTATACATATATTACAAACTCCCGACCATAATTCCTTGATTATGGCAAGTTGAATTAAATCACACAACTATTATTTATTAATTATTGTTGAATGACTACTATCTAAGATCACCAAAGCCAAATTACAGTCGTTTGACCACCATGACTTAAATAAGTTTGATAATTACCAATTGATTATTGATCTTGAGTATTGTAGCTTGATCATGCTATTCTAATTCTCACATTATTATGATATTATGAGCATCATAATCCATACACTATCATTCAGCTATGATGTATTTAACATTATCTTGTACTAGAATTGGCCCAAGAGACAATACGTAAAACACATTATTACTGAAAAAGCCAGTAGACGATTACAACAAACACGCTAAAGGGGAAATAGAACAACAAATACAAATAAATACAACTAGAGGTTAGCTATGCGGGATGTAATGGGAACGTTGGGGAGTTAAAGGGTGACAAATTCAACAATTAAGGTTTCTGGAAGGTGGATGAGGTGATTAGGGCTTATGGGTGGTTGAAACAACAACAAAATAACAAAGGGAAAGCATTGCAGGCTACAACTGAGAAGATGGAGGGATGAGACAATGAGGGTAGAAAACAAGAGGTCGTGACAGTGGCTGAGAAGGGAAAACTTGTAGTAAAATAAGAAGGACATTTGATATAGGGAGGCTGGAAGGTTGTGGGCTCCCGAAAAAAGAAAAGGTGGGCTTACGACTAATTCAGAAGCAGGATACAAGGATTGTGGAAGGGAAGTGACTGGAAAGAGAATTACATGAAAGAACAACAACAACAACTGTATTGGGCGATTACAGTGAGGAAAGAGGTTTGGCAGCGAAGCAAGGGGTGCAGAGAGGGAAGATTGAGGATAAATACTTTATCCAGAATGAGCTACAACCATAGCATCACTCGACCCTTGGGAGAAGGTCGCCAAATTGGACAAGCTACAACTAGAGCACCACCCACATTTGCATACAACTCTAGAAGAGAGAAACCAAGATGCTGACAACTATCCTAAATAGAAACACGACAAAAAAACAACAAAACTAAAACCAAGGAAATGAATATATAACCCCTAAATAATTAGGATCGAACATTGCCGTTGAAAGGAGGCACCAAAACTTGTGAAATAACCATTGATTCTCTTGTATATGGACTGGTTCCATCTAAACACTCGAAGATGGGATCACACTTCTCAAGTGAAGCCCACATCACCATCACTCAGCTATCACTAATCTACAATCATTGGTTAACTATGATATTCCACCAGAGTATCACTACTATTATTACGTATTATCACCACGATTAAAATCGCCTAATCATTATTGCAAATTATGACATCTCGATCTTCATCTAATTATAACCTCATGACAACCAATACTTTATTATAGTCCTATGACCATCTCTAACAACACTAATGCACAGTCACTCCTGCTCCCAACGAAATTAAAATTAATATTCCTACTAAGCTTATTAGTCTCAAATATTTGTTTTGACTCATTATTCAATTATGACAAGTAGCTTTTATCCCAAACACACACACATATAATTACTTGGGGACTGTTTGGTTCCGCTTTTTTATGCAGCGGCACGGCAGAGCGCCACAAATTCTTGCGCCGCGGGTTTGATTAGAGGGAAATTCGCGGTGCTTCGCCGCGAAGCCGAGCTAAAGCGGGCCGCGGGATAAACCCCGCGACCCCGAATTCCATTCAGCTTTTTCCTTTCGTTGCCCTCGCTCGCCCGTGCTCCCGTGGTCCGAGCTCCCGATCTCCTTTTACGCCCTAGATCTTCTCGCGAGATCTGCGGCGGTTCTCCACGGAGAAACAAATCGAAGGTCGCATACCTCCGATCTAACTGGTATCCTTCTCTTTTGAGGCTCCGTCCCCCTCTCCCTCCTTCTTTCTCGTTCCTTCCTGCAACATCTTTCGTTATATCTTTGATCTTGAGTAGTTGGAAGCATGAATCCAGATTTATGGCAGCTTTATTTCGCTATTCTATGAAATGTGATTGAAATTTTATCTACTAAGCTCATACAGGGAAGATCTATGACAGTTTTTATTTATGTTCCTATAGGATTTTATCAGTCTTATCTCGATCTTTTGCCTGCTGTGTTCTATGGTACAAAATGTTCAAAATCCGAAATGGATTAAAAATTTTTAGCTCCCTAATCTGAAAAGGATTTGTGGATCTGTTTTGTTTCATTAGTTCGTTGTGTTCTACGCTAGCAGTTCTATTAAAAATTTCTATGCTTATAAAAATTTTGAAATAAGATCATCCATCGATGATCGTTCAGTGTGTTACCGCATTTGTTGTGAGATCATCTCTGCATTGCAGTGGACCTGGATTGGGTCACGACAATTTGGAAGTAAATTTTTTTCCACTGCTCCTAACATCTATTCACTGAGCTCACAGTTTGGTGTTGTTATATCTATTTATTGAAGTAAATTCACATCATCCCGGAGCTCTTTACTGAAGTAGCTGAACCTCGTGATTAATTTTTTGAGTTACGGTGTTGTTACGCAGTTCTAATTTGGTCTCTTTCTGCTAGTGAAATCTCAAAGCTTAATCCATGGTATTGTTGTTTGTGCATACTTGCAACTTCTGCAGATTGCTATTATTTACAAATCTTGTGCAAATAGATGATTTAAAACTCAATAATTTTTAATACTCTTAATATATATAGATATATAAAAATATGTAAATAAAGACATACTTTTATAGATATAAAAATTTTTAATACTTTTAAAATATATAGAAATATAAAAATAAGAAGATATAAAGCTTATAAATATTTTATTTTATTAATTTGAACAATATATTTAACAACATATGACGCTTAAATTTTTAAAAATTAAATTTATTTTTATTAGTTTGAATATCTAAAATATAAAATTTTTTAAAAAAATTACATTTTCAAATTCTGTATATCATATAAATAAATAGAAATTTTCAAACAGTTTTTCTTAAACGAGGCAGATCTGATCATTTTCTCGCCTATATTGTTTTTCCACGATTCAGTAACCAAACAGATATACAACTTCCAACAATCAGCTTCCTGAACAACACGTACATGCAATCGTAAAGTTCGAAAATCAGAATCAACCAAACAGTCGTTAACAAATAGCGCCAATGTGTGCCCCGCGCTTATTGGCGGCCATTCACAACGTCATCTCCATCCTTACAAATACCACGTGGCAACATGGCAGCCACCTCTCCCACACCTTATTTCTTCCATTGCCTCTCCCATCAACTCCACCGTCTTGCTTCGCCGAAGCTCACTTTCTCGATTCCTCCTCGCATTCTCGAAGGCTCTAATCCGCGAGCTTCACGGCTGGACATCGCCTTGCAGCAAAACTAGGGCAGTTTCCGGGTGATTTATGGTGATGTCGGCGTTGGCTGCGGGACCTCTCGCCGGCAATACCACTTCCGCTCAAGACTTCTTCATCTGCATGCGCTGTGCGCGCATTCCTCCGATTAGATTCAATCTCCAGCATTCTCGTCGGCGGAGGACTTCGTATCGGGTTTCTATCCGATCAGTTCGAGAGCAGAGGTTAGCGGTCACCGAGGCGCCGAGGGAAGAAGAGAAGGAGCTGGAGTTGGTGCATGGCTACAGCTGGAATGGAAATGGAAGCGTGCCTGGGCTTGAAGATGCCGAGAGGAGTGCGAATGGAAACCTAGATGCTTATTTGAACGGGAATGGCGCGGGAAATGGGAGTTTGGTGAAATATGTCGGTGGGACTGAAACGGCTGTGGGGGAAGCGGATAGTGTGACGGTGGAGAAGAAGAGAAAGAAGAGGGTGGAGGAAATTGGAAAAGAAGACGCATGGTTTAAGAAGCCTCAGGAGAACCAGGTTGGAAGAGTTAATTAATGGTTGTTTGATTTCATTACCTTTTGCTGTCAGGATCCTGTTTATCTTTGATTAGTTTTTTGCAAGAAATTTAGGGTTTTTTTAGCTTATTGATGTATGGACATCAGTAGTTTAGTGCTATTATGGTGTCAATGCTTTTTTACGAATACTGCGCGCTTAGTTCTGTATTAAGTTAACCTAACATCTGATCTGGATATTGTCCATTTTGATCTTTGCGAACAGGGACTGAAATACTGCTTACATAATTATTATTTAAAGATCCGAACAATCAAATTGCGAGACATTTACTGTTAGCATAATAAAACAACATTTGCTAAATGATGACCTCTTCAATCTGAAATTGCGTTGTTTATATGTATCGTTTATTGTAATTTATGCATTTATAAATTTTGTAAATATATTCAACTTTTGCCATTCATGAGTTTGGTTATGTACTAGGCTTTTTTTGTGTGGTAATCTTATGCTTTTATTATGATTTATGAAATGAAGCTGTGTTGTGAATTCACAACAGATATTGCATATGGTTAAAATATTATTTGTAATGTGAAGAGTATATGATTGGCATCTAAACCATCATGAATTAGTTTTAATAAGAATGGTTAACTAACGAGTTTGTATTCCTGGAATACCTCTTCTAGGGAGAGGGATGAGAGGAGGTAAAAAAATGATCTCCTCTTTTATATATAAATCCTATTGTTTTCTTTCTTTGGGAGCTTGAGCAAGTTTGAATTGCTTAATTAGGACCTTGGATCCCATCAAGCTGCCGTTATTCTTAGACAGATTGAAAGCTTCTAAAATGTTAGGTTTTGCATTCTCAAGATAACAATTTTCAACACATATTTCTTCCTCTATCAAAATGGTGATTTGCCAAAATTCTAAAATGCAAATCAAGTAGCAAAACTTAACCAATTGAGGCTAGGCTTTATCTTATTTGAGAGAGTTATAGAAGTTTTATAAGGCTTGGTCTGTACATGCGTTTATTATTATGCATGATAATTAGAGATGCTTTTTGCCTTTTTGAGTTGGGAACTTAACCAAAAATTAAGGAGTTGTTTGGTTGGAAGGATTTGTGGTGTATTGTAATTCATTTACAAGGATTTGAGAAAATTATGTGTTTGGTATGATGACGTACAAGTACAATGTAAAGTTTCAATGAATTTAAAGTTCACTCCTTAGTTCATTTTGACGGAATTTAGGCTATCGACCCATATTCCGACCGCCGCGCATCCCCTGTCGCCAGCCCCACACCGCCCGCCGCTCGCCGCCCCCTGCCCGCCGTGAGCCGCTAGCCGCGAGCCGCTCGCCGCCCTTTGCTCGCTGCCGCCCGCCTTTCGACTCCCGCCCGCCGCCGCCTGCCTCCCGCTACCCGCCGCCGCCAGCCGCCACCCCCCGCACTCTGCCACCCGCCGTTCGCCTCTCGTCACCCGCCGCTCGCCTTCTGTTGCCCGCCATCGCCGGTCTCCCGCCTCCGTCTCCTCCAGTCTGCCACCTCCCATTGCCTATCACTCGTCTCTCAAATTAATTATTACATTAATCCTGCGTTTATTTTACAGTGAATCAAAAAACCGTAAAATATTTCAAATAGATTGTAATAACAGTACTCTGCAAACTTTTTACACTGTGCTTCATTTTCAACAAACCACTTGACCCCTAATTAATGGTTGCTTTTGCCCTTTTGAGTTGGGAAAATAACAAGAAATTATTGGTTGCCTTTTGCCCTTTTGAGTTGGAAACATAACTTGCGCGTAGCCCGTGAAGAATGACAAAAACATAAAGTAATATTCACGTATTTCAAAAGAGGAAACCGGTTCTCTGGTTTGTCGGTTGAACCGGCGGCTTAAAAACGGTCAAGTATGGGTTTCGGATCTGACCAGCCACCAGTTCACGGTCGAACCGGACGGTCCAGTTCAATATTCTAGAAATTGATTATATGTTCTTTTATTTTGGTTTGGATAACGTTTGGCTATTGTTATGTTATTTGGAGATCTCTTCTTCTGGTTATTTCAATTGGAGGGTTGTATTTTTAGATTCTTTTAGTAGTCTGTCTCTAACTTGATAGGATCAAGGAGATGATCTCTACAGACGTTTGGAGGCCTCCTTCATCGTCTAACTTGCAGAAAGCTACTGTTTGCAGCATCAAACCCGCTATTTTCCATTCCGACTCGGGGTCCAGCCCACTGGCTGCATGTTTTTAGTCTGGACAGCTGTTGAGCTCACACCACGTGCTGTCCCACTGTATCTTTCGCTTTCTAAAACCTTCCCAACACCTCCACGTGCTGTTTACAACCGAAAACTGCCATTTCTTCTTCCAGTTCGCTGTCCCATTGCTGTTCACACCGGTTTTCAGCCGTCCCATAACCTACCCTCTCACATAATCAATCCTACAATTTTTCCAACTCGTTTTGCGATTTATCACACCGTCTAGGACTCTAAAGTGGTGTCAATGACCTGGCCTTAGTTGTGGCTGTTTGGTTGGGCATTTTGATATGCATTGATTTTAGAAATGCAAAATATTTGTAATGCATGCATTGATGCAGAAAGTTATTTTGTTTGATAGCAATACAATACATTGAGATGTTTATTTGTATGTATTTTAATACATTTCAAATACAAGGCTATGCAAAACAGTAAGTTAGATGAATAAGCAATATGGCTAGCGAGGGGACAACATAATGGGCAGGGAAGTGATGCATACGAGGCAATGTAGCGGCCAACATGAGATGGGGGTGAGACGGGTGGGCAAGACTAGCAGGCAAGGGAGCTAGATGGGTGGACGGGCGTCCAGACATGAGGGATGAGATAAGTGTGCGAGGGGTGAGATGTTTCGATGCAAGAAATCATTTGATTTTCAAATGTAAGGAAACTAGGGGTTTCGGTGTTTTGGAAATTCCTCAATTTTTTTTATTCATTTTTCTTCAAAATATACACCAGAAAAGGTGAAAAGTAGGGAACTGCAATAAACTTCAAATTCCTCTGACCAAATAACTCCTTAATTGAGGATCTTTTAGGAAGAATTCCGCTTTTATTTATCTTGAAATCATTTGAGTTTGCTGCATTTATATATTCCTTCCTATCGAGTAACACATTTGTTGATGTACGCGTGCCTGTAATCTGTGTAACTTTCCATTTATATACTGCCTAGGGGATTGATTTTTTAGCATATCCAAGCTGCTTGGTAATAAAATAGCAAATTCAGCTTGAATGTTTTACTTCTTTTGTTTATTATTTACATATCTTTGAAAAGTTGAGTTTGAAAGTTGCCTCAGATAGTTAATTTTTTCAATACTGCAATATCAGCTTTATCTTTTAAATGATTCCTTTACCAGTATGGGTTTAAGTTGAATTTTATTCTTTGAAATTTTGAGTTTGAAAGTTGCCTCAGATAATTAATTTTTTCAATACTGCAATATCAGCTTTATCTTTTTAATGATTCTTTTACCAGTGTATGGGTTTAAGTTGAATTTTGTTCTTTAATGTTATTTTGGCATGGACAGGTCTCTGTTGCTCCTGGTGGGCGGTGGAACAGATTTAAAACGTACTCTACAATTCAAAGAACCTTGGAGATTTGGGGGTTTGTTTTTGCATTTCTTTTCAAGGCTTGGCTGAACAACCAAAAGTTCTCTTATCGAGGTAGTTAGGTTAGAAACTATGGAAGGACTGTCATTCATCATTTGTATCATATCAATTATTTTGGTCAACTTAATGAATCCTTCTTTTCTAATTTTTTCTACTGAGCACTGCCCAAGGCTTTTTTTCGACAATTAGGCTATTGTTTTTTGCAATTACTATTGGTCTGCACCTTCCCTTCATGAATAAATGTCAACACGGCAAGTAGATTGGATTGATTTGAAGTCTGAGTTAACTTTACCATTTTCCTTTTTCAAGCAAGTTATACGATAATGAAGTTCTGACTAAAGTTGATATCCACTCTTTAATCCCTTCCTTGCGACTGCTTAATGGGTTCTGATTGATTAAGCGAACCTGTTATGGTGACTTGATTTACACTCAAGAGAGTGACATGCAATGAACGTGCAGACCATTTGATCACTATATATTTTTAATCTCTTGAAATCATTTTTTATGTCCTAACTCGCTTGATGGTGACACTCTATAGTCTTTATTGTAAGTTGTTTTTTTCTGGTTATGTCAATATCTTTTAAACAATTTACGTGCCTAGGTTCTGATGTAAATTTTCATTTTTTTATATCCTTTTTTCTACCCATCAAATTTCATTAGTATTTATGCTGTTATCTTCGTGGTTGAGTTAATTTATTTTGTGATAGATTGTTTTCTATCAACTGAATTTTTCGGACCTTTGTTCTGTATTCATTGTTTCACCTGAAAAATAATTAAAAGGTTTTAGGACTTTTCTTGGGATAATATAGAGCGTGTTTGTGTTTTTCTTAAGATATGGTTTCATGCTAGTAATGAAGGACAATATAAAAACGTTATGTAAATGGAAATATTGCAAGATAATAATCACTATTGCAGTATTGCAGGTTCGACAACTATGCGGTGATGATGACAGAAGAGGATGAATAATAAAAAATATTGTGGTGTAAGCCATTTATTATATTCAATTAATTATTGAAAAACTCGTCTTTGTGCCAGTATGGCAGCCTGTATGATTGGTTTACTAACTTTCACCCAAATTTCATGGTCACTATGTTGAACATGCAGACTGTAATACGAGATTCATGCTTACCATAAACTTCTGAGCTCTTCAGCTAGTACCAAATCCTTCAATGTTACATATTGGCTGATAATGTTTGAATTTAAACTTCAATATATTCATATAAGTTGCATCTGTATACTTTTTTTGGTAGTTTGGTTCTCAAATGCATCTTGGCTAGGCCCTGAAAAATTGATCTTAGCTACAGTATTTAAGCCAGGCAGTTAATCCTACCCATTACGCGAACATTGGAAATGTAATTGATTTTATACTCCTCGTTTCAATTTTTTTCATTAGTCAATACTTTAATAATATTATCCTAATTTGTTATTCTTTCCCAGTGCCTTCTTTCTTTCTGTTTCCTTCTTTCATATGGAGAGAAGAATAGGAATAATGATAGCAATAAGAACACTAGCAACAAATAGTATAAAATATTCGGCTAAGTTTCCCACTTTTTTCTCCTCCTAAATTAAGGATTGGGATATGGGCAATGAAGCTAGAAATTAAAATCAACATTTCTTCTTATTCCTCTCTTCTTTCTCCTTATTGGGTGTCCAGTGTTTCTAAACTTTTCCGATCTGCTTGATATTTTTCTGGAATTTATACAAGCTCACAATTAGCTTCTATGTCTATAGTTCCAGATTTTAGCTTGTTGATATTGCCTCATGTAGTTTTTGGGGGACAGAAAAAATAATTAATCCTCGATAGTTTGGCGAGACCTAGTGACTAGATAGATAAATTGCAGAGGAAGGCCACTACATTAGGAAAGCCACAAAATCAGCAACAAAATTTCCATGTTAGAAAAAAAGAAAGATGAGTTACCAACAATTGATAATTCTAAAGTAAAAACTGCTAAAATAGAAAATAATAAAAATAAAAGACATTAAAAATAAAAATTCCTAACATTCTAACACTACTCTCATGTTGGAGCATAGATATTTTTATCGTGCCCAACTTGCTTACAAGGAACTCAAAATTAGGCTTGAAAAGTCATTTGGTGAATATATCAACTATTTGTTGTGTTGTCAGAATGAAAGACATACAAATAGCTATACAATCAATCTTCTCTTTTATGAAGTTTCATCAATCTCACATGTCTTGTGTGATCATGTTGCATTGAATTTCTTTAACGCTTATGACAACTTTATTGTCACATTACAACTTCATTGATATGTTTATCGGTAATTACAGTTCTTCAAGAATTCTCCTCGGTCATAACATCTCACATTATCAATTAGCCATAGCTCGATATTCTGCCTCGACACTTCCCATTGCCACCACATTCTATTTCTTACTTCGCCATGTAACAAGATTTCTCCAGACATAAGTATAGTATCATGATTTTAATCTCCCAATAACTGAGCTTTCCTTATCCACATCTGTGCATGCCTCATGTTCTATTTCGTGGTCTTCTAAATGAGTAAGCTCTTGTTGGTGTACATTTCAGGTATTTGAGAATCCCGTTACCTACTTTAATGTGTTCTAATGGGGTGAATGTATAAATTGACTTGCTAAACTTACAACAAAGGTGATATATGAAAGTGTATGTGATAAGTAAATCAAATTTCCCACCAATTTTTGATATCGAGCTAAATTCACTGGGCCACCTTCCTTCTCATCTCTCAATTTATGATTGGGATCAATTGCAGTGTCTGCAGGCCTACAACCACTCATTTCAGTTTCATTTAGAAGATCAAGAACATACTTCCATTGGAAAACAACAATCCATTCTTTTATCTAGCAATCTCTATGCCAAGAAAATACCTCAATGATCGTAAATCTTTGGTTTTTAAAACTGATGAGAGAGAAGTATTCAATCAATTCATTTCATATACTTAATTTATGATAAGAATTATATCATCCAAATACACAATCAGGATGATTATCTTCCCATTCTTTGAAAGTCGGAGAATATTATATGATTTACTTGCCCTTGAGTATATCCTTGACCTTTAATAATATAAATTTCTTAAACCACGCTCTTGGCGAATGCTTGAACTAGTTTATACACCTTTGTATCGAACTTCTCATTAAATCCTTGAGCTGCATCATATACACTTCTTCCTCTAACTCTACTGAAAATGCATTTTTTATATCTAATTGTTGTAGGGGCCAATCAAGATTTGCTGCAAGTGACAAAAACTCCTATAACGTTTAGGTTTGCTACAAGGGCGAATATTTAAGTAATCAATGCCATATGTATGAGTGAATCCTATGATAACTATTTGAGCCTTGTACCGTTCTAGTAAACCATTAGAATTATACTTGACTGTAAACACCCTTTTGCATCTGATTTCTTTCTCTCTTTTGGTAGGTCAATTAATTCCCACGTGCTAATTTTTTTAGAGCTTTCATATCCTTAAAGACAACATCCTTCCACCCAAGAACTTTCAAAGCATATATCCTGTAAGTATTAAGAATCTCCATACAAGATAAATGTGAGATAAACTCAAAAAATGGGTGAGAGATTTTTATGATACATAATGAGATACTGGATGTTGGGTGTAAGGCCTCACCCCCTTACAAGTAGCAATGAGAAGATTGTGATCATTAGATTTAGAATCAAGGCTAAACTCAGGTTCAGGACTAGAAGACTCAAAACTCTAAGATGAAGTTGACTAATCATGGGGTAAAAACTCAGTGAGGATATATTACCTGTCGAGTTCATGGATAATGGACAGTGTAAAAGTTCACAGACTTTTTATTTTGAATTGCTCTTTGTCATGAGTAGACAGTGTCAAGTGATACCAATTGCTTAGTTCTTTTTTTTTCTTTGTTAGCTGTTGCTGGATTATGAACATCATGAGATAACACTGTAAGAAGATTTGAATCATCTTCAATAAATAAAAAACTCAACTATTTTCTTCTGAATAATATAACTTGAATTTTCAGGTTGAACAATCAAAGTGATATTATTTTTATGAGTCTTTAGTTTGAAGAAAATCCCAAAAAATAGCATTCGAATCTTTGTTTTGCCTCTCATTTTAAAAATGAGGTGTAAAAGAGGATTGTAATTAAAAAAACACATCTATTTTTTAAGAACTATAATAAAAACATTTAATATAACTTTTGGGTAGGAGCATAACTAACAAATATATATTTTTTAGTTTCGGGTTTAAGTTTCTCTTGATTATGACTATGAATGAGAGCATATAGTGCAATCAAATATCTTTAAAGGTAAGGAGGAAGAGAACTGATTTGTTGGGCAAACTTCATGAAAAACATCAAAAGGTGAAATTTAAAATTTTATTCAGTTTTTAATTAATAAGGAATGTAGCGATAAGAACTATTTCACCCTAAAGATATTTTGAGAATTAATTTGTAAAAACAATACTCGAGCTAATTCAAGTAAGTGTTTGTTTTTTCTTTCAACCACACAAATTCGCTGTGGGTTGTAGACACGAGCTTTGATGAATTTTCCTTTTTCAGAAAAAAATAGACTCAAAATCTTTGAAATACTATAGGCTATTATCACTTCATAATATTTGAATAGTTTTGTTAATTTGTGTTTGTACGTGTAGAAGTTTTTGATAATTATTTCCACTTCAGATTTTTTTTAATTAAATACACTCAACTTAATCTTGTGTGATCCTTAGTAAATGTCATAAATTAATTTTTCCAAAAGTATATGAGATGTTTACAAGGACCCCATATATCACCATAAACCATAATAAATAGTGTAGTTGATTTGTAATTTTTGTGGGAAAAAATGCACGATGATCTTTGACAAATCGACAAAATTCACATCTGAGAGATTAAAAATTTGTATTATGAAATAAATATAGAAATAAGAATTTTAATACTGAAAATTAGCATAACATAAGTTGTAATGTCATAACATGACATTGATATCTGTGGAAAGAAACCCAGAATTAAAAAACGTGCTTTGTTATAATTTTTCATCAAAATAATGGAGTCTATCCCGTTTTTTAGCATTGCCAATCATCCTCTATGTTGTCATTTTCTAAAATTCACAACAAGAAGAGTAGAAATTAACTTAACACTGATAATAAAAAATAATTTTACTAATGGAAAATAAATTACAAGACATTGGGAATATGGAGCACATGACGAAGGGTTAACAACGAGGTGAGTTTAATAGTTCCTTACAATTATCGAGAGCAAACCCTCATCAATTTTGAATTTTTTATTGACTGCAAAAGGTCTATAAGATAATAATAGTTTTGAACAATTAGTCTTATGATCAGATGAACCATAATCAATTCTCAGAATGAACAAAATTAGGATTAACATTTAAGAATGCAGTAGCTAAAGAGTTATCTTTCTGTGCTGAATAGTAAGACAGAGTTAATGATAGTTTTGGAGATTGAAATTACTTTTGCATGTGCTCTAATTACACATTGGTGAAAGAAATTGCATCCAAATTGGCAAAAAACTCTTTAGTTTCTTCTGCACTTGGTACAACTCTGTAGTGATGCAAGTGTTGATCATGCAAGCATACATGTTGATTAAGTAGTATATGAATTATGAGTCAGTGTATTGATCTCATAGAGAACGAGTTAATTTTTAAAGAGGTGATCTTCTAATTTACATATCCTTGGTTTATTTGAAGTATAAAAAAATATGAAATTTTAATGGTTTTTAAATCATAATTTCAAAATAAAAACCTAATTTATAGTGGAGAGTTTTCTAACTGTTATGAGATTTTCGTTTGAATCGGTTCAATGAAATTCAAATTCCTCTAAATGATTTTTCTACCTCAGTTGTCAAATGAGGCATATTACTTACTATTTTCTAAAAGTTAACAAATGTTGAAATCCTATATTATCTAATCTTACAAGAATTCCCAAACATCTACATTCCTTACTAAGTCTGCAATAATATACTGACAATATTCCTATTCCACTAAATTTGGGAGAATGATTGAAACTGCTATGAGGGTAGGTGAACTCTACTACTTCCAAGAGAAGAGCACAGGGAGTGAGGACACTCTCTACTACTTTCAAGGTTGTTGCACTGTCGTTTGGGTTATCCTAATTTCCAATACTTAAAATAAATATGCTTTGATGTTTTCTAATAAAAATCTTTCTAATTTCAAATGTGAGACATTTCAGTTAACCTAACATCATCAGGTTCATTACCCACCTCATAGTTTCCTTTCGCTCCTTTCTTTCTCATTCAGAGTGGTCTATGGGCACCCTCCCGCATTCCTAAGTTTACCAATAAACGGTAGTTTCTGACTTTAATTGGTGACCACACTCGGATGACGTGTCTGTACATTTTAAAAAACAAACTAGAGGTTACTGTCATCTTCCAAAACTTCTACATTTTCATTTCTCAATTCAAAACTCCTATTTAGGTCCTTCAGACTAATAATGGCCGTGAGTTTTTCAACTTTATTTTAAGTGTATTCTTAGTAAGGGAATCTCCACCATAGCCAGTGTCTCCTCAACAAAATAGGGTAGCTGAGAGGGAAAACCGCCACCTCCTCGACGCTGCTCGCTTCATCATGTTTCAATCCAATGTCTCGAAATGGTTTTAAAACGATGTCATTCTCACTGCCACTTATCTCGTAAATAGAGTTCTCTCTAAATTCATAAGTTTTGAACCCCCTCAGCCATCCTGATGTCATACTTCCATGCCAATCGGATCTTCTCCACATAGACCTCAAGATTTTTGTGTGCACTGCCTTTGTTCGAAACACTTCTTCCAATCAGAGTAAACTTGATCCCAGATCCATAAAATGTGTCTTCCTTGAGTACTCCGCCACTTAAATGGGGCATCAGTGTCTTGATCCTACTACTAACAAAATCTATTTGAGTGCTGACGTCTCTTTCTTTGAAAGTATTTCCTATTCTTTTAGCATGGCCCTAAGTGAGGGGGAGCTTTGGTTTTTAGACACTGTCCCTTATCTTACTCCTATGGATGTTCCCCCCATTGTTCCTGCCACTAAGGAGTCCCCTGTTCCGGTGAGTGCACCATCTGGTGAGTCTCCTGGTCCGGTGAGTGCAACATTGCCTCCTCCCACTATTTATGTCTACTCTATGCACACTAGTTCCAATGTCATACTCTGGAATCCTCTACCTCCTTATAGGACCTTGACTCCACTCCGGGCGACATCCTTAGCACAACCCCTTCTCCGAATGATAACGTGAGTTCTCCAAGTAAGGTATGCAACCAGACATGCTCCCTCTATCTTATGACAATATGTATCTTTCCACAGTTTATCGCTTACCTATAGAGCATTTGCTTCTGCCCTTGCGGACCATCAGATCGCGTCTACTATTGATGTTGCTCTTGCTGTTCCAGCTTGAAAAATGACAGTAATGGAGAAGATGTATGCTTTTCAGCGGAACCATACATGACACATCGTGGATCTTTAGGGTAAGAAAGCTCTAGGGTGCCATCAGATTTTTCAGCACCAAATTAAACTTTGACGGGTCCATTGTTTGTCAAAGGATACACACAGACCTAGAGAGTTGACTATGAGGAGACATTTGCTCAGTGGCTAAGTTTAACGTTATTCGGGTCAGTTGTCACTTGCAGTAAATCTAGATTAGCTTCTATTCCAAATAGATGTAAAAAATGGATTCTTAAATGGAGAGCTTACTGAAGAAGTGTATACGTCTCTTTTCTGACTTTGATTATACTATCTCCAGAGGACAAGTGTGCAGGCTATGAAAGTCCAATAAACCTTATCTTCTTCGAATGAGCCCTAAACACATGAAGTTTTCTAGCACGCGAGAGCTCTGACTCGGCTCTTCCACACGAATTCCTTCGATAGACGTTGTCTGTTTCTCTACGCACGGGATCACACAAACCCATTACCTCTTCCTCCTCAGTGCGACAGAGACGTCGTCAATGCTGCTGCCTCCTTCTGCATCGTACAACTTTGCATGTTGCTTGACTCCCAGGTAAGTTGATCTCACCTCTGCCTCCCTTAAGCGCTTCTCTTTATATGGCGAAACTAACATTCGGCTTCCCGATCTCGTTTCCTCTCTTCTCGTTTTGTTTGCCTGACCCCTCGTTTCTTCTCCTCTCTATTAGGTTTCACGACTCTTCAATTCCTCTTCTCCTTCGACTCTGTCTCTTTTCTCGGGTAACTGAAATCGGGCATCACATTCCTTGCTCTCACAATCACTCCCTAAAATCTCTCCACACTATAATACATACACTCGAAGTGAGAAAAATAGGGAGACTAAGTAAGAAAACACTTGGGACTCTTATTCCATCTGATGTATCACATCCAGGCATATGAATCACCATATCGTCCCAAAATTATGAAAACTATCAAAAGGCTATTCCAGGCACCTTGGCGCTAGGCTGGGGTGCTGAGCTTTTAGGTTCTCTGTATTAGACACGTAGAAATTTTCCTATTCAGGCGCATAGGTGCTGGTATGGGACCCACATTTCCAGGCACGGACGCCTATGAAGATAATAAACTAATCAAGAGTTTCCTAAGTTGTCTCAATCAAGTCTTCCAGGATTTCTCATATTACCTCTAGAATCTTCTCAGATTTCCACGTATACGTGTTGAAAATCCTCAAGAAAAATCATTGCCTTTTCGAAAATTTGCCGAGCATTTACACACACAAGAATTATACATAGTTGAATATGTTCTTATTAAAGAAATTATGGTTTATTAATATTCTTTGAGGATGTTTTTGATGCAAATGTGATTTACAGATAAATTGAGAGTAAATCTGAAATCTATTACCATTAACATCAATCTATACTTGAGAAAGTGTCAGAATTGATGTCTAAAATCAAATTTGAGTGCGAGATCAATTTCAAATCTCAGTTAAAAATTGCACTTAAAATCGAATTTGAATCTATGATCATAATTAAACCTAAATTAAGCATTGGATTTGATTTTAATTCTGAATGCCAATTCAAATTTATATAAAATTGAATAAACTCATGAACATAAACTTGAACACATAATAGGAAGAGAATCTTGTCTTGAATATGAAAGCGAACACATCATATTCGTTGTTTTTGATGAATTAATTAAACAAGCTGACTTGCTTCTGATGAACACAACAACAACAACAAAAAAGCCTAAATCTCACCAAGTGGGTTCGGCTACAGGAATCCTCTTTTTCCATTGCGTCCTATTTAGTCTCATATTTTCATTTAATTCTAATAAATTAAGATCATTTTTTATACAATAAACCCAAGTCTTCTTAGGTCTACCTCTTTCTTTCTTAACATAAGTCGAATCTAAAACATCTATTCTCCTAATTGGATCATTAGATGGTCAACGTTTAATGTGACCAAAACATTTAAGGAGACTCTCTCTAATTTTGTCCGTCACTGGAGCTACACCAACCCTATCGCGGATATATTCATTTCACATTTTGTATCTAAGAGTAAAGCCACTCATCCACCTAATCATTCTCATCTCGGCAACACTTAACTTAGTATTATGCTTCTCTTTTAAAAGCCAACATTCGACACCATAGAGCATTGCAGATCTCACCACCATCTTATAAAATTTTTCTTTAAGTCTAAGCAATACTTTTCTATCACACAATAGGCTCGAAACATTCCTCCACTTCAACCAACCAACTTGAATTCTTCTATTAACATACCCATCTATATCCCTATCGCTTTGAACAATAGACCCGAGATATCTAAATCGTTCACATCTTTTAATAATTTGATCACCCAAAATTACACTTTTGTCACCAGAGCTACTATTACTAAAATTACATTGCATGTATTCAGTTTTAGTTCTACTCAACGAAGGCCTTTAGACTCCAATGTAGACCTCCATAATTCAAGTTTTTCCTAAGTTTTTTCTCTCGTCTTATCCACAAGAAGGATATCATCAACAAAAAATATACACCAAGGTACATCCTCTTGTAACTGTCCAGTAAGACCATCCATAACTAAAGCAAAAAGATACAGGCTTAAAGCCTATCTCTGATGTAAACCAACGAAATAGGAAAATATTTGGTCAATCCTCCTTCAGTTCGAACACAAGTAACAGCTCTAGTATACATATCTTTAATGACTTGAATATAAGTCATAACAACACCTTTCTTCTCAAGGATCGAATGATATCTCTTGGAATCTTATCGTAAGCTTTTTCTATATCAATAAAAATCAAATGTAGACCCTCCTTATTATATCTGTACTTCTCCATCAAATCACTCAATAATTGTATAGCTTCCATACTAGACTTGCCCAACATAAATCCAAATTGATTATGATAAATCTTGGTAATACGTTTTAACCTATGTTCAATTACCCTCTCCCATAATTTTATAGTATGACACATCAAGTTAATTCCTCTATAGTTTGCACACTCTTGTGCATCTCCTTTATTCTTAAAAATTGAGACCAAAATACTCTTCCTCCACTCCTTAGGCATTTTTTTAGTTTTTAAAATAATACTAAAAAGTTTAGCAAGCCAAAAAATTTTCAAAGCTCATAAATATTTCCACGCTTCAATTGGTATATCATCAGGTTCTACAGACTTTCCACACTTGGTTTTCTTTAAAGCCTCATCAACTTCCTTTTTACTAATGCGACGGTAAAAATGAAACGTTTAGTTATTATTAACGATATTAAGATCACTAATGCCGATCGAATTTTCATAAACTTCATTAAAAAATTTATCAAAATACCTTACTTACCTATGTAGAATATCTTTTTTTAAGAGAAACACTTTTTGATTTTCATTTTTAATAGATTTTGCTTGAGTTAAATCTTTACTTTTCTTTTTTTTTGACTAGTTTATACATATATTTTTCACCATCCTTTGTATCTAATGTGTTATAAATATCACTAAAAGTAGAATTTCTAGCGTCATAGATTGTTCTTTTAGATTCCCTGCAGGCTGTTTTATATTTTTCCCAGTTCTATAAGCTTTTATATTTATACTAATTTTTATAACATCTTATATTTCATTTTTTCTTGCACATTATTATTCTACCATAAAGTTTTTTAATTTATAGTAACTTTTTCTTTTGATTATCTAAGTATATCTTTTGCCAATTGTTTAATGGTATTTGTTACTTTTTCCCACATAATATTTGCTTCTTCATGAACATTCCAAAATTTTAAATCTTGAATTTTACTCATAAAAATAATTTTATTTTTGTTTTTTAGGTACCCCCATCTAATTTAACGATGATGAATCTTAATATTCTTTATTTTACAACTCTTTATCTTAAAATCTAGAACTAATAATCGATGTCGTACTTAAATCCGTCTTGAACGACTTTTACAATCCTTATAATCTCGACGATCTCTTCTCATAAGAAAATAATCAATTTGTGTTTTATTAGATCCATTCTTATAAATAATGAGATGTTTATCTCTCTTCTTAAATAAAGTATTAGTAATAACTAAATCATACGCTAAAACAAAATCTAATATGACTCTACCTTCTTCATTAATCACTCCATAACCATATCCATCACGAATAGTTCTGAAATCTTCAATCATTCTACCGACATGTTCATTTAAATCTCATTCAATAAAAATTCTTGATATCAAGTATATTAAGTCTTCTAATTCATTCCAGAATTTATCTTTAGAGCCTATATCTAAATCATAAGCACTTATAATATTAAAAATCTTAATATCAATAATAATCTTAATTGCTATAATTCTATTTCCAACTCTATTAATTTTTACAACATCATTTTTCAAACTCTTATCTATAATTACACTTACACCATTTCTAGCGCGACTTTTACGAGAATACTAAAGTTTAAAACCTAAGTTATCAAATCACCTTCTTATTTTCCAACCTATTTAGTTTCTTGAATACATAAGATATTTATCTTTCTATAAATCATAATATGAACTAATTCCATTAATTTACCATTGAGAGTACCTATATTCCAAGATCCTATTCAAAGACTAGTATCATGGACTAACTTCTTTATCCGCATCCGTCTGTAATGCGTGTACCCTTTACTTATTTGACACTACTCCCGGGCTCCGCTGTGGCGGCCCTTGTACACTTTCCACTATATTCAAGTCATACAGCGGACCGCTTCCAGGGGACGTTCTAACACTTACAAAATCAACAAAAGGATTCATGTCATGATTTTTTCGACAAGTTTTACGCCGATTGTCGACTACCTAATGCAACCCTCCACTTTTTACATCCAGGCTTGGGACCGACAATGACAATGTTATGCCATGCTTCTGATGAAGATTTCTAAAAATCAAACTAAGTTGATTTTATTTTTAGCTCTTGATTTTTAGACTTGTAGATTCATAAACAAATCTTAGTAAAATTATGAAATTGCATTAATGTTTCAATGAATTTGTTAATGATGAATGACTTGAAATATTAATTTAAAATTTCATTAATCTGGACAGACTTTGAAATGTATAACTCATCACTATTGATCTTTAACTCATTTGGATTAGCTTCTTTAATGATATTTTATCCACACATGCTTGTCATTTTAATGTGGTTTATCTTTTTTCAAAGTTCTTCATCATCTTATAATATAAGTTTAAGTTATAGAACGTTGTTTGTTTCTATGCGGATGCATAATAGTATATTAATATTTTAATTTTCTGTTTCATATCATTTGCATAACTTGATTGATCGAGTAGATTAGTGCAAGAATATTCACAAGAAACATAATTATCGCAGTTATAAGTTTATTGCTATTATAGTACACTGGGTGATAATGATTTTCAAATAATGAAAGACCTCTTTTGAGAATCCTTAATGAAATACAATGTAAGGTAAGATCATATAAAATCACACAACATATTTGCACAAATACTTATTTATTGAAAATTTTGAGAAGTATTAATACGAATATAATTTTAAATTTATCAGATTTGACCTTATTTAATAAAATTAACATCAATATCATAGATTACGTTTTTTGTCATCCACTCGTTGAGATTCAACGTTTAACTAGACATATCTACCTATCTCTTTTCTGAAGCTATACTAAATATTGAGATCATATCCATTACTATTAGTGGATATCAATAGTATCTTGTAAATGTGATGATTTATTCAATACTTTATATGAAGGATCGTATTTATGCTTAGATACCCAATGAGTTGGAGCTTTATTTTAATTTTAGCAAATGATGCAAAGCTGAAATTTACGTTCGTCAAAAACACAAGCTTTGTGCATTTTAATGAGTAAAATGTTATTAAAATTATGAGGGTTGATTTCATCAATTAATTCATAATTTTCTATTTTATTTTGATGTCTATGATGATGGATCTTATGAGAATTGATGTGCTTTGTTATTTTTTATTTCCTTTATGGTCATGTTTATTGGTGCAAGTTGTTTCCATTTTACACTTTAGGATTTCATAGTATATTCATTTTCCCTTCGTTTCTTTTCCTCAAATTAGCGTCGTCTATCTATATTCTTTCATCTAAATTGCCTTGTGATTTGTTTTGCACTCATTACTGAGCGTTACATCATTACAAATAGTTTCCTCTTTTTGCAGTGGGAATTTTAATCGCCATTGAATTTTATTCTCAGATATTTTGTAGAATCTTTGATTTTGTCAACTTTTATATTATTATTTTAAACAAAATAAATGTGCTTTTTAATTTTGCATCGGAAATTCTATTTTTTACCTAAAGGTTGGAAACTGAAAATTTTTTATCGCTTGTGGTTTCTTTAATTTATTTCATCCAAATTTGTATTAGTGAACTCTAAATCATATGATGTTGTATATCCACCTGATCCAATCATGCCCTTGCCCTTTTCCTTACACTTTTAAACAATTTCTTACAATTGAGTCTGTTAGGTGATGGTGTGGATGAACGAACGAGTGCCAACTTGCTAAATGTTATTCTAACTATAGTTTCTAGGAATTTACATTGCTCTAGTTAAAATCTAAACACCGAAGTCTAGCTATTTGAAAATTCAATTTAAAGAAATGAACTCTTCAAAAAGAGCTGCATGTCCGTGAGGGTAATTTTAGCAGAACGGACCATTTCTAGGACTCAAATACCTAGTGGATTGTCTTGACACTACTTACTACCTTTTTTGCAACTTTTAGAGCCAATTAAAATCTTTCCATGTGTCTTTGAATATTTTTTTAATGTTTTGCATTTGGTGATATGTTAGACAATACAATAAATTTTCTGTAGTCATGCGATTTATAAATTTGTGCTTTTATTTAAACAATATTATTTCAAACTGCAGGAGGGATGACAGAGGAGAAAAAATTCATTAGACGGAAAAGCCTGGCAAAGTGGTTAAAAGAAAGTATTTTGAGATTAGGGCCCACCTTTATCAAAATTGGGCAGCAGTTTTCTACAAGGGTGGACATTCTTCCGCAAGAATATGTTGATCAATTGTCCGAACTTCAGGTCTAGATGCATACTGAAAATATGATTCATGCACTGATTACATATAATATGGATCTGCCCTAGAGTAATTATGATAAATATTCATTACTTTTTAGTACTAAGATGTAAAACTATTCTCTCGTAGGTATCAAGATGAATTGTAGATAACTGAATTGCAGCTACGATGTTTGCTGGTCTTTTTTTCTTAAGACTCTTGATGCTATGCTTCATCTATAACACAAGCATAATAAGGGTTAACTTTTTCATTTCTATTATATGCGTATCATGACAATGCACGAAACGTAAGTTTATTTACTTATTCTGATTCAATAGTTGAATTTTTTTGTTTAGTTAAAGGGTCTAATATAGTTCTTAGTTGACCCTTTGCTACTAAAAATGAGCTATATGCAACACCTCTTCTGTAAAACAGTAAAGGATTTTTAGTATCACTAAAAAATATTTTTTTTTTCCTGAGAAAATTTTAAATTTATTTTTCTTTTTGCATCTATTTTTTTAGTTCTTGAGATTGGGGTACCTTTTTAGCTGTAGGATTGATATCATCTTTTATTGCAACTAATGAACTACCTAAAGTTCTTAAAGGAAAAAATAAAGAAACAAATGAAGGTAAAGAGATTTATATTCAAAACATGAAGACTATCCTATTTAGGTGGATATTTTATATTCTTCCAATCTTGGAAGGGAAAGGGGTGAATGCTCCCACTTCTCTAGTAGGGTGTATATGCCAATCATTTTGAACTTGGACTTTCACAGATAACATGTGACAACAACCTCATAATAACCTCTGTTGCTTGAAGATTTTTAAGCATGTATAATCTTTTTTTAGGTTTCTTTGATGAATGAATTTTTGCAGCTTTTTTTTTTGTCATTATGATCATGATTCTTCAAAATGCTCAAGGAAGCTTTGAGATCACAAAACATCATTAATTTTTCACCTGTCAGCTTATTTATCCACATACCATCATTTATATTGTGGGCCATAATTCTAAATTGAACGTTGGCCACTATGGATTGTTTCTTGCTTCGCCGAGTAACCAAGTTCCCTCACACAAAAGTGTGATACCTTGTAATTTATTTATCCTAATCAGCATAAATAAATTTCTTCAATATCTTTAATTGAAATCTTCTTGAAGTATAATCCTTTTCTAGCATTTCTTTTATTGCGGATTTTGACATAAAACCCCCAAGTATTCTTCCACGGTACTGTTCATTAAATGGCCCACCATGTTCTTATAAAGAAGTCATTACAAGTCATGCGCGAGAGAGGTAAATGAGCTTCCCAACTAGCCTATGATATCCATCTTTTTCCATAAGTTGGTTTCTTTTGCCTATTCTATTTTTTTATTGTATTCATAGGTATATGAGATGGTTTAAAGCACTTTGGTTCATTCAGTAGATCTTGAATAAATTCTCATTAGATAATGGAAATACAATTCCTATAATAAGCCACTTCCATGCCAAGAAAGTATTTGAGACAACCTAAATCTTTGATCTCAAGCTATGTAACAAGGTCTTCAGTTTATTCATCTATTCCTGATCATCTCTAGTGGGAAAAATATTATCTGCATATACGGTGAGAATGATCATTTCATTCTAGATAGAATTTGACGAATATGATGTTATTTGGTAGGCAACAAGCAAGGTTACATGCTTTTACCATTGTTTATAAATCTACGAAACAATTTATGTGGAAATTGCTTTAGACACAATGACTTTTGGAGTTGCAAAGTATGTTAATATTCTTTTTTGTAAATACATGGAGGAATATCTATTTAGACTTCTTTCTCCAAGTAACCAGTTAGGAATGTGTTCTTTACATATATTGATGGAAGGAACAATGTAATTTGTTGCTACTACTAGGGAAGCTTCGATTGAGTTGAGTTTGGCTGCTAGGGAGAATATCTCTTCTTAATCAATTCTATAGAATTGAACCAATCTCTTTTGTAATTAGTTGACCCTTAAGTCTATCCTAATTGCCATATGCATTGTATTTGATAGCGAAACTCCACTTGCATCTATCTAGTCATTTCTCTTTTGGTAGATTTGAAATTTCAAAGTTTCAATGTTTCTCTAGTGCCTAGATTTCTTCAATTATAACAATCTTTCTTTTCAGTTGGTGGAGAGTTTGTTTGCATGTATTTGAAATTCATAAAATTGTCAGAATGGGGTAAATGTCCAAATGATGAGGGCCAATCTTTCATATGAAACTAAGTTGTCGATTATATATTGAGTATGAGATCTCAAACTTTTGATAAGGGCAATAGGGAGATAAAGATCTTTAGCAGGCATAAGAAATCAAATTCAATCACATTTATCATTAGCAGCCATAATCAATCAGATTCAATCAGATGTTGCTTTGGTAAGTTTCAGGAATCGATTTAGATTCATGGCTTTGCTTGAGTGGTATTGATTGATCTACATTCTTTTGAATTATGTCAAGTGGTCTGCATTCTTTGAGTTTTCATTTCCTTGAATAGACCATCACTTCCTGGTTTAGTCTTTGTATGGTTCTCGGATTTGGAGAGTTTGTTTGAGTTTGGGGTTGATTTGGTTCAATGTTAAAGTGTGGTTGAAGCTGTGGCCAAATGAAGTTGCTTGACATTCCAAGTTTCCCAAAGCTAATATTCTTATGCGATAGGATTGTCCCCAGGAATTGAAAGTTTGTGATGGCAGGGCCATATACAGGCAGTTATAATTCTTTTTTTATTGATGAATAATCTTTGAAACCTTTCCAATTTGGAGTTTACCTAAGAAATATGCATTTGAGAGATTTTGGTTAAGTTTGTTTTAAGGTTGTTGATTTATGTGAACATAGAGTGCAATTGAATATATTAATGGGAATGGTGGACACAATTTTGATGTCTGGAATTGAGGCAAGGAGTGTTTGTCATGGGGCGTTGAATTTCATGACTTAGGTGGTATTCTACTGATGAGTTATGTTGTTGTTAGGGCCATTGCAGCTTTTTGAAGAGCAGCTTTTTCTACAATTGCTGACTTTTGAAAAAAAATTGTAATAGCCCAATGATTTTGCTAGGATCTTGGTTCCCATGGTTGAGCAAAGTTCATGATTGAACAACTCTGATGCTATCATATGATTGAGTGGGCTCTTAGTGATACCGGAGGAAGCCCAAACCACCACGAAATACAAAATTATTATTACTAAATTCAAATGGCTACAAACAAGACTCTCGTGAAGATGAAAAAAACGACAACAAACATAAAATACACTTTGGGGCCTATTAGGGCTATGGCGTAGGAGTTTGGGTGGAGGTTGGTCAACAGGTAGAAGGTTGGTTTGGTGAAGGCGACAACAATAGGATGGGTTAGAAGGGAATCATCATTGATTAGATCCAGTGGAAGAGGGGTGGAGACGGGCTGTTGCAGCGACTGGAAGAGTTGGAAGCAGGCGTCGAGGGCACTGACTGAAGGGTGAGATGCCCGGCGGTCTGTTTGGTAGTGGAGGAGGTCGACAACTTTATTGAGTAGAGTTGGAGGGATGGCTGGCTGCTGGAAGGTAGTAGGAAGGGGCAACTAGCAATAGGAAGTGACTAGAAGGGGCCAGTACGACTGTTGGGAGGTGGCTGGAGGTTTGGGTGGCAGCCGGAATGAGCTTGGAGGCATGTGCGGTAGCTTGCAGCTGCTGGAAGGGGACTGGAGGCCTGGCGAACAATAGAGAAGATGACTTTTGGCTGTTGGAAGCGGGGTCGAAGGGGTTGAAGAAGGATAAACGTCTCCAGAAGGATAAACGTCTGTTCGTGGTCATGTACAGTCGGAACACCACTCGGATCCTTGGAGACAGTCAACACCGCAGACGAGTTACAACCGGAGCACCTTCTCATTGTCGGGTACAGTTCCCAGAGGGAAAGAACGCTTTAAAGGCAACAACTGAATTCAACAATCATCAAAAACTTCTCAAACTTAGGCAAACACTGCAAAATATAAAGGATCCTAGCACAAAGAAGTAGGAAGGAATTTGAAATTGGGATAGAAGTGAAAGGTGGTAGAAAAGGTAGGTAATGAATTTGGAGAAATTAGAACTGGGAAATAAATAGAAATATGAAAGGAGTTAGAAAAGGCAAGCAATAAAATAGGAAGAAGTTGGAATTGTATAGAAATAGGAAAGGAGAGGAAGTGGGAAGGGCTGGACCGTGGTACTGCAGTAGCTACAATACCGCATCTATGACACAACAATAGTTACACTACTGTACCCATTAAGCTCTCGCGTCAATCATCTGGGGTGTGGCGAGCTTCGGTCTCATTCGTCGAAGTTTTTAGGGCAGAAAAATTTTGGTGGGGGTGGCTTTGGTAGGGTGGATGCTAGGGAATCCTAGGATAGGGCTAGCTCTGATACCAAATGATATTAAAGGAAGCCCAAAATATCACGAAAAATACAATTATTATTATTGAATTTAAAATATTAAAAACAAGTGCGAACATGAAATGAATGACAACAAACATAAAATACACCTTAGGGCGATGGAGTAGGGTGGTAGTTGGCGGTTTACCAACAGGTAGAAGACTGGTTTGGTGAAGGCAACAACAATAGAATAGATGGAAGGGAATCATCATTGACTGGATCTAGTGGAGCAGGCTGCGACAGCTGTTGGAGTTTGGGGATGAGCTGCTGTAGCGACTGGAAGGGTTGGAAGCAGGTGACGAGGACATTGACTGAAAGGGGAGATGCGTGGCGGTCTGTCTGGTAGGTGGAGGAGGTCAGCGACCTTATGGAGTAAAGCTGGAGTGATGGCAAGCCGTTGGAAGGTGGCAGAAAGGGGTGGCCAATACCAGGAAGAGGACTGAAAGGGGCTTGTACGATTGCTCGGAGGTGGCCAGAGATCTGGGTGAAAGTCGGGATGGGCTTGGAGGCTTGTGCAGTTATTGGAAAGTGGCTTGCGATTGTTGGAAGGAGGCTAGAGGCCCAAACGATAACTGAGAAGATGGTTTGTGACTGCTGGAAGCAGGGCCAAAGAGGCTCTGGAAGGATAAATGTCTCGTCAGGGTTGAGCTACAGCCGAAGCACCACCCAGATTCTTGTAGACGGTCACCACCTCAAACGAGTTATAGCTAGAGCACCTTTTTGTTGTCGCGTGTAAACCTAGAGGGGAAAAACGCCTCAAAGGCAGCAACTGAAATCAATAATCATCAAAAATCTCTCCACCCTATGCAAACACAAAATAATATAAATGATCCTAGCACAAAGAAATAAGAATGAATATGAAATTGGGATAGAAGTGGAAGGTGGTAGAAAAGGTAGGTAATGAATATGGAGGAATTAGAATATGAAAGAAATAGAAATAGGAAAGGGGATAGAGAAGACAAACAGTAGAATAAGTAGGAATTGGAATTGGATATAGATAGGAAAGGGGATTGAATAGGAAAAGAGAGGGAGAAGGAGAGGGAAGGGGTAGACCATGTTACTATAGCAGCTACAATACTGCGACCTGGTAAGCTCTCCTGCCACTTAGTTCTTAAAACTTTATGATATTGAAAAGCTTCCATTTGAGTGAGTGATAAGCGATGTTATGAGCTTTTATTCAAGGGGGAGGTTTGCTAATGCACATGATAATATTTGGTGTAATCCTATTTCTAGTAGTTAAAAAATATATTGCTGTTGAAACACAAGTGGTTGGCCCCACCCATATGTTTAAGCTTTTGAGTTCAGGCCCAATTTTTTCTATATAGATTAGATATCATGGATTATGCGGGCAACCTTTGATATTAGCCAATGCATAAATAACAATCACGAGGATGACTCGTATGCACATGTTTTTTCTGGGGGCATCCAGTCACTTGGTAGGTACTTGAATATGCAATGTTAACTTGCATCTTTCTTTTCGTGAGTTATTTGTTTAACCTTGATATAACATTTAAGAATGAAAAACTAAATGTTACTTTGATTTCCATGGGTGGGTAATAATATTATGGAGATTTTTTTTTTGTACTACATTCTGCATTTCTTAATAGGACTAAGCAGTAATTATGATGCTTTTCTGCATGGGGATTGGCTTAGCTGTCTAGGTGACGGTAAGGTATATTCTGCTTTATAATTACATATTATATCAGTTATTGATGTAATATCAATGGCGATGCTGCCAAGATTGCTTGAAGCATCCCATTATTTCTTCATCACGTGTTGGACAGGATAAACTGCATCTCCTTGGTTCTTTCAATTTTTCTATCATCTTATATTTTGCATTATGATCAATGATTCCTTTAATTTATCCATTTTTACTTGCGATAACATTTTTTTAACTATTTGATGTTTGCGTTTTAGAAAAAACCTTCTAAAACCAGCGAATTCCTTGATACCTTTAAGTTCTGAATATTGATACGTCTCTGTTATTGTCGCAGGATCAAGTTCCTCCATTTCCTTCTGAAACTTCAGTGTCTATTATAGAAGAAGAGCTCGGTAATCCAGTTGACGAGATTTTTGATAGATTTGATTACGAACCTATTGCTGCTGCCAGTCTTGGTGATGTTACACAACTCAATAATTTGTTTCTAGTTTACCTTAACTTTTTTTTTCATGTTTGCCTTGGTTATTATATAGTTTGCTTGTTTCATCCACTTCTATAACACTTGCTAGTACATTTTCGTTGACCAGGCCAGGTGCATCGTGCAAGCTTGAAGGGGGAGGAAGTGGTTATTAAAGTACAGAGACCAGGATTGAAGGACCTATTTGACATTGATTTGAAGAACTTGAGGGTAGGTCATACAAACTCCGAAAGAAGAGTTCATTTGGGCTTGAGATACTGTCCCCAGGAAAACTTAGGTTATTAGTCAAGCTATATTGTTTGTGCCTTCTTGTTTTGGATTTATTCTCTTTTAAATTGAACCCTAGATTGAAGGTGCTTTAACCTCATGCTTCAAATTTTAGTTGGCTTTGCAAGGTTCATCTAATCTTTGCAAAGCCAGTTTGCTTGTTTGAGTTGAAGTATTTGCCCGCTTATTTTCTGCAGTCTCTGGTGTGCTGTGTCTACAAACGGATGCTTTTTATCCAGTTTAAGTTATTATTCCTATTAATAGTGTGGATTCATGGCATTACAGGTAATTGCTGAATACCTTCAGAAAATAGACCCAAAATCAGATGGTGCCAAGAGAGATTGGGTTGCTATCTATGACGAGTGTGCTACTGTCCTATATCAGGTTAACTATATTAGTTATGAATCAAGATTTCTTTGCTAAATTTTTTTCATTCCATTGATGCGTGAGAAATTTAGATGGGTCTCTTATATTTATTCATTTTGTTTATGTAACATACTGACAGGAAAAAAGCATTTATAGGAGACGTATTTTGACACACTCAGTATATTAACTGATTTTAGCATTTATAAGGCAGATCTTTGCATTTTCTGTAACGGTCCCGTTCGGGGGGGGGGGCGGGGCTCGGGGAATTGGTTAGGAAGAAATGAAGGGTCGGGCAGCCGAGCAGACGAAGAGGAAAGGAGCGGTCGGGTAAATGAATGAGAGGGGGGAGGAGAAGCGTTACAGTTGGGAAGCCGAACAACTTCGTTCTCCTATAAATGTGTCATGTGAGGGAGGCGATACCTACCAATGAGTTAAACGATGGAGTCTCTGTCGAGTAGAGGAAGAGATAGCGTCATTACCGTGCAGGGGAAGAGGAAGCGGGTGGAAGTAGGCTCGAGCGGGAGAGTCAAAGCGGTGTGCGGGTTCGATTGAAAAAGAAGACTCGAAATAGCGGCTCGTAGAGGAAGGAGGCCTTGACGTGCGGATTGCAGAGAGGAAAGAGAAATGCGAAGCTTTCCTCGCTCAATCGAAAGCTCAAAAGTAAGAGAGGTCACATGATTTTCTTTTGGGTGCTTAAGGAAGGCATGAGAAGGGGATGAAGGTTCGAACAGGTAAGGGTTTAATAAATTGATAATAATAATAAAATATATTTGTACATATAAATATTTTTGTTAAATAGAAATTAAGTGTGATTGCATAAAGAAAAATTTAATATTTAAATAATGAAAAACTAACTTAAGTGGTACAAATTTTAGACGGTGTCTCCTTTGACGGTTATATTGATATGAAATGATATTGATATGAGAAGCTTAAAGTAAATAGATATTTATATGCATACCTTTTAATAACATGTCAAATGTTTATATTGATTTATAAAAAAGCTTAATTGACATGTACATTATTTTTTCTTTTCTTTGTAAAGCTAGTTGAAAAGTATGAGTATTCACCGACTCCTTTAGCTCACAATTATTTTAACTAACTGTTCAGGCTTAATTAAATTATTAAAATATGAGCGATAAATGAGAAAATATTTACTGAAGACGCAGACAATCATGATGGTAAATTTCAATTGTACCTCTTTAATTTTAATTGATTAATGACTATTTTATTTGTTAAAAGCAAGTTATAGAAAATGAATATCGAAAATTTAATTTTTACTACCCGACCGTCCGTTCCCATCTTTATTAATCCCAAGCCTCAGGCTGGGTCGTGACATTTCCATCAGCTTGTATTAGCATGCAGCTTGGCAGCATTTCTGTTTCTGTTAATTATCTTGGATTATTATATATTCTACTTCTGATATTATTAAGCTCATATATTCAGGAGATAGACTATACAAAAGAGGCAGCTAATGCTGAACTGTTTTCAAGCAATTTTAAAGATATGGAATATGTTAAAGTGCCAAGGGTTTTCTGGGAATACACCACCCCACAGGTTTACATTTCAGTTTTCAGACAGCGTTCACCTGATATGCAAATGCCATTTTGTTCGTT
This sequence comes from Papilionanthe hookeriana x Papilionanthe teres, assembly GCA_022702705.1. Lineage (NCBI taxonomy): Eukaryota > Viridiplantae > Streptophyta > Magnoliopsida > Asparagales > Orchidaceae > Papilionanthe > Papilionanthe hookeriana x Papilionanthe teres. The sequence continues at coordinate 23,789,770 of CM040436.1, read as the reverse complement.
CCAACTAAGTGCTTTAGCTGGATTCAGGTATTGACAATGGAATATGTTCCGGGAATTAAAATAAACAGAATAAAACAGCTCGATCAATTGGGTGTTGATCGGCAAAGGTACTAATTTCTCAACCAATGCAAAAAAATTTTTTTTTTCTACAACAGGTGATAGAAATACTTGTATACCAGTATTTTTTTTTGTTTCTTGCTATTTCATAATTTATCTTTATTTTGCACTTTTAATTGAGTTAAGATTTTCTTTTTCCAGGTTGGGTAGGTATGCTGTGGAATCATATCTTGAGCAGATTCTATCTCATGGATTTTTCCATGCTGACCCAGTGAGTTACATTATAAGCATGAGTTCTTTATAGTAATTTTTTCTCCATTAATCATTTCCCAATGGAATATCTATGTAAGTCAAAGATAGCAAATATCTTCTAACCCTTATGTGATATTTGCAAATAATAGGTTAAAAAAAATATTTATGCTTAATAAAAAAAAATCCATAAAGGCATCTTTTAGAAATTAGAGCACCATTTACATGAGCATGCATGTAATTGTTTATTAAAAAAAATATACTATTGGCTGTGTAAATCATACTTCACCGATGCTATAGTGTTAGGTTTGAATCAAACGTAGATTGCTAGAGATAATTAAAAAATGTGGAATATTAGAAGTGTTTTATTATCAGGATGTATAATAAGTGCACAATTGCAAACGCTGAAAGGCTATATTTTATGTTTGAGTGGGAAAAACAAAGAATGAGATAGGGCCTAAGGACGTAGCAATTGCATTGTTATAATTTCCTAGCACTTTATTTTGTTATTTCTAATATCCATGCTTTCTTGTTGCAGCACCCTGGAAATATTGCTGTCGATGATGTCAATGGTGGGAGGCTTATCTTCTATGATTTTGGAATGATGGGAAGGTTTACTCGCTTTCTTCTTTTGATCTGTTCTCATTTTACTCAATTTTTAGTAATATTTGACTTTGATTTTTGTCATTTGTAATTACTTTCTTTCACGAACATACAGCATTAGTCCAAATATCAGGGAAGGACTACTCGAGGCATTCTATGGAGTTTATGAGAAAGACCCTGATAGAGTAAAGTTCCCTGCATCCTTGAACGCTAATCAGCTGCATACTTTCATTAGAAGTGAATATTTATGCTGTGACTCTAGAAATTTACGTGTTATTGTGCGGGCAAACTTTGTTCAATTTAGTACTTAAGATAAAGCAAATGAATGCACTTTTTGACGTCATGCTTTACCATTTTTTATTTTCATTTGAAATAATAGTCTTTAACTTGATCATCATCCCCTTCAGATAAGGTCTCGATTCATGAGAATGGTGGCAAAAGCGTATCTGATGATGAATTTGGGATTTATAGACATTACTTCAGTTATTGTGGTCGCCTGCAGTTTTGATATTCCATTTGTCTTTATTATGTACCATCTTAATAGGTATAAAAGTTATCAGAAAATGATGAAATCTGAATCTAATGGTTCATTTCCATTTATCCTTCTATAACAATTCTGACACTGGGTTGTGAGGGGGGCCGGCTGAGCCAACCTCTAAAAGAGTCTGGTCTAGCTCTGCTGGACCGGCCAGGCCCCAGGATGTGCGAGACCTGCCGCCCACCATACTCATTTACTTTCCTTTTTTATTTCCCTCCTATTCCCCTTTCCTTTGCATTATTCTCCTTTTTCTATTTCTTGCCTATTATATGTCATTCCTTTTCTATTTTCCTTTTTCGTTTCCCTCCTATTCCCCTTTCCTTTGCATTATTCTTTTTTATCTATTTCTTGCCTATTATATGTCATTCCTTTTCTATTTTCTTTCTTATTATTATCCTTTCCTATTCTAATTAGTAATCTCTATTATATATGTGGTGTTTGCTAAGGTTAGCCACTTTTGATTTGTATTCTAAGTTCAAAGTACACCGCTAGTGTTCTTCCCTTTCGAGGGCTGTTTTCGACGACGAGAAAATACTTTGATTGTAACTCGTAGGAAATGATGACTATCTCCGCAGTTCCTTCGCTTTCCTGTTACCATTAGTTTCCTTCAGTGCCTCCCAGATTGCCGCATCTTTTGCCTGTGTTTCCAGTAGGTCACGCATGTAATGCCCACATTTCGAGCAATCAAGTAAGTTCGACACATTTGAAAAGTACCCCAAAATTTTTCTCTCGGAATTTGATCTAAATAATTTTATTATGTTCTATGCTGGAAATCGATCAATTCTATATAAAGCACCATGCATGAATTTTAAACGGATTGAAAAATATAAAAGTTTAAAGTTATATGTTTTATTAAATTATTTTTGATCTTAATTATTTAATTAACATATCCTAATCCTGCAGTAGCCCACCGCCTTTCCAATCCTTTTATTAATTTTGATTGATCGATTAGGGAGTCCCAAGGTTCGATTTTTCTTCTCGAATCCTTCTCTCTCTTGCTTGCCATTCCCCTCTCCCTGTCCGTTGCGGCTGTAGCAGGCGAGGCCCGTGACCCTTGATATGGTGCAAGGAGCTAGCTGCCCGCGAACTGAGTGGGTACCCGAGAGTCTCAACTCATGATCCAGGGCTCAAGGATAGATTCTGTAAAAACATAATTTATTCGTCCGAAACATACCTCAAATGGGCTTTTTAGTATGAATGACCCTTTTGAAAGCGCTAATCTGCTTCTTAACTCTTCCAACTTAGCTTTCTTTTCGCTAAACTCATGCTAAAACCCTTTTTGAAGCTTGCAAAATGATTACGACGCTTTCAACACAAAATCGATGCATCTAACAGCTACCAGAAACGATAAAAGCATGAGAACAAGGCAAAAATCAAAACAGAAGTGTGAGGAAAAAAATGAATGCTTGCATATTGTAGATGATTACCTGTTTAAAATGTATGAATGCAAATGAACGTCTTTTATTATACATATGATGCTATGCTATACTATGATATATTGCAGGTATTTCTTTATGATTGATACATGTTATGCTATGCTATTATATGGTGTAGGTATTCATTTATGATTCATACAAGTATATGAAATATCTGTGAATGTATGTTACAGGCATTATGCTATAAGAAATGACATGAGTAATGTATGGGTAGACTATTACATGTAGGGCTGTCAAAAAAGCTCGTTGTTCGGGAACAGTTCGTGTTCGGTTCGCCAAAACGTTCGTGTTCGATTCGTTCGATAAGCAAACGAGGCGAACACGAACAATTTTTTTCGTTCGGTTTGTTAAACAAACCAAACACGAACAGTGATGTGTTCGTTCGTGTTCGGTTCGTTATTGTTCGAAATATAAAATAATTTAAAATAATATATATAAATAATTTATGATATTTTAAAAATAATTATATATTATAAAAATTTATCATATTTTAAATAATTAAAGTTCTATAAATTATAATATATGATAAATTATTAATAACAATAATAATATTATAGTATTAATTATATTAATATCAATATTATAATATTAAATTAATATACTTATACTATATATTAAAATAAAACCCTAATCAAAATCCTAAATGCGCTTATTCGGTTGCTTCATTTTGAGTGAAGTATGTGTTACCTGATGTGTACGGAATACCGATCATTTTGCTTCATTTCGAGAAGTATCCTATCAAAGCTTAGGGTCGCCAAAAAGCTCGTTGTTCGCGAATAGTTCGTGTTCGGTTCGTCGGGAAGTTCGTGTTCGTTCGATAAGCAAACGAACCAAACACGAACAGATGATGTGTTCGAACATTTCAAACACGAACACTAGCTCTGTTCGTTCGTGTTCGGTTCGTTTACACCCCTAATTACATGCAAGGATGTATTCCTAGCTCCTGATATTTATATGGGAACGAAATTTTGGGAACCGTTGAGATTAGACGGCGAAAGAACGTTAGAGGACTGTGGGTATCAAATGGGCTGTCGATTAACTGCAATGTTGGGGGAAACCCAAGCTTTATCTATGGTTTTTATAACCTTTGGGGCAGGGTAATGACCCATTATGAAAGAATATGAAAATAGTTGAACTATATATATTAAACAAGTGACATTAATATGATATGACTATGAAATTAATGAACGTCATGCTTATGACTTACATATTACATTTTAGTCTTGATTTTTGTACCTGCTTTCTTATGCTAGCATGTTATGCTTTGTGTGTAGACATGTACAATTTTCTACGAGCGTGACATTTTTTTTTCATGTGCAAAATCTTATATTAGCCCTGATTATTTCTTTGAGCTTGTTGTTTGCTATTTCTTCGTTATTGTCTTTTAGGTAGGGGCAACGAGCACCGGGGCGAGTAACTAGGTGTATTTTTGTACATCTTTTGCATGCTAGTTTTGGAAGCTTTGTACACACGTTTTGGGTAAGTATTTTTATTGTTATGGATTTAGCAGCTCTGTATAGTTTTCATGTTTTGTATGATTTAATTACCATGCTTCCGAAAATGTAATTGAAAAGTAATGTATCACATATGTTGCAGCGATTCAGTTAGATTAATTCATCACCCACTTGATCCTGATTTAAAAGTCGGAACGATTGCTGGTGAGAGTTAGGTTCTGTTTGGGGCAGCTCCAACTTATCCAACTTATCCGCAGAAGCGAACTATTCGATAAGTTCGTTGATCAATGATTTATCCGGATAATTGACGCATTGCTTGGTTATGTGCGTTTAAGAAACGGATGTACGAATGTTTACGGATAAATGATCATTCTGCTCCTGGTTTGGAGAGACGAACTAGGGGTACACCAATAATAGTTTAGATAGAGTGAAAGAACTTGAACTAAAATTCAACACAAATAGAAGCTATTGAAATCACCAAAAGCAAATTCATACAATCGTGATCACCTCTTATCCCGTAAGCTAAAATTGCTCATAACAGTTGTTTTAGTCAACTAAATCAATTAAATAAAAGTACACTTTAGGTTTATCTCAACAGAACAATAAAGAGAAAAAAACTGTAAGATCACAATTTAAAAATAATGAACATTTACAATTAACATATAATTAAAACAAAATATTCAACAAGAAAGCACTAATTTATCCCATAATTTCAAGCTAAACTACCTGAGTTCAACTTATTTGCAATAGAATGACAGAGTTGAAAAAAAAAACTCATCTTCTCCATTAGCTTAGAAGCTCTTCCTCCATGATTTCATTCTCACATATTCTCTCAGAGCTCTTCGGTATGATCAAGCTTCCATTGCCGCCATCAATGTTCTTTATATTCTCCGATACGAAGAACTACCCTGCAACCAAGGTTCTCAGGCGGAGCTGCTTGAAGAAGGACTTGGGACCATGAATCAAAGGGGAAGCCTTTCGTTCTATGCCGCAGAGAAGAGCTGCAGAGAATCGTAGAGCAACATCTAAGAATCGCAGCAGAGAAGAGAAACCTAGGGCTCAGGATTTGGATCGGGATGAGAGGTAATATCGCGAATAGAAAACAGAATACACGGGCCGCGGGGTTCGACCCGCGACCGGCGTGTAATAGAAAAATGATAAGCGCTTATTCTGGACCGCACTTCAAACACGCGAAACAAACAGTACAAGAGCATTTTGAAAATGCATAAGCAACAAATAAGCTGCCCCAAAGATGCCCTTAGTCTAACTAAATTGTCTGCTTCTTTCGCACCTTACTTGACCTCTAAAAAGGGGGGTCTGCTGGGTGTGACAGAAAGTGATATCAGGACACAGTTAAACATGGTTATTGTATGACAAAAATGATGGAAGTATGTTGGATTTTGAAGAAGTAAGAATGCGATTAAATATGAGTTAACTTACACAGAGCTATATGTTGATGAATCTGGGGTGGGTAACCCTTATGATTGAAAGTGTCATGAGTGCACGATATAATTATTATATGATAAATTGCATGTGAATAATAAATTATGCCAATATAGTACTTTCTGGAGAAGAATCATAAGGTACTGAAGGCCAATCTTTTCGGCCAAATGCAGAGCATGAATTTTGAGTGACACTTTTGGATAGAAATGAAAATTAGAACCAGACAAATGAAGATACCAGAACTATTGATTTATAGGGCATTATGCAACTGATATCACAAGTAGTTGATAAAATGGATGACATCGAAAGATCTTCCACCAGTACAAGGCCTAGATCAGAAATTGGGACAGAAAGTGAATCGACACTTAGATATATTTCAGTCTTTCAAGCCATCTGCAATCAAGGTTGTCAGCGACCATACAATTTTTGAAGATTGGTTCCTAAAGAAGTTGATGAGGCTTTAAAGAAAACCAAGGGGGGAAAGTCTGTAGGACCTGATGATATTCCAATTGAAGTGTTGAAATGTTTTGGTGATTTGGGGTTTCCTGGCTTACTAAACTTTTTAATATTATTTTAAAAACTAAAAAGATGCCTGAGGAGTGGAGAAAAAGAATTTTGGTCCCCATTTTTAAGAATAAAGGAGATGCACAAGAGTGTGCAAATTATAGTGGAATTAAATTGATGTGTCATACTTTAAAATTATGGGAGAGGGTAATTGAACATAGAGTTAAGACGTATTACGAAGATTTCTCATAATCAATTTGGATTTATGCCGAGCGAGTCTACCATGGAAGCTATTCATTTATTGAGAGGTTTGATGGAGAAGTACGAGAGATAATAAGGAGGATCTACATTTGATTTTTATTGATTTAGAAAAAGCTTACGATAAGGTTCCTAGAGATGTTCTTTGGAGAGTCCTCGAGAAGAAAGGTGTTGATATGACTTATATTCAAGTCATTAAAGATATGTATGCTAGAGTCGTTACATGTGTTCGAACCGAAGGAGGATTGACCAAGTATTTTACTATTTCGTTGGTTTACATCAAGGATCGGCTTTAAGCCCATATCTTTTTGCTTTATTTATGGATGGTCTTACTCGGCCATTTACAAGAGGATGTACACGGGTGTATGCTTTTTGTCGATGATATCCTCCTTGTGGATAAGACAAGAGAAAAGGTCCAGGAAAAACTTGAATTATGGAGGTCTACATTGGAGTCTAAAGATCTTCGTTTGAGTAGAACTAAAGCTGAATACATGGAATGTAATTTTAGTAACAGTAGGTCTAGTGACAGAAGTGTAACTTTGGGTGATCAAATTATTAAAAGGTGTGAACGATTTAGATATCTCGGGTCCATTGTTCAAAGTGATGGTGATGTTGATGGGGATGTTAATAGTAGAATTCGGGTTGGTTGGTTGAAGTGGAGGAATGCGTCCGGCCTTTTGTGTGATAGAAAAGTACCGCTTAGGTCGAAAGGAAAATTTTATAAGATGGTGGTGAGACCTTCGATGCTCTATGGTGTCGAATGCCGGCCTTTAAAAGAGAAACATAATGTTAAGTTAAGTGTTGCCGAGATGAGAATGATTAGGTGGATGAGTGGTTTTACACTTAGAGACAAAATGCGAAATGAATATATCCGTAATAGGGTTGGAGTTGCACCGAGTGACGGATAAAATTAGAGAGAGTCGCCTTAGATGGTTTGGTCACATTAAACGTCGACCACTCGATGATCCGATTAGGAGAGTAGATGTTTTAAATACAACTTATGTTAAGAAAGGCAGAGGCGGAACCTAGGAAAACTTGGGCTTATCGCATAAAAAATGATCTTAATTTATTAGAATTAAACGAAAATTTGACACTAAATAGGATGCAATGGAGAAAAAGGATTCATGTAGCCGACCCCACTTAGTGGGATTAATGCTTTGTTGTTGTTGTTGGTTCCTAAGGATCATAAAAATTCTGGATGATATGATTTGTTCGGAAAATAGAAAAGTGGTACTAACTACTTTCATGTTGGAAGATGAAGTAGAAATGTGGTGGCATGTGCAACATAGAGAAAAATTCAGCTGACACCTCTTCCACAAATTCAGTGGGAAGAATTTGTTGAAGTCTTCAAAGATTGGTATATTCCGCCTTTAACAAGATTAACATCGCAAGATAAGTTCTCAATCTAACTCAACGGTTCAAGATAGTTATACAATATGAAGCTGGATTCACTTATATTTTCAGATATACACCTAACTATGTCAGCACCTAGGAGAAAAATGTCATAGATTTTTGCGTAATTTTAGAGATCAATTGAGATTGACACTAGTTCCATTTGAAATTAGTGATTTCTCCATACTTGTTGAAAGGTAAAAAAGAATTGAAAATGAGCTGAACTTTTCCAGTCAGCAGCGGTAGCCTCAAGCAGGCAAGCAAAAGAATTTTGACAAAAGAGATCACATTCAAAGCAAAAAAACTAAACTAGAAAGCAAACAAAAACAACTTCAGATAGAAAAGCGAGTTTGTGAAAAGTATGGAAACAGATATTTTGGGCAGTGTTTAATCGGTTCTAGAAAATGTTACAACCGTGAACAGTTAGGGCATATTCAAATGAATTGTCCACGGAAAAAAGAATAAAGACACCAGACCGCAGGCAATCCAAGGACAGGGAAAACCCATACAATTTTTGGAAACAGTCAGCCCAGCAGAGCACAATTTTTGGGAAAGCTTTTAGTGTAAACAAAAGGTGAAACTTTGGAACACAGAACAAAGCAACCAATAAAAGCTAGAGTTTTTGTAATTACCCCTCGTGAAGCCAAATAACAAGAAGATGTGGTTACAAGTGCGCTCCTAATTCAAGATCAGCTTAAAACTATTTTATTCTATTTAGGTGCATCACATCTTTTTGTTTCTGATGAGTTTGTTGTTAGTTTACATGTTGATATCATGCATTTTACTCTTGCTTTGTGTGTTACTATGCCCTCGGGAAGTGGGTTTTATGCCAATATAAATTGTATAGTGTATGTTCATGTACATGATAAGAAGTTGCCAGCAAAGTTGGTTAACATATCAATCCAAATCTTTGATGTTATTTTGGGGATTAATTGATTGGTAAAACATTTTGTTACAATTGAATGCTGGAGAAGACGGGTGAAGATGAAATCACTTGTTAAAAAATCATTCTATATATGTGATCAAAATGCACAATCTTTTCTGAATAGTGCAGGTAAAGTTGGGAAATGTTTGTGAAGTAGCGAACTAGTATTTTTGGCAAAATTAGAAGCGCTTAATAAAAATGTACACAAATTTAAAAATATCTCAGTGGTTTCAGATATTCTATTGTATTTTCTGAAGAATTGTCAGGACTACTACAAGAATGAGAAGTGGAGTTCAGTATTAATGTGCAACTGGGAATGCCTGCAATATTCAAATATCTTTACAGGAGACTCCGAAGGAATTGCAAGACTTGAAATGTCAGTTGCAAGAATTAATCGATAATTTTATCAGGCCAAGTAATTCACTGTGGAGTGCACCAGTACTGTTTGTTAAGAAGAAGGTTGGTCTATGCAGTTATTTATTGATTATAGAGCGCTGAATAAGGTAACAATCAATAACAAATATCTTTTGCCTAGGATCGATGATTTATTTGATCAGTTAGAGGGTGCAATTGTATTTTCCTGAATTGATATGAGAATGAGATATCATCAGGTCAGAGTCAAGGAGACAAATCTAATAATTAAGACAACTTTTGGGACCAAGTATGGTTTATGAATTCTTAATTATGACTTTTGGCTTAACTAATGCTTTTGCAATTTTAATGGACCTAATGTCTCGAATTTTCAAGCCATATGTCGATCCGTTCCTCATTATATTTATTAACAATATTCTGACTTAGTCAAAAAACTGATTAAGGTCATGCCAAGCTTTTGAGGATAGTTTTGGAGCTGCCGAGACAAAATTAGTTATATGCAAAAATTTTTAAATATGAATTTTGACTACGAAGCGTTACATTTTTGGGACAGATTATCAGTGGTCAGAGAATTCTAGTAGATCCTCAGAATGTCAAAGCAATTGTGGAATGACCTTCTCTAAAGAATGTTACAGAGGAACACAGTTTTCTTGGTTTGGCAAGATATTAAAGAAGTTTTGTCAAAAGCTTTTCACAGATGGCTATACCGTTATTCATGCAGATGAGAAAAACTGTTCAATTTGAGTAGACTGTAGAATGTGAGCACAGTTTTCTAGAATTGAAACATTTGACAATGACACCAACGTTAACTCTTCTGTCGAGCACAGAAGGATTTCAAATTTACAGTGACACATCCTTATGAAGTTTGAGTTGTCTTAATGCAAAATAAAAATGTGATAGCTCACAGCCACATGAATGAAACTGTTCGATGCATGATCTAGAGTTAGTTGCTGTGTTAATTGCTCTCAAAATTTGACGGCATTATTTGTATTACGTGAAGTTTGATGTCTTCTTTGATCATCAAAGTCTAAAGTATATTTTAACACAACTAGAGCTTAATTTAAGGCAACAAACATGTTTAGAGTTGATCAAAGATTATGATATGTTTATACAATATTGTTCGGGTCGAGCAAATGTTTTGCTGATGCATAATCGTAAATCCACAGGCAGTGCAAGCTGGATTCTTACTGTTAGAGTTGATTAAAAAAATTGATGCTCTACAGTTGGAAGTTAAAAGATCAGGTGTTATGGGTTGCTTACATCAACTGACTGTGCAACCTACGTTGGTGGATAAATCATGACAGTTTAGAAAGCTAGCAATGAATATCTGAAACTCTTGAAGCAATGTATATCAAAAAAGAGGATATAATTGTTGATGAAGATGGTGTTATCCAAAATAATCTACAGATATAGGTGCTTATTGATTCAGATTTGAGCTGAGAAATTCTACTTGAAGCTCATCAATCACAGTACACAGTTCATTCAGGCAACACAAAAAATGTACAAAGATTTGAAATTGGCATTTTGGTTGCCAGGTTTGAAGAAAGATGTTGCTGAATATGTATCTCAATGTCAAGCATGTCAGATTGTAAAGGCCGAGCATCAAAGACTCAATGGATTGCTAAAATCTTTGTTGATACCTGAATGGAAATGAGAAGAAATTGCTATGGGTTTTATTATGGAATTTCCTCGGTCTAGATAGAGCCATGACAGTATTTGGGTCATTATTGACAAATTAATGAAGTTAGCTCATTTCTTGCTTGTCAGATATACATATTCAGTGAAAAAGTTGGTCAGATTATTTGTCAAAGAAATTATCAGCTTGCACGATATTTTGAAAATTATTGTTTCTGACATAGACGGAAGATTCATGTCTAAGTTGTGGAAAGACATTCAATAAGATTTGGGTACACAATTACATTTCAACACTACATTTCATCCACAAACTGAGGGACAATCAGAAAGAATTATTCAAATATCGGAAGTACTATTAAGGCTTTGTGTTCTCGACTTTGGAGGCAACTGGGAAGATCATATTCCAATGATTGAGTTTGCTTATAGCAATAGCTATCAACCCAAATGAAATTGGCTTCTTGTGAAGCTCTGTATGGCAGAAATTGCAGTACTCCGCTCGGTTGGGTTAAAATGGGTGAAAGTAAATGTTAAGTCCTGAGCTAGTTGATGAAGACACAAATAAAATAAGATTAATCATAGACAGATTGAAAGCTGCTCAAGATCATTAACAGAAATATTACGACCCAAAATACAAAACAGTTAATTTGATGTTGGAGATTTTGTTTTTTTTAAAACCAAGCCAATGAAAGGTATAGCTAGATTTGGTCAAGGAAGCAAGTTGAGACCCGGGTGCATTGATGCTTTTGAAATTATAGAATTGACTGGTCCAATTGCCTACAGATTAGAGTTACCTGGAAATATGTCAGATATACACAATGTGCTTCACATTTCAATATTAAGTAAATGAGTTTCAAATTTTGAGCAGAGAATTTCACACGAAGATATTGAAATATAGAAAAATCTAACATATATTGAAGAGTCTGAAAAGATTTTAGCAATTTTTGGAAAGATAATGTGGAAACACAGGCCTAAAAAGGAAAAAAGAAGAAATGCTACAAAAATCTCTTCTTAATTCAGAAAATTCAAGGACGAAATTACCATAAAGAGGAGAGGGTTGTAATGCCTAAAATTTGAGAAATCAAGTTCAACAAATTTGAAATGTATCCCAAAATTTTTCTCTCGGAATTTGATCGAAATAATTTTATTAAATTCTAGGCAGGAAATTGATCAATTCTATATAAAATACCGTGCACGAATTTTAAACGGACTGGGAATTATAAAAGTTTGTTTATATGTTTTGATAAATTTATTTAATCTTAACTACTTTAATTAATCATATCCTAATCTAGCACTGTAGCCCACCGCCTTTCCAAGCCTTTTATTCATTTTGATCGGTTGATTAGGGAGTCCCAAGATTCGATTTTTCCTCTCAAATCTTTCTCTCTCGCTTGCAATTCCCCTTGTCCTCTCCGTGGCGGTTGAAGTAGGCGAGCCCGCGACCCTTCCTACAGTGCAAGGGGCAAGCCTGCCGCGAACCAAGCGGCTACCCTATTGCCGCAAATCACGATCCAGGGCTCCGAGGTCAATTCTCTAAGCACGAATCCCTTTCTCTAGCAATTGTAAGCATTTATTTTCTTCCTCACACTATTTTGATTTTTGCTTTTTTTGTGCTTTTATTTTTACCGGCAGCCTTCAGAGGCGCCAATTTTGCCGAAAGTGTCAATCATTTTGCAAGCTTCCAGAAAGGTTTTTAGCATGAGCTTAGCGAAGAGGAAGTTATGTTGGAGAAGATAAGAAGAAGATTAGTCAATTTCAGAAGGGTTATTTATGCTGAAAAACCCATTAGAGGTATGTTTCAGGCGAATAGATTATGTTTTGGGTTAAATCATATTATAAACTTGAATTTTATGATTTTTTATGAATTCTCTGTTCCCCAGGTTGTGTATACGAGGCGGCGAGGTCTAGTTGAGCATATAGAAACTCGTTGTAGGGCTGCACTGTCAAATCAGGTGAAATAATCTTGTGCCAATTTATGAAAAATAATCTTCTATAGGTTTGTATATGATTTCTAGTTCCACATAGAAGCATTTAGACTTAATGCGTATTGTAGATGACAACTTGCTTAAAGTGATGCAAGTGGACGTCTTTTGTTATACTATGATATATAATAGGGATTCATTTATGATTCTTACATGTTATGCTATACTATGATATAATTCAGATTATCATTTATGATTCATACATGTATATGAAATATCCATGAATGTATGCTACAAGTATTATGCTATAAGAAATGTCACGAGTAATTTATGTGTTGACTATTACATGCAGGGATGTATTCCCGACTTCTATTATTTATATGATGACGAAATTCTGGGAACCGTTGGGATTAGACGGTAAGAATTTTAGACTACTGTGGGTATCGGGGGGACTGTCGAACTGCTGTGCTGGGGAATCCCAACATTTATCGATAGTTTATATAGCATTTGGGGCAGGGTGACGACTCATTATGAAGAAATATGGAAATAGTTGAACTATATACATTAAACAAGTTATATTACTTTGATGTGACCTCTATGAAATAAATAAACATGTTTTTGATTATGCTTATAATTTCATGCTTACAACCTATATATTATATTGTAGTCTTGATTTTTGTACTTGCTTGCTTATACTTGCATGTTATGCTTTGTGTGTAGACATGTACAGTTTTCTACTAGCATGCATGCTGCTTCTTTTTTACGTGTAAAATCTTATATTAGCCTTTATTATTTCTCTGAGCTTGTTATTTGTTCATTATTCATTGTTGCAATTTAGGTAGGGGCAACAAACACCAGGGCGAGTAGCCAGATGTGTCTATACAGTCTTTGCACATTAGTTTTGGGAGCAATGTACATAAGCTTTGGGTAGTATTTTTACTGTTATGAATTTTGCAGCTCTGTATAGTTTTCATGTTTTGGATAATTTAATTTTTATGCTTCTGAATATGTAATTGAAATGCAATATATCACATATGTTGCAGCAATCCAGTTAGACTAATTTATTACCCATTGAGTCCTGATTATAAAAGTCAGAACGAGTGTTGGTGAGAGTTAGACTTACCATATTGTTAGCCTTTGTCACACCTCAACCAACCCCTAAAAGGGGAGGCCTGTTAGGGTGTGACAACAGACTTCCTCCCTGTGCTTCCAACTGATCTCCAGCTCCTTACTGCATCTCCAGTAAACTGCCGCCTCCCTTCCCACACTCAAAACTGGCCCCAAGTTTCTTCTTGCATCTCTCTGCAGTCCGTTGACCCCTCCAACCCTTTCCTTGCAGCCGCAAGCCACTTCCAACACCTGATTTCCTGCCGCAACCCTCCTCCAACGCCTCTTAGTGGCCACATGCTCCTTCCTGCATGTCCCAACAGGCCGCTGACTTATCCACTAGCAGGTCGTTGACTCGTTTCGACACTTCCCCTCAAGCTGCCGACCGCTTCGTCATCCTCCCGTAGTTTGCCCACCCCTATGTGCACCTTTCGACAGGCTGTCGATCACTTCCGCACCCCCCAACAACCCACATGTACTTGCTGTCACCCCTCCAAACCTCTTCAGGTAGCCACCGCACCTGCTGCCTAACAACATCACAACCTCTACTGTCCCCACATTCCAGTAGCCACCTGCTGTTGCCTGACACGCCTAAAAATTTGTTATTTTTTATATACATTTTATGCTTATTTTAATGATATTATATTTTAATGGAAGATATTTTCCTTGTTTTTGGTTCCATGTACAAGAGATGAAATTTTGGAGAAAATGAAGTAAAAATGGAACAATTTGGAGTCACATGAGTAATGTATAACGCTTGAACCAAATTGGAGCGAATTGGAGCTAAAACGGTGCTACAAGAGGCAAATTAAGCATGAAGGTGAAAGTGACCTGGCGCCACATTTTGGCACCTAGGCGCTAGATACGGCTCGGGGCTGTTTCGACACGTCCCGAGAGTTATTTGACGAATTCGGACACTTGGAAAGTCACCTTTTCGCATTTCCATGTCTTGAAATCTTCAGGAACGTTGAGTGGTCGTAGATAATAGGAAATGTAAATTTGTATCTTTTCTGGAGAGATTGGTGAGGGATTTTGAGAGATATGTATAAGAAATTGTGTGAGCATTGCATGGATCAGCATGAGACATTGTTGGAAGGATTTTCATCTTTCTTTCAGAGGGAAAAAAATATCTATTGTTTTATTTATTATCTTATAATTGTTATAAACACATTTTAGTGGATTTGTTTTGATTTAATGAAGTTTTAGATTGTTTTTTATCCATGTTTCGTGAGTAGTTTTATTTACTCTTCACTTTTAATATGAAGTAGCGACAGGAGTAGAAAAATTTATTTTGAGATGGAATAATAATTTTTTCTATGTGATGAGTGATATCTCATTTGCTTAATTGACATAACTTACTGATAATAGGTTATGTTAAAATCTGTTGTAAGTGAAACTTAGACTCGGGAGAGCGGTGATCTCGCAACTTGAGTGCACTCACATTGTTCGGTTTGCTATGATGAAGGAGTTTAGACGGCAATGCAACTTTTATGGAAATATAATTCATGATTTATTTCTATTATGAGCTTCTAGATGACAGTTGATATAAGTGATTGAGGTCCTTACCATGAGTTGTAAGGGTACATTTTTACCCACCTTCACATCTTTGCTAGTTTTGTAAAACTACTAGAATATTAAGCTCACCTATACACTCGGAGGGGGATAGGTAGACATATGTTCCTTGTTGCACAAATTTATTACATTATTCTATCAATTCTTTTACTGTTTTTGCTATTATCTTTATTTTACTTTTCTTTTACAATGAATTAGATGCATGTTTAGGAATTTAGATTTTCTTAGAAATTTTCTTATATTATAAATGTGATGGTATTTACTTGAACTTCATTTACATTGCAATATATGTCTGTTGTAATGCTAAAATTTGTTGTAATTGTATTGGTATCCGGAAGAGCGGTGTAATTCTCAATTAAGTCGAACCACGTTAACCCTTAGGATTGAGGGGAGCCAAGTTCTAGGGTGAGTGCAAATAGATAGAGAGATAAGTTTTGATGGTCGTAGAATAGTGATTTTAGGATCACAGGCTAGAACCTTAACCAGTTCGATTTAGAGTTTAGAAACTAAGGTCTTTTTAGTCCTATAGAGAGGGCACAATGAGTAATCTGGAAGTGAGAGACTAGAAACTACCCAGCATAACCATATCAATTAGGAGCATAACTTTAGATTAACCAATGTTCTTTATGCTCCTGGAAGAAGGTAAAAAATAGATATGCTCATCTTTTTCACTGACAATATTCAATTCTAAGCATTTCATTTCTACACATTGTTCATATCGTCGCAAGTGAAAGGTAGTTTTTAACATCTCAAAAGTTACCAAACTAATTTATCTAGTTAGGTTTATCTCTAGATTTAGGTTTGTATTTAGGAGTAGTTATTAGAAAAATACTCTTAATCGACATTCTAAACTAAGACCTGATAGTAGTAGACTAGAATTAGCCTAAGAGATTTCTTACATCGTTTCTCTGTCGGATCGATACTCTGGGTCTTAAAAAAAAACTTTATATTATTTGAAACAACACGTGCACTTGCGTAAAAGCTTTAGTGTGTAAACTATAAATCAAATTCTAAACTCTATAACATATTTGTTTTACACACTAGCCGCATAAAGAACTGGGTAAGTTTTTGGTTTAGGAATTAAAATAATTGCGTAATTGCGGGTCGGGTCACTACCCTCCACTTTTCCACAGTCACCCGCACCTGTTGCTTCCTTCACTTAGAGTCACCCGCCGAACTTATCTCACCGTCAACGTCTGTGGATACTCTTCTTAGGTCATTGTTGGATCGTGATAATCTTTATTGTCTTATTTTCTTTGTTGTTTCAAGTCTTGATTGTATCGCTGATTATTTGCTTAATAATATTTGTTTTCCATATCGTGGGTTCGGTTAACTCATGTATCAAAATCTTCATATGATAAACTGAGCATACATTCACCTCAATTTCAACGTACTTTAATCAACTTAGTCAACTACCGGAATGTATGGATACTGTGACATTTGAGCTTTACGAAAAACATGATGTGGGTAAAAATTAAAAAAAGATAAATGGGATGGAGAAAGTTGATTTGCTCACTCTTTTTAATTATTAATGGACTACATGTTTATTAGACAGATATGACGTGTTAAGAATAAATCTATCTGGATATTTTAGACATAATCTTATGGACAAAGCATTGCTTGCAGGTGCTCCAGGCAATGATTCAAATGGGCGTGCTTGTTCCTACAGGTGACATGACAGCTGTTAGGCGGACAGCACAGTTCTTTCTTAACAGGTTATTTCTAAAAATATATGTATCCATCTGATTACATGAATTGTGCTAAGCTTAGACTGCTTTCCATTGATGTAAATTTTTTTTTCAAATTCTGTAGTTTTGAAGAGCGTCTTGCAGCACAAAGGAAAGAAAGAGAGCAGGCAACTGCTGAACTAGGATTCAAAAAACAGTTGAGTAAAGAGGAAAGAATTCAAAAGAAGAAGCAGAGACTTGCTGCGATTGGTAAAGTGTTGGGAATCTCCTGCCTGCATAGAAAAATGAAGGGGCTTTTACATAAATACCACCCAATTCCAACATATTTACATATCAAAGACCTATATTTTACTTTTTTACATTTATATTTCCCAAATCTTTCATATCACATTAAATATATCACTATTTTAACTTTGTAGAAGTGTAATACACCTTTTTCTTGCATAGGCAAGGTGACATATAAGTAAAAATTGAATATTATGTGTTAGATATTTAAATACAAGACTTGAGTGGTATGCTTGTAAATCTTCCAAATATGAATTCTGTTTTTCGTACTTTGATTGATGTACATTGCTCCTGAAAATCATAGCTACAATTTGGCAACCTGTGCTTATATTAGGAATGATTGAATGAGATTTGCTGTTATTTTTTTATCAACTGTCTTGATCATGCATTTATAACTAAATGTGGCAGGGGAAGATCTTTTGTCAATTGCTGCTGATCAGCCCTTTCGTTTTCCGGCAACCTTCACATTTGTTGTCAGAGCATTTTCAGGTGAAGGGTTTTGGAATCCAATACATATCATTCTGCTGTTTTTTATTTTTTATTTTATATTTTTTTTACTTAAATTGGATAATCCTAATAGTGCAGTGCTAGATGGGATTGGGAAGGGCCTTGACCCTAGATTTGATATCACAGAAATTGCTAAACCGTGAGTTTGAACTTATAGCTTTTAAATCTGAAGCAATGGACTTTCAGGCTACCTTTTTTTTTTTTTTTGTAGATCTGAACTTTTGTTCCATATATTGTACCAGTTATGCTTTGGAATTGCTGAGGTTCCGGGATGTTGGTTTTGAGGTCATTGGCAAGGTAAGCTGCATTGTCCCTTTCATGTTAAATTTGCATTCTTCATATTTGACAGGTAGTTTAATGTCTAAAAAGACCAAAGTTTTTTGTTTCATAGGATCTTAGGAAAAGATGGGAAAGACAGTCTCGTGCATTTTACAACTTATTCAGACAGGCTGATAGAGTTGAAAAGCTTGCAGAAACCATTCAAAGATTGGTATCCTTTTTGAAACAAGTTCCTATTTAAGTAGCATTTAAGAGTACTTTGTTACTTTTGATGAGGATTATCACTTGTTATGGTGCATACATTTGGGTAACATTTTGTACTACTTGCAGGAGCAAGGGGATCTTAAACTTCGGGTACGAACCTTGGAATCGGATAGAGCATTCGTAAGGGTTGGCACTGCTCAAAAGACTATTGGAAATGTAAGTTTCAAATTTCAGATATCAAAATTTTTTCCCATTTTTAAATCATTACATTACAAATTTTCTACCTATCACCATCTAAATAACCTCGATGAGTTTATTATCAAGGATCCTCCACCAAACTTCTGCATTATATTACAACCACCATTGAATGGACCTTAAACCCTTTTATCTACTCAATTTTAGAGAAGTATATCTCCACAACTTAACAATGTGATTATATATATATTTTTCATTTCCATTTATTAGAATAGAACACATTTAATTCCCATGCGGAAGTTCCCTTGGAAGCAAAATTCAAGGAATCATAATACAACTCAAAAGTGATTAATCAGACAGAGTTACTAGGATATATGTGATTTAGCTTCAATAAAGCCATTTACAAGAAAGAAGAGAAGATCCAATCTACTAAATATAGAAGCCACTAAAGATATACTTAATACAAATTCATTCGCCAACCTTTTCAAAATCTGACTACATCCTCCCAACTCCTAGCAAGAAGAATCCCAAGAAATCCTCAAAGAGTTTTACCTCCGCCGTGATAGTGACCATCAAAATAATGGTATCCATAAAAACTATTGCCGCTCATTCACTTATTCTCATTGGAATAATTTAGCTACGGTTTTGAGTGAATCTTCCTGTGGACACCTTAATTTGAGAGTCGTCAACTCACGTAAACTGAGCTATATAAATGAGCGAGAACCAAGACATTCTATTTAAGCTTCTTGACGGATTTCTTGGTGTGAAATTTGATGTTGATTTTCAACTTGGGGCGTTCATTGAACTCGAGTGTCATAAGAACCATGTAGAACAACACATCACTGTTCTCAACCTCATGCCAATTCACAGCCATCAAATATGTGCAACATTTCTTCAGATCTGATCCAATGCATGTTACTACAAACGCAATGAGATTTGTCTGCCAAATCTAGACGGGATTGAGTTTGTTTTGAACGAAGCCAATCATGGAACGCAATTGGATACCTAAAGTTAGACCTCTTATTCAAGTTGGATTGGGACGTTCTAATCTTACAATGAGGGGTAAAATTTGGAATATGATTTGATGATAATGAATGATAGATGGCTGAGGAGATAAAATCCCCAATTTAACTGAAACGAGGCTCTGACAGAACTTCACAGGATCATAGCCCTAATCTTAGTCTTCACAATTAAAAGTTTCCTGTTTCTACGGCCGGCCATCCTCTCTGATCAAACACAAAAGCTCTTTTACTGTTTAAATTCTTCTCCCAAATATCTCTAAAAAGAATTTCTCTTGATCAGTTGTTATCTCCTTGATATAACTGTCACGTCCCAACTCGATGCAACTCATAAAACTGTCACGACCTTATCTGATGTAAACCGTCATATCGAGACTAATCAACTTGTATCGAGGTCGCAATAATTAGATAATTATTCAAGATCTATTTAGAGTGAATGAATTTATTTATTTATCTTCAATTTTCACAAATTCAGAACCAATATTATTAAAATATCATAAGTTATATTCAAAATTTTTTCATACTATACAACAGAAATAATTACTCACCACTTATGGAAACCTCTTTCAATCAACAAGATATGAATTTCAACATTATATTTAAAGAATTCATGTATAACTATCTATATTCTTCTCCCAAATACCTCTAAAAAAATTCCCCTTGGTCTGCTGATAGCTATTCTCCCAAATGGCTGTCACTTTTGCAACTCTTTGGTAGTTATTATCTATTAACATTGTGGCCTGATACACAACACCCAGCTTTCTTCTTCATTGGAATCTAGGAATCTAGCATGGGGGGTGAGGGGGTGGTGATGTCGCCCTAGCGGGTCTGTCCAGAGGACGAGGTGCTCTCGCACCCCAAAGTAGTGCCCAAAAGCTAAGTAGGGTGCACAGGCGCACGGTCGCAGTTTCGCTCGTTTCAAAATTAGTACCAGAGTGATTGGAATTCTTGTGCCTTAGGGGGGCGCCTAGGCATCAAACTTCCTTTAGCAAACCCGAGCTAGTGGAAAGTTAGCGCTCGGGAGTGGCGCTACGGGGCTAGGAAATTGGCTGCCAAATGCTAGGTAGGGTGCACAAGCGCAAGGCCGTGATTTTGCTCATTTTAAATTTGGAAATAGAGTGATTGGAATTTCCGCGCTTTAGGGGGGAGTTTAGGCACCAATCTTCCTTCATCAAACTCGAGTGAGTGGAAAGTCAGCGCTTGGGGGTGATGCTACAAGGCAAGGAACGAGTTGCTTGCAGTTAGGGATTCAAGTCATTGTTTCACAAAGGATCAATTATGCTCTCTTGTGTGTATTCTCGACAGTGCGTTATAGGTGTGTAGCAGCGTCTTTGTCGAAAAGGTGGATTTTGACAAGCGATTTCTCTTGTGAGATCAAGTGAGGAAGGATCGTGAATTTTATAAGTTCCAATCGTGTAGAGAGTGGATATGAGTGGTGTAATTCTATATTCTTCTCATTTTCATAGTGAAATTTTTATTGTGGTGTGACTATTTTTTTCCAGTTCTTGGCATTAAAGTTGGATGCTTTCTAAATTTCTTTGTTGTGCGCTTTTATTCAATTTATTATTTTGGATCTCTCTAGTTGTGTTTTTCGCGGTGTGATTTTCATTGTAAATCAATCAATCACCAAGTCATCAATGAAACACTGGCATGGGGACACAGGCACGACATGACATAATACGAGGACACGATATAATTATAAAAAATAGGATATAATACGTTATGAACACGTTTTTATATTTAATTAATTATTAATATAAAATATATTTATTTTCATTATTCTTTATTAGAGATATCACAACATTAATTATGGAAGAATAAAATTTAACTTCATAAATTTAATTTATATTATAAAATCTCATACTTATGAAAATGAATTTTTAAAATTAAAACTAATATGTTTCAAAAAAATTAATCCAACTTATAATCCAACATATCTACTACAATTTTAAAGAATCCTATGATTACAAAAAATAATTACTAATGCTCGGTTTACAGGAATATTGGAAGCATCTTTGCTGCTCGATTTTGATGAATGTTAGAGGTAGCTTCAACATGATGAGAGATGAGGCTGTTTCAGCTCTGAGGAATAAGTAAAGCCATACATATATCTATAATTTTGTAATTCCCATGTCCCATTTTTTCGAAACCGTGTTAAGCTTAGGTTCTATGTGGTGTTGAGGTATGTCCCGGATGTGTTCGTGCTGAAAAAAATTCAGACATTTATTTTGTAATGTAAGAGAAGTGTCGAGGCGTGTCAGACAAGTGTTGTTGTCCGATACGTGTTCGACACGGGCACAACATATTTTTAGAAGCGTTGATGCAACAGATGTTTCCAACCCCACAAGTGGCATTAGAGTGAGGTTTTTTGAGAATCTTGTTTCAAGTGGGAGCAATGTCAAACAAACAATGTTGAGAACTTTAATTGATCAAACTTACGTTCTAGAAGATGCAAATTGATGATTTGCTGTATCAAAAGAAACATCTGCCACTGGAAGGAATCACCAAATAATTCTGAATTAATGATTTTTGAAGAATGAAAAATGCTTGATCGAACAAGTCTATATTTGATCCGTCTTTCACTTTCTTTACCAGTTACTTTCAACGTATTGAATGAGAAAACTATGGTTGATCTCATGATGACACTGACAAGGATGTATGAAAAAATTTCAACGTCAAAAAATATTTTTTCTATTAAAGAGATTATTCAACATGAAGATAGCGAAATGTAGTTTGCTGGTTGAACACTTGAATAATTTTGACAGTGTAACTAACCAGCTATGTTCTATGTGAATGAAATTTGATGACAAGGTCAGTGCACTATTAAATCTATATTTATTGTCGTATAATTCGGATAGATTGTCACGACGGTAACACTTGTAAGATAATATAAAATTAAACTTTGATGACATCGTGAAGTTAGCGTTGAATGAAGTTCACAATAAGGCGATCTTCTTGTTTTATGTTAAATGTTGAGAACAAGAAAGAATTTGTACATGAATACAAGTAAAGACTAATTTAAGTATAGAAGAGGAAAGTTCAGGTATGGAAAATGAAATAATAGATGTGAATGTTGGAATTATGGGAAGAAAAGTCATTTCAAGATGGACTGCAAAGCTCCTTGGAAGGTTGTTGGTAGATGCCAATACAAGAATCGCTCTAGAAATATCTCCACGGGCGAAATTCAAGTTGACTCCTTAGTTTTATCCTTAGTCAGTACCGAATCTTAGATAGTAAACTCACTTGTCACTTTACATGCATGCCCAACAAAGTTGTGTTTAAAAATTACACTCCGACTGATCTAAGGAATGTATATTTGGGTGATAATAAGACATGCAATATTATAAATAAGGGTGATGTTGATATCAAATTACCAAATAGAACACTTTGGAAGCTCAGTGAAGTTAGACATATTTCAAGTTGGAAGAAAAATCTTATCTTGGTGAGCAAACTGACAAAGCAGGGTACGTGATTACTTTCACAGGTGATTTATGGAAGTGACAAGAGTGCAATGGTGATGGCACGAGGAAACATTCAAAACACACTTTACATTCAATGAGATCTTATGATCTATTGATGTGGATGAAACCAAAGTTGATGCAGGACTTTGGTTCATATGAAAAAGATATAAATTCTCTATTTTCTAAGAATAAGCTTCAGGGTCTGAAGACTATAAACTTAGATCTCTATGAAGAATGTTTATACGACAAGTAGAAGAAAGTTTTTTTCGTAAAGGGCGGGTCAATGGTGAAGTCCAAGAAGCTGGAGCCAATGTATACTGATGTAGCGTCATACTTCAGTTTAGTCCATTGGATGTTCTTAGTACTTTGTCACTTTCAGATTTGATCACACCAGAAAGGTATGTGCTTATTTCTTATAGCGCAAATCATCTATTTGAAGTGTTTGAGAAGTGGAAGATCATGGTAAAGAATGAAACAGATGAGACTGAAGTGTCTCAGATCAGATAATGATGATAAGTATTGTGGTTAAATGTTCACACTTTATTGTGCTTCAGAGGGGATCATGAATGAGTTCATTGTTCCAAGAACATCAAAACAAAATGTTGTGGTCGAGTGCATGAATAAAATTTTCACAAAGCATGCCATAAGAATGAGATTATATGCAAGCTTGTAAGCAATTCTGGGCAGAAGCAGTGAACACTGGTCTATTCATTTGATCAATCATGATCTGTCACTACCTTTAAAGGAAAACTTATCTGAAGGCACCTATAGTGACAAATATGTAAATCTATTACTTGAATATATTTAGTTATTTTGCATATGTTCATTTTGAGGCATGATTCAAAGAGTAAACTTGATTTAAAATCTGTCAAGTGCATTTTTATTGGGTATGACTAATGAATTTGGGCAAAAATTTTGGGATTATCAAATTAAAATATTCATCAAGAGCATGTATTTTACTTTTATTGAAATGAAGTTTTATAAGGATATGAGCAAAACTCAGGATTACCCATCAGTTATTTCTGAAATCTCCAAATATTTTGAGATAAAAGATACTGGTGATTAGAAAGATAGAGAAATGAGAAGTGCTCAATCATATAAAACACATGAAGTTTCTCAGTCACTTGTTACTGAAGTCAAGAGGTTCAACAGACTTGCGAAACCTACACAGAGGTATTCTCTTTTTTTGTACTATTTTTTGCTAACAAATAGTTGTGAGCCAGATTGTTATGAAGAGACTACTCATGTTGAAGTTTCAAGGGAGTATGAGGCTGTCATGAATGACGATATGCAGTCACTATGGTCAAATCAGACTTGAGATTTGGTTGAATTACTAGATGACAAAATAGCAAAAGAGCACTGTACAATAAGTGAATCTACAGGTTGAAAGACGAGTCAGATTGTAGCATACACTACACGAAAAAAACTTATTACGAAAGGATTTCAACAAAAAAAGTGGACAATACTGAGATTTTCACTTTTATTATGAAGATAACTATCAAGGTTGTGTTGAGCTTAATAGCCGATGAAAATCTATATCTGAAGCAAATTGATGTAAAAAAAAACTTTCTTACGGTGAGATCTAGAAGAGGAATTATATATGATGCACTCACATGGTTATGAGGGTCTAAGGAAGAAAAAGATTTTGTTTGTAGGTTGAAGAAGAACATCTATGGCTTTAAGCAGACTCTGAGATAGTGGTATATGAGGTTTGGCAAGTTAATATCCGACAGTGAGTACATGAAGTGCTAGACAGGCCACTGTTGATTCATAAAAAAATTTGTTAATAGTTATATCTTGTTTTTTTTTGGATGTGGATGACATGTTGATTGCTTCAGCTGTACACCAAAATGGCACCAAGTTGGGCGCCAAGTGCACATGCGTAATGCAACGGATTAGCTCGTTTTAGATATGAAAACATAACCATTGGAATTCCTGCACCATAGGAGGGTGTCTAGGCACAACTCTTCATTCTGTAAACCTGAGCGAGTGGAAAGTTGGCAGTCATGAGCGGCGCTACGGTGCTAGGAGCGGTTTGCACACAGTTAGGGATTGAGGCCCTTGTTTCACTAAGGATCAATGGTACTCTCGCGTCATATTCTTGACAGTGCGTAATGGGTGCAAAACAACGTCTGTGTCGAGAAGGTGGATTTTAGCAGGTGATTTCTCCCGTGAGATGAAGAGAGGAAGGAGCGGGAATTGTTTTAAGTTCCAATGGTTTGGATAGTGGATCTGAGTGGTGTAATTTTGTACTATTTTCCTTTTCATAGTAGAATATTTGGTGTAGTGTGATTTTGCTGTTTTTTTGTTCTTGGTATTTTTCACATTAAATTTCTAGATTTCTTTGTTCCGCGCTTTTGTTAAATTTAGTGTTCTGGATCTCTCGATTGGTGTATTTTTTCAAGTATAATTTTGATTTTGAATCGATGAAATCCCAAGTTCCCATTCCAACGATATCATGGCATTTCGGCCCTCAAATTGCCTGCATGATTTCTGAACTTATTTGTTCCATTTGTTCCAAGTTTGTGTCATATAAACATTTAGCTAAATACTGCCCCGTGCATTTGGCAGGCAGTTGTTGCTGGAAGTCTGATAAACCTGGCCACAATCCTATACTTCAATTCAGTTCGGGTAAGAAATATTCAAACGCATTTATGCAATTCTTGATTATTTTTTAATATCATTTTCATCTCATCTGTTTCCCGTCCAGGTTCCTGCCATGGCCGCTTATGTTCTCTCTGCCTTTTTTGGTGCTCAAGTCCTTCTCGGCATTCTAAAGATGAAAAAATTAGACGAGCAAGAAAGATTGATAACGGGAACTGCTTAAGCCTTTGGTAAACGAATTTTCCTTCTACTTTTTCATATATATGATCCAATTTTTACATTTATTTCTTCATATGTTTATGATTCATGTATATATTTGCTTCGAAACCTTATCTGTTAGAAGGGCTTTCTTTGGATTTGCTTCTGTATACAGGGGCCTCAGAATTTATTAATCCTGTACTTGTCTTATAATGAAATTTTAGTAAGAATGCCGCTCAAGACCTCTCCGACCTTTGCGATATACTTTTTTGATAAATTTACATGCATACCAATTAATTTTTATGTATTTACATATCTAACTCCTAATGATATTTACCTTGTAACATCTGGTGTTATAAATCTATGCATGAAATGTATTTTTGACGTGATGTTAAAGATTTGCGGCAAGCATGTAAATATGAATGTTTAGGTGTTATGTATGCAAATACATAAGAATTGTGTGGTGTGTATGTAAATGACCGTAATATTTTTCATGATCCAATGAGCCACTGATCCTTATCACAATAATAAAAGTAGTCAAAACTTAAATCTCTAACTCACTAGTAGGATATTATCATTTCACAGAAAATGGATGCATAATTGGATAAATTAAGCTTCATTAAGCGCATTATAAGAAGTTATTAGGGACATTTAATAATATATCGTGAGAGTATTGGAGTACCCAATGAGTATATACATGTGTATTGTGTAATCTGCATGTAGAGCTGCATATATTTTCCGGCGCCTAATAATTTCTCCAGTCATAAGAAAGTGAGATTTACTGTAAAAAAATCTAATTAATCAATTAAAAATACACTTATATTACTGACACGGGTGGGGAGGGGACCTCAGACTGGCCCTCTCTTTAGGGCTCGGGTTGCCGCCCACTCCTAATAGTAATAAGAGTATTTCATTTGTTTGTTTTTATGAGGTTTTGTTATAAATGTGTAATTGTTTATTATATTTAGTGTGTTTTGTTCCTTTGAGTTTTGTGAGAGCCTTTGCTCCCTTTGTGGTTCTCATATCTGGATGATTCTGTATCCACGACGTTGTGGTGGCAACTATATCCCTCCGATGTTGGTGCTGACATCCCGAGTCTCCTTTTTTCATCAATCTTTCGATTAGTGATTTTTATATCCCAATCAGGTCGCGAGAGTAGAAAATTTTTTTATCTTATAACTTTTGTTTGATTAGTGCATCTCTTCATTGTTCTGTTTGTTTGTTTTTTTCTTCTTTTGAATTGTTTTCTTGGCTGTTCTTGTTGAATCTTCGCCAACTCTCTCTTCTGCGGTTTCAATTTTTATTAAGATGCAAAGGCTAATAAAATAAAATAAAAAAATTGGAAGAGTAGCCTTATTTTAGAAATAAAATAGGAAGTGTGATCGTCATCTAACCCGCAATTGAAGTCTTGAGGCTTATCCGTATTATGTAAAGTGTGGGAGAATGATACTTAGATATAATACGGGGCGAAACTTTACGCCGCCAGAATTATATCAGATTAATGATTATTGTTCCTTAGATGATATTCCACAACTTATAGGATCAATTTAGGGTGCATTTGGCGCAGCTTGTGTTTTTTCAGATAAACCGCTTATCTGGAACAATGCGGTCTGCGTTTAATGTAAAAATTTAACAGCATTTTCGGATAAGCTGCTTAAATGCAGTTTCTAAACGGTGAGTTGGCGTTTTCAAAACGACACTGCAGCAGATAAGCTGCCTCAAACGAAACCTTAGTTGAAAATTCAATGACGGTACTTTTTCAAGATTTTCATTTCATTTCTTTTGATTCATAAGACCACTTAATAAATTTAATGATATTTTATAACAAATTGGTAAGTAGAAGAATATAGTTTATATTAATCACTTCTAACAAAAAACTAGACGTCTCAAATGTCTCATAATTTTGAGGGTTGAATTTTAATATATGGTTTAAAAAAAGGGGTATTCACATCCATACCACCTAATTCTTTTTTATTTGCATATCCAACACCTTTTTACATTTGTGCCACCTATTTGTTTATCTTTTTATTTACAATTTTAATTCAAAAAAGTGATTTATTTATAGGTAAGGAGACATGTAAATTTTTTAGATATATAAATACATAAAAATTTAGTGGAATGAACGTAGATCTTCTAACCAACGAAGGAACATTTATGTACAGGCCATACAATTTTTATTTATTTGCATATCCAAGATATAAACTTTGATATTTACAGTAATACCATTATATACATGCATAAGAATGTTTATCAATTTTTAAAAAGTCAGGATAGTGATATTTCTGATGGGATATGAAAGGTTAGAGTGTTAGAAATGTAAGAAATAAAGTTTAGGTCTCGGATATGTAAATTCATAAGATTTGTGGGGTATGTTTGCAAATACACCAAATGTTTAGGACAACCAAACGTTATTGTATTTCTTTTATTTGTGCTATAAAAAAATTTTATATTTTTCTTAAGAATCCTATAGAAATTTCATTAAAGAGAAAATTAAGCTTTGTTGGATATTGACACTAGCATTCCATATGGTTTATAGTGTGTTAATCTTCAATTCTTTCATCTATCACTTTTCACTTGTGCTAGTAAAATTTAAGCATAAATTCATGGACAAATCAAGATTCAACATTAGTTGATAAGGGTGTAAACAAGTCGAGTCGAGCTCGAGTCACCAGTGACTTGAGTTGGAGCTTGATTAATTTTGTTGAATTTGAGCTCGAGCTTGAACTTGTGAGTTCGAGCTGGTTTGTTTATTATAAAAGAGGGAGAACAATATTGATTTAAGATAGTGTTAAAGTAAAATGACATGTAGAATGAGCATTTAGAAAAAAAGAAAATAATAAACTACTTAATATAAAATATAAAATATTACTTTTTAAATATCTTGATTATTTTAAAGATAAAATCATCAAAATTAATATGTTTTGGGTATTTTTTATATTAATATTTTTTTAAACAAGACAGCTTTGATTGGGGAATAATTTTAGATTCATAAGACCGCTTAATAAATTTAATGGTATTTTGATTCATAAGACCGCTTAATAAATTTAAAGGTCACGGGTTCGAATTCCTCTTTGGCTAGTTTGCTTTAGTTAGGGTTTTGTTGAATGTGGCTGCGATTGCTTTGATTGGGGCTTGATTGGTTGTGGTTGAGGTTGATTTGGTTTCGGCTCGGTTGGCTGTGAATTTGTGATTAGGGTTTGGTTAAGATTTGGTTGGTTGTTGTTGGGTTTGCTTTGATATTTGTTCTATTTATAGGTTGCCTTACTATGACTTTGCCAGATATTGGATTATTTTGTATCGTTGATTGATTTTTGGATGGTATAGAATGCAAAATGTAAAATTTAGGTGTTACGTATGTAAATACATAGGAATTAGTTGGTATGTATGTAAATGTCCCATAAGTAATTTTTTTAAGATTGATAAATTTACATACGTAGAACATAATTCTTTTGTATTTACATATCTCACACCTAAACTTTCGCTTATGTCACTGAAATCATCACATAGTGATGATATAGGAATATTGTTTCTGAAAACTAACATAATCAACTACTCAAACTGAAAGTACTAATTAGGAGTTACTCTTTTATAACTAAGAGCCGTTGGTGATTTTATGATTCAATTTAAAATGGTCATTTACATCATTTACATCAAATTATAGTAACATTAAGCTGGGTTTCAATAGTAATTGTTCCAATCTGACACAAATTCTGAAAAGAAAATTTTACGTCCGTACAACCGGATGGACGAGCAGACGATCATGCCACTGTGCATAGTACAAAATGGCATGGTTGAATCCACGCTGTCATCCGCACATCCGAATTATACACGTAAAATTTTCTTCAACTTTTATTGGCTTTTGGTTGAAAAATTCATGACGCGACATATGTAATGCAAACAAAATAACTGATTTTTTTTTTGGATGATTTATGGTGGTAGAAGAGGAAGTGGCTCAATATATTATAGATTTTCCTCTCATTTGCCAGCAATTTTTCTTATTTAAAATTTTTCAAATAAATCTGTTTATGTTTGTTAACTATACATCCATTATTATGCTTGAAATAATTTCACTAAAGAAGGGGATTTTACTTATTTAACACACAATTTCTGTGTTTTTAGATATTTCACACCTAAACTTTGAATTTTTTCATGGATTGATTCTCTCTTGGACTAGAATTAGAGGCTTGCAATTTTTGGATTTTTTTTTTGATCAATGATAAACACAAGTAAAATGTTCAGCTGGCATTGCTAACAACATGATTAATCATATTTATTCCTTCGATATAGTTTGTGCATTTGATAGTGATAATGTATCCTCATGGTGGTCGTGAGTTCACCAACCCTTTATTTGAAACGTTACTCACCGAGTATGTCATTCTTCACCAAATTACTTGTTCTTATCCTCCATAGCGAAACAATATTGCTGAACGTAAATAGCATCACTTAATTGCAATTATTCACACTATCATGATAGATGCTCAAATCCTTCCATGTCATGTGTTGATACACTTCTCACAACCACATATCTGATCAATTAATTTCATTCACATCAAAAACCTCCTTCCTATAAACATCTCAAAGCTTTGGTTGCCTTATTAATCCCTAATTTTCTCACATATGCTTAAAATAAATTTGCTCCAAACCTATTCCCCCTGTTTTCCTTGGTACACTATAAATTTTGATGCTACAAGTGCTCAAGATCTTTTACTGACAAAATATATATTTCTCATCTTTGTACACTACAAACTATTGTTTCCTACAACAACCTTTCATCTCTATATTTGACAACTACAACTCTTCCATACATCTCTTATAGTTTAATCCATTACTACAACACTTGATATTTCAACTTCAATCCTTCTTTAGCTGTTATTACTTTTTGAAATATACGTCTCAATCATCTGCAACAAATTCTCTTGTTCCCTAAAAGCCTCTCGAAGGCGAATTATTTTATACGGAATATGTACGCAGAATACGCACACAACTATCAATAATCATGCAATAACCCTATTATAATATATGAGTAACGCTAAAATAGAATCTATATAATAACCTATAAATAATCTAATATTTATTTAATACCCAATAACCTGTAAGTAACCCTCAAATAACCTCAAATTGAAGTTATGAGAGGGTTATTCCGCATGCAGTTGCTGCCGTATGGAATAATGTCTCATCTAAATGTCATCTCTTCCTTTTCCCAATTTCACCCTCTTTATTCCCGCCCGTCATCCAGTACTTAGTTCTTAATGTTTAACATTAAAACCAAGAAAATTCTAAATCTTCAATATACTATGACATGATACTCAGATCTAACTCACAAGCCAAACTATCAAGCATAAATTGATACAATTAGGGCTGTCAAAACGACTCGTTGTTCGAAGCAGCTCGTGTTCGGCTCGTTCGCTAGGTTAACGAGCTGAACACGAACAAAAATTTGTTTGTTTGTGTTCGACTCGTTTTGGGTCTAAACATTACTCCTCAATTATATATATATATATATTATGATGAGTAGTATTTAAAAAAAAATAATTGACTACAAGGCTATTGTTTTAATATAAAAAATAATTTTTAAATATTACCTAAATCCTTAATATCTTATGGATACGTGATTAGGATTGTCAAAATAACTCTTTGTTTGTGAACGGCTTGTGTTCGGCTATCTAAGAACGAGCCGAATACGCACACACTTTTTGAGTTCGAAATATAAACGCGCCGAACACGAACTGAGCCTATCTCGCTCGTGTTCGGCTCATTTACACCCCTAGATACAATATTGCCAATTGTTTATTATAATTGTGGCGAATTGTGTAAAAACATTGAATTGGGAGCCGGCTGGAATGATCTCCAACCTGTTTTCAATTTTTAAAAGCCACATGTTTGATGAGGCAGGAAGCAAATGACAACTAAAAAATAGAAAAAAAAAGTTGCAGGTCGGTGCTGGGTTAGGTATAAACTGGAACCACTGAAAATAGTAATAATAAACTGGAACCCCTCAATCGTTATCCTCTCCCTCTCTCTCTCTCTCTCTATAGTAAAAATGATTCTCTTAATAAAAACTATATATTGATTTCAAATTATATGAACGATTATACGGTCAAAGCCAATTTGCATTTTCTGCGAATCTCGCTTTATTTCCTGTGGGATGCTTGAAAGAACTGACAAATAAATTGACATCAAAGTTTCAGTTTCATTGTCATCATGCATGAAAAAGAAGAAAAAAGTGGTTTCATGCTTGCAATAGCAAACTGACAGATTTAAAGGTTTAACAATTTGGTTTAAGCTAATGATAAATTTGTGGTTGGCGAACAGTAGGACTGCGTAACTTGGATCAGTTGTGTTTCCCTTTGTCCCCAGGTGGCGGTAATTTCCTTGGCCCTGTTGATCTCTGCAGCAATTTTATTTTATATAAGAACTCAAAATCAACAGTAAGAAAGGGAGAGAGAGAGCAAGAGAGGGCAAGAGAGAGAGAGGAAGGGAGAATGAGGGAGAGAGAGAGAGAACAAACCCCTTGTGGCTTTGGTATTGGCCCTGTTGATCTCTGCAGCAATTAAATTTTATATAAGAACTCAAATCAACAGTAAGAAAGGGAGAGAGAGAGAGAGATCTAGAGAGGAAGGAAGAATGAGAAAAAGAGAGAGAGAACAAACCTGTAGCATCTGAGGGGGATTGGCTTGCAGCAAACCAAAGCAGCGGAGCAAGGGTGCGAAGAGGGACTGAAACCAAGAATAGAGAAAAATACTGTGATTGCGAGAACTTTCGTCCATCTCTCTCTCTCTCTCTCTCTCTCTCTCTCTCTCTCTCTCTCTCTCCTTCGACTGTGCTTGACCTTGTAGTGCTCTTGCTGGCTTTAGTGACAGCGCCACCAGTGTTCAACAGGGGCGGCCAGGTAATAACTAAAATTAACATCATAATCAATTCTACGAAGTTTGGGCTGATTGATGTACTAGAATATTTTAAAAGCTCCCTGTCATTAAAATGTATACATTTGAAAAGTATGAAAATTATTTAGCCAAATATATATTAATTATTGACGTGCCATCAAGAAATTTGTATTATTTAGCACTGACACACCAAACATATATTTATCATTAAACACGAATCTTGATGCATGGCATAAATTTCGAGCCAAAAGTTTTAGCAAAAAATGTTCAAACTTTGATTAAAAGTAACCATAACTGATTTCAATAAACTTATAATCAAACTGACTTATTCAATGAGACGAACCAATGGTGTCAAAATGGATCAAATCCGAGTCACATCAAGCCCAAATCATGCCTCTAAATTACTTTTAAAAGCTTTTCAGACATATTCTAAAGCTAGCAAGCTTATACGTTAATCGAACATCTCGACGAGACGAATCTAACGAGTTCAATATCATTCAGTTCTAACATCATCAAAACACTCAAATGTCCATCGAACGTCGCCGGATCAAAGAAATCTCAAAGTATCGTCCAATCATAATAGTCCAGATTCCTTATTTGCAACCTGGACTCTATAAATACATGTAGGGGTGTAAACGAACCGAACACGAACGAACAGAGCTTGTGTTTGTGTTCGCAATGTTCGAACACATCACTGTTCGAACGAAAAAAATTGTTCGTGTTCGTCTCATTTGCTTATCGAACGAATCAAACACAGACATCCTGGCGAACCGAATACGAACCGTTCGCGAACAACGAGCTTTTTGACAACTCTAGCTTTGATAAGCATACTTCCTCGAAATGAAGCAAATCGATCAGTATTCCGTACACATCAGTAATCCATACTTCCTCAAAATGAAGCAAAACGAATAAGACTTTTAAGGTTTTGTTTAGAGTTTTATTTTAATATATAGTATAATATATTAATTATAATATTATAATATTTATATTAATATAATTAATATTATATTATTATTATTGTTATTAATAATTTATCATATATTATAATTTGAATAAGTTTAATTATATAAAATATGATAAATTTTTATAATATATAATTATTTTTAAAATATCATAATTTATATATATATATATTTATATATATATAATTATTTTAAATTATTTTATATTTGAACAATAACGAACCGAACACGAACGAACACATCACTGTTCCTGTTTGGTTCGTTTAACAAACCAAACAGAAAAAGTTGTTCGTGTTCGTCTCGTTTGCTTATCGAACGAATCAAACACGAACTTCTTGGCGAACCGAACACGAACTGTTCGCGAACAACGAGCTTTTTTGACAGCCCTAGATAGATGTAGCTTACCCTTGTATTCACAAGGAGTCCTAGACCCTAAACCAGCAGAAGACAGAAACTAGGAGGAGGGGTTGAGATCCAGCATCACCTCTATACTGAATCAACGAAAGACATAAACTTGAATGGGCTGAGATCCTGTTTCCCTTCTGCACTGAACTAGAGGAAGACAAAAACTTGGAGGATGGGTTGAGATCCAACATCGCCTTTGCACCGATGATTCGATGAATGCCTCGTACTATGGCTAACCTCTACCACTGGCCAACTCCGACTACCGCCTCTAGCCAACTCCGACTACCGCCTCTAGCCAACTCCGACTACCGTCTCTCGGTCATCATTAATCATCATCAGCTACCACCTATTCCTTGCAAAGATGTCCCGTTTGAAGTCATAATGTGCACAAAGGAATCCCAGCGTACGCTGCGAAACAGTGAAACAGATGGGCAATACATCATATGAAATAAGGTTCAATGATTTCCCTGAAGATATTATAACAATACACCCGAAATACGGTGCAACGAAAAACTTCAAAGATGATGTAACAACACACTCTAAATACGATTTAATGACACTTCAAATACGGATAACGCACCATGAATATGAAGCAACGATATACGCCGATGACGTTGTAACAATGCATCTCACATACGGTGTAATGGTGCGTCTCAAAGTGTCATTGAAAGATTGTGACTTTCTTTGGACTTATAAATGTCTCTCCTCACAACTCAATACTGCGACTTGCGTTACAAACTATGACCTACATAGTCCACAACTTGTGGAGCTTCTGACTCTTGCATTTGCGATTTATGAATGTCATCACTGCTCACTACTATGACCTACATGACCAACTACAACCTACACGGTTCATAGCTCGTGCAACTCCCGACTCCGGCTCATGTGACCCACATACATCAACACGTCCCACCATGCAGCTTGTGTGGTTCACAGCTCCTGCAGCTGACTTATTGTTTTGCAGGTAATTTAATAATTCAACATCAAGTAATGAGTAAATGTAAATAGAGATAAAAAAAGAAAATTAGACACACGGCCGCCCACTTTCAAGAATAAAAGTGTATTAACGGTTATTCTTAGAAAATAAAGACACACCATCCGCTATTTTTTAAAACAAAGACACAATCAATTTTAAATATATAGACACACAATCGACCAAATTTTAAAATAAAGGCACATTATCAACTTTTTTTAAAACAAAAGAGAATAATGGAGTGCGTACATCTATGCGTTGTAAAAATAGACTTCAAGCACACAACCAATAATGATGGTCACAAAATGATAAATATGCTACTAAGCAAAATACATAGTGTTGAACTGAAATAAATTATCTATTTGGTACATATTACAGATAATGATAAATCAAAATGATTAGATAAAAATCATTATTATGTATTAATTGATCTTTTCATATTTTAGAAGATGAATCATTGATAATTTATTCATTTCTTTATAATATTAGTTTCTAGGAACTAAAAACTAATCAATAAATAAATTGACATCACATATTATTATCTTCATTATTTCCTTTCTCATAGAAAACAAAACAAAATAAATTTGGCAATAATAAAAAAAGTAATTTAGCTACAACCAGCATTTATTAAAATACAATATAGTAAATCCACCTAATATGTCATCAACAAATTTCTAGCACCTAACACAAATCTCGAGGCGTAACACAGATCTCGAGAAAATCTTTTAAGTAAGAAATGTTAAAAATTTGATTAAGAGTATTCCAGAGCTTCGATTTTAGCAAACTTATTATCAAACTGGTCAGCTCGAGAAGACAAACCCAATGATACAAAAATTGGACAAATTCAAGACAAATCAAGCTTAGATTAAGCCATGAAACCACTTTTGAAAGTTTTTCAAGCATATTTGGAAGGTCATACTGAAACTAAATCTGGTGAGTTTATAGTCAAATCAAGTATTTCTAGAAGTTATTTCCAACAAGCTCAAGAAAGTTCAATTCTGACATTACTAAGGCACTTAAAAGTCTATCAAATATCGTCGGATCGAGAGAAACTCTCTGAGTCGTCCAATCAAAGTGATTCATATTTCTTCATTAATTGCAACTGAGACTATAAATAGAGCCCCACCCCTCTCATGAGGGGAGAAAAGCCTAAAACTTAAAGAAGACTAAAGCTTCAAGAAAGAGTTGAAGTCTAGCATCACTTCGACACTGACGACCATCAATTACCCATTATTGCTTACCACCACTCGCTGGCTGTCGTCAATTACTATCAGCCGCCACTCACTTATTATAGGTTCATCCAAACATCGACGTTGTAATTTAAGTGACTGTGTAACCCTTTCTTGACTGTGGGAATTTTTTTTTTTGTTAGGCCAGGATGCTGACCTCATGGATCATGCAGTTCACCTAGCACCTCCAGCCTTACTATCATTTCTGATGTCGCAATGAGCTATGACACCCAATCCAGAAAGGGTTTTCTATAAAGAAAAGAGACCGCTTCCTCGCTCGCTGCAATTTCCAAGAAACATCTCCTTTAGCAGAGGCAGTTCTTAAACACCCAATCCCAACGGTTTCAAGCTCCGAAACATCGACACCTATGAAGATTTTTTTTCTTTTTGTAGGTTTTTCTAAATACACACTCATGGAGTTTCTACTGGTTGTTTTTTTTTTCATCTGAGTGCGTATTGAATTCTCGTACAACACTAAGACGATAATGTAGTATTCTACTACCATGAATCTTCTAGCACGCATCATTACTAAATTCATATTTATAAAATTCACATGTTGCTAAATTCAGAATAGTGATTGGCTCATTTAAAATTAATTCCAATTCAAACTGTTTAACATGTTTGGCACATTATTTCAAGATTTAACAACAATGTATTTTCAAAGAATTTAAATATGAAATATAGGCTCACAACTAAAATTTTTTTAAAATAATGAAGGATTCAACATGATATGATATATTCTAAAAAAGTTCTATAATTAATAAAAATTAAATGTTGCAAAGGCCTCTCAACAACCTCTCTTTCATAGGAAGGGCTCGAATTTGACTGGGTTAATCGAAATTTAAATTGAAAATGAAAGGAGTTTGACCTGACTAATTTATGCTCACACTTCAACTAATTTAAAGCAATTTATGAGGCAAGAGGACTGGAACGGGGCGATCGAGTTCAAGTGAAAGAGCATTGATCAAACTCAAATTAATCTTACAAATATTTATGAACTTAATTGTCAATAAATCAAAAAAATAATTGATATTCCGATTCTATTTGAAATATATTCAATAAATTTAAAATATCATCAAAATTTTAAATAAAGACTCAATCAACTTAAACTTTTGATGCTATTTTGATCCGGACCCACTGAAAATATGTTAAGATTTTCATGCCTATTTTATATTGATTTTGATGATATCACACTTTAATGAAGGATATTTTTGATGATTTGTTGCAGATATGTTGATTTATGGACAATAGAGCGAAAAAATGCAAAAAGGAACGAATCTGGAGCAAAAAGGACAAAAAATGTGAAGATTTGATCTAGGGCGCCGACGGCGCTCGACGGCGCCAACGACAGATTTTTCCCGAGAGTTCAGAAAAATATTACAAGGAAGCCCGCCGAGGGCGAGATCGAAGCCGCCGATAGCGGACCTTATGAAAGAAAGTCCAAGGCTAAGTATTCTAGAAGGCCGCTGACGACACGCTTGAGGCCGCTGACGGCGGGAAAGTCGGTTCTCTCATGAGGTGCATCGAATGTGAACGATTTTTGAAGGGATGCTTGGGAAACTCTTGAAAACTCTTCAATCTCTTTAAAAGAAACAATTTGGGGCCGAAAATGGTGTCCACTAGTGTCCATTGTTGTTGTATGTTGTTGTCAGTGAGTCCACCAAGTCTATAGTGTATCACTAGAGTGTTAATTAGTGTCTTGTTTCCATTATAGTTTTAAATAGTGAGTTTAATTAGTGATATTTGTGAGGAATTGTTCAAGAGATTGTAAGAGAAGAAGGGAAGTGAGAGATTTCTTTCTCCTTGCCGTTTCGAAGGAGAATTCTGCGTGCTGTAAAGAGAGGAAGAGATTCAGAAGAATTTCACGGAGTTTGCTTGGGGAGGAATTTGAGATAAGTTGTATTTACTTATTTTAGTTTGTTAAACTTTGTTTTTATATATGAAATCCAAGTTTTGTCGTATCTTCTCCATAAAATCTGAGTAGTTTTTCTATCTTTCTCCTTGTTTTAATATTTTTGTGAAATGGTAATTTAAATTAGTGTGCTAAGAGAATATTAAAAGAAGTTGTGATAATATTTTTCACTTAAATCTTAATTTACTTTCAATCTGGCCAATTGATTAGTTAAAATATGTTGAAATTAACAATTATAGTGAAGATTAGATCCGAGATTCAGGGAGATCAAAGTCCTTGAAAGTAGGGTGCAAATAAATAGGAAAATAATATTTATCAGGCGTAGAATTGGAGATGTTAGTGACAGACTAAAATCCTCAATTCGGTCCCATCGTTTGGGTGCTGAAGTGTAGATGTTAGCCCTCAAACGAGAGGAATGTGGGAGCTCCGAAGTGAGAGCCGGTATCCTCCCAGCCTGCACTGCAGATTCAGTAACCAAGCATAAGATTAGTCAATGTTCTTTATGCCTGGACAAAATGGTAAAGAATAGGTATGCTCCTATTTGACACAAAACCGTTTTTAAACTAATTTTAATTATCCATTCACTTAAAATTCTTAACAAGGAGAAGGATTCTTGCTTATATATTTGAACTTCACTTTATTAGTAGAATTAGTTAACTGTGGTAGAACTAGTTATTTAAAACTTTATCTTATTCACGATTGCATATTAGTGACAGATAGGCAATTCGATTTACAAAGTTGTGATTCTAAATTAGTTTCTATAATCCTAGTCCATTGCTTCTGCACTATCCCTGTTGGATCGATATTCAGGACTCCATTAGAGCTCTGTATTACTTGAGTGATACGTATACTTGCGTTGAAAGATAGCTCTGCGATTATTGAATATCTTTATACACATCTTTATTAAATAAAAGCAATTTTAAATTAATGTAAAGTGCGCGGGGCGGTTCAGATCCCTAGATGTCTATAGTATTAATATTTTGAAGTCTAAGTTGCTCGTAAGAGGAATTGAATTAAAATAGGCATCTCTGGATTATCCTTCGATTTAAAAGATCTAGAGAATAAACTCATCACACATGTTGAAATTATTATAAGTTATCTAATCTCATTGTGCGTTAAATATTTGTGATAATAGATGTACACTTTTATGATTTTAGGTTGATATGAAGATCAAAGAAACATAATAATAAAACAAAAGGTTGCAAGTGACACAAAAATATTTTTGTGAAAAATTTTAAAACAACAAGCGATATGCTCAATTTAGGTGATTTACTATAAATGAAATTAGAGAAATCTACCTTCTGCTTAATTAGAGACTATGAGATTACAAATTTCGAATTTCTAGCTCGTCTTATGTGATTGTCATATAACTTGTTAGTGTAGTAAATGATGATGATTGTCGAACCTAGAGTCTAGTGAAATCAATATCTAACGTAGGTCGAGCAATAATGTTAAACCAAAGAATTAAATGATTATACCCGAAAGATAGAAAATAGGTAACAAAGATTGAGTGATATTGATTAGCTGACAGTGGTTAACCAATATCTTATGGATAATAATATCATATTTTAGGCTTTTATTAAATTAGGAGTAATTTTATCTTTTGGCTTTGTTTACTTGAATGCTCTAGCCCTCCACTATAAAAAGAATATAAGGGCTTATTAGAGATGTATGGTGAGGTGTGTGAGGTTATAGCCCTAAGTCATTTTTCTTTCTCCTATTCGGTGCTAGTAAAATCTAGCTATCCGGGGACGTAGGCAAATCAACTTTACGCTGAACCACTTAAATCTTTTGTGTTTGATTGATATTGTGTGAATTTCTATGCTTCCACATTGTTTTCACATAATAATTGACATTAGAGATTTAGGTTCGTGATCAGAACGTGATTTGACTTCGACAACAACGAATCAGACATGGTTTGCAGGTTTCTTGCAGCAGGAGGACATCCAACAACTATTTTTTTGGCATGCTCCCCGTGACGGCTCGGACTTGAAATGAGAGCGATTTCGAGAGGTGTAGTAGTTTAATGGTGGTTTTTCGGTTATGATGGATGTTTCGAGCGTAGCTGAAGCGGGTCCAGTATGATACGATATAGTTATGCGTCCAACGATGGAAACAGGCAGTTCAACTTTTAAGGACGACAACAGCTGCAGGGGAAGCTTCTTCTAAATTCGTGAAAGAGGACAAACAACATCACACAAAAGGATTTGCTTTCTTTTGAAAATGACAAAGCAAAAAAGAAAGTTCTAATAAATGAAGGAGTATTTGATTTCAATATTCACTCGATTCTCTCATAGAGACCAAAATAAACCACCTATGAGAATAACATAAAAATTAAAAAAAAATTTTGGGAGAAGCATAAAAAGAAGAAAATCTTTCCTTTTGAGGAATTTGGAAAAAGGATTTTCGAAAAAAAAACAAGAATAAATAGGAAATTTTTGAAATAAAAGAGGGAATTCTTTTTTAAATTTATTTTCAGATAATCTTTTTTATTAATTTTTTTTAGGTATTCTTCTAGAGAATTTTTGTTGGAAAAAAAATCTCTATATGGGGAGTAATAGCACAATATCAGATTCTTCAACATTCACTATGACGATGGAAAAGTTAATTCATTAAGTAGTCACTCATATCGTCAAAATTAATGTGATGAAATTTGACGGCAAAAAGGGAACTTTGGCATTTGGCGATCCGAGGTGATGATGCGTTGTGTTCTCTAAATTTGGAGGAAGTCCTAAATAGTGAGGAATGTCATGAAGAGATGCCAAAGAAAGATTAGTTGAAGATGAACATAAGTGCTTGTGACTTGTTCTGAAATTAGTTGACCTAGGAGATCAAATATGACGTGATGATGGGGACTACTGCAGGAAAATTATAGAGGATGCTGGAAAACAATTATCTCACGAAGAGCATGAAAGTCAGTCTTCATATGAAGCGTCCACTCCACATATTTTAGATGGGACGGGGGATACTATTGATTAGCATTTGAAGGACTTCATGAGGTTGTTTGGCAGATCTATTAAATTTGGATGAGGAGTTTGGAGATAAAGATAAGGCACTTCTTCTATTGAATTTGTTCTCAATGAATATGAAAACTTTACTATGACACTAATTCATGGGAATAAGGTCTTAAATTATAGCGAAGTGACTACGACACTATTAAATCATGAGTTCCGTCGAAAAGATAAGAAGTCTGCAAAGATGAAATAAGCTGATGTGTGGTGGATCTGAGAAGAAGAAGAATAATTCAACAAAAAAAGGTGTCAATCGCGGCACTTCTCAAGAACGTAGCAAGTTCGTGGGTGCAATCTTGGGAAAAATTAGTGTGCTTACTATTTAGAGAATGTTTATTGGAAGAAAGATTGTTCAAAGGTCAAGTAAAATTGAAAGGAAGTTGCATCTAAGGAAAAAGTGAATGTTATTATGGAAAGATGTGAAGAGACAGACTCAGATTATCGTTATTTGTAGTTTCTCACAGTTTCTTTGTAGATAAGTTGGTCCGGATTCTAGATACAGGTGCTACCTATCATATTGTCCTTATAGAAGATGGTTTTATATGTATAAGGAGCTAGATAGCAGTGCAATGACTATGTACAATAATCAAGCTTATCGTATTATTAGTGTAGGGATTATCTTTATTAGAATGCATGATGGTACTATAAGGAAGTCAACTAATATTAAACATGTTTTAGATATTAGGAAGAATTTGTTGTCATTTGGGCTTTAGAGCCCAAGGACTGCAAGGTAGTTATTGAGGCAGTAGTTCTGAGGATATTCTGTGAAGCACTGTTTTTCTTAAGGGAGTCCACCATAGCAATTTTTACTATCTTCAGGGTAGTACAGTGATTGGAATGGCTGTTGTTAGTGATAATTCTCCTAACGTTAATGTGTTGTGGCATATGAAGCTAGCTCATGTTGGAAAAGTTTCATTTTAGGTTTTGGTGAAGAAAGGATTGATAAATGGAGCGAGCACCTATAAACTTTATTTCTGTAAACAATGTGTTTGACAAGAAAACATAGTTATCACTTAGGACTGTCATCCACAATACAAAATGTATTTTAGAGTATGTTCACATAAATGTTTGTGGCTTGACGAAGGTAGCATCATTCAATGGATGAAGATATTTTATCACTTTTATCAGTGATTACTCCATGTATGTTTCGGTGTATACCATGAAGAGTAAAGGTAAAATGCTAAAGATTTTCATATGTTAGATGAAGTGAATTGAGGGTCTAACTTGTAAAGAGATTCAGTGTATCAAATTATAAAATTAGGGTGAATACGCCACTTCACTATTTGAGACTCACCACTGCAGAATAAGGTGGCAGAGAGGATGAACCGGACTTTGGTGAAGAAAGTTCAGTGTATGTTATCTAATGTTGGGTTGGATAGAATCTATTGGGCCGAGACCATATAATATGTCTGTCACTTGATGAACCATCTGCCTTGTGCAGCTATTAGGAAGAAGACCCCAAATGAGATGTGTTCAAAGCATTTTGCTAAAGATTATAAGCATATGAGAGTATTTAGGTGTCCGATTTACTACCATGTACAAAATGATAAACTAAAATCATGAGCAAAAAATACAATCTTTATTGGCTTGAGGTGTGGAATTAAGAGCTTCAAGCTATATGATTAGTGAGAAATGAAGTTTTTCATTAGCAGGGATGTTACATTCGATGAGGCAAGTTTGTTGAATCAGGACTCAATTTAAGTGGAGAGCTTTAAAGGGACCACAAATATGCAATAGAAGTTGGAGTTCGATGCAATTCTATTTGTTCCACAGAGTTCATCTACTCTAACTAAGTTATCAAATTTAAGTGCAACTCAAGAGGTAACTATTGATAATGTTGAAGAGGAGGTGGAAGAAGATGTTGAAGATGAGATTTCTGCCTAGGAATATATTTCTAAGAGCAGAATTAGGTGCCATTTTGTAAGAGCATAATTAGGTGCCAAAATGTCCCAAAACTAGCTTGATTTCGGGATCACATTGCATTTGTACTTTCATCCACAGAGATATAAATTCCTTATTACTACTAAGAAGTGGTAGAAATCCTAGACTATGATTTTTTTAGAACGGTAATTGATGAAGAGAAGGAGTTCCCTCGAAAAAGTTATACTTGGAGTTTGGTGAAGCTTCCTCCAAGAAAATAAAAATCCATTGGATGCAAATAGGTCTATGCAAATAAGGAAAGATATCAAGGAGCTGATGTGTGGTAAAATGTAAGATTAGTGGCAAAAGGCTTTACAAAATTAAACGAGATTGATTATGATGAATTGTTCTCCTCAGTGGTTAAGAATCCCTCAATCCATATTTTATTATTACTTGTATCATAGTACGATCTGAACTTGGAACAACTCGTTGATAGGCTGTATTCCTACATGGAGAATTGCTTAAGATCTACATGTCTCAACCACAGGATATAGAGCATTACAATACCTGGATTACAAAATAAGTATTTGAATGGATTTAAACTATTATCACCACAGTGGTATAGAAATAACTGTTAAGTTCATGAGGGTACAGGAGTATACAAGGAGTCAGTATGATTATTTTGAATATTTTGAAGAGTTGGCCAATGATGAGTTCATTTACTTAGTTCTATAAGTTGATGATATATTGATTGCATCTTTCAGTCATATTAAGGTTGATAAGATGAAGAATCAACTGTCCGAACATTTCAAAATGAAAGATTTGTGCAAAGGTTATAGAATTCTTGTCATGGAGATTCTTTGGGACAAGGCAGCTAGAATGATTCGACTTTTATAAGGAACTTATGTTCAAATGGTGCTGAACAAATTTGGGCTATATGACTCAAGCAAGCTGATGAGTCTACTCATTACAACTGTGTTTAAGTTGATTTCAGATCAGGGTCCTAAAGATGATCGTGAAAGGAAAGATATTTGATCGGTTCTTTATACTAGTGTAGTGGACAATCTGATGTACGTCATATTTTGTACTTAACTAGACATTGCACGAGCAGTTGGTGTTGTGAGCAGGTTCATGCATGATATATAAAGGATTCATTAAAATGCTGTGAATATTATTTTGAAGTATCTAATAGGTATAGTTGATGTGGCTTGGCGTTTGAGAGGCATTCATTTATTCCAAATTTGTGTGTAGGCTATACTAACTCAGACTATGTAGGTGATATGAATATGTAGAGATATGTGATTAGCTATTTATTCACATTGATAGAAGGTCCATTCATTTGGGGGTCAGTTCTTCAAGCTACTGTTGCTTTGTCTACTACTAAGTCTGACTACATGACAATCATGGAGGCGAAGATGGAAGCAATAATGATGCAGGGCCTGTTGAATAACTTGAGAATTGATCAGGAGTCTCTAGTGGTGATCTATGATAGTCTGAGTGCAATATTATTGGCCATAAATTCAGCTCATCATGCTCCTGCCAGGCACATTGATGTGATGTACCACTTTGTTTGGGATTTAATTGAAGAATGTCAGGTTCTATTAAAGAAAATATATACATTGGAGAATCCAATGGACATGCTCACAAAGTTTCTACTATAATAGAAGTTCGCTCATTGCAAAATTTTGGTGGACATTTGAACTCATGAGTGATTGCCCTGTAGGGCATTTTGAAGAACTATGCGAGATTTGATACATTTGGAAGGTGGTATGTT
The DNA here is from genome assembly GCA_022702705.1 of Papilionanthe hookeriana x Papilionanthe teres. Lineage (NCBI taxonomy): Eukaryota > Viridiplantae > Streptophyta > Magnoliopsida > Asparagales > Orchidaceae > Papilionanthe > Papilionanthe hookeriana x Papilionanthe teres. Next base: position 23,744,856 of record CM040436.1, on the reverse strand, counting down.
GGCAATCATCTTGGTACAGCTGATTTGAATTTTGGAGCTCATTTGGTCATCTCTCACATATTGAAAAGTAAGAGATGATGTGGAGATTAATATTTTTATAGTTTTTATTTAATTAGGAGTAATCTTGTCTTCTGGCCTTATTTACGTACATGCCATAATCCTTTGTTAGCATCAATTTTTAATGTTTTTTCATGTTTGATCTTTGTTTTTGTGCTATGGGACTGTATTCCAGTGATGTGTACGTTCTTGTGACGCAGACAGTCAATGAAAATCACTTCACAAGCAATCAGGCTCAAAGTATATCCTCTTCAAAGAATTTGTTCAAATGACCTTGGATAACAAAATAGGACGTGCAAGCACATCCGGAATGTCAACTTTGCCTAAGGTAGATATCATTAGGGTTCATAAACAAATAATTATTACGTAAATCGAGGAACTCAAATTTAAAATATTTTTAAAATTATAAAGAGAGAGTGAACTTTTATAATCTTTAGTACATAAAAAAATTGAAAATTTAAATTGACTTGTGATTTTCTCCCTTCATAAATTTTTTTTAGTACGCAAAGATCTCATTAACCCCTAAGTACCCACTAAATCGATATAATATTGTCAATTATTTATTATGATTGTGCAAATTCAGATTATCATTATATGTAGTTTCTCACAGGTTTTTGCATATTATTCATGTTGGATTATGGATACAGGTGCTACATATCATATTTTTACTCATAGAAGATGGTTCTATACGCATAAGGAGCAGGATAGCGGTGCAATGACTATGGACAACGATCAAGCTTATCGTATTATTGGTACATGGAGTATATTTATCAGGATGCATGATGGTATTATCAGGGAGTTAATTGGTATTAAACATGTTTCAGATATTAAGAAGAATTTTATATCATTTGGGGCTTTAGAGTCAAAGGGCTATGTCGGCATATTTTTAGGTTGAGTGTTGTATTTTTTTTTAAAAGGGGTCGCCTACAGAAGTTGTCGGCGAATTTTAAATTTAATTTAAATATAGATATAATTTAGAAAGTAGTATTTGATTTTGAAAATAATTTTAAATTTGAAGATTTTAAGATATGAAATCAAACCGATCTCACATTCCAAATAGTTTATATAAACGAGCACCGCATCACAAACCGTATATCTATCCCTAAGGATAAACACACATCGCTTGATGGTGGGGCTCGGTTAAATAAACTAGAAGATTTGTGACATCCGTTTGGTCCGCGAACCAATTTTATAAGCCGAACAAATTCCCCTGCTTAATATGAAAACATTAAACGGGGTTTATATTACTCGGGTTCTTTAAAATTCCCTATAAGGGCAAGCCCCTATAGTTAATTACATCTTAAGTGACGGGAATCACCTAAGAAAACTCTCGATAATAATCAATAATTCTGCTCTCAAGAATTTCAAAGTTTAAGTTTTCAAAGAATTGAATTTTTGAATCTCGATAGGGAATGGATCAAGTTTGGAACATTTTATTTTGGGAATTCAAAGGAAGAAAAGTAGGAGAAATTACGGATTCGAAGTGAACTTCGATAATCTCCCGACTATCCTATTGTTTGGCTTGGATTTAGGAAAGTCCTAATGTTTATTTAATGTTTTAATCTTGCCAATTTTAATTAATTAGGGCTTATATTTATATGATAGAATCATACAAATAGCTCGGAAGATATGAGGGTTTATGTCGTATCGGACGACTACCTCGGAATCCTAAGACCGGTTAGGGCTTAATTTGCAATGCAAATGCCTAACGAAGAGTTGAGGATTTATGTTGCACTAGGCAAACTACCTCGAAGTCCTATGGCTTTGTTGTTTAATTCTAGGAAAGTTTTCGTTGAAGTAGGTTCGAGTTTTACCGACGACGATGATCGTGCTTGCCCACCATGCTCCGAGCTCCTTGTTGTTGCGAGAGGTTTAGTTTTAGAAATCATAAATCGGGGGATGAGAAAAGTGTTTTGGTTTAGAGAAGTCTTAATTTCCAAGTGTTTTTTGTGTTTTAATTAAAACAAATCTTAAAGTTGATTATAACAACACCGGTTAAGATCCCACGGTTCCATCCTTCCGGCATCATTATTTTTATCGGATTCACTTAGTCCGGATGAATTTGCTAAACTCAAATGAATGAGTTCCACACTTTCATTTAGGCCAGTGGGAAATCCCGTTAGCAACACGTAGGTTACATCATCCGAGGTATTCCCGATCATCCAACAGGACGTTTTAATTTAGTTGTAGTTGTAGTTTTGTTGTTCTGTTTGTGATTAAATTTTAAGTTGTCTTATATTTTGAAATGTTGTGGAGGTGAATTTTATCTTGTAGTGTCTTTTAATTTAGTTATGGGTTTCGGTTTTGGTTTCGTCCTAAAGGTGTAGGTTTTCATGCAACTGTTGTTTATCATGCAAGAAAAATAAGTGCGATGCGATTAAATAAATTACCGTAAAGTAAATCGCAATAAAATAAAAGCGTACCTGGAGGGTCTTCCCGTCATCCCAAGTCGCACTTAAAACATAGTTAGAATATTTAAGCAAGTTCCTAGGTAAAGCTAAGGTAAGGGTTATGGTTTTCTACCAAATTCCTAATCCTATAGTCTAGTCATTTCCTATGACGTCTAGGTTCCTTGTGTTTTTGATTTGAAGACGATTTTCTTCATCAAAGAACAACTAAGTTCAATTGTTCTTATAAATATCCTATCATATTGAGGAAGTGCTTAAGAAGAATCTTAAACATCTTTTCAATATTTCTAGGATTGTTTTAAGTCCAAATGAATTTAATTATGTAAATGAATCGATCGTCCGAGGTTTTCAAGTTTTGTTAACTCGCTCGAGTGAACTAGGATATTTGAATGTCCTATAAGTGAAGTAACATTTCATTTAATATTCCGTTTAGGAGTTATGATAACTAAAGCTTTTGAGGGTAAATTGGTGTTCGAATGGTTTGTGATTTAGCTTAATTTCAATTGAAGGGTTTAAATTTGGAATAGTGTTCGAGTTATTTTAAGCTTATTTCTTTATGTCTTAGGTGATGTTATTTAATTCAACTTAATTCAATTTAATTTAATTTAATTTAATTTAATTTAATTCAATTTAATTCAATTTAGTTTGATTTGATGTTACATTGAATTAATTTGATTTAATTTAATTAATTTTTTTAATTTTTTTTATTTAATTTGATTTAATTTAATTTAATTTAATTTAATTTAATTTAATTTTTAATTTAATTTAATTTAATTTAATTTAATTTTTAATTTAATTTAATTTTTAATTTAATTTTTAATTTGATTTAATTTGATTTAATTTAATTTTTAATTTAATTTAATTTTATTCATTTTAATTTTAATTAAAATTTTAAAAGAGTTCAATAATTTAATTTTAGTTTAATGATTAAGTCTTTTAATATTTTAAATTTGAATTATCATTTTAATTAGGAATTAAACACTAATGAAATGATTAATTTAGGGATTTTTTAAATTAAAGAATAAATCTCTTCCTAATAATATCCCTATTTTAATAATTCCAATTTTATTATTCTTCCAAATTTAATCAATTATTTAATTAAAGTTTAATCATTTTAAATTGCTTAATGGGTTTCTACCCTTCAATTATTAAATTTCAATCATCCAAATCAGATTAGGATCAAATATTTTACTTGTTAATTTTTTATTAAACCTAAAGTTTTAATTAAGGATTAAAAAAAAATTAATTACCACTTTACCCTTTAAGCTTAATAATTTTATAACTCACTAAATTGAACTCAAATGAACTTGAAATTTTTATGTGACTTCACTCATATGTCAATAAAGACATGAGAGGAGAAAATGTGATTTTTCTGTATTTAATTCATTTATATAATTATTTTTGGTAGAAAATAGAGATTTCCAAGGAAAATTTAATAACATGACCAAGGGAAAGTTTCTGTCCTTAAGAAAATTAGGGGATATTCCTAATGACCAGGGGACCACTTGGACCAATTTTGGTGATTTTTTGAATTATATTATTTTTATTATAAATGTTTTAAGTTCTGGAGTGTTAATTAATTTAAAAATAAAATAAATGTTGAAAAATGAATTTTATATTTTTCAAAAATCTCTCTGATATCAAAGAAATCAGAGAAGCAAATTTTGCAATTTTTTGATTTTTCTATGATTTATTATAATTATTTTAGTGAAAATGCTAGAAAATACATTTTTTAATTTTAAAATTACCCTAGAGCTTTAAAAATTAATATCTCACCAAATAGGCCTAAGAAAAATATGGGGTTTGTTCCTAAGTGATTAAAATTCAAAATGTGACATTTTGGTGAATTTTATTATTTTTGTGATTTTTATTATTTTTTAATTATTAAAAATATTAAAAATCAACTTTTTTAGAAAATTGAAATTTTAATTTTCTTAAATTCCCCTGATATCAGAGAGGCTCCAAAACCAATTTGGTGAATTTTTGAAAGATATTTTGAAAGTTATGAATTTTTAAAGTTTAAAATGACTAAATTGGCTTAATCAACCCAATTAATAGAGGCTAACTAAGTCCGATTGACCTCAAATTTTTATGGTGGGTTCTTCTGACCCTAAAGGTCAATGGAGAATTGATTTGAAGTCAATTTGGTGTATGGTTAGCTCTAATTAATTAGAGACCTATTTTGAGTGTTTAAGCCGATTAGGGTTGTCTAAAATGAACTAACTCAAAACCTATTTTTCCTAAGGGTTCTCTGGTCATAAGGAACATCACCAAATTTTCCTAGAATTTATTTCACAACATGCTATTTATTGGAATTAAAATACTCAAAACAGTGACATGAATTTGAAAAATCAATAACTCTTCATAGGGATGACCTCCGACTTTGGAAAATTCGGGGAATGTTCCCAAATTCGGAGGCTTCAAAAGCCCTATGGTCTCATGCCATGGTGAATCGTATACATGCATGGAGAATTAAATGTATGCAAAGAGTAAATAAATTATAAAAAATAAAATACTTAATGAAATTAAATGATTTCTTTTCCACATTATTCTCCTCTGTTCACTGAGCAAGAGGGTATTTTTATTTTATTTTTCTGATTTTCCTACACAAAGATATGAATTTTTAAATTTCTGGTATTTAAATAAATCAGAAAAATCCTATTTTTCTACTTAAGTGACGCGGCGCCGTGTCAACCTCGGCAGCTCCGAAGGGGGTACGTGTCGCGCCGCGATTGGGCGCCGCCATCCGAGTCGGCCGTCCCGGGACCCGCGGTTCACGTATCATTCCCTGGTCCGGCGCAATCTGAACCGTCCGCTCGATACACGCGCGATCCAACGGCTCCTGGTCATCGTCTACGACTGGTGCGATCCCGTGACCGTCCACACTCTAACCCTAAGAACTCACTCGATTCTCAATGGATTTTCGTGTTCTTATGCTCTATGGATTCGTCTTGAAGAGACGAACACATCCATACGGTAAACATGCATTTAAATTGACTCAAATTAAAATGAGAATCTCTGGAAGCTCGGGAAGAAGAGGGAGTCCATACCTTTGCTCAGAGAAGTGAAGCTTCGATCTGAGAGTTGTGTCACCTTCGATTGGGTCCAAGCAAGCTCCAGATGAAGTCTCCTGGTCTGGTGAATTGTCTAGGTTGGACTTCGACCACAGCCGATCACAAAGCTTGGAGGCTGGAGCAACTGGGTGGCCTGGAGATGGGGCTTTCAGTGGGAAACTTCTTCTCTTGGTCCAGTGAAGGTGTAGGACCAATCAATTTGGGGATCGGCTCACTGCGAAGAAGTGTCCCGGTTTTTAGGCTAAAGTTTGAGCTCAAAATCGAGCTCGACTTGGAGGGAATTGGGGCTGGAATTCGGTGGGGATCAAATGCTCTATGTGTAGAGAGTGATGCGGAATGATTTTGGCGAGTTTCCTTAAGGTTTGGTTCAGCACCTCTCATGGCCGAGAAGGGTGGTGTTTAAATAGGAGAGGGTGGAGGGCCTCCTGTGGAGAGTTAGGGCTTGGGATCAGCTGCTTAGGTCAAGGGCAGAACGGCCATGGTGGCCATCTGGGCATGGGGCGACTCGACAAGGTAGAATCCCAAAGTTGGCTCACATGTGAGCTCTCGGCCATGGTGTTTTCCGGCGACACGGTGGTCGGCCGGCCGAGCATTGGTCACCATCTTGTTCGAGTGGGTCGGTGCGGGGTTTGGTGCATTCAATCGAGGTTTGACATGTGTAAAGGAGTTTGATTTAAATGGAATGGGAGAAGGCTCATTTTGGCTTGGTTTGGGTCAACCCACCATTTTGGGCTTGGTGCACCCTTCCAAGCTCCGATTTTGAGCTGAGTGAATCATTTAGGTCAGCTTATAAGGAGTGGTGAATTCTCCATCCATTATGAGGTGGCTAAACATGTTTTAGTGTGCGACATGATTAAGGTAAAAAGGGTTAAAGGAGGTTTAAGAAAGAACCCCCTCTTCTTGCCATAAATGGATTAATGACAAGTCAAAGCCCTCATGGCTTCATGTGGCTTCGAGAATGGCTTGTTCATGGCTCCATTTGGCTTGGGAAAAGGTTGACTTGTTTCATGAAAAGGGTTTTAGAAATATTTGACATTTAGGGGGCAATTTGACATGTGGCTTGATTTGGAATGGTTTAATTGATGATTTTGAAACTTAGGGGTGATTTTGATCAAATGGATGATGAGGGGAAGTGTCATGTGGGCTTTAGGATGATTTGGGCTTTTGAATTTTGAAGGAAATGGGCTTTTAGGAAGGTTTAAGGGAAGTGGGCTTTTAAGTTTAAGAATGTGTTCATAGATGAGAATTTTTTGTAAAAGTTTGGGCCAAATAATTGTTGGTTTTGGTTTAGGGATGCTTCATGAGTGGTTTGAAACAAATTTGAGGTGATTTGGGTTTGAATTGGGTTGGATATGGGCCTTTTTGGTAAAGAGGCTAAGGTGGGCCAAAATGGGCTACCATGGGCCAAAGTTGGGCTAGAGTTGAAATTGATGTAAAATTAATGTTGGGAAATATTTATGGGAGTGTTTCAAAGAGGTTTTGGCTTTGGTTAGGTTTTGATTTTGGGATTTGGGCTCATTTGGGCTAGGTTTAGGTTTAGGTCAAAATTGGGCTTTTTGATTTTGGGTTGAATTTGAGTGGGGTTTGGGTCTAAATTTTGGGCAAATCATGTTAGTGTTTTGTTTATGGGGATGTTAAGGAAGATTTAGAAAAGATTTGGGGTTAATTGGAGTTGAATTGGGTGAGTTTGGGTTAGGTTTGGGTCATAGGTCCAAATTGGGCTTTAAGGCTAAAAGTGAAATTGGATCCCAATGCCAATCAAATTGGGCTTGGATTTGGTCTAGATTGGTGTTGGGGATGTTGAATTGAAGTTTAGAATTGAATTGGACCAGAATTTAGGTCAATTGGGTAGGTTAGGTTTGACATTGGGTTTACTTTGGGTTAAAATGGGTCAAATTGGGGATTTTGATAAAAGTGGGGTAAATTGACCAAATTGGCCCATGGTGTAGTTGAACAAAATGAAATTGGGAATATTTGGGATTTTCTGGAATTTTCTGGGAATTTTCTGAATTTTTGGATTTTTTGGCTAAGAGGGGTATTTTGGGTATTTGGAGGGTATTGGGAAGTATTTTGGAATTTTTGGTATTTTTGGTTATGGATGATCAATTTGAGTGATGTGGAAATGTTTGGGATTGGTTTTGAGGAATTTTGGGTGATTTGGAGATTTTTGGAAAATTTGGGTAATTTCAAGGGTATTTGGTAGGCTTGGCGGGTGTAGGGTCCCGGGGGTCAGAAATTGAAAATTTGGAAAATTGAAGATTGGGTGAATATAAGTGGAATAAAATCATTTTGGTTGAGCCATGAAGCCACATCAAGCCCATATGAGCCATGAAGGGACTCATTTGAGGCATTCACTATGTTGTTCCTAACCTCTTAGCCGAGGGCTTAGGGGTTAAGGACCATCCATGTGAATCACCCGCATGAGTCGGGAGGTCAAATTGGGTATGAGTGTGTTTTAGGAGGTGTATGGAAGTGTAGTGTATGAGTGTAGTGTGTGTGTAAGTCGGCCCCTTCATCGGACCGAGGCCACCTGGAGCGGCCCTAAGGCCAAAGAGTCCTATAGGAACTCATCCTTTAAACTTCCACACTTGATTTCAACCCTCTAGGTGATTAGGGGTCTACGATCAAGTTTGTGGAGTTTGCGGGGAGTTAAGAAGTGGTTTAAAATTCTAGATGGTGGATCCCAATTCTAGTCCTCTAAGATAGTCAAAGGAAAAGCCTAAGGCTAGATCCTAAGTACTAAAGAGAAGAAGAGAAGACCTCATCAAAAATGAGGTCAACAGAGCTACATGGTAGTTATTGAGGTAGGAGTTCTGAGGATATGTTGTGAAGCAATGGTTTTTATGAAAGGATTTTTCCATAACAATTATTATTATCTTTAGGGTTGTACAATGATTGGAACGGCTATTGTTACTAATAATTCTACGAATGTAACTATGTTATGGCATATGCGACTAGTTCATGCTGGAGAGGTTTCACTTCAGGCTTTGACAATGAAATATTTGATTAAAGGAGCACCCACCTATAAATTTGATTTCTGTGAACATTATGTGTTTGATAAGAAAACACATGTATCTTTTGGGACTACATTCCATAGTACAAAAAGGTATTTTAAAGTATGTTCTCCACAAATCTTTGGGGCCTGACGACGATAGCATCATTTAGTGGATGAAGATATTTTATCTCTTTTATTAATAATTACTCCAGGTATGTTTACGTGTACACCATGAAGTTCAAAGGTGAAGTGCTGAAGAATTTCATAATTTAGAGGAAGTGGATTACACTCAACTTGTAAAAAGATACAGTGTAACCTATCATATGATTAGGGTGAATATACTTCAGATGTGTTCTTACAAGAGTGCTAGAGAGCTGGGATGCAACATCACTTCACTGTTCAAGAGTCACCACAGCAAAATGGTGTGGCAGAGATGAACCAAACTTTGGTGAAGAAAGTTACCTAATTTTGGGTGGATAAAATATTTTAGGCCGAGGCCATATAATATGTCTGTCACTTGATGAACCGTTTGCCTACTATAGCAATTAGGAAGATGAACCCAAAGGAGATGTGCTCAAAGAATTTCTTTAAGTACTATGAGCACATGAGAGTTTTTGGGTGTCCAGCTTAATACCGCGTACAAAATGATAAACTAGAATCACGACATAAAAAGCAATCTTTATTGGCTTAGGACATGAAGTCAAGGGCTTCAAGCTATATGATCAGTCAGAAAAGAAGGCTTTCATTATCATTGATGTAACATTTGATGAGGCAAGCTTATTGAAAAATCGGGACTCAAATTAGGTGGATAGTTCTACTGTGACCAAAGATATGCAACAGAATTTAGAGTTTGATGCAACTCCATTTGTTCTACTGTGTTCGTCCACTCTAACTTGGATATCTGATTCTATTGCAGGTCAAGAGATAACTATTGATAGTTCTAAAGAGTATGTGGAAGAAGATGTTGAGGATGAGATTTCTGCTTAGGAATCTATTTATATGATAAGAACCATACGCTAGAATGTCCTAAAACCAACTTGGTTTAGGGATCACATTGTATTTGTACTTTCAGCCACAAAGGCAAAAAATTCCTTATCACTACAAAGAAGCAGTGGAAAGCCTAGATTTTGATTTTTGGAGTGCAAAAATTGTTGAAGAGATGGAGTCTCTTTAAAAAAAAGATACTTGAATTTTGGTGAAGCTTCCTCAAGGAAAGAAATCAATTGGGTGCAAATAAGTATATGCAAAGAAGGAAGGATCTCCTGGAGCTGATGTGCAATATAAGGCAGATTAGTGGAAAAAAGGCTTTGCACAATGAGAAGGGATTGATTATGACGAGGTATTCTCCTCAGTGGTCAAGAATCTCTCAATCCAAGTTTTCTTTGCACTTTGTAGCACAGTGCGATCTTATCTTCGAACAACTTGATGTGAAGACTGTATTCCTACATGGAGAATTGCAAGAGATCAAAATGTTGCAGCCGTTAGATATGGAGCATAAAAAGATCTGGTTTGCAAATTGAACAAGTCTTTGAATGGATTAAAGCAGTCATCACCATAGTGGTATAAAAATTGATTAGTTCAAGTGGGTATAAAAGTATACAAGGAGCAAGTATGATCATTGTGCATATTTCAAGAAGTTGGTCATGGATTAGTGCATTTACTTACTTCAATATGTTGATGATATATTGATTGCATTTGTCAGTCAGAATGAGGTTAATAAGACGAAGAATAACCTGTCTAAACATTTCAAAATGAAAGATTTGTGTGAAGCTCGCGGAGCTTTTAGCATGGAGATTCTTAGGGAAAAGACAGTTGGAAAGATTCTTCTTTTATAAGGAACTTAAGTTTATAAGGTGCTGAAAAATTTGAGCTTGATGCCTTGAGCAAGGTGATGAGTCTACCCATGACATCTCACTTTCAGTTGAGTACAGATCAATGTCCTACAGATGAATAGGAATGGAATGTTACGTGATCGATTCCTTAGGCTAGTGCAATGGGAAATCTGATGTATGTCATGATTTGTACTAGACTAGACATTGTACAAGTAGTTGTTGTTGTGAGCAGGTTCATGCATGATCCAGAAAAGAGTCATTGGCAGGCTCTGAAGAGTATTATAAGGTATCTAAAGGCTACAGTTGATGTAGGCTTGGTGTTTGAGAGGCAGTCATCCATTGCAGATTTGTTTGTAGGATACACTGACCTAGACTATGCAGGTGATATTGATATGTAGAGATCCATGTCTAGCTATTTATTCACATTGGATGGAGGTCCAGCCAATTGGAGGTCAATTCTTCAGTCTACTGTTGCTTTATCTACTACTAATGCTGAGTATATGATAGTCACAGAGGCGATGAAGGAAGCAATATGAATGCAAGTTCTATTGGATGACTTGAGAGTTGATCGGGAGTCTTTGGCGATGTTCTATGACTGTCAGAGTGCAATATTCTTGGCCACAAATCTATTTCATCATACTCATACTAGGCACATTTATGTAAAGTACCACTTTGTTAGGGACTTGATTGAAGAAAGCAAAGTCCTATTGAACATAATATATAAAAAGGAGAATTAAGCAGACATGCTCACAAAGTTACTACTAGCCCAGAAGTTCACCTATTGTAGGAATTTGGTGAACATTCAAGCTCAGGAATGATTGCATAGTCGATCATTTTGAAGAATTATATGAGACTTGATCCCTTCGAGGGGGTATCAAAAAATGTATGATGGCTATTTTCTGTGATTTAATTGAAAAAGGAATTCAAGTTTTTATGGACAATTTTTCAGTATTTGGTACTTCATCTGAATCGTGTTTAGGACATTTATCACGAGTTCTTAAATGCTGTGACGAAATAAATTTAGTCCTTAATTGGGAAAAATGTCAGTCTACGATAGCAGGAGGAATTATTTTAGGACATCACATTTTATAGAAAGGTAGGAGATAGATCCTACAAAAATTTAAGTGATCACTAATTTACCTCACCCAACAAATGTGAGGGAAATTAAGAGTTTTTAAGGACATTCTGGATTCTGCAGACGATATATTAATGACTTCTAAAAAATTGCTAAGCCACTATGTCATTTTCTCGAAAATATATGATTTTTAATTTTGATAAAGATTGCCAAAAAGCTTTTGAGCTCTTCAAAGAAAAATTAGTCACTACACAAGTTATTGCTTCACCTGATTGGAAAAAACCATTTCAATTAATGTGTGATGCAAGTGATTATGCTATTGGAGTTGTTTTGAGACATAAATATGATAAAATTTTCAAAGTAATTTACTTTGCTAGTAAAAATATTAATGAAGCTCAAATTAATTATACCATAACTGAGAAAGAGTTATTAGCAATAACATTTGTCTTTGATAAATTCAGATCATATTTAATATAAACAAAATGTGTAGTGCATACAGATCATTTAGCTTTTAAGTATTTAATGAAAAAGAAGTATGTAAAACCAAGACTGATAAAATAGATTCTTCTTTTGCAAGAATTTAACTTTGAAATACTAGATAGAAAGTGAGATGACAATCAAATTGTTGATCATCTATCCAGGCTTGAATCTGACAATTCACTTTGTTCTGAAGAAGAAATTAATGAAAATTCTCCAGATGAGAAATTGTTCAATATTAATAAATGGAGTGTTCCATGGTATGCACACATTGTGAACTTTATTGTTAAGAACATTTTACCTTATGGTTTGACACACTAACAAAAGAGGAAATTTTTATCTGAAGCTAAGACTTATTTTTGGGATGACCCATTTCTATATAAACAGAGGAAGTATTTAATTATTCGAAGATGTGTGCCTTTTGAAGAAAATTTTAAAATTATCCAAAAATATCATGATTCTGATTTTAGTGAACATTTTGGTGTTGATAAAACAACATACAAAATATTACAATCTTGATTTTATTGGCCTACTAACTTTAAAGATGTTAATGCATATTTTAAAAATTGTGATTGTTGTCAACGTGTAGGCAATATTTCTAGAAGAAATGAGATGCCCCTCAATTATATTTTAGAATTTGAAATATTTGACATTTGGTGATTAGATTTCATGGGACCATTTAAACCATCATTCCAATATATATATATTTTGTTAGCAGTATACTATGTCTAAATGGATATAAGCTGTTGCTTTACCTCAATATGATGCTCAAAGTGTTGCAAAGTTTTTAAAAATGAATATATTTTGCAAATTTAGAATGCTGAGAGTGATCATAACTGATGGGGGAAGTTATTTTAAAAACGCGATAATGGAGAAATTATTAAAGAAATATCATATCAATCATCAAATTTCTACTACTTATCATCCTTAGACAAGAGGTTTGGCTGAAGTTTCCAATTGAGAAATTAAAGAATTTTAGAAAAATCTATTAATCCAACAAAAATGGATTGGCCAGTAAAACTTGATTATGTTTTGTAGGCTTATATGACTGCACACAGAACTCCTAAAGTAATGTCACCATTCAAGTTAATATATCCAAAAAGTTGTCATTTACCATTGGAACTTGAGCATAAAGCTTATTGGGTTATTAAGGAATTTAATTATAATTTGAAGGGTGCTGTTAAAAAAGAGATTACTACAATTAAATGAGTTGGAAGTAATAAGGAATGAATTTTATGAGAATGCTAAGATTTATAAAGATAAGATGAAAAGGTGGCATGATCGGAAGATTCTTACTAAAAATTTTGAGCCAGGGCAACAAGTTTGGCTTTATAATGCAAAATTGAGGTTATTTTCAGGTAAACTTAAGTCCAGGTGGATGTGCTCATTTATTGTGATAAAACTTTATCCATATGGAGCTGTGGATATCAAAGATCCTAAAATCCTGAAAATTTTCAAAGTAAATGGTCATAGACTGAAGCTCTATTTCTTAGAGGATCAAATTAAATTGAATGATGTTTTTGATGTTGGGTCACCCAGAATAAGCACCGGATACGTCTGTCTGATGACGTAAAAGCAAGCGCTTTGTGGGAGGCAATCTATACTTATCAATGTGTTTTTGTTTTGAATGTATGTTGTTGTGTTCGTTTTAGAAAATTGTGGTAGTATTTTGATTACATTATAATTGATGTCTTAGACATATTAGAATGAGTGTTTGGACGTTAAGCTGACCTGTGCTAAAATGAGCACCAGCGCTTAAGCGCCCAAATTTGGCACTTAAGTGTAGGAGTTAAAAAAACTTGTCTAAATGATGTTCTAGAAGAATTATATGTGGTAAAGTGGTCTTGAACGTTATTTAGTGGTTTTTAGACGTTGGAAGTGGATATAGGTTCTTCTAAACTCTATAAATAGCATGAAAATGAAAAGAATTTTTGCCCCTCTCCAAAGTTTCATTCTAAAGTCTAAGTGAAGAGAGATTTGAGTTGTAAGAGGTGTAAAGTTAGCAAAATTGTCTTCTTGGGAGAATGATTTGAAGAAGAAGGATGAGGCAATCAAGAAAAAGTTTGTAATTCAAAGTGCGCATAAGTTATATAACAGATTCTTAGTTGTCAGTATTGAAGGAATAACGAAGAAGATTGCAAAAATTGAGGCTGATGTGGCTTCAATTGAGAAAAAGGTAAATAAAAATAACGCACATTTAGCGTATATTGAATGACAACTCAAGATGCAATTCAGTCATACAAGTTATATTGAAGAAGCGGAGAAAACGATGTATCTGAAAACCATGTGGATTGAAGAGGATTCTGTAACAGTTCTTCATCATTGTTCGTTCTATCAAATCTATATGTCAAATGGTTCAGAAAGAACAAATGAAGGCCAGAGATATGTTCCACGTAATGGAGAATTGAATTAAGTTCGAAAGTTTAGTTTGTTTTCTTGTTGTTTGTGTTTATTTGTTTTAAGTTTTTAATGTAAGTTTGTCTTGTATTGTGAAGAATTTAGATGTTATCTCATCCAAAACATTTTGGATTGAAGATTAGTTATGTGAAGTGTATTTGAACTTGTTAAATATGTGAAAGAAAGTGTTTTGTTTATATGAAAATTTTGTGTTATTGAGATCGAATCTTAAGTTTTGGAATATTGAAAATTTTTTAGAAAGAAAAGAGCAGAAGGGGAGGAAAATTGTTACTAAGATTTTTTAGGGTAGTTAACTTAGGAAGATGTTCATTTGGATCAAAATTTGGAAACATAAAAAATTGTGCACTGGCGCCTAAGCGCCAAACCAGTCTTGCTTAAGCACCGGTTCATGAAAACCTGTTCGTGATAGTTGTAAGTGTCGAAAACTACCATTTTTCTCTATTTATTCTTCTTCCTCCTCAAGCTCTCGCGATTTTGGACTTAGGGCTTCCCCAAAAGTGAAGTAAACTTGGTGAAATTGAGCCAAATTTGTTGGATTTCTTCTTCTTAAGGTTTGAGCTTCTCTTTTATGTAAAAATTTTTTATTTTCACCATAGATTTGGAGTGCATTATGGAAAATCTGAAATTTACTATTTATGGTGAAAACTTGATGAAAATTGATGGATATTACATGGAGAAGTGAGATTAAGCTTTTAGAAGTTATATCTAGTGGGTTAGGGTTGATTTTGGAATTTATTGTGCATTTTTTTGTAATTTTTAGAAATGGAACCAAGGATGAAGAAGAGCAAGGGGAAAGCTACTTTCAATTAGAGCAAGTTTGTTAGTTCAAAAGCTTAGGATATATACTCAGATGCAATGCAATCGAAGAAGTTAATTTCTAAGCATTGTTGTAAGAATCCGGGCGGAGAAGTAGAAGACTTAATTGTTTGTCGACGTGGGATTGGTTCTGCTATTTTTCTGTTGTTGTGGTGATTTTCGTAGTTCGAGAGTTTTATGCCAATCTCCCTGAATCATAGGATGATCTGGTGATGGTTAGAGGAAAGTCATTAATGTTTTCACCAGCGGTAAAAAATTCGTTTTACCAACTATCTTCGGATACTACTTATTTTTATTCTAATTACAATCCTACTGAGGAGGAGTTAGATCATTTCTTCGTTAACAGCTGGAAGAGGATTATGAAAAATTATCAGTGGTAGAAGAGTGATTTTTCCTACATTGAAGATGGATGCCACAATGAAAGTATGGCATTATTTTATTTCTCCTCGTATACTCCCTACAAACTATCTTAGCGAAGTGACCGGAGAGAGAGTTACACTGTACTACTGCATTGAGCAGTATAAGCCGATTAATATTGGATCTTTAATTTATTAGGCTATCACCAATTTTGCCAGAGCTACCACTACTGCAGGTTTGGGATTCACATCCTTAATCTTTTCTTTATGTGATCAAGCTGGTGTTAGATTTGATAGTTGGAAGGAGATTCTACAACCATAAAGCCCATTACTAGTGTGAATGTAAAGTCTTATTCTGAGCATTCAATTTTTGGCTGGAGAGGAAGATTTTCTAGAATTTCTGGTGCTTCTACATGCGTTCTTCTACATCTCATGCATCTACATTTCGTGACAGATCTACTAGTCTAGATTCACAGACTCAATTATTGTAAAGGATGATGGAACACTGACTATGCTACGGATAAGGTAACAAATTTAGGAAAATATGTAGATCATATTGATACTTACTTGAGAAGGCATAACAATTATGAAGAGAAGTACAACACATCTTTGGAGAAATTCATTAGAGTGCAGTGTTTCCTTCATATCCACAGTTGCCTCATTAAGTTTCTACTAGTTTCTGGGATGATGATGATGAAGAGGATGACGATGGTGACAAAGATGAGTAGTGATTGGATTATGTAGTGTTTTGTTTGAAGTTTTATTTTTATTGTTGTTTGGACTATTGTGATGTTATTTGTTGTTGTGGTGGACATTGTTGTTGTGGTTTATTGTTATGTATTGTTTTTGTGGTAGTAATTATGTGAACTCTATTATTTTAAATGTACTTTGTTGGTTTGTGTTGAACTTATTACTACTACTTTAGGAAGTTTAAAATAGAGCTAACTTTCATTTAAAATTTTATGTTTAAGTTTCAATTTACTACCATGTATTTTCTTTCTGTTATGGTTGTGATATTATGTTAATTTGTGTTATATGTTTTTAAGTTAGCCTCCACTGCATAGAAGTCTTTTGAATCTCATATATGTTAAAATCAAAATGAAATTTGATCATTGTTACTCTTATTTTTAATTTTTTGTACATGTATACTTAGGATATGAAAATCCCTATTAGGATAACGTTTTAATTTTTTATTCCTGTTTTTATATATGATATGCTAAAATATTTAATTTTATTAAAAATTTAAGTTTTGGATGGGATGAAAAATAAATTTTCAAAACTTGAAATTTATTTGTTCTCAAGTATACTACAAATAAATTTGATTTTTGATTTAAAAAATGATTGTGTATGAAGTTATATTAGGGTAATAAAATTTTGAATATAGAAATGAGTAAGAGAATATGGTTAAAACTTTATAGTGACGAAGAAAAATTTCAAGTTAAAAAATTTTCTGAGTGGAGATGTTAAATATGTTGTAAGTATCTTTAGTAAGAGACATTGTAATTTTGAAAAATATAGAGGAATTAGATTTTTATTTTCAATACTTAAATTTCTTTAATTAAAATTAATTTTCAAAACTATTTTTATATTTTTAAGTAAATGATATATATCGGACCTTTGCTTTAGGAAAAGAAGAGTGTAATTCAAAATCATTAAAGGTCTAGCTAGATATAGTAATTCTTATCAGAAAAAAAAAGAAAAAGAAAAAAAAGTAAAGTATGTAAAAAAAAATGGGAGGAGAAGCTTGAGGATTAGTGCATAATCAAAAATTGGTTCCACATCTTATCTTTTTAATGCATAAGATTTGAGAAATTCCCAAGCTTAAGGATATAATATAATGAATATAAGTACTTTTAATGAAAATTTTTAAGTAAACAAGATAGAATGCCAAAACTCTATAATTGAAAAATCTATAAATATTTCTGAATTAGATAGAAGCTCATATTTTCATACTTTTTAACTTTAGAAATTTTCTAAGCTTTAAATTAGTCTCATTCACTAAAGTTTTTTCTAAATTGAAATTCTACATTTCTAGAACAAAATTTTAGAATCTCTTAAAGAAACTCATTCACATAATTTTATTATATTGGTTTTGAAAGATTGTAGTGTCATTTAAGGACAAGTAACATTTTAAGTTTGGGGGAATTTGATATACCTAGAATATATAATATTTTTGTACACATTTTTATACCTATTATTGATGATATTGCACTTTAATGGAAGATATTTATGTGTTTTTCTTTTAGATACTATTAAATGGACAAAATATGTCAAAATGAGTGAAAAAAGATCAAATTTGGAGCAAGAAATGAAGAAGGTGTTAAATTTAACTGGGCCTAAGCGCATAAGAGCCATCTGACAGAGAAGGTGGTGCCTAAGTGCCAGAGGCCCAGTGCTTAAGCGCAGCGTAGTTACTTTGCAATTTCAAGGAATTTTTGGTGAATTTTGAAGGGGTGTTTAAGGCAACATTTGGTAAAAACGTGGGTAACTGATCAAGGGTGCCAAATACATTCAAATTTTACTTGAAATAATGCATCTTTTGGGAAGATTCATTGAATATGGACAAATTTTGAAGAGGCACCAAGGCACCTATTAAGAAAAAAAAAGAATGAACTTGAAAACAATTTAGAGAGGTTGTTAGAGAGTTGAATTAGTGTGTTTAGAGCGAGTAGATGTTGGATTATTACATAGGTTTTCTTCACATTTATCTCATTCCTAGTGAAAGGGAAGGTGGGTAAAAATTTCTAAGTAAAAATCCATTATTTTAGAGAGATTTAAACCCTCTAGGGTTGGGCGACCAGTCCTAGGGAGACTTGTAAGAGAAATGAAGAGATTCAAAGGAACTTCAAGAGTTTGGTGGAGAAAAACTTGAGATAATTTTTTATCTTTGTACTTCATTTAGTTTTAATTGAGACTTCTTGTGTTTTCTACAAGATTTCTACTTTTAAAGTTACTTGTTGTTGTGTTTTATCCATGGATTTTGAGTAGTTTCTTTATCTTTTTCCTTAAAATAAAAAGTAATTAAGTGTTGGAAGGAAGTTGTGGAAATATTGATCTTTAAATGTTGGAATAATTTGTGTTGATTTAATCATTACACTTCATTTACTTCTTGATTTGGCCAATTAAGATGTTAACATTTGTTGTGAGAACATGTAAGATCCTTGTAGGTATTGTCTCAATCAACAATTGGTAGAAATCACATGAGATTGTTTGGATGAGAAAATAATTCATATAATTTTGTGCAAATAAATAGGGAAATATGCCTTGATGGGTGTAGAATTAGAGGATTTTAAGCTGACAGACTAAAGCCTCCAATTTGGTTTATTGTTTTAGGTTTTGATGTGAGATGTTAGCCCCCAAGTGGAGGGAAAGGAGGGAACTCTATAGTGAGAGCTAGTATCTTCCCTACCTAACCCGTCTTCAAAACTATTCAAACTTTAAACTACCCAATGTTCTTTATGCATCTCTAGTAAGGGTAAGAATAATATTGCTCCTATTTGACACAACACAAATTGCGTACTTCCAAAACATAACTGCTATACTTATTACTTATTCATGATAAGAAAAAATAAATTTTCATTTATATTTCTTTAATCTTACAAAAATCTCGTTATAGTTAGTTAATTATTTACTTTATTTCATAATATAAGAAAATACCAAAACAAATCATATTTTTAAGTTTTTTATTATCTTAAACTGTTTAAGTAAGTATCTTTTTCTAAATAGATTTTGTGATCTAAATCTTTTTTATTTTGAAAATATTCAAATAATTTTCCCATGGGATCGATATTTTGGGGCTTAATCAAAAAATCATGTATTACTTGATAATGATACATATACTTGTGTAGAATCCCTAAATTTAAATATAACAGTTGAATTCTTATTTACAGTGGAATCAAGTTATTAGTGACATTGTAAAGAAGGAAACTTTATTAAAAAATATAGAAAATTATATCATAAATATAATTATAAATCATATTACCACAAGTATAAAAATCTGTAAGCTGGATCAGGGGAAACCCAAGAATACTTTGGATAAAAGTTGTTTCGCTTTATTATCATAGAACTGGGGAAATCAGACATCAAAGAAAGGTTGTTCTATGTTAGAATACCCTGATGCTTCAAAGTTCTCACTGAGCCATCAAGAGGAGAGTGATTCTCTCACATGCCGGTGGGTAGCAGCTCATCGACACGTGGAGCCAACATAATAACCATGATCATCTTAACGGGGATATCCCAATACATCAAAGCACGTTCGAGATGTAAAGGCAGAGGAAAAATCATCATTTCCCAAATGAGCGGTAGCTCATTGGCATTCGACCGCCAAGATGATACCAATGAAGTCAAGGAGAGACAGGGCTCAAAGGAGTTCAAATACATGAAAGTAGACTAATCCTAATTGGTATAGGTAGCTAGGTCAGGGTACCACAGACCAGTCATCCCAAGCTACTAGAACCTTAAGTCTACCCAGTCGTAAATGGGCCCTTAAACTCATTCCTTATCTGAGATTTTTCTCATGATTTGTATAGCTTTAACAACCTTTTCAATTTCTGGTTTTGCTTCTATCGTATTTCTCTGAAACTAACACTCGACTCTGTGTTTTTTTTCCCTTGCGCATTCTTCTATTTTTTTCATTCACCATCTTCAAAGTATATATTCCACTTGGACTGGAATTGCTAAGAGAAACAATATGAGACTCTCAATTATCTGATAAGGAACTGATCAAATATAATGCAAGGATCTCATCTTCTAACTTTATATCCCATGCTGCTAATTAATTCAATATGCTTAGAAAAATATTCAAGTGATCAAAAACTGCAGCCCATTAGCGTACCTAAGATACATCAATTTTTTAAAAAGAAATGTCTTATTATGTGCATTTTGCTTTCCGTACAACTTCCTTAGAGTTTCCCAAACCAACATGCTGCTAAACACTATTGTTAACCTTTTGTCGAATCTTGCCACTAGCTTTTCTATTCAAGCATAGTCCAATCCTTATCAGAAACCTATGTTGGTTTGCCCTTATCACCCAAAAGAGCATCTTCTAGGTTCAAAAACCAAAACAAATCCTTCATACGTGACTTCCAAATCGAGTAATTGGTTTTCATAAGCTTACTCATTGTACTGTTGTTATATGTGGATCCCTCCATTTGGACAGCACAAAATAATCCCTAGTGGAACATGTCTCTCATACCACTTGTTGAAAAAAGTAAATTAAAAAGTCACTGCATCACACACATAAAACAAAAAACATGATTAAAAAAAAATAGTGAGAAATATCCCTCAAATAGAGTAAAATTCACGAGACCCGTAGGCCGCTTAAAAACCTTCAATAAACAACTTAATGGATATACAAAGTTCTTTCTCTAGAATACTATTAGAGGAAATCAATACTCAACCATAACCAAAATGTGGTATATATCAATCTCATCAAATATGAAAGGTTTGATAATCTCACCAAATTCAATAATACACCATGGAAACTTTAACCTATTATTTTTTACAAATAAATCTTGGTGTCCATTCTCTACAATCTTCTTTTATTAGTGGGTATGTTAAATCTCTGCACAAATTTTGTACGTAAATCTGTCATTTTACCGTAGTAAATATTTTTAGGACACACTAAATTGATACAATGTTCTCAATTGTTTATTATAATTGAAGCGGGAGCTGGCTGGAATGATCTCCATCGTGTTTTCAATGTATAAAAGCCACATGTTTGATATGGGAGGAAGTAAATAAAAATTTAAAAATAAAAAAAAGTTGCAGGTCGGTGGCTCTCCTCTACATGAACGTTATCCTCTCTCTCTCTCTCTCTGTATAGTAAAATGATTGTCTTTTTAACATTTAAATAATTCATCAGTTTGTCGTCGTCGTCAGCAAATTTATATTTAGAAAATTACATACATACAACTCAATTCTTCTTCTCAAGGTTAGAGCTTCTCTTTTATGTAAAATTTTTTTATTTTCATCATAGATTTGGAGTGCATTATGAAAAATCTGAAATTTACTATTTATGGTGAAAACTTGATGAAAATTGATGGACATTACATGGAGAAGTGAGTTTAAGCTTTTAGAAGTTAGATCTAGTGAGTTATGATTGATTTTGTAAATTATTGTGCATTTTTTTTGTAATTTTTAGAAAAGGAACCAAGGATGAAGAAGAGCAAGGGGAAAGCTACTTTCAATTCGAGCAAGTTTGTTAGTTCAAAAGCTTAGGATAGATACTCAGATGCAATGCAATCGAAGAAGTTAATTTTTAAGCATTGTTTTAAGAATCCGGGCGGAGAAGTAGAAGACTTAATTGTTTGTCGACGTAGGATCGGTTCTGGTTTTTTTCTATTGTTGTGGTGATTTTCGTAGTTCGGGAGTTTTATGCCAATCTCCCTGAATTAGAGGATGATCTGGTGATGGTTAGAGGAAAGTCATTAGCGTTATCACCAGAGGTAAAAAATTCATTTTACCAACTATGTTCGGATACTACTTGTTTTTATTCTAATTACAATCCTACCGAGGAGGAGTTAGATCATTTTTTTGTTAACTGCTGGAAGAAGATTATGAAAAATTATCAGTGGTAAAAGAGTGAATTTTTCTACATTGAAGATGGATGCTACAACAAAATTATGGCATTATTTTATTTCTGCTCTTATACTCCCTACAAACTATCTTAGCGAAGTGACCGGAGAGAGGGCTACATTGTACTACTGCATTGAGCAGTATAAGCCGATTAATATTGGATCTTTAATTTATTAGGCTATCACCAGTTCTGCCACAACTACCACTACTGTAGGTTTGGGATTCGCATCCTTAATCTTTTCTTTATGTGATCAAGCTGGTGTTAGATTTGATAGTTGGGAGGAGATTCTATAACCATAAAGCCCATTACTAGTGTGAATGTAAATTCTTATTCTGAGGATTCAATTTTTGGCTGGAGAGGAAGATTTTCTAGAATTTCCGGTGCTTCTACATCGCGTTCTTCTACATCTCGTGCATCTACATCCAGTGACAGATCTACTAGTCCAGATTCACAGACTCAATTATTGTAAAGGATGATGGAAAACACTGACTATGCTACGGATAAGGTAACAAATTTAGGAAACTATGTAGATCATATTGATACTTACTTGAGAAGGTATAGCAATTATGAAGAGAAGTACAACACATCTTTGGAGAAATTCATTAGAGTGTAGTATTTCCTTCATATCCACAGTTACCTCATTATGATTCTACTAGTTTATGGGATGATGATGATGATGTAGAGGATGACAATGGTGACAAAGATGAGTAGTGATTGGATTATGTAGTGTTTAGTTTGAAGTTTTATTTGTATTTTTGTTTGGACTATTGTGATGTTATTTGTTGTTGTGGTAGACATTGTTGTTGTGGTTTATTGTTATTTGTTGTTTTTGTGGTAGTAATTATGTGAACTCTTTTATTTTAAATGTACTTTGTTGGTTTGTGTTGAACATATTCCTACTACTTTAAGAAGTTTAAAATAGAGCTAACTTTCATTTAAAATTTTATGTTTAAGGTTCAATTTACTACCATGTATTTTCTTTCTGTTGTGGTTGTGATATTATGTTAATTTGTGTTATATGTTTTTATGTTAGCCTCCACTGCATAAAAGTCTTTTGAATCTCATATAGGTTAAAATCAAAATGAAATTTGATCATTGTTACTCATGTTTTTAATTTTTTGTACATTTATACTTAGGATATGAAAATCCCTATTAGGATAACGTTTAATTTTTTATTCCTGTTTTTATATATGATATGCTAAAATGTTTAATTTTATTAAAACTTTAAGTTTTGGAGGGGATAAAAAATAAATTTTCAAAACTTGAAATTTATTTGTTCTCAAATATACTACAAATAAATTTGATTTTTGATTTGAAAAATGATTGTGTATGAAGTTATATTAGGGTAATAAAATTTTGAATATAGAAATGAGTAAGAGAATATGGTTAAAACTTTATAGTGATGAAGAAAAATTTCAAGTTAAAAAATTTTTTGAGTGAAGAGATGTTAAACATGTTGTAAGTATCTTTAGTAAGAGACATTGTAATTTTGACAAATATAGAGAAATTAGGCTTTTATTTTCAATGCTTAAATTTCTTTTATTAAAAGTAAATTTCAAAACTATTTTTATATTTTTAGGTAAAGGATATATATCAGACCTTTGCTTTAGGAAAGGAAGAGTGTAATTCAAAATCATTAAAGGTCTATCTAGATATAGTAATTCTTGTCAGAAAAAAAAGAAAAAGAAAAAAAGTAAAGTATGTAAGAAAAATGGGAGGAGAAGCTTGAGGATTAGTGCATAATCAAAAATTGGTTCCACATCTTATCTTTTTATTGCATAAGATTTGAGAAACTCACAAGCTTGAGGATATAATATAGTGAATATAAGTATTTTTAATGAAAATTTTTAAGTAAACAAGATAGAATACCTAAACTCTATATTTGGAAAATCTATAAATATTTTTGAATTAGATAGGAGCTCATATTTTCATACTTTTTAACTTTAGAAATTTTCTAAGCTTTAAATTAGTCTCATTCACTAAAAGTTTTTCTAAATTGAAATACTAAATTTCTAGAACAAAATTTTAGAATATCCTAAAGAAACTCATTCACATAATTTTCTTATATTGGTTTTGAAAGATTATAGTGTCACTTGAGGACAAGTAACATTTTACTTTTTGGGGGAATTTGATATACCTAGAATATATAATATTTTGTACATATTTGTATACCTATTATTGATGATATTGCACTTTAATGGAAGATATTTGTGTGTTTTTCTTTTAGGTGCTATTAAATGGAAAAAAATATGTCAAAATGAGTGAAAAAGGATCAAATTTGGAGCAAAAAATGAAGAATGTGTAAATTGAACTGGGCCTAAGCGCATAAGAGCCAGCTGATCGTGAAGGTGGCGCCTAAGTGACAGAGGCTCAGTGCTTAAGTGCAGCGTAGTTACTTTGCAATTTCAAGGATTTTTTGGTGAATTTTGAAGGGTGTTTGAGGCAACCTTTGGTACAAACGTGGGTAACTGATCAAGGGTGCGAAAAGAATGCATCTTTTGGGAAGATTCATTGAATATGGACTCATTTTGAAGAGGCACCAAGGCACCTATTGAGAAAAAAAGAATGGACTTGAAAACAACTTAGAGAGGTTGTTTGAGAGTTGAATTAGTGTGTTTAGAGTTAGTAGATGTTGGATTATTACATAGGTTTTCTTCACATTTATTTCATTTCTAGTGAAAATGAAGGTGGGTAAAGATTTCTAAGTAAAAATCCATTGTTTTAGAGAGATTTAAACCCTCTAGGGTTGGGCAACCAGTCCTAGGGAGACTTGTAAGTGAAATGAAGAGATTCAAAGGAACTTCAAGAGTTTGGTGGAGAGGAACTTGAGATAAGTTTTTATCTTTGTACTTCATTTGATTTTAATTGAGACTTCTTGTGTTTTCTACATGGTTTCTACTTTTAAAGTTACTTATTGTTATGTTTTATCCATGGATTCTGAATAGTTTTCTTTATCTTCTTCCTTAAAATAAAAATTAATTAAGTGTTGGAAGAAAGTTGTGGAAATATTGATCTTTAATTGTTGGAATATGTTTTGTTGATTTAATCATTGCACTTCATTTACTTCTTGATTTGTCCAATTAAGATGTTAACATTTGTTGTTAGAACAAGTAAGATCCTTGTAGGTATTGTCTCAATCAACAATTGGTAGAAATCACAAAAGATTATTTGGATGAGAAAATAATTCATATAATTTTGTGCAAATAAATAGGGAAATATACTTTGATGGGTGTAGAATTAGAGGATTTTAAGCTGACAGACTAAAGCCCCCAATTTGGTTTATTATTTTAGGTTTTTATGTGAGATGTTAGCCCCTAGGTGGAGGGAAAGAAGGGAACTCTAGAGTGAGAGCTAGTATCTTCCCTACCTAACCCTTCTTCAAAACCATTCAAACTTTAAACTAGCCAATGTTGTTTATGCATCTCTAGTAAGGGTAAAAAATATTATTGTTCATATTGACACAACACAATTTGCATACTTCCACAACAGAACTCCTATACATATTACTTATTCATGATAAGGAAAAATATATTTTCATTTATATTTCTTTAATCTTACAAAAATCTCGTTATAGTTAGTTAATTATTTACTTTATTTCAGAATATAAGAAAATACCAAAACAAATCGCGTTTTCAAGTTTTTTATTATCTTAAACTGTTTAAGTAAGTATCTTTTTCTAAATAGATTTAGTGATCTAAATCCTTTTTTTTTAAAAAAATATTCAAATAATTTTTCTGTGGGATCGATATTTCGGGCTTAATTAGAAAGTCATGTATTACTTAATAACAATATGTATACTTGCGTAGAATCCCTAAATTTAAATATAACTGTTGAATTCTTATTTACAATGAAATCAAGTTTTTGGTCTCATTGTAAAGAAGGAAATTTTATTAAAAAACTATAGAATATTATGTCATAAATATAATTGTTTATCATATTACCACAAGTATAAATATCTATAAGCTCGATCAGGGGAAACCCAAGAATACTTTGGATAAAAGGTGTTTCACTTTATTATCATAAATCTGGGGAAATTGGACAGCAAAGAAATGTTATTTCGTGTTGGAATGCCCTGATGCTTCAAAGCTCTCGCTGAGCCATCAAGGGGAGAGTGATTCTCTCACATCCCGGTGGGTAGCACCTCATCGACACATGGAGCCTTCAGAATAACCATGATCATCTTAACAGGGATAACCCAATACATCAAAGCACGTTCGGGACGTAAGGGTAGAGGAAAAATTGTCATTTCCAAAACGAGCGGTAGCTCATTGGCATTGGGACGCGAAGATGATACCAACGAAGTCAAGAAGAGATAGGGCTCAAAGGGGTTCAAAGACATGAAAGTAGACTAATCCTACTTGGTAAAGGTAGCTAGGTCAAGGTACCACAGACCTTTCATCCCATGCTACTAGAACCTTAAGTCTACTTGGTCGTAAGCGGGCCCTTAAACTCATTCCTTATCTGAGATTTTTCTCATGATCTGTATAGCTTTCACAACCTTTTTGATTTTTGCATTTGCTTCTGTCTTATTTCTCTGAAACTAACACTCGACTCTGTGTTTTTTTCTCTTGCGCATTCTTCTATTTTTTTTCATTCACCATCTTCAAAGTAATTATTCCACTTGGAGTGGAATTGCTAAGAGAAACAATATGAGACTCCCAATTATCTAATAAGGAACTGATCAAATATAATGCAAGGATCCAATCTTCTAACTTTATATCCCATGCTGCTAATTAATTCAATATGCTTAGAAAAATATTCAAGTGATCAAAAACTCCAATCCCATTAGCATACCTAAGATACATCAATTTTCTAAAAAGAAATTTCTTATTATGTGCATTTTTCTCTCCGTACAACTTTCTTAAAGTTTCCCAAACCACCATGTTGATAAACACTGTTGTTAACCCTTTGTCGAATCTTGCCTCCGGCTTCTCTATTCAAGCATAGTCCAATCCTTATAAAAAATCTATGTTGGTTTGCCCTTATCACCCAAAAGTGCATCTTTTAGGTTAAAAAAACCAAAACAAATCCTTCATATGTGACTTCCAAATCGAGTAATTACTTTTCATAAGCTTAATCATTGTACTGTTGTTATATGTGGATCCCTCCATTTGGACAACACAAAATAATCCCTAGTAGAACCTGTCTATCATACCACTTGTTTAAAAAAGTAAATTAAAAAGTCACTGCATCACACACATAAAACAATGAACATGATTAATCAACAAAAAATTTTAGCTAGAAATATCTCTCAAATAGAGTAAAATTCACGAGACCCGTAAGCCGCTTAAAAACCTTCAATAATCAACTTAATGGATATACAAAGTTCTTCTCTAGAACACTATTAGAGAAAATCAGTAATCAACTGTAACCAAAATGTGGTATATATCAATGCCATCAAATATGAAAAGTTTGATAATCTCACCAAATTCAATAATACACCATGCAAACTTCAACCTATTACTTTTTACAAATAAAACTTGGTGCCCCTCTACAATCTTCTTTTATTAGTGGGTATATTAAATCTCTGCGCAAATTTTGTACGTAAAGATGTCATTTTACCGTAGTAAATATTTTTAGGACACACTAAATTGATACAATGTTCTCAATCGTTTATTATAATTGAAGCGGAAGCCGGCTGGAATGATCTCCATCATGTTTTCAATGTATAAAAGCCACATGTTTGATATTGGAGGAAGCAAATAAAAATTTAAAAATAAAAAAAAGTTGCAGGTCGGTGACTCTCCTCTGCCTGAACGTTATCCTCTCTCTCTCTCTCTATAGTAAAATAATTGTCTTTTAACATTTAAATAATTCATCAGTTCGTCGTCAGCTAATTTTTATTTAGAAATTTACATACATACAACACAATTCTTCTTCTTAAGGTTAGAGCTTCTTTTTTATGTAAAAATTTTTTATTTTCACCATAGATTTAGAGTGCATTATGAAAAATCTGAAATTTACTATTTATGGTGAAAGCTTGATGAAAATTGATGGATATTACATGGAGAAGTGAGTTTAAGCTTTTAGAAGTTAGATCTAGTGAGTTATGATTAATTTAGAATTTATTGTGCATTTTTTGTAATTTTTAGAAATGGAACCAAGGACGAAGAAGAGCAAGGGGGAAAGCTACTTTCAATTCGAGCAAGTTTGTTAGTTCAAAAGCTTAGGATAGATACTCAGATGTAATGCAATCGAAGAAGTTAATTTCTAAGCATTGTTTTAAGAATCCGGGCGGAGAAGTAGAAGACTTAATTGTTTGTCGACGTAGCATCGGTTCTGCTTTTTTTTTATTGTTGTGGTGATTTTCGTAGTTCGGGAGTTTTATGCCAATCTCCCTAAACACGCAATTCTTTATTATCTCAAATATATCATTCATCCAAAACCATTAAATTAGAAACATGATTTTGTGACATGTAAAAAATAAAAACTACATATATATATATATATATATATATATATATATATATATCCAATGAAAATCATCAATATTGTTGGCCATAAAATCAAAATCAAGAATTTTAGTTTTTGATTTCAAATTATATGAAAGTTTGTACGGTCAAAAGCCAATTTGTATTTTCTGCGAATCTGACTTAATTTCCCGTGCAATGCTTGAAAGAACAGACAAAGAAACATCAAAATTTCAATTTCATCGTCATCATATTTGAACGTTCACAGTGATATTTGTTTAAGCTAACGATAAAGTTGTGGTTGCCGAACAGTAGGACTACGTAACTTGGATCCATCGTGTTGCGGTTTGCCCCCAGGTGGCGGTGGTTTTATTGGCCCCATTGATTTCTGCACCAATTAAATTTTATATAGGAACGCAAAAAAAAAATCAACAAGAAAGACGGAGAGGGAGAGAGAACAAACCACCTGTGCCTTTAGTGTTGGCCCTGCCGATCTCTGCAGCAATTAAATTTTATCTAAGAACTCAAAATCAACAGTAAGAAAGGGAAAGAGAGGGAGAGAGACAGATCTAGAGAGGAAGGGAAAATGAGAGAGAGAGAGAGAAACAAACCCCAGATTGCTTTGATATTGGCCTTGTTGATCTCTGCAGCAATTAAATTTTGTACGAGAACTCAAAATCAACTGTAAGAAAAGCGGGAGGGGAGGGAGGGAGAAAGAGAGAGAACAAACCTTTAGTATCTGAGCCTGCAGCAAACCAAAGCAGCGGAGGAAGGGTGCGAAGAGGGACTGAAACCAAGAATAGTGAGAAATAGTGTGATTGCGAGAACTTTCGTCCATCTCTCTCTCTCTCACTCACTCTCTCCTCTGTTTCTCTCCTACGACTGTTCTTGATCTTGTAGAGCTCTTGCTGGCTTTAATATCTTACGTGACAGCGCCACCAATGTTTACCAGGGGCGGCCGGGTAATAACTAAAATTAACATAATATTGAAATCCTACTAACTTGGGCTGATTGGCTGGATGTAAATGTATTTTAGAAATATTTTAAAAGTATGCTGTCACTGAAATGTATACATTTTAAAAGTATGGAAATTATTTAGCCAAATATAAGTAAATTATTGATGCACCATCAAGAAATTTGTATTATTTAGAACTGAGACACCATCAAAAAATTTGTATTATTAAGCACTCAGTCATATCAAGCCCTAATGAAGCCTCTAAATCACTTTTAAAAGCATTTCTGGCATAATTGAAAAGTTAAACAGATTCTAAAACTAGCAAGCTTATAATCAAGTCGAGCGTCTCGACGATATGAATCCAACGAGCTCAAGTTCGCTTAATTCTGACATCGTAAAACACTCAAATGTACATCAAACGCTGTTAGTTGTGGTCGCTGCTACCA
Source organism: Papilionanthe hookeriana x Papilionanthe teres (assembly GCA_022702705.1). Taxonomy (NCBI): domain Eukaryota; kingdom Viridiplantae; phylum Streptophyta; class Magnoliopsida; order Asparagales; family Orchidaceae; genus Papilionanthe; species Papilionanthe hookeriana x Papilionanthe teres. The sequence goes on along the minus strand of CM040436.1, from coordinate 23,714,960 downwards.
TCTTTGGCCAGCTGTGGTCGCCGCTACCACCATAGGCCAGCTTCGATCACCTCTAATGAGATGTGTTCATAAATATGTCTGTCACTTGATGAACCATCTGCCTTGTGCAGCTATTAGGAAGAAGACCCCAAATTAGATGTGTTCAAAGCATTTCGCTAAAGATTATACGCATATGAGAGTGTTTGGGTGTCCGATTTATTACCATGTACATAATGATAAACTAAAATCACGAGTAAAAATACAATCTTTATTGGCTTGAGGTGTGGAATTAAGAGCTTCAAGCTATATGATTAGTGAGAAATTAAGTTTTTTATTAGCAAGGATGTTACATTCGATGAGGCAAGTTTGTTGAAAAATCAAGACTCAATTTAAGTGGAGAGCTCTAAAGGGACCAAAAATATGCAGTAGAAGTTAGAGTTTGATGCGATTCTATTTGTTACATAGAGTTCGTACACTCTAACTTAACTCAAATATCTGATTTAAGTGCAACTCAAGTGGTAACTATTGATAGTGTTCAAAAGGAGGTGGAAGAAGATGCTGAAGATGAGATTTCTGCCTAGAAATCTATTTCTAAGAGCAAAATTAGGTGCCATTTCTAAGAGCAGAATTAGGTGCCAGAATGTCCCAAAACTAGCTTAGTTTCGGGATCACATTGCATTTGTACTTTCATCCACAGAGATAGAAATTCCTTATTAGAACTAAGAAGAGGTAGAAATCCTAGACTATGATTTTTTGAGAATGGTAATTAATGAAGTGATGGAGTTCCCTCGAAAAAATTATACTTGGAGTTTGGTGAAGCTTCCTCCAAGAAAAAAAAATCCATTGGATGCAAATAGGTATATGCAAATAAGGAAAGATATCAAAGAGTTGATGTGTGGTAAAAGGTAAGATTAGTGGCAAAAGGCCTTGCAAAATGAAACGGATTGATTATGATGAATTGTTCTCCTCAGTGGTTAAGAATCCCTCAATCCATATTTTCTTAGTACTTGTAGCATAGTACGACCTGAACTTGGAATAACTCGTTGATAGATTGTATTTCTACATGGATAATTGCTTAAGATCTACATGTTCCAAACACCGGATATTGAGCATCAAAATACCTGGATTACAAACTAAGTATTTGAATGGGTTTAACCTACTATCACCACAGTGGTATAGAATAAACTGTTAAGTTCATGAGGGTATAGGATTATACAAGGAGCCGATATGATTATTATGAATATTTTAATAAGTTGGTTAATGATGAGTTCATTTACTTAATTCTATATGTTGATGATATATTAATTGCATCTTTCAGTCACATTAAGGTTGATAAGATGAAGAATCAACTCTCCGAACATTTCAAAATGAAAGATTTGTGCAAAGCTTGTAGAATACTTGTCACGGAGATTCTTTTGGACAAGGCAGCTAGAATGATTCGGCTTTTGTAAGGAACTTATGTTCAAAAGGTGCTCAACAAATTTGGGGTATATGACTCAAGCAAGCTGATGAGTCTACTCATTGCATCTCATTTTCAGTTGATTTCAGATAAGGGTCCTAAAGATGACCAGGAAAGGAAAGATATGTGATCGGTTCCTTATACTAGTGTAGTTGACAGTCTGATGTACATCATATTTTGTACTTGACTAGACGTTGCACGAGCAGTTGGTATTGTGAGGAGGTTCATGCATGATCTACAAAGTATTCATTGAAAGGCTATGAATATTATTTTGAGGTATCTAAAAGGTACAATTGATGTTGGCTTAGTGTTTGAGAGGCAGTCATTTATTCCAAATTTGTGTGTAGGCTACACTAACTTAGATTATGTAAGTGATATGGATATGTAGAGATCTGTGACTGGCTTTTTATTCACATTGATAGAAAAGGTCCATTCATTTGGGGGTCAGTTCTTCAAGCTACAGTTGCTTTGTCTACTACTGTGTCTGACTACATGACAGTCATGGAGGCGATGATGGAAGTAATAGTGATGCAGGGCTTGATGGATAACTTGAGAATTGATCAGGAGTCTCTAGTGGTGTTCTATGACAGTCTGAGTGAAATATTATTGGCCATAAATCCAGCTCATCATGCTCCTGCCAGGCACATTGATGTGACATACCACTTTGTTTGGGATTTAATTGAAGAATGCAAGGTTTTATTGAAGAAAATAGATACAATGGAGAATCCGGTGGACATGCTCACAAAGTTTCTACTATAATAGAAGTTCTCTCATTGTAGAATTTTGGTGGACATTTGAACTAATGACTGATTGCCCTGATGGGCATTTTGAAGAACTATGCGAGATTTGATGATACATTTGGGAGGTGGTACATTGGCAATCGTCTTGGTATAGTTGATTTGAATTTTGGAGCTTAATATATTTATAGTTTTTATTTATTTAAGAGTAATCTTGTCTTCTGCCCTTATTTACATACATGCCCTAATCCTCTGTTAGCATCAATTTTTAATCTTTTTTTTGTGTTTGATCTTTGTTTTGTGCTATGAGACTGTATCCCAGTGATGTGTAGTTTCTTGTGACGTAGACAGTCAATGAAAATCACTTCACAAGCAATCAAGCTCAAAGTAGATCGTTTTTCGAAAAATTTGTTCGAATGACCTCGAATAATAAAATATGACGTGCAAGCACATTCGGAGCATCGACCATGCCTAAGATAGATATCACTTGGGTCCATAAACGAATAATTATTATGTAAATCGAGGAACTCAAATTAAAAATATTTTCAAAATTAGAAAGAGAGATTGAACTTTTATAATCTTTAGTACATTCAAAAAATACAAAATTTAAATTATTGACTCGTGATTTTCTCCCTTCGCAAATTTTTTATTAGTACGTAAAGAAGTCATCAAAACCTAAAATTATTGATAGAATATTACTAATTATTTTTTATAATTGTGGGGATTAGTGTAAAAGCATTGAAGTGTGTGCCCGCTTGACCGAGATCTCCAACGTGTTTTGAATGTTGAGGAGGAAATAGAGAATCTCCTCTGTCTAAACATTTAAATAATTACGACAATGGCTTTAAAAAGTGGAACCACCGAAACTAATAATTATAAAATGGAATCACTCAAATATTCTCTCCCTCTCTCTCTAAAGTAAAATGATTCTCTTTTAACATTTAAATAATTGCGACAAAATAAGAGAAAAAATTTGCATACGGAGTCTTCATGTTACACGGAGGGTACATGGAGGGTTTCATGTGTTATTTCATGTAATCTCTGTGTACCCTCCATATAACTTTCTTATTATTGGAATGGTACATGGAGGGTATATACATATGTGGCCGCCTCCTATTGGAGTCCGTATGCACTTTGCGTACGGCCTCCGTATACAATTTTTTTCCTAAAACAAGAGCGTAAATTATGTATACTTAAGCTGCTCGAATAAATATTAAGTTTCAGAACATGGTCACTATAAAAAATAACATATCTTAATTTTTATATATCTGTTTTCATAATTTATCTTTCTTTGTCTATTTTTCTTTTAATTTTTCCTTTGGAATGGTCCCTCTCAACAACCTCACTTTCATAGAAAGGGCTCGAATTTGACGGGGTCAAACTAAATTTATATTGAAAATGAAGGGAGTTTTACGTGACTAATTTATGCTCACACTTCAACTAATCTAAACCATTTTATGGGAAAATTATTCTATACGGACAACATACGCAGCGCTGCATACGGATACCGCAAATAACCACTCAATAACAGCGAATAACTCATAATAACTCCGTGAATAACATTAAAATGAAACTGCGAGGGTTATTGGCAGGTTATTTGGAAATAATTACAGTGTTATTTATGAATTTAGTTGTCAATAAGTAAAAAAAAACTGATATTACTGTATATATTATTATATAATTTGGATTGATTACTGAATCAAATTTCCACTAACACACAATGGCCTCAAACGCAGCTAACTTAGTTTTACATAATTTTTTAATCCAAGAATTAAACTTGCGATTCAATTTGAAATAGATTCAATCAATTTAAGATACAATCAAAACATTTAAATAAATATTCAATCAACTTAAACTTTGGATGCTATTATGATCCCAAGATATCTATAGTATTAATGTTTTGAACTCTTAAGCCGCTCGTAACTGGAATTAAATGAAATTAGGCCTCTTTGATTGTCCTTGTAATTAAAGGATCTAGAGATTAAACTCTTATTATGAACCATTAATTCAAGCAAACATTATGTTGAAATTATTAAAAGTTATCTAATCTAATTGTGCGTTAAAATATTTGTGATAATAGATGTAAAATTTTAATAATTTATGTTGATATGAAGATCAAAGAAACATAATAATGAAACAAAAGGTCACAAGTGACTCAAAAATGCTTTTGTGAAAATTAAAAAAAAAAAAACATAGGATATGCTCAAATTAGGTGATTTATTATAAGTGAAATTATAGAAGTTTGCTTTTCTGCTTACATGGAGGCGGTCAGGTAGGATCTGATGTGGTTCAGTTTCCAACGATGGCAACATGTAGTTTAGCTTCGAACGGCGGCAACACGCACAAGGAAAGTTTATCTTAAAATTTTTGGAAGTGGTCAATCGACATCATACAAAAAGAGTTGTTTTCTTTTGGAAACAACTAAGAAAAAAGAAAGTTATTATAAAAGAAGGAGCCTTTGATTTCTTCATAGAGACAAAGAGAAGCTGCCTCTGGAAATAGCATAAAAGGAAAAAGCATTTTTTCGGGAAAAGAATAAAATGAAAAAAAAAAATTTCTTTTTAAGGGAATTTAGAAAAAGAATTAAAAAAAAAAAGAATAAAAGGGGTTTTCAGAAAGAAAAGAGGGATTTCTTTTTGAAATTAATTTTTAGATAATCTTTTTTTTGTTGTTTCTTCTTTTTCTATTTCTTTTTTTTTCAGGTATTTTTCTAAAGAAATTTTTTTGAAAAATAAATTCATACAAGGGGAGTAATAACATGATAAAAGATTCTTCAACATCCACCATGGTGGAGGAAAAATCGATTCATCAGGTGGTTATATATCTCATCAAAATTGATGCGATGAAATTTGACAGCAAAGAAACTTTGGCATGTGTCGATACGAGGTGATGGATGTGTTGTGTTCTTTGTATCTGGAGGAAGTCCTGGATAGTGAGGAATGTCTTGAAGAGATGTCAGAGAGAGATTGTTTGAAGATGAATATTAGTGTTTGTGGCTTGTTTTGAAATTACTTGACCTGGGAGATCAAATAACGAGTGATGATGGAGACTTCTGCAAGAAAATTATGGAGTTTCCTGGAGAACAAATTTCTCATGAAGAGCTTGAAAATCTATCTTCATATGAAGCATTGACTCTATAAATATCAGATGAGATGGGGGATTATTATTGATTAGCACCTGAATGACTTCAAAATCTTGTTGGCAAATCTGTTAAATTTGGATGAGAAAGTTGGAGAGAAAGATAAGACGCTTCTATTAAATTTATTCTCGGATGAGTACAAAAACTTCATTATGACACTCATTCATGGGAATGAGGCTTGAATTATGGTGAAGTGACTACGACACTGTTAAATCATGAGTTCCGTCGTAGAGATAAGGATTCCACAAAGATGGAATCAACTAAGGAACTTGCACTCAAATGTGGTAGATTTGAGAAGAAGAAGAAGCATTCAACAAAGAAAGGTGGCAACATCGACACTCCTCAAAAGCGTAGCAATTTTTTAGGCACAGTCTTGGGATAAATCATTGTGCATAGTGTTTAGAGACTGTTAATTGAAAAAAAAGATTGTCCAAAACTGAAGAAAAATTGAAAGGAAGTTTAATCTGAGGTGAAAGTAAATGTTATTCTGGAAAGATGTGAAGAGACGAATTCAGATTATCATTATATGTAGTTTCTCACAGTTTGTTTGTATATTTCATGTTGGATTATGGATACAGGTGCTACATATCATATTTGTCCTCATAGAAGATGGTCTATACGCATAAGGAGTTGGATAGCGGTGCAGTGTCTATGGACAACGATCAACCTTATCGTATTATTGGTATAGGGAGTATCTTTATCAGGATGCATGATGGTATTGTCAGGGAGCTAACTAGTATTAAACATGTTTAAGATATTAGGAAAATTTGCTATCATGTCAAAGGGCTACATGGCAGATATTGAGGCAGGAGTTCTGAGGATATGTCCTGAAGCATTAGTTTTCATGAAAGGATCTTTTCATAACAATTATTACTATCATCAGGGTTGTACAATGATTAGAACGTCTATTGTTACTGATAATTCTCCTAATATCACTATGTTGTGGCATATGGGGCTAGTTCATGCTGGAGAGGTTTCACTTCAGGCTTTGACGAAGAAACATTTGATAAAAGGAGCACTCACCTACAAATTTGATTTCTGTGAACATTATGTGTTTGATAAGAAAACACAAGTATCTTTTGGGACTACATTCCATAGTTCAAAAAAGTATTTTAATGTATGTTCTCCACAAATCTTTGGGGCCCGACGAAGATAGCATCATTAAGTGGATGAAGATAGTTTATCTCTTTTATTAATAATTATTCCAGGCATGTTTAGGTGTACACCATGAAGTTCAAAATTGAAGTGCTGAAGATTTTCATAAGTTAGAGGAAGTGGATTACACTCAACTGGTAAAAAGATACAGTGTAACCGATCATATAATTAGGGTGAATATACTTCAGATGTGTTCTTAAAAGAGCACTAGAGAGCTAGGTTGGAACATCACTTCACTGTTTAAGAGTCACCCCAGCAGAATGGTGTGGCAGAGATGATGAACCAAACTTTGGTGAAGAAAGTTCTGTGTAAGTTACTGGTGGCGGTGTCGTCGCCGTGTCGGAGATTTTTCTCGAGATGTTGATGTCGATTTGGAGTCGTCACTCTGTTTATCTATAATATTGCCCTAATCTTCAATAAATATTATTTCTTTAGATTCTATAAAAGAATTTTTAGATAATAAGAAATTTGAAGAAAATAAGTGCTAATAATATAGAAAACAGTAGAAAAAGAGGTGTCGGTGATAATCCTAGAAATGAAAATTCTATGATTGTCTTATCCTAGAGATTTTGTATAAGGATTTTGGTAACGAGAGATTTTTTAGATATAATATCTATTCTGAGTTCTTTAATTCTCTTATAGAAACAATCTCTTATAATTAATTACATCTTAGGCAATTTATAATTGTTTAAGAAAACTTCAAATTAATATTAATCACTTATTTTCTGGAAAGTTTTTAAGTAAAGATGTACCAACTATCAATCCTAAATGTCATTTTGTTATGTCAATTTTATCATGTTGTCATTAGGGCTGTCAAAAAAGCTTGTTGTTCGCGAACAGTTCGTGTTCGGTTCGCCAAGAAGTTTGTGTTCGATTCGTTCGATAAGCAAACGAGACAAACATGAACGATTTTTTTTGTTCGGTTCATTAAACGAATCAAACATGAACAGTGATGTTTTAGTTCGTGTTCGGTTCGTTATTATTCAAAATATAAAATAATTTAAAATAATTATATATAAAAAATTATGATATTTTAAAAATAATTATATATTATAAAAATTTATCATTTTTTAAATAATTAAACTTCTACAAATTATATTATATGATAAATTATTAATAACAATAACAATATTATAATATTAATTATATTAATATAAATATTATAATATTATAATTAATATATTATACTATATATTAAAATAAAACCCTGAACAAAACCCTAAACGCCTTATTCAGTTTGCTTTATTTTGAGGAAGTATGGATTACCTGATGTGTATGGAATACCTAATCAATTTGCTTTATTTTGAGGAAGTATGCTATCAAAGCTAGGGCTGTCAAAAAAGCTCGTTGTTTGCGAACAGTTCGTGTTCAGTTCACGAGGAAGTTCGTGTTTGATTCGTTCGATAAGCAAACAAGACGAACACGAACAATTTTTTTTGGTTCGGTTTGTTAAACGAATCAAACACGAACATTGTTGTGTTCGAACATTTCAAACACGAACACTATCTATGTTTGTTCGAGTTCGGTTCGTTTACACCGCTAGTTGTCATGTCGTCTTTTTTGTTTTGTTTTTTGTCATTTTTGTTTTGTCTTTTGTCATTTTTGTTTGATGGCTATCCTAAAAGTTTTGGTTTTATTTTTGTCTTGGTTTTGTTATTTTAATGTTGTTTGTTTTGTTTTGTCAATATTGTTGTTTTGATGCCGTTGTGATTTTGTTTTGTCTTGTTATCGTACGTCTCATCTTAAGAATGTCGTCCTGCAAAACAGAGTTAGCACACCCTATAACAAGCAAATGAAATCTAGAGCGAAACATATATTAATCCTGCAAAGGAAAACAGTGTCAGATTTAAAAGAAATAATGTCAGTTTTATTTCTTCAATATTTTTATTTTATTTAGTTATATTTTTAGATAACCCGGTCAAGATGTCACTGGCTCCGTCGTCCCAGGGTCATCAGGGCCTTAATCTACTTAGTCCGAAAGGTGTTTAAACCAGGACCGGAAGATTCCTGTCAGCAGCCAGGATTGCGTCGTCCGAAAAATCTTCGTAGATTAAGAACACTGAGGTTTCAGTTGCATTTGATGATGTTTGTTCATTAAGGTTTCATTTAAGTTTTAATGTCTGTTTCCAATTTTAAGTTTGAAAATTTTTAAGTTGTTTATAATTTTTTAAGATTTTTATGTCATTTCATGTCAAAATCTTTTAAGCTTGATGTCTTCTGAACTTAAAGTTTTAGATTCATTATCGATTGAATCTAAAATTTTGATTGGATTTGAGAAATCATTTTTAAGATTTGATTAGATCTAGAAATTTAGATTCAATTTCATTTGAATTTAAAGATTTAGATCTAATGATTAGATTCAATGTCATAAATTAGACTTTAGAATCTTAGATTCAGTGCCTTTCGAATCTAATATTAAGTCTAATTACAAAATCTAACCTAAGATAGATTTTAAAATTCTGGATTTGAATCTAGAAGAAGTGTTAAGTTTAATATGAATTAGACTTAAATAAAGTCATTTGATAAATAGATTCAATGTTGTTTGAATCCGAATATTTTTGATTTGATCTTTAAAGTAGTTTAAATCAAAATTTATTTTTAGTTTGATGTGGTTTGGGTTCAACCTGAATTGATCTTAAGTTCATGTCTATTAACTTGAATTCATGTCTGTTTGAACTTAAGTTAATAATGTTGATTTAGGTTTGATTTAAGTTAAATTTGTCAAACTTATTTTTGTCGAAATAAGTTCTTAAGTTTGATTTGGATTACACTTAATGTTGTGTTGGGCTTGATGATTTCATAATTTCAATTTAGATTGAACTTAATTAAGCTCGATTTGTGTCGAACTTAATGTCGAGTTGAGTTTGATAAGTTCAATATAGATTGAACTTAATATTGAATTAAGTTCAATTTGAGTCGAACTTAATGTTGAATTGAGTTTGATTTAAATTAGGACTTAAGTTTAATATGGGTTGAACTTAAGTTTGATTTAGGTTTGGTTAGGTTCAAGTGACCAGAGAAAAATATATTGATCATATCAATATTATATCAATTTTTGATGAAACTACACTTTAAGAAAGATATTTTTTATGTTTTATTGCAAGAATGAAGATTTATCAGAAATGGAGAAAAAAGATAGATAAAGGAGCGAATCTGGAACGAAAAATACTAAAAGAGATGAAAATTGAACTAGCCCGCCGACGGCGAGGAATAGGCTGCCAACGTCGAGGAATAGGCCGCCGACGGCGAGGAATAGGCCACCGACGGCGAGGAATAGGCCGCCGACGGCGTGTTTTTCCAGAGAGAATTTGAATATATTATAAAGGAGCCCGCTGACGGCGAGATCGAGCCCGCCGACAGCGAGCCTGAGCAGTTAGCCTACGTTCTAGAAGCCCGCCGACAGCGAGATCGTTTCCGCCTACGGCGAGAAGGTTGGATCAAACAAAAATACAATGAATCTGGACGCTTTTTGAAGAGGTTCTTAAGCAACCTTTGGAAATAATTCTCCCTCTTTAAATAGAGACAAATCTAGGCCAAAAAAGGGGTGTTCTTTTGGTTTGTGTCTTAATCTGAGTTTAGAGAGTCTGAGTCTGAAGAGTCTGTAGTGTGTGAGTGTTCATTAGTAAGTTTAATTGAGTGTATTGTACAAGAAGGAAGAGTCGTATGAAGTTCAGCGAGTTTGCTTCGGTGAGAAGATTTCCGAGATAAGTTTTTGTTTATTGTTTTATAGCTTTAAATGAAATCCAAGTTTTGTGCTATTCTTTCTATGCATTCCGAGTAGTTTTCTCCGTCTTTCTCCTCGTTGTTGAGATTTTGTGAAATGAAAAATTGAATTAGTTGTGCCTTAAATATTAAATAAAAAATTGTGATAATCTTTTACTTAAATCTTAATTTACTTTCAATTTGGTCTATTGAACTGTTAAAATATGTTGAATTATCAGCTATAATAAAGATTACATCCAAAATTCAGGGAAATCAAAAGTCTTGAAAGAAGGGTGCAAATAAAAAGAGAAATATTATTTATCGGGCGTAGAATTGGATATTTTAGTGTGACTGACTAAAATCTTCAAATTCGGTCCTATCATTTGGGAGCTGAAGTGTAGATGTTAGCCCTCAGGCAAGGGGAACGTGGGAGCTCAAGTGGCGACTCAGTATCCTCCCAGCCTAGCCACAGATTCAATAACCAAGCATAGGATTAGTCAATGTTCTTTATACCTGGACCAAAGGGTAAAGAATATGAATGCTCCTATTTGGCATAATATAATTCTAACTAAATTAATTATCCATTCACTTAATTCTCTTAACAAGGGGAAATATACTTTTTCTAAATTGCAATCTTTCATTAAGTGATAGAGTTTAGTATAAGCGTTCTTTATTTCTGTATAATAGATAGTAATTTCATCTGCTGAAATTAGTTCTTAATCTTTAAACTTTACTGTGGGTTCGATATCTCGGGGCTTAATCAAAAAGTCCTATATTACTTGATAAACGATATGTATACTTGCGTAGTATCCCATATTATAAAATCATAATTTTCATATCTAAATCATCAGTACATATATTTGGTGTGGAGTCAAGTTTTTGGCGCACATATATTTATCGGGGATCAAGTTTTTGGCGTCGTTGTCGGGGAAGTAAAGTAATTATTAAAGATAATATATATATATATATATATAATTAATAATTATTAAAATTACTAGAGTAACAGACTATTTTAAAATCTACTTAAGTTGTGTATGCGTAAATTTGGAACCGAAAGTTTAATACCTTACGATTCAGAATTAGAGCGCACTATTAAAAGAATTAGAAAACAGAAAAAAGAAATTATAAATTTAAATCAAATGGCAAATAGTCCAGCAATTGAAAATACAAATCAACCAAGACCTTTAAGAGATTACGCTAACCCTACATTCGATGAAATTCACTTAACTATCCAAAATCATGATGTAGCGGCTAATTCATTTGAGCTTAAACCTGCAATTATCCAAATGGTACAAAATAATCAATTTAGTGGTTCACCGAACGAAGATCCTAATTTACATCTTGCTATTTTTTTGAAACTTTGTGCTACTTTTAAATATGATGAAGTATCTAATGATGCTGTTAGACTTAGGATTTTTCCTTTTTCTTTAAGGGATAAGGCTATGATGTGGTTAAATTCGTTAGCACCTGGATCTATTAGAACTTGGGAATAATTGTCACAAAAATTTCTATCCAAATACTTTCCTACTTCAAAAACTACGAAACTTAGAAATGACATAACATCTTTTAGTCAGTTTGATGGAGAATCAATATACGATGCTTGGGAGAGATTTAAAGATCTTCTTAGGAAATGCCCACATCATGCGTTACCAGATTGGTTAAATATTCAACTTTTTATAATGGATTAGTAGGATCTCTTGGATCTATTATAGATGTCATTGCTTGGAGGTTCATTAATGTCAAAACCATTTGATGAGGCTTATTCATTAATTGAAGAAATGTCTACCAACAATTTTCAATGGCTTTCTAAAAGGTTAAATCCTAAAAAAATAGCTAGTATACATGACTATGATGCAATATCTATATTAGCTTCTCAGATTGCTGCTATATCTAAGAAATTAGATCGTTTTGGAATGAATTATTCTCCTTAGAAGAAAATTCATCTGGACAACTTATAGATGCTCAAACTCCATATGAAACTTTAAATGCTATTAATAAAAGACCTAATAATCCTTATGCAAATTATTACAACCCTGGTTGGAAGAACCATCCAAATTTTAATTGGATTAACAACTCTGTTAATCAACAATGGATGAACAACTCAGTAAACCCATTAGGAAATGCATCTAACCAAGGAAATTCTAATTATAAACCTTCTTATCTACCTAGATTTAATAATAACTCTCAATTTAAGGAAAAGAAGTTATCTATGGAAGAATTAATATTAAATATGCGTCAACATTTGCAGAATCAAGGAAATCAGCTACAAATTCAAGGGAACCAATTAAAAAATCAAGGAACTGCAATTAAAAATATTGAAACTCAACTTGGACATATCGCTACTGCACTTAATAATAGAATTCCTGTAACTTTTCCTAGTAATATGGAAATAAATCCTAAAGATCAAGGAAAAGAACAAATCAAAGCGATACAGTTACGAAGTGGAAAAGAGTTAGAAACAAGAATACAAAAAGAAACAGAATGTGAAAACGAGAAAGTGGAAACTGAAAAAGAAAAGGATCAGCAAGATCAGAATTTAGAATATCCACTAATACCTATGAAAATTTCTGTAGACAAACCACCACCACCATTTCCTCAGCGATTAAAGCAACATAAAAAGGATAAGCAATTTTCTAAATTTCTTGAAATCCTAAAGAAATTAACGGTGAACACTCATTTTGTAGAAGCATTAGAACAAATGCCCAATTATGTGAAGTTTATGAAAGATATTTTAAACAAGAAGAGAAAGTTCTCAGACAATGAAACAGTTGCACTTAGCGAAGAGTGTAGTGCAATTATTCAGAAAAATCTTCCTGAAAAATTAAAGGATCTTGGTAGTTTTACTATACCTTGTGCTATTGGAGAAAAAATTTATGGAAAAGCTTTATGTGACTTGGGAGCCAGCATCAATCTTATACCTCTATCAATTTTTAAAAGATTAGGATTAGGAGAAGTCTCAACTACTTCAGTAACTCTTCAGTTAGCTGATCGTTCAGTGACATATCCTAAGAGATTTATTGAAGATGTGTTGGTAAAAGTGGATAAATTTATCTTCCCTGTGGATTTTACAGTTTTAGATATGGAGGAAGATAAATAAATACCTATAATTTTAGGGAGACCATTCTTAGCTACTGGAAGAGCTATTATTGACGTTCAAAAAGGAGAATTAACTATGAGAGTAAACGATCAAGAAGTAACTTTTAACATTGCAAAATCAATGAAATATCCTGCTATAGAAAAAAATGATGAATGTTTTCGAATGGAAATTCTTGAACATCCACAAAATGAACATTTTAAAGAATACTTTGAAGATAAACCACAAAAAGAAAATACAGAATTAATTAAAGAAACAAACAATGAAAAATTAGATTATACACAAGAAAGATTTGAGATGTTGGATATTACGGGAAACGCTGAAAAGAATATAATTCTGTCAATTATTAAACCTCCTGAACTTGAGTTAAAAATTTTACCTACTCATTTGAAGTATGCATTTTTAGGTGACTCTTTTACTTTACCGGTTATTATATCGGCAGAATTAAACGAATCACAAGAAAAAAAACTTCTGGATAAATTAAAAAAGTATAAGAAAGCTTTTGGTTAGACCTTAGCAGATATTAAAGGAATTAGTCCTTCAATCTGTATGCACCTAATTATTTTGGATAATGAACATAAACCAAGAGTTGATCCCCAAAGGAGATTAAACCCAATAATGAAAGATGTATTCAAGAAAGAAAAATTAAAATGGTTAGACAAGGATATTATATATCCTATTTCTGACAAGTTTCGGGTAAGCCCAATTCATTGTGTTCCTAAGAAAAGAGGAGTGACTGTTGAAGCTAATGAAAATAACGATTTAATACCTATAAGACAAGTTACTAGATGGCGTATATGTATTGATTATAGAAAATTCTAGACCAAGAGAAAACTACATTTCTAGACCAAATGTTGGATAGACTAGCTGGGCACAAATACTTTTGTTTTTTAGATGGATATACTGGCTATCATCAAATTCCTATTGCTCCTGAGGATCAAGAGAAAACTACATTTACCAGTCCTTATGGAACATTTGCTTTTCGAAGGATGCCTTTTGGACTTTGTAATGCACCTGCAACATTCCAGAGATGTATGATGTTTATATTTAGTAAATTAATTGATGATGAAATAGAAGTATTTATGGATGATTTCTCTGTATTTGGAACATCATTTGAAACATGCTTGGTTCATCTTGAAAAATTTTTGGAGATATGCGAAAAAACTAACTTAGTTCTAAATTGGGAGAAATGTCAATTTATGGTTGCAGGAGGAATTGTATAAGGGCATAAAATTTCGGAAAATGACATGGAAGTAGACCTCGCAAAAATTCAAGTTATAGTTAAATTACCACCTCCTAGTACAGTGAGATGGGTACGAAGTTTTCTTGGACATGCCGGATTTTAGAGACGCTACATAAAAGATTTTTCAAAAATTACTAAACCTCTATGCCAACTTTTAGAAAAGGACAAGAAATTTGAATTCACTATAGAATGCTTAAACACTTTTGAATTATTAAAAGATAAATTAATCACAACACCTATAATAGTTTCACCTGACTGAGAGAAACCATTTGAACTTATGTGTGATGCTAGTGATTATGCTATAGGAGCTGTTATTGGTCAAAGGTATGATAAAATTTTTAAAGTTATATACTATGCTAGTAAAACTCTCAATCATGCTGAAATTAACTATACAGTTACAAAAAAAGAATTATTAGCAATTGTAAATGCTTTTGATATATTAGGTCTTATTTAATTGGAACTAAATGTATTGTGCATACTGATCACTCTGCTATTAAATATTTAATGCAAAAGAAGGATACCAAACCAAGATTAATCAGATGGATATTACTGATGCAATAATTTGATTTTGAAATAATTAATAGAAAGGGAACTGAAAATCAAATTGCAGATCATTTGTCGAGACTAGAATATAACGAACTATCTGATACTGACAATGAAATTACAGACAGTCTCCCTGACAAACAACTTTATAATATAAATGAGTGAAAAATACCATGATATGCTGATATAATTAATTATATTGTAAGTGATATTTTACTACCCATGCTAACTCTGCAAAAACAAAAAAAATTCATTCACGAAGCTAAAACGTATTTTTGGGATGAACCATATTTATATAAACAATGTAAGGATCTAATTATTAGAAGATGTGTGCCTTATGAAGAAACTGAACATATCATTCAAAAATGTCACGATTCTGAATTTGGAGGACATTTTGGAACAGATAAAACTGCTTATAAAATTTTACAATCTGGATTTTATTAACCTACTCTTTTTAAAGATGTTTATAGATATATATTAAAACTTGTGATAAATGCCAAAGAATAAGTAATATATCTAGAAGAAATGAAATGCCTCTAAATTTTATATTAGAAGTTGAAATTTTTGATGTTTGTTGATTAGATTTCATGGGACCATTTATTCCGTCATTTGGAAACTCATATATATTAGTTGCTGTTATTTATGTTTCTAAATGGATTGAAGCACAAGCCTTACCTCATTGTGATGCTAAGAGTGTTTCAAAATTTTTAATGAAAAACATTTTCACAAGATACGAAATGCCGAGAGTGATTATCACTGACGGAGGATCTCATTTTAGGAATAAATATATTCAGAAATTGGCAGAAAAATTTAACATTATTTATAAAATATCGACTGCTTATTATCCACGGATTAGCTGAAGTTTCTAATAAAGAAATTAAACGAATTCTAGAAAAAAACTGTAAACCCTAGTAGATTAGATTGGTCTACAAGACTAGACACTGCATTATGGGCATACAGGACTACTTATAAAACCCCGATTGAAATGACTCCTTACAGACTTATTTATGGAAAAACTTATCACTTACCAGTTGAATTAGAGCATAAAGCGTATTTGGCGATTAAAGAATTCAATTATAATCTAAAAGATGCTGGTGAGAAGAGATTGTTGCAGATGAATGAATTAAAAGAATTAAGGAATGAATGCTATAATAACGATAGAATTTATAAGGAAAAGATGAAATTATGGCATGATCGGAAGATTAACCAAAAAAATTTTGAACCAGGACAAGAAGTTTTGCTTTATAATACAAAATTGAAATTATTTCCTGGAAAATTGAAATCTCGATGGTTAGGACCTTTCACTGTAACTCAAATATTTACATAAGGAGCTGTAGAAATTGAAGATCAAAAGACTGGACACAGATTTAAAGTAATTGGACACAGATTAAAACCATATTTTGAAGGAAAAAGACCAAATTTTAAACAATTTTAATGCTCAGTCAACCTGATTAATAACCAGAATAGGTCGGGCTG
Source organism: Papilionanthe hookeriana x Papilionanthe teres (assembly GCA_022702705.1). Classification (NCBI taxonomy): domain Eukaryota; kingdom Viridiplantae; phylum Streptophyta; class Magnoliopsida; order Asparagales; family Orchidaceae; genus Papilionanthe; species Papilionanthe hookeriana x Papilionanthe teres. The sequence goes on along the minus strand of CM040436.1, from coordinate 23,698,433 downwards.
ACGACGTTAAACCAAGCGCTTTATGTGTAATGATTGTATATTTATTTGATTTATTATTAATTATGATATAAAATGAATTCTACTACTCATATTTATCTTTATAATCATCACGATATTGGATCCATAGAAAAAATTGGAAAGCATTTTAACCAGAGAAACTGGGCAAATTTTACCTTAGCCGCCGACGGCGAGATTGACGCTGCCGACAGCGAGTTCTGCCCACCGAAATTTAGTTTATATTATTTAAGAATCTCACTGATGGCAAGATCGTTGCCGCCGATGGCGAGATCGGTGAATGAACGGTTTAGGGAGTTATTTTGACAGTTTCTGACAATTATAAGTAATTTAACTCTTTAAAAACGCCTAGAACTCGAATTCTAAATCATTTACTTCCTAAAAATGATTTGAAACTCCACAAAAACTCATCATTATGGAATCCAATCACCTTGAAATCACTAGATCTCGAGTGTTCAATCAAAGAAAATTTGTCAGTTATGAGGCCCAGCGAATCTTCAACAAAGTAATGATGAAAAAGAGACTGATCAAAGAAAGAGGATTCGTGAATAGAGGAGTGGAGAATTCTTCAATGCCTATTGAGGAGATGATTGTGCAACAACGTCGGGAGGTATTATGTTATACAACTTCTGCAGTAGTCATCCCTATAGTAAAAGAATTCTACTCCAATCTTCACGGAATCAACAACGGAAGCGTCTATGTGCGAGGCAGATGTGTAACTTTCACTCCTTCTAAAATTAATGAGTTATATTCAATTGAGAATACATTCGTTTGCCACTATTCCAACTTTGTTTCTACAAGAAATAATATGAATGAGATCTATCGATATTTGACTGATGAAGCAGAAGATTGGGAAACAAGAGAAGACGGGTATGTTAACTTTTCTGCATCACTTCTAATCCCTGTCTCTAAACACTAGCACTTCTTTATTTCTTCAAAATTATTACCCACTATGAGGGTAAATAAAGTTTCTAAGGAGTGTGTGATTCTGAATTATTGTATTCAAGCGGGATTACCTATCGATGTTGGTTCAATTATTGTGAAGTCTGCTTTAGGCCTGATTGTTCATGGATCGATTTATGGGCTAGGACATCCTTCAACAATTTTTGCACTATGCAGTCAGTACCAAGTTTCATATGAAGCCTGGGAAAATGTACTTTTGCCTTGAAAACCCTTAGATCCAACTGATATGTTTCCTACTCTGGATAACGACAATGAAACAACCATTGTTACAGATCAAGCACCTCAAAATTCTCTTTCAATCAGGCCCTTTATCGATAAAACAAATCTGATCTTACAGAAACTTAAAGAATTAGAAAAAGAGGTACAAAACGTGATGAATTCAGTTAATAACATCTCTGATTTATTTGATCATATTAATTGGAGGATGAAGGAACACTTAGATCATTCTGGACATCTTGAGGCTAGTTTTATAAGACTTTTGAGAAAGAAAAGATGGATTAAATAAGTCTCTACAGAAGAATTTCCTTACAGGCCTTTCTACAAGCTATTCGTTCATTTATGTTCTATCGGAGATGAGTTTAGTACAGACCCTGATGAGTAGAAGACATTCATATTTGTTTATGTGTTGAGTTAGTTTGAATTTAAATTTTTATGTAATTTGTACTTTTGATATTTTAGATTTTAAGATTTGATCTCAGTATATATGAGATTATGTGTTGTTTGTTTATATTCAGCGTTTTGAGTATTGTGGTTTGGATTGCGACGCTGAATTTGGGGTGTTAAGGTTTTAAAAATAGCTTATTAGTAATTTGGTGTAAGAATATTGTAAACACTTGGATTTTATATAAAATCTGTTGATCGCTGAAAAATTTATTAAGAAATTCATACCTATTTTTGATGAAATTGCACTTTAAAGAAGGGTATTTTCTTTATTTTAATGCAGGAATGAATAATTTAGGTGATAAAAGCAAAAATCAAAAAAAGGAGCGAATTTGGAGCAAAATCATGCAATTTGTGCTGAGTCGCCAACGGCGAGATCGAGGCCGCCGACGGCGAGGTTACAAGAAGAAAATTTTGAAGAATTTATAATTGTCTCGCTGACAGCGAGCCCGAGCCCGCTGACGCCGAGATGCAGCGGTTCGAAGATCTTCAGAAGCCTCGCCGACAGCCGAGGTAGTTCGTCGCCGACGGCGAGGTAGTTCAAATGGCACGTATACATCGAACCCGGACACTTTTCGAAGAGATGCTTACACACCTCTTGGTCCTTTGCTCACCTCTATATATAGAGGCCGAAAATCGGCCTTTTGTGTGTTAGTTTTGTGCGCTCTTTTGTGTTCTAAGTGCAATCTTTTAGTCTTTTGTGAGTTCTAAGTGTAATTTGTGTGCAGTAGTGTGTCTTTAGTGAGTCTTTTAGTAAGTTTAGTGAGTAGTTAGTGAGTCGTGCTGTACTTGAAGGAAGAGTCAAAAGAACTACGAGGAGTCTGTTTGGGGATAAATCGAGGTAAGTATTTGTATTTATTGTTTTTAACTTTAAATGAAATCCATGCTTAGTTTAGTTCCCATACATTCCGAGTAGTTTATTAGCTTTTCTCCTCGTTTTCGAAATTAAGTGACTTAATGAAATTAAAATAGAGATACTTATATATATTAATAAATTGTGATAATTTTTACCTAAAACTTAATTTACTTTCAAACCGGCCATTCGAATTGTTAAAATATGTTGGTTATCAACTATAGTAAAAATTACATCCGATATTCGGGGAATTCAAAAGCCTTGGAAGGAGGGTGCAAATAAATAGGAAATAATATCATCGGGCGTAGAATCGAGTATTTTAGCGTGACGTACTAAAATATTCAATTCGGTCCTATTGTTCGAGAGTCGAAGTGTAGATGTTAGCCTCGTGCAAGGGGAACGTGGGAGCTCGAAGTGGCAGTCGGTATCCTCCCGAACCTAGCCGCAGATTCGCAATCAAACATAGTGATTAGTCAACATTTTTTACACATGGACTAAAGGGTAAAGAATAGGAATGCTCCTATTTGTCACAATACCTTAAAATTATCTATTTAAATTCATTAATCACTTAAATTTCTAAACAAGGGGAAAGATACTTTTCTCGAATAGCTAAGACTTATTTAGCAATTAGTTTAATTTCCCGCACTTTCAATACGTATTAATTTTCTACTTAGTTAAGTTACCTAATTAAAATACTTAGTTTACTTTATTGCGCTCAAATTTAGAAGTCCAAATTTTCGTATACTATTTTAAAAATTATTATTATTATTTTAAATTAGTTGTTATTTAATTTTCTCTTTCCCCGTGGGATCGATAACCAGGACTCCACTAGAGCCCCGTATTACTCGATACGATACGTATACTTGCGTAGCATCCACAACATAAACAATTACAATTCTATACATATAAATAGCGGGGTGAAGTTTTTGGCGTCGTTGCAATTAAATAAAAAATATCATAATATAAAATTGTGGGTCAAGTTTTGGCGCCGTTGTCGAGGAAAGTAAGAAAAATTTACTAAAGTAACGACTATTTTAAAATAATCATAATAAATAAATTAATATCTATTCCGAAATTGTATGCGCAAATTTGGAAACGAAAATTTAATACCTTACGATTCCGAATTAGAGCGTACAATTAAAAGAATTAGAAAACAAAAGAAACAAATTATTAATTTAACAAAAATGGCGAATATTCCCGAAATTCAAAATATGAACCAACAAAGACCATTAAGAGATTATGCCAACCCTACATCGATGAAATTCATTTAACTATTCAAAACCCCGATGTAGTTGCTAATTCATTCGAACTTAAACCCGCAATTATCCAAATGGTACAAAACAATCAATTTAGTGGTTCACCTACCGAAGATGCTAACTTACATCTTGCTAGTTTTCTGAACTTCGTGCTACTTTTAAATATCAAGGAGTATCCGACGATGCTATAAGACTTAGACTTTTTCCTTTTTCATCGAGGGATAAAGCTAAAATGTGGTCGAATTCGTTAAGACTCTGGATCTATTAAAACTTGGGGAGAATTATCACAAAAATTTCTATCCAAATATTTTCCACCATCTAAAACTCGCTAAGTTTAGAAATGATATAACTTCTTTTTGTCGGTTAGATGGAGAATCAATATATGAAGCTTGGGAGAGATTTAAGGAACTTCTTAGGAAATGCCCACATCATGCGCTACCAGATTGGCCGATTATTCAAACCTTTTATAATGGATTAGTAGGATCTTTAAGATCAATCATCGATGTCGTCTACTGGAGGTTCATTAATGTCTAAACCATTTGATGAAGCTTATGCACTAATCGAAAAAATGACAACAAATAATTTCCAATGGCCTCGCTGAAAGAGTAAATCCTAAAAAGATAGCCGCATTCATGAAAACGATGCAATATCTATGTTAGCTTCTCAAATTGTCGCTATATCTAAGAAGTTAGATCATTTTGGAATAAACTACTCTCCTATTTTAGAAGAAAACTCATCCTGGACAAATCATAGAATCTCAAACTAATTATGAAACTTTAAATGCTATTAATAATAGAACTAATAACCCTTATTCAAACTATTATAATCCTGGTCGGAAAACTCATCCAAATTTTAATTGGAATAACACATCTAATCAACAATGGATGAATCAACCTAATCAAGCAAATCCAAACTATAAACCTAATTACCCACCTAGATTTAATAACAATAACCCTCAATTCAAGGATAAGAAATTATCCATGGATGAATTAATTTTAAATATGGGTCATCAGCTACAAAATCAAGGAAATCAACTACAAATTCAAGGAAATCAATTATAAATTCAAGGAACATCTATTAAAAATATTGAAACTCAACTCGGACATATTACTATCTGCGCTAAATAATAGAATACCCGGAACTTTTCCTAGTAATGTGGAAGTAAATCCTAAAGATCAAGGAAAAGAACAAATTAAAGCAATACAACTAAGGAGTGGAAAAGAATTAGAACCTCAAATTCAAAAAGAACTTGAAAGCCAAAAAGAGGAAGTGAAAATTGAAAAGGAAACAATTCAACAAGATTCAAACTTGGAACATCCTTTAATACCTATGAAAATTTCATCGAAAAACCTCCACCACCATTTCCTCAACGACTAGCTCAACATAAAAAAGATAAACAATTTGCTAAATTCCTCGAAATATTAAAGAAATTAACAATTAATATACCTTTTGTCGAAGCTTTTAGATCGTATGCCAAATTATGTAAAATTTATGAAAGATATTCTAAATAAGAAAAGAAAATTCACCGATAATGAAACCGTCGCACTTAGCGAAGAGTGTAGTGCTATTATTCGAAGAAGCTTCCCGAAAAATTAAAAGATCCCGGTAGTTTCACTATACCCCGCGCTATAGGAGAAAAATTTTATGGAAAAGCTTTGTGCGACTTAGGAGCAAGCATCAATCTAATGCCTCTATCGATTTTTAAGAAATTAGGATTAGGAAAAATTACACCTACTTCGATAACCCTTCAATTAGCCGATCGTTTGGTTACCTATCCTAAGGGAGTTATCGAAGATGTGTTAGTAAAGGTGGATAAATTTATCTTCCCGCAGATTTTATTGTTTTAGATATTGAGGAAGATAAAGAAATTCCTATCATTTTAGGAAGACCATTTTTAGCTACCTGGAAAAGCTATGATCGAGGTTCGAAAAGAGAATTAACTATGAGAGTAAATGACCAAAAAGTTACATTTAATATTGCAAAATCAATGAAATATCCGCGCTAGAAAAAGATGATGAATGTTTTCGGATGGAAATACTTCGAATATTTACAACAAGAACATTTTAAGGAATATTACGAAGATAAATTAGAAAAAGAAAACACCGAATTAATTGAAGATAATCATGAAGAACTAGATTTTATTCAGGAAAGATTTGAATTTTTGGATAATACCGAAAATTTCGACAAGAATATAGTTCCATCAATTATTAACCCTCCCGAACTTAAGCTAAAAATATTACTCGATCATTCGAAATATGCTTATTTAGGTAATTCTTCAACTTTACCAGTTATTATTTCATCCGCATTAAACGAATCTCAAGAACAAAAACTTTTAGAAACTTTAAAAAAATATAAGAAAACTTTTGGTCGGACTTTAGCAGATATTAAAGGAATTAGTCCTTCAATCTGTATGCATAGAATTATTTTAGATGATGAACATAAACCTAAAGCAGATCCCCAAAGGAGATTAAACCCGATATTGAAAGAAGTAGTTAAGAAAGAAATTTTAAAATGGTTAGATAATGGTATTATATATCCTATTTCGACGCGGTGCTGGGTAAGCCCAATTCACCGTGTTCCTAAGAAGGGAGGAGTGACCGTCATCGCCAATGAAAATAACGATCTTATTCCTATAAGACAAGTTACTCGGTTGGCGTATATGTATCGACTATAGGAAATTAAATACCGCCACCGAGAAAGATCACTTCCCTTTACCATTTCTGCACCGGATGTTAGATAGATTAACTGGACATAAGTAATTTTGTTTTCTAGATGGATACACCGGTTATCATCAAATACAAATTGCTCCCGAGGATCAAGAGAAAACTACATTTACTAGTCCTTATGGAACTTTCGCTTTTCGAAGAATGCCTTTTGGATTATGTAATGCACCAAGCAACATTCCGGAGATGTATGATGTCTATATTTAGTAAGTTAATCGACAATGGAATAGAAGTATTTATGGATGATTTCTCTGTATTTGGAACATCATTTGACACATGCTTAACTCATCTTCAAAAAGTATTAGAAGTATGTGAGAAAACAAATTTAGTTCTAAATTCGGAGAAATGTCAATTTATGGTTGCGGGCGGCATTGTATTAGGGCATAAAATTTCGGAAAAAGTGCATGGAAGTGGACCCCGCAAAAATTCAAGTAATAGCTAAATTACCACCTCCAACTACGGTAAAAGGGGTAAGAAGTTTTCTTGGACATGCTCGGATTCTACGTACGCTATATAAAAGATTTTTCAAAAATTACTAAACCTCTATGCCAACTTCTCGAAAAGGACAAGAAATTTGAATTTACAATCGAATGCCCGAATGCTTTTGAACTCTTAAAAGAAAAATTAATTACAAGACCTATAATAGTTTCACCTAACCTGGAGAAACCATTTGAACTTATGTGTGATGCTAGTGATTATGTTGTAGGAGCAGTTCTTGGGCAAAGATATGAAAAGATTTTTAAAGTTATATACTATGCTAAGTAAAACTCTAAATGATGCTCGAAATAAATTATACAAGCTTACTGAAAGAGAACTATTAGCAGTAGTATATGGTTTTAATAAATTTAGACCTTATCTGATTGGAACAAAATGTATCGTGCATACTGATCATTCTGCTATTAAATATTTAATGCATAAGAAAGATTCCAAACCAAGATTAATTAGATGGATGTTATTAATGCAAGAATTCGATTTTGAGATTGTTAATAAGAAAGGAACTGATAATCAAATTGCGGATCATTTATCAAGATTAGAAAATCATGAATTATCCGATATTGAAAATGAAATTATGACATGCTTTTCCTGATGAACAACTATATAATATCAATGAATGGAAAATACCATGGTATGCTGATATAGTAAACTATATAGTTAGTAATATTTTACCACCTATGCTAACTTTGCAACAACATAAAAAATTCATCCATGATACGAAAACTTATTTTTGGGATGAACCATATTTATATAAGCAATGTAAGGATTTAATTATTAGAAGATGTGTACCTTATGAAGAAACTGAACCAATTATTCAAAAATGTCATGATTCTAATTTTGGAGGACATTTTGGGACCGATAAAACCGCTTATAAGATTCTACAATCTGGATTTTACCGGCCTACTCTATTTAGAGATGTATATAGATATATTAAAACTTGCGATAAATGCCAAAGAGTAGGAAATATATCTAGAAGAAACGAAATGCCTCTAAACTTTATATTAGAGTTGAAATTTTTGATGTTTGGGGATTATATTTTATGAGACCTTTTATTCCTTCGTTTGGAAACTCATATATATTAGTAGTTGTTGATTATGTTTCCAAATGGATTGAGGCACAAGCTTTACCTAGGTGTGATGCTAAGAGTGTTTCAAAATTTCTGATGAAAAATATTTTTACTAGATTTGGAATGCCGAGAGTGATTATCACCGACGGAGGAACTCATTTTAGAAATAAATACATTCACAAACTAGTAGAAAAATACAATATTACTCATAAGATATCCACTCGCTTATCATCCACAGTACTAACGGATTAACTGAAGTATCTAATCGCGAGATTAAACGTATTTTAGAAAAATCCGTAAACCCAAATAAGTTAGATTGGTCTATTAGATTAGATAATCGCATTATGCAGCTTATAGGACTACTTATAAAACTCCGATCGGAATGACTCCTTACGTACTTATATATGGAAAAACGTGCCACTTACCAAGTTGAACTAGAACATAAAGCATATTGGGCGATTAAAGAATTTAATTATAATATGAAAGAAGCTTAGTGAGAAAAGATTGTTGCAATTAAATGAATCGGAAGAATTAAGAAATGAATCGTATGACAATGATCGGATTTATAAAGAAAAGATGAAATTATGGCATGATCGGAAGATTAATCGGAGAAATTTTGAACCAGGACAGGAAGTTTTGCTATATAATACTAGATCGAAATTATTTCCGGAAAATCGAAGTCTCGATGGTTAGGACCTTTCACCATAACTCAAATATTTTCATACGGAACTATAGAAATCGAAGATAAAAAACTGGACATAAATTTAAAGTTAATGGACATAGATTAAAACCATATTTCGAAGGTATAAGACCTAACTATAAAGAGGTTTTAATGCTTAGTCGAACTCGATTAATAATTGAAATTAGGTCGGGCTGACGACGTTAAACCAAGTGCTTTATGGGAGGCAACCCATATTAGTTATCTATTTTTATTATATCTTAATAGTTAATTTATATTATTGAAACTTTACTACTCAATTATTATTAAGAATCATCACATATTCGAACCATTATGATGAGAAAAGAAATTATTCGATTTAGAGCGAAATTGGACTTTATTTTGAAATCTCGCCGACGGCGAGGTCGATACTCGCCGACGGCGAGGTCGATACTCGCCGACAGAGAGGTTCGCGCCTAAATTAGATTCAGTTTATTTGTCAAGCTCGCTGACAGCGAGAAACGTCCTCGCCGACAGCGAGAACCGAAAAGGCAGTTTTTATAACTAAGTCGCCGACGGCGAGAAACGACCTCGCCGACAACGAGGAAGTTATAAAGATGAGTTATATATACTTTGGAAGCCGATTTGGACAGTTTCAACACCAATTCCTTTGTGAAAACCCATTCTTAAACCACTCTAAGTCTTCCTTCTTCACTAGAATTCATTCCATTCACCATAATGGCCTCCAAATTCTTAGCATTCCTCTAAATCCTGGAGTGTTTAACCGGAGGAAATTTGTGAGTGCGGAAGCGCAGCGGATCTTCAACAAGGTTTTGATAAAGAAAAGAGTTATCAAGGAACGAGGATTCGTCAATCGAGGATTAGAGAATTCCACTACGAAGATAGAAGAAACGATCACGCAAGCAGGCACTGGAGGTATTTTGTTACACTACGTCCGCTTTTGTTATTCCAGCTTGTGAAAGAGTTCTACTCTAACTTACATGCGATCAACAATGGGAATGTCTACGTCCGAGGAAGATGGGTGATGTTTACTCCATCAAGAGTAAATGAATTATTCTCTATAGAAAACACCCCGTATGTCACTATTCAAATTTTGTGCCTTCTCGATATAATATGAATGAGATATTTCGATATCCGACCGATGAATCGGAAGATCGGGAAATGCGTGAAGACGGGTATGTTAGTTTCTCTGCATCACTTTTGAATCCTGTCTCAAAGCACTAGCACTTTTTCATCTCATCTAAATTGTTACCTACTATGAGGGTAAACAAGGTTTCGAAGGAATGCACTATATTGAATTATTGTATTCAAAGTGGATTACCTATTGATGTTGGATCAATAATTGTTAAGTCCGCATCGGGTTTAATCGTGCATGGGTCGGCTCACTGACTAGGACACCCATCTACTATTTTTGCATTATGCAATCAGCACTGTGTTTATTATGAAGCTCGGGAAAAGGTTTTGTTACCTTGGAAGCCGCTCGATCCTACGGATATGTTCCCTACTTTGGACAATAATGAAGACATTACATTTATCTCTGATAGAGCTTCACAGAATAATCCTATAGCAAGGCCTATTTCGGATAAAACGGGTTTTCAAAAATCGGGTTTTCAAAAATATTCAAGGAAGAAAGTGCATTGCAGATCGGGTTTTCAAAAATCCGGGAGGAGAAGTAGAGCGGATTATTAAGGAACGAGGTTGGGAGAAATTTCGTTACGTTCAATATAGAGCAGTAATGGAAGTGGTTAAAGAATTTTATGCCAATTTAACTACCGTTGAAGATGCACCAAGAAAGGTACGAGGGTTTTTTGTAGGAATTCAATGCCGCAAGAATAAACGCGTTCTATGAAGTTCATGACTCGCCCTTTAGCGAGTATGAAACTTTTGGAACGATGGAAGGACCACCTGGAGGAAGTCATTAACTTTCTCACTGATGGGACCGGAGTTTGGAAAATTAAGCAGCAGGAAAGAGTGAATTTTCCTCTTTCTAAATTAAATGCAGTCTCCAAAGCCTGGCATTACTTTATTTGTTCTACTCTATTACCCACCTATCACCACAGTGAGGTAACACGAGATGGAGCAATTCTGAATTTCTGTATTCAGAATAATAGAAGCATCAACATCGGGAGACTTATTTATCGAAACATCCCGGCCACTCCAAGAAATGAGAGTGGAGCCGGATTGGGACACCCTGGATTAATTTTTTCACTCCGCCAACTCTCCGGAGTCGAGGCTGTGAGATAATGAAGAATGGGTAGAACCAATGAAACCACTCACAACTGCCAATATTAAGAAGTATGAATCTCATGAAGGGTGGAGAGCAGGAGTAAGAAGTTATTTCACTCGACCAAGTAGAGATATACCCTCTACTAGCCATGAACCTCCCGAGCCTACCACCCCTACCCTACAAGATCCGATGAATGAATCGACACCGCATAGAAGAAGTTTTGAGCAGCTTGGAGAAACAATCGGGAGAAGATTTGATCATTTTGATCAAAGAATTGATAATCCGGAGAGGAGACATGATTATGATAGCGAATATCTCCAGCGACATTCGAATACGAGATTGCATACTATGAAGTCGAATGTCGTTATAGGAGTGGTGATTTAGATGTCGTATTTCTTGAGTGCCCCCGATATTCACGAGCATCACTGCTCGCTCTTTCTCACTTACGATCGTGGAGGAGATGATATAGATTGGAACTTTGGTGCCGAAGATTAGGACTTTATTTGTTTTATTTGTTTGATGTTAAGTTATTTTGAAGACTTTATATATTTGTAATATTCAAGTACTTTATGTTTTGAGACATTGGATGTTTGTTGGATTATTTGCTCGAATTGTTGTAGTAGTTTAGTTTTTGTTTTTGTGTTAGTTAATTACATTTGTTTTTATGTTAAATAGGATGTTAGTTTTCTTTAGTATGTTTTTATTTTATTTTGTATTGTTTTAAGTTGTAAAATTATTAATCTGTTAGTTAAATTGTTTTAATATGTTAGTAATTCATATGTGTAGTGTAGAGTTAATTTTAATTGTTGTATTTAATACTTATCTCGCATTTTATCCCCGCATTTTCTTTAAATTGTTATATATATGTGGAGAATACTAACAAGTACAGTGTTCAATGAAAAATAAAAAGCTCGCAAAAATTTCAAAGAAAAAGAAATACCTAAACTTCAAAGGTATGATTTATTTACTTTCCCTTTTTCATTATTTAGAATAGATATAAAAATTTAAGTTCGTGGGAGTAAAATACAAATTTAGTTATTAACTTGTTCTCAATTTCTATTTTCAAATTATTATAAAATGATTTTTATAGCAATTTTTTCAATTTAATTAATATGAATTATTTTATTTAATTATTATAAAAGGTTAAATGAAATATTTCTAGTACTTTAATTAATTAAATAGAATAAAATATTTGGTTAAAGGGAATAAGAATATAGTAAACTATTTTTAGTAAGAAAAACTATATTCTAAAATTAAAATTCTTAAGTATTCAGTGAAAAGAAAAGATTGAAAATCAATAAAGTAAAAACTATGAAGTATATATAAGCTAAGAAATATTCCTAAGTTTTCAAATTTAGGAAGATGAAAATGAAGTTCAAAATTATTAACAGGCTCTCCAGATACAGTAATCCTCAAAAGAAAAAGAAAAAGAAAAAAAAAAGAAAAAAAGAAAAAGAAAAGAAAAAGAAAAATGAGGAGAAGTTTCGAGGAGATGCCTTATCAAAATCGGCTTCATTTGAATTAACCTAAAAGGAAAAACTTAAATATTTCCAAACTTATATTTATGGATTAGAATTTTACCTAATAGTGTTTTCTTGAATTTCTTATCATATGAATATCTTAAGTAGTTATTCTTTTAAATATAGTCATTCCTCGAAATGAATAGTAAGCTAGAAATCTTAGACTCGATAACTAAATAATTTATTTCTATAAGATTAATTAAATTACATGAATTATTTTTATTTAACTTTATTATGATATTAATTAATCTAATTCATAGTTTATTTGAATTGAAAAATCTTACTATAGAAATCATTATTTTTATGTAGTATTAAAATTACTGAGGACGATGTAATAAGTAAGTTTGGGGGATTTTGATCGCCGAAAAATTTATTAAGAAATTCATACCTATTTTTGATGAAATCGCACTTTAAAGAAGGGTATTTTCTTTATTTTATCATGTGAATGAATAATTTAGGCGATAAAAGCAAAAATCATAAAAAGGAGCAAATTGGAGCAAAATCATGCAATTTGTAGCCGAGTCGCCGACGGCGAGATCGAGGCCGCCGACGGCGAGGTTACAAGAAGAAAATTTTGAAGAATTTATAACCGTCTCGCCGACAACAGCCCGAGCTCGCCGACAGCGAGATAGAGCGGTTCGAAGATCTTCGAAGCCTCGCCGACAGCCGAGGTAGTTCGTCGCCGACGGCGAGGTAGTTCAAATGGCACGTATACATCGAACCCGGACACTTTTCGAAGAGATGCTTACACACCTCTTGGTCTCTTGCTCACCTCTATATGCAGGTCGAAAATCGCCTTTTGTGTGTTAGTTTTGTGCGTCTTTTGTGTTCTAAGTGCAATCTTTTAGTCTTTTGTGAGTTCTAAGTGTAATTTGTGTGCAGTAGTGTGTCTTTAGTGAGTCTTTAGTAAGTTTAGTGAGTAATTAAGTGAGTCGTGCTGTACTGGAAGGAAGAGTCAAAGGAACTACGAGGAGTCTGTTTGGGGATAAATCGAGATAAGTATTTGTATTTATTGTTTTTAACTTTAAATGAAATCCATGCTTAGTTTAGTTCACATGCATTCTGAGTAGTTTATTAGCTTTATCTCCGTTTACGAAATTAAGTGACTTGATGAAATTAAAATAGAGATACTTATATATATATTAATAAATTGTGATAATTTTTACTTAAAACTTAATTTACTTTCAAACCGGCCATTTGAATCGTTAAAATATGTCGGTTATCAACTATAGTAGAAAATTACATCCGATATTCGTGGAATTCAAAAGCCTTGGAAGGAGGGTGCAAATAAATAGGGAAATAATATCACGGGCGTAGAATCGAGTATTTTAGTGTGACGTACTAAAATATTCAATTCGGTCCTATTGCTTCGAGAGCCGAAGTGTAGATGTTAGCCCTCAGCGAGGGAACGCGGAGCTTCGAAGTGGCAGTCGGTATCCTCCCAACTCTAACCGCAGATTCGCGTAATCAAACATAGGATTAGTCAATATTTTTTACACCCTGACCAAAGGGTAAAGAATAGGAATGTTCCTATTTGTCACAATACCTTAAAATTATCTATTTAAATTCATTAATCACTTAACTTTCTAAACAAGGGAAAGATACTTTTTCCGAATAAGTTAAGACTTATTTAGCAATTAGTTTAATTTCCTACACTTTCAATACATATTAATTTTCTACTTAGTTAAATTACCTAATTAAAATACTTAGTTTACTTTATTGCGCTCAAATTTAGAAGTCCAAATTTTCATATACTATTTTAAAAATTATTATTATTATTTTAAATTAGTTGTTATTTAATTTTCTCTTTCCCTCGTGGGATCGATAACCGTGACTCCACTGTAGCCCCGTATTACTTCGATACGATACGTATACTCGCGTAGCATCCACAACATAAACAATTACAATTCTATACATATAAATAAGCTAGGTCAAGTTTTTGGCATCGTTGCAATTAAATTAAAAATATCATAATATAAAATTGTGGGTCATCTGTGATGTTTTGTGTTGTGTGAATTTAATTGAGTTAAAACAGTATCTAATCACAGTAAAATATATTTTATTGATTGACCTGACATTAACGAGGTTTAAAATGAATTGAAAACATTATAAAATATTAAAAATATTAATTTCCAAAAAATCCCGCCGACAGCGAGAATGACGCCGCTGACGGCGACTTTTACCAGAGACTTTAAATCTTTTTGAATTAATTAGCCCGCCGACGGCGAGATTTTTCCGGCTGACGGCAAGATCCCGAAAAACACTTTTATTTGACCGGTCAACTGTCACTATTCATCGTCCCCTTCCTCAAAACTTCGAAAAAACCGACTTAGGGCTTGAGAGATCTTGGATTTGGAGCAATTTCAACATATTTTGACACCGGATTTTATCATCCCTTGGTAAGAGCTTCACTCTAATGCAAAAATTTTTAATTTTCACCGTGTATTTCTTCCACATTTGGGGATTTTGAAAAAAATTGAAATATAGAGAAAATAGTTGGATGAAATCTATGGAATTCATTTTAAATTATTTTAAGTCACCTTTGGAAGCCATTATAGTATTATTTTGGAATTTAATTGAGATTTTTGTAAATTTGATATATCGAGAAATGGCTCTACGACAGAAGAGGCGACTAGATTTTGATGAGACACGATTCGTGAATGCTAAAGCTCAATCAAGATACAACTTTAATATCAAAGCAAGAAAATGCATTCAAGATAAAGTTTTCAAGAATCCGGTAGGAGAAGTAGAGCAGACGATCAAAGAGCGAAGATGGGAAAATTTATGTTATACGATAAAAAAAGCTGCAGTTGAAGTCGTAAAAGAGTTTTATGCCAATTTGACCCAGATAGAGGATGAGCCTATAAAGGTTAGAGAATTTTTAGTTAAAGTTAATGTTGCTCGGATTAATGCTTTCTACGAAGTACAAGATCTTCACACCAGCGAATACGATACTTTTGGAACAATGGAAGGACCGCTGGAGGAGGTGATTAACTTTCTCACTGATGGGAAATGGACTTGGAAAATTAAGCAGCGTGAACGGGTAAACTTCCCCCTTTCTATGTTAAATGCAACCTCTAAAGCTTGGCATTATTTTATTTGTTTTACTTTTCTATCCACTTATCACCATAGTGAAGTCACAAAGATAGAGCAGTTCCGAATTTTTGTATTCAGAATCACAGAAGTATAAATGTGGGGAGTATTTTTTATAAAAATATATTACCCATTGCAAGAAGTGAAAGTGGAGGAGGGCTAGGATATCCTGTTCTAATTTATGCACTCTGCCAATTGTCTGGAGTAGAGGCGAGAGATGATGAGGAATGGGTTGAACCTATGAAACCCATTACCCAGGCTAATATAAAGACTTATGAATCCCACGAAAGATGGAAATCTGGGACTAGGAGCTATGCACCTTCAACTAGTAGGGATATTCCCTCTACTATTTATGACCCTCCTACCTATAGTTCTCCTACCCTTTATGATTTGATGAATGAAATGACTCTGCAGCGGAAAAGTTTTGAAAATATTGAAGAAAAATTGGAGCATATTGATCAGAGAATTGGAGGATTAGAGCGGAGGCATGATTATGACAGTGATTATCTCCAGAGGCATTCTGAATTTGAGATAGCCTACTATGATGCTGAGAATCGTTATCGAAAAGGAGAGCTTGATGTTATATTTCCTGAGTGCCCCCTTATACTCACTACCAGCCTACTCCACCTGCTGAACAAGGAGATGAGGATATAGTTTGGGCTTTTAATGTTGATGATTAGATTCTATGATTAGATATTTATTTTGTGTGTTTGTTTAGTTGTTTAGTTTATGTATTTTGATTATTATGTTGTGTAAGACATTTAAACTTTGTTGTATAAGTTAAATTTGTGTAGTTTTAATATTTCAAATTGTGATTGTAACTCTGAAACTAGATTAGTGAAATATATGTGGATGTTGAGTTAAATTGTGCTTAGTATTATAATAGGTATAAATTGTGTTAGTATTTTGTACTTATTTCAAAACTTCTTTACCCAGAAATTTCTTTGATATTATATATGTGTAGAAAATTATTAACAATACAGGTTAATTAAGTGATAAAAAGAACCTGCAGAACTTCAAAAGGAGAAATACCTAAAGCACAAAGGTATGATTTAAATTTACAGTTTGTTTTCCTTTCACCCTATATAAATAGATAGAAAAATTTAAGTTTGGGGGAAGGAAAAGCAAAAATTTAATTATTAAATTGCTCTCAATTTATATTTTCAAAAAATTTTATATAAATGATTTATGTAGTAAATTTAATTCAGTAAACTAGAATTAATTTATTTAATTATTATAGAAAGTTAAAAGAAATATTTTTAATGATTAAACAAATTTTGTAGATTATGATATTTGGAATAAAGAATAAGAATATAGTTAACTATTTAAAGTAAGGAAAATTATATTCTAAAATATTAAATTCCGAGGTATTTAGAGGAAAAAAGAAAAGATTGAAACTCAATGAAGTGAAAACTATGAAATACATATAAGGTAAAGAAATGTTTCAAGTTTCAAATTTAGGAAGAGGAAAATGAAGTTCAAAATTATTAACAGGTTATACAAAAATAGTAATCCTCACTTGTATTAAAAAAAGGATTGAAAATCAATCCAAAATGAAAAAGAAAAGAAAACGTAAGCGAGGAGAAACTTAAGAAAATGCCTTATAAAAAATTGGCTTCATTTGAATCAACATAAAGGGATAAAACTTAGTTATATTTCTAAACTTATATATATGGATTAGTATTTTACTAAATAGTGTTTTCATGAATTTCCTATCATCTGAATATCCTAAGTAATCTAATATTGCAAATATAGTCATTCTTGAAATGAATAGAGGAGTAGAACTCTTACACTTGATAACCAAATAGCCTTATATCTATAGAATTAATTTAATTATCTAAAATTTTTTTCTAATAAACTTTATTATAATACTTATTTAAATGAAATTCATAGTCTTTCTGAATTAAAGCTTTACGACAAGTAATCATTACTTTTATTTAGTATCAAAATTACTTGAGGATAAGTAATAGTTAAGTTTGGGGGATTTTGACCAGAGAAAAATGTATTGAGAAATTCATGCCAATATTATATCAATTTTTTATGAAACTACACTTTAAAGAAAGGTATTTTCTATGTTTTATTGCAGGAATGAAGATTTATAGGAAATGGAGCAAAAAGATAGAAAAAGAGCGAATCTGGAACGAAAAATACTAAAAGAGAT
Source organism: Papilionanthe hookeriana x Papilionanthe teres (assembly GCA_022702705.1). Lineage (NCBI taxonomy): Eukaryota > Viridiplantae > Streptophyta > Magnoliopsida > Asparagales > Orchidaceae > Papilionanthe > Papilionanthe hookeriana x Papilionanthe teres. The sequence goes on along the minus strand of CM040436.1, from coordinate 23,680,722 downwards.
GAAAATTGAACTAGCCCGCCGACGGTGAGGAATAGGCCGCCGACGACGTGTTTTTCCAGAGAGAATTTGAATATATTATAAAGGAGCCCGCCGATGGCGAGATCAAGCCCTCCGACAGCGAGCCTGAGCAGTTAGCCTACGTTCTAGAAGCCCGCCGATGGCGAGATCATTATCGCCGAAGGCGAGAAGGTCGGTTCAAGCAATAATACAATGAATCTGGATGCGTTTTGAAGAGGTGCTTAAGTAGCCTTTAGAAATATTTCTCCCTCTTTAAATAGAGACAAATCTAGGGCGAGAAAGGGGTGTTCTTTTGGTGTGTATCTTAATCTGAGTCTGGAGAGCTTGAGTCAGAAGAGTCTGTAGTGTGTGAGTGTTCATTAGTAAGTTTAATTGAGTGTATTGTACAAGAAGGAAGAGTCAGAGGAACTTCAAGGAGTTTGCTTGGGGAGAAGATTTGAGATAAGTTTTTGTTTATTGTTTTATAGCTTTAAATGAAATCTAAGTTTTGTGTTATTCTTCCTATGCATTCTGAGTAGTTTTCTCTGTCTTTCTCCTTGTTGTTGAGATTTTGTGAAATGAAAAATTGATTTAGTTGTGCCTTAAATATTAAATAAAAAATTGTGATAATCTTTTACTTAAATCTTAATTTACTTTAAATTTGGCCAATTGAACTGTTAAAATATGTTGAATTATCAACTATAGTAAAGATTACCTCCAAAATTCAGGGAAATTAAAAGCCTTGAAAGGAGGGTGCAAATAAATAGGGAAATATTATTTATCAGACGTAGAATTGGATATTTTAGTGTGACAGAATAAAATATTCAAATTCGGTCTTATCGTTTGGGAGCTGAAGTGTAGATGTTAGCCTCAAGCGAGGGAACGTGGAGCTCCGAAGTGGCAACTGCGTATCCTCCCAAGCTCTAGCCACGGATTTAGTAACCAAGCATAGGATTATTCAATGTTATTTATACATGGACCAAAGGTTAAAGCATAGGAATACTCCTATTTGGCACAATATAATTCTAACTAAATTAATTATCCATTCACTTAATTCTCTTAACAAGGGGAAATATACTTTTTCTAAATTGTAATCTTTCATTAAGTGATAGAGTTTAGTATAAGCATTCTTTATTTCCGTCTACTGAGATAAGTAATCGCATCCGCTCGAAATTAGTTCTTAATCTCTAAACTTCCCCGTGGGTTCGATATCTCGGGGCTTAATCGAAAGTCCTATATTACTTGATAAACGATATGTATACTTGCGTAGTATCCCATATTATAAAATCATAATTATCATATCTAAATCATCAGTACATATATTTGGTGTGGAGTCAAGTTTTTGGCGCACATATATTTATCGGGGATCAAGTTTTTGGCGTCGTTGCCGGGGAAGTAAAGTAATTATTAAAGATAATATATATATTTATCAGTGATCATCAAGTTTGGTTGAACCTAAACTTAGGGTTAACTTAAGTTTAATATGGGTTGAACTTAAATTTGATTTAGGTTTGGTTAGGTTCAAGTTTGGTTGAACCTAAACTTAGAGTTGACTTAAGTTCAATATGGGTTGAACTTAAGTTTGATTTAGGTTTGATTTAAGTTAGGTTCACGTTAGGTTGAACCTAAACTTAAGTTTGACTTAAGTTCAATATGGGTTAAATTTAAGTTTGATTTAGATTTGATTTAAGTTAGGTTCAAGTTAAGTTGAACCTAAACTTAAGGTTGACTTAAGTTCAATATGGGTTGAACTTAAGCTTGAGTTAGGTTTGGTTTAAGTTAGATTCAAGTTAGATTGAATCTAAACTTAAGGTTGACTTAAGTTTAATATGAGTTGAACTCAAGTTTGAGTTAAGTCTAGTTAAAGTAAGCTTAATTAAGGTTTAAGTTTTATTTAAATAATACTCAAAGGTTAATTAAGACTAATTAGATTAGACTTAATTAGAATTTAAAGACTATTCAAGTGTTATTTAGATAAAACTTAAGGTTTAATTAAGTCTAATTAAAATTAGACTTAACTAAAATTTAAAGTGGTTTAAGTCTAATTTAAGTAAGGCTTTTTATTATACCTTATTCAATTAAGGTTTAATAATTTTATTAAGCCTAATGAATTTGACTTAAGTAAGATTTAGGATTGATTAAACCTTTATTGATTAAGGTTTAATAGTTTAATTAAGTCTAATGTGATAGATTTAATTATAGTCTAAGATTGATTAAACCTTAATTGGTTAAGGTTTAATAGTTTAATTAAGTCTAATATGATAGACTTAATTATGGTTTAAGATTGATTAAACCTTAGTTGGTTAAGGTTTAATAATTTAATTAAGTCTAATGTGATAGACTTAATTATGGGTTAAGATTGATTAAACCTTAGTTGCTTAAGGTTTAATCATTTTGATAAGTCTAATGTGATAGATTTAATTATGGTTTAAGATTGATTAAACCTTAGTTGGTTAAGGTTTAATAATTTAGTTAAGTCTAATGTGATACACTTAATTATGGGTTAGTTTAATAGATTTAAGGCTAATTAATCCTGATTTAGGCAAGATTTAATTGACTTATTAGACTTAATTAGGGTTAAGTTAATTGGTTTTTAAGGTTAATTAAACCTAATTTATGTAAGGTTTAATTGATTAATTAGACTTAATATGGGTTAAGTCTAATTGGTTTAGGATTAATTAAACCTAATTTGAGTAAGGTTTAATTGATTAATTAGAATTAATATGAGTTAAGTCTAATTGGTTTAGGATTAATTAAATCTAATTTGGGTAAGTTTTAATTAATTAATTAGACTTAATATGGGTTAAGCCTAATTGGTTTAGGATTAATTAAACCTAATTTGGTTAAGGTTTAATTGATTAATTAGACTTAATGTGGGTTAAGCCTAATTAGTTTAGGATTAATTAAACCTAATTTGGGTAAGGTTTAATTGATTAATTAAACTTAATATGGGTTAAGCCTAATTGGATTAGGATTAATTAAACCTAATTTGGGTAAGGTTTAATTGATTAATTAGACTTAATATGGGTTAAGCCTAATTGATTTAGGATTAATTAAGGTTTAGGTTGATTAATTAAGTTTAATATAGGTTAAACCTAATTAGAGTTTAAAGTTTACTTAAACTTAATGTAAATAAAGTTTAAGTTGATTAATTAGGTTTAATATGGGTTAAACCTAATTAGAGTTTAAAGGTTACTTAAACCTAATGTAGGTAAGGTTTAAGTTGATTAATTAGGTTTAAAATAGGTTAAACCTAATTAGAGTTTAAAGGTTACTTAAACCTAATGTAAATAAGGTTTAAGTTGATTAATTAGGTTTAATATGGGTTAAACCTAATTAGGGTTTAAAAGTTACATAAACTTAATTTAAGTAAAGTTTAAGTTGATTAATTAGGTTTAATATGTGTTAAACCTAATTAGGGTTTAAAAGTTACTTAAACTTAATGTAAGTAAAATTTAAGTTGATTAATTAGGTTTAATATGGGTTAAACCTAATTAGGGTTTAAAAGTTTCTTAAACTTAATGTATGTAAAGTTTAAGTTGATTAATTAGGTTTAGTATGGGTTAAACCTAATTAGGATTTAATGAACACTTAAACCTAATGCAAATAAGGTTTAAGTTGATTAATTAGGTTTAGTATGGGTTAAACCTAATTAGCGTTTAACGAATTATTAAACCTAATGTAAGTAAGGTTTTAGTTGATTAATTAGGTTTAGTATAGGTAAAACCTAATTAGGGTTTAATGAACACTTAAACCTAATGTAAGTAAGGTTTAAGTTGATTAATTAGGTTTAATATGGGTTAAACCTAATTAGATTGGGTTAATTAAGTTTAATATGTCTTTAAACTTAATTAAATTGGTATTATTTAGGATTTGTTCATTTTTTAGGTTTGATTTAATTAAGCTTAATTTGTCTTTATGCTTGATTAAGGGTTTGATTAGGATGATGATTAAGCTTAGTTTTTTATCTTAGACTTAACTAGATTTTGTCATGAGTCTATTGTGAGTTAGACTCATTTTGAACTTAGTCTATTGTGAAAAATAAGTTAAGTTATAAAGGGTTGATTTTTAGGATTTAAATTTATTAATGAATTTTAAATTCTTAATTTTGAAATATCATTTAAAATTATTTAATGACTTAAAATTCATTGTCATGGGGTTATTGTCTGTTACCCTAAAATTTCTAGCCATTTTCCAATTTGACTTTTCTTAATCATGATCATCTTAACGGGGATATCCCAATACATCAAAGCACGACGTAAGGGCAGAGGAAAAATTGTCATTTCCCAAACGAGCGGTAGCTCATTGGCATTGGGCCACCAAGATGATACCAATGAAGTAAAGGAGAGACAGAGCTCAAAGGAGTTCAAATACATGAAAGTAGACTGATCCTAATTGGTATAAGTAGCTAGGTCAGGGTACCACAGACCAGTCATCCCAAGCTACTAGACCCTTAAGTCTACCTGGTCGTAAACGGGCCCTTAAACTCATTCCTTATCTGAGATTTTTCTCATAATCTGTATAGCTTTCACAACCTTTTCAATTTCTGCTGTTGCTTTTGTCGTATTTCTCTGAAACTAAAACTCGAATCTGTGTTTTTTTCCCTTGCGCATTCTTCTATTTTTTTTCATTCACCATCTTCAAAGTAATTATTCCACTTGGAGTGGAATTGCTAAGAGAAACAATATGAGACTCCCAATTATCTGATAAGGAACTGATCAAATATAATGCAAGGATCTCATCTTCTAACTTTATATCCCATGCTGCTAATTAATTCAATATGCTTTGAAAAATATTCAAGTGATAAAAAACTGCAGTCCCATTAGCGTACCTAAGATACATCAATTTTTTAGAAAGAAATGTCTTATTATGTGCATTTTTCTTTCCGTACAACTTCCTTAGAGTTTCCTAAACCAACATGCTGCTAAACACTGTTGTTAACCCTTTGTCGAATCTTGCCACTAGCTTTTCTATTCAAGCATAGTCCAATCCTTATCAGAAATCTATGTTGGTTTGCCCTTATCACCCAAAAGTGCATCTTCTAGGTTCAAAAACCAAAACAAATCTTTCATATGTGACTTCTAAATCGAGTAATTGGATTTCATAAGCTTAATCATTGTACTATTGTTATATGTGGATCCCTCCATTTGGACAGCACAAAATAATCCCTAGTGGAACTTGTCTCTCATACCACTTGTTGAAAAAAGTAAATTAAAAAGTCACTGCATCACACACATAAAACAAAAAACATGATTAATAAAAAAAAAACAAATAATAGCGAGAAATACCCCTTAAATAGAGTAAAATTCACGAGACCCGTAGGCCGCTTAAAAACCTTCAATAATCAACTTAATGGATATACAAAGTTCTTCTCTAGAATACTATTAGAGGAAATCAATAATCAACCATAACCAAAATGTGGTATATATCAATGTCATCAAATATGAAATATTTGTTAATCTCACCAAATTCAATAATACACGATGCAAACTTCGACCTATTTTTTTTTTTACCAATAAAGCTTGGTGTCCCTCTACAATCTTCTTTTATTAGTGGGTATGTTAAATCTTTGCATAAATTTTGTACGTAAATATCTTATTTTACCGTAGGAAATATTTTTAGGACACACTAAATTGATACAATATTCTCAATTGTTTATATTTTGTGACATGTAAAAAATAAAAACTATATATATATATATATATATATATATCCAATGAAAATCAGCAATATTGTTGGCCGTAAAATCAAAATCAAGAATTTTAGTATTTGATTTCAAATTATATGAACGTTTGTACGGTCAAAGCCAATTTGTACTTTCTGTGAATCTGACTTAATTTCCCGTGCAATGCTTGAAAGAACTGACAAAGAAACATCAAAATTTCAATTTCATCTCCATCATATTTGAACGTTCACAGTGATGGATTATAGATCAACATTCTGAAGAACTGTAGAAAAAAGTAATTAACGATTTAACAATTTGTTTAAGCTAATGATGAAGTTGTGGTTGCCGAACAGCAGGACTGCGTAACTTGGATCACTCGTGTTGCCCTAGGCCCCCAGTAGGACTGTATAACTTTGGCCCCATTGATCTCTGCACCGATTAAATTTTATATAGGAACGCAAAAAAAATCAACAGTAAGAAAGAGGGAGAGGGAGAGGGAGAGGGAGAGAACAAACCGCTTGTGCCTTTAGTGTTGGCCCTGCCGATCTCTGCAGCAATTAAATTTTTTCTAAGAACTCAAAATCAATCGTACGAAAGGGAAAGAGAGGGAGAGAGAGACAGATCTAGAGAGGAAGGGAAAATGAGAGAGAGAAAGAGATAGAACAAACCCCAGATTGCTTTGATATTGGTCTTGTTGATCTCTGCAGCAATTAAATTTTGTACGAGAACTCAAAATCAACTGTAAGAAAAGTGAGAGGGGAGGGAGGGAGGGAGGGAGGGAGAGAGAGAGAGAGAGAGAGAGAGAGAGAGAACAAACCTTTAGTATCTGAGCTTGCAGCAAACCAAAGCAGCGGAGGAAGGGTGCGAAGAGGGACTGAAACCAAGAATAGTGAGAAATAGTGTGATTGCGAGAACTTTCGTCCATCTCTCTCTTTCTCTATCTCTCTCTCTCCTACGACAGTTCTTAATCTTGTGGAGCTCTTGCTGGCTTTAATATCTTACGAGACAGCGCCACCAGTGTTTACCAAGGGCGGCTGGGTAATAACTAAAATTAAAATAATATTGAAATCCTACTAACTTGGGCTGATTGGCTGGATGTAAATGTATTTTAGAAATATTTTAAAAGTATGCTGGCACTGAAATGTATACATTTTAAAAGTATGGAAATTATTTTTAGCCAAATATAAGTAAATTCTTGATGCACCATCAAGAAATTTGTATTATTTAGAACTGAGACATCATCAAAAAATTTGTATTATTAAGCACTCAGTCATATCAAGCCCTAATGAAGCCTCTAAATCATTTTTAAAAGCATTTCTGGCAAAATTGAAAAGTTAAATTGATTCTAAAGCTAGCAAGCTTATAGACAAGCCGAACATCTCGATGATACGAACTTAATTCCGACATCGTACAACACTTAAATGTGCATCAAACGCTGTCAGCTGTGGTCGCTGCTACCACCTTCGGCCAGTTGTTATCCCTGTCACCTCTGGCACGCTGTGTCGCCGCTACAACCTTAGGCCAGCTTCGGTCACCTCCGTCCAACTCCGACCACCACCTCTCGGATATCGTCGATCGTCATCAGCTACCACCTACTCTTTGCAATGTTGTCCCATGTGAAGTCATATTATGCACAAAGGACTCTCAGCGTACATTGCGGAACAGTGAAACATTTGACGAAGCAATACATCATCTAGAATAAGGTTCAATGATTACCCTGATGATAATATAACAATACACTGGGAATGCAGTGTACTGACAAACCCCAAAGATGATGTAACAACACACTTCAACTATGATGTAACGACACACTTCATATATAGTGTAATAACACATCCCGAATATAATGCAACGATATACTCTGATGACGGCATAACAATGCAGCCCATAAACAGTGTAATGATGCCTCTCGAAGCGTCATCGGAAGATTGTGACTTTCTTTGGACTTCTAAATGTCTCTCATCACAACGCAGCACGACGACTTATGTGACCAACTATGACATACATGGTCCACAACGCGTTGAGCTTCAGACTTTTGCCTTTGCAGCCTATGAATGTCATCATAGCTCATTACTATAGTCTACGTGACCAACTACAACCTACATGGTCCATAGCTCATGCATCTCTCGACTCCAGCTTCTACGACCCACATACATTAGCACAACCCACAATTGCAACTTATCTGGTTCTAAGCTCCTGCAACTCCAATCTTATTGTTTTGCAGATAATATAATAATTCAACACCAAGTAATGAGTAAAAGTAAATAGATATAAAAAAAGTTTAGGCACACAGCCCCCCACTTTTAAGAATCAAAGTGTATTATCGATTATTTTTTAAAAAAATAGGCACACCATCAGCCATTTTTTAAAACAAAGACACAATCAATTTTAAGAATACAAACATAATATCGACCAAATTTTAAAATAAAGGCACATTATTAACCTTTTTAAAAATAAAAGAGAATATTGGAGTGTGTACATCTATGTGTTGAAACTTTAAGCAGACACCAATAATGATGGTCACAAAATACTTAATATGCTACTGAGCAAAAGAAATAGTATTGAACTGAACTAAATTATCTATTTGGTACGTATCACAAATAATGATAAATCAAAATGATTAGATAATAATCATTATTATGTATTAATTAATTTATTTTTGCAGAAAAGATACATATTGTAGAAGATGAATCATTGATAATTTATTCATTTCTTTATAATATTAATTTTTAAGAACTAAAAACCAATCAATCAAAAAATTGACATCACAGATCACTATCTTCCCTATTTCCTTTCTCATAGAAAAAAAAATGGCAATGATAAAAAAAGTAATTTAGCTACAACCATGATTTATTTAAATACAATATAGTAAATCCACCTAATATGCTATCAAGAAATTCTAGCACCTAACACAAATCTTACGGCATAACACAAATCTAGAGGTAATCGTTTAAGCAATGAATGTTAAAAATTTGATTAAGAGTCATCCTGAGCTTCGATTTTAGAAAACTTATTATCAAACTGGTCAGCTCGAGAAGACGAACCCAATGATACCAAAATTGGTGAAATTCAAGTCAAATCAAGCTTAGATCAAGCCATTAAACTACTTTTGAAAGTTTTCAGGCATATTTGAAAAGTCATACTGAAACTGAATCTGGTGAGCTTATGGTCAAATCGAGTGTCTTGAGAAGTCAATTCCAACAAGCTCAAGAGTCGTCTGATCAAAGTGATTCATACTTCTTTATTAATTGCAACTGAGACTATAAATAGAGCCTCATCCCTCTCATGAGGGGAGAAAAACCTTAAGCTTAAAGAAGACTAAAGCTCAGAGAAAGAGTTGAAGTCTAGCATCACTTCGACACTGACGACCATTAATTATCCATTATTGTTGAACACCACTCGCTGGCTATCGTCAATTACTATCAGCCGCCACCTACTTATTATAGGTTCATCCGACCATCAATGTTGTAATTTAAGTGCCTGTGTAACCCTTTCTTGACTGTGGGAACCTTCTTTTGTTAGGCCAAGATGCTGACCTCATGGATCATGCAATTTCTACTAATCCATTTCATGCAGTTCACCTAGCGCCGCCATCCTGACTATCATTTCTGATGCCGCAACGAGCTACGACACCCAGTCCAGAAAGGGTTTCCTATGAAGAAAAGATATCGCTTCCTTGCTCGTTGCAATTTCCAAGAATCATCTCCTTTAGCAGTGGCAGTTCTCAAACACCCCATCCCAGCGGTTTCAAGCTCCGAAACATCGACACCTATGAAGATTTTTTTTTCCTTTTTGTAGGTTTTTCGAAATACACTGTTATGGAGTTTCTACTGGTTGTTTTTTTTCATCTGAGTGTTATTTGATTCTCATGCAACTCTAAGACGATAATGTACTATTCTACTACCACGAATTTTCTAGCACGCATCATTACTAAATTCATATTTATAAAACTCACATGTTGCTAAATTCAGAATAGTGATTGGCTCATTTAAAATAAAATCCAATTAAAACTGTTTAACATGTTTGGCACACTATTTCAAGATTTAACAACAATGGATTTTCAAAGAATTTAAATATGAAATATACGCTCACAACTAAATTTTTTTTAAAATAATGAAGGATTCAACATGATATAATATGTTCTAAAAAAAGTTCTATAATTAATAAAAATTAAATGTTGCAAGGGCCTAAAATCTACTTCAACTTTCTCACTGTGTACACCTCAACCACATTATAACTTGAAGTTCTTAGTGCCTTCCATCTGCCAAGCTGACATGTGATCCCACAATATGATTGGTTGCTCTTCCTCCCATCATTGAATCTGTCACATGGCACCGAGGAAATCTTTGCTCATTTAATAATCATATTCTTCCTCAAAACTCTATTATTTGCCCTCCTTACTATATCTGCAATGCTTTCATTCACCATTGGAAACTCCAAATGCAGTGCCCTTGTGCTATTATTTTCTTCACACTGGCTTATCCTTCATACCTTCCTCACTTTTCTTCTCATGGTGAGACTATCACAGAAAACAGGAGGATCGTCGGGGAAAATAAAAATAATAGGAGGGCAAATTATACCGAAGAGAGGGGTATATTAAAAAAAAGTCAATATTAAAATAATGTATGTGTGTGTGTATACTGCTTAAATTTAAGTTAAAATTTTAATCCAACCAAACAATTTTCTCCGTTCAGCTAATCCACCATAACAAGAACGTAAATTATGTCTTTTTTCTTAATATGCTCTAATAAATATTAAGTTTCATAGTTTTTATATATAATTTTTCATAAATTATTTTTCTTTGACTATTACTCTTTTAATTTTTCTCTTGGAATGGTCCCTCTCAACAACTTCTCTTTCAAAAGAAGGGCTCGAGTTTGACCAGGTCAATCTATATTTAAATTGAAAATGAAAGAAGTTTGACCAGCCTAATTTATGCTCACACTTCAACTAAGCTAAAGCAATCGATGAGGCAAGAGGATTGGAACAGGTCGATCGAGTTCAAGTGAAAAAGTATTGTTCGAACAATAGATTTACTTTAAGTGAAATTAGAGAAATATGCTTTTCTGCTTAATTGGAGACTATGAGATTAAAAATTTCGATTTACTAGCTAATTTTATGTGATTGTCATATAAATTGTTGGTGGAAGTTGTAAAGGATGACGATTATCAAACATAATGACTAGTGAAATCTATTGTCTAACGTGGGTCTAGCAGTAATGCTAAACCAAAGACAATTAAATGATTATACCCGAAAGACAGAAAATATGTAACTAAGATTGGGTGATATTGATTAGCTGACAGTGGTTTATCTTATGGATAATAATATCGTATTTTCGGCTTTTATTAAATTAGGAGTGATTTTATTTTTTGGCTTTGTTTATTTGAATGCCCTAGCCCTCCACTATAAAAAGGATTTAAGGGCTTATGAGAGATGTATGGTGAGGTGTGTGAGGCTGTAACCCTATGTCTTTTTTCTTTCTCTCATCCGGCGCTAGTGAAATCTACCTTTCCGAGGACGCAGGCGAATCAACTTAACACTGAACCATAAATCTTTTATGTTTGATTGTTGTTGTGTGAATTTATATGCTTCCACATTTTTTTCACATAATAACTGATATTAGAGATTTGGGTTCGTGATCAGAACACGATTTGACTTTGATGGCAGCAAATCTGCCGTGGTTTGCATGTTTCTTGCCGCAGGAGGACGTCCAACAATGGTGGCAAGCTCCCAGTGACAGCTCCGCTTGAAATGAGAGAGATTCGAGAGGTGCAGTAGTTCGATGGCGATTTTTGGTTGTGACGTATGTTTCGAGTGTAGCTGAAGAGGGTCTGGTAGAATATGATGTAGTTCAGTGTCCAACAATGGCAGCAGGCGGTTCAACTTCGAACGGCGGCTACAGGCGTAAGGGAAGCTTCTTAAAATTTCATGGAAGAGGACAATTTCCATCACACAGAAAGAGTTGTTTTCTTTTGGAAACAACAAAGCAAAAAAAGAAAGTTATGATACATGAAAGAGTATTTGATTTCAATATTCACTTGATTCTTCTTCATAGAGACCAAAACAAGCCGCATGTGGGACTATCATACAAGTAAAAAAAAAAATTTTGGGAAAAGCATAAAAAGAAAGAAAATCTTTTCTTTAAAAGTCTTCTAATTCTACACCATTTAAAGTATATTTCTCTATTTATTTATACTCAATTATATGAATTACATTTTCATCAATACAATCTCATGTGATTATTACATTTAGTTGATTGAGATAATATCATCACGGATCTTATATGTTATCACAACAAATGTTAACATCTTAATTGGCCAATTCAAGAAGTAAATGAAGTATAATGATTAAATCATCACAACTTATTCCAGAATTAAAGATCAATACTTCCACAACTTCCATCCAATACTTAATTACTTTTCATTTTATGGAAAAAAATAAAGAAAAATACTCAGAATTCATGGAGGAAACACAACAACAATTAATTTTAAAAGTAGAAATCATGTAGAAACACAAGAAGTCTAAATTAAAATCAAATGTTGTTACAAAGATAAAAACATATCTCAAATTCCTCTCCATCAAACTCTTGAAGTTTCTTTGAATCACTTCCGTTCTCTTACAATGCTCCCTAGGACTGGTCACCCAACCATAAAGGGTTAAAATTTCTCAAAATCACTAACAAATAATGAATTTTTACTTAGAACTACCTACCCACCTCCCCCTTCACTAGGAATGGGATAAGTGAGAAGAAACCCTAAGTAAAAATCCTACAACTCCTTACTTTAAATCACTCTAATCTACTCTTCAAAATCCCTCTCTCTTTCTACTTTCCAAGTCCTTATCTTTATAGTTTTTCAAAAGGTGCATTGGTGTCTCTTCAAAATGTGTCCACATTCTATGAATCTTCCAAGAGTTTCCTCCTTTCAAGAGCCATTTGAATGCATTTTTCGCGCCCATTATTAGTTATTCACGTTTTCACCAAGGTTTGCCTCAAACACTCCTTCAAAAATTGCCAAAAATTTCTTTAAACTTCCATAATAACAACCCTGTGTTTTAGTGCGGAGTTTTCGACGCATAGGCGCAGCCTTCTCTGTTTGTTGGCGCTTAGGCGCCCAGTTCATTTTTGCTCAAAATTTGGTTCTTTTTCACTCATTTTATCATATTTTATCCATTTAATTGTAGCTGAAAGAAAAACACACAAATAACTTCCATTAAAGTGCAATATCCTCAAAAATATGTATAAAAATGTGTACATAAATGCTATATATTATATGTGTATCACCTGGTCTGCATCAAATTCATCTCGACTGGCCGCCCCGGCCTTATCGGCATCACATTCACCTCAACTGGCCGCCCCAACCCGATCGACATCACTTTCGCCTCGACTGGTCACCCCGACCTGGTCAGCATCACTTCTACCTCGACCCGCTGCCCCGACTCGGTCGACACCACTTTTACCTTGACAAACCACCTAGATAGTGCATGTTGTGCATGTGCATGAGTATACTTTGCTTGTTTTCATGGTGCACTGTGTTTGGTATGTGCTTGCCATTTGCATGTGTGTTTGCTCGTTATTGGGGCAAGGAGTAATTCTCCCCAGTGGCGCTTATACCCTAGGCAGCCGAGCACAACACACTCATGATGCATGTCTTACATAACATTTTGCATGGTCATCACCATTTGCTTGGGTTGCACCTTGAGTTTTCATTTATACACTCATCTCCCTTGTGTATTTCTCTCTAGCGAGGAATATCATCTTCCGGGCTCATGCCTCCACGACTTGCCCACCCTTCCGAGTCATTGCCTCCACGACTACCCAACACTTCATGTGACTGTTTGCACTTACATTTGCATGTGTGCATGAATATCGATCTAGGTTCGGTAGGTGAGTGATCCCGTGTCGGTCTTAATGCCTTAATGAACATTGCTTGTCGGGTTGATCCTGGTGAGGAATGCGAGTTAAGTCATCCGGATTGACACAAGTATGATTGTGCTAAGTATCTAAGGGATCTAACTCGTGTCATATAGCATGTTAAAGGCTTGCATCTAATGGCCCTTATTTTGAAAGCTAAAAAATATAATTTTCTACTTATTATTATGTTTTCCATGGTTTTCAAATTATGTATGTAGCAAACTATACCGTATATAAGGCCAAAACTTTTCAAAATCTACCTTGGGTGACACCCTTTAGATTCCTTGGATCTTTACACTGGGGCCGGTAAGGCGACCCAGCCAAAGTCATACTTTACTTGAAGATTGGCCCTGAACTTTGATGCTGGTTAGGACACCTTCTAGTTAGATAGTGTGCTAGGCTAGGTTTTAGAATGCTAGACAGTACTTTTTCACGCATATGGCTATTATTCCGTGTTGTATTGCTTTGTGTTAGCCATGCGCCTGTGCTTGTGTGTTTGTTGTGCATGGTAGGATAGTAGAGCATTCTTTTGCGGGGCGTCGTGCCTACATACACACTCACACAGTTACTGCTATGGGGGGATAAGGTAATTATTTCTAAACCTTTGCTTATAAGCGCTATTTAGCTACCTTGATTATAAGGCACGACCTATTTTACGTTGCATGGCTTTTTCTGCTAATGATTTTTTTCATACAGGTCGAGTCTTTTATTCAATTGCATTCAATTCTTGCTGGTAAAACATTGCTTCTTTCCTTTAGCAACTGCCAAACACCCCTTAGTGAGCTTCCATATATCGTCATTAAAGTGGTTATGATATCCTTCATCATCAAGTATACCAGTGGAGATCAAATTCAAGTGTATCTTAGGAACATAACTCACACACTTTAGACATAATCGACATTATTCATTAGCATTCATGTAGCATCACCCATGCCCATAATTTTGCATTCAATATCATTTCTTATCTTCACATGTCCAAAGTCACCCTTGATTGTAGATAAAAAACACATCACAATGAGAAGAGATATGATATGAAGCACTAGAATTAACTACTCAATGAGAATTTTTACATGTAAGATTAATATTGCTGTTATCACAAAAAAATAGTTACATCCTGCTGCTACCATTATGTTTGTATAATTTTTTTTTATTTCATCTTTCTGCTTCTTCTTATGTTTTATTTTTAGCAGTCTAAACTGAGCCCGTTTATGCCCCAGTTTATCATAGTGAAAACATTTGAACTCAATCCTTATCTGAGGTTTTTCTCAGGATCTTTCGTAGCTTTCATGACTCTTTTGATTTTTGCTCTTGCTTTTATCCTATTTCTCTGAAACTAATGCTCGACTCTGTGTTGTTATCCCTCGTTCACTTTTTTTTTTTTTTTTTCATTCAACATACTTTCTTTCACCATATTCAAGGTAAAGTGTCATTGGGAGTGGAATTGCTAAGAGAGGCAATATGAGTCTCCCAATTATTTGACAAGGAACTGATCAAATACAATGCAAAGATCTTATTTTCTAACTTTATATCCCATGCTGCTAATTGATTCAATATGCTCAGAAAAATATTCAAGTAATCAGAAACTACAGTCCCATTAGTGTAGCTAAAATACATCAATTTTCAAAAAGAAAATGTCATATTATGTGCATTTTTCTTTTCATACAACTCCCTTAGAGAGTTTCTCAAACCATGTTAGCATTTGTTTCCTTAGCAACAGGTTGATAAACACAGTTGTTAACCCTTTATGGAATCTTCCAACCGGCTTTTCTATTCACGCTTAGTCCAATCCTTATCGCACATCTCTGTTGGTTTGCCCTTATCACCCAAACCAAAACAAATCCTCCACATGTGACTTCCAAATCAAGTAATTGGTTGTCATAGGCTTAATCATTTAACCATTGTTATTAGTGGATCCCTCCATTTGTATAGCACAAAATAATCTCTAACGGAACTGGAATCGTGAATGTTATAGGCAAAACCATAAAAAAAATATGAGAAGTTGGCAAGGGGGTGTAGTTAGGGGGTGTAAACGAACCGAACACGAATGAACAGAGCTAGTGTTCGTGTTTGAAATGTTTGAACACATCACTGTTCGTGTTTGGTTCGTTTAATAAACCGAACGAAAAAAAAATTGTTTGTGTTCGTCTCGTTTGCTTATCGAACGAATCGAACACGAACTTTCTAGCGAACCGAACACGAACTGTTCGCGAACAACGAGTTTTTCTTACAGCCCTAACTTTGATAGCATACTTACTCAAAGTGAAGCAAATTGATCAGGTATTCCGTACATATTACCTCCTCAAAATGAAGCAAACCAAATAAGGCGTTTAGGGTTTTGTTTAGGGTTTTATTTTAATATATATTATGGTATATTAATTATAATATTATAATATTTATATTAATATAATTAATAATATAATATTATTATTGTTATTAATAATTTATCATATATTATAATTTATAGAAGTTTCCCATTATTTAAAATGTGATAAATTTTTATAATGTATAACTATTTTTAAAATATCATTAAATTTTTATATATAATTATTTTAAATTATTTTATATTTCGAACAATAACGAACCAAACACGAACGAACGCATCACTGTTCGTGTTTGGTTCGTTTAACAAACCGAACGAAAAAAAAATGTTCGTGTTCGTCTTGTTTGGTTATCGAACGAATCAAACACGAACTTCTTGGCAAACCGAACATGAACTGTTCGCGAACAACGAGCTTTTTTGATAGCCCTAGGTGTAGTAAAATGAATGCATAAATTATTAGTTTTAAATAAAAAACGGGAATTCAAATTTTAATGAACACAATCACCTTGACGCAATCACCTTCACAGTATGGCCACAAGATATCAATGTTGATTGCGACCAACGATTGGGACACGATGATCAAATGATGATGATCAAGAAATGATAATTAAAAGAAAATAATTCAAAAAATGATAAATGTCATATACTTTCTTTCACAGTATCTATTATAACCACGTGATATAAATAAGTACTCAGAAGTTCGTAATTTTAATTATTGGGAGAGAGTGAATTTTTTTAATCTTAGAGTGCATAACATAATTAAAAAATTGAATTCAGTCTCATTATTTTTTCCCTTCACAAACTTTTTACAAATAAATTTTGATGTCCCTCTACAATCTTCTTCTATTAGTGGGTATGTTAAATCTTTGCACAAATTTTTGTACGTAAAGATCTTATTTCACCGTAGTAAAAATTGTTAGTACCCACTGAATTGATACGATGTTATAAATTGTTTATTATAATTGTGGCGAATTGTGTAAAAACATTGAAGTGGGAGCCGGCTGGAATGATCTCCAACGTGTTTTCAACTTTTAAAAGCCACATGTTTGATAAGTTGCAGGTCGGTGCAGGCTTTTAGTTGGAAAAATAGAGAATATCTTGTGCCTGAACATTGTAAATAATTACGACAATGGCTGAGTTAGGTAGAATGTGGAACCACTGACGTTATCCTCTATCTCTCTCTCTCTCTGTGTATAGTAAAGTGATTCTCTTTTAACATTTAAATAATTGCGACAAGAGCTTGCATAATCAATGCTTGAAAGAAGTGACAAATAAATTGACATCGAAATTTCAATTTCATAGTCCACATATTTGGACGTTTATACGATGTCGATGCAAATTGATAGATTATAGACCAACATTCTTAAGTACATAAGAGAAAAGTATTTAAACATTTAACAACTTATTTAAGCTAATGATAAAGTTGTGCTTTTCGTAACTTTGGATCAGTTGTGTTTCCCTGTGCCCCCAGCTGGCGGTGCTTTAGGTGGCTCAGCTGATGGCATCGACGCACTTTGTAACTGCAGCAATTAAATTTTATATATGAACTCAAAATCAACAATAAGAAAGGGAGAGAGAAAGAAAGAGAGAGAGGGGAAGGGAGAATGAGAGAGAGAGAGAGAACAAACCCCAAGTGGCTTTATTATTTGCCCTGTTGATCTCTGCAGCAAAAAAATTTTATATAAGAACTCAAAATCAACAGTAAGAAAGGGAGAGAGAGAGAGTCAGATATAGAGAGGAAGGGAGAATTAGAGAGAGAGAGAGATCTAAAAAGAAAGGGAGAATGAGAGAGAGAGCAAACCGCTTCTGGCTTTGTTATTGGCCCCCTTGATCCCTGCAGTAATTATATTTTATATAACAACAAAATCAACAGTAACAAAGGGAGAGAGAGAGAGAGAGAGAGAGAGAGAACAAACCTCCGGTATCTGAGGGGAATTGGCTTGCAGCAAACCAAAGCAGCGGAGCAAGGGTGCGAAGAGGGACTGAAACCAAGAATAGAGAAAAATGCCGTGACTGCGAGAACTCTCGTCCATCTCTCTCTCTCTCTCTCTCGCTCGCTCTCTCTCTCTCTCTCTCTCTCTCTCTCTCTCTCTCTCTCTCTCCTACGACTGTGCTTGATTTTGTAGTGCTCTTGCTGGCTTTAATATCTTATGTGACAGCGCCACTAGTGTTTAACAGGACGGCCAGGTAATAACTAAAACTAGCATCAAAGTCAATTCTACTAACTGGGATGATTGGCTGGATGTAAATATTCTTTAGAAATATTTTAAAAGTATACTATCATTAAAATGTATGCATTTTAAAGTATGGCCATTATTTAGCCAAATATAAATTAATTATTGACGCGCCATCAAGAAATTTGTATTATTCAGCACCGACACGCCATCAATAAATTTTTATCATCGAACACGAATCTTGATGCATGACGCAAATTTTGAGCCAAAAATTTCAGCAGTAGACGTTCAAAATTGAATTAAAAGTATCCACAACTTTGATTTTAGTAAATTTATACTCAAACTGACATATTCAATGAGACGAACCAATAGTGCCAAAATGGAGGCTCAAATCAAGCCTCTAAATTACTTTTGAAAGATTTTCAGGCATAATTGGAAGATTAGTCATATTCTAAATCTAGCAAGCTTATACTCAAGTCGAACGTCTCGAGAAGATGAATCCAATGAGCTTATGTTTGCTCAATTTTAACATCATTAAAACACTCAAATGTCCATCGAACGCCGTCAGATTACGAAAATCTCTGTGTCGTCCAATCACAATAGTCATAATCCTTATTTACAACCTGGACTTTATAAATAAATGTAGCCTATCCCCCTCTTTAGAAGGAGACCTAGACCCTAAACCAGGAGAGGACAGAAACTTGGAGGAGAGGCTGAGACATAGCATTGCCTCTACACTGAACCAGCATAAGACAGAACAATGATCCAACATTGCTTCTGTACTGAACCATAAAAAGAAAAAAACTTGGAGGACGGGCTAAGATCCAGTATCGCCTCTACACCGATGATTTGGAGAAAGTTTCCCACTATGGCAGCCTCAGCCGCCAACTCTAGCCAATACCGTCAGCCAACTCCGGCCAATGTCGCGTGCTAACTCTGGTTACCGTCACCTCTGGCCAATTTTGGTCGCCGCCGTCGCCTCTAGTCAGCTCTGATCGTCACTATCGCCTCTGGCAAGTTTCGGTCGCCTCCGACCAACTCTAACCACCACCTCTCGGTCATCGTCGACTATCATCAACTACCACATACTCCTTGCAATGATGTCCCATGTTAATTCATAATGCACAACAAAATCCCAACGTATGCTACAGAATAGTGAAACATTTGATGGAGCAATAAGTCATCTAGAATAAGGTGCAATAACTCTGATAATAATATAACAATACACCTCGAATACGGTGCAACGTAAACCCTAAAGATGATGTAACAACACATTCAAATCAAAATGCAACGATAAAATTCAAATACGGTGTAATAACACACCCTGAATATGATGCAACGATACACATCTGTCGAGGCAAAAGTTGGAAATCGTCGGCCGTCAGAAAGAGTATCCTGACGCCCGTTTTAAAAATATTTTAAATTTAATGTATATATAGAATTTTAGAAAATATTGTTTTAACTTTTGAAAATAAATATGAAATCAAACCAATCTCATATAATCAATAGTTTGAATAATCGAGCGTTTCACTACAAGACATGTATCTATCCCAAAGAATATATACATTGCTTGGTGGTGAGGCTTGATCAAATAAACTAAAGAATTCATGATATCCATTTGGTCTGCGAACCATTTATGTTGACTGACAATTTCTCCTATATAGTAAGAAGCAACTAGATAGGGTTTATATTAATATGGGGTCTTTGAGTTTCCTATAAGGGCAAACCCCTACAGTTAATTACATCTTAGATAACCGAGGTTAACTAAAAAAGCTGTTGATATAGATCAGGAAATATTTATATTCATGACTTCCAAAAAGGTAGGATTCTTCAAGAAAATGTGATGATGGGAAATCTAATAGGTGAGTGGCTCAAGTTTCGGAACAATTATTGTAGGAATCCAAAGAAAGAGGAGACTAGGGGAAAGACATAGATCCAAGAGAGTTCTTGGTGTTTTCCCAAACTAACCTATTGTTTGGCTCCAATTTAAGATATTTATTTGATGTTTCATCCTGCCAATTTATTACTTAGGGCTTACATTCACTTGATACCGATCATGTGAATAGCCTGGAAGATATGAGGATTTATGTCACATCTTATGAAAACCTCGGAATCCTAAGACGAGTTAGGGCTTATATTATAAAAAGTGCAAAATCCTAAAGAGATAAGGTGAGAGTTTATGCTACACTAGGCCAGCTACTTCAAAGTCCTATGGCTTGTTGTTCATTTTAACGAGATTTGCTGTTGAAGATGGCTGTGTTGCCCACTATGTATGCTCCAAGCTCCTCGTCGTAGTAGGTTCAGTTTAAAGAAGTGACAATCAAAGAGAAAAGAGAAATATCATATTTTGGAAATTTTTGAATTGAGGTGTCTTAATGTCTTATTTAGGGGAATATTAAAGTTAATTATAGCGACAACGGTTAGGATCCCACGGTTCCCTCATTTTGGCACCAATATTTTCATCGGATTCACTTAGTCCAAAGGAATTTACTAAACTTAACTAAATGAGTTCCATACTTTCATTTAGATTGTGAGAAATCTTGTTAGCAGCAATAGGTTTTGTCCTCCGATGTATTCCCGATCATCTGATAAAGATATTTTAATTTAGTTGTGATTTTTATTTTTTTGTGATTAAATTTTGAGTTTTCTTATATTTTAAATGTTGTGGCGGTGAACTTTATCTTGTTTTGGTTTTAATTTTAATTTTGTCTTTGGTTTTGTGGCTATCCTAAAAGTTTTGGTTTTCATGAAGGGTGACATTGTTGTTTAACACGCAAGCTTGTAAGCAAGAAAAGTTCAGTAAAGGAAGTACAGAAGGAACGTACTGTAAACTTATAAAAGTTTACCTGATGAGTCTTCTCGTCCCTCCACCTAAAACTTTAGTATCTTTTGCAATGAACATTCATAATTTGAAGGAAAGTAAAGCCTATAGATATGTTCGTCACAAGCTTTCAAAACCCTATGTAATAATTTGGTGGGTCATATTTGTTCATTTCGAGGTCTTTTCATTTAATAAGTATGATAGGTTCAATAGTCATACATGGTGTCCAAAAGACTTATGAAAAGATCCAGGGAGTACCTAGATATCTTACAATCCTTTTGAGCTTCTTTGAGTTCATTTTTGGACTTATCATAGTTATTAAATGATTCATCTATTTCATGCTCTTATGCTTAGTGGATTAATGTTTTGACTATCCCTTTAAGTGAGGTAATTATCATTTTTATTTCATTTAGGAGTTATGTGGGTGGAAATCTTTTGGGTCAAAGTTAATTTATTTAGGAAAGTTAGCCAACTAATTTCAGAATTGGGCTTGTAGTGTTTCCAAGTTCTTGAAGTTTGATTATGTTTGCTTTTCTAGACTTATTTTAACAAAGTTTGACTAGACCTAGCTCACTACCAAGCCCTTAAGATTTAGTGAATAAGTTTGTAATTCTTTTAGGAAAAATAAGTTATGTGAGTTTAGTTTTTTTATCAAAATATTGGATTAATATTAAAAATGTGATTAGGGGTGTTAAATCAGTGAATTATTAATTTCCAAAGTCAACCCCTCTTTTTAAGATCATTCAGTTTGATTATCTTCCAAATTAAAATAATTAAAGAAATTATAAATTTATTTTGGATGTGACAAAGTTGAAGTGGATTTCTACCATTTAATCCTTGATGTTTCAATCAATTCAATATGTCATTTAGGATCATTAGGTACCCATTTCACCCTTTGATTAAGCCTAAATATTAATTAAGGCTAAAATCTTAAAATTACAACTTTGTGCCTAGGGCCTCAGCACCTCATAATTCATCAAATTTAACTCAAATAACTTTGAAATTTTTATGATACCTTGCTAATGGGTTAATTAAAACATTAGAGGAGAAAATGTTATTTTTCAAATTTTAATTTAATTTATATATTTATTTTAATATAAAATAGGGATTTTAAATAAAAATTCAATAACTTGACCAAATCAAAACCTCTAGCCCTGAAGTTTTTACTAATTGTAGACCTAAGCTAGAGGACTAGTTGGTCTAAATTTCATAATTTTTTGATCTTTAATCTAACTACTATAATTATTTTAATTTCTGGAATATTAATTAATTAGAAAATATTTTAAAATATAAAAATGAAGTTTTATATTTTTCTTAAATCTCTCTAAGGTTAGGGGACCCAGAGAAACAAATGTTACATTTTTTTATTTTTTTTTAGAATTATTTTAGTGGAAAGTTAAGGAAATTCATTTTTTTATCCTTCAAAATTTAATTTAAGCCTTCGAAAATTAATAGCTTGACTTAGAGACTTGGGAAAATTATTTGGATGGTTCCTAAATGATCAAGAGACCAATTGTGATAATTTAGTGATTTTAATCCTTTTTTAGTTCTTTTAAATATTTTAAAATTCAATTTTAGGCTTAAAAATGAAATGTTTGTTTTAATTACCATTTTATTTTTATAAAATTTCACTGGTCATGTGGAACTCCCAAAATCATTTTCATAATTTTTTAAGTTGTATTTTAATTATTAAAAAATCATTTTAATGTTAAGTATGTCATTTAACTTAGGAATTTTAATTAGGTAGTTAAATCAACTTCAAATGACTTCAAATTTTTCATGGGGGTCCATCTGACCCTAAACTACAGTAGAAAATGATTTTTAAGCAATTTACATTCATCTTTAATTCTATTTAATTTTCTTTAGGTTTAATGAGTTGATTAAATTTAGGTTGATTTTTAATGGGTTAAATCAAATTAGTATTTTTTCTATAGTCCTCTAGTCACAAGGAACCTACCAAAATATTTTTGTAAATTTCTAAGCAACATGCTAATTTTTTTTAATTATTTGCATCCAAACATGCATGATAACTTGAAAATAAGAAATCTCCCCATGGAGATCTTCTCTGACCTTGGAAAAATCAGGGGAGATCCCCCATGAAAGAGGCTACAAACAACCTAAATGACATGCCAAGGTGAAATGTTTAAATGCATGGAGAATCAAAAGACTCAAATCAGTATTTAATTAATTAAAAATCACACATGCATCAAATAAGCTTGAAACTATTTTCACATTGTTCTCCTCTGTCCACTGAGCAAGAGGGTATTTTTCTTTTATTTTGTGATTTTTCTACACCAAGTTATTTATTTTCTAAGATAGAAGTGTATTTTCGGATTCATTTAAAACCCTATTTATCAACTTATCCGACTCATCCTAGGCAGCGTCAAAGTCCCCACAAGTCGCCCTCTAGTTGGATAACGCGATTCCGGTTGACGGCGCATTCACAGAACAAAGATCCATCCTGGCCATGCATTTGATAATTGCGCGACGATCCACAGCCTTCGTCCCAACTGTTTCTTCACACAAACCGTTCACACTAAAACCCTAAAATCTCACTCAATACCTAACTAAATTAGGTGCGGTTTGATCCTGTGGATTCTTCTAAGCATGGCGAACATATATATATGGTTAACATGCCAAGAAATTAACCCTATACAAATGGAGAATCAAATGAATTTCGAGAGAGGGAGAAGAGTTTATACCTTTCCTTGAGAAGGGAGGCCTCAATCAGAGATGCTCTTCACCTTCTTGGAGGTCCAAGGAGCTCAGGGATGAAGCCTCAAGTCGTGGTAAATTGCCTAAGCCCAAGTTCAACCAAGCTCGATTTCGGGTGTTGACAAAGTCTGCCCTAGGGTGTCTATGTGAAGGAGCTTTTATGGGGATCGTCTTCGTTCACTGTGGGGATGGTGTGGGTGCAAGCAATTTAATTTTTATCAAGTGTGGAGTTCTATGGAGGAGTGTCCTGTTTCAAGCCAATTTTGAGCTTCAAATTTAGTCTCATGCAGTGGGGATTGGAGCAGGGAGGTGGCTGAGATGAGCTTAAGAGGCCTCAAGTCAAAGCTATGCTAGCCAAGCAGACCAAGTTATAGTGCAACCAAGCAATAGACTCGTCTCTCTCATTCTTCATTCTTACACACTAACCTTTGGGTGTGATTAAAAAACAAATCAAGATTCAACACATGGTTACATTAAAATTTTAAATAACATGAGAAAGAAAAAAAAAGACATTTAGGTTCATTTGGCAAACTTGTTTTTTTATAGTATGTTTGATTATTTCTTATACCTGTATTTTCTTTCAAAATTTTAAAAAGTCGGCCAGTTTATTTTATAAAACATTTAAAATAATTTTTAAGTATTTTCTTTATTTTTAAAAGGAAAATTGACATCTGTATATCTATTTACATATCTAACACCTAAAGTTTAATATTTATTTTATTTTAAATAGCTATGGAATTATGATTTATTTTATCATTCGAAAACGAATGACAACAAGGCAGCACTATCGAGCGATTTTTAGGAAGCTATCCATTGCATAGTTTGTTGAAAGTGTAATAATTACAATAACAATGAATAAAAAATATCAAGCCTAAAATAGTGGCAGAAAAGATGAAAAAATAAAGCTACCATGCGACTGATAAAGGCTACAGCCAACCGTTTTTGTTTCGACATTCATTGATCAGCTTGTTTGCACGGCATCTGATAGTATAGCCTTCTCAGCCTGGAGATCAGGAAGATGACATAGCTTGGGATTTTGATGCAGAAGTTTAGAGCCTTTGTTTGGTTTTTTTAGTTTGTTTAGATTTGTTGTTTTGGAAACTTTATTATTTTGGATGTAATTATTCTGTACTTTCTAGAGACTATGGATGTTGATATATTTGTTTATGCTATGATATCAGACTTCTTATGTGTGTTAAATTAGTTTACAATTTTTTTTATATATATAGGATGTTAGTTCAAGTTTTTATAAGTTATGAATGTTAACATTGTTTAGATTGTTTTAATATGTTTTAAAGTAGATTAGTTGATTGTATGTGTAGTAATAGATTAAGTTTTCATTTGTTATGTTTGATACTTATTTTAAAGTTTCATCCTCGCACTTTCTTTTAAATACTATATGTGAAGAATACTAACAAGACGAGTGCTCCGTAAGTAATGAAAAGCTCGCAAAAATTTCAAAGAAAAGAAATACTTAAAGCTCAAAGGTATGATGAATTTTACTATATACTTTCCCTTTCACTATTTAGTATAGATAGAAAAATTTAAGTTTGGGGGAAGGTAAAAATACAAATTTAATTATTAAATTGTTCTCAATTTCTATTTTCAAAAATTATTATCAAATGATTTTCTATAGTAGTTTTCAATTCAATAAACATGAATTACTTTATTTAATTATTATAGAAAGTTAAATAAAATGTTTCTAGTAATTCAATTAATTAATGGAATAAGATATTTGGTTAAAAAGAATAAGAATATAAGTAAACTATTTAAAGTAAGCGTAAAACTATATTCTAAAAATTGAAAATTCTTAAGTATTTAAGTGAAAAGAAAGGATTGAAACTCAATGCAAGAAGCGCTATGAAATATATATGCTGTATGTAAATATTTTAAGTTTCAAATTTAAGAAGAAAAGTCAAGCTTCAAAATTATTAACGTGCTATCCGTATACAATAATCTTCACTGAAAAAAGAAAGAGAAGGATTGAAAATCAATCCAAAAAGAAAAAGAAAGAAGAAAATAAAAGAAACAATATATATATATATATATATATATATATATATATATATATATATATATATATATATATATAAGTGATGAAGCTTCGATGAGATGTCTTATCAAAAATCGACTTCAATTGATTCAACCTAAAAGATAAAACTTAATTATATTTCTAAACTTATATATATGGATTAAGTATTTTACTAAATAAGTGTTTTCTTGAACTTCCTATCATCTAAATATCATTAAGTAATTTACTCTTTTAAATATAGTCATTCCTGAAATAAATAGAAAGCTAAAAATCTTAGACCTGATAACTAGATAATTTTATATCTATAAAGTTAATTTAATTACTTAGAAATATTTTTATTCAACTTTTCTATAATGTTATTTAAATTTAATTCATAGTATATCTAAATTGAAAAATTTTATTACAGAAATCATTATTTTTATTTAGTATTAAAATTACTTGAGGACAAGTAATAATTAAGTTTGGGGATTTTGATCACGTAAAAATACATTAAGAAATTCATATCTATTTTTGATGAAATTGCACTTTAAAGAAAGGTATTTTCTTTATTTTATTGTAGGAATTAAGATTTATAAGTGATGAAAGCAAAAAACATGAAATGGAGCGAATTTGGATCAAAAAGGAAGAAATTCATGCAAATTTAACTAAGTCGCCGACGGCGTGAACGAGGCCGCCGACGGCGAGATCATAAGAAGAATTTCTGAAGGAATTATAACTACCTCACCGACAGCTAGATCGCGCTGTTTGAAGACCTTCTAGAAGCCCCGCTGAAGGCGAGGTAGTTTCCCGCCGACGGCGAGACAGTTCAAAATACAAATACATTGAACCTGGACGCTTTTTGAAGAGGTGTTTAAGCACCCCTTGAACCTTTTCCTACCTCTATAAATAGAGGCCGAATTCTAGTGTCTAAATGTATCTATTTAGAGAGTCTGAGTGTCTCTTTTTGGTGTCTTAAGTGTGTTTGTTGTTTGTCATTAGTGAGTTTCTTGAGTTTATTTGTATTTGAGTGCTATTTAGTTAGAAGTTTGATGTGCTAGAAAGAAAAGTCAAAGGAACTTCAAGGAGTCCGCTTGGAGAGGAAATTAAGATAAGTATCTTTGTTTATTGTTGTTGTTAACTTTAAATGAAATCCATGCTTTGTTTTATTCCCATGCATTCCGAGTAGCTTTTACTTTTTCTCCTTGTTTATGAAAATTATGCGAATCGATGAAATTAAATGAAGTACCTAAGATATTAAAATAAATTGTGATAATTTTTACTTAAAACTTAATTTACTTTCAATCCGCCAATTGAGTTGTTAAAATATGTCGAATTATCAACTATAGTAAAAATTACATCCAATATTCATGAAGTCAAAAACCTTGGAAGGAGGGTGCAAATAAATAGGAAATATTAATTATCTGGACGTAGAATTGGACATTTTAGTGTGACGACTAAAATATTCAATTTAGTCCTATTGTTCGAGAGCCGAAGTGTAGATGTTAGCCTCGAGTGAGGGAACGTGGGAGCTCTGAGTGGCGACAGCATCCTCCCAA
Source organism: Papilionanthe hookeriana x Papilionanthe teres (assembly GCA_022702705.1). Classification (NCBI taxonomy): domain Eukaryota; kingdom Viridiplantae; phylum Streptophyta; class Magnoliopsida; order Asparagales; family Orchidaceae; genus Papilionanthe; species Papilionanthe hookeriana x Papilionanthe teres. The sequence continues at coordinate 23,653,551 of CM040436.1, read as the reverse complement.
CTCTAGCCGCAGATTTAGTAATCAAACATAGGATTGGTCAATGTTCTTTGCACCTGGACCAAAGTGTAAAGAATAGGAATGCTCCTATTTGTTACAATACAATTTAAAAATTCTATTTAAATTATTCATTCACTTAATTTTCTAAAAACAAGGAGAAAGATACTTTTTCTGAATTATTTAAATCAACTTTATTTCAAGCATTAGTTTACTTTAGTTTGCTTTAGTTACTTTAAAATTCCGATTACTATATTAGTAAGTAATTCCATTAAATTTAATCGATAACAAATCCGTTAAAAACTTCCATGCGGATCGATAACCGTGACTCCACTAGAGCCCCGTATTACTTCGATACGATACGTATACTTGCGTAGAATCCACATTATACATTCCATCATTAAATCATTTAATTTGCAAACATATTAAAAAGTGGGTCAAAGGGCTAAGCCTTTGTCTTTGCTAAGTTATTAAATTTCATTGAAAAAACCCTATTTTGTCTTAAAATAAATATATAAATTAAATTAAATTAAAAAAAATTACATTTTCTCCTTTGATATTTTAATTTACCCATGGGTAAGGTGACATAAAAATTTCCAAGTCATTTGACTTTAATTTAATGAATTATGAAGTGAACAAGCCTAAAGGGGCAAAATGATAATTATGGAATTTAGTCGTAATTAATATTTAGGCTTAACTATGGCTAACGGGTAATAAATAAACTTAAATTATCTCCTTAGATGATTGAAAAATGGGGATTTGAAAGAGATAGAAACAAATTCATCACTTTTCAACATTAAGAGAAATTCTATAGTTTTTTTAATTATTAAATTTGGAAGTTAGTTAAAAGAGGAGATATTAAGTGAAGGGGTTCAACCTAAGAAGATCTTAATTCACTAATTTAAATCCCACTAATTAATGAAGTAATTAAATTCCATTTCAATTCAATGTCACCTCTAATTATAAACCCACCCATAAGAGTTAAGAAAACTTATTAATGAAATTTGAAATAAAATAATAATCAAATAATAAAGAAAATAATTTTTGAATTAATATAGTTAACTTTAAAAAATTTAAATTGATATAATTAAAACAGTTCTAAAACAATATAATTAAATTTTGAAATAATATGATTAAGTTAAAGTAACTTCAAGATAACATAATTAAGATGACATAATTGAATTCAAAACAATATAATAAAATAAAAATAATATCATTAATTTGAAATACTTTAAAATATTATAACTAATTTGAAACATTAATTAATCTAACCTTAATTAAAGTGGCTAAGCTTCCTAACAATTCAATTTGCCCCTAGATGCTTTAATTCACATAATTCTTAAATGAAACATCAAGTGAATGCCATCTCATTCGAGGGATAATTAAAATATCTCAGTTCGCTGAGCAAGAATTAAATCACTCTTAAACTCTAATTAAACTTGAATGATTGATTGCTCGGTACAATGAAATGCATTTGGACTCAAAATAATCCTGGAAGTGGTGAGGAAGATGTTCACGGTTAAGCTCCGAGCACTCCCTTAACCTAATGGGATGTTTTATAAGAACAATTGGATTTCATTGTTCTTTGATGAAGAAAATCATCCTTAACACACTTTAAGGACCCGCTAGATCACAACTTAGGATTGGATATGCACACTTTACACCTACTTTTCCTATTTTTCTGGCATGCTTTAAATTCCTGCAATATTATATATATATATATATATATATATATATATATATATATGCATTGCAAAGCTAAACTTTCAGGTGGGGGAAACGGGCAGTCTCGTCATGTACACATTTATTTATTGCATTTTGTGTTACTTAAATGTCTTTATTACTTCTGCATATTATACCTGTGATAAACTGTCAAAACAAAACAACCCAACATGTTTAAACAACTCAAAATTTAATCACAAACAAAATAAAACTGCAATCATAACTAAATTAAAACGTCTCGTTGGATGATCAGGAATACCTCAGAGAAGGTAACCTACGTGTTGCTAACGGGGTTTCCTACGGTCTAAATGAAAGTGTGGAACTCATTCAGTTGAGTTTAGTAAATTCATTTGAACTAAGTGAATCCAGTGAAAATAGTGGTGTCGGGATGATGAAACCATGGGATCTTAACCAGTTCCGCTTAATCAATTTTAATATTTCCCCTAATAAAACTTAAGACATTGAATTTGGCACACTAGAAAACTTGACCTCTAAACTATGACACTTCTCTCATCTCTTGATTGTCACTTCTTAAACTAAATCCTCTGTAACAACAAGGAGCTTGGAGCAAGCACGGTGGGCAGCACAACCATCTTCAACAGCAGAACTGTTCTACATCAGTTCAACTTTCCTTAGAAATAAATAACAAGACATAGGACTTCGAGATAGTTTACCTAGTGCAACATAAATCCTCACCTTATCTTTAGGCATTTGCATAATTATGTTATGCAATCTAAGCCCTAACTCGTCTTAGGACTCCGAGGTAGTCGTTCGTTACGATTTAAGCTCTCTTATCTTTCAGGTCATTTGTATGATTGTGTCATACAAATATAAGTCCTAATTAACTAAAATTGGCAAGATTGAAACATTAAATAATTCTCTAAAAATTAAAGCCAAACAAATAGGATAGTTTTGAGGTTATTTGAGGTTCTCTTCAAAGTCTGTAACATCCCCTACTTTTTCTTTAATTTGGAATCCTAAAATAAACTGTTCCTATTTTGAGTCATTCCCTTTTGGCTTCCTTATATCCATCCTTGAAAATTTTGGACTTTGAAATTCATGAAAGCAGAACCACTGATCTTAATCGAGAGTTTTCTTAAATGACTCTCATCATTTAAGATGTAATTAACTGTAGGGGTTTGCCTCTATAGGGAACTTTAGAACCAGGTAATATAAACCCTACATAATATACCTAATTTCCTTATATTAGGTAGGAGAACTTGTTAGCTTATAAAATCGGTTCGTAGCAAAACGGAGGTCATAACTTTCATAGTTTATTTAATTGAGTCTCACGATTAAGCAATGTGTCTATCTCTCGAGATTGATGCATAACTTACATTGCGGCGCTCGTTTATTTAAACTATTAAAGATATGAAATCAATAATGATTTCATACTTTAAAATTATATTTTCAAAAAATCATTTTTAAAAGCTATATTTATTAAATTAAATCTAAATTATTTTTCTAATAAATTAAAAGTAAAATATTTTCAAAACAACATGAGATAAATTTATCGGTCGATAGAACATTCGAACTCAGGACTTACTGCCCAGTCAGACATTTTGAAGAACTATGTGAAACTTGATTCATTTTGGAGGGGGGTATGGTGGCAATTATCTTGGTACAACTGATTTGGATTTTGGAGCTCATTTAATCATCTTTGACATATCTTGAAGTAAGAAATAACGTGAAGATTGATGTATTTATAATTTTATTTAATTAGGAGTAATCTTGTGTCTGACTTTGTTTAAATACATGCCCTAATCTTCCTCTGTTAGCATTAATTTTTAATTTTTTTTTTGTGTTTGATGTTTGCTATTGTGCTATGGGATTGTATTCTGGTGATGCGTATGTTCTTGTGACGCATACAGTCGATGAAAATCACTTCGCACGGAATCAGGCTCAAAGTAGCTCGTTATTCGACGAATTTGTTCAAATGACCTTGGATAACGAAATAGGCCGTGCAAGCACACCCGGAACGTCGAATTTGCCTAAGGTAGATATCACTAGGGTCCAACAAAGAATAATTTTGAGGAACTCATATTTAAAATAGTTTTAAAATTATTAAGGGAGAGTGAACTTTTATAATCTTTAGTACATAAAAAAATTAAAAATTAAATTGAGTCTCTTGATTTTCTCCCTTCGCCAATTGCTTACAAAAAAATTTTGCTCAGTACTCACAAAATTGATACAACATTACCAATTGTTTATTATAATTGAATGATCTCCAACGTGTTTTCAATGTCTGAAGCCACATGTTTGATAAGGCAAATAAAATTTTTTAAAAGTTGACTGGGCTTTAGTTGGAAATAGTTACGACGAGCCATTATTCCATACGGAGAACGTACGCATCCGCACTCATCTCCCCCAGTACCCATCCAATACCTTCCTAATACCCATCCAGTACTCTCCAATACCCACCTAATAACCAATACCCAATACCCATCCAATACCATCCAATACTCAATACCCATCCAATACCCTTCTAATACCCACCCAGTACCCTTAAAATCCGCACCCAGCGCTGCGTACGTCGTCCGTATGGAATAATTCGCCTAATTACGATAATGGATGTTACGTAGAAAATGGAACCACTGAAAAACGTTATCCTCTCTCTCTCTCTCTCTATTAAAATGATCATCTTTTATTATCCATTAATTTATTAATTGTTAATTTAATATTAATCATTAATTTTGATTTATATATGGGTGTAGAATTTCTTTAGTTTCTTCGTGTAAATTTATCATTCATCCAAAAACTTAGAAATTAGAAATTGATTTTGTAACACCTAAAAATTATATACAATCCTCAGGTCGAAGGTTCGAAACTTCTCTAACACAATTAGCCTTAAGCAGATGATATTCGAATCATTAGACGCATTTGGAGTCGCTGTAGGCTCATATAACAGCATTTGAAAATCATCAACAATGTTTGCCTTAAAATTAAAATCAATAATTTAAGTATTTGATTTCAAAGTATATCAGCGTTTATACGGACAAAGCCAATTTGTATTTTCTGCGAATGAACTGACGAATAAATTGACATCAAAATTTCAACTTCATTGTCCTCATATTTGAACGTTCATACGATGAAGATGCAAATTGACAGATTATAGACCAACATTCCTAAGTGCTTTAGAGATAAATTTGTGTCTGCCGAACAGTACGACTGCCTAACTTGGATCAGTTGTTTGCCGGACTGCCCCCAGGTGGCGTTAATAGAATTGGCCCACTTGATATCTGCAGCAATTAAATTTTATAGAAGAACTCAAAATCAACAGTAAGAATGGGAGAGAGAGAGAGAGACAGATGTAGAGAGAGGAAGAGAGAGAGAGAGAGAGAGAGAGAGACAGATGTAGAGAGAGGAAGGGAGAATGAGAGAGAGAGAGAGAGAACAAACCGGTTTTGGCTTTGCTATTGGTCCTGTTGATCCCTGCAGCAACTAAATTTTTTATAACAACTCAAAATCAACAGTTAGAAAGTGAGACAGAGAGCGAGATCTAGAGAGGAAGAGAGAGAGAGAGAGCAAACCTGCAGCAAACCAAAGCAGCGGAGCAAGGGTGCGAAGTGGGACTGAAACCAAGAATAGAGGAAAATAGTGTGATTGCGAGAACTATCGTCGTCCATCTCTCTCTCTCTCTCTCTTCCTCCTGGGAAATGCTTAATTTTGTGGAGCTCTTGCTGGTCATTGATTTGAAATATATAGTTCAAGATCTTACGTGACAGCGCCCCTCGTGTTTAGCATGGGCGGCCACGTAATAACTAAAATGGACATCATAGTCAATTCTACTAACTTGTGCTGACTGGCTACATATATATGTACTTTACAAACATTTTAAAAGTATGCTGTCATTAAAACTTGTATATTGTATGAAAATTATTTAGAAAAGTATAAATTTAATTATTGATGCCCCATACAAAAATTTGTATTATTTAGCATTGAGACATATTTTTATGCACCGAGTTACATCACTTTTGAAAGATTTTTTGGGCTTTATTGGATGGTTAAACAGACTCTAAATCTAATAAGTTTATAGTCAAGTCGAGTGTCACGACAAGACGAATCTAACGAGCTCAAGATCGCTAAATTCCGACATCATTAAAGCACTCAAATGTTCACTCCATCAAATAAGGGACATATTTAAGTGTCGTCCAATCATAATAATCCATATTTCTTATTTGCAACCTAGACTCTAAAAATAGATGTAGCTTACCCCTCTTCAAGAAGAACTAGACCTTAAGCCATTAGAAGACAGAAACTTGGAGGAGGGGTTGAGATCAAGCATCGCCTCTAAACTGAATTAGCGAAAAACAAACTTGGCAGCGGGGCTAAGATCCAGTGTCGCTTCTGCACTAAACCAGAGGAAGCCAAAACTTTGAGGATGGGTTGAGATCCAGCATCGCCTTTGCACCAATGATTCAGCAAATGCCTCATACTCTAGCAGCCTCTACCTCCAACTCTAGCCAATGCCACCGGCCAACTCCGGTCAATGTCGCGTGCTAATTTTGGCCGTCGTCACCTCTGGCTAGCTGTGGTCGCCGCCATCACCTTTGGCTAGCTGTGGTCCCGCTATCGCCTCTGGCCAGCTTCGGTCGCCTCCTGCCAACCACGACCACCACCTCTCGTCATCATTGACCTTCATCAACTGCCACCTACTCCTTGCAATGATGTCTCATGTGAAGTTGTAATGTGCACAACAGAATCCTAGCGTACGCTACGAAACAGTGAAACATTTGATGAAGCAATATGTCATCTAGAATAAGGTTTAATGATGACCCTGGTGATACTATAAAAATACACGTGGAATATGCTGCAACAACAATTCCCAAAGATGATGTAACAACACACTCCAAATATGATGCAACAACACACTTCAAATACGGTATAATAACGCACCCAGAATATGATGTAACAATATACCCCAATGATGGTGTAACAATGCATCCCACATATGGTGTAATGATGCTGCTCGAAGTGTCATCGGAAAATTGTGATTTTTTTTTGAATTTCTAAATGTCTCTCCTCACAACTCAGCATTACGACCTACGTAACCAACTATGACCCACATGATCCACAGCTCGTTGAGCTTCCAACTCTTGCCTTTGTGGCCTATGAATGTCGTCACATCTCATTATAATAGCCTGCGTGATCAACTACAACCTACGTGGGCCATAGCTCGTGCATCTCCCGACTTCAGCTCCTATACCCACATATATCAACACAACCCACCACTATTATGTGGTCCGCAGCTCTTGCAGCTCCAGACTTATTGTTTTGCAGATAAGCTCTTTGTGACCGATCACTTTGGTCTGGTCAGCTTCCTCGAACCGATCGACCCTTGTTAGTCGTGAGACCCGGTCCTCAACTCTGGTCGATCTAACAGGTCGATCGATCAAATTTATTTGCATGTTGTGTTTCTTGCATGTTTATTTGCATTGCTTGCATGAAATTGCATCCATGTTTGTGTGCACAAGAAAAAAAAACTTATATTTTTAAATATGTGATATGTTAAACTTATTGCATAAAAAAATCAAAATTTGTCTATGACATTCGCTTGCACTCGGTGTCTCAATTAGCATCAGCACTTGCAGTATCACTGCACACATATGCCACCATATGTGAGTGGCTTGATATTTGCATATCTTTGGTGTGCGGTAGCAACCAATGCTAGATCATTGAAGTGTGAATTTTTAAACGGAGGGCATGCCGCCTATCCTCTTTTGGTATCACACTTGTATGCCATGAGCGGTTCATGTTGTATGCTCAATTCGGGTCAAGTCTCAGAGCCACTGAACCCATTGAGTGTATGATGTGTGCGCACTTGATTGCATCACTTCGTATGTGTCAAAAGTTATTCATTTGCTTGGTACTTAAGTCATCTTTCAGCCCCCATCGTGATCCCTCACACTTTGATCAGTTGACACGATGTGTTGAATCTTCTTGCATGCTTGCATGTGCATTGTCTGGTGTCTTGTTAGCAAGTTAGATTCACTAGAGGAGCGATCTTGTGTTGGTCATGATGTTTTAATGAGCATTATTGTTGAGTAAATCTCGGCTAGCAAAGCAAGTTATACCATCGGGATCAACAAAAGTATGACTTTGCTAAGGTTATAAGGAATCTACTATGTGTCACCTTGCATATTCGGGTTTGCATTTAATAGCCCGGAATATTTTCCTAGCTATACAATTAGTGAAACTAGGCCATATGTAAGACCAATTCTTTTTAAATTTTTTTTGGTGATATACATTGAACCCATTGATCCTTGGGATGGAGCCCGGATTGCCTACGCCGCTAGAGCTATACAGGAGTCTTTACCCATACACCTTTGCACACACTTAGATGTTGTGACTAGGACACTACTCAGTAGATGTTGCGATAGGCTAGGATTAGGGTGTTTATGTAGTTTTTTTAATGTGGCATGCTATTATTTTTGCCCTAGTCATATATTTTTTTTGTGTTGCCTTTTGTGTTTTTACTAGGTGTGAACTCACGCACAAGTATATTAGGAGCATTTTTCTGTGCAGAGAGTTATGCCTAAATACAGCTAAAAAAGGAGGATCAAGTAATGATTTAAATACTAACATTTTTTGTAGGTACTGCTAAGCTCTCCTCCTGCTAGACATGGCTCTTATGCGTTGCATGATAAACCGTGCTAATATTTCTGTAGGTCAAGTTTTTTTTTTTTTACTTTTTCATGTATTTGACTAGAGTTCTTGTGATCGAGTCTATAACGGAAATAAGGTACGGGCACAAGTTCTGGTATGCATGATGCAGTGAACTACGTGACAATGAGTAGGAGTAGTTTCTCGTGTCTTGTACCTTAATTATGAATTCATATTCATATTTAGAATTATGACCGAACATGTATATGTGAAGTTCGACTATTTTTTCTACTTTCCTAGATATGTTGCCGGCCCAGCGGCACCCGGCCTCTTATTATTTGAATTTAGTTTGTTTTACATTTACTCTTCTTTTACTCGTGGTTTGTCCGGGCTCTTACAAAAATATAATCTAGGCACATTAAGGACCCCAAAATGTCTTTTTTAATATCCTAATAATAAAAAATTTAAAATTCATAGAAATTTAGGATTAAAATATTCCAATTTTATTTATTATTAAAATCCGGGCCGATTTTAAAATGGATTGCATAGCATTATGGTTAAGCATACGATTAATTACATATAGCTATCTCAATTAATGATGGGAGTATTTAGTTAGTAATTTCTGAGAGATAACTTGGACTTGGTCAGAGAGCAAACGGTTTGAGGCTTAGCCGCTACTTATCCACATAAAAAATTTTAAGGAGTTTATATCAATCTATAGCTAACGATAGAATTGTAAACAAGCAGTGCTTGAAAGAGCCAGTATTTATATATTGTTTGGTTCCTTCAAAGGTGGTCAGGACACATCGCTTAATATTTTGTTGGATAAAAAATTTTCAGGTTTCAATTAAAAATGATCTAGAATTTTAATTTAAGAAAATTTATAGTCAAACTGACCAAATGGACAAGACGAATATTATGACCCCAAAATAAGTACATTCAAGTCAAATCAAGCCCGTATCAAGTCATTTAAGCATTATTGAAAGACTTTGTTGAATAATTGAAAGGTCAAATGGATTTCAGATCTGAAAAGCTTATAGTCAACCGAGACAAATCCAACAAGTCTAAGGTCACTCAGTTCCAACATCATAAAGACACTTAAATGTACACAAAATACAGTCCCTTTGATGGAATCCCTCCGGGCCATCTGATTGAGTGGTTCAGGTTCCTTCCCTATTTTGAGAGAGGTATCTCTAAGATTCAATAAATAAGAGCCATATCCCCTTTATAAGGGGGAACAAAGGAAGAAGAGCTTGATGGTGAAGGAGCTGAGCGACAGTGTTCTACACCGAAGATTCGACGAGAGCTACTCCTGAAAGATACATCAGAAGATTAGATGTTGCTACCATGAAAGTCTTCAATGATTCATTTTCTATATGAATAAAGTCTATAGTACATCCATGGCCTTGACATATTACAAACATTTATAGAGAACCTAAACCATCACAACAGTCAGCGCATCATTAAGTGCAATCAACATAGGTCAATTAAACATAAATGTGTGTATCAATATGATTTAGGCAAGAAATTTTTGGTAAATAAATAGAGTGTTACATATGTGACAAACATATTAAGAAATTGTGTCCTGCGACTCATAAATGAGCATGGAGAGTGATGGAATGAAGTATCTTCTTCCTGTCGCTAAAATCATTTTTATACAATACGAACACACTTTTTTTAGGTCTACCTCTAAATATCCTAACATAGGTTGTATCTAAACATCTACTCTCCTCACCAGGTCATTAGATGGCTGTCGAAGTTTAATGCGACGTAATCATCTAAGACGACTCTCTCTAATATTGTCCGCAACTTAAATACATAAAAACATAAGAATTGTATTGGTTTGTCATTAAAAGGGGCATTTACTTGTTTAACACACAATTATGTATTTACATATCTCAACCCAAAACTTTCCTATTTACACACATAGGAAAGTGCATAAATACCACCCAATTTTTATGTATTTACATTATCTAACCTCTAAACTTTGTTTTTATATTTATACCACCAAAAATCTTTCATACGGGGAAGCCAAAATAAGTTGTATCGCCTACTTAAAAATAGGGGGCATTTATATACATATCACACAATTCTTATATATTTACACAATGAATACCTAAACTTTCACATTGCAAGCATAGATGACGATTTGGCGTTAGATATATAAATACATAAGAATTCAACTTTACTTGTATTTTTACTTATTCAAGATAAATATATATTTAAGGGGCAAATTGCATGTAGAACACCTGAAACATTGTTATTAACAAATCAAGCGCCTCCTTTCATCTATTTTTCAAATTCTGACTCTTAAGTATCAAAATTCATGATAAAACCCAACTCACATTTTTCATTTTTATCAATTTCTCAGTGATTTAATCGTAGCACACATAAATGCACAGGTTAAACATAAAAACGATTCGAATCTCATTTTTCCTAAAACAGAAGAGCTCTAAATGCACAAAAAATAACAATTTTAATTAAATGAAAATCTAGAGGAAGATGTGAAACTCACCTTTAATTTGAATCCCTAAACGTGTAAATGGTTTACCTTACCGAAAGTGCGAGTGATTAAGCATCTGGGGTCATCTCGGTTGGAAGTCAAGCTCACACAAACTGATAGCGCCAAAATGAGAAGCTACCGTGCCGGTCCGGTTTAACAGAACATTTTTTATGCTTTCCAACAACATTGAACTGTCAGTTACGAATAACTTAATAACCGATGGGCACTCCATTTGATTCTTTAGAAGAGAAAAATGATGTGTGAATTTTTCAACGCCAACAAATCGTCTGTTTATGTTATGCCAAGAACCGACAGATCAATTTGTCGGTTAGGTTGTCGAAATTAGTTCATACTACACTCCGACTGTTTATTCCATAGGTAGACCGTAAGTTAGTGGACTCGTCAGAAAATCATTAGAAAATTCTTACAAATATTCTAATGTATAAAAACTGTCAATTTTAAACACTATTCTTGTAATGTAAATCTCTTGGGGGTTAAGAAATGTAGCTAATGCATGACTGATAATATTTTCAAGAGAAAAAATAGCCTATTTGGATGAAGAGTAAATTGATGTCACGACATTTGTTTGAACAACATGATGGAGGCAGTTCATGGAGGGTTTTCAGAGTTCTTTGAATAATATTATAGTAATAGTAGCGATGCCATCATTGAGATTTTCACTCTTTTGAAATTAGGAATATCTTGTTCATAAAACAAACAATGGGTTACAAGTAGTTCTTATCGGAATGTTTACAAATAATTCTCCCTTTTCTTCCATGGCTTGATGTAAAACATGGTTTAATAAATGCATTAAGTGGATTTGTTAACCAACTTATGTCTCTTATACGACTTTTTAACTCTTTATTAAGCGGATGATCCATAGTTAAGGTACTATAATATCTTTTTTCTTCCTAAACAAAGCCGGTATTAAATAACAAATATTTTAAGCAGTCATACCTCACGCAATCGTAAGATATGTCAATAATTTAATCAATGTACTAGATTGATATTAAACTTTTAACCGTACAATGTATGTAGTGAATAATCGATGTTCAATTGTATTCAAAGATAAATTTACTAAACAGGCCTTCCCCTTCCCTGCGTGTAAATTGTTGAATGGCTGACATTAAGGTGTGAGTTGAGCTCAGGTCTGATCTAACCCAAAATTGCTTGACTCGAATCCGGCGAAAAGTTACGTTGGTCAAAAGTTCAACTCGCACTTGACCCGCTTTCAATAAGCCAACCTAAACCTGACCTATACAACCCATTTAACATAAGGCATAATAGGTATTTGGGTCAACCAGTCAAATTTGGGTCAATCTTGGGTCAGCTTTTAACTCGTACTTTACCCGCCTTCCACAAGCCAACTTGAACTTGACCTATATAACCTGTTTAACATAAGACATACAAAGTATTTTGAGTCAAATCAAGGTTAGCTGGTCAATTTTGGGTTGGAGGGTCAACCCACAACTGACCTGCAAATTATTCGGGTTAACCCTAACCTGGGTTGATCGAATTGAATTCGGATTGAGTTAATGTGTCAGATCAACTTTTTGACACCCTTACCTTACATCTTCTTAATAAATTAGAAATAGTTCTCTTAAAAATGTGAGTGTTTCGATTCTTTTGTAACTCAAAATCGCTTGTTTGTTGAATCATCGTCTTAGGATTCCCTTTACCAATGGACCCTCTTACTTTAATTGTATTAACAATTCGATGTAGAGGAGGTGTCAGAAAAAAAGGAATTAAGACAAAAAGTGGGCAGACAAATTTAAAAAGAACTTGGAGAGCTTATATGAGGTAAATCTCGTGCGATAGGTCAAGATTATACTTACAAATTGGATCAGATCTGGACACTTTGAATCGAATATCCAATAAAAAATACTTAAATAAGCTACCCAAGTAACCAAAGAACTAAAAAGAATGTTTTTTGTTATGGAGTCAAGACCAACTCCTAAAAGGACGTACCTCGTTTGATTAATTATATCTTGGGGGACGCCTAAGAAAACTCACCGTTAGAGAAGTCTTGCTTACATTCAAATGATGAATATTGAGAGAGTGTTGCAAAGGATGGTTGTCTCATGGGAGAAACTCGATGCCTTCAATGCCCTCGTTAAGCCAAAGGGCAGAGTGTGAATCTCTCTTGATCCCATATGGGTAACAGCTCAACGAGGAACGGGTCCTTTGAAATAACCAGGTCAACTCATGGGGTCCGCGCTATTCTTCGAAGGCCAAACCGGGCCATAAGGGTAAATGGTGAATCACCGTATCCCAAATAGGAGAGGGCCTATTTGCAACCAGGGCCAATGAGAAGACATCGATGAAGCATCAAAGGAGAGACATGACTCAAAGGAGGTAAGTAAATGATGGGTAGAGTAATCCTAATCAGATAAAGATAGCTAGATCAGGATACTACAGTGATGTCATCCTAAGCAATTAGAGCTCTAAGTCCACCTGTTCGTGAAGATAGTCGACCCAACACAACCGGGTATCCCTTGTCAGCAATCCGTGAATAACATCATCCAATGAGACCTCGATTGCTTGAATGTCAAGAGAAAGAAACTCTAAATTTTATGACCCTTTCTAGGTGGAAAGTAGGGTGTTACTTATACCTGCCGAAGTGGTGAGGAAATCTCTAAAGTGGAAAAGGAAAGAGACGTATGACTATTAAGCCGAAAAGCTTTCACAAAGAACGTACTCCCTATTGGTTTAGGGAAGCCTCTAAGACCCTAAGCATGTCAGGCAACCACCTAAGTAAAAATATATACTGAGCCAATCGAGTTAAAGAAGTATAAAGACTTCTTCTTGGGACATGCAATATGATGCAGCTATCTAAACAAGGGCTAGGCGTACATGCCCTATTAGTATGACTTGGGTGAGAGTCGTGCAATGTATCCCGTTTAAAATTTGGCCCAAAGGTAATGCAGGAAAGTAAGTACATTTTTTGAAAAGTCTTGAAATATTTTAATTCTAAATTTTGATTAGTTTTAATCATTTATTAAGATTTTTATAAAAATATATATATAATATTAGGAGCTTGAAGAGCCTAAGTGATATTTTTTTATTCCCAAACAAACCACAAGTGAAAAAAGGTGTAACTGAAAGGCACGCTGCACAACAAAGTAAAAACAAGGCAAAAATAAAATACTAAAATTTTGGGTGTCGTTGGTTCAACAACATATCACAAAAAAGAAAAAGGTAGTCAAACACCGCATATATATACCTGGTCCTAAGTCTATGTATCAACAAAATTAAAACTAAGGTATGGGACATGATCAAGCTGTTTGTGGTCCTTGTCACGTGGTTCCTCCAGTCTAGCACCTTAGAACCCGTGTCTGTACCTTATTTCAAATATAGACTCTCCTAAGGACTCTAAAAAGTACACTGTGAAAGTAAAAAAAAAAAAAAAGACTTGACCTGAAAAATAGAGGCGTTAACATAGGCATGTAACGTAGTGAACCGTGCCAAGTGAGAGAAGAGCTTACAACACTTGGAGAAAATACATTAATATGAATTATTACAGCTCCTCCCTGCTGAACATGGCACCCTGCAAGAAGACTGCCCCTAATATATTGGTGTGCATCTCTTACACCTCAATAAACACGCAGAAAGCATAAAAAAGTCATTCCTGATTAGGGCAACCAAAGTAGCAGTAAACTATAGCCAGGATAAAGAAAAAACAACCTAACACCATAGTCCTAGCTTAGCATATCAGCTAACATATAGTGTCCTAGTCACAACATCTAAGTGAGTGTAGTGTGAAGGTAAAAAGGTTGGCGTATGTTTTTATGTTGACGTCGTCCCTAACCCTATCCCAAAGATCTAAGGATTCTTAGAGGTGCCACTAGATGGAAGTTTTTGTATGAACAAAAAACTTTAAAAAGGGTTGACCTTACAATTGATCTAAGTACGATGATGTATTTGTTTTAAAATATGTTTTGAAAATATATGATGCATGTAAGTAGTAAAAATGTAAATTTTTATACCTTTTAAATAGGTCCTAAAAAAAACAAAAGTTTAGGTGGCACCTATTAGACCCCTTGAAACCTTAGCACAACATACACATGCTAGTCATGGTTGGTAGCTAGTATTGCCCACCAAAACATCCTTATGAACAATACTTTTGTTGACTTAGAGATTTAAATAAATCCTATCCGAAAGATGATTTTCCTCTACCAATCCCAGAGTTGATGGTGGATATCACATTAGCACACGCAATCTTCTCGTTTATGAACGGATAGTCAAGCTACAACCAAATCAAAATTTCTTCAAAAGATGAACCAAATACTGCTTTTAGAACACCCATCAGGATTTACTGCTATAAGGTAATGTCCTTTGGACTTAAAAATGCCAGTGCAACAAAGCTGCGAGCTTTGACACGAATTTTTGATGAACTCATCCACAACCAAGTTGAGCGTTATGTAGATGACCTGGTAGTTAAGAGCAGATAAAAGGACGACCTTGTGTACGATTTGAAAATCTTCTTCGGACAATTACGACAATTTAATTTTAAGATGAATCTCTTAGTTAAGAAATTGCAATTGTACCATTAATCATATAATTTCATTTTTATTTTTATCATAAAAAATGAAAAAATGGAAGTAATTAAATTTCATCTTTTAATATTTGGAGAAGACGGGTTGTCAATCGGGCTTATAAAGGAGTCATAAAAATTATTCAAAGTTTATAAATCATATCTTTTTTTCTATATTTTCAAGTATTAATTTATAATTTATTAACCAATTATTTTAGAAATAATTAAAAGTCCAAAATAACATAAAAGTTCATCTTAAATGATATATTGAAGCATCTATTGATAAAGTACAAGCTCGAGTAGTGTGGTTGATTCTCATATGTAACAAATCTTAGGTATTACATTATACGACCTTCACTATTAACTCATTGATTTGCTGCATCATGGACTCTCTAGTGTAATCCATCATCCTCTTTTTCTTTTTTTTATATGAACAGGAATGTCTTGTAGATTTTTAAGTATGAACTCCTCACTCACCACACCTTTCAAGATGTTGAAACATTTTAAGATATAGCTCATAAGTACATATAACTCAATGAAGATCCAATATTTGTAGAGGAAATTTAGAAGAGAGGCATGGACATAAGACCCAAGAGAAGTCTTAGAGATTATTTATTAAGCTTGAGCCATCGGTAAGCTAGAATCTCAGGCTTGTCTGAGATTTTTTGAGCTACAAGGTTTTTTATAGAAGAAGAGAGAGATATCCTAAAAACCCAAGGAAATCTCGAGAAAAGAAAGCACCCCCACCCCTCTTAGGTTGACTTCCATTTTATATAAAGAGAAAGCATAAAAAGAAAAATAGATTTAATAGTGTATGATTCCTATACAATTTGTCTTGTTAAAAGACAGTGAAGTGGATATCCGACAATGCTTCCAAAGATGGATGGATATGCATCCTTGCTGGTAATGATAATCATATCTAGTAGTTGTATTACTCTGGCGGTCTAATTTGCCCCCCAATGGGTGAATGAGACGAGTTTAGCCACTTCGATAAATGAGCCCAATTCAGCCACTTTGATAAGTGTTGTTAACCAAGCCACTTTAGCTTTAGCAGGTGGGCTCAATTCAGCCAATTTGTCTAGTGAGCTAAGTTAAGCCACTTCGACAAGTGGGCTCAGTTTAGCCACTTCAACAGATGGGCTCATAATACGGGCAAAAAATCCTATGAAGTTGTGTTAGTGTATTCATATAAATTGCCAAAATAAATTTGTGAAAATATTAGGGAAGTTGTTATACTCTAATGGTTGGATTGCCCCTGACAGCTTACATTCATGTAATCATCTTAGACTAGTCAAAGGATAACATCATTATTTGATCATATCTATTCATGGGAGCATATCTAATGCATTATTTATCATGAAGATTTGATATATACATCACAAAACTTTAATACATTTACACGACTATTGCTTACATTTTAATATTTATTTATATAATATTAAAATTCTATAAACTGAATAAAATGTATCAATACTTTGCGCCATGGCTCGATCTTGTACTACCTTAACATCTTTTATGTGGAGTTATTAAGAATTTTCATGGGCACTAACCATTGATCAACAAAACTTTCTACAAAAAAAATATTATTATTATTAAAAAATAGATAAATAAATAAAAACAAGAATTTTAAAAGCATAACTTAATAAAGAATCCCAATAAAGAATAAAAAAATTAACACATAGTCACAAGGACTCAAACCAAGGATTACAATTACATTAGAAACATTTTAGTCATTCAATGAACCAAAAACTAGTGATCTAACACCAACATTTTGAACCACAGCCACTGGTTCCCTAGAAATAAAATCTAAAATAGGCGGCATTTTCCTAAAGATCATCATGTTTAGTTCGAAATCCAAAATTACATTTAAAGTCGCCGCGCTCCTTGCAAGTCCATCTTTCATTTATTAGCAGAAATTGAACTCTTTGCACCCCCATACTTTCCTTTTAAATTGTATGAATCCTTAGAAAGTCTCCCTCTCTTTATACTCCGTTGAATAATTTCTTTTAACCATTCTTTTGGGACATTCATGTTCCCCGTGGAGACCATCCCCATTAGAGCAAGATTAAAACAATGATGAATTTTTGAGATCAACGGGGAGGAGCGCAAGAAAGAAGCTTCAAATTCGCAATATTCTTTAAAGACAATAGCTACTCTTAAATATCTCCCTAAGAGTTAACACAAAAAGACGCTTCTTATAATCACCAAAACTAATGTTGTTGTTCCTAACATTATCTTTTTCTTTTGACAAGATGATGGTGTATCAACGGGTGAACAAGTGATCTCTTAGTACTAGTTCAAAATGATTTGATAGTTATTGTCTGGCAATCCTAACAAATTAGCATCAACACATCCTCTAAAAAATGGAAATTTCAAACTTTTCATATTCTACTCCACCATTTCTTAAGAGTGCACACATCCTAAGTGACTGAAATAAATCATTTCTCTCAGAACAATATGTGCTTCTACCCTGGTCAACTCGATAAGAAAAAAATCCACTTGAAAAATGTACATGAATAATAATGGAATGAATTGCTTCTATCAACTAGAAAGTGAAGGCTTCTAAAGGAGACACTGTCTATAGTTATTCGAGAATACTCGTGACTACTCCCAACATGCATAGCTTCGATGCCCCTAGATGAAGGAAAATCAAAGTTCATTGTAAACTCATGCGACTACTCTTCAAAGCAAAGCCAATTGAAATTTATTGGTAATGGAAAGCATTTTTTCGATCGAATATGAGTATATATATCTCCGGACAAACCCAATTGGGTACAACACCTGATGTGACTTTCTCATCCCTCTAGCCCAATATTGAGGCAATTTATTATGTTATCATTTCATTCTTTTCGTAGTATCATGTCAAAGAGCTAAGACAGTCAGAGACTAAATGTTGCTTAAAAATTATTTTTTTAGCAATAGGAAAGCCCAAATAGATCGAGTCCACAAGTTGTGCATTTAGTGATCTGGTGTTGACCAGATCAGTCGTATTCATTAGCAGTACCTTTGGAAGGTGTATAAATTAAAAGGAAGGAGGGAAGAATGGGGATTTTTTTTTAGACTTCCTCTCTCTCTCTCTCTCTCTCTCTCTCTCTCTCTCTCTCTCTCTCAATTCATCACTCCTAAAAAACTCTCTAAAATTCTCTCAGTTTCTTCTCACTCCTTCAAATTCTTTTCTTGATTGTATTAATTCATGAGTTATATGGGATCTCACATATAAATGAATTCAACAAGATCAATCTAAATTTATTCAATCTCAAGCTCGAACTTAATCCAAATATGACTCAAAGCTAAAGTTCATAAGCGTCACCATCTCTTGCAATTAATCTTGGGCCAAAACAATCTACAAATATGTTTATTGTATCCCACATTATAGTTGCTAATTATGATAGGTCATTTTTACATTATATTAGCACTTCATGTAATTACTAGAAAGTGGTGTTTTCATATTAAAAAAGAACCTTTAAGGTAGTAATGCCCAATAATTTTTGGGAATTTTTCAGGCCTAGCACACATTTCTTATGTATTTGTATATCTCACGCCTAAACGTTAGTATTTACCCACAAAACTTATATGTTCTAAAATTATAAATGAAAATTTTCAATTTTAAAAAGTGATAATAGTACTATTTTTTATATGATATTAAAATTTTGAATGTTACGTGTGTGAACATGAAAGTTTAAATGTGAAATATGTAAATACGTAGGCATTGTGTTTTGTATGTAAATGCCCCATAATTTTTTTCTTCTTAAATTTTTGAACATATAAAAATAACTTATGCTTTCTCTATTTTACTTAATTAAGAGAGTCACATTTTATTCTAACTCAACTTTTCTCCCATCATAATGTCTTCTCTTTCCTATTGCAATTTAGTTTCAACCACATAAGCTCATGATCACATTAAATTAACTTTTTTATGTTAAAATGTTATGCATTCATGCCCGAATGCATAAGCACATTAATTAGAAATATAATAAAGAATCCAAAGATATCGGCTTCGAGTGCACACCATATCAACAAAAACAAAAAACAAAAAAAACAAAAACAA
The DNA here is from genome assembly GCA_022702705.1 of Papilionanthe hookeriana x Papilionanthe teres. NCBI lineage: Eukaryota > Viridiplantae > Streptophyta > Magnoliopsida > Asparagales > Orchidaceae > Papilionanthe > Papilionanthe hookeriana x Papilionanthe teres. Next base: position 23,634,147 of record CM040436.1, on the reverse strand, counting down.
AAACCAAAATGATTATATATCCATAAGCATAAATAGCAAAAATAAAAGTGGTTACAAAGCTTAGAGGAGCGCTCTCTGTCTCATAACAATCCTTGATCTTCATTAAACTCTATAACATGAGACTTCTCTACATAAATATAATCCTATAAACCATCTGCACGTCAGGACAATGACTCAGTTGCGGCCTAAGTGCTGTGCATTTGCAAGCAACCTATCCGATTTGTTGCAGAGACCACACATAATATTTTCTCATACAATACAAAGATAGTCTGTATTATAAAAGATGGCAACATCAAGATTCAAGTCTGATCCATCACAGCCTTTTATTCATCTGATCTAATTCCCTGCTGTTTAATATACTTAAGATGGCACAATATTTATTTGGCCACCATTTCCAGGGTTTGGCCGTGGTCTTATGGGTCTTCTGGATAAATCCACATCTATGCAACTGGATCCATTTTCCTGCTATGAAATATACCCCAAAAAAAAAAAAAAAACTAATTAGGGAGTAGTTAATTGGTGATTAGCAAAATATAAAATAAGTTAAGACTTAAGCAAAAATAGTTTGACTGGTCAAAGATAATTAATCCATAAAATATTTTCTAGAAGACATTTTAGAATATTTATTTAAATAGAAAATATCTGTGATCATTGAAGTACCTGTCGAAGTTGTACGAGAAATTGGTCGTCATTTATGAGAGCAAAAATAGCAAGACAGAATTTCTGATTACAGTCTTTTCAAATATTAAATGCGCGTATAACATTTTATTTATTTTATTGTTAGAATTTGTGTACAGCAAAATAATTTTTATCTTTAAAGTTTAAAAACATATTTTAATTTTGTAATTGTAAAAAAAATGATGGATAATTTGATGAAAAATATATTTTTTTTTTGAATTTGAAGATTTTATTATTAACTATTAATGAGCTAATGAGCTGGGTCAGAGCTCGAGCTTTGCTCATTGGCTCATCGAGCTTGACTCACTAAAAGTTTTTGAGCTTGAGTGATAGGATTAGTGGTGTAAATAAGTCGAGTCAATCTCGAATCATACTTGATTTGAGCTTGCACTTGATTAATCTTATATAAAAGTGTAAAAATGATATTAATTTAAGATATTATTATAATAAAATAATAAATAAAATAAATAATTAAAAAATATATAATAATGAATTATTTAAGATAAAATACAAAATATTATTTTAAAATATTTTTAATAGTTAATAATAAAGTCTTCAAATATCAAATATATCTTAGTATGTTTCATATTAATATTTTTTTAATGAGTTAATGAGCTAATGAGCTCAGTTAGCACTCGCTTGAGCTTTGTTTATTAGCTTATTGAGCTTGACTCAGGTGCATTTGGGGCAGCTCATCTGCTGCGGCGGCATTTGAAAATACCGCCTCATCATTTGAAAATTATGATTGAATAACTTATCTGATGATGCAGTTGATTTTTTACACTAAACGTCGAACGCTGGTCGAATCCCGCAGTCCGCGTTTACAGATAAACAACTTATCTGGAAACGTACAAACTGCCACAAACACACCCTCACTTACACCACTAGACAAAGATCATATATTGATCCCAACAAACACAATAGCATGTAGATCTAGAAAGGGGGTGAGAGGGAAAGAGAAGAGAGGGAGGGAGGGAGGGAGAGAGGGAGGGAGAGGGAGGGAGAGAGAGGGAGGGAGAGAGAGGGAGAGGGAGAGAGAGAGAGAGAGAAGGTTTTTACCCCATCATCTTCCACAGGAGGATCAGTACTGGGATCCTTACGAGGATTCAACAAGCCCAAGCAGCCGAGACAAGTTCTTACCAGGTGCTGAAGTAAAGAACAAGGATGGAGAAGAAGAGCACTATTGTTCTCTGCCACATGATTTTCATGGAAATAAATCTCTCCTTCTTCACTCTCTCTCACATTCATCTCTTCTTCTCTTCCTTCTTTAAACCTGCTCGCTACTTGCAATTTTTCCTATATCTAGTTGACTGAGGGAGACTTCACCGCTTAGCCATGGCTTGAATGAACATACAGCCTGCCTCTTTATTTATTGCATGCACCTAACAAGTGCGCAGTGACATTAATAACTTTACAGGATAAACTGTAATTTTTAAATCTTAAGAGAATTTACAAATATTTTATGTTAGAGTGCTAAATGTATGAATATATTGGTTGAAAAAAAAGGAAGAAATTCGAGTGATTGCCCAATACATATATATATATATTATCTATGAAATTAGCTCAAAAATTTCGGTTTAAACATTACTTGAATTTAAAAGCTTTTTATATGCTAAATAAATGAAGAATGATAGAGAGAAGGAAAGGAATTCAAGTTTGTGAAAGCCAACCGGATATCAAACTTGAAGAAGAAAGGATCCAAGGTTCATAGGTTTGACTGTCATTAAATCGAAGTTGAATCGGATGACGTAATAAATATAAAAATTAATTAAATAAGTTATAAATAACATAAGAATGATATATTAAGCGATCAAAATTGCATAGTAAAACATAAAACACATAAAAATAGATTCAATTATTTTAAATATAAAAGAATAATCTCATATTTTTAGCCTATATATATATATATATATACACATATATATGTATATTCTTTTTAGAAATCTTGTATTTCGTATTTTCTTCCTTCAGGATTTGATAATCTAAAAGTAAAATATAGATGAGAGAAAATTAAGATTAACGAAAAGCTTAAGAGAACTTGAAGGCCACGACCACAATCTCTTCTCCACATTCCTTTTATAATATCAAATATCATTATCCAAGAAAGAGGGTAAAATAAAACATTATATTACTCTAAAACATTGTTTCATTTTAATTACATAACTTTATCTATATAAATTAGTCACATTCTTTTATATAATAAATTAAATAAGCTAAAGTAAATATTAGTTTTATGCAAAACATAACAATGATCACACCAAATATACAAAATATAAAATAGCATTAATATTCATTTCTTCCACCAAATCATTCATGAAAAAGAATGCAATGCAATCTTAAAATAAAAAGGACAAATTATTAAAAATTGCAATTGATTCAGCGGTCGATCAGTTCATCCATTGTTTTCACTGGTCCAATTTTGGTTATTCAAAATCCAATTATCTGTAGCATCCAGGCCGGCTGCCCTACCAGTTAATGGTATGACCGGCAGGTCCAGTCAAGTTTTAAAAACCTTGAAGGATTTTATCCAAATGAATTGAGCAGAACCTATGCTGAATAACAACAAATACAATACATTTGAGATGACTAAAAGTCGTAAATAGCCCCTCCACTATTGAGAAGTGCCCAATTTGGTCCTTTAACAATGATCATCAATGGGTTGGATGGTTTGTTTGCTTCTTAACTTTAGGAATTGGTTAGTGCGCAGAACTTTTGTGAAAATATTTGCAACTTATTCATGTTGTTGCAATATGTTGAATTGCAATAGTCTTTGTTGCACTTTGATCTCTTATAAAGTGATGACCCACTTCAATATATAATTTATCCTTGCATGAAATTTGAGATTATTTACTAGATCTACTTCAAATATATGATATTATAGAAAACGGTTGTTGGCTCTTCTATTGAAATTTGAAATCCATAAGTGAGACGTTAGAGTCATATTACTTTAGTCTTTGCTAGAGCCAATGTCATGTACAACCTCAATAGAAGATCTTGTGGTTGTAGGTTGAACTTATATTTTCTATAAGATAAGATCATTACCTAATAGATTGCAATTTCTTGAAATTGATATCATGGTGGTTGCATCACTTTCCAAAAAAAAAAATCAGAATAGGATTGAATCATTATGGAGGCTCTAACGAACTCGATATCATGTTTGAGTGTGCATTTAAGCTATTTGAGTATGCGCTTAATAAGTTGAAAATCTCTCATAATAGGAGATTGCATACGTTGACACACTTGATTTACAACATAAGATATGATGAGTCTGGTAACTGGTAGAAGTTGTAATTTTCCTTCCAATTGTGTGTTTATAGTGTAATATATATATAATTGATGCACCACGTCATGATTTGTAGGACTTAAGTAGGACACGGTGTGAGACTTGGTTTGTAGTCTTGATGTCTAGCTTGTTCCAATAGTTCTTAAATTTAATTAGATTGATTTCAGTGATATCCTGACTTCACCTTGTAAAATTGAACTCGTAAGAAATAGAGAGCTTTTCTGGTTCTTTCATATGAATATACTATAGAATTTTTCTTAGAGATAAGTTATGAATTTAGAGTCATTTCTGAATATTAGTATATGATCTACATTAACAAGTAGATAGATGTGGATGACGTCTCTGTGATAAATGAGAAGTGAGTGGTCTTTTTAACTCAATTTGAACCTTGTTTTTTTTAAATAGTTAGAAAAAGTTGAATTCATTGTCGAGAAGCTTGGTTTAGACCATATACTACCTTCTTCAGTCTACATATATGATGTGGATGCTGACTGTCCTGAAAGTTAGATGGTTGTGACATATAAACATCATCTTCTAGTGTAGCGTGCAAGAAAGGATTGGATACATCTAACTATTGAATGTGTCTGTTATGATATAAGAAAATTGTTAGAATAATTTGGATATTTTTCATATTTTCTATCAAACTAAATATCTTAAGATAATTGGTTCTATACTTGCTTAAATCTCTGGGCAACCAACAGAGTTTTGCATCTAGCTATGTTTCCATTTGAAGGATATTTTATTTTATATGTCCACTTACACCCTATGACTGTATGGTTTGGCGGAGATGGCACAAGCTCACATGTTACCTATTATTTAGGTGAAAGGAACAATTGGGACATAGTTATCCTCCAATGAGTGATTTTTACAGCCTGAAAGAAGCAAGTTCGCACATCAAATTCAGTGATTTGATTTTCTAAATTTAGAATTTGTTAGTTCTTAGGTTCCTATTTAAGATCTGGCTTGCATAGGATTTTTTTATATTGTTACGGTTGTGAAGATTTTGTTGGTTTTGTAGATTGAGTGATGTGATATACTTGGCTGAGTTTGTAAGGTAGTTGTATTGAAGGATGTTGGAATTTGGGATGGGAGTGTTATGATATTTTGAGGAGGTGATAGGGAAATAAAGAGAAGAAGCATAAGTGGAGGTATTCTTGCAGTAGCAGGAGGCTTTGAAGAATTTTTAGTGATGGATTGATATGGGGTTTGTTTCGTTAAATGCTACATGTCTTGTTATTATGATTATGTGTGTAGACGAATTGCAACATCTATATCATTTGTATTGTGTAGAGTAACCCATAAGTATACAATGTGAAGCATTAGAAATTAGTTTAATGTTGTGAGTGTGGTGTTGCCATAGAAAATAGGAAGACCCAAATATTATGAGGTGGGAGTAGCTTCAAGGCTTATGATAATGGTGATTTTGTACTTGTATTTATTGATGACATCCTACTAATTAGATAGACAATTCTTGGAAGAACATCAGTTCAATACTAACGTGGTAAGTGTCTTGTTAAGAGCAGTGTTTTTAAAGTTTCCACCACATGCCTGTGTTTATGCTCAGCAACACCATTATGTTTGGGTGTATAAGGAAGTTGAGTTGATGTTATATTCTATGTTCTTTAAGGTAAGTTTTAGACGTATGTGAAGTGAATTGTACACTCCCTCTGTTTTTATTATTTTTTGTTGATTATAAGATTGATTGATGATTAGTTTGTGCAATTTAGTGAATTTGGAGAATGTCTAGCTCTATTTTATATTGGAAACAACCATGAATATCTTGTAAATTCATCTGCAAATATTATGGAATATCTATATCTATAAATGAATGTAATTAGAGTAGGTCCCCGAGTATCACTATTCGGTAATTGAAAAGGTTTATTACCCTTATTTATTGAGCTAACACTGTAGGATTTTTTAACCCTTTGTTGATAAACAGTCTTTGCATCTTATTGTAGAGGGTTGTATGTTGAGAGATTTGTTGTATTGTTTAGATAATATTAATTACATACTGATGTGGATGACAAAGATATAGATGTCAGATGTTTATTGGTTGCATTCGAGTATATAGAACCCTCTAGATATGTATTGGATATAGTGTTTGGTTGTTACTTAAAGTATCATCTTGTTCATTCTTAGGTCCTTGATTTGAAATCCATTGGAATCAGTATGGATGGAACAATTGTTATCAGCTACCATGTTGTGAACTAACAGTAGATTATAGAATATAGTAGGAATGTGAAGAAGGCAATTGAGAATTAACTTAATATATGGGGTAGGTAATTATGCCTTGTCTAGCATGTAGAATTTCCAACATTGCCAACCAATATGTGTTCATTTCCTTCGTAGATGCTATTTTATTGTAATTTGCTAAAGTCTGAAGTTAAGTCTAATGAAGCTCCTGAATCGAGAATCCATTCAGAAGAAGCTAGTTATGTGTGTTTTGTGATTGCAAATTGAGTTTGATGGATTTTCTTGGGTTTGTAACACTTGATTTATGCCAACATGTGAATGCTTTGTGTCCTTACTTTCCACATAACATATACTTGTAGATTCTGCATTTGTGGCCCGATTTGATGAGAATTATTATCTACCTCTTTCTCTTGATGAGTTCTTGCCTCTGAAATAAAGTCATTTGCGAGATAGCCTATTATTTTGCAGCCATGGGGTTCAAATGTATCCCCTCACTACAGAGAAGAGAGTAGAGATCCTCCAAAGTGAGTGGTACAAGCCTTGTTCTAATATTTGTCTTTAAAGAATTGTAGAATGTAGAAAGAACATTCAGTGCATATATGATGAAATCTTCATGATCTATCTGTGCTTCTGTTGTTGTAATTTGATCTTCCAGTGACTTGATTTTGTGAGACACTGATTCATCAAGTTATTCTTCATTGTGTAGTTGTGTAATTTATTTTTAAGTTGTATAACCCGAGATATATTGGAAGGCTAGAGGCTTTTGGATAATGTGATCCTAATAGAAATTATGTGATCTAGATTCAAAACATAAGGGAGAATAGTTGGAGAGATTGTCGAATAGAGATCAGCCACAAGGTTTTGATCAATCAACTTTTATGTTTGATTAGAATTGTCTTAAAGGGATTCATTTGAGCAAATCAAGATAGATGAAGGGTGGGGAGCTGTGTCATTAGGAAAGATTTCAAATCCATTGGCTTTAAGCATTTTATATACTTGAGAACTCCAAATGGGGTAATTCTCAATGGGGAGTTGTGTTGTGACTAAGTTTCTGATGTTTGACATTAACAATTTGAGACTTAGAGGTATTACAGTAAAGCTCTTATGAACGAAAGATTCTCACTTGTGAAATTTACAAAATCTATGTTGAATATGCGGATAGATTAAAAAGATAATAAAAAACACATGCGCGCACGCGCACAGACAGAGAGTCGGTTCAAATTTATAAGGGAAGGAGAAAGAATTAAAAAAATAAACCTATAAGATTAATTGGATCTCTCATATCATGTAGAATTACATAGAGATGAAAGTGAATTCAACCAAACGAATGAATAGAATCTTCACTGAATAACAACAGCTATAATATATTTGATATACACTATATATCTTTATATTGAAAGGTTGGTTAGGTAGTATAAGTTACAAGAAATGTTCCTTAAAGCTTGAAATTAGTGATTTGTTAAGCAGCTGATCTGAGTAGTTAACAATAAAAACTTCTATCTTTTTCTTAAGCCAAAATATAATTTTTATTATTGTAAATAAAAATTAATAAAATTATACTTATCATTTAAAGATGAAAAGTTATTAACATATTCCCCATGAGAGGATCAAAATAAGCAAACATAAAGTTGATCAAATAAATGATTGGTATGTTCCTACTATTGACCAGTAATTAAAGTCTCTCTCAACTACCAAGAAACATTAAGGAAATGTACCTTATATATATATACAACAACACTAAAAAATATTTTAATATATAGCATTGTCTGATATTGTGCGATACCATTTATAATAGTTCTGAAATTTTTCACTTGTGCTCGAATGCGACGTTGATGAATAATATATCACCCACATAGATGAAAAAATTATCGTAGAATAGCTCTATAGCAAAGTGATGATTTCACTATTCCACGAGGCTTAAGAATAGAAGAATCTTCCGCATCCTAAAATGACAGGGTTTATTTTAATATTTGGGTTTGGTATCCCTAAAAAATTAAGCCTCTTTAATCAATTATGTTCTGAAGACGATAATCTAGATTAAAATAGTGGCTGACAATTCTGTGGATTTCAACGTTTAGTTTCTAAAATTGTTGTTTGAAATTTAAGAAGGGATTGGCTCAAATACAAAATAATTTGTCAGAGGCCAACGAAAGAAACGTAAGGAGCGGCTGATACTTGGAGGCTTAGTGTTTGCTATGATTGGGCTTTACAATTTAGAAATTCAAATGATGATTTTTTTTATGACCTTATTTTAGAAGATTATGACTTATATTTGATGAAATGGGCCATCGTAGAAGCTTAGGAGAGGACTTGTTCTGCAACAAGGCCAGGAGAACTCTACCAACAAGTGATAGGGAGCTCAAACATAGTCTATGAAGGATGACCTATGTGTTACTCCCCCAACCTCCGCCATTGTTGCCATCTCCAGACCACTATCGCTCGGTTGCAGTTGTCACCATTGTAAGATCGTCACTATCACCAAACACAGCATAGAATTGTGGCTAACATCATTGTTGGAATATTGTTGCCCAACCACCTTCCCTACCATTGTTGTTGTCATCGGACCATCGCTCAATCGCCACCATTGTTGCAATGCACGTCATTATTGAACTAACTTCACTAGATTACCATCTCCACTAGAATAACACTATTGAGTTGACTCCACAGACATTTCCATCAATTCCTAATCATAGTCTCCCAAATGCTCTCTTATTAGACCATTATTACCTAGCCGAAAATGCCACCACCATCGTCATCGAAACTCCTTTGTCATGTTGACATCATCATTGGAGCACCACCGTCACTACTAGAACACTATCATATAGCGAAAATGACCACCTTTGAAGTACATTGCTACCATCGAACCACCGTCGCACAGCCGATGCCTTCGAACCCCCCACTTTAATTGCTTGGCCAACGACAATGTTGTCACCATTGTCGTGGTTTCTTGATCAATGGCTCCTGCTCCCTCCATACTATAAACCCCGAGAAAATGTCACTATACCACACCCGTTATCACTAGACCACCATTGCCCCCATTGATGTAGTGGTTGTATATTCCATATTAATCGTCAAACCACTGTTGCTTAGCTGATGCCATTGCCACCATCATATCTATCTTGTTAAATCGTCATTTATAGATCACTATCGTTTGGCCATCGCTAAGTTGTTGCCTAGATGCTTCCGCTATTGCTAACATTGAATTCAAATATCCATTGCACAACTCCTATCATCGGCCTTTTGTTTTCACAATAGAGTCATACCACATCTCCAGAATTTTATATCTATTTTTTAATGAGAGTCGATTTGATAAATTTTGTTCTTATAAAATTATATTTTTATCGATCAAGGGCAAGCAAATTCTTACAACATATATTTGATTAGTGGAACCTCGTGATCTTTTTTCTTTCAAATTTTTTTTATCTAAAACCCTCTATTATCCTCTTTATTAGCATTTCTTCTATCTATGTGTAGGGTTACAAACGAACCAAGCCTTTGATGAGCTACTCATAGATCAGCTATTTATAGCTCAGTTTGATAAGAGATTATTTATGTTCATTTTATTAAGTTATCAAACAAGATGAACAAACTTGAACAAGTTTTTGTTCGGCTCATTTCTGTTTCAAACATTATCATTAAAGCATACAAGCATGCTCGATTGAAGCTCAGATAAATGCTTGAAAAGAAGCTAGATTAAAGCTCAATTTAGTGCTCATTAGTAGGTTCAATTAATGCCCATGAAAAAGCTCAAAGTAAAACTCAATTTAAACATCTTTTACATTAAATTAATTATATTATTTAATTATTTTTTTCTTACAATTTTTATAAGATTTTTGGATAATCATTTTAAAATTGATCTTTAATTATATGAACTAATTAGATTGTTAAATTCATTTTTATTTAAAATTTACTACTTTGTCATTAAAAACTTAAAAACCCTTTTTTTCTCAACAAAATGCTTGTTTGTAAGCTTATTAAAGCTTAAAAAGAGTCTTAATAAGATAGATGCTGCATCAACCAAATGAATTTTATCGCTCGGAAAGTCTCATTTGATTAAGTAACAAGTAGCTTGACTAAGGAGCTCGTGTACAAATTCGATAGTATGCTTGATTAAGGCTTCGTTTGTCTTGTTAAAACAAGTGGCTCATTTATATGCTCGTTGTGCCCTAAATGAATCGAGCTCGAGCTCGAGCTCTAGCTTGAACATTATTTCCAAAATTGAACTTGAGCTTGAACAATTGTCTAAAGCTGAGCTTGAACAAGGTTCAGACAAAAGAGCTCAACAGCTCAATTCGTAGACAACTCTATTTGTGTGAGTGGTAGAATTTCATATAATGATAATACGTTAATATGTCACTCTGTCATCGTGAATTTTCCACAACGAAACAATAATAAAATTTATTTTTTCTCATTAATATTATGAGCGCAATCTTAGTCCCTTAAACAAGATTTTTATTTTTTTATAAAGATTTAGGATTTTTTTCTTATAACAATTGCTTAAATGTATTTGTAAAATCACTCATTAAATTATTTTCAGCAAATAATTTTTAAAAAACTTTTTGTCACTATTTTATTTAAAAGGAAGAATATGATATTTTTTCCAGATCAAGTTGTAGTAAAATAAGAAAATGTTAATATATTTAAAATAAATTAAGGACACTACCGCCCAAAATTACATATTTAATTATATTTTTAAAAATTAGATTATTTAATATTTTAGTGTTAAACCAAGATCCAACACATATAGATAAATGAAAAGTAGTAGGAGGAGAAACCAATATTTTTATGTGGGAAAACCCTCGAAAGGAAAAAAAAATTTGGAACTTAGCAATCCACTGTGTATTTGTAAGTACGTATAAACTCTTCTCCTAAATTAAAGATTGAATTACAAAACTGATAATTACAGATGTACAACTACAGTCAAGCTATAATTAGTGACAAAGATCATAGTTTATTGTTATAAAGACAGTAGTTGGTTATTAATATTGTAGTTGGTGGTTGCAATAGCCATAGTTGACCACAGAGATTATAGTTGGAATTTGTATTAGTATTTGTTGGTCTCATAAGTTATAGTTAGTGACTGCAACATCATAAAGTGAACGACATATATAAGACGTAATTGAAAGTAGTAATTGCATCAGTTGGCCAGAGGACATAATCGTTGACTGCAATGGCGTCAGTTGGACATAGAGGTTGTAGGGGTGACTGCAATATTGTCAATTGGCTATAGAGGTAGCAGTTGGTGAGTGCAATGACGTCTGTTGGCCACAAAAGCAGGAATTCGAAGTTATAACAGTAATAGTCGGTCATATAGGTCGTAGTTGCTGACAACAATATCGTTAATTGCTATAGAGGTCGTAATTGGTGATTGGACTCACTTTCTCAAGAACTATGTTACAATTTTATACTAAACACCGCATTTATCTTTATACAACGTAAGGAAAAACAAAGATCTCAGGAATAACCATTTCGTTCTAACTATGATAATTGTATGCAATAGTCATCGATGGCCTGTGGTAGGTGAAGGTAGTTGCTGATGGTCCACAATGGTCGACGGCGGTCAACGACAATGGAGGTTGGCAGCTATCGTTTGGTTCGTCTACTCTGCTAAAATTGAGGCCCTGATTGATCTTGAATTTGAATTAAAAAATTTTTTTCTCAAAAATATCTTGAGGTTCATGCCAGATAATAACAATTTTATGGTGACCCATCAATCCTTATTTTTTATAGCTTTTCGCTTTTGCCAATATTATATTTATGATTATTTTTTAAGGCTAATTCTATCCTTTTTTTAGGGGCATTCACATATATCACATAATTCTTATGCATTTACACTTTCTTTCATTTTCATCGTCGATATCTTTTTCCATCACATCAAGAACCTATTTTATATATATATATATATATATATATATATATATATATATATATATATATATATATATATATAGATAAAGTTGCATATATGTAAAAATCCAAGAAATTCATAATAGTGTTACTTGTTCTTAGAAATGTAAATACATAATTATTTAATGGTATGTTTGCAAATCATCTTTTTTTATTATATTCGTTCATTAATTTAATTTTTTATGCTGAAGTATGTTAGGTATGACTCATATATCAAATAATGAATAGATGTTGGAGCGGAACGAGCGAATTGGGAGAGTTTTTTTTTTTATGTGGGTTGGGGGTGCGGAGGCAACACCCCGCGGTATAATACATGGGTAATTTTGTAATTACATATAGTACACCTAGGGCTATAAATAAGTCCTGTTGTAACCCTAGGATCTATTCTGGAACTTGTACTCTTTTTCTGAAAGTGAAAAGAAAATCGCCGCTTTGCTCCCAAGGACGTATGCATCTTTGCCGAACCTCGTTAAATCTCTTTGTGTTCTTCTAGATGTGTATCGATTCTTACATTTCCTTGTCCTAAATTCCTCAATAAAGTGTAAGCTAGATGCTCGGCGTTGTCATTTCAAATTTATATTAAAGTCTGTTCCTTTTTTATAAAATAGATTTTATTGGTATGAATTTGCTGGCCATGCTTTCTTCATTATCATACTAAGAACTTATTCTTGATGGTTTTTGTTCCTCTTTACACTAAATTCTAATAAAGGAGCTGGAAGGTTTCTATCGGTAACACATTCTTGTGAAGCTGATGATGTTGGACTGGTAATGATCAATGATTTCATTTCTATGGAGGTCATTCCATAATTTAATGCTTATACCAGCCCCATACCTACTCTTTGTTTTGATCCTAGTCATAGTTGTCATACAGGACATTTGCTTCAGTCATAATTAGTCAGTGGATTGCAATAATTTTATCCAAGGGTTATCATATTTTCTTAATGTCCCCATTTATGGGCAGATTATTCCATGCGGAATATGTATGCAGAATACGCATACATCTCTCAATAACCGTGCAATACTCTCATAATAATCTATGAATAATACTAAAATGGAATCCATACAATAACCTGCAAGTAACCCAATATTTATTTAACACTCAATAACCTGCAAATAACCCTCGAATAACCCCAAATTGAAGTTATTGGAGCCATTTGATGATAATGCTAGTTGTTTTAACAGTAGCGCCCTTATTTAGATGGACCAAATCCTATTTCTAACCTTCCAATTTTCGCATGACAGAGCATCATTTTCTTCAACCTCCGAGTGTTTTAATAGTGTCAAGTATTATTTTAATAGCTTAATTTGGGATTTTATTTCTTCCATTAGTTATAAAAGGGTAAATCTTCCTGTGTTTACTTATAAACAGGAAAGATTTGCTATGCTTTCTTTACCACATCTTAAAGAATATATTTATATGTATATCTTGTTCATGTACGTATCATTATATAGTCATGCATAGAGAATCTATATTCTAACTTACTTTAGCTAACACATGTTGTAAAGTGTTATATATTGGTTTGATGTTTGTTTAATTTAAATACACAAGTTTCATATTAAAAGAATAAATGAAAACGGTGCTTCTCATGGCAAGACAAATATTTTGTTACCTTCATTTTAATTATTCAAAGGTAAATAACATGTTATATATATGACCAGATTTGGTGGCCGGTGTGAATAAATTGAAATTTAAATGTTGGATGGATAGATATGTTGATGTATATATATATATGGCCTTTGATTAAAAGAGGGTTTCATTATACTGAACAAAGATCTTACAATTTACTTTGTTCTTGTCATCCTGTAGCATTTATGAGTTCTGATTAAGGAAGTACAAAGTCTAGCTAATATACTAAGTAAAAAGTTTTAATTATCATATTGTTTAGAATGGAATATGTTTTAATTCATGAGGGTTTATTTATAGTATGTTGAAGATGTCAGGAAACTATTTATGCGTATTTAAAAAAAAATCATATACATAGCATACAAGGTGTATACACATATTTAACAGTCAAGATTTGAGTCTCAAATTTGAGTATGAACTACTGGTGTTATAAAATTATTTGAATCGCACTTCCATTCTTTTTTAGTCTTAAATGGATGATTTATTAGAAAATGTATATGAAATATCAAAGTGGTTTATAATTTGAAAAATATGGGGTAAGAGAAATGATGTTAAACTACACTCATGTTTATATAGCTGAAACTTTAGACCAATATTTGATTAGTAGTTGTCATTTTCAATTCTATAGGTTGTTGGTAGCTCTAAACCTAGCTCTGGATGACTTGTGAACTACCTCTTTATAACATTAGTTACTTGAAAGTTAAAAATTATAATACTACAATAAACAGCACTTACTGAAACATCACATATTGACACATGACACATGTGGCTGAAGATTCTTATATGTTCACTTGTCAGACAGTTGGTAGAGATTTGAAGTTGCTCAACCTTAAGAAAAGTTTTGCTGGTGGTTGTTATTCAATATATGTATATAGACTTTGACGCCTCGGTTGCCTGTGAGATTTTGACAAATGAAAAGTCTAAAACTAAACGCATCCCTAATTTAAATTTTGATATCTCTTTCTGATTATCATATGCGTATCACTTAAACTTTTTATGAAAATATATACATGTTTATGTTTCCATATTCAAATTTCAATTGTTTGTCTAATCCATTTCTCTTATATACACTTTTATTATATAATTGTAACTTTTTTTGAAGCATCATCAGAGGTGGCAGGTATGTACTGACCTTCTATTTTACTGCACTTTACTATACAAATTTGTTCATACTTGTATTATTATTACTCTGCTATTCTTTACTACTTTTCTGGCATGTTTATATAGAGCCTTAGGGTAGTAGACATAGGACATATGTTTAGGACTGTAATCCTATAACACATAAACATTTTTAATTTCAATATCCTTTCAAAATTTCATAACAAAACATTTTCAAAATTACAAGTAATGTTTTTTTAAACTTCAATACACTAATAATAACATAATAATAATCCACCTTTTTGGATTTACGAGGACCTTTGAGGTAACCCATGATTGCTAACGAGAATTCTCGGATCTAAATGAATTTAACAACTCATTTAGACTAAGTTAATCCAAAATTAACAGTGATGTCAGGATGATGGAACCGTGAGATCTTAACCAGTGTTGCTTAACATAAAATAAAATCTGCATTTTGTTCTTCAATAACAAACACCAATTCAAAACACATTGTACAAGAGCACACAAAATAGCAACAAGAATCTGGAATAAGCCGTTTAAGGTGTGTTTTCTTTTCTCTCCCTCCTTTCTCGGAACAAGACAACAACGAAGTCAAGTGACGATGCATCTTCGGGCAGCGGTCGAGACGAAAACATAAAGTGAAAGGAGCTTTAATTGAACTTTCATAGACTTAAATAACATGCACCTATAGGACTTCAAGATACGTAAATCCTCACACTATGTTTTAAAAAATTGTATGATATAAGTCATAAACTCTTTTTTGAATTATGAGGTCTTTGTTCGGTACGATATAAATCATTCTATTTTCTCAAGATAATTGCATTTGACATGCAGACATAAGTCCCAAATGCCTAAATAATTTAAAGGACTGAAACATTAAATATAATTTTCCTTTCAAAGATGTAAAACCAAACCATGTGTTAGTTTGAGATGTCACTGAAATTTCGTCAGTATCTTTGATGTCTCCTACCATTCACACATCTGTGTTCCAACAATAATTATTCCACATTGAGCATTTCCCTTTGACTTTCTTATAAACAATCGTGGAAAACTAAACGTTGAATTCTTGAAGATGAAACCCCAATCTTAATCGAGACTTTGCTTAGTGACTTTAGTTGCCTATGATGTAATTAACTTTAGGGACTTACCTCTATAAGGGATTAAGAAACCAGATTAATCTAAACACTATCTATTCTATGTATTAGATAGGGGAATCGTCGGCTATAAAATTCACAGACCGGAAATTGGGTTAAAGATTTATATGTTTAAATAGTTAAACCTACCAATAAGTGATATATTTATCTTTCGAGATGATATAACACGTGGTATCGTGTTCAACTATCTAAATTATTAGATATATGAAATTTATTCGGTCACGTTGTTTTTCAAAATAAAAAAATGCTATATTCAAAATCAAAATTACATTTTATATTAAATTAAATTTTAAAGATTTATTTTAAAAAATTGGCCTACTATTTATGGAGACTCCTCTGGGGTGTGATTCTTTTCTCCATTTTGATTAGAGGTTTTGTCTTCATATGTCGATAGTGTGTCTATATCTCTTATAAGCCGTGACTACTATTCTTCCACTGACATACTTTTCTCATTTCTTCATTGAGCAAATATAAATAGGTAACTCTCCTTGACTCAAAAGCTCTATGTTTAATCACCCTTAAATAAAGAGGCTTTAGAACCTGAAATATAAGATAATGGAACCCCAATAAATTAATAAATTATTAAGTCAATAATTTGTAAATGGCATTAAATGGAATGAAATCATGATAAAATAGACTCTTCTATAGTTTTAGGACTGGGTTCTAACTTTCTCCTATTTTTTCTTCTCTTTAGTGTCAATTTGTTTCAATTTTAGATTTATTTATTTAAAATTTTCTGGAACAAGATTAAAATTCAAATAAATAAATTTGTTCGATGAGTCTCAAAAGAGACACCCAGTTGTTAAACGGTTTTGTTTGTTTCAAGATACCTGTCCTGAATTGTTGCAAAAACAACATGGAGCACAATGGGGTTAATTTTCCTTGAATTGCATAAAATGGCTTCTCCAAAGCTAATTTTCTCGTTTGCTACTGGAATGGATTTTACTGTCAGCAAGAACCAGTTGCCTGACGGAGTTGTTATAAAATTTGGACAAGGGTTTAATAACACAGAACTCAAGTTTGGGAACGTCTTTGTTGTCATAGTGGAGCCTGAGATAACTGGTCGTATTGAACCCATTGTCGAGTTCAACATGAAATTTGTCAAAGAGTTTCCTCCTTTGAAAGGAGTTTTGGCTGAAAAGAATTATGTTTTCACTAAGAAGCCTACTGCTGAAGTTGCCCCGAGAAGTGTTTCTACTACCAGTGTCGGATTAGTGGTTACTGCTCCTACTGTTGTTCATGCATTAGCCAAAGGGAAAGAAGTGCAAATAGCTGATGAAACTGATGCTTTTGGAAAAATTCTGACCTACAATTTGATTCCTTCCATTTCGAGGTAGGATCCAGCTCGAGGTTAATGCCTCTTACCCAAACGTAAAGAAGAAACAAGAATTGAAAGATAGCCAAGATTAAGAAGGCGAAAGACATTGAAGTCTCTAACCCTGTTCAAGATGGAGGAGGCTGGACTTCCTGAGACCTTTCCTATTTTAAGAGGGAGTACGTGTCAACTTTTGCATGCCGCCCTCGACGAAGAAGACATTTTGAAGATTGTTGCTTCACCACCCCGACCTTTTCGTCATGATGTTCGGAGTAAAGAGAAAGTGCAAACTACACCATTGACTTGACTACGTGCGTTATTCAAAAGACTTGCAATAAAGGAGTATTGTTCTATTGCCTAGATCCTAAAAAGGATGGGGGCATGACGTACCCCATCAAACAAAAATTTAAATTTTGAAGAAAGATAAGTTCAAACCACGATTCAATATGAGGATGGTAAGGGGGAAAGTGTGCTTGTCCCCACAAATATTTCTTGCTACAATTACTTATGCTACCAACTCGTCAAGAGCAATGATATACAAAATATGGGGTTTACCTGGGACAAGAACAACTAAAATTGGTGAATTCAGCAGGTTGCATTTGATATTGTCAAAAGCAACCGGACATGCTTTATACCAATGGAAACAGAGTCCTTTTTTGTTAAGGCCTAAAAATGATAACGACTTCTGGAGAGATTTGAAATGAGGCTCCTAATGAACACAAGCTTCTCCTGAAGGGAATGTAGTTGCATTAAGCCCTTAGGAGGCTCCATCTCTGTGACAAATTTGATCTTTCTAGGGCCAATGTCAATAGCTCCATGTTGAACTGTGAAGCCTAAAAACTTCTTGGAAAGACGTCAAATACGCACTTCAACGGGTTCATCTTCATATCGTATTTTCTAAGACATTCAAAGACGCTCCTTAGATCTGAAAGATGATCTTCTTTGGAACGACTTAACTACTACATCGTCAATGTAACATTCGACTTCGTGATGTAGCAGGTTGTTGAAGATGTGCGTCATAGCACATTGGTATGTCGCCCCTGCATTTTTCAGGCCAAAAAACATGACCTTGTAGCAAAAGATATTTATAGGCGTGGAACATCGTATTTTGTTCTTCCTCTGAGGGCATCAAGAACTAATTGTAACTTGATAACTCATCCGTGAAGAAAAACATCGCATGTGATGAGGCAACATCTACCATTAGCTCTGGTATAAGCAGAGGAACAACACCTTTGGGCATGCCTTATTCATGTCCTGAAAGACAATGCAAACTTGTATCTGTCTGTTCTTCTTGTGAATGGGTACGATGTTCGTGAGCCATGTAAGATAGGAAATTTCCCAAATGAAACTAGCCTCGATGAGCTTTTTGGTTTCTTCGATAACCATTAGCTTTGTTTCGGGTCAAGTCCTCTGAGGGGATTGTTTTACCGAATTGATACTCGGATCGATGGAAAGATGGTGGATGACTAACTTTGGAGTTAAACTAGGCATTTCAGAATAGCTTCAGACAATGTAGTCCCAAAAGTTCTTGAGAATCTCTACCACCCTACTAGCCATAGAATTCAACAAGAGTTTGCTAATGAATGTGGGTCACGGATTGTCAAGTGTACCTAAGTTGATCTTGATCAACTCGTCAATGATTAAAGAAATTTTGTCTCCAATTTGGGAGGGGCATTTTTTATCCTTGACTTTGACCTCCTTACCATGAGAGGTAAAGATCTTACCATCACTTGGTGTGGAAATGGTCATGAATGAAGCATTGGGGATCTTAGCATCGCTCAACCTTTTGACGTATCCTAAGTCAAATCTTTCCCCTGGAGATCTATTCTTCCACATACCCCTGCATAATTTAGCATGGCGAAAAAATGATTTTTTGGTAAGGACCCATCACCTAAGAGCTTAGTAATGAGAGATGAACAGTAATAAGAAAGGGGGATATCCTCTACTTACTCATTATCATCAATAAAATGGATTACATCATTTTTGTTTACATGAGAATCTGGTTTGAAAAACAAAATGCATTTCTGCTTAGAATTGAGTCTAGGATGTACAAAAAAGGCCTTGAGATCTGCCACAGTAGAAGCATTTGTAGCTGTCAGATCCTTATGATAATATCGTGGTACCGGATCGATTGTCAGCACCATGAGGAGTGCAACGACATGCTCTTCCTAAAGAAGAGGCTCACACTTCATGCTCATATTCCAACACCGAATGACGAAATCTAAGAGGAACTCACCAAATTTATGTTGGGTTTTCATCAAATCACGCATGGTGATCTAGTAGTTTGCGCCAGTGAAACGCTTAACAAATGCATTCTCTAACTCAACAAATATCCGGAAAGTGTTATTTAGCAAATCATTATATCACTCAAAGGCATAATTAGACAAGCTGGTCACAAACAAGCAAAGTAGTAACATGTCGTTGTTGCCAATATTACAACAAAGCGCTCTAAATTGTGGGATATATTGTCAGGATTACTGACTACATCATATCTCTTAAAATGAGGGGGAAAAACCCTGAAGGGTATAGAATGTACTCATATGCCTTGGGATATGGTGTACCCTTCCACACAATAGATTCACTATGCTGAGCTACCAAAGCAGCCTTAACCTTTGCATCCACTAAGTACTACATGTGCAAATCATAAAGTAAAATGCTCAGGCTGAGCAGCATCGAAAGACAACGTGGGGTTGTTCCTTATAGGCTAAGGCAGTACGACGAGCACTACTAAATGTGTCTCTACATATGTCGAAGGTGAGACATCGTCAGACCCAACCCAATCAGCTTGTGAAGCTGCTATCTGAAAGGGTGATAGTCTTGTACCTAGTATGATCCCCTTAATTGATTCAGGGGAAATCTTGAGCCTCAACGAGCTCACGATGATTAATTAGATTGAGATCAAAAGTAGGGTTGTCACTATTAGATATTTGACCACCGGTGGTCACCGTTATAACATGGTGAGTTGCCATTTCAAACTTGTGTATCTCCTCAACAAGGAGGTCATACTCCTCGCAAAGATCTTTAGGAATGTTAGAAAGATCAACAGACAGGTCCTCCTCAGGATCGAACTCGAGCCCACCCTCGAGTTTAACCCGAGGTAGCTCTAAGTTGAGATTGATTAAATGGACATCTTGCCACGGGATTGGAACCAGAGCCTCTAGAATCAGAATTGGAACCAGATTCCTCAGGATTGAACTCGAAGCTTCGGTGTGGTACTATCACGGGATAACAAACATTCGTCAATAGTATATAGTGGCATATACCAATGAAGAATATGTCGACCGTGCGGAATGTGCATGCAAGACACACAAATACAAGTGAGGATGAGTATGCTAGGAAGACAGTGACTTGGGAGTGTGGGTGTGGCGTGAATGCAGTGACCCCAAAGGGTGGGTGTGTCGTGGAGCCCGTGACTTGAGGGTGAGTGTGTCGTGGAGGCAGTGACTCAGATGGTGGGTGTGCTGCGAAGGCAGTGACCTGGAGGATGCATATGTCGTGGAGATAGTGACTCGGAGGGTGAGACCCACGACAGTTTGTACGATGCCGTAGGATGTGAAGAAACGTAACTCTCGATAGAGAGGACTACATGTCAAATGGACTTGACAACAAGCCATCCACAATGCGGACACTTGGGTACCTGGAGCGAGTATGTGAGAATAGTGACTCAAGCATGTTCAAACATACGAGACTGGGCATACAAAATGACATGCAAAACATTCATGCAGGAGTGCACAATTGCAAGTCTAAACATACAATATATGGTGCACCACAACATAGGGCTGTCGAAGAGCGATGGTGTAGAGAAATGTGTCGTTGGGAGGCACGAATACTCATTGCAAACATATGAAGGCATATGCTTGCAAGTGCACTATTAGAGTGCAAATATAGATATGCTAATGTAGGCAATGTGAAAAAGCATGTGATGAATACATCATACCCAATGCAAATGATCGAATGATCACTTAGAACAGAGGCGGTGCCAATCGATCAAGTAGATCGAGGGTGGTTGATCCGGTCGGAGTCGAGTGACGAAGGGTGATCGATCGATATGATCGGGCTTGTGGCGGAACCAATCGATATAATTGACTGAAGGTGGTTAATCGGGCTGAAGTGTGCGGCCAATCGAAAGAGGATGGTTGATTGATATGATCTGTCCCGTAGTGGCGTTGATCGACCAAATCGACTAAAGGTGGCCGATTGTGCCGAAGTGTGCAATCGATCGATGAAAATGGTCATACAATACGATCAGGCCGGTGGCAACCTATCGATAGAGTAGACTGATGATAGCCGAGCATGGGCAGCCGATCGATGAAGCATGCAGAAACAAATGGATTTTAATGCATATTTCAAATTCATGCTGTGCACACCACGAAGATGCAAACATTTGTGACATATGACCCGACTGGATTCGATGATGAATCACACTCGTCCCGGCAAGAAACTTTAGTGAAACGATGAAAGGGTGTACTAATGTCATATCACGCGAAGCAACATGATGCCCACCTCCATTTACAAGATGCTAAAAGGGGAATCCCTTGGAAGGTGAATTCTTCGTGATGGAGGAGACGACCACCAATGGAACGCATTTGTCTTCTCGGTCGATGGATTTCAAACGTCCGTCCGAATGAAATCATCAATATAAACAACATGATTAGTACAACAATTGCTTATGGATTTTGGTCTAGAAAGAAAAGAGGTAGGTTTTGCTCTTGGATTTTGCGAGGGAGAATGCAAAACACCTAATCCTATGGATTTTATACAAAAACACAAAAATCCTAATCTAATTCCTTTAACATTCATACATAGGGGGTTCAAGGAATGAATAATCCCAAGAGATTGAGGAATTTCACTCACGCGGTTGTTGATTGACGCGTTTCTCTCATAGGTAGAATCTGTCATCTCAAAAGAGAATGATGACCTTGTTGAAGTTTGCCTTCTCCAATTATGTGAGGCAGCTCTCCTCACCAGAGAGGATAATGAAGTCACTGGAGTTTGCCTTCCCTAAAGTGGTGAGGAAGCTTTCCTCGTCGGCTTGTCGGAATGTCGCCATAGAAGAAGAAGACAACTAGCTTCCTTTTCCCAAGTGATGAGGAAGCTCTCCTCACTAAGGAAGTTGACGAGATCTTAAGAATTCTCCCTCTCCAATGCTAGGATGCAGCTTTCCTCATCGACTCGTAGGAAGTCGCCGGAAATGAGGAAGAAAGTGGAAGAAAAAGTTGAGGAAAAAGAAAGAAATGGGCTTGCCTTGGCTTCTCTTGAAGGAAGAAGAAGAAGACCCTTAAAATTTCCCTTAAAAGCTCCTTAAATATAAGTTCATGAGATTTGGACTCTGTTTAACCTTCTAATTATATATTAAAAAACTTTGAAAAGTAGATTAAGCGCTTGACTGGGATTTGACTCGGAGCGGACCAATTTTAGTATTATTTGGTCCTTATGGTCAACCCGATTAGTTTGATTATAAATTTGTTAAAATCGAGATCGTTTTTAATACAAATTTAAATATTTTTTGTCCAGAAATTGTTTTCAAACTCATGACATGCTTCGAGATTCATACTGAATGACAAAAATCTGTTGATGAGATGTCAAGATTGATCTTAGAATTATTATAATTGTTTTATGATGTGTGTTTATTTACGTCGGTGTGTATATTGTATAAACTAAATCTAATTATTTGAATATCTATCATTATCAAATTTGATATGTCAGCTACACTCACACCATAATCTTCTCCATTGTCTTCTTCTTCCTGTTTTATGCTGTATGATCCTAGCAAAATGGGCCTATAACAATATAACATTCAAATATTTTTTAATAATAATAATAATAATAATAATAATAATAATAATAATAATAATTATATTTTCAAAATTAAAAAATCCATTCATATTTAAATTTACGATATTAAATATTATAAATATACAGCAACTATTTATTTGAGCATTTACATATATATCTAATATTTGAAATTCATTTTTTTATTTATATTTAAATTCCTTAACTTATAAAAAATATTATTTTTAGGGATTATTACATACATAATATATATTTACAAAATATAGCACTCGGGAGTCCGGTGATATTTTTGAACTAACTAACTTAATATCACGATCAAATCAATGAGAATTTAATAAAAATGAAGAATAAGGGTAAGGATTTTATCATGTATTTTAATATTTGAGTGAGAATTTAAAAAATGGATGATAGAGAGTGCTAGATTTATAAATAACAATATTTTAATTGTCATGTATGTAGTTGATGCAATACATCTAAAATGTTATATATAGGGCTGTAAACGGGCCGAGCTTGAGCGAGCTTAGCCTCGATTCTTGTTTGGCTCGTTATAATTTTGCTCGTGTTAGAAATGTTTCGTGTTTGAAATGGCTCGTGAAGAATGTGTTTGTGCTAAGCTTGAATAAAAAAAAATTGTTCGTGTTTGGCTCGAAATAGGCTCGGTAGAAAATAAAATGTCGTCAGTGTTATTCGAGTGTTATTCTGTGGTATTTTTAATGTCACTACATGGAATAACACTGATAAATAACATCAATAACATTGTGGAAAACACAACCAAGTAACACCCACTATATTACTAGTTGTTATTTCGTGGTGTTATTAGACCGCGGAATAACACTAATAACAATACGGAATATTGCGTATATTTATATTTATATTTATTAATTAATTAATTTATTTCTTTTCGAGCCAATTCGAGCCGAATATCAGCGAATAAATATTTATTCGTGTGCGACTCGTTTATATTTTAAGCTTAAAAGTTTATTTTTGTTTGGCTCGTTAAGAGCTTAACAAACAAGTCGAACATTTGTTATTTTCAAATTAATGGTTCATATTTTTCATTTTTATCATATTCTCAAGTTTGATAAAAAAACAACTGCATGACAATTTGTAAATATTTATATTTATAATGGTTTTTATGTAATTATCCCTTCGTTTTGTGAAGCGGAGACGCGGAGTACAGCCAGCCAAAGGACTGCACAAAGCAGTCGTTGAAGATAGAAATCCATGTTGCTCTTCTCCTTCCACGAGCTTCTTTTCAAAAACAGCTCTCTCATCTGCGATGCTTCTTCTCCTTCAGCCCTGTACATCACCCTTCCCCTCTCGGCCCAACTCTAGCCACCGCTTTATCCCCACTGGTCGAAAGTGTTGCCACCACAGTGTCTTCTCCCTCGGAACACACCGCCGGCGCGTCTCCGTGGTGGTGGCGGCGTCCGATGACGTCGACGCCTTCACTAAGTACTCGGGATACCTCTTCGAGAATGGCGTGTCATCGGAGGCGGAGTTTCTGGACGAATACGATATAGGGTCGATTGCCTCCATCTATCGCCGCAAGCCGCTCCTGGTTCTTCGCCGATTTGTCCAGATTGGGGTTACATTGGGGCGGTGGTTTGCTCTACGCTTCGTCGATAGGTTGCTTGAACGCTCTGATGAAATGTTTAAGGTGAGCCTGCTCTGTTTGGGGTTTATGATGAACGGCCGCTTGAATTTATTTCTTCCGGTACTGTGCGACTTTTTCATGGTCTCATTTTGTTGCTTGTTTGCAGATTCGGGCTAGTGAGTTGCGAATGATGTTGCTTGAACTTGGTCCGGTATGTTTCATTCCTGTTTCAATGTTTTTATGTTAAGGGTTTGTTTTCTTGCTTCAAATATTTAGTGTTTTTTTATCAAAATTTTAGAGTTTGGACTAAAAATGTTGTTGTAATCTGCAGTAAATGGAACTCGAAAAAAAATTTCTTGCATTCTATTCACTTTGACACTTTATCAACCAAATCATTATGCTCTTAGTCAATTTAAAATCCTTCAGTTATTTGTTTTGATGTTGATACATGAAACACCGTCCTGTTATTGGTAGGTCAAATATAATTTAATCTGTCTTTTATAAATTTCGATTTAATGCTGCTCAAATTTAATATTCTTCTATATTTGTTGTTGTTAAGTCAAATAATTTCACTATTTCCGAGCTTGTTTTATAAGTTTTCTTAAATCAGTTAGAAGAGATGCTGAAATCATTAAATTTTTGGTTATGCTATTGTACATTATTACAAGATACTTTTAAAGGTTCTTTAATACGGTAATTATTATGTGGAAAAGAGTGTTTAAATTTTCTTTATAAAGGGGAAAGAGAAAAAAAAAATCTGATAGGCGTAATTTAAGAGCAATGGAACCCCCTTACCTATGAATGTCTGGTTGCTCATCCAAAAATAATAAAGATAGATATATAGCCAAATTGTAAGCTCTATCTAACAATTATCATTCAACACTTGAACATTGTAATCTAAAACCTTACATGGAAGGAGGATAAGGAATTATATATTCTACAAATATGTTGTTTACTTCAATTAGATGATTATATAATAAGTATATTTACATGAGAGCTGAACATAAGCAATGAAAGTGCTCTCATTAAGCTATATCCAACCTCCATTAGAGTTTTCTTTTCCACACAAGTAATTTAAATATAGTGAACCAAAAAAAAAAAAAAGACTGCGAAAATAAAGTTTCACTTGTTATGTGGTTTAAATAATAAGATTGAATTATTTGCTGCATGAAGGTGTGCTGCATTATGTTAAAGGTTATAACATGTATTATTTTGCTTTGTGGATATTTATGAATGTAAATGTTGACTTGAATAGACCGGCACACTTTTATTGATAGAAGAGGGGGTATTTAAACCCAATTACAGCATACACAATAAAGGAAAGAAATAAAGTAGAATAAAATAAATAGGACAAAAATAAACAAAATAAAGCAAAAATGAAATACATAATGAAGGAATTTAAACTAGTAGGCAAGAAATAATAAGTATTAACGACTAGGTTTTTTATTAGGATTTTATTGCCATTATAAATCTAATACTTTACGTCAAGTTGAAACATAGATGTCAATCATGTTCAACTTGGATTTGAAGTCATCAAACAATGGTCGAAGAAGATTCTTGGTGAGGATATCCGCTAGCTGATCACTGGAGGGTACAAAAGACAAATTTTTCTGGACACAATCTTTTTCTTAAATTATGTGTGTCAATCTTCACATATTCGGTACAATCATGTTGGACTGGATTGTGAGCAATATTGATGGAGGCTTTGTTATCACATAATAGTTGCAACGACACGAAGGTTGGCATACAAAGTTCACGGAGCATGATGCGTAACTAGAGGGCTTCTAGATCTCCAAGACTATGGGCTGGAATTCAGCTTCAGTATTGCTTAGAGCAACCACAGTAAGTTTTTTACTTTTCCATGTGACGACATTCTTTATACAAATGAGCAATACTCCAAGGTGGATCGTCGGTCATCATCATCTATATAAACAACATAAACCGAGAGGTGTGATGAGAAGAAAAGAAGCCTGAGCCCGGTGTATCTTTTAAATAGTGGTGGATTCAATGAACTTGGAGATGGTGCTCATAGGAGTTATGCATGAATTGACTAATTATACCAACTGTGTGGCATATTGTTGGGGCGAGTATGGGCGAGGTAGATGAGTTTTCCCACAAGACACTCGTAGTGAGTCTTATTGATAGGCACACCATCGGGAAGTTGGATAATTTTTCATTGGGATCCATAGGGATATCCATTGGTTTGCACAGAAGAAAGTTGCTCTCTTTTAAGAGGTCAACCACATATTTGCACAAAGATAGGCAAATGCCTCAAGATGATCGAGCCACTTTCATGCCTAAGAAGTATTAGAGAGATCTCAAATTCTTCATTTCAAAGAATTTGGCAAGAATATCTTTCAAGGACTTCAGTGCTGAGAGACATTACCTGTACGAAAATATTGTCAACTTCGATAATAAAATAGCTACCTGCCATTGGAGGAATGCCGTCAGAAGAGTGTGATCTGGCCGAGCCTGAGTAAAACCATAGTCCACGACTACCTTTGTGAATTTGGCGAACCATGCCTTGGGGGACAGCTTTTGCCCATAAAGAGACTTTCGCAGCTTGCACACTTGCCCTTTGGAGGTAGTATAGTCAAAGCTAGGAGGAAGAGACATGTATACCTCTTCTGTAAGCTATCCATTCAAGAACATATTCTTGACATTTAGTTGGAATAAAGGCCAATCCAGATGCACTGCAAGGGATAACATGACCCGAGTAGTGTTTAACTTAGCCACTGGAGTAAATCTCATCATAGTTAACTCTGTAGGTATGCGAGTACCCTTTGATAAACAATCGTGCCTTGTTATGTTCAATGATCTATCAGAGTTGAACTTGATGATGAAAATCCATCAGCACCCCACAACTTTCTTACCACAAGGAAGATCAACGACGTCCCATGTATGGTTCCGCTAAAGGGCATTTATCTCCTCCATTACCGCTGTTTTTCATGCAAGATCAACAAGAGAAATTTCAACAGTACTACAGATCTGATGGTCTGTTAGGGTAGTGGCAAATGCTCTGTATGTCGTTGATAAACTACGAGAGAGACATATTTTGCCTTAAAATAGAGGGAGCGTGTATGATTGCATACCTTACAGGACTTTGACTCCACTCGTGCGACATCCTCAGCGCTAACCTTTCTCTGAATGAAAAGGTGAGTTCTCCAAGTGTAGACACAGATAATGGGAGGAGGAGATGGTGCATTCTTCGGATCTGGGAACTCACATGATGGTGCACTCATTGGGACATGGGACTTTTCAGTAGCGGGAACAATGGGGGGAACATCCATAGGTGTAGGATAAGGGATTGCGTCTAAGAATCCAAGCTCGGGTTGAGCTAGGAAAATACAAGAATTAGACATTAAGGTACATTGATTTTGTTGGTGGTAGGATCAAGACACCGATATCTCTTTTGAGTGATGGAGTACCCAAGGAAGATACATTTTATGGATATGAGATCAAGTTTACTCGAATTGGGGGAAGTGTTCCGAACAAAGGTTGTGCACCCAAAAATCTTGGAGTCTAATATGAAGAAGATCTGATTGGCAGGGAAGCATGAGATCAGGACGGCTAAGGGGGTTCAAAACTTGTGCATTTTTTATGGGGCTCTATTTATGAGATAGGTTGCAGTGAGAATGTCATCGTTTCAAAAATATTTCAAGACATTAGATTAAAACATAAAGGAGCTAGCAACATCGAGGAGGTGACGATTTTCCCCTCGGCTATCCCATTTTATTGAGGAGAAGGGTTTTTATTATAAAAAAAATCAAAGGATATAACACTTTTAAATATTGGAAACTAGGATGACCTAAATGACAATGCAATAACATAATGAAACATTAAATAACTCGAGATAAGCTACAACTCTTGAGAGGTGTGTTTGTATTTTCTGTGTTCTTCTCTTGAAGTAGTAGAGTCCAACTACCCTCTTAGCAGTTCCAATTATCTCTCACGAACGACAATTCTGAAAACACAACCATCAGAAGAGAAGTTAGCAACGCAATAAACATCATTCATCAATTTGCTGACAGATTACAAGTTACATTGGAACTAGGGAACATATAAAACAGACTTTATTATTAGATTAGCTGTTGGTACAATTGACCCTTTACCAGGAATGAAACTACAAGAATCATCGACAATTATGACAATATATTTTCTAGAGCAAAGATAGTAAGTTGAGAAGTTTGCGAACATCGATCCATGTGATCCGTGGCTCCTGAATCAATAATCCACGGACTAGAGGAATAATAAACTGTGAGAGATTTAGAAAGAGTACCTTGTCGGACGTGGGAAGTCGACGGACCTAAAGAAACTTGATTGACTCCAAGAAGCTTTATCAATTGCTCCATCAATTTTTGTAGTGATTCTGAAGATTCCGAGATGTTCTGGGTAGGAGTCGATTAAGCCGTACTTTGTTCGGCCGTTGCCGTGAGTCCCTTGGCAATAGAAGATTTGGCTGAAGGTTTGTATGTCAGCTTACTGTGAAGTTTCCAACACTTGTCTTGAGTGTTGTTGGGTTTGTGACAGTAATAACAAGTGGAGTGACTGCCCGTGGTGTCATGAACGAGGGCTTAGCACTATTTGAGATCAAGGCGGATGACTCAGTTGAAGGTGTTGAAGCGCCAAGCATGACAAGTTTCTTGTTTTCTTCCCGATAAATCTCGATGAATGCAACACGAACGGAATGAAGAGGATTCTAGCTATGAATACGACCCTGAACCTCGTCAAGGTCTTTGTTAAAGCCAGCAAGGAATTGGAACCTATGATCTCCTGGAAGAGAGATAAGTCGCCCAAATCCCAAGTGTTGTCGTAGTACAAGTCACATTCCATCCATAATGCAACAAAGTCATTACACTTCTGGGTCACGGACTTTGACCCCTGTTTGGCTTCCCTGATCTTTTCAGATACCTCATAGAGTTAGCCAGAATTTCCTATATTCGAGCAGATATCACAGACAACCGTCTAGAGAGCATTAGCTGAAGGGAGGAACATGTATGAACGACCATTTGAAGTTTTCATTGAGTTGTTCAGCCATGACATGACCATGAAATTCTCCACTTCCCAAGCTTCAGATGCTGGGTCGTTTTTTGGAGGCTCACAAATCAAGCCTGTGAGGTGACCGGACTTCCCATGTCCTTTGATGAACAAAGTGATTGCTTGGGACAATTAGACGAAGTTGTTGCCATTCAACTTATGAGTTGTGATAAAAAATTCATGTTGGCTTCCGGTCCTTTGGTCTGCATAAGAGGGGGGTTTGGAGTAGATCCTTCGATGGAGTCAAGAACACTTTCTGAGGATGATTTTTTGAAAGAATTAGCCATAATTCTGACTGAGCTAAATGATATGTTGTTGTGGTTCCAAGAGATCGATGAATTTCAATAGAATCACAACAAACAAATACAAAACCGACACAAGTAACTGCAGGAATTGCTTCACCAGACAGCAGAGATTGCTCTGGAGGAACCTGCTGTTGCTTTGGCGGAACTTGCAGGAAGAGCGAACAATCTACAGAGAGGAAGAAGCCTACTGTTCCTAGCAGAACAGGAGCTGACAGGAAGAAGCTTCCTGGCGGAATTTCGGACTGCAGAGATTGCTCTAGCGGAACCTGCAGCAAGAGCGCACAATCTATAGGGATAAGGGCGAACAACTGTCCATAGGAAGAAGCCCGTTGTTCCTAACAGAACAACAGTAGACAGGAAGAAGCTCTCTGGCGGAATTTCTGCTGTTTGCTGGTCCCAACAGAGGAGGCCTTCGGCTAGATGTGGAGGCGGCTTCTGGAACCTGTCGGGTGCTGCTGGATCTTGGGTTTAGGCTTTGATACTATGTTGAGATTTGGAATAGACGAGCACACATTTATTGATAGAAGAGGGGGTATTTACACCCAATTACAGTAGGCACAACCAAGGGAAGGAATAAAACAAAATAAAATAAATAGAAAATGAATAAAATAGAATAAAGCAAAATGGAAATACATAATGAGGGAATTAATAGTAAACAAGAATAATAAGTATTAACGATTAGGGATTTGATTGCTGCCATAAATTTAATAGTGACTTTTATAGCTACTACTGGATGGCTAAAATGATAAAGTGTCTCATGAGTATCATGTGATAAAAGAATATCATAAAAAATAAAAAGAAAACTAAAAAATAATCATTAGGCCATCATTGGAGTATTTGTAGTGCAGGGCTTTAAAAATGTTTTGGATATCCAAGTGGAGCATGACAATTAAGACTATTAAGTTGAATTTATTGTAAAACTAGGAAGGGTATATTAATATATTAGAGGAATAATTGGAATTGCTTCTATTGAAGATTAGGTAATTGAAAGCAGGTGTCGGTGGTTTGTATAAGCAGGTTTAGGTGGTTTGTATAAGTACAGTAAAGGGTAGAGAATGCTTCTATCAAACTAGTGAATAAAATTAGTGTCAAAGAGTTTGGAAGAAGAAGGCGTGGTTCTAAGATACATGGATATTTTGCTTAAAATTATCTATAGAACTTATGTTCAGCCTCTCCAATAATTCTTAATCGGGATGAATGAAAAATGAGGATTCACAAAAGGTGATCCTAAGTAGTTGGATAATGCTAACGTTGATGATTGTTATTTTTATTGAACATATTATAATTTACATATAATAATGTTATATGTATAGAGTGATCATATGAATCACAGCGCCAATATAATTCTATACATTTAATATTATTCTATGTAATTTATAATATATTCAATAATATAATTAGTTTTTATAATTTAAATTTTTTAGATAATACCTTGCATTATGTTTCTTCGTGGACAAATGTATGTCCATGTGTCAGTGACATTACGATTTTGCAAAGATGTGAGAGTGTTGCATTCAAACACCTTCAGAAATAACTTTTGAGCACGGGCTATAAGCAAATGGCAAATTTTCCTATAAATCACTTCAGAGGCACTTCTTAGTTCTTGCTGCCAACCAGTTTTGCCCTTCTAGCTTCCTACCTTTTCTTACAAACTACCCCGGTAATTTATTCCATAAGCCTTTAAATTATTTATTTTATTTTTTCTATCCTAAAATCTTTGGCAATGTAGTTTTTCTACATTCTGTAAACATTTTTTTTTGTTATTTTGACTCCTTTTTATGTGACGAGATGTCGAATTTTAATTTGTTATTCGCAATACAACATCAAGTAGCCTGATAACATCGTCTTCTTATGGTCACCCCCTTGGAAAAACCAAGTTCATTTGATGTTATTTATTTATTTTTGATAAATCCTGCAAATACAATTTAGCCTGTTTGTGCTGCTTTCCTTGGAGTTGCACATTGTTAATTATTTTGCTCTATTTTTTTATCAAGTTTCTAATTTTGTCCTTTGCTAACGTTCAAACATCTCAATTCTGTTGCAGACATTTGTCAAAATTGCTCAAGCTGTATCATCTCGTCCAGTTAAGTTTCTTAATGAATCCTTTAAATGGTAGTAGCTTTATAATTATGTAAACTATTCAAATTGTGCAGTGAGGAGGATAACATAGGGCCCGTTTGAATTTGTTTCTTTAAATGTTTGGTTTGTATTTTTATGTTGTCTTTAATTTTTGTTCATAAAGCTAAATCAATTTGTTTTTAAAAATATTGAAAACAATGTTTTTAGGTGATTTTTGTTTTGTTTTTTCAAAATGAGAACATTCCAACCATCACCCATAGTTGTCGACCACCGGCCACTACTCATTGTCAGATATATACCGTCATCAATCAACACTACTAGACACCGGAACCACTACTGATGACTGCCTCCACCTTCACGTCTAGCCACTATTGCTAGCTATTGCCTCCTGGCACTGCCAACCACCTCTCCCTTGGGCCTCTGCCGCCATGCTCTGCTAACCATCGTTGCCTGCATTACTATCTAATGGTATATTCAAAAAAAAAAAAAAAAAAAAAAAACAAGACTTGAGGGTATGAAAAATATTTTCATTTGATATCAAAACAGAAACAAACCAAATAATCATATAAATAATAAATAAAAACAGAAAGTGATCCCAATTGACTCGTTAGAATTCTTTTTACGGATGTTTATTTTATTTTCACGTTATATATTTATATATACATCAGACTGTTTGATATTTTGGTGTTCAAATATATATGAGCAAAATAAGCGGCTAAATAAATTTTGATGACTGCTTATCATATCATGATGCCCAGTGTCTCAAGCTTTACAAAGAGTTAGCTTTATAATGCGATTCAACATTATTGTGCAGATACTTATTTTGTAAAATTTTTAGAAGATTTACTTTGGAAGACTTATGGCTTAGGAGCTTCCTCATGATGCAGTGAAACATCAACTTGGTTGCTTGCACCTTTCTACTTTTTTTATTCTGGGAATATCTTCGTGATGCAAATAAATGCTAAACTATTATATTACATCTTTTAAATACGGGGAAATTTCATGTGTAATACACAAAACCACTCCATATCTCCATTTGTTAAATTTCTATCAAAATATAAAAATTTGCAATATATTTCTCTTTTGTCAATCTTACTATGGTTTGATCATGGCATGCTCAAATGGATGGATTCGCGGTTAAATTTTTGGGTAGGTGTTTCATTTATAATTTTATTTGGCTCATCAGTTTTTCTCTTAAATTTTCCTCTAGCTAATATAGGTCCGTTTAGGGCTGCTGCAGCTTCTCAACTTTTCATTTGCAGCTGCACTGCCTGATGAAGTTGCTGTGGGGAAGTTGCTACTAGGAAGATGACTCGCTGTTTGTTTCAGTTGATTGAAAACAGTTGTGTGGCAGTTTTTCTGGACAAAGAATCATTCTGCCCCTGTTTAGTAATACTGTTTATAGCAGAACTGTCATAACCATAATTTTGATACTTCAGAAGCAGAAATTAACTTTAGAACAGTAAAAAAATTTTGATATACACTTCACTTAACAGCTAGTACCAAGAGTAGTATGTGTGTAAACAAATTTATAGAAACTAAATGGTATGTAGGTAAACAAATACATAGCTATTGAGTGGTATACATGTATACTAATACATAGAAATTGAGTGTTATGTATGTAAACAACAACGTATCAATTGAGTGATATATATGTAAACTAATTAATTGAAATTGAATGGTATTTATTTAAACAAATACATAACATTTGAATGGTATGTTTTTTAATTTTTTTTTTATTTTACGCAAATACATAGAAATTGGGTGGTATGTATGTAAATCTTTTTTTTTTTCTTTTCTTTTAATGTTTTTGCTGTAACTAAAAAGAATTGAGTGGTATGCATGTAAATTTTCTCTTTTTTTTTTGTTATCCCGTACGCGAAGAAGAAGAGGTAGGGGAAGTACCCGATGGAAGCTTCCTCGAAGGGAGGAAGGCTCACTGGAGGGGGAACAGGGCTCGGCTGTTTTGGCAGAAGAGGATGAGTGATGTTGGAGAGTTGGAGTTGCTCGGTTGGAGGCTTTATAGGGAGTGGAAGAGTTTAGGCTAGTGATTGGAGTGAAGAAGGGGTGGCAGCTCTCGGGAAGGAAGAGGAAGGAGCTGTCTTGGTTGAGTGTGGGAGGAGAAGAAACGCTAGGGCAGCAGAAGCTCAATCGCGAGAGAATGGGCAGTGCGGGGCAAAGGAGGTAAAAGCCGCTTGATAACGCGGGGCTGCGGGGTTGATCCCTGCGGCCCCTGTTCCACTTATTTTAGCGACGAGCAGCCGCGGACGCGATATCTAAAAGCTAAACTTGAACGGTTTGGACCGCGCCGCGCGAAAAATGCTGCTCCAAACAGATCTTTAAGCTAGTTATTGTCATGGATAAATCCACGTCTCCACGGAGATTATTATACCTAAGTATTGTTTCAAGAGCTTTGTTATGTGTAACCTAAAAACACCATAAACATTCTCAAAATCATCTTTCCTTCTGTTTATTAACTTCCACATGAGTTTCTAAAGGATTTTGGATTGATTGTTTCTTTTTATAATTTGTGGGCTACAAAAAATTTGCGCCTTGGCTCCTCTCAAAGTATTCATTTTTCGGCAGTTTAAATTTTAAACATGTGTTTGTCTATTTCATTGTGAATTTTAGTTTACACCTATAAAAATAGCCTTGGAGGGTTCTTCTCTCTTCTGATTATTTATCGATTTTGCTATTGCAATTTTTATGGATAAAATTAATTCAAGTAGGATTCACGTATGGCTTATTTGGCATCATTTTTATTTTTAAAAACACTCAAAACACTTAAAATATGTTGAGTGTTTTTAAAAACAATTATCACAACCAAACTTATTTTAATTCAAATCAAAATATAAACAAAACAAAATAAATATAAATAATGGAACTAAAAGCAAAAGTGATCCCAAATGGATTCTTAGTTTCTAGTTTCGTACTTGCTCATTCCTTATAGATGGATCTGATGTCTGCATCCGTTCACTTGTTGGATTTCATCTAGGACGTCATTCCACCGGCATATCTAAATGAGCTTTCATTGTTGCAAGACCAAATAGCCCCCTTCTCAACAGAACTTGCTTTTAACATTGTGGAAAAGGAGCTTGGTTCTTCAATTGATATCCTTTTCTCAGAAATCTCACCCGAACCTGTTGCAGCTGCTTCACTTGGGCAGGTATTATGATAGTTCTAAACTTATTTTACTGAAACTATGATTTTTATCTCATAAATAATATAACTTGTTCATTGCAATTACTAGGTCTATCAAGCCAGGCTTTGTTCTAGTGGGAAGATTATTGCTATCAAAGTACAGAGGCCTGGAGTGCAGGCCGCAATTTCGTTGGATATTTATATCCTCCGTTATGTTGCAGGCTTGATAGAGAAAGCAGCCAAATTGAATACAGATCTTCAGGTACATCTTGAATATAATTTACTTTTGGTTACATAAACAATTTTCGATGTGACATGTAATATTTGTCTTTTTATTGGTACTTGGTAATTTCTTTTTAAGAACATTTTGGCAATGTTTTGTATATCCTTAAATTCTGAGATAGCAGTGTGCAATTATTTGTGGACCTTAATTTGCAGGCCGTGCTTGATGAATGGGCATCAAGTCTATTTCGGGTAAGTACCTCTCTGTATATATATCATTCAAGCCTTATAGTTTTGATAACCCTTAACTTTTTCCTTATAATTCATGGTAGCAGTACAAAGCTCATCCTCACAGCAGCTTTTCTTATAACAAATTTATTTACCTTTACTTCTAATTTTTTTTCACAGTTGATTTTGAGCTTAATACCTATACATAACCTTTTAAGCCCCTATGTTGGAATATGAGAGTATTCCTCTCTTTTTTTGATCTATAATGTGGCCTCGTGACTTGACTTAGGACTTGGGAATTTCCAAGATGGCAATGGCCCGTCGGACGATAAAAGTACACAATTCTAATAATTATATGATAATTCACAATAACATCCTGTCATAAAGGAGTCACTAAACCACAAAATATGTAAAACATCATCCAAATTAAACACAAAAAATATCTGGTGTATATCAATATTGAAAAAAGGAAAGAACTAAGCATACAAACAATATTGTTTGATATCAATTTTCACTTGATCTACTTCTTCTATAAACATACACTCTTCTGCCATGCATTTTAATTCAATGAAGATTTTTTTAAAGTAAACACTTAAACAACGAAATAAGTTTAACATCAACTTAGAGAATAATTATAGTTATTCTATGTGCTTATTCCTTATGCATATGCTCAATATGTATACCCGTTCAACATAATAAAATTTTAAAATTTATTTTATTAAAATATTTAAATAATTACGATGTTATTAGAAGAAGCCATTTGAGGGCACCATTTAAATTTTGAATCAATTAAGGCACAATATTTTCCATTTTCATTTTCTTTTCTAAACCTTTTTAATTTCACAATAGCGTTTCTAGTATTACTATATAGGGATGACTCATGATTGACTTA
The DNA here is from genome assembly GCA_022702705.1 of Papilionanthe hookeriana x Papilionanthe teres. Lineage (NCBI taxonomy): Eukaryota > Viridiplantae > Streptophyta > Magnoliopsida > Asparagales > Orchidaceae > Papilionanthe > Papilionanthe hookeriana x Papilionanthe teres. The sequence continues at coordinate 23,597,580 of CM040436.1, read as the reverse complement.
AACATTTAATTCATTTAATTTTTTTTTTTAAATTTATTTTCATTCAATCATAGTATAATTGCTAAACTTTTAACATGTATATAATGTATAGAACTTTTTTAAAATGTTTACATTAGTTTAATTTTTAGAAGATAAACTTTTAAATTTGTTTATGTTATGATGATTTTAAACCTCAAAACTTTGAATGCTTTTAAAGTTAAAAAAATAATTTAATATATGTAAAACAGTAATTACTCACTTGACTGTATTTATGATTATGGTCTTCCTTAACCTTTTTAAACATAATCTTAATTGAAATAATATCAATTAATTAAAGCAAATAAGAACCATAATTAATACAAAGTGAGAATGTAATTACCATCTCAACTTTCAAAGATGTGTTTATAATCTAATCCTTAGTCACCATCTCTTTTAATTTCGCACCTACAATAAAAAGTGTATCTTTAAATTTTCTGACATATTATTTTTTTGTAAATAAAATTTGGGCTAACATCGTCTTTTCTTTATCCCTTAGTATCTTAGCTTTGAAGTAATAACACAATATTTAAGGAAATTTTCAAAAGGACATGAATACAAAATTTCTAACAATTTCTAATACCAATTGATTCAATGTCCTATCAATTTAAGAAAAAAATAAAGAGCCCGAAGTATGTCAATAGCAGAGGGAAAGAAATAGTAGAAAAAGTTTAAATTAAATCATCAAATGACAAAAAATACAAGTCAATGATTTTTATTTAGAGAAATAGGGTTAGAAAGACAAGTTCAACTATCTTGAAAACAAATATATTCTTACATAATCATTACTAATTTAAAGTCCAAATCTTACATTATCCAAAATGAATGATTATCAATTATTTCAATCAAAATGAGATTAGAAATATTAATTCAAATAAAATATAGAGATAGATTTTAAAATAACCTAAACCTAATTTTGTATGATGCATCCTCTTGGCTGCCGAATGGCGCAAAGCAATAATAGGAAGAGGAGATAAAGAACTTAGAATCTACCAATAGGGTGAGAGAGAAGGGAGAATAGGAGAGGAAGATCACATTTTGATTCAAACTTCAATTAATTTATAATACAAGCTAGGGATCTTTCTTTATAGTAGGATTATAAAAATATGCTCAGGTTTCTTGAAATCAAACCAAATTCTAAATAATTCGAAATTGAAACATAATATCATCTAAAAGGATAATTTATTCTGGTTTAATTAAAATAAATTTAATAATATTAACTTTAATGAGTTAGCTAAAATAAATTCTAAAATAACTTGAGCCTAATTTCTTTTGCATTCGCTAAAGATACAGTGTCAAACAAATCATTTAGTATGTCTGATTTTAAAGTTTTCTATAAAATTATAGAATATGGTTGACACCTTTAAAAAACCTAGATATTAATATTATGAGCAATTGTTTGACGCAAATTATGATTAAATGATGCACTTGATTTGTAAGAACTATAATTTTTCATATTTTATCAAGTTATGAGAACTATGGATTTTTTTTGTTATTTGCCAACTTCAATTTTGAAATCTATTATAAGTGGGAAGAAAATTTTTAATGCACTTGTATATATGGATTTTTTTCTACTCCAATCATCCTCCTCCTAATTAAATTTTAGGGGAATTTACATACATAGCACCCAATTCTTATGTATTTACTTATCTCACATCCAAACCTTGATTTTTACACATAAAGCACCTTTACCTATGTATGAAAAGGTGGAAATAGTGTAATCCATCTTTTCTTAGGCTGTAAAAATCAACGTTTGGGTGTGAGATACATAAATGCATAAGAATTGGGTGCAATGTATGTAAATTTGTAAATTTTAATATTATCACTTTCAAATGGATAATCAAGTTTATTTATTCATTTTAACGTTATTAAATATAGTGGCCTGTAAGATCATTTGGTCAATCAAATTCATCAATTTTTCTTAATAAATGACTCAATTTACATGTCAATATAATTGTAATTTCACAAGTGTATAGATTTTCAAATGGCTTGAAATCAAATTCATTGGTTCTTGATGATATCCTGCATGTATTGGACGGCTTTGATTTATGAACATGAGTAACCCAAAAGTTTTAAAATGGACTCTTTATATTTTAAATCATCAATATTTTTTAAATGGTTAATAAACGATTAAATCTTCACAAAAATTTGATGAAATTCAATCCACATTAAATTCTTGTTTTGAGTATGAAAATCGATAGTGTGATTTTTCTTTAAAGGTTATATAAAATAGTAAATGCGAAAGAAAAATTAGAATAACACTACCATTCCCCTCCTAATTACACCTAATTAAATTTCTGTTGTATGCGCTTCCAATGCAAAACTAAAACCACCAATTTTTTTAACTTTATTAGAACCAGTGACATGTATAATTCAGAAAATTTTAAAATTGCTTGATCAAGATGCATTAAAATCTTCTCAATGGATGACTCATATTGCATTTAAAGAAAATTGTGTTTTGAGAGTATATATATTTTCCAATTATTGGAATTAAACACATGCGTTTATGGTTTTAACGGTGTAATTGATTGTTTTTATTGGTGAAATGATTTGGGTTAAACTAGAGTTTGACAAAGGCTTTTTATACAGTCCAGGTGCGTAAATGAGCTCAACTCAAATAGTTTTCCATGAGTTAGAAGTTCAGTTCAAGTTCACTAGTAACGATTGAGAAGCTTGAGCTTGATGAGTAGCTCCTGAGCTCCACAATACAGAATGCGTTAAGGTTATATATATATATATATCATTTAAAGAAAATTTTGTTTTGAGAGTATATAGATTTTCCAATTATTCGGAATTAAACACATGGGTTTATGATTTTAACAGTGTAATTGATTGTTTTTGTTGGTGGAAAGATTTGGGTTACACTAGAGTTTAATAAAGGCTTTTTTATACAGTCCAGGTGTGTAAATGAGCTCGACTTAAATAGTTTTCCTTGAGTTAGAAGTCAAGCTCAAGTTCACTAGTAACGATTGAGCAGCTTGAGCTTGATGAGTAGCTCCTGAGCTCCACAATACTGAGTGCATTAAGGTTATATATATATAATAATAATAATAATAATAATAATAATAATAATAATAATAAAGCCACCATTGTGATCCGGCGTGGCTTACAAAATCCTGAGACTGTCTGATCATCCCCATCTTTTTTTTTCTTGCATATTTGATAATTGTTCATGAAAATTAGTGAAAATTGACCTAATATAAAGTTTGCCTTAGATCGAAATAAAAATGTGGTTTTAAGTTTGAAGGTTATTCAAGCAGGTAGACACAAAAGGAGGTGGGGAATAGTATTCTCTTCTTAGGAGAATAAAATTCCATCACTGATGTCTGGAGTGTTTTTTTTCCCATTCAAACATCTACAAGAACTAAATAATAAACTATCCAAGTTGCGGATTTCCATTCTTTATCTGTTTAATATTTCTAGAATAGTTTGTAAGTAGTGTAACACAAAGCATTATGCATATTCTTAGAGCTTTACATTGAATACAGGTAAATCACATTTAATGCAGGAGATGGACTACAGGGAAGAAGCCAAAAATGGTATTAAGTTCAGGTATTGCCACCTTTAAATTCTAATAATCATGATTATACCTACATGCTTCAGTTTTTCTCAACACATAATCAATTTAATTACAGTTATATTATATTGTTGTGTTATTGTTCCTTGTTCTTGTATTTTACGAACTCAAAATAATAGAAAAATTAAGCTTTTTTGCCTTTCAGAAGAAATCCACCAAGAAAAATTAATATTCATTCTTATCAACTTTTTGTGTGAATAAAAAGGATAGCAGTCTACTTTATAGTATGCCTTATAGATGGACTTGTAATCCAAACCGACAATTTTTCGTGTCTGTGATGTGCTCAGATAAGTTTAATAACGTGTTTTCCTTATCTTTTATTTTTTATTTTTCCCCATTGTGTAGTGTTGGAAATTTCTATACGTAATTCTGGCATTATTTTCACTATAATCTAGGAAGCTATATGGAGAGCTACAGGATGTTTTCGTGCCAGAAATGTATGTGAAGCAAAGCACCCGCCGTGTCCTTATCATGGAATGGGTGGAGGTGCATTACGTGATTTTATTTCTAAACCATAATTCAGGAATTATGTGCCTGAAGCCAAAGTTTGAATCTTCATGTTAATCTACTTTTCACAGGGGCAGAAATTAGTGGAGGTCAAAGATCTTTATCTTGTAGAGGTAGAAAAATGGCATTAATGTTATAGTTTGAATCCTTTTTCGCTTTCTCTTTTCTTCTTTTCCACTCCTGTTCTTTTTATAATAACCTTGGAAAGAATTGTATAAATTTGAACACATCATGTAGATTTAGCACGTAACCTAGAAGTCTCGAATGGACCAAAAAATAATTCCTTAAGCTCATTCAAATCAATTGGACAAGGTTACTGATAATGATTATGCTGAAGAGCTGTATGATTCATGTTACTGAACAGGTTGGAGTCTATTGCTCACTTTCCCAGCTTCTAGAATATGGATTTTATCATGCTGATCCTCATCCTGGAAACCTTCTTCGAACAGTGGATGGGAAGCTAGCATATTTGGGTATATATTCTAAGCATCTTAATAGATGGTTTCATGATATACTGTGAGGCTTGCGTTCTGCTCCATCTTTTATATGGGCATTACATACATACCACCCAGTTCCTACGTACATAAATATCTAACACCTAACTTTCAATTTTCACATTTAAACCACCCAAATCCCTTATATCACATCAAGTGTATCGTCATTTTAACTTTAAAAAAGTGAAATACACCTTTTTATGTATCAGTAAAGTGTTATGTATGTAAAAATTGAAATTTAGGTGTAAATACATAGGAATTGAGTTGTAGGTATGTAAATCTTCCTTTCATATTATGCTTTCGCTTGATGGAGCATAACCTTTATACAGCATAATCCTTATAAACATGCTAGTACTCTCTTTCATGCATTACAACTGAAGTAAAGGAACCCAATTATGTATAATAAATAAATAAATAAATAAATAAATTATGTAAACAAACATTTCTGATTCTCTGAGCATGTATAATTTCTTGCCTTATTTTCTCTGATTGGCTTTCATTATTAACATTAAATATATTTATGAACATCACATTGTTTTTTCTTCTTAGTAATTTGGAGTGTTCGAGATCGATTAAGAATGGAAAAACTGTTGAGATTTGTATCTAGTTTAGGGTTCTATTGATAAATAGGAAATAAAGAAGTCTAGAGATTTATTTACAAGTACATTGTTAATCTCTATACAAGCCCAAGTCCTTAATGAATAGAACTAGTTTTTAGAGAAATTATTTTTTTATGGTATCAGAGGAGATTGATCGATTCAGGAGTATATAGATCTGGAGCGATTGTGGGATTTTGACCACTTCTCATTGATGTCGAGCTGTGTCAATCCGTGGTGCAAGAAGGGGGACTTCTTTGCACAGATGATTGCAATTTTTGGTTCATCTGAACCCGATTTTTGATTAGAGGAGATTAGTCCTCCTAGCCTAGGAGACGATCCTGTCACTGGATGAGGCAATCATTGTGATGATATAGGAGGAGAGTCACATGTGGTTACAGTCTGAATCGAGTGGACTTCCATGTACGCGATTAGCTTTGATTGCCTCGAGCTTAGGTATGGCAGGTGTCCAGGGGGCGACTTGTAAGTACTAAAACTGCGGTGAAGTAGGCCATCCGAGCAAGCTCTTCCCTAGGCCACCTAAGGATAGAGACAAGTGGACGTGGACAGTTTAGTGGCTGTGGTTGTGGCCGTGGTGGTCGAAGACATGTAAGAGGGGGCTATCAGAAGAATCTGATAGTAACAGAAGACGAGGGAGAGACAGGTCTGGTCTTTACCTATGAGGATCATGAGTTTCTGGAGATGTTGAAGAGGAAGTAGAAAATAATAGGTGATGAGGCTGAGGATGCATCCGCCTCTTCATCATCAAGTGGTAACATTGCTATATATGCTCACTCTGAGAAATGTACTCATGATCCATCACAAAATCATCAGAATGGATGGTATATTCTTGTGCATCTTGACATGTGATAGATACTCCTAGAAAGTTCTATTCCTATACACATATAGTAGTTCCAGAGAGCATCCAAATTGCTGATTGTATACTTTAACTTGTAGTTGGTAATGTTACAACTAGCTGTACCGATTCTATGATATTGTTTAATGTTTTGCATGCTCATTCCTTTTCAATGAACCTTTTATATATTTGTGTCGTAGTTCTCCAATTAAAACGTGTTGTTTCATTTGATATTCCTAAGATGATCTTTTAAGTGAAAGGAACGGGTCAGACACTTGGGACTGAAACATGACAGTGGATTTTGGTAGTTGAATGGAGATGATAGACTCAGTCTTGACATCCATGGTAGAGCCTATTAGAGTAGGGGCATCTAAGACAAGTGTGGAGGATGTGTTGCTGGTACATCATAAATGCATCAGACACTCTTGTTTAAGTTTATTGAGTCGTTTGTATTCGTCTTTGTGTGCAAAGACAAATAAATAAAACCTTGTATGTGATCTTTGTGAGTTTGACAAGCTTACTAGGAGCTCTTATATCAATTATTGGAATATGAGTTCCTGTATTTTTAATTTGATACATTCTGATGTCTGAGGATCGTGTTCTACAAGTTCGATAAATGATTATCGATTTTTGTGACTTTTATTGATTGTTTTTCTTGTGTAATTTGGTTGTATCTGATGAAATGTAAGGGTGATGTGTTTGCTTACTTTAAAGTTTTTACAAGGTGATTTAGACTCATTATGGTGTAGTAATAAAAGTTTGAGGTCTGATAATGGGACAGAGTATATCAATAATGTGTTTGACATACTTATCAACCCAACGGATACACCATCAATCCACATGTCTATACACACTATTGCAAAACAAACTAGCAGAGAAGAAAAATAAAAACCTTCTCGAGGTAGCCCGAAATGTGATGATCGCAATGACTGTCCCAAAGCACTTGTTGGTGCAATCAATTTTGACAACTATTTAATTGATTAATAGAATGCTCTCGAGAGTGTTGAATTGAAAGTCATATTGACAATATGTTGAAAGGAGATAATAGCAGGATCCTCCAATTGAAAGTATTTGACTTTGTATGTTTTGTGTAGGACAACAGACCATCAGTAGGGAAGCTAGATCCCAGAGTCGTGAATTATGTTTTCGCGGGTTATTCTACTACCCAGAATGAGTATGTTTGTTGAATTTCGATAAAGATGAGACTGTTTGTGAGTATGGATGTATCCTCTAGAGAATTCGAACCATACTACACCCTGGAGGTGTCATCACCCTTTGGTACTCGTCATATGCTTGAGGTATGAGATGAGAGTGGGAGAGTAGTGATGGTGAGAGATTGGTACATATATGAGTGATGCCTTGTCCTGTGATATGGGATGAATCGACCAAAGAGTCAAAAAATGAGGAGATTGAACCCGAATGTGGTGGGATTCAAGCTTAAAGGGAGCTGAGGGTGTATACAAGGAGATAGCAGAATGAGGGAATAATGTTTGCAGTGCCAATCATGCCTACAAGTCCCTTGTTCTGGTCAACCTTGATTCATGAGACACGTACATTATGCACCTCAGACTCAGATTACACATGTGACATGATTCCTCTTCCTTCTTACAATCCCATGGTTTTAAGAAGGACATCTCGCAGTAATGCGGGACATCCTCCTAATCGCTTTGGTTTCCCACGTGATATTACTTAGTTTGTCTTATACTCTAGCATATCACATGTATATGGAGCATTCATTGCATCTTTGGACACTGTCTCAATACCCAAGTGTTGGCTGGTAGCTAAGGAGGACCCCAAGTGCAAAGCGACCATGCATGAGTTTGAGGCTCTCAATCAAGACCAAATATGAGAGATTGTGCCACTTCTAGCGGGGAAAAGAATAGTTAGGTGCAAGTGAATCTTTGACAGTGAAACAAAATTTAGAAGGGAAAGTGGAGCCTTACAAAACATGATTAGTGATAAAAGTATACAATCATATGTATGACATTGACTATGATGAGACTTTTGCACTGGTAGCGAAGATGAGCATATTGAGGACACTAGTTTCTCTGATAGTGAATAGTGGGTGGAGATTATACCAACTTGGTTTGAAGAACGCATTCCTTCATAGTGAGATACTAGAGAAGGTGTATATGGAGATATCACCAGGATTTAACACATGCCAGACAACGGGCAATGTGTGCAGGCTCAGGAAGTCGCATTATGGGTTGAAATAGTCTTCTCAAGCATAATTTGACAAGTTTAGCAAAGCTATGATGGGCATGTGATATGAACAGATGAATCCCGACCATATGGTGTTCTTTCGACAAAATGGAGGTTACACCACTATGCTTGCTGTGTGTGCTAATGACATAATTATCATTGGTGATGATGAGACAAAAATCACTCAACTAAAGGTGAGATTGGGCAAAGAATTTGAGGTGGAGAACCTTGGTCAACTCAGATACTTTCGGATTGAGGTGGTTTGTGAACCAGATGAGACGGTTTTGTCTCAGTGGAGTATGTATTGGATCTCCTCACGGAAACAAGCATACTATGATGCAAGTCCGCAGTATCTCCAATTGATCAAAAGGCTAAGCTGAATGCATAGACGAGAGTTAGATGATTGTGGGAGTTATTAAAAATTGGTGGCCTGTCTGATCTATCCGAGTCACACTCGTCCCGCCATCTCATTTGCAGTGAGCTGGATGAGCCGATACATGCATGATTCAAGGAAGGGCCATATGGATACAGTGCATCAGGTTCTGAGGCACCTGAAAGGTACACCAGAAAGGGTTTGATCTTCAGAAAGAATGAATATGTAGGCATTGAGGGATATTACGACTCAGACTGGGCGAGTTGTGTTTTTATATTTTGAATTAAATGATAGGATTCAACAACTTAATTGAACTTAAGTTTTAAATTAGTTTGAATTTTAATTTATAACTTTTTTTTTATAAATATAGATTTGATGGATTCTAACCATTTTTGTTACTAAATTTTAAATTTATTTTGATTTGTGATGAAAGATTCCATCCTCTCCCCTCTCCCTCTCCCTCTCCCTTTCGCCCCTCAACGGACTTCTCCGATAGAATCCCTCTCTTCCCCATTCCATAGAACCCACTCTTTAGCTTGTTTGATCTTCCTCTCTCATGCTATGCAAGAAACCCTAGCTAAGTGAGGGCAATCATACATAGATATATAATAATAATAAGTAATATGGCTAACTAAATAAATGTTAAAAAATTTTACTTACATAACTTACTAAATATATGTTAAGAAATTTTTGCTGTGTGCATATTATGCCACGAAATTTCTAGGTATTGTTTAACAATCATTAAATGCAATAAGCTAAATGCATTTATATCAAATTGGCAATCAAACTTAATCAAATTCTTTATAATACTTGTTTAGTTATTAATCACCTTTGAATTTGAAGGAATTGTATTAAAAGACACTCCGTAAGTGACCAAATAATCTTGATTTCACTTCACAGAAGGAGATAATCTCGGAAGTCATATAACTCTAAACACTAACTGCGGCACTGTATCCAAACTCCACTAAATAATACACCCATCAAGACCAAGACAATTATCTCAATTTTGCCACGTTAGTGGGGACCCCTCAATTCTTTGTGGACCTAAATTGAATCAAGAGTGAAATCATACCAAAATTTATAAATTAGAAGAGCCAAAATACATCTCTCTTGACTTTCATCACCGACATATTCATAAATTATATCAATAACAAATGAAATAAATCAAGTAATAAAAAGAAACAAATTGCTTCTATTTTTAGTATAAAGTACATGTTCAAGGAATGTCTGATTTAATTCATCTGTTTTTATTTTTTCCGCATATCAGTCCGCTTTTTTAGCTCCAGTTTTTGTATACACTGATAGAAACCTTTTTTCATCTAAATTTTCTTTGACATTTTTTTTCAGATTTTGGAATGATGGGGGAGTTTAGGCAAGAGCTCCGAGATGGATTTATTGAAGCTTGTCTTCATCTTGTTAATCGCGATTTTGATTCTTTAGCAAAGGACTTCGTTACTCTTGGGTAATTGTTGATTCTCTAGAAGTCACTCTCTGTTAGCTGCATTTCTGGTTTGATGCACTGGCACACTATTAAGTTATTGGAAGATTATATCCAGACCACTTAATTCATATGTATTTACATATCTAACCAGAAATTAAAGTTTTAAACATATTTTTATTTATTTCTTTTTTCAATGGTATGAGCGTCACTTGATAAAGTTTTTTGTATTTAGATAAGCACAACTGCACAAGGGCGGAACAAACTCTTTTTCACAGGGACGGCAACATTTAAATATTTAAATAATATAATAATTAAATGACAATAATAATAATAATAATAAAATATATGCATATATATAATTAATATTTTTAGAGAAAAAACACAAACATATAGCAAGATAATGCCATTAAATTTATAATTGAAAAATATAAATTGATAAATATGTAAAAATTTAGAAATATATAAATAGATAAGTTATTAAGATGGGCATTTTTTAATGAGAAATGGGCAAACTTATAAATTAGGGGCGGACAAATCTGTACTAATTAACATTTTATCAATGGAATAAAAATTTGAGGGTGGACATTACGGTGGTTTCACCTATGGATAAGCATGGTAATATTTTGACGGCAAACTTTTTGCTGTTGCCCACGGCATTTGATGGGAATATCTTATTTTGTGTTCATCGAGCAGCTTAATAAAATTTACGCTTGTTTTGGTCGTGCCGCCGCTTGGACTCATACAAACCTATATTCACAATGGTTATACAGGCTTCTTCCTCCCACCGCACAGAAGGATGAGGTCACGAAAGCACTGACAGGTCATTGTCTTTCTGCTCCTGTTTTCTGAACGTCAATTGTACTTTTGAAGTATTGATTTCTTTTATTATATTTATATTTTAGAGGGTGCTGCATATAAATGTTCAAATTTCTTATCTCCCATACGATTCTACACCACTGTACCTACAATTATAGCATATATGCAGATGTATTTGAAGATGCTGTCAACAAAGGAGTCCGCAATATAAGTTTTGGAGATTTGTCGGGAAATTTGGGCCGCACCATGTAGGCATTCGTCTCTCGAATGGTTTGTTGTCTGTTTTTGTTATTCCTTGCTTGGACAGTGTTTAGATATAAATGGAATGATTGAGAAATTATTGTCATTAATATTGTTGAAATTTGGAATAGACCAACTTAATTTTATTGATAGAAGAGGGGGTTTTTAACCCAATTACAATAATCACAATAAAGGAAAGAAATAAAATAGAATAAAATAAATAGGAAAGGAATAATACATAATAAAACAAAAATGAAATATATAATGAGGGAATTAAAGCTAATATGCAAGAATCTTCCTCGACCTTTGTTATAAATCTAATATTCTCATCAAGTTGAATCATAGATGTCAATCATATTCAACTTGGATTTGAAGTCATCGAACAGAGATCGATGAAGATTCTTGGTGAGGATATCCGCTAGTTGACCACTTGAGGGTACAAAAAACAAATTTTCAGACTCAATTTTTTCCTTAATGAAGTGTCTGTCAATCTCCACATGTTTGGTACGATCATGTTGGATTGGATTGTGAGCAATGCTGATGACGACCTTATTATCACAGAATAGTTGTAGCGGGATGGAAGGTGGCATACGAATTTTGTAGAGCATGATGCGTAACAAGAGACTTCATAGATCCCCAAGGCCATACCGAAATTCAGCTTCAGCACTGCTTCGAGCAATCATATACTGTTTTTTGCTTTTCCATGTGACCAGATTTTCCCATACAAATTAGCAATATCCCGAGGTGGATCGTCGGTCATCAACCGACCCGGCTCAATCAACATCTATATAAACAACAATAGATTGAGAGGTGTGATGAGAGAAAAACAAAGCTGAACCTGGTGTATCTTTAAATAGTGGAGAATCCGATCGATAACTTGAAGATGGTGCTCATAGGGGTCATGCATGAATTGACTCACTATTCCCACTGCGAGATATATGTTGGGATGAGTATGATCGAGGTAGATGAGTTTCTTCACAAGGCGCTAGTAGTGAGTCTCGTTGACAGGCGTAAATTGAGAATATTAGATAATTTTCGTTGGGATTCATAGGGACAGCTACTGGTTTGCACAGAAGAAAATTGTTTTCTTTCAAGAGGTCAATCACATATTTGCGCTTTGATTGACAAATTCATCGAGATGATCGAGCTACTTCCATGCCCATGAAGTACAAGAGATATCTCAAATCATTAATTTCAATGGATATAGCAAGAATGTCTTTCAAGGACTCCAGTGCTGGGAGATCATTTTCCTGAAAGAACAATATTGTCAACATAGACAATAAAGATGTTACCTAGCCATTAGAGGAATGCCGAAAGAAAAGAGTGACCTGATTGAGCTTGAGAAACTATGGACCACGGCCATCTTTAAAACTTGCCAAACCAGGCCCTTGGGGACTGCTTTAGCCCATAAAGAGACTTTTGCAGCTTGCACACATGCCCTTTGGAGGCAGTGGAGTCAAAGACAGGAGGAAGAGACATGTATACCTTTTCTGTAATCTCTCTATTCAAGAACACATTATTGATATTTAGCTGGAATAAAGGCCAATCGAGATTCACTTCAAGGGATGACATGATATGAATAGTGTTTAACTTAGCCAATGGAGTAAATGTCTCTACATAGTCAAATTTGTAGGTCTGTGAGTACCCTTGACAACGATTCGGGATTTGTTGCTTTCAAATGGTTCATCAGAATTGAACTTGGTGCTGAAAACCCATTGGCACTGCACAGCTTTCTTACATCAAGGAAGATCAACGACGTCCCATGTATGGTTCCACTAAAGGGCATTGATTTCCTCAATTACAACCGTTTTCTAGACTGGATCAGCAAGAGAAACCTTAATAGTACCAGAGATCTGATAGTCCGTTAGGTTAGTGGAAAATGCTCTGTAGGTTGGTGATAAACTGCGAAAAGAGACATATTTTGCCATAGAATATAGGGAGCATACCTGATCGCATACCCCTTCTCATTCGGAGGAGGGGTCCTGCTGAGGATGTCTCAGGAATGGAGTCAAGGTTCTGTAAGGAGGTAGCGTGTTACAGAGTAGGAGCATTGGAACGGGTTTGCCGAATGTAGGCACGGATGGTGGAGGAGAAGATGGTGCATTCACCTGATATGAGAACTCACTAGGACATGAGACTCTTCTGTAGCGGGAACAATGACGGGGAAGGGGGGGGGATATCCATAGGAGTAGGATAAGGGATTGTGCCTAAGAACCCAAGCTCCCCTACACTTGGGATCGAGCTAGGAAAATAGGGAACATTTTCAAAGAATGAGACATCACCGCTCACATAGATTTTGTTAGTGGTAGGATCAAGACACTGATACCCCTTTTGAGTGGCGGAGTACTCAAGGAAGATACATTTTATGGAATTGAGATCAAGTTTATTCTGATTGGGGCAGTGTTTCGAACAAAGACAATGCATTAAAAAATCTTGGATCTAATATGGAGAATCGATTGGCATGGAAACATGATATCAGGAAGACTAAGGGGATTCGAAGCTTGTAAATTTTAGAGAGGACTTTATTTATGAAATATTTGGCAGTGGGAATGACATCTTTTCAAAAATATCAACGTCGAGGTGGTGACAATTTTTCTTCTCAACTACCCCATTTTGTTTGAGGAGTGGTACGTACATGAGCTATGGTGGAGGATGCCTATACTCACCAAGAATTCACCCAAAATAGAGTTGAAACATTGACGACTATTGTTGGTCCGAAGAACCCGAATACAAGTTTTGAATTGAGTTAAAATGAATGTGTAGAAGTTTTGGAAGGTGACAACCACTTACAAGCTTTTTCTACGATCTTTTTGGAAGAGGGATAATTGGCGGGAGAATCCCAAGTATAGTCGTAGTACAGGTTGCATTCCATCTATAATGCAACAAGATTATTATAGTACTGAGTCACGATTCTTGATCTTTATTTTGCCTCCCAGATCCTTTTAGATACCTCATAGAGTTGGCAGGAATTTACTACATCCAAGTAGGTATCACAGGCAGCCATCCAAAGAGCACTAGCTGAAGGAAGGAACATGTACGAACGACCAATTGACATTTCCATGGAGTTTGTCAGCCATGGCATGTCCATGGAGTTCTTCACCTCTCATGCTCCATATGCCGGGTCGGTCTTTGGAGGCTTGCGAATAATACCAGTGAGATGATTGAACTTCCTACGTTCTTTGATAAACAAAGAGCAGCTTGGGACCATTGGAGGAAGTTGTTCAACTTATGAGTTACGATCAAGAAATTCATGTTGGTTTTTTATCCTTCGGTCTGCAAGGGAGTGGAATTTGGAGTTGATCCTTTAGTGGAATCAAGAACAACTTTCGAAGATGGTTCAGAGTTGGAGGAATCCGTCATAATTCTGACTGAGCCAAAGAAGATGTTGAGGTTCTGAGCCATCAATGAACTCTGGTAGGGTTATGGTAGTGGACTGCAGGAATCACGAAGGACCAAGGAAACTCTCCTGTCAAGGAAGGGAACAGCGGAGGA